>CM069405.1:20784184-23184184 GCA_035609135.1 Eleutherodactylus coqui | reverse complement strand
GCCATACACGCTGAAAGGATGACAGGCAATCAGCCGGTGTACCGTCAGCAGCGGCCCAAGCTGTCTCTTCCCCCTCCTCCTCATCCTCCTCATGCTCCTCCTCCTCCTCCTGTACGCGCTGAGAAATAGACAGGAGGGTGCCCTGACTATCCAGCGGCATACTGTCTTCCCCCGCCCCCGTTTCCGAGCGCAAAGCAGCTGCCTTTATGGTTTGCAGGGAATTTCTCAAGATGCATAGCAGAGGAATGGTGACGCTAATGATTGTAGCATCGCCGCTCACCACCTGGGTAGACTCCTCAAAATTACCAAGGACATGGCAGATGTCTGCCAACCAGGCCCACTCTTCTGAAAGGAATTGAGGAGGCTGACTCCCACTGCGCCGCCCATGTTGGAGTTGGTATTCGACTATAGCTCTCCGTTGTTCATAGAGCCTGGCCAACATGTGGAGCGTAGAGTTCCACCGTGTGGGCACGTCGCACAGCAGTCGGTGCACTGGCAGCTTAAAGTGATGTTGCAGGGTGCGCAGGGTGGCAGCGTCCGTGTGGGACTTGCGTAAATGTGCGCAGAGCCGGCGCGCCTTTACGAGCAGGTCTGACAAGCGTGGGTAGCTTTTCAGAAAGCGCTGAACCACCAAATTAAAGACGTGGGCCAGGCATGGCACGTGCGTGAGGCTGCCGAGCTGCAGAGCCGCCACCAGGTTACGGCCGTTGTCACACACGACCATGCCCGGTTGGAGGCTCAGCGGCGCAAGCCAGCGGTCGGTCTGCTGTGTCAGACCCTGCAGCAGTTCGTGGGCCGTGTGCCTCTTATCGCCTAAGCTGAGTAGTTTCAGCACGGCCTGCTGACGCTTGCCCACCGCTGTGCTGCCACACCGCGCGACACCGACTGCTGGCGACATGCTGCTGCTAACACATCTTGATTGCGAGACAGAGGAGGAGGAGGAGGAGGAGGAGGAGGGTGCTTTAGTGGAGGAAGCATACACCTCCGCAGATACCAGCACCGAGCTGGGGCCCGCAATTCTGGGGGTGGGTAGGACGTGAGCGGTCCCAGGCTCTGACTCTGTCCCAGCCTCCACTAAATTCACCCAATGTGCCGTCAGGGAGATGTAGTGGCCCTGCCCGCCTGTGCTTGTCCACGTGTCCGTAGTTAAGTGGACCGTGGCAGTAACCGCGTTGGTGAGGGCGCGTACAATGTTGCGGGAGACGTGGTCGTGCAGGGCTGGGACGGCACATCGGGAAAAGTAGTGGCGACTGGGAACTGAGTAGCGCGGGGCCGCCGCCTCCATGATACTTTTGAAGGACTCCGTTTCCACAACCCTATACGGCAGCATCTCAAGGCTGATGAATTTTGCTATGCGGACGGTTAACGTTTGAGCGTGCGGGTGCGTGGCGGCGTACTTGCGCTTGCGCTCCAACAGTTGCGCTAGCGACGGCTGGACTGTGCGGTGCGAGACATTGGAGGATGGGGCCGAGGACAGCGGAGGTGAGGGTGTGGGTGCAGGCCATGAGACGGTCGTGCCTGTGTCCTGAGAGGGGGGTTGCATCTCAGTGGCAGGTTGGGGCACAGGGGGAGAGGCAGCGGTGCAAACCGGAGGCGCTGAACGGCCTTCGTCCCACCTTGCGGGGTGCTTGGCCATCATATGCCTGCGCATGGTGGTGGTGGTGAGGCTGTTGGTGTTGGCTCCCCGGCTGAGCTTTGCGCGACAAAGGTTGCACACCACAGTTCGTCGGTCGTCAGGCGTCTCTGTGAAAAACTGCCAGACCTTAGAGCACCTCGGCCTCTGCAGGGTGGCATGGCGCGAGGGGGCGCTTTGGGAAACACTTGGTGGATTATTCGGTCTGGCCCTGCCTCTACCCCTGGCCACCGCACTGCCTCTTGCAACCTGCCCTGCTGATGCCCTTGACTCCCCCTCTGAAGACCTGTCCTCCTGAGTAAGCGTTGCACACGAGGTGGGGTCAGTC
This sequence comes from Eleutherodactylus coqui, assembly GCA_035609135.1. Lineage (NCBI taxonomy): Eukaryota > Metazoa > Chordata > Amphibia > Anura > Eleutherodactylidae > Eleutherodactylus > Eleutherodactylus coqui. The sequence goes on along the minus strand of CM069405.1, from coordinate 23,182,223 downwards.
ACCTCATCGTCCTGCTGCTCTTCCTCCGAATCCTCTGTGCGCTGCTCCCTCAGACTTACTGCCCTTACTACTACCTCACTGCAAGACAACTGTGTCTGATCGTCATCGTCCTCCTCACCCACAGAAAGTTGTTGAGACAGTTGGCGGAAGTCCCCAGCCTCATCCCCCGGACCCCGGGAACTTTCGAATGGTTGGGCATCAGTGACTATAAACTCCTCTGGTGGGAGAGGAACCGCTGCTGCCCAATCTGAGCAGGGGCCCGAGAACAGTTCCTGGGAGTGTTCCCGCTCCTGAGCAGGTGTCATTGTAGTGGAGTGAGGAGGCTGGGAGGAAGGAGGAGCAGCAGACAGAGGATTCGGATTTGCAGCAGTGGACGGCGCAGAACTGCGTGTTGACGATAGGTTGCTCGAAGCACTTTCTGCCATCCAGGACAGGACCTGCTCACACTGCTCATTTTCTAATAACCGTCTCCCGCGTGGACCCATTAATTGGGCGATGAATGTGGGGACGCCAGAAACGTGCCTCTCTCCTAATCGCGCAGCAGTCGGCTGCGACACACCGGGATCCGGAGCTCGGCCTGTGCCCACACCCTGACTTGGCCCTCCGCGTCCTCGGCCGCGTCCACGTCCTCTAGGCCTACCCCTACCCCTCAGCATGCTGTATTACCAGTGATTTGATTTCACAGGCAGGAAATAAATTGGCGCAAGACTGCAGGCCAAATATTATTTTTGCACTTTTTGGAAAACGAACGGCCCCACTGCCTTTAGTGAATGAATAATCTAAGTTTAATAACTGTGCTGTGTCCCTGCTAATGTGTCACTGAACGTGAGGGTAGCAGAGTTATTATAACTGTGGCAGAGCAGGTATTTTTTTTCCCAATTAAGGAAAGCAAATGGCGAAGCCAGCAGTAAAGCGTAGCTGGGTGCGTATGATTTAGCAATGTTTTTCACGCAGCTCACACGTGTCCACAGGCGTTAGGACGGACAGAGGCTGGACAAATAGATTTGTTTTCAGTTTTTTCCCACCAAAAGGCAGCACTGCGTATATTCAATGAACATGAGAAGTTTAATAACTGTGCTGTGTCCCTGCTTATGTGTCACAGAACGTGAGGGTAGCAGAGTTATTATAACTCTGGCAGAGCAGGTATTTTTTTTCCCAATTAAGGAAAGCAAATGGCGAAGCCAGCAGTAAAGCGTAGCTGGGTGCGTATGATTTAGCAATGTTTTTCACGCAGCTCACACGTGTCCACAGGCGTTAGGACGGACAGAGGCTGGACAAATAGATTTGTTTTCAGTTTTTTCCCACCAAAAGGCAGCACTGCGTATATTCAATGAACATGAGAAGTTTAATAACTGTGCTGTGTCCCTGCTTATGTGTCACAGAACGTGAGGGTAGCAGAGTTATTATAACTCTGGCAGAGCAGGTATTTTTTTTCCCAATTAAGGAAAGCAAATGGCGAAGCCAGCAGTAAAGCGTAGCTGGGTGCGTATGATTTAGCAATGTTTTTCACGCAGCTCACACGTGTCCACAGGCGTTAGGACGGACAGAGGCTGGACAAATAGATTTGTTTTCAGTTTTTTCCCACCAAAAGGCAGCACTGCGTATATTCAATGAACATGAGAAGTTTAATAACTGTGCTGTGTCCCTGCTTATGTGTCACAGAACGTGAGGGTAGCAGAGTTATTATAACTCTGGCAGAGCAGGTATTTTTTTTCCCAATTAAGGAAAGCAAATGGCGAAGCCAGCAGTAAAGCGTAGCTGGGTGCGTATGATTTAGCAATGTTTTTCACGCAGCTCACACGTGTCCACAGGCGTTAGGACGGACAGAGGCTGGACAAATAGATTTGTTTTCAGTTTTTTCCCACCAAAAGGCAGCACTGCGTATATTCAATGAACATGAGAAGTTTAATAACTGTGCTGTGTCCCTGCTTATGTGTCACAGAACGTGAGGGTAGCAGAGTTATTATAACTCTGGCAGAGCAGGTATTTTTTTTCCCAATTAAGGAAAGCAAATGGCGAAGCCAGCAGTAAAGCGTAGCTGGGTGCGTATGATTTAGCAATGTTTTTCACGCAGCTCACACGTGTCCACAGGCGTTAGGACGGACAGAGGCTGGACAAATAGATTTGTTTTCAGTTTTTTCCCACCAAAACGCAGCACTGCGTATATTCAATGAACATGAGAAGTTTAATAACTGTGCTGTGTCCCTGCTTATGTGTCACAGAACGTGAGGGTAGCAGAGTTATTATAACTCTGGCAGAGCAGGTATTTTTTTTCCCAATTAAGGAAAGCAAATGGCGAAGCCAGCAGTAAAGCGTAGCTGGGTGCGTATGATTTAGCAATGTTTTTCACGCAGCTCACACGTGTCCACAGGCGTTAGGACGGACAGAGGCTGGACAAATAGAATTATTTTCACTTGTTTTACAAGCAAAAGGCCGCACTGCGTATATTCTATGAATAATAACTGTGTTGTGGCCCTGCCTATACAATTCTTTCCCTGCAGTATCAATGGAGGGTGGAATGCTCTGCAGAGGCGATTTTGAGAAGCCCAAAAAAAATGCAGCACAGCTAACAGCAGCCTGAACAGAACTGCACACGGATAAATATGGCCCTAGAAAGGACCGTTGAGGTTCTTGAAGGCTACACTCACTCCTAACACTCTCCCTGCCTATGCAGCACTTCTGTCCCTAATGCCAGGTGCAACGCTCTGCAGAGCCGATTTTGAGAAAAAAAAAAAATGCCACTGCTAACAGCAGCCAACACACAGCTATCAGTGGCCCTAATAAGGACCTTTGGGGGGTCTTGAAGCCTACACTAACTACCAATTCTTTCCCTACAGCAGCTCCGGTACAAACAGCACTGTCCCTCATCTAACTCACCAGGCATCTGAGGCAAGCCGCGGGAGGGGCCGACTTTTATATTAGGCGAACACCTGATCTTCCCAGCCACTCACAGCAGGGGGGTGGTATAGGGCTTGAACGTCACAGGGGGAAGTTGTAATGCCTTCCCTGTCTTTCAATTGGCCAGAAAAGCGCGCAAACGTCTCAGGGAAGTAAGTGAAAGTAACCAGAACACCGCATGGTGTTCGTTACGAATAACGAACATCCCGAACACCCTAATATTCGCACGAATATCAAGCTCGGACGAACGCGTTCGCTCATCTCTAGTGAAAATGTCTTGTGCTTTGGGGAGAAGAATGTGAATTCCCTTGAGGTGGAGTTGAGGCACCTGAAGGTGTCATAAAGACCCTCTTTATTAAGCCAAGGTTGTAACACTGCTGCGGTCCTTTTTTGCGCTGTGGAGTCTATTTCCTTGTTGGGTATAATATTAAAGTCACCGCAGATGATTAATTGGCCTTTTTGAATTTTCCTTATTCTCCTAATTACTTTATTTAGAAAGGATAGTTGGGAGCTATTTGGGGCATATATATTTGCTAGAGTAATTGTTGTGTTATTGAGAGTGCCTTGTAAGACAATATATCTTCCCTTCGCGTCAATTATCTGTTTTTCTACTGAGAATTGGACACTATCTTTGAATGCAACTACTACTCCTGCATGTTTTTTATTTTGGGCACAGGCCGAAAAAATTTGAGGGTATTTTTTGTTTGTAAATTTTGTGGCAGCTAGTTGTGTGAAGTGTGTTTCTTGTAGACACAAGATGTCCACTTTGTTTGTCGTTGCATCCTTCCAAATCATAGACCTCTTAAAGGGAGTGTTCAGACCCTTTACATTCTGTGAATATATTTTAATGGACATAAAAGATACTGATGTGGAGCATTCTGTTAAGGATTAATCTGGCAGAACAGGTTACAAACAAAACATTCTGATTTGTGTATGGTATAACATCCATAGGTCTTTTTCTCAGTATTTGCTTGATTGTGTAGATGTTGCAAGTTAACTGTGAGACCTGAAACATGAACCAATCAAACTTGTGTACAAACTCAGGGTAATCCTGGTGTATGTTTGTGGGGGTAAGAGTTCGTCTTGCGGGGTGGGACCCCTTTTACTCACTCGTTTTGTAGACCCAGGCAGTCTAGCAGTCTCAGATTATTCTGGGTTGGAATGTATTTCTCTTGTTGGAGTGGAGGGTAATGCGCGCCTGCTGATCCCATTCTTTGGTTTCGTATGTTCTGGTGTTTGAAGCGGGATATTCCATTTTCCCAAGATCTTTTCGCCTGCTTCTGGTGACGAAATAACATGCATAACATTATTTTTGTGGATTAAAATTTTTGTCGGAAACCCCCACTTATATGGGATTTTGGCGAATCTTAAAGTTGCGGTTATTTGTGAGAAAGCTCTTCTAGCCTTTATCGTGGATTGTGACAGGGTTGTGTAAAGGCTAATGTTCTCGTACGGAGACGGTAAAGGATGAATACGCCTCGTCGTTGCCATCAATTCCTCTTTTATATGGTAAAAATGTAGTCTGGCGATTACATCACGGGGTATGTTGTCCGGTATGAAGCTTGGTTTAGCGATTCTATGTATCCTGTCAATTGTGCAGTCCTGGTTGTTGGAGTTGGGGAGAACCTTTTTTATCAGGTTGACAAGATATTGTTTTAGTTCCGGTTGAGATACATTTTCTGGAACACCTCTGAGCTTTAAGTTGTTCCTCCTACTCCTGTCTTCTAAGTCAGTTAACTTATTTCTGATAATCTCCACTTCCTCCTCTAGCGCATAATGGGCGTCTATCAGCTTATTATGAGATGACGTGATTTCTCCCATTTTTGTTTCTACATGGTCCGTGCGGGCTTCTACCTCCTGTATGGAGCTGTTTACTGTAGATGTTAAAGCTTGGATGTCTTTTTGCAGGGAACCATGTAAAGCAAGCATCATATTTTTAATAAAATCCTCTGATGCTGGGAGGCTAGAGGAGGGGACGTTTTTTATTAACTCTTCCCCAAAAAGGAGTTGTTGGCTGCAGGAGTTAGGAGATGCTGAGAGACGGGGTCTCTGCTTCTCTGGGCTTATGGAAGGAGATGAAGATATAGAAAGGGAGGGGGTTTGTGAGCCTGGGGGCGCCATTTTAGGTAAGTAAGCCGGTACATTTTGGAGCTCTTCAGCTCCTTCACTCACCCCATCCCGGTATGTGGCTTTTGCTGCTCCTCCGTTCCCTTTATCTAGGACGGCAGCTTCCTTTGGAGGCGATGTCCGGGATCTCTGCTTCCCTCCGACAGCTCCGGTGCTCGTGCGCGGGACAGCGCCATCTTGCTCAGCAGGTAGTGCTGTTGCCGAGCCGCGGGACGAGAAGAAGTCCGACACTCTGTGTACCGGCGTCTTTCCTCCTCTTCTCTTCGGCATGTTGATCTGTGAGTCAGGGGGCACTTCTTTCACCTTTTTATCTGCTCTGGGGAAGCTTCTTACGTTGCTTGAAGGGGTCTGCAAGACGGAGCCCGGTTTCACACATCTGCCACCAACTGCATCAGGCCACCGCCTCAGCTTGTGTTTTTGATGACCGGGATGGGTAGTATGCTTTGTACGAGTTCCATAATATCACGATGTAAGCTCTTCTCCATTTCAAGTGGCGGGTTGAAGTTTTACTATCCAAACCAGCGATCACAGTGACAATAGAGGGTAGATGGTGTGATGCACTGTGCTGTACTCTTCTCTCGGTGTGATGGGGCAGTGCATTGCAAACTCAATGAAAGTACAGAAAATGGAAGGCAAATTTAATCACGGTTTATGTTTAGCAATAATTTTGGTGGTTACAACATCTGTAATATGGAGGCACAGTTCACTTTAAAAAAGAAAAAACAACGTGGAAGCATAAAGGGCATTATTACTAAATGGGGCCACTGAATGGGCTCAAATACTAAAAGGGACCACAGAAAGGACACTAATATTGATTGGTGCCATAGAGAGGGCAATAGTAATAATTATGTCCACATAGATAGAACAATTACTAATTGGGGCCACACAGATTGCGAGATGGAGCATACATCAGACTCCAAGACAGTCCTATGTTCACCCTTAAAATACTGCCACCACTGACCATTTTACTGTAAGACAGGTCAGCCGACTAAACTTTGAGCAGACACTGGTATGAGTACTCACTACACTCTAGCTATCAAAGTCACAATCTTATTGGGGGCTATAGGTTTTCAAAGAGTGAGAAGGACTGAACTAAATAAAGGTTACAAATAGAGATGAGTGAGCATACTCGTCCAAGCTTGATGCTCCGTCGAGTATTAGGGTGTTCGAGATGCTTGTTACTCGAGACGAGCACCACGCGGTACTCGAGTCACTTCCATTTCCTTCCCTGCATGTTTTGTGCCATTTTCTGGCCAATAGACATGCAGGGAAGGCATTACCACTTCCTCCTGTGACGTTCCAGCCCTATCCCACCCCCCTGCAGTGAGTGGCTGGTGAGATCAAGTGACCGCCGAGTACTTAAAGCGGTCCTGCCCGCGGCTCGCCTCAGACACACGCTGGCAGAGATTAGGGAGGGTGCTGCTGGTGCTATAGGGAGAGTGTTTTGTGTCTTCAAGAACCCCAAGGGTCCTTCTTAGGGCCCCATCTGACCGTGTGCATTACTGTTGTGGCTGCTGGGAGCAGTTTTGCACTCAAAATTTTTTTTTCATCTCGGGCTGTGCAGGCCATTACAGCTATAGCTTTCTCAGTCTGCAGTCAATTATACAAAGTATAGGGGCAGTACTGGTCGGGCAGGGACAGTGGTGGTGTAAAATCCTGTGTACAAGAACCACAACGGTCCTTCTTAGGGCTACCTGTGATCGTGTGCATTTTACTGCCTGGCTGCTGGGAGTTGTAGTGCCTCACTATTACCCAGCTAGGCCTTTTTGCAGCCTTGCTATCATTTTTTTCTGACTACATTTTGCGTTACATAACCGCTGTCAGCCTCCAACTGGACGCCAATAATTGCATAATTTTTTACACAGCTCTACGTGCGCCGTCAACTTCACGCACAGCGTGCGGCAGCAGCCCCTGATAGAGGGAAAGTCATATACACGCTATATAGCCGGTATTCTTTTTAAAAAAAATTTAAATAAAAGCTCCTTGGTTGGGCTACCTGTGACCGTGTGCGTTTTACTGCCTGGCTGCTGGGAGTTGTAGTCCATCACTATTGCACAGCTAGGCCTTTTTGTAGCCCTCTGTATAATTTTTTTCTGGCTGCAGTTTGCGATACATAACCGCTGTCAGCGTGAAAGTGTACGTCAATAATTGCATAATTATTCACACCGCTCTGTGTCTGCCGTCAACTTCACGCACAGTGTACGGTGACAGCCACTGATAGAGGGGAAGTCATATACACGCTATATAGGCTGTAATGCTTTTCAAAAAAATTTAAATAAAAGCTCCTTCGTACAGCTACCTGAGACCGTGTGCATTTTACTGCATGGCTGCTGGGAGTTGTGGTGAATCACTATTGCACAGCTAGGCCGGTTTTCAGCCTTCCTTATTTTTTGTTTCTGCCTGCAGTTAGCGTTACATAACCGCTGTCAGCGTTAAAGGGTACGCCAATAATTCCATAATTATTCATACCGCTCTGTGTCTGCTCTATTCGTAATACACCATGCTGAGGGGTAGGGCTAGAGGGCGTGGACGTGGACGTGGGCGAGGAGGGGGAGGTTTAAGAGAGGGTGTGGGCACAGGCCGAGTTCCTGGTCCAGGTGAATCGCAGCCGGCTGCTGCGGGATTAGGAGAGAGGCAAGTTTCTAGGGTCCCCAGCTTCATATCACAATTTTTGGGTCCAAGTGGTAGACCTTTAATACAAACAGAGCAGTGTGAGCAGGTCCTGTCGTGGATGGCAGAAAATGCATCCAGCAATGTATCGACCACCCAGTCTTCTACGCCGTCCACTGCTGCAACTCTGAATCCTCTTGCAGCTGCTCCTCCTTCCTCCCAGCCTCCTCACTGCATGAAAATGACACATTCTGATGAGCAGACAAACTCCCAGGAACTGTTCTCGGACCCCTGCCTTGATTGGGAAAAAATGGTTCCTCTCTCACCGGGTGATGAGACTGGGGTCTTCCAACACAGTTGTCTATCTGTGAGGTAGTAGTAAGGGCAGTAAGTCTGAGGGAGGAGCGCACAGAGGATTCGGAGGAAGAGCAGCTGGAAAATGAGGTGACTGACGCCACCTGGTTGGCTAAGCCAACTGAGGACAGGTCTTCAGAGGGGGAGGCAAGTGCAGCAGCAGTACAGGTTGGAAGAGGCAGTGGGGGGGGGGCAGGGGTAGAGGCAGGGTCAGAGCGAAGAATACTCCAACTGTTTCCCAAGGCACCCCCTCGCGCCAAGCCACCCTGCAGAGGCCTAGGTCTTCAAAGGTGTGGATGTTTTTCAGTGAGAGCGCAGACAACCAACGAACTGTGGTGTGCAACCTGTGTCGCGCCAAGATCAGCCGGGAGCCACTACTACCAGCCTCACCACCACCAGCATGCACAGACATATGATGGCCAAGCACCCCACAAGGTGGGACGAAGGCGGTTCACCGCCTCTGGGTCGCACCACTGCCTCTCCCCCTGTGCCCCAACCTGCCACTCAGATCCTAACCCCCCTCTCAGGACACAGGCACGAGCGCCTCCCGGCCTGCACCCACACCCTCACCTCCGCTGTCCTCGCCCCTATCCAGCAATGTCTCTCAGCGCAGCGTCCAGCTGTCGCTAGCGCAAGCGTTGGACCGAAGGCGGAAATACTCCGCCACGCACCCGCATGCGCAAGCTTTAAACGTGCAAATTTCCCAATTGATCAGCCTGGAGATGCTGCCGTACAGGCTTGTGGAAATGGAGGCTTTCAAAAACATGATGGCGGCGGCGGTCCCACGCTACTCGGTCCCCAGTCACTACTATTTTTCCTGGTGTGCCGTCCCAGCCCTACACCAGCATGTCTCCCGCAACATCAATCGTGCCCTTACCAAAGCGGTTACTGGGAAGGTCCACTTAACCACGGACACGTGGACAAGTACTGGCGGGCAGGACCACTATATCTCCCTGATGGCACATTAGGTGAACTTGGTGGAGGCTGGGACCGAGTCAGAGCCTGGGACCGCTCACGTCCTACTCACACCCAGAACAGTGGGTCCTACCTCGGTGCTGGTATCTGCTGCGTTTTATGCCACCTACTCCAAACCCTCCCCCTCCGCCACCTCTACTTCTCAATTAAAAATTGTGAGCACGTCGCCAGCAGTCGGTATTGCGCAGCGCGGCAGCACAGCAGTGGGCAAGCGTCAGCAGGCCGTGCTAAAACTACTCAGCTTAGGTGACAGGAGGCACACGGCCCGCGAACTGATGCAGGGTCTGACAGAGCAGACCGACCTCTAGCTTCTGCCGCTGAGCCTCAAACCGGGCATGGTCGTGTGTGACAACGGCCGTAACCTGGTGGCGGCTCTGCAGCTCGGCAGACTCACACACGTGCTATGCCTGGCCCACTACTTCAATCTGGTGGTTCAGCGGTTTCTTAAAAACTACCCCCACGTGTCTGACCAGCTCAGCAAGGTGCGCCGTGTCTGCGCACATTTCTGCAAGTCCACCACGGACGCTGCCACCATGAGGACCCTGCAACGTCGGTTTCAGCTGCCAGAGCACCGACTGCCGTGCGACGTGCCCACACGGTGGAATTCTACACTGCACATGTTGGCCAGGCTGCACGTGCAGCACAGAACAATAGTGGAATACCAACTCCAACATGGGCGGCGCAGTGGTAGTCAGCCTCCCCAATTCTTTACTGAGGAGTGGGCCTGGATGGCAGATATCTGCCAGGTCCTTGGAAACTTTGAGGAGTCAACCCAGATGGTGAGCGGCGATGCGGCAATCATTAGCATTACCATCCCGCTGCTTTGCCTGCTGAGAAGTTCGCTGCAAAGCAAAAAGGCCGACGCTTTGCGGTTGGAACAGGAGACGGTGGATGACAGTATACCGCTTGATAGCCAAGGTGGAAAAAGTGATGCTAAACTTCCCATCTGACAGCGCTAGTGACAGAAGACGCAGTTCCGAGGGCCATCTAGCAGGGGAGACACAGGGATCAGGCAGCATGTCCAGCGCAGGCAAGGGAACACTCTCCAGGGCCTTTGCCAGCTTTATGGCTCCCCAGCAAGACTATGTCACCACTCCCCAGTCAAGGCTGAGTCAGAGCGAGCACTGTAAAGAGATGGTGAGGGGGTGCGTAGCCGATCGTACTACTGTCTTCCATGATGCCTCTGCTCCATACAACTATTGGGTGTCAAAGCTGGACACGTGGCACGAACTTGCGCTGTATGCCCTCGAGGTGCTGGCTTGCCCTGCCGCTAGTGTCTTGTCAGAAAGGGTGTTTAGTGCAGCTGGGGGAATCATCACGGATAAGCGTACCCGCCACTCAACTGCAAGTGCCGACATCCTTACACTCATAAAGATGAACAAAGGCTGGATTTCCCAAGAGTTCTCTTCTCCACCGACTGAGAGCAGCGGAACCTAAAGTTTTTTTTCGCTGCAACCAGAGAAATAAGCATTCTCTATCACCGGAAAAAAAGGGGGAATTTGCTTTGTCAATCACTCTCGGATATTATTACTCCTCCTCCTCCTAAAACAGCATGTCATCACGCTGAACTGTCAATTTTTCTGCGTCCCAAAAGGCTCTGCTTATAATTTTTTTACAATTTTTCAAAGTTTCAAAGGTATTGATACTTTAACAGAAACCAATCTTTTTCACAGGACTGCCTAAGTAACAGCGAGCTGTATCTTTAAAAAATCTTTATGGGTTTCACCTGCCCTCGCGCTTGAGCTATTTTTCAGGGGTACACTTGTACTCTTGGTACACCAATTTTTCTGGCCCTCGCCTATACTGTTATCTAACTAATTTTTCCGGCCTTCGCCTACACTCATGGTACAACAATGTTTCAGGGGTTCACCTATACTCTTGCTACAGAAATGTTACAGGGGTCTGCCTATACTTCTGCTACAGAAATGTTACAGGGGTCTGCCTATACTTCTGCTACAGAAATGTTACTGGGGTCCGCCTATACTTTTACTACAGAAATGTTACAGGGGTCTGCCTATACTTCTGCTACAGAAATGTTACAGGGGTCTGCCTATACTTTTGCTACAGAAATGTTACTGGGGTCTGCCTATACTTTTGCTACAGAAATGTTACTGGGGTCCGTCTATACTTTTACTACAGAAATGTTACTGGGGTCTGCCTATACTTTTGCTACAGAAATGTTACAGGGGTCTGCCTATACTTTTACTACAGAAATGTTACTGGGGTCTGCCTATACTTTTGCTACAGAAATGTTACCGGGGTCTGCCTATACTTTTACTACAGAAATGTTACTGGGGTCTGCCTTTACTTCTGCTACAGAAATGTTACTGGGGTCTGTTTATACCTTTGCTACAGGAAAGTTACAGGGGTCTGTCTGTACTATGGGTGCACTAATTCTTCCCATCGCGGTGTTTTACCTATCTGGCTCAAATACACTGACTGACTAGAGCAGAAATGTGGGCCGAAGCCAAGGTCCTTGGCGGGGTGAAACTCTCCCATGGTTGGGCACTCTGATTTCTTCCTGTGTAATACCATCTTTGTGCACTTACAGCATAGGCGAGCCCAAGGAACTCAAAGACTTCCCCTTGCAGTGTTGAGCTATCTGTGTGGGGACACATGGATTTCACATTGCTATGTAACTCAGGGCACCTTGCGTCACACAAGGTGGAGGCTGGGATTGAGCCTGACCCTGGGCCCGCTCACGTGCTTCCCCCACAGACTATAGCGGGTCCTGGTCATGGTTTCTTGGCCTTGTAATGCCACCTCCTCCTCCTGCTTTGGGTCAGGGGATCAGCCCTGGGCAACATGTATTTTCTCCCGTGTTACCACAGTTATCTTAGACGTTGGTTTGGGCCACACAAGAGGAGCGTTACTGCATTAATGAGACGTTCACTGTTGTACTAGCATCGGATTCTGCTCTATGCCCGCCATTGCTGAGGGTGTGGGCAGAGGCCTATGTCCTCAGCGGAGTGAAAGTCTGCCATGTTTTGGCACTGCCATTTTTTCAGGTTTATTGCTGTCTTTGGGTTCCTTTGGCTAGCCTATGCTATGGGTGCACAAAGACTTCCCATAGCGGTGTTTTACCTGTCTGGCACAAATACACTTACTGACTGGGGCAGAAAAGTAGGCCGAGGCCCTTAGCAGGGTGAAACTCTGCCATGTTTGGGCACTGTCATTGCTTCATGTTTAATACTGTCTTTGGGTTCTATTGGCTCGCCTATGCTGTGGGTGCAGAAAGACTTCCCCTTGCGTTGTTTTACCTGTCTGACACAAACACACTGACTGTCTAGGGTAGAAATGAGGGCCGAGGTTTTACTTTTTGGTGGTTCATCCACTCTTTGGAGCGCTGAAAGGAACCATAACTGATGTAATGAGCCATTCACAGCACTACTATCATCCAAGTCCCCTTTATGCCCACTATTGTTGAGGTGTGGGCAGAGGCCGAGGTCCTGAGTGGGGGTGCAACTCTGCCATGTTTGGGCACTCTAATTTCTTTATATTTAATACTGTCAATGGGTTTCATGGGTTTGTCTATGCTGTGGGTGCACAAAGGTTTCCCATAGCGGTGTTCAGCTATCTGGCACAAATACACTGAATGACTTGGGTAGGGTACACAAGGGTTTCCCATTGCAGTGTTCAGCTATCTGACACATACACAGAATGAATTGTGTGGGTGCACAAGGGTTTCCCATAGCAATGTAACTGGCGGCACATTGAGTCACACAAGATGGAGACTGGGACCGATTTAATGAGATGTTCACAGCAGTACTAGCATTCGAGTCCGCTTTATGCCCACGACTGTTGAGGGTGTGGGCAGAGGCCAAGGTCCTGGGTGGGGTGCAACTGTGCAAGGTTTGGGCAGTGCAATTTCTTTGTGGTTCATGCAGTCTTTGGAGCGATGAAGGTGCCCTAACTGACGGCACATTGGGTCAACCAGGTGGAGACTTGGACCGAGTCTGACCGTGGGCCCGCTCACGTGCTTCTCACACAGAGTATTGTGGGTCCTACCTCGGTCACGGTTTCTCGGGCTTATTATGCCACCTCATCCTCCTCCTTGGGGTCTGGGAATCAGCGCTGGTCGACAGGTATCTGCTCTCGTGTTAGCACAGTTATCTGAGGCACTGGTTTGGACCAATCAAAAGAAGCGTAACTGAATTAATGAGACGTTCAAAGCAGTACTAACATCTGAGTCTGCTTTATGCCCACGTTTGTTGTGCCTAGTAGTGCGCACTAGGCTTTCGCAAGCATCCCGGCTGTATAACAGGTCAACCTATTGTACACTGCCTTTTTTTAGATGTCCGCTGATGTATAATGCCCTGAGTAGTAAACAGACGGATTGGTTTAGGTGTGATAAACGCACGTTGGCCGGCATGTATTATTTCTCGTGTTTCGTGTTACCACAGTTATTCGAGATACTGGATTGGAGCCTTCACAGGAAGCGTAACTGATTTAATGAGACTTTCACAGGGTCACTGTATACCTGTGGTGGCTACTTTTGTGACACCTCATGCTTCAAACCAGTCTTTGGTGTCAGTATGCGCTGCTGCATTGTGGAGATATGTAGAAGTACTGGCATCTAAGTCCCCTTTATGCCCACGTTTGCTGCTCCTGACAATTTTGTGACAGAGGTGGCACGGGATTGGAATTATGATCGTATATTCATTTATCAGTTATTCTCATCAGCATTGTGGGCTATCGCCCACACTTTTGGAGAGGGTCGCTGGCAGGCCCTGCCAACCCTCTGCTCTGTGTGTCTCCGGTTCGTCCTCTTCTAAGACGTACTTAGGGTGGTGTGGCTATGAAGCCAGCGTGCGGCATCAGGACAGCTGAACGCTGTGCAGGGAAACTTTTGTGTGTGCTGTGGATTCACTCCCTGACCCTCACCCACGCCAATGTCCCTTCCTGGAGGTAGCCCCAAAGGTGGACAGGTCCAGGCCGCCAACATTGACCCTACGCTACCTAGTGACAAGACAGGAAGGAACCGCCATACCTATGCTGGAAACAACTTACTGGTACCAACAGGCTTGGCTGAAAGGATAGACCAATATGACAGGAAAAACTGGTTAACATGCAGCAGCTACTATCAGCAGTAGCAGAACACCCAGCACAAACAGGGAACAGGTCAAACTACCAGAGCCAGAACTCAACAGGCCTAAGCAGCAGTACTGCTCAGGGATCACTGGAGAAGAATTGGCCACTCCTAGGCAGCCAGAGCTGGATCTTATAGGGAGGTGGGAGAAGCTGATTGGCAGACATGTCAATCCCCAGCGCCCCTCTGAGACACAAGCAGGGCAATTAACCTAGACTAGAAGGCACAGGAGCTGTTAACCCTGGCTTGTCTGGACAGAACCTATAGTAACAAGGTGTGCTTGCAAATAATTAACTATGTACTGACTGAGACGTGACACTATCTCCCTCCAAAAAAAAGGGACCTCTAGACCCTTAGGGCAAAAATATATATTATACCAACTCCTTCAATGGAAGAAAACGTCTTACAGGACTTATGCATACGGGCCTGAAATAAATGCATAACTGTCACAATAAGGAGCAAAAACATACATAAGAACTTTTCCCAGAACCTGGATGAGGGATAATAATCCCTAACAGGGGTATTCGCAGGATTACACGCGGTTAGACAATGGGTTCCCCACCCAGAAATCTCATTGGAAACCCTGCTGACAATCGGGTTATGAATCTTAAACCAGGGTAATCCAAGGATTATATCAGAAGGCAAGCCTTCACATACATACAAGGATATAGTTTCCACATGAAACTGTCCGACCTTTAAATGTACGTCTGGAGCAATGTGTCTCAGACGTAACAGGGACGAGTCTACCCTGGTAACTGACATTGGTTTAGGGAAAGTCTTTATCTTCAGACCAGCTTTTAGGGCAAACTGAGAATTAATTACATTAATGTCTGACCCGCAATCCAGACAAACACCAGCAGGTATGAAAGTGTAAAAAAAGGAAAAAAAGGACTAGGCGCTCTATGGAATCATTCCAGCAATAGTTAGGATAAAGATATTCCCAATGGATATTTATTGAATAAAACAACTTATGCAACGCGTTTCGTCGCCACAGAAAGCGACTTTATCAAGCATAACAACCAACAGTGAAACAAACAGTTATATCTCTACAATGTGGGACTTAAAATTAGCTGTAAACCAATCATCTTCCTCATATCGAGCCCATCCTCATGGCCAGGCAAAGTGTATGTGTTCCAGTAGGGACGCAATACATTCCGTCTATCTTCCAGGTTCTAGCTCCCACGTGTGACGTCATGACATAAAAGAGTCATGAACGTCTGACCGCTCGTCATGTGAGCGCATCCCTATGGTAGCGCCGTACATCCCGTGTACCTTCCGGGTAGCGGCCGCTACGGATCACGGCATAACGCTCGACGTCTTAGGTACCCCTAAAAGTGTACAGGTCCAGGCTGTCAACATTGACCCTACGCTGTCTAGTGACAAGACAGGAAGGGACCACCATACCTATGCAGAAAACAACTTACTGGTACCGGCAGGCTAGGCTGAAAGGATGGACCAATATGACAGGAAAAACTGATAAAAACACAGCAGCTACTATCAGCAGTAGCAGAACACCCAGCATAAACAGGGAACAGGTCAAAGTACCAGAGCCAGAACTCAACAGGTCTGAGCAGCAGGACTGCTCAGGGATCACTGGAGAATAATCGGCCACTCCCAGGCAGCCAGAGCTGGATCTTATAGGGAGGCAGGGAAAGCTGATTAACAGGCAGAGATGTCAATCACCAGCACCCCTCTCAGACTCAAGCAGGGCAATTAACCTAGACTAGAAGGCACAGGAGCTGTTAACCTTGGCTTGTCTGGACAGAACCTACAGAAGCAAGGTGAGCTTGCAAATAATTAACTATGTACTGACTGAGACATGATAATGAGCTCTCGAGCATTACGAAAAGTTTGACTCGAGTAACGAGCACACGAGCATTTTCATGCTTGCTCATCTCTATTAGCTAACCTAAATGAATACAAGTCTCAAAGTCCAGATGAATTACATCCAAGAATACTAAAAGAGGCAGTGGAGGTAATTGCTGAGCCACTCGCCATAATCTTTGAAAATTCCTAGAGAACAGAAGTATCAGAAGATTGGAAAAGGGCAAATGTTGTCCCTATCTTCAAAAAAAGGGAAGAAGGTGGATCCAGGAAACTACAGGCCTGTGAGCCTAACCTCTATGCTGGGAAATATCTTTGAGCAAATTATTAAACCCTGCGTATGCAAGAACTTGGTTAAAAATGGAGTAATTGAATACGATTTACCAATTATGTCCTGGTTCGGTAGGAGAAATATTTTGAAATCCTATGTCCTTCCTAAAATTCTCTACAAAATTAGGATGCTTCCTATACACCTTCCGAGCAGCTTTTTTAGGTCTCTACGCTCAGCCTTCGCGGCATATGTATGGAGGCATAAAAGACCAAGGCTGGCTTACAGCCTAATGATTAAGAGAAAATCGGAGGGTGGAATAGGACTCCCCAACATATTCGATTATTATAGGGCCTCGCAACTGAGCCACTGGCTGGACCTAGTCCTTCCGGCTAAAAATAACCTGCTTCCTAAACTAGCCTTGACCAGGAATGGTGGGGTGCTTCTGGAGGATCTTTGGTATCCGAGCAGAAACAACTATAGACAAAGGGACTTCTGCCCCCTTTTGAGAGGACCTTGCGAGGTGTGGGACACGGTTAAGAAGGAATTGGCCCCAAATCCATCCCCAATTTCCCCGTTAAGCACTATTTATAAATTGTTAGACTTACCATCTGACTCATGTAACGCCTCAATCTGGGAGAAATTCCGGGACCTCAAAATTGGAGATCTGCAGGAGCTAGCCCACTTACCCCCCTCGGAGATCCCACAAAGACTGCTTCCGAGCTGGTCCCCCTCCTTCCTTACTCTTGCCTCAGTGTCCAAGACATTAGGAGACTTTCTTAAGAGCCACGGTACAGCTAGACCCTTGACCCCTTTCGAAAGTACTCTTAAGCACATTATGCCAAGCAAAAGGAAAATCTCCCTGTTAAGGGAGCACTTCATCACTCCCCATAATCCAACAAAACCCACGTTTATCACCTCTTGGGAAAAGGAATTGAACCTAACTCTCTCCCCTAATGAAATTAAAGCGGTCCTGAACACCTCACTCGGCTTATCTCCTTGCATTCTCGCTCAGGAATCCCACTATAAGCTCCTGGTCAGGTGGTACAGGACTCCGCAATGGCTTTCAGCTTACAAATTATCTTCTCAGGATTGCTGCTGGAGGTGTAAGAGGGAGGTGGGTTCGTACCTACACATATGGTGGGCGTGCGAAGGATTGAGACCCTTCTGGGAGGGAGTGGGGAAGGTCTTGGTAAAGATAAAACCGGGATTTTTACTCACGCCTGACATAGTGTTCCTCTGGAGGCCATCTTCATCATTTCTCCCTAAAAGAGATAGGTTGATGGCCCTCCTGATAGACGCTGCAAAGGCTCTGATCCCTCTCCACTGGCAACGTGAGGCACCCCCCTCTCTGATACAATGGAGAGACAAAGTAGACACAATCTACAACCTGGAGGAGCTATCTAGCTGGCACAACAACACATATGATAAGTTCATTAAAACTTGGTTCTCCTGGCGTGAGTTGAGACTCCTCGACGTTTTTTCTACTTAGCCTGACTGCGTATCTTCATGATATAGGTACCGTCAGAGGCACTCTTACAGAATACCCAAATTCCCCCCTGCTACCCTTTCCCCCCCCACCCCTGTTTTCGTCTCGTCTCGTCATGTTTTCTTTTGTTGTGATCTGTCTTTGTCTCTGCCCTGTCTGGATATGTTTGCTACAAGGTTAAGTTTATTGGAGATACTCTTCTATTGTTCTGATATGGCAGAGTTAAAACGTTTTCTCAGCCTATTAATCACCCTGTTATTTGTAAAATGCTGCACAGTCTCTTGATGTACCAAATACCCTATGAACCCAAAACTGTGTAATATGATTGTGACCAGCCCTTTGCTGTCTGAAGTTGTCATAACGTATATTGTAAAATTGAAAAACTTAATAAAAACAGATTCAATAAAAAAAAAAAAAAAAATGGAGTAATTAACCAAAGCCAGCATGGGTTTGTAACAAACAAGTTATGCCAGACAAAGCTAATTTCCTTCTATGACAGACTCACCGACTGGGTTGATCAGGGAAATGCAGTAGATATAGTACATCTTGACCTTAGTAAAGCATTTGACAAAGTATCTCATACTATGGTTATTGTAAAATATAACCAAATCAGGGATTGACAAGGCAACTATTAGGTAGATTTACAACTGGCTGAGTGATCGTACTCAAAGAGTGGTCATAAATGGCTGCACATCCAAGTGGAAGAATGTATCAAGTGGGGTACCACAAGGCTCTGTCCGAGGCCCAGTGTTGTTCAACATTTTTATAAATGATCTGGAGGAGGGAATTGATGGGAAACTGATAAAATTTGCCGACGACGCTAAGCTAAGAGGTTTACCTAGCACTAGTGATGAGTAGTATACGTCCATACAACTTGTCAAGCCGCCCACTTTTGGAAAGTGACAGGTGCCACGCCCCCTTCCCATGATCTTTGACCCTCCATCCCTTCGGCGCCGCAGCTGGGCGTCTGTGACGTGTATCAGGGGCCCCCATCCGCATTCTAAGCCTGTGACGCATCACAAGACACACTTTAGAATACAGTGTGTGTCATGATAATCAAGGGGCTTATTATATGTATAGTCTGACTTGATGTTATATACCAATCAAGTCGGCTTATGAGTATAAGGGTTAATATATAGACTGCATTTCAAGCCACTAACAGATTTTTTCAGCATTGCAGCCCATCATCCTAATAAGTCTGAGCAGGATATAGAGAACACAAAAGGCCTTATTATATGTATAGTCTGAGTTGCTGTTATCTACCATTCAAGTCCTCCCCAATCAATGGGCTTATTATGTGTATAGGATGAGCTGATGTTATGTATAGCCTGACATGATGTTATGTTCCATTCAAGTCATACTCCAATCAATGGACTTATTATGTGTATAGGCTGACTTGCTGTTATATATCAATCAAGTCAGTCTATGAGTATAAGGAAGTTAATATATAGAAAGAGCACAAAGTAATGCAAAAAATGCAAAGTTTTATAAAAGCTTTATTGAGTGCCCAGAATATATAAACGATGCGCTGTAAAAAAAAAAAAAAAAAATACAGAATATAGAGTTATTACATAAAGGAATGCATAAGAATGATTACATAGATATGTATAACACTGTATAATGTTAAAAGAAATATAGTTACATTTTTACAATCTTTTTGGTTAGCATAATGTAGCAAGTTCCGTATGTTTGAGGGGAGTTACAGTACAAAAGTCTTTCCGAGTTAAAGTTTTAGATCCATCATGGACTTTATAAAAAAATCCATCTTCAAAGATTCCACCAACTCACAAGTACTGGCGTCTGCAGCGACATCGCTAGGTACATTAGCCTCTGCTATTGCATGCATAAAAATGTTCCACCCCAAAGGTATACATCTTCTCACGAAGGTGTGACTCTGCGTCGTATGTCTGATCAGCGTGGGGAAATTGGTTCTGTGAATTACGACGTTTTTATATACCAGTTCGTGCTTATCGTTCCATGTGATAATATTCCTGTGATTGAGTAGAGCGGCCAGCAATCGCTCCGTGTTTTTCTTGCACGATTGTGGAAGGTCCCAGCGTCGAATGACATTAGCTATTTCAGCTTCATAACGCGATCGTTCGGCAGCATGCACGGATGGAATAGCGTAGTCTGACTCCATATTAAAGTCTTTATCACTTCGGTTTAGCTACGAGTTCAGTCTTGGTATGATTCCTCTCGCAGAGTTCAATAGGTCGCTTTAGTGTAACGCGCCACTTTGAACTAGATGGGGGCAGTCACTAATGATTTCTGTCTGCTGACTTCAAGAAGCTCTCATTAGCGTGATCAGCTGACTATCACTCATGTCCAGGCCCCACAGGATGTGGGTGTGTGATAATGAATGGGATGCGGCTTGAATTAGTTATGCCTTTTTACAAACAGTAGCTAATTAGTTCCAGCTCGGGAAGGGTGTCAGCATAGTGATGAATGATGGTGTCTATTATTACACAGTAAGAATCAAAGATTACGCTGTTAACAGTTAACATACTGTAGGTATCTATCTCTTTATTTTATTATACTTAATGTATCTAACGATTATATAAGGATGCACAGATCATATTAAAAACACAAGGGATCCGACATCGGTAATGCCGGTCACAAAACTTATCTTTTATAAATTGATTTACAAAATTATCATTTTTTTTTTAATCTGGCGTAAAGAAACGTAAAATACTCTCATAAGATAATCCATGGGCTATGTAATATAATACAAACACACAGTAATGCCCACAAAATACACTGTCGGTATCCTGAATTTGGTTATCTTGATACAGTTAGGGCCAGAAATATTTGGACAGTAACACAATTTTCGCGAGTTGGGCTCTGCATGCCACCGCATTGGATTTGAAATGAAACCTCTACAACAGAATTCAAGTGCAGATTGTAACGTTTAATTTAAAGGGTTGAGCAAAAATATTTGATAGAAAATGTAGGAATTGTACACATTTCTTTACAAACACTCCACATTTAAGGAGCTCAAAAGTAATTGGACAAATAAACATAACCCAAACAAAATATTTTTTGGTTCAATATTTTGTTGCGAATCCTTTGGAGGCAATCACTGCCTTAAGTCTGGAACCCATGGACATCACCAAACGCTGGGTTTCCTCCTTCTTAATGCTTTGCCAGGCCTTTACAGCCGCAGCCTTCAGGTCTTGCTTGTTTGTGGGTCTTTCCGTCTGAAGTCTGGATTTGAGCAAGTGAAATGCATGCTCAATTGGGTTAAGATCTGGTGATTGACTTGGCCATTGCAGAATGTTCAACTTTTTTGCACTCATGAACTCCTGGGTAGCTTTGGCTGTATGCTTGGGGTCATTGTCCATCTGTACTGTGAAGCGCCGTCCGATCAACTTTGCAGCATTTGGCTGAATCTGGGCTGAAAGTATATCCCGGTACACTTCAGAATTCATCCGGCTACTCTTGTCTGCTGTTATGTCATCAATAAACACAAGTGACCCAGTGCCATTGAAAGCCATGCATGTCCATGCCATCACGTTGCCTCCACCATGTTTTACAGAGGATGTGGTGTGCCTTGGATCATGTGCCGTTCCCTTTCTTCTCCAAACTTTTTTCTTCCCATCATTCTGGTACAGGTTGATCTTTGTCTCATCTGTCCATAGAATACTTTTCCAGAACTGGGCTGGCTTCTTGAGGTGTTGTTCGGCAAATTTAACTCTGGCCTGTCTATTTTTGGAATTGATGAATGGTTTGCATCTAGATGTGAACCCTTTGTATTTACTTTCATGGAGTCTTCTCTTTACTGTTGACTTAGAGACAGATACACCTACTTCCCTGAGAGTGTTCTGGACTTCAGTTGATGTTGTGAACAGGTTCTTCTTCACCAAAGAAAGTATACGGCGATCATCCACCACCGTTGTCTTCCGTGGACGCCCAGGCCTTTTTGAGTTCCCAAGCTTACCAGTGAATTCCTTTTTTCTCAGAATGTACCCGACTGTTGATTTTGCTACTCCAAGCATGTCTGCTATCTCTCTGATGGATTTTTTCTTTTTTTTCAGCCTCGGGATGTTCTGCTTCACCTCAATTGAGAGTTCCTTTGACCGCATGTTGTCTGGTCACAGCAACAGCTTCCAAATGCAAACCCACACACCTGGAATCAACCCCAGACCTTTTAACTACTTAATTGATTACAGGTTAACGAGGGAGACGCCTTCTGAGTTAATTGCAGCCCTTAGATTCCATTGTCCAATTACTTTTGGTCCCTTGAAAAAGAGGAGGCTATGCATTACAGAGGTATGATTCCTAAACCCTTTCTCCGATTTGGATGTGGAAACTCTCATATTGCAGCTGGGAGTGTGCACTTTCAGCCCATATTATATATTAAATTGTATTTCTGAACATGTTTTTGTAAACAGCTAAAATAACAAAACTTGTGTCACTGTCCAAATATTTCTGGCCCTAACTGTATATGTACCTAGCGCAGTTTCTTTTTTAAAAACTCTATAAAAGCCTCGGGAAAAATGGGACCATCCGGTGCTAGGCCGTAACTATCAAAAAAGACCGCTCTCTCCGAGTCACATAGTACAATTAACACCCAGTGTCGTCCTCGCTGAGTTGAATCATCAGTATTAATTATATAAGCCGATGGTCTTTTATCCACATTAAATTGGGGTAGGAAGTCACTCGGGTATACGCCAGCAAAAATTTGCGAAGTATAACGATCGGATTTAAGGAGATTCGTGAGTTGAAGTGTGTTCATAATTTAATTGTGATCGTACAGAACTTCTCTTCTGTGATTTATTTCCAGAATAGCGGGACTTGACGCATAGACAAGCATGTTAACCGTGTGAGGGGTAGGGACTGAGAATCGTATTTCCGCATGCAGGTTCCCAGTTTTAACGAGCGAGAAGTGCGTGCCGGGCTCCATGTCCGGTGACAGATCGAATGCAAAAAATGTGTATCCGCTAACAAACTCATTTCTGTCAATCGAAATCGAGTTGTCTGCTCGCTGCTTTCCGGAGATATGCACGAGAGCCATGTATTCCCTAATAGCTAATTCGGCCTCAAAATCAGGCTGAAAACGCCTGGCCGGAATCTGTTGACCATCCAGACACAAGGCCGCGTGGTTTACGGAATAATGGTGAAAACAGAGAGGATTTTTTTGGAAGCTACCGCTAAAGGCTTCATTGTCCACAAAGGCTAATATCACAGTTTTAGGTATCTGGCCCAGGAACAGTGGGTTGCTATACGGCTTCCGATTGCTATGCTGAAGACTTTGAGACTTGTCCTATCCAAAGTATATTTAGCAGTGGTCGCTAGTAGTGCCTGGCTGTGGCCTATGCGGACGGCTGGGGATACTTGTACTCTCTTGATGAAAATTAAAAGCATGAAGGATTTGAACTTTAAATCCATCAGGGTCTGCTGACATCAAGCAGAACTAGTCTTTATTCCTTGTCAGTTTTATCTTTAAATCCAGACCGTTCAAGATAAGTTTCGGTTGGTTAAATATATCGCCATAAATAGGCCCCAGAAGCTCCACAGTTTTAGAGCGCTGTGTTGCTGCAGCTCTTTTAGCGAAGCCTAAATTTGGGCCATCGAGCGTCCTTTCATGGTGGTGACCTGCCGAATCCTTGTAAAACAGGCCGGCTGTAAATTGGGATGCGAGCGTTTGACCACTATTATTTAAAATTGTCTCGATGAACGCTCTATAGCTATAAAGATTATCGGATTGTGAGATTAGTCGATCCCCCAATGTGATGTCCGCTTGATTAAAAAGTGTGGCTACAGGGTAATTAATAAAGCCCACACGTGCACCATCGGGGATGGGTGTGTTATCTTGTTTAACTATACAACAGGTTAAGTGCAGGAGGGTGTTATTTAAGTCGTAGTAATATTCGCCGCTACCCGATATGAAGAATTCCAACGGCGTGTTGTCAGTGAGGGCTGCGATAGGCAGGACTTCAACAAATAAAGATTTTTCAATACTTGTCTGCGTTGGCGGTATGTTGAAAATATCCAACTCAGATTTGGTGCACTCTACAGATCCGTCGTGTATGAACGCCATGTTAGAGAATTAAAAGATGTCGTCTGCTGCGCGTCTAGCGTGTTTCTGACGGCGCCGTCTTTTGCGTGAAGGAGTCTTATCCATGAGGAGCTGGTGAAATCGTGCAACGATTCGTCTTTTTCTTTTACGGGGTTTTTTTTACAACAGAAATAAGTCCGGAGTCCAGATCTTAGCTCCCTCAGACCTGCATTGGTGTCGACCTCAGGAGACCTCCCCTCCTCCTTCCACCTTACACCCCCCCACCCCATCCTCTCCCCACCTTCCTAACCTGTCAGTTGATGTCTGTCTCCCCCCGTTTGTTACAGTAGATAGACTATGCCAAGCAAAGATAGTTCGATCTACATAATATAGGCTATTGTCTGACTGATGAAGTTGTCCCGGATGGATCCTTTTGTACTCGATATATGCTCCTTGACAACATGTTGATGTTTACTTACTTGTTGAAAATACAATAAAAATTTGGATTTGAAAAAAAAGAAATAAGTCCGGAGCCGCGCTGTTCTTGACGCGACTGATTCAGTCTGTCCAACACAGCCGACAAAACAGAAGTGACTGCGTCTATATTTTTGACAGCCATCTTTACATGAGGCTTTACTAATTCTAGACCTTTTCTGAAAAGAGGCAAGGCCCTTCGGAAGAGTGACCTGAAGACGCCCCCAATTCCTGCGCCAATCATATACTCATCTCCATGAAATCCATCTATTTTTCCGTTTCCACTCTGTGCCAAATAATGTTTCACGTAGAGCGCAGGATCTCCGTACACTCGCTGAGACAACATGTTTTAATGCTGCGAATCGTTACGCGGTCTAAAGTGTAATCGCACTATACTTTTCCCGTACTTGAATTTAACAGGTGTGTTCTGGTCTGATAAAATCGAGATTGTAATCGTGTCAAAATGTTATCAGGGCACGTAATCAGGGCGATTGTACTGAATTGTGACAATGTCGCTGTTTTTACCGCTGATTTCTACCGTTCTTAATAGCTGCACATAGCTATCGCCTACAAACTGATGATTGATAATATCCGTATACACGTACAATGTATAGAAGCCGCCTTTTATGTCTGCAAAATGCCGCCTCTTGTCTGGGATATTCACAGCTAAAGCATGTTTCATGTATTCAGGCAGACCTAGCAGAACGGACAACTTATGACCTGGAGCAAAGTGTAGCGTTGGCGAATCGGTAACTGTAACAATTCTTTTTACTTCATCATAGCGTAGCTTAAAGACCTCGTTTGTTAGCCTTAAAGCCTCAATTCTGTCATTTATCGCACTCGTCAAATCTGATAGGGAGGAATAAAATCCAGACTTGACAAAATATTCCTGGTATATACTGCCATGTTTAGCGATGAAACAGTTTCCCTCAGTCGCTGCAATCGTGTCCCATGTGTGCGGGTACTGAATTTCGGTTAGCGCCACATCGTAAGCGCCCGAGAGCTGAATCGGCTTCGCTAGTTTCGTAGTGTAAGTAGAAACTGAGTTTTCGGGGTAGATTCTGGATGATGCATTACTAGGAAGAGTTATATAAAACGAGCCCGACTCCATGCTCTATGCGGGTGACAGTTGATTTTCAGTGACCCAGCTGTTAAATTTTGTAGGGTACCCGAGCCACTTCACAAAATAATGCTCCGTTCCATGGATGCGCCTTTTCTTTAATATTTTCTTGATCCTGTGGACGTTGTTCTCGTCAGCGGGTACCTGCTGTATTTCCTCTTTATAAAACGACCCCTCTATAGGTTCGCCGCTCAGGTCGATTAATTTATATAGCGGTTTTTGAAATCGCGTATTAATAGACTCTATGACGAAAATTTCATCAGTGTAAGTTTGCTCATAGCCTTTCGTAAATGTTCCTTTATGTTGAGAAATCCTCACATGATCGCCTATTTGTAAAGAAGTTTTTTCATGCTTTGAGTTCAGAATATCGCTGTAGATATTTCACCAAATTGTTAAGGAGTTCTTTTTCGTGACATCCACAGGTCGGCATCGGATAATACGGTGGTAAGTTCGGTTATAACTGTATACCAGCGCTGGTAAAATATCGATATAGTGAAATGTGTTATGATGGGTGAGATAACACCACATTCGTGATTTTAAAGTGCGATTAAAACGTTCAACCAGCGCAGCCTTTACGTTGTTGGTCGCAAAGTAATGGTGTATGTTGTATCTTTTACAAACGCGCTTCATGTGTTGATTCATGAATTCTTTCCCGCGATCGGTGCGTATTTTTCGAGGTACACGATCGCTATTCTCAAATATCAGCTCGAAGGCTCTTGCGACGCTTGATCCCAATTTAGATGATAATCCGACGCACCAAGCATATTTTGATAAAACATCTATAACCGTTAAAATGTATTTTATGCCCTAATTTTCTTTAGAGTATTGCATTAAACACACGAGGTCAGATTCCCAGAGCGAATCTATATCAGCAGCAATTATTTTGTTTCTAGCAAATTTCTTTCTGATCGGCTTGTGAAGGCTATAACAATTAATCTTTTGCAACCATTCTGTAATTTTGCACTGGTTTATCCCCTTGAGTGCCTTATGCAATTTTTGAATTCCGGCATAAGAACCAGCGCTTGATGGTGTAAAATATTGGCGCTGTAACCAACGTGCATCCCGTGAAGCGGCCATAGTGGTAATTATGCAGCAAGGATGGGGATGCAGCGGTTTAATTACCTCCTAACTTTTTATAAATCTAGACCGCTTTGATTCTACCACTCGTAGATTTAAATCACCTGATTACAGCACGTAGAAACCTGGACATTTTAATCACTTTCTGCTTTTTTTTATAAAGTATCTATCACATTTTGATTTCGCTAACCAGCTTTAAAATGTGCCAGAACATAGAATGCTATATTCAGCTTAGTAGCATAGCATTTACAAAGGTTCATTGTGTGGCCGGATGAACCATTTAGGATAATATACTTACAAAGGTTCATTGTGTGGCCGGATGAACCATTTAGGATAATATAAAATCTAGTTGTAAATCCCACAGTTCTGAGTAAGTGGATACAAAAAAAAGATCTAACATCTGTAGGATCAATGAATGCCTGTTTATGAGTTCATTATAACAGATTGAAGTCATTAGACATATGGCTAATTTAGTGTGACAGTAGCTAAGTAAGTTTGAGACCTTCTGACCTGTGCACGGTCTAGCGTAACAGTAGCTGAAGTTTGACACATTATGACCGGATGTCTCATACATCCTGATACTTATAGGATCAATAAAATCAAGATGCTATGTCACAGAACTGATTAATTACACTTTGAAAAAAGAGCCTATTGAGACGACGGGGACAAGGGGGTATTTGTAAATAACTAGAAACACGTGTTGAGTAGTTTGTCTGGACTTGTCCAAAGGGCGGACAAGAGCCTCGCATATAACTGGCCCTTAAGTCAGTTAAGACAGCTCGCGAGCCAGTCAATTCATCCCCTTTACAGAGCCAGAAAACATCTGTGTTCATCTAGTGAATTTGGACTCCATCAGCACCAAGCACATCATCTCCAGGCCTTCACAAAGCATCATTGGAATAAGGTAATACATTGTTTTTATCTTTTTATTTTTGCATTAGTGTATAAGGATAAACATTGTTTTATTACCGTATTATATTAACGTATTAGCATAATTATTAATATTCACGTATTTGATATACGTACGGTTAAATTAATGCATTACAATAGATCTATGTTTAATTAGTATAGTTGATTACATATATTTTTAATACAGGCTGTCTTTAATTATGCATTTAGCATAATATTGAAAACATTATTTTATTACCGTATTATATTGACGTATTAACATAATTATTAATATTCATGTATTTGATATACGTACGATTAATAATTACATGCATAAATTAGTGCATTACAATAGATCTATGTTTAATTAGTATAGTTGATGACATATATTTTTAATACAGGCTGTCTTTAATTACGCATATAGCGTAATATTGTTAGTCTTACTGTGTGTGTGTGTGTGTGTGCAATTTACTAATATATCACTATGTTTTTAACTATTAGAATGGTCATTAATACCGTATATTTTTAATGTCCGTACCCACTAATTGTTTTATGATGTACTATCGCGTTACATTAGATGTGTTTATTTTTAATTATAGCAGTTTATTAACATTGTTAATATTGGCGTATTAAACATTATATATATAATGATAACCTTACTACGTGTGCAATATACTAGTCTTTCGCTATAGTTTTAATCATTATAATGCTTATTAATAACGAAATAATATTACTGTATCAAATAAATATATTATATGGGTGTATTTAATATACGGGCCAGTAATATTTCTACGACACGCTAGTCTATCAGTAAAGATGCATGACCAATATTTTTAAATGACGAATTTTCTAACGAACAGCATCGGTGCTAGAAATCAGTTTTTTGCGACAGTAATTCTCTGTGTATTTTCAGATGGAAAGCCTGGGTGTCGATTGTTCCCCCCTTGAATTTACTAACACCCAAATCGGTAGGTATGCAGCGTTTACGCACTTGATTTCGTATAGCTACCCGATAAGGATACATTTTAAAAAATACGTTTATTTTATCCGTTTTTATCATTTGCTGTATAAAGTAGAGAACTGGGAGGACATCGTCGACACTTTTGACGAATCGCGATTCGATTGTTTCTCACAGTCTGCCAACGGTAGGTTTTATCACACCGTATGCAATGTTTTGTTTACGCGCTTGTTGTTATGTGTTATGCTAAATAAGTGTTGTCTCGATACAGATGCTGCAGATGTAAATGAACACCTAGACCCGTTAAATCCTTTAGAAACATCCATAAATCACGAAAGACCAGCGCAGCCGCTGGGGCGCGCCAATCACCCATGGAGTCCGCTAAGACAGCAAAACGGGTGCGTGAGAATGGTGGAGCTATCACCTATATCGGATGCGCATAGGAGCCAGTCGGGGGACTCCGGTCAAGGTGTCATCGGTAAGATGCTTGCAACAATTTGAGCGAATGCTCAATTATAGTACGGCTGTTACATGCGTAAATCCCGCGTAATTCATCAACAGCGTTACACATTTTATTGTGTTTTTTTTTTTTCTTCCTTCCATAGAATGCTTGTGCCATCGCGGGGGAAAACACAACATTAGGGATGGCAAACCTGACGCTAAACCCTGTGGAAAATGCGAGTGTGTCGCCGGATGCAACTAGCCCTGTGTTACAGACACACAACGGACCCGTGAGATACCCGATGCCGTTAGAACCACACATAACCATCAACCGCTTCTCCACACCAACTGCTGTCAAACATCGCCGCAACTTATTGAAGCGTGAGAAAAATTGTGTGAGAAAAACACCGCTATCACCTATTTTGGAAGAGTCCGAAAAGCCTGGGGACAGCAACACTGGTGCCGCTAATGGTAAGCAGCATGCCATAATGTCAAATGATATTCGGGTTTGTCATAATGCAACACATACTGATACACAACACCAGCTAGTCACTGCTAGTATTAACGCAGTAACATGTGTTGATACACAGCAGTCGCTAGTTAAGCCATCACACCCCACTTCATCTCATAGAAAGAGAAAATCATCTGATGAGTATCAAGTTTCAAAAAGAGCGACAACACCGAGAAACCTTGATGATCCTGTTTACCGTCACTGTGTGACGCGACAGATACAGATGAAAAATACAATACAGCTTCTATGTGACGGCGTTATCGCTAAGGCATCAGAATGTAGCGCTAAGGCATCAGAATGGTCCGCTAAGGCATCAGAATGTCTCACTATAGTTTCCCAAGTGAGGACGAGGCAAACAGAGCTAGAGCATGCACCTGTAGAACCCCTTAGTACCAATGAACTTTTAAAACTAGTCATAAAGTTGCGAAAGATTTCCAAGGCCCTCGCTATTACGGAGCCCCACCAGCCCCCCACCTTATGACTATCTATGGTCGGGTCAGGGCTGAAGAAACAGTGTTCTAACAGAGGTTGTGTTTGGCGTAGAGCAAAGTCTGTTAAAAAAGCCATAAAAATGTTGTGTATGGCCGCAAGAAGGGAATCCGTCAGAAGACGCAGAAAGAGGCAAACCAGAGTTTCCCCACAAAAACCTGACGCACCCTCAGATAGATCTGATTCAGCACCACATACCGCGCAGATTCCAGACATACCCAATCCGTCTGTAAATAATGAATCCTCACCGCGGATCCCCCCCCCCCCGCAGGAACAAGAGCGTATACCGTTTGAGCGTGTTGAGCAACCTGCTGACGCGTCTGTGTTTTTACAGCATTTATTCCATATACGGTGTGAAGTTGATCACTTCAATGTCGTGGAGCACATTGATCATTTCAGCTTTGCAAATTTGCATAGGATACAGTCTTTTATTGGCACGATTAATGCTGTTTACGGTGTCATTCAGTCTTTGCTCGACAGAATCAGACGAGATATACAACCCGCTGATTTTATACAACTGAGGGTCGATGGCGGTCGATGGCTGGATCCTATTTATTCCCTAAAACAGGCTCGGGATGATTTTAACGCTGAGAGTTTCTTAAATGCTGTGGCCAATGCATTACAGAGTAATGCGGAGTGTTTAGCTGGTGAATTTCTGACTCTCAGAGTGCTAATAGTGCGGAATAGGTGCGGCGGCGGAAGACATCGCAGACGTTTAAAATCAATACTTTACACACAGATCATCAAGCAGAAAAAACGCTGGCTGTTTGATTTTAACAATTACGACTCTAACCTCTGCTTAGCCGCCAGCCTATTCGCACTGTTAGAGAATGGGTCTCCCGATGATAGTGTTTTATTGGCGCGTGCTAGAGAATTACATCGTGAATTGGACATTCCCGACAATCAGTTAGTGAGTTTTAGCGATATCGAGGCATTCGAGAAGCACCTGGGCATAACCATAAGGGTTCTATACCACAATCGCGGTGATTGGCGTTATTTTCACACCGACAAAACATCTGGTGGGAATGTTGTATACATTCTTCACCATGATGATCATTATTACGGGATTCCGAATATAAAAGCGTTTATCGGGGCAAATTACTTTTGTGATCATTGTAGTTCTGTTTTCCACCACAAAAATAATCACTCATGTCAGTATTTTTGCAGGGCTTGTCAGACAGAATCGTGTGTTGAGACCCCAGAATTGATATATCGTTGTTCCAATTGTTGCGTGTTTTGTCGCTCATCCGATTGTTTAGCCCGCAAAAGGTCATTGCTGCGGTGAATAAGGCGTTTTGCAAGACTAAAATCTTTTGCGAGAGTTGTTACCGCTATGTGGTTAAAGGTTCCGAACCTCACGAATGCAAGGGGCTCCGCTGTAACATCTGTAAAGCCAACGTGGTGAAATTTGACAAACACGAGTGTTACATGCAGCCTTACCAAGGGGGACCAGATGAGGACGCCTCGTCGTATATTATCTACGACTTTGAGTGCCAACAGGATACAGGTGAACACATTCCAAATTTTATTTTTGCCACCCCGCTGCACGGGTCAGTGTCTTGGGAGTTTGAGGGCGAGTTTTGCACGCGCGATTTTGTTCAGTTTTTTCTCAGCGGCGCTTTTGAAGATTGCACATTTATTTCCCACAATGCCAGGCGATATGATTCGTATTTCATAGTCAAGCAATTGATAATTGAGAAGATTCAAATAGACATGATCACTCAAGGCGGCCGCCTTCTGTGTGTGACGGTACCTTCAATGAACTTGAGGTTCATAGACTCGCTTAACTTCATTCCCATGAAGCTTAGCAAGCTACCTCAGGCTATGGGTTTTTCAGGGGGAAAGGGACATTTCCCTCACTTTTTCAATACTAAAGAAAACCAGAATTATGTCGGCCCCCTACCTGATGCTAAATATTACGGCCCAGAGTACATGATGCCTGACGACAGAAAAGAGTGGTATGAATCGCAAAAGGACTGGACTGTACTTTTGATTTTAATGCAGAATTGAAGGCCTATTGTAAGCAGGATGCTGTATTGTGGAAAGCCTGTGAGCTTTATAGAGACCGGGTAATGGACATGGCTAAGAAAAAGGTTAGAAGGTATTGTACCGAAAAAAGGAAAAACGTTACTGTGACTTATTGCGTTGACCCGTTCCAGCACATCACTCTCGCGTCTGTCTGTATGGCTATATACAGGTTTAACTTCTTACCTAAAGACACTATAGCTGTTGTGCCCTCTGATAATTATCATAAGGCCAAAAAAAGGTACTCAACTCCAGCTATTCAGTGGTTGATGTACGTGTCTCACAGTGAAAACATAGTCATATAGCACGCGCTGAGAGGTGGCGAAAAACAGGTCGGTAAGTATTATTTAGATGGTTACGCGTATGTTGACGGACGGCATATCGCTTTAGAATTTCATGGATGTTTCTATCATGGGTTTGTCATCTCTTTTAACGAAAACGCGCAAAATAACGTCACAAAAACGACGTACAGTCAACTATACCAGGCTTCTTTAGCTAAAAAGCGCTATTTACAGCAGCAGGGGTACATTTTACGCATCTTATGGGAGCATGAATGGCGTGAAATGCTTGAGACCAATTCAGACCTTCAGGCTTTTCTTCTTTAAATGCAGTTCCCAGTACCGCTAGAGCCACGTGACGCTCTTTACGGGGGTCGAACTAACGCGATAAAGCTATATCACAGGTTGGTCGATGGTGAGACGATAAATTATTCTGATTTCCCTAGTCTATATCCTTTCGTCAACAAAACAAAGACGTACCCTATAGGTCACCCAACGATTATTTATGAAAATTTTAGTTACATCAAAAATTACTTTGGTATCGCAAAAGTTAAAGTGTACCCGCCGCGCGATTTATTTTTCCCGGTGCTACCGGTGAAAATGAATCATAAGTTGATGTTTTCGCTGTGTTACACTTGCGCTTTAAATTCATAGTGCGACCTTTGTAGTCATACCGATGAAGAGAGGTCTATCGTTGGCACATGGTGTACGATAGAACTCGAGATGGCTGTAGAGAAAGGCTACAGGATAGCACACACCTATGAAATATGGCACTTTCCAGAAACATCGGATAATCTATTTGCATCTTATATCAAGTTGCATCTTAGGGATAAGCAAGAGGCTTCAGGGTATCCTAGTTAGTGCACTGACGATGATAAGAAAAATGAGTATATTGACTCCTTTCTTCAAAAAGAAGGTGTTCAATTGCGTAAGGAGGAAATAGGCGTAAACCCTGCTAAACGCCAAATCTCCAAGCTTTACTTAAACTCCTTGTGGGGAAAGTTTGCGCAGAAATCAAACCTTCCGTGCACCAACATCGTGACTGACCCTGATGAACTCTTTGAGTATGTGTTTCTACCACAGTACGAAATTTCAGGTCTAAATTTTATTGATGACGAAACAGCCAATGTCACATGGAAATACGCCAAAGAGCATCACACGGTCAACAAAAACACAAACATCTTTATAGCTTGCTTTACAACAGCTTACGCACGCCTAGAGCTCTACTCTCTTCTGGATAGACTGCAGGAACGATGCCTTTATCATGACACAGACTCTTTCATGTTTGTACACCGTGAAGGCGAATGGAACCCGCCGTTAGGCGACTATCTGGGTGAATTGACCAGCGAGATCCCCGATGATACACACATAACAGAGTTTGTATCTGCTGGTCCCAAAACCTACGGTACAAGTTGAACACTGGTAAAACAGTGTTAAAAGTTAAAGGTATAACTTTAAATACGTCAGCCACTCAGGTCGTAAATTTTGACAGTCTGAAAGATCTGGTTCTGGATTATCATCGTAACAGCGACCCTGAAACACAAAAGACCATCACCGTAGAGCAGCCTGGCTTCATGAGAAATAAAAAGTATTGGGATATCGAAACAAGGCCGCTACAAAAAACACAGAGGTGTGTTTATACAAAGAGGTATCTACTAGATGATTTTACCACTCTCTCTTACGGTTATTAGATCATAAAGTATGCAAATACACCCAGACACACAAACCTGTAATATTGTTTGATTTTGTGGCGTGTTGGCGTAATTATATGTCGGGGATAACTGCTTCTTCTCCTAACTAGGATCTGTAAGGAATACGTACCACCGGATCGACTCAGCATTAACGCCACGCAATCCGCAAGATCGTGTGAGGAGACGACTATTAGACGAATTCACACTATAACATCACGGTGTTAACGGTTGCATGATGGACACACGATTGCAACGCCCCTTCTCTTGTATTTTAGCCGGTCCATCTAACTCTGGGAAAAGTTACTTTGTTAAGCAATTGTTACTTAACTCTGTAACGCATATATCTCATATCCCCACCAACATTGTGTTTTTTCATTCGTGTTGGCAACCGCTTTATGATGAACTTTTCGCCTCTTTTTCTAACATTAGATTTATAGAAGGACTACCTCAGACTTTTATAGATGATGACTTATTCCTGCCTGATAAGGTAAATTTGACCATTGTTGATGATCTCATGGAGAGTGCCAGTGAGAACAACAAAATAGAGAAAGCGTTTACCAAGTATGTACACCACAGAAATCTGAGCATTTTTTACCTTGTGCAGAACATATTTTGTCAAGGTAAAAAAAGCCGCACTATAAATCTGAATACTAATTATATGGTGCTGTTTAAAAGTCCACGTGATAAACTTCAAATTGTCACGTTGGCTAGACAGATGTATCCGGGTCAGACGCGCTTCTTCTTAGAAGCTTTTGAGGATGCCACGAGTGCTCCTTACGGATATCTGCTAGTTGACTTAAGATCCAATACGTCTGAGAAGCACCGCTTGAGAACGGGTTTGTTTACTCCTGCTTTACCAGCTGTGTACATCCCCAAGAAAAATGCTTCTAAAAAGTAAGTTTCTCTTTCTCGCGACTTATTTTATTCTGTGCGCATTGGTCCGACAGGATGTCTGAGAGAATACGTCGTAATTGGGCTCTCTTAAAAAGCCTGGTGAAAGCGAAACCGTCCGTAAGAAAATCTATTTTACGCGACGCGAGCAACGATCTGATTTCAGCCATAGCTGAGATCGCATTAAATATTTTAAAAGGCCGGATACCTCTAAAACCTCGTCAGAAAAAGATACTAAAAAAATGGCGAAGTGCTATAAGGCGCCTGGGTGATAAAACACTGGCCATTAAGAAAAAGAAGTGTATAGTGAATCAGGCCGGCGGCTTTATAGGATCGCTCTTGGGTTTTGCAATCCCAATAATTACGAGTCTGCTTGCCGATCGATAATGGAGCATGCAGAGAAAATGTACTTGGTGCCTAAACACGAACTTAGGAAGATAAGGCAATCCGCTACAATGACACCGAGCATACGACAGACGACTATTCATCGCCTTGATGATGAAATTAGCTTGATTTTACACCGTAGTGACATTCCTGATGATGTGAAAATTAAAAAATACACAGATGTTTTACAAAGATACTTGGTACACGCTAAACAGGACGCAAAAGAGCTAACAACTTTAAACCTCGTAACCGCTGGTGAAACTGATCATCAGCAATTGTCAAAAACCTCTCCTGATAATAGAAATACTGTTCATGAAATTGTAAGTCATGTCAATCCATGGTTCAAAAAAAATGCTGAGCTTTTGCTAAACAGACTGTCGCAGAATGGTGATATTACATCGTGGAATTTGCGTGACGAGTTTGTTTATAAAGGGGAGCCGGTTAATAGGTCAAACATTTTGGACTTGATCCGTCATGCTACGCAGAGCCATAGTGCTACCAAGAAAAATCATCCTCTGGGCTGGGACATTTTTATGCGAGCGTTGGCCGAGATTAATATGCCTTCTACGGTCATTGGCAGCCAGAGTACTAGAGAAATTCTCCAGTATTTGAAAACAGGCTTGGATCTCAGCTTTGCACATGGTACCACCAAAAACAAAATCCTGTCTTTCTCCCCTCCCCCACCTGGTATAACACAGGGGAGCATGCTGCCTAAAAAGCGACCGACACCGCTGTTTCCCATGTCGTGGTTAACTTTGTAAAGGATTGTAAAAATATAACTATATATCTGTTAACATTATACAGTGTTATACACATCTATGTAATAATTCTTATGCATTCCTTTATGTAATAACTCTATATTCTGTATTTTTTTTATCGCACATCGGTTATATATTCTGTGCGCTCAATAAAGCTTTATAA
Organism: Eleutherodactylus coqui; assembly: GCA_035609135.1. NCBI lineage: Eukaryota > Metazoa > Chordata > Amphibia > Anura > Eleutherodactylidae > Eleutherodactylus > Eleutherodactylus coqui. The sequence continues at coordinate 23,146,443 of CM069405.1, read as the reverse complement.
AACTTTGCATTTTGTCTACTTTGTGTTCTCTATAGCACGGTCACTGTTAGCCGATACATAAAAACTTATTAGGATGGGGTGGGAATGTTGAAAAGGCTACTAGTGGTTGGAAATGCATTCTATATATTAACCCTTATACTCATAAGGTGACTTGAATGGTATATAACATCAAGTCAGACTATACGTATAATAAGCCCATTGATTGGGATGACTTGAATGGTATATAACATCAAGTCAGGCTATACATAAAATAAGGCCCTTGATTATCATGACACACACTGTATTCTAAAGTTTGTCTCATGATACGTCACAGGCCTGGAATGCTGATGGGGGCCCCTGATACACGTCACACCCCTGGAATGCGGAAGGGGGGTCCACTACCCACCAGATGGCGACCAGGTGGTGCGCCGAAGGGGGGAGGGTCAAACATCATGGGAAGTGGGCGTGGCACCTGTCACTTTCTCAAAGTGGGCGGCTTGACATAAGGTATGGACGCTTACGACTTATACTGTTGAGGTAACATGAAAGCTGCACTGTGATTGGATGCTATTTCTAATACTGCTGAGGTATAATGTAAGCTGTGCTGTGATTGGTTGCTATTTCCTATAGTGCTGAGGTAACATGAAAGCTGTGCTGTGATTGGTTGCTACTCCCTATACTTCTGAAGTAACATGAAAGCTGCGCTGTGATTGGTTGTTATTTCGTATACGGCTGAGGTATAATAAAGCTGAGCTGTGATTGGTTGCTATTTTTTCTACTGCTGACACAATATGAAAGCTGCGCTGTGATTGGTTGCTGCTTATACTAATGAGGTTACATGAAAGCTGTGCTTTGATTGGTTGTTATTTCTTATACTGCTGAGGCAACATGAAAGCTGCAATGTGATTGTTTGCTATTTCTTATACTGCTGAGGTATAATGAAAGCTGCGCTGTGATTGGCTGCTATTTCTAATACTGCAGAGGTAATATGAAAGCTGTGCTGTGATTGGTTGCTATTTCTTATACCACTGAGGTAAAATAAAAGCTGCACTGAGATTGGTTGCTATTTCGTGGGCTGGATTCACATGAACGTATATCGGCTCGGTTTTCACGCCGAGCCGATATACGCCATCCTCATCTGCAGGGGGGTGGGGATGGAAGAGCCAGGAGCAGGAACTGAGCTCCCGCCCCCTCTCTGCCTCCTCTCTACCCCTCTGCACTATTTGCAATGAAAGGAGGTGGGGTGGGGGCGGGGCTAAGTTCCTGCGAATTAGCCCCACCCCCATCCCACCTCTCCCCATTGCAAATAGTGCAGAGGGGCGGAGAGGAGGCAGGGAGGGGGCGGGAGCTCAGTTCCTGCTCCTGGCTCTCTTATCCTCCCCCCCTGCAGATGAGGACGACGTATATCGGCTCGGCGTGAAAATCGAGCCGATATACGTTCATGTGAATGCAGCCTTATACTGTTGAGGTAACATGTAAGCTGCACTGTGATTGATTGCTATTTCTTATACTGCTGAGGTATAATGTAAGCTGCACTGTGATTGGTTGCTATTTCTTATACTGCTGAGGTATAATGTAAGCTGTGCTGTGATTGGTTGCTATTTCGTATAGTGCTGGGGTAACATGAAGGCTGCTCTGTGATTGGTTGCTATTCCTCATACTGCTGAAGTAACATGAAAGCTGCGCTGTGATTGGTTGTTATTTCTTATACGGCTGAGGTATAATGAAAGCTGAGCTGTGATTGGTTGCTATTTTTTTATACTGCTGAGACAATATGAAAGCGGCGCTGTGATTGGTTGCTGCTTATACTAATGAGGTTACATGAAAGCTGTGCTTTGATTGGTTGTTATTTCTTATACTGCTGAGGTAACATGAAAGCTGCAATGTGATTGGTTGCTATTTCTTATGCTGCTGAAGTATAATGAAAGCTGTGCTGTGATTGGCTGCTATTTCCTATAGTGTTGAGGTAACATGAAAGCTGCGCTGTGATTGGTTGCTATTCCTTATATTGCTGAGGTAACATGAAAGCTGCACTGTGATCGGGTATTTCTTATACGGCTGAGGTACAATGAAAGCTGCGCTGTGATTGGTTGCTACTTATACTAATGAGGTAACATAAAAGCTGTGCTTTGATTGGTTGTTACTTTCTAAACTGCTAAGGTGACATGAAAACTGTGCTGTGATTGGTTGTTATGTATTATACTGCTGAGGGAACATAAAAGCTGTGCTATGATTGGTTTCTCTTTGCTATACTCCTCAGGTCACATGTAAGGTGTGCTGTGATTGGTTGCTATTTCTTATACTGCTGAGGTAACATGAAAGCTGTGCTGTGATTGGTTGTTATTTTTTATACCACTGAGGTAAAATAAAAGCTGCACTGCGATTGGTTGCTATTTCCTATAGTGCTGAGGCAACACGAAAGCTGCTCTGTGATTGGTTGCTATTCCTTATACTGCTGAAGTAACATGAAAGCTGCGCTGTGATTTGTTGTTATTTCTTATACAGCTGAGGTATAATGAAAACTGAGCTGTGATTGGTTGCTATTTTTTTATACTGCTGAGGTAATATGAAAGCTGCGCTGTGATTGGTTGCTGCTTATACTAATGAGGTTACATGAAAGCTGTTCTTTGATTGGTTGTTATTTCTTATACTGCTGAGGTAACATTAAAGCTGTGCTGTGATTGGTTGCTATTCCTTATACTGCTGAGGTAACATGAAAGCTGCGCTGTGAGTGGTTGTTATTAGAGATGAGCAAGCACCAAAATGCTCGGTTGTTCGTTGCTTTTTCGTCGAACTTTTCGTAATGCTCGAGAGCTCGTTTTGAGTAGCAAACCCCATTGAAGTCAATGGGGGACTCAAGCATTTTTGTATGGGACCGATGTTCCGCATAGCTGGTGTCTTGTCAGACACCAGAAAACATCAGAAAGTCATGGGAACACCACAGAAATGGATCGGGAAGGGCAGGGACAGCATGCATGGCTGCATCTGAGGCTCCTAGGTCCCACTATTAAGCCAAAATGGGGTCAAGAGTCTGATGTAACCCTCCTAACAATTTACTTGGGACAAACCCTCATTAGCAAGGCACACGCGCTGGCACATCTTAGCCAAGCACCACACTACCTGCAACCAAGGCCAATCACTTCCTGCAGGTGACACTGCTGCCTCTTCTCCTGGGTTATATACTGGCATTGCTGTCCAACACCCCCCCCCCCCCTCCCGCATGAGCCTGTGTCCACAGCGCACACAAAAGTTTCCCTGCACAGCGTTCAGCTGCCCTCATGCCACATGCTCGCTTCATAGCCACACCACCCTCATGTCTATTTAGAAGTGTGTACTGGATAAGGAGGAACCAGAGGCACACACTGTAGAGGGTTGGCAGGGCCAGGCAGCAACCCTCTTTGAAAGAGTGGGGGGGTGATAGCCCACAATACTGTTGAGAATTCATGATAAATTGACGCACGATCATCATTCCAATCCCGTGCCACCTTCGTCACAAAATTGTCAGGAGCCGCAAATGTGGGCATAAAGGGGACTCAGGTGCCAGCACTTCTACACATCTCCACAATGCAGCAATACTCTGTGTGGGAAGCACGTGAGCGGGCCCAGGGTCAGGCTCGGTCCCAGCCTCCACCTTGTGTGACCCAAGGTTCCGCGAGTTACATAGGTGTCAGATAGCTCATTAAACCAATGGGAAGTCTTTGAATTCCTTGGGCTCGCCCATGGCAGAGTTTCACCCCGCCAAGGACCTCGGCCCACATTTCTCCCCGAGTCAGTCAGTGTATTTGTGCCAGACAGGTAAAACACTGCAATGTGAAGTCTTTGTGCACCCACAGCATAGGCGAGCCCAAGGAACTTAAAGATGGTATTACACTTAAATAAATCAGAGCGTCCAAACATGGCAGTTTCACCCCGCCAAGGACCTCGGCCCACATTTCTGGCCTAGTCAGTTAGCGTATTTGTTCCAAACAGGTAAAACACTGCAATGTGAAGTCTTTGTGCACCCACAGCATAGGCGAGCCCAAGGAACTTAAAGATGGTATTACACTTAAAGAAATCAGAGTGCCCAAACATGGCAGAGTTTCACCCCGCCAATGACCTCGGTCCACATTTCTACATACTAGTCAGTCAGTGTATTTTGCCTATGCTGTGGTGCTGTGGGTGCACAAAGACGGTATTACACAGGAAGAAATCAAAGTGCCCAAACATGGCAGAGTTTCACCCCGCCAAGTACCTCGGCCTTGGCCCACATTTCTGCCCAAGTCAGACAGTGTATTTGTTCCATATAGGTAAAACACCGCAATGGGAATTCTTTGTGCACCCACAGAATAGGAAGACCCCAGTAAGATTTCTCTAGCAAAAGTATAGGCAGACCCCAGTAACATTTCCATAGCAAGAGTATAGGCGAACCCCTCAAACCACTCAGTAGAAAACGTATAGGCAGACTCCAGTAACATTTCTGTAGCAAGAGTATAAGCAGACCCCTGTAACATTTCTTTAGCAAGAGCATAGGCGGACCCCTGTAACATGTTTTATAGCAAGAGTATAGGCGGACCCCAGTAACATTTCTGCAGCAAAAGTATAGGCGAACCCCTCAAACTATTCAGTAGAAACTGCATAGGCGGACCCCAGTAATATTTCAGTAGCAAAAGTATAGGCGGACCCCTGTAACATTTAGGTAGCAAGAGTGTAGGCGAACTCCGAAACATTTCTGTACCAAGAGTATAGACGGACTCCAGTAATATTTCTGTAGCAAAAGTATAGGCAGACCCCAGTAATATTTCCGTAGCAAGAGTATAGGCGAACCCCTCAAACCATTCAGTAGAAAAGGTATAGCCAGACCACTGTAACATTTCTGTAGCAAGAGTGTAGGTGAACCCCTGAAACATTGGTGTACCAAGAGTATAGGCGAACCCTTGAAAAAATGTGGTTACCAAGAGTGCAGGCAAAGGCCAGAAAAAATAGTTAGATAACAGTATAGGAGAGGGCCGGAAAAATTGGTGTACCAAGAGTACAAGTGCACCCCTGAAAAATTGCTCAACCGCGAGGGCAGGTGAAACCCATAAACATTTTTAAAGATACAGCTCGCTGTTGCCTAATTTGTAACAGAACCTGGAGGCGGCCCTGTAAAAAAAAAATGTGTGTCTGTTAAAGTATCAATACTTTTGAAACGTTGAAAAATTGTAAAAAAAATTATAAAGAGAGCCTTTTGGGCCGCAGAAAAATTGGCAATTCAGCGTGATGACATGCTGTTTTAGGAGGAGGAGTAGCAGGAGTAATAATATTCGAGAGTGATTGACAAAGCAAATTCCCCCTTTATTAGTGGTGATAGAGAATGCATTTCTCTCTTGTTGCAGTGAAAAGAATCATTAGGTTCTGATGCTTTCCGCCAGTGGAGAAGAGAAGTCTGGGGAAATCCAGCCTTTGTTCATCTTTATGAGTATAAGCATGTCAGCACTGGCAGTTGACAGGCGGGTATGCTTATCCGTGATGATTCCCCCAGCTGCACTACACACCCTCTCTGACAAGACGCTAGCGGCAGGGTAGGCCAGCACCTCCAGTGCGTACAGTGCAAGTCCATGCCACGTGTCCAGCTTTGACACCCAATAGTTGTATGGAGCAGAGGCATCACGGAGGATGGTGGTACGATCGGCCATGTACTTACTCACCATCTTTTTACAGTGCTCCCTCCGACTCAACCTTGACTGGGGAGTAGTGACACAGTCTTTCTGGGGGGCCATAAAGCTGGCAAAGGCCTTGGAGAATGTTCCCCTGCCTGCGCTGGACATGCTGCCTTATCCCCGCTCCTTCCCTGCTACGTTGCCCTCTGAACTGCGTCTTCTGCCACTAGCGCTGTCAGATGGGAACTTTAGCATCACTTTTTACACCAGCACCCTGTGGTATTGCATCACTCTCGTACCCCTTTCCTCTTCGGAAATGAGAGTGGAAAGGTTCTCCTTATACCATGGGTCGAGAAGGGTGTACACCCAGTAATTCTTGTTGGCCAGAATGCGTCTAACACGAGGGTCACGGAAAAAGGCAGCCTAACATGAAGTCAGCCATGTGTGCCAGGGTACCAGTACACAACACATCGCTGCCCTCACTAGGAAGATAACTTTCAGGATCCTCCTCTACAGCCCATACACGCTGAACAGATGGGAGGCAAGCAGCAGGGTACCCCCTGCAGTGTGCCCAACTGTCTCTTCCCCCTACTCCCTCTAATTTTCATCGCTATAGAGTGGGTTAATTTTTTTCCAGCCCTGTGCAAAGCATCTCAAATCTACCATTCTCTGTGTCCGGTGAATTATCCGTAGTTCTCATCGCTATAGAGTAGGCTAATTTGGTCTGGGCCTGTGCAGAGCATCTCACAACTACCATTCTCTGTATGCAGTGAATTAGCTGTAGTTCTCATCACTATAGAGCGGGTTAATTTTTTCTGGGTCTGTGCAGAGCATCTCACATCTTTTCTGCGTTCGGTGAATTAGCCGTAGTTTTCATCAATAAACAGCGGGTTCATTTTTTGCTGGGCCAGTGCAGAGCATCTAACATCTCCCATTCACTGTGCCCGATGAATTTGCCGTAGTTCTTATCGCTAAACAGTGGGTTAATTTTTTTCTGGGGCTGTGCAGAACATCTCACATCTCCCATCCGCTGTGTGTGGTGAATTAGCCGTAATTCTCCTTGCTAAACAGTGGGCTAATTTTTTCTGGGGCTATGCAGAGCATCTCACATCTCTCATTTGCTGTGTGCGGTCAATTAGCAGTAATTTTCATCGCTAAACAGTGGGCTATTTTTTTCTGGGCTGTGCAGAGCATCTCACATCTCCAATTTGCTATGTATGGTAAATTAGGTGAAGGTAGTTCCCATTGGTAAACAGTTGGTTAATTTTTGCTGAGCCAGTGCAGAGCATCTTACATCTCCCATTCGCTGTGTGTGGTGAATTAGCCGAACGTAGTTCCCATCGCTAAACAGTTGGTTAATTTTTTTCTGGGCTGTGCAGAGCATCTCGCTTCTCCCATTCGCTGTGTGCGGTGAATTAGCTGGAGTTCCCATCGCTAAACAGTGGTTAATTTTTGCTGGGCCAGTGCAGAGCATCTCACATCTCTCATTCGCTGTGTGCGGTGAATTAGCTGAAGTTGTTATCGCTAAACAGTGGGTTAAGTTTTTCTGGGCCAGTGCAGAGCATCTCACATCTCCCATTCGCTGTGTGCAGTGAATTTGCTGAGGATAATTCCCATCGCTAAACAGTGCCTTCATTTTTGCTGGGCCAGTGCAGAGCATCTCACATCTTCCATTCGCTATGTGTGGTGATTAGCTGAAGATTGTTCCCATTGGTAAAAAGTGGGTTAATTTTTTGTGGGCCAGTGCAGAGCATCTCACATCTCCCATTCGCTGTCTGCAATGAATTAGCTGAAGGTAGTACCCATCGCTAAACGGTGGCTTAATTTTTTTGTGGGCCAGTGCAGAGCATCTCACATCTTCCATTCGCTGTGTGCGTGAATTTGCCATAGTTTTCATCACTAAATAGTCGGTAAAATTTTTTCTGGGGCAGTGCAGAGTAGGGGTAAGGGTCGAGGTCGAGGACGTGGACGTGGTAACGGGCGTCCAAGTGAGGGTGTGGGCTGAGGCCACGGTCCTAGGCGGGGGGGATCAGAGCCTGCTGCTGAGGGATGAGTAGAGTACCGCGTATCTTTTCTCCCCAGCTTCATCTCACATTTTGCAGGTCCGAGTGGTAGACCTTTATTACAAGCACAACAGTGTGATCAGGTGCTGATAAGGATCACGGATAACGCGTCCAGAAATTTTTTCCAACACCCAGTATTCTATGCAGTCCACTCATTCAAGCTAAGGGACTGCTCTTCTGAATCCTCAGGCTGCTCCGCCTTCCTCCCAGCCTCATCACTCCAGGAAAAGGAGAGATTCAGAAGAGGCAGACTCCCAGGAACTGTGCTCGGGTCCCTGCCCTGAGTCGGAAAAAAATGTTTATCAGCCACCTGAGAAGTTTGTCTTGACCGATGCCCAACATTTGGAACTTTCCAAGAATCAGGGTGATGAGATTAAGGACTTCTGGGAACTGTCTCAAGAGCTTTTTGTGGATGAAGATGATGACACAGTTCTCTGTCAGTGAGGTTGTTGTTAGGGCAGGAAGTCCAAAGGAGGACCGTACAGAGGATTCAGAGGAAGAGCTGCTGGACGATGAGGTGACTGACCACACCTGGCTTGTTAAGCCTACTGAAGACAGGGCTTCAGATGGGGAGCCAAGTGCAGCAGTAGGACAGGTAGGAAGAGGCAATGGGGTGGCCAGGGGGAGAGGCAGGGCCAGAGCGAATAATCCCCCAACTCTTCCCCACAGCACCCCCTAGCAGCAAGCCTCCGTGCAGAGGGGTAGGTGTTCCAAGGTGTGGAAGCTTTTTAGTGAGATCGTGGACGACCGATGAACAGTGGTGTACAACCTTTGCTGCACCAAGATCAGCAGGGGAGCCACCATTACCAGCCTCACCACCACCAGAATGCGCAGGCATATGGTGGCCAAGCACCCAACGAGGTGGAACGAGGGCCATTCACCGCCTCCGGGTCACACCACTGCTTCTTCCCCTGTGCCAAAACCTGGCACACAGATCCAATCCCCCTCCCAGGACGCAGGAACGAGCGCCTCCCCGCCTGCACTCACACTCTCACCTCTGCGGTCCTCCACGGCCTCCTGCAATGTTTCCCAGTGCAGCGTTCAGCTGTCGCTAACACAAGTGTTAGAGCGAAAACGGAAATACGCTGCCACCCACCCGCATGCACAATCTTTAAACGTGCACATTGAAAAATTACTCCCTTCACAGATAGACTGAATTTAAATTTAATTTTTATTTACAATCCTTACTAAAAAAAACATTAAGGTGTGGGCCAACAAACAACACAAACCAAAAAGACTAGGCGACAAAGTGTATATATTCAGGGTAAGTCAGTCACTATAATTTATACTTATTAGGATCGTTACTTAGAGTAAACGAATGCATGCGTAATACTCAATGATGTGAGAGGTAGAAAGTGACTGTTATACCCTAATATAGATTGAGTCTGTTGTATATAGCACTGGATCTATAATAACATGTAACCGCCCAGCATAGATGATGTAAACCTATGCGGAGACCTTAGTGTCAGATCCTGTCTAGACACTAAAAAACATGTGTTGATTGCTGTATTTTATGATATTACACCAGTCAAAATAGCTCATGGAGATCTTGCTTATGCTTATACCAAATCAAAATAATAAAGAAAAGAAATCAAAAGGTAAAGCCTGTGGCTCTGCCTTGGCTCACCATCAGAGCCACAGGCTTTACCTTTTGATTTCTTTTCTTTATTATTTTGATTTGGTATCGTAGCACTTATATGCAAATTAGGGATAGCTCTCTAGTTCTTATCCTACTCAGAGTCATTATCGCAACTTATTAGGGTAGAACTCAGACAGCTGTTAGCGGGAATAATATATATCTGCTAATAGCTTGAGCTCAGCTAGCACTTAGTAGTGAGCATAGTTACCAACTATCCAGACCTCATCAATCTGGAGTTCCACTTTTCTGTATGGCCTATCCCTACATTTGCGCCATATAAAACCTATAAGGACTCATCACCCCTAGCGCATTTTTCATATCTGTGCATCAATCACTTACGGTACCTCATCAAATAGGCGTGACAGGGTCATTTTAGCTGCTCTGCCCAGACCTATTTAGGGTTATCCACTTATAGCTCCTGATGAACGGCTGGCCACCACAGCAGGGAAACGCGTAGAGCCATTATATCTTTGATTGATCCGTTTCTATATAACGTCGGTATACAATTGATGACCTACATCTTTGATGGATCTGACTCAATCTGACGTCGGTATATAACTAACGACTGACGTCAGCATAAGCAAGTTCTCCATGAGCTATTTTGACTGGTGTAATATCATAAAATACATCAATCAACACATGTTTTTTAGTGTCCAGACAGGATCTGACACTAGGGTCTCCGCATAGGTTAACATCATCTATGCTGGGCAGTTACATGTTATTACAGATCCAGTGCTATATACAACAGACTCGATCTATATTAGGGTATAACAGTCACTTTCTACCTCTCACATCATTGAGTATTACGCATGCATTCGTTTACTCTAAGTAACGATCCTGATAAGTATAAATTATAGTGACTGACTTACCCTGAATATATACACTTTGTCGCCTAGTCTTTTTGGTTTGTGTTGTTTGTTGGCCCACACCTTTATGGTTTTTTAGTAAGGATTCTAAATAAAAGTTAAATTTTAATTCAGTCTATATCTGTGAAGGGCTTTAATCTCAATTTAATAAGGACGTACTGCTGCCTCTGCGAATTTCTTGAAAAATTACTCAGCCTGGAGATGCTGCCATACCGGCTTGTGGAAACAGAGGCATTCCGCAACATGATGGCGGCAGTGGTACCTCGGTACTCTGTCCCCAGTCGCCACTATTTTTCCCGGTGTGCCGTCCCCGCCTTACACCAGTACGTGTCCCGCAACATAAACCATGCCATCACCAATTTTGGTTGCTGGGAAGGTCCACTTAACGACAGGCACGTGGACAAGTGCTGGTAAGCAGGGACACTACATCTCCCTGACGGCACATTGGGTGAACTTGATGGAGGCTGGGACCGAGTCAGAGCCTGGGACCACTCAGGTGCTACCCACACTCGGTCACGGTTTCTCGGGCTTATTATGCCACCTCTTCCTCCGGCTTGGGGTCTGGGGATCAGTGCTGGTCGACATGTGTTTGCTCTCGTATTACCACAGTTATCTGAGACGCTGGTTTGCACCAATCAAAAGAAGCATTAATGAATTAATGAGCCATTCACAGCACTTCACACGTTTGTTGTGCCTAGTAGTGTGCACTAGGCTTTTGCAAGCATCCAGGCTGTATAACAGGTCAACTCATTGTACACTGCCTGTTTTTGGATATCCGCTGACGTATAATGCCGAGTGGTAAACGGCCGGATTGGTTTAGGTGTGATAAACGCACGCATCCCTGGGGGTCAGCGCTGGTCGGCATGTATTATTTCTCGTGCTTCGTGTTACCACAGTTATCCGAGATACTGGATTGGAGCGTTCACAGGAAGCTTAACTGATTTAATGAGACTTTCACAGGGTCAATGTATACGTGTGGTGGCTACTTTTGCGACACCTCATGCTTCAAACCAGTCTTTGGTGTTAGTATGTGCTGCTGCATTGTGGAGATGTGTAGAAGTACTGGCATCTGAGTCCCCTTTATGCCCACGTTTGCGGCTCCTGACAATTTTGTGACGGAGGTGGCACAGGATTGGAATTCTGATGGTATGTTAATTTCTCATCAATTCTCAACAGCATTGTTAGCTATTGCCCACACTTTCAAAGAGGGTCACTGACAGGCCCTGCCAACCCTTTGGAGTGTGTGTCACTGGTTCCTCCTTATCCAAGATGCACTTATAAATAGACATGAGGGTGGTGTGGCTATCAAGCGAGCATGTGGCATGAGGGCAGCTGAACACTGTGTAGGGAAGATTTTGAGTACGCTGTGGACGCAGGCTTATGCAGGGGATTAGACAGCAATGCCAGCATGTAACCCAGAAAAAGAGGCAGTGGTGTCACCCGCAGGTTGTGATTGGCCTTTGTTTCACCTAGTGTGGTGCTTAGCTAAGATGTGGCAGTGCGTGTGCCTTGCTGCTTATGGTCTGTCCTAAGTAAATTGTTAGGGGGGGGGGGGGGGTGACCGCCAGGCTGTTGCCCCCAATTTGGCTTAATAGTGCGATCTGGGGGCCTCAGATGCAGCCATGCATTCTGCCCCTGCTGTTCCCTATCCGTTTCTGTGACTTTCTGAAGTTTTCAGGTGATTGACACAACCTCCCCTATGCGGAGCATGGATCACCCTGAAAAATGCTTGAGTCTCCCATTGACTTCAATGGGGTTTGTTACTCAAAACGAGCTCTCAAGCATTACGAAAAAGCTCGACTCGAGTAACGAGCACCCGAGCATTTTGGTGCTCGTTCATCTCTAAAAAACAATACCAACTTTAGTATTTCCGGAACAGTTCCTAAAGGAATGGGATATGTTATTACGGGAATGTTCTTTCAGCAAATTAAACTTATAGTTCAGTAAGAAAATAATAAATTGATAAACATCAAAGATCATGAGACAAATTAAAAAAAAAATGACATCAATATAATGGAACTAATATGTACAAAGAAATGAATGATAAAGGGAAATTAACCCAAGGAAATTGGATTCTGTCATTAAAAAATCGTGATTATGTAGATTACGCTTCAGCCAAATAAATATCAATGGACATAAATTATAATAAATGGAAGGCAATTAAAGGAAACTGATAAAACTCAACATTATGTAACTTCCAGTTCTTACTATGAAACTTTGGAAGCGCCCAAACAGGAGGCTGGGCACCAAACTCCCACCATCATTAGCTAATATTTACATGGTGTGGTGGGAAAAGAATTTCATTTTTTTATCTAGCAATAAATATTCCCAAAATGGTAAAAGGGGTGTCTTGGGAATAATTATCATATTTCAGCTGATTCCGCTGTCTGCTCCAAATTGATCATAATGAGAAGTTTCATATATTATAATGTATTTGAGCTTGACTCATCTTTAGTCATTCTCAGTACACTTCTGATTTTATTCGAAGCATAATAGTATGAATTGTGGCCTGAACATTATTCCATTAAAAACAGTGCACCTTGTTTTGACCACAGCAGTGACCTTCTACAACCAGTGATTGTCTGAAGCAGTCATATGCCCTCGTCAGCCGCAACCAGGAATGACAGAGTGGCTGTGAAGCAATCTTAAGTGGTGGGACAAACCTTTTTAATTTTTTTAACTCCTGTTCCCAAAACCATGCAAAAATGACTCTTTGACCAAGGAATATTGCATGTACCTGTATAACATACTTTATTCCCGAAACATTGAATATTCACATCATTTGACCTTGAAAATAATATTTTAATATTTAATTGAAAAGCATCTTTAAGTATAGTGGGGAGTCCCAGAATTGTTTTTGCCTTTTTGGCTGCTGCATCACATTGTTCACTCATGTTCAGTCTATGATCTATTAGTATACCCAAGTCTTTTTCACATGTGCTGCTACTCAGCTCAATTCCTCCCATTCTGTGTGTGCTTTCTTCTTTTTTCTTGCCCAGATGTGGGACTTTGCATTTCTCTGTGTTAAATACCATTTTATTAGTCGATGCCCACTGTGCAAGCTTTTCTAGTTTTTTTTTTAATACTCTTTCTCTCTTCCTTAGTGTTAGCTATCCCTCCTAGCTTTGTGTTGTTGGCAAATTTGATAAATTTCCCATGAATTCCCTCCTCCAGATCATTTATAAAAATGTTGAACAACACTGGGCCTAGGACAGAGCCTTGTGGTTCCCCACTTGATACATTCTTCCACTTGGATGTGCAGCCATTTATGACCACTCTTTGAGTACGATCACTCAGCCAGTTGTGAATCCACCTAACAGTTGCTTTGTCAATCCCGTATTTGTCCATTTTTAAAATAAGTATGCTATGAGATACTTTGTCAAATGCTTTACTAAGGTCAAGATAAACTATATCCACCGCATTTCCTTGATCAATCAAGTCGGTGATTCTGTCATAGAAGGAAATTAGATTAGTATGGCATGACTTGTTTGTTACAAACCCATGCTGGCTCTTGTTAATTACTCCAAGATGGCAAATGCATCATCTTACACACACTGGCAGACTTGGAGAGGGCATGGAATACACTCGACATAACACCAATCCAGATTCCCTCCTGGATGCCACTCGTAGAGAGGGAGGAGGACCCGAGAATAGAAAAACAGACATCGTGGAAGGGAGTACCATGCTCCAAGTCACACAGGAGATCCAGAGTTAGACTCAACTTCCAAAGACAAGAATTCACAGTGACTCCTCCACCGCACGAGACCCAGAAGATTGGATGACCCGCACAAAAGATGGGACAGTTTTACTAAGAAACTTACCTGATGGTCCTCACGGATCTGGCCACACTGTAGTTGACGCATAATCCGTGTTGGCCTCTATCTCGTTTCCACCATCTTTCTCTTTTTTTCCTTCTGTTTTCTTTTTCCTCTTCTTTTTTCACTCTCCTTACCTGTTTTTAAAGCTATAGAGACTATGAACACAACCAAATTGGGAGTCGCTTATGGTGCCAGAAAAGAGAATGCAGCTGCGCAAGCGGACTTAACTTATAGTCAATAAGTATCAACTGCAGTTGCATTTGTATATGTGTCTTTTCCCCTACTACCTTCATCTGGAAATCTTACATATGTAATAATCAAAATGTATATATATGTTCGGCCAGACCGGTCTTGATGGCTGGGCCCCTCCTCCTTGCTCCCTGTGGCTGGCTTGACCCTGTATGCTTGTCCGCTGGTGGACTGCAGGAGGTTTGCCCCTGATAGGGCAAAGTCTTCTAAGCTGTTGATAACTACGACAGTACTCGGGCATCAACGGTTCAAGGTTCAATCTTTTAAAGGACTACCAACAATGGTCTGAACTACTGTGATAGGACAAATAGGGACAATCACGCACACTTCTGGGCGATCGTCGGCCCTACTTCTGAGGAACCGCCCTAGACAGGGATGGAGAAACGTGTCGAGCAACTGTACTACCTCTAATGTTGAAATATGAGCAACTGTACTACCTCTAATGTTGAAACATGCAAAAACATCTGAGCGGTTACATAAACCTCTACTGTGAAAATACGCATATAAATATCTGAGCGGCTACATTAACAGTCAGATAGCCTCCATTGTTGAAACATAAATAGAAATATTCAAGTAGCTATATAATCTAATGATTGGAAGTCTGACACTTTGACTATTCCACGAAGCGTGACGTGCCGCTCTAGACTAGCGACCCAGTCCCCCAATATCGCTAAAGGGCCTAACCAGACTGGCTACCTGGTCCTATTCTGAAGGGAATTGATACCCTCACACTACCCGGTTACCTGGGTTTATTAAGCATGATTTATGTTGTGAGTCCATGTTTGTTTTATGTTGTATGTGGCCTTATTTTTAATATTTGTTGATAATAAAAGTTATTAGTTTTAATCTATATCTGTGAAGGGCATCAACGGGTTAAGTTCATTTATTGTATAATAGTTGGTTTATCGCTTAACATGTTAAAAGAGGAGTTGGAGCACAACTTGATAAGCTATATAAAGGAAAAGAGAGAATAGCTAAAGAAACTTAATGTTTAACACAGTCACCTACTGCTTTAAGTAGGGCACACCCTGATCAGAACAAACAGCATTCCAAAAATCTCTGACAAGCTCATTGTCAGATTGTGTTGTAACCACAAACTCCCATATCCCCCTTGGGAGCTAATTATGCAAGTTAACCCTTTCTTAGCCCCAATGCCTAAACCAATCATGAAAACCCGACCCTAAAGAGAAGGAATCCACTGGAGAGCATCTGAGAGACTCTTGTGTTACCCTACCCTGCCTTCTAATTTAATAATTTAGTCACCAATGGCAGACAAATTTACCATCACAACCCTAAATACCAAAGGCCTGAATTCTCCCCAAAAGTACTGTGGCTCCTGAAGTAGCTTAACACATCACTTGCTTTCCTGCAGGAGACCCACTTCAAAGGGGAAATATCACCCAGGCTCCCAAGAAGGCCGTTTGACAAATGGTACTTTAATAATCATCTCACAAGCGCAACTAAAGGAGTAGTCATAGCGCTCCACTCCTCTGTCCCTTTCGTCCTTGTTAGTAAATTCTTGGGCTCATAAGGAAGGATGCTCTTTTTAAAGAGCAGGATCCACTCAGAGATATTTACATTGGTAAATGTATATGCTCCGAATAAAAATCAGATTCCCTGTCTTTTAGACGCACTGAAAAAACTAGCACTATTTGCGGAAGGTAATATAATCCTGGGGTCAGACCTTAATTTAGCCTTGAACCTTATACTTGACTCCTCCTCTGGGAGGTCCCAGATATCACAGCAGGCTAGGAAGAAATTGCAAAACACACTTCAGGACTTACGAGTCATAGATATCTGGAGGACCCTTAACCAGGCAACTAGGGACTACTCGTTCTACTTCCGGGTGCATGGCACGCACCAAGGGATAGACTATATCCTTATTTCCTACTTCCTGATACACCAAATAAGGAACTCGAGCATAGGAAATATAACACTTTCAGACCATGCCCCTGTCATAGCCTTATAAATAATACCATATCTTCTAACTTAAAACTACTTTTTAAAAAGAACATGCACTCTCCAGATAAACACCCTTTGGTGTGGGAGACCCATAAAGGATACATCGGAGACTGATTTATAGCTCTTGGCTCGGCACACAAAAAAACACAGACAAAAAGAGATTGATGAAATCCTACCACAAATCTCTAACCTAGAACAATTGTCCAAGCAAAAAAAAGCACATGATGCTCAAACAAAGCTGACAGAACTGAGAGAGAAGCTCAAAGGCATACTAAACAATAGATTGGCAAAGTCCCTTTTACGCTATAAACACCAAATCTATTCAAATGGCAACAAAGGGGATAGGCTAGGTATAAAACACACATCACCAGCATCCATGACAGACCTGGAGAGACTTGTCGGGAGCCTAAAAAAATAGTGCAAACCTTTTATGAATTTTATGCAGAATTGTATAACTTAAATAAGTCCGATAGTCACTGCAAACATACATTGTCCCTAAGCTTTAATACAAGTTACAAATGATCCCGATCTACCTGCCAAACTACTTCTTCAAATATGTTGAATCAATTTTCTCCAGATTTATCTAGAATCACAGAAGACCTCGACTGGCTCATAGACTCCTGGCTCAGAGGAGGGAGAGCGGGGACATCAACCTCCCGGACATGTCTCTCTACTATAAGTATAATGTTGTACCTTAGCTTCAAAACAGGTTAAAGAAGAAAATTCTACCACGATGAGAAGCAAAGTTATGAATTTTTTAGCTGACCTTGTAAGCCTACATTTCTTTTCTTGTGTTTGCATCCCTGTTGTATGAATACCATGTATCACTGAGGGATAACATTTTACATCTGTGAGTTACTTCATGTGCTCTACCATCCTGACACAAATTTAGGCACATCTAAGGTGATCGGGTTCGAAAGTTCTTTTTTTTAATGATTTGATGGGATCACAATATTTTGCAGGGGTCACAGTGGGGCATTGCAAGTAAGAGGAGCTACTATAAATTGGCCTGCAAATGTGTCATTATAACTAAAAGAGGCCCAAAGCAAGCACTATCTTCAGGATAGATCATCAATAGTATGTTGGTGGGGGTTCACCATTTGGGACTCCGAGCTATCAGCTGTTCCCCAGTGTTGGGTGTCTTAGTATATGGAACTGTTTTGCTGCTGGAAGAAGAAAGCTCTGCACATTGTGCCAGGGTTAGTATTGCAGTCTAGTGCCATTCACTCCAATGGTAATTTTTCCACTACCTCCCCATGTAAAAATGAAAACTTTTGGGTGAAAATAAGATATTATTGGAAAACATATATTCATAATTTTTATGGTCCAATTGTAATAATAAAATATAAAATAGTGTCTGAAACATATCTTAATGGAAATCCATAAAGTACTCCTTAACTCTTGAGATCTGTGTGAGCCAAGTGCACCCTATTCCATTTTTGGTAATGATAAATGACCCCTTTGAAGCATATGGACATAGTGAAGGCTCCTCTACTTGACATTCCCCTTTTTGTCAGAGTCCAGAACTGCTACAAAGGCCACAATTACTAAACTTCCCACAGCTGCAGTGATTTCAGCTGATAATTCACATTTCAGCAGCCGAATCAGCTCATTAGGAGGACATAGCCAAAATAATGGGGTGTCATGATGAGACCTTGTTAGCAGATTACCTGAAGATGTATGAGAAAAGACCTTCATAAAATAGAACACAGTCTTCTTGTTTGCACCCATCACACCCGGAGGCTTGTACTGTACCATTATCCAAGAGCACAAAGAGACCTTAAAGAACAAACTGACATTATTAGTAATGGACTGTCCCTGATCTTTTACTGTTCCTAATTATTTGCACATCCTGGAAGCCAAGTCCTCAGTACAATTGTCTTCTTATTTTGTAAATGCCAACATTGTTCCTCCGAAGCCTTTGTAGCAGTTAGGGTGACTACCCACTAGCTTTTTTTTTTCTGCTGCGAATTTGTTGCTATTTTTTCTTCCAATTGTCAAATTCGCAGCAGAAAAAAAACTCTACTGGGTAGTCATCCTTATAGAGTTGGTAGGCTGGGTTCACACGGGGCGGATTTGCAGCGGAAATTCCGTCCGGAATTTTGCCGTGACAAATACGCCTGCGGCCGCTAATCCTGGGATTAGCCAGCCATGTGGACGAGATTTCTCAGAAATCTGTGAATCCGCTGCGGCAAAGCAGGCAGAAGCCGGCACTGCTGCGCGGATTCGCCGGTGGCAGCATGTTCCTTTTTTGTCTTCTTCTGCTGCGGCCGTGCTCTCCTCTATGTGAGCGCCGGACGCAGCAGAAGAGCGAGCAGCCAGGCCACTTCAAAACCCGTGGCTAAGTACCATGGGTTTTGAAGCAGAGCTTCTCCCGGCAGAAATCTTGCGGTTTTTCGCTGTGGCCAAACCACAAGATTTCTGCCGGGAATCCGCCTTGTGTGAACCCAGCCGTAATGTTCTGTCAAAGGTGGGTGATGGGTTAAGGGTTTATTCAGATAAGTTAAGTAACATTTTTTATGGCATTATGGCATTTATTGAAAAAAACGTGCCAAACCACTTTTTTTTTCAAATTCCAGCATTTGATGTCTATTACATATATAAGTTACCAGAACCCAAGCTTCCTACATAGATACCCTAATAATTACCAGACCTATTGTGAAGGTCATAATCCTAATATTACAGTACACTGTGGACCAACAATATAATAAAACCCCCAAACCACAGACTAGTCCTGAAAATTCATCAAATCTCATATTAATTAATACAAAAAATCATAAAGAACATAGACAGGGCCGTGATAATAACCAGCCCGAGCGTCTGTATACATATTACACTGTGCATTCAGATGGCTTTACTATATTATATTCTGATGTAATGAATCTCACGGCACTACATGGAAATCTGCAATAGGAGGCAAATCAGGAGAAATAACCTCTTATCACCTGCAGAAAACACCTCCAAACCGCTGCCAGATGAAGCAGGAAAAGCTTCTAAGCGCTTGTTGTTGCAGTCAACCCTAATGTGGACACAATCCTGCAGAAGCAAAAAACAGTAAGGGAAAAACTCCCCATGGTGTAGTCACCTGTAGGACTTAAACACACGGCCGCATTACGGGGCGAAAGTATGCCATTGTTTCAATGGTTTTATTTTCACTATCGCGATTGATTCTCGCACATTAAGGGCTCCCACCCACTGGCGTTTTTTTCTCAACTGTGATGCGATTCTAAAGTTAAAGTCTCGCATCACAGTGCGAGAAAAATGCAGGCAGATATCCCAAAATCGCTGGGATATCGCTGCGACATCGCCAGTCTTTTCAATGGGGCCAGCGGCAGCAGCGCTAGCCCCATTGAAAAGATATGGAGAATGCCGCTGACTTCTGCCACAGCTGTCACACCTGTGGCAGGAGTTTCCTTCATCACGGCGGGGATCGCGGGGATGAAGGAATCCTCTGTCACAGCTGTCGCAGCTGTCACAGCTGTGGCAGAAGTCCGCGGCATTCCCCATATCTTTTCAATGGGGCTAGCGCTGCTGCCGCTGGCCCTATTGAAAAGACTCTCACAGCGATATCGCTGCGATTTCTCGCACTGCTCTGCGAGAGTTTTCACTTAGGGCGCCTACCCACTGGCGATTTTTTTTCCTGCGATGCTAAATTGCGTTTTGCATTTTTTCTGAAGAGCAATTAGCATAGAATGTGTTCTTGTCCATTGGGGTTTTCTTTTCCAATTGCAATTTTTCACATAGGAACTGTCAGTTACATATTTCTCCTTATTTTTCTCTTAATGCACCCATGATTGTCAATGGAAATTAACGAAAAAGGCGCGGAAACGCCGCAAAAAAGGCACGGAAAACGAGCGAAAAACGCTGCGTTTTTCACGCACGAAAATCGGCAACGCCAGTGGGTAGGCGCCTTTACTCTCGCAGCGTAGTGGAGAAAAAAATGCTAGTGGGTGGGAGCCCTAATACTACGCGTGAGAAAAATAGGTCTTGTCCTATCTTTCTTGCACATGTGCCCTGCCCTTATCTTTCTTGCACATAGGTCTTGCCCTTATCTTTCTTGCACATAGGTCCTGCCCTATCTTTCTCGCACATAGGACTTGCCCTATCTTTCTCGCACATAGGACTTGCCCAAACTTTCTCGCACATAGGACTTGCCCTGTCTTTCTCGCACATAGGACTTGCCCTATCTTTCTTGCACTTATGTCCTGCCCTTATCTTTCTTGCACATAGGACTTGCCCTATCTTTCTCGCACATAGGACGTGCCCTGTCTTTCTCGCACATAGGACTTGCCCTGTCTTTCTCGCACATAGGACTTGCCCTATCTTTCTTGCACATAGGACTTGCCCTATCTCTCTCGCACATAGGACTTGCCCTATCTTTCTTGCACATAGAATTTGCTCTATTTTTCTCGCACATAGGACTTGCCCTATCTTTCTCGCACATAGGACTTGCCCTATCTTTCTTGCACATAGGACTTGCCCTATCTTTCTCGCACATAGGACTTGCCCTATCTTTCTCGCACATAGGACTTGCCCTATCTTTCTCGCACATAGGACTTGCCCTATCTTTCTCGCACATAGGACTTGCCCTATCTTTCTTGCACATAGGACTTGCCCTATCTTTCTTGCACATAGGACTTGCCCTATCTTTTTTTTTGCACTTATGTCCTGCCCTTAGGGCTCCCACTCACTGGCGATTTTTTTTTCCTTTGCGTTTTGCGTTTTTTCTCAAGAGCAATTAGTATAGAATGTGTTCCTGTCCACTGGCGTTTTTTTTTTTCGGTCCATTGCAATTTTTAACATAGGAACTGTCAGTTGCATATGTGTCCTTATTTTTCTCTTAATGCACCCATGAATGTCAATAGAAATTAACGGAAAAGGCGCGAAAAAGCCGCAAAAATGCAGCGAAAAACGCGCGGAAAAACGCTGCGTTTTTCACGCGCGGAAATCGCAAACGCCAGTGGGTGGGCGCCCTTATCTTTCTTGCACATAGGACTTGCCCTATCTCTCTCGCACATAGGACTTGCCCTATCTTTCTTGCACATCGGTTTTGCTCTATTTTTCTCGCACATAGGACTTGCCCTATCTTTCTTGCACGTAGGACTTGCCCTATCTTTCTTGCACGTAGGACTTGCCCTATCTTTCTCGCTCGTAGAAAAAACTATCTTCCCATTTTTTTCAAACTTGTGTGCAATAGTGTGGAGTTTCAATAGACAGAAAATATCAAAATAAAACACTGGTTCATGCGCTAAGACGCTCTGTAGCACTTGTACACATCTGTTTAGGCCCTTGTGGAGGATTCACACAGGTGTATTTAAAAATAAGTTCACTCATTCGCACTTTTTTTGTGCAAAGAACAAGCGTATTTTTGGTCATGTGCCTGCACACAGTACTGTGCATATGTGCGCAGGTTTCGCTTGTTCACATAGGTGGGGGCATCACCCCACTCTGATTGAAGGTACCTCCTATGGCCGTAGGCCCAACTATGCTTGCCGCTACAGAGCATAGTTGGGCATAAACAAGGCAAAAGATAAAGCAAGCAGAGAGGTCCTGCTATATCTTTCTTGCACATAGTATTAATGGAGAGAATACTGTTATTGTAAACAAAAGCACTAAAATCAGTGGTTTAGTTTCACCCGTTATGTGGCCAGGATTATCATGGGCTAGAGCATCCGTTTAAGCACTTAAATTGCTCTTCAGCCTACACGTACCTGCGCATACATATGTGCTGCACCTCCTGTAGACCTCTATTGGCCTCCTTGGTGTGCAAATGTGCAAAAAATAGAGCAGGTGTTATTTGTTTTTACACCCATGATTCATATAGGGGGAACTTGAAAAAAATAGACTTCCTTCACATTCCTTAGCCTTCCTGAGCTGGACTCTTGAGCCCCTGATTCTAGGCTTAGTTACACTTCACTACTACTCAGTACTCCTCTGGGGGAGCATTAAATTTAAATATGGACTATCCTCTAGCCCCACCACCATGCTTCCAATCATCCCAAATCCTAAATTGTCTCCAAGCTTGGATCTATTTTCCTTTGATTGATGGAACTCCAACCAACTGACTATTTCACACATTTTATTTTTTACCAGATCAACAATCATAACAATTTGTAACTGAATTTACTCCTCCTGAACAGGAACAATTAAGAGTTACCCATATTTTCCACTCCCTTCACTGGCTAAACTCGCTCTGTATGAAACAATATGTTTACAAAATCCATTACAAAGAGGATGCAAATACATTTTTTATATTTCAAATCAACTTCTGTTTACACGTCCAAAAAAAGATTCCTTCATGGTGCAAAATATTGAGAATTTTTGGGCATACGGCTCTGTAAGTCCAGCCTAACACTACACCTGCAGTGCACTAAGGGCGGACTCACACTAGCATATATGCAAAAATGCTTGTGGTAATGTAAGCCGTGGACCGAGGTGGCTCCCCAGGATACAGCAAAGTCTTGAACAAAAGAGGCAACTCCAACTCGCTTGTAAAAATTTTTACTTAGTTTAGTAAAACCCTTTGCTAGAGTTGAGCGAAGTCCTCTGCCGAGCTTGATGCTCGTTCGAGTATTAGATTACTCGATGGTGCTCGTTACTCAAACGAGCATCAAACCGTGTTCGACCCCCGCTGCAATTTTTGGTTCCTACCCGCTATGACGAACCTGTTTTGGCCCCTCTCCGCCGCAGCGCTCATCATTGGCAAATTGAGAGAGAGAGAGAGGATAAAAAAGAAGCTCGGGTCCCACATATAAAAATTCTTGAGTCTCCCCTTGTAGTCAATGGGTTCGTTATCGAGTAGAGCTCTCGAATTTTACGAAAAGCTCGATTCGAATAACGCGGACCCGAGCATGTGCGTGTTCGCTCATCTCTAACCTTTACCAAAAAGAACCCCTCCAGATATTTACATACACTCAGCTGGGTAGCCAAGCCGCTTATGCCTTGCAGAGCGGTGCTTTATAATGTGTGCTTCCACTATACTCCAAGCTTTTGCCTATCTGCAGACTGTCTCTAACCAGCCGCTATTATCTTCTATCACCCTAGACACAGGAACAATTAGTGAGGATGCTAGGGACACATCGGCGGCACAACACAAAAGGTTATATTCTTACCAGCATACCCCTATCCTCCCCAATCATAGTAAAGAGATATCACAGTATATAGCTCACAACCCAAGGAAATGTAAAGTTATATAACATGTGACTTTTAGACCTTTGTAGAAAGCTCTCTCTCACTCTGAGAATTACAGGTCTATAGAGTTTCCTGTGTTCGAGGGCTACAAACAGACAGATCAGTCACCAGTAGTGTGGCCTGTGACAATCAGTATGCCTAACTAACTAACAACAGGCCTTGTTATCAGTCTCGAACAGTTTGGTGCCCAACATACAATGCGGTGCGTGCATAGTTACACCAGAGGCCGTAGTTCTCTGGCTGACCCGGGTCTGTTGCGTACCTCTAGACGTTGTTGGGAATGGAAAGAATAATAGTAAGGGCGCCCACCCACTGGCGTTTGCGATTTTCGTGCGTGAAAACGCAGCGTTTTCCGCGTGTTTTTCACGGCATTTTTCACTGCATTTTCGCGGCTTTTTCGCGCCTTTTCCGTCAATTTCCATTGACATTCATGGGTACATTAAGAGAAAAATAAGGACACATATGTAACTGACAGTTCCTATGTTAAAAATTGCAACGGACCGAAAGAAAAACCGCCAGTGGACAGGAGCACATTCAATACTAATTGCTCTTGAGAAAAAACGCAAAGGAAAAAAAATCGCCAGTGGGTGGGCGCCCTTAATCTGAGAACCATGTGAACTCTCTGACGCTGCAACTTCTGAGCCCGGTTCTTAAAGGAATCTTCTCTGTTAAGATGGGGGTCTGACAAACTCTTGAACAGCCTCTAATTTAGCTTCCTTCACTGTAACTCCGGTCCTTTAGGGGTCATTCTCCACGTGGATCACATTGGCTCACTCTCTCCAGTCCTCAAAAGCACACTTCCCAAGATGGCTGACCCGCACACTTCTCTCTTTTCTTCTGAGCTCTAGCTGGGCAGAGATGATGCACTTCCTCTTCCCTGTTGCATTTCAGGCCACAGTGAGCTCTTGTGGTCAAACAACAAAATGTCAGTTATAGCAGCATAAACTTAAAGAAACAGGTATATTCACAACAGGAGGGCTGTTTCATCATCTTCCAGTAGCACAGCATTTTAGCACTGTGGAGGAGTCTTTTTTGCATGTGTATCTGCATATTTTACTGTACTTTTATCGCTGATGGCGACCTTCCACATCAGTGCCGGACGCACCCACGCAGAAAAGACTGTGCAGCTTGATTAGAAACAGTTGTGTTAGTTTTTCTGCAAAATTGTAAAGCGTACTAAAATAAATGGGTTCCATTTTCTGCATATTGCACGCAAATATGTCAGTGAGAGTCCGTCCTACCAATACATTATACTGATCACACTGCAATACATCTACAATACACTTATGGCGATCGCTGTAAATTTGTCTTTTTTTCACATAATATTTCGTCAGATATCTCTCTCCAACCACCGATATAACGCTGTGGTAGATGGAGAGAGAGCTTGACTTGTAGATCAGGCTGCTGCATTCTGAGTGGTCATTTAGTTCTGACTGACCAGTCACAGCGATTGCTGGGGCAGGACTGCTGTGATTAGTCCCCCAGCGGCAAGTAGCAGCCATCACTACAGTGTCACTGCGATTGCCACTGTGGCAACACTTTAAACAGAGGACATAAGTTTCCATCCTGTTGTGCTAAATACCATGTGACCATGATGTAAAATTACATCCGGTAGCATTAATGGGTTAAGGGCTGAAGTCATCTGATCCTCGTTGCACCTCTAAGTGCAGAATGATTAAAAAGGTAACCACATACTGTACATTATGGGTTCAGCTCTCTCCATTCAATTCTAAGGAACACCTGAGTCCACTTCAGTCAGACATTTATGGCACATTCTGTGGGTATTGTAGACAATTTAAAATAATATTTATTCATCACAATAGTTAAAAACACAGGGCACATAGGAGAGAACCCGTACCCCTATTGTAATATAGAAGGGGGCAGGGACCCAACACAAACACACAATTATGACTCAGACACACCCAATAGCATACCACCTAGGGTACAAGACCTAATGTGGTGGTTAGCTGATGGTGATACGAAGCAAGATCGCAGTTTGGTAGACAGAGAACTGCGCACTGTGAATTAGATGCCAATGAAATAACATATCAGGACTTCATAGATCGTACAGAGGGCTTATCCTATGGGGCTATATGTGTGAGCCTTAGATTTACTTCATTAATTGTAATATTCTTAGGGTTAGGTTCAACATGTTTCCCTGCAGTATCAAGTAGTTCATCAGGAACCACCCTAGTCTAACGGAAAGTACAATCTCCCGTAGAGTTCTAGTCCCTTATAGATTAGGATACTGATTGTTGAAAGGGTATCTGGTCCAATTACAGAGGCAAACATATAAAGTCTGAGCCTGCTTAGATTGGAATGAAGCACTGGGTGATACTGGTGTCACCTCTAGGTGTAGATAAGCATAAGCAGTGAGAACCCCGTTACTTAGGTGTGTGGATGCTTCTTATCCACTTACCCTGCCTGCGGACATTGTAATGCTTCTCATGCAGAGATAGAGGAGATGGCACCTCTGTTCCTGCTGCCGCCGGCTGACCCAGGTCTAGATAGCCTTATGTTTCCCTTCTCTCTTTAATAATAGTATGTCCGTTTTTAGGGATAGCAGGTTGCATGCCAGAGCTTATCTAAAGTTGCCTCAAAGATAGAGTAGCGCAAATCAAAGAAATAAAGATGAAACAAAATACACATAAAGCCCACCACCTTGATGTTAGGTAGCAGGTGTCTGGGGGTCTATGCTCCTAACCCTGCCTAAATAGGATAAAAGACCCACCTGTTTGACATGAGACACAGAAGTGGGTAAAGTTATCAAGTATTGGTGCAGGATGGGCTACAGTTTAAGCCGCTGTGGTCGCTCACCGCACAAGAGGGTAGTGCAGATCTCCTGCGATGCCATCACAATGCTATGTAATCGCTATGGAGACGCCAATCAGTGATGTCCGTCTCGGCCGCCTCCCCTTCGTATGTCACATCTCCTGGACTGCAATGATGCACGATCCACCTTCAGCTAGCGTACCGGCTGTGTTGTACATGTGTACCTCGTTCCTAGGCAACCAAGCGTCACATGACCATCAACATGTGACTCTACCGATGTGACGTCAGAACGATGTGGAGCAGTCCAGCCGGCATCTGTTCAGCCGTAAGGCTAGCAGGACATAATCTGTTTAAACTGTTGCTTGGAAACAGACACAGGACTTCCACATCCTAAGTCGCATCACTTCTATACCTTGAAACTTAATAGCCTCCGGATCCCCATTATGTTTGTCCCAGATATGGTTTGCAAGTGGTGCATTTTCCCATCTTCGTATATTGCCAATATGGCCCAATATTTTACATCTAAACTGTTGACGTGTTTTTCCTACATACTCTAGTGGGCAGGCGCAGGTTGCAGGGTATACTATGTTGGATGTCCCACAATTTATAAATTCACTGGTGGACTATTGTTTCACTGTTGCCGCTCATGTGAAGTGGGACATGCGATTCACAGATTTGCATGGGGTCTTGCACCCTAGGTGGTATGCTATTGTTGTGTGTGTCTGAGTCATAATTGTGTGTTTGTTTTGGGTCCCTGCCCCCCTTTATATTACAATAGGGGTACGGGTTCTCTCCTATGTGCCCTGCGTTTTTAACTATTGTGATCAATAGATATTATTTTAAATTGTCTACACTGTGAAAGGGCTTTAATATAATACGTAGATTTCACTGCCCAAGTGAAGCATTCTGTGGATCTGCATTAAATATCTTAGATTGTAGAGCAATACTAAGTCTTACAAAGACTTTTCTACTTGTATCTTTAACTTCTTTGTTATTCAGGCTGTAAATTAGAGGGTTTAGTGATGGACAGATAATATAAGAAAACAGTGATAAGTATTTTCCATAGCTGGTAGAGTGTTGAGATGATGGACTAAAATACAAGATCATTGCTGTCCCATAAACTAAAATGACCACAGTTATATGCGAGGTGCATGTAGAGAAGGCCTTAGACTTTGTTTTAGAATGAATCCTTAGGACAGAGGATATAATACAGGCATAAGAAACAATAATAAAGAAAAATGGGAGAAAAAGGGAGATAAAACAATTCACAGTTATCATGACTTCACTTAAGTAAATGGTATCACAAGCCAACTGCATGACAGCAAGAACCTCACACATATAATGATTGATATGGTTTGGGTAACACAGGTCAATTGGCATTAAAAGACATGGAAGGATGAAGACAATGAAACTCGTTATCCACAGCAAGGCTGTTAGACGATAACAAATGCTCCACCTCATCAGAACCGGATAGTGGAGTGGGCGGCAGATGGCGATGTATCTATCATAAGCCATTAGGGCAAGTAGGTAGGACTCAGTTCCTGACATGAGAAGATTAGTATAGAACTGCATGGTACAAGCTCCAAGAGATATCAATCTAACAGTGGAGAGCAGGTCCGCCAAGAGTCGAGGCACAACACATGTTGACATACATAGATCCAGAAAGGATAAAATACACAGGAAGAAGTACATTGGGGTACATAGATTGGGGGTCGTTACAATCAGGCTCATAATAAGAACATTTCCAATGATGGTTACTAGATAGATCCCCAAAAACAGCAAAAACAAAAAGATATTCACCCGAAAATCCTTAGAAAAGCCCAGGAGGATAAATTCAGTAGCCAGGGTCCGGTTCATGGTGGTCATCAAATGGTAGATAGTGTAGAAGGTTACTTTGTATGGAAGTTGCCTGGGGGAGGTTGTAATCCAGCAGTCAATCGCCTCACATCTGTTCACACAATGCCGAAGCTCTGCTAAGTTATTTCCATAGGTTACATGTTAGCAGGAGCTCTGGAGTCTGCACGTAAGGAGGCAGTTTTCTTTCAATGGTAAAGTAGCCTGAGGTGCAAGTATTTTTCAGTTTTATGCACGTACACCTGGCTAATAATCAATTAACGCTAAGCGACAACTGTTTGCTGCTAGTCTTGGAGATAATCTACAGAAACTAGAGGAAAGAGCATGACTACCGCTTAGCATCACACAGGTTCCGGAGGTACAAAGTTCTGCATATGAGCTGTATACACGACGGCGGGGGCTTTTATTCAGGACTATTTGCAATGCATTGTAACAATTGACTGGGAAGGTTTAACTGATCATTAAGATTCAATAATACTCCTAAAAAATATCTCAGCTGATTGGTCTGATGTTGTCTCAGCTGATGTCTCCTACTACCAAAGACAGAATATTAGCAACATCTAAATCCATTTTAATTGCAAGATATCGAATCAAGATGCCATATGATTACATTCTTTGCCTTCACAATATCTGAAGAGAAGAGAACACATAGACGTGAACATGCTCTGCGAGCACAAAAAGTGCAGTAAAAAAATTGCTAAAATGCGATTAAATGAAATGTAATACAGGGCTGTATGCAGTCTTTATTTCATCTTGGATTCCTACAAAATCCGTTATGAAAGAACTGTTGCACTCTCTATTGTGTTATGGGGAATTGCATCTAGGAGGAATAGATGTAATGCAGTGATGAACAGAGGCACCAAAAACAGCACATCGAGTGTCATCAGCACTGCACTAGGGAACAATGGGGAGTTGGATGGCGGTGGTATCTCTTGGCGCTGCGTTATGGATTTTACGATGAAACAAATGCTAACAGAGCCTTAAATATTTCTTTCAGAGCATCTATTCACATAGAGGTCCGAACCTGAATAAACCAAGCAGCAGCTCAATTACATCCAATCCAGTGTCTGACGTGAACCCTGTGGCCGCCATCATTTACCACCTGCAGCTTTGAGACAACAATTACTGCTGAGTCTTTATAAGATGATGGAAACTCTTGAGATCAATTACTGATACCCGAGACATAGAATTGCATCTGGAGACGAGGGATTTATCGCCAACTGTTTGTTCTCATTTCTTTATATTTCTTATAATTAGTCTATTTACTTATATTTATCAGGTTATCATATTTTTCTGTTTCCAGTAACATATACAGAAGAAAGATGTCCAAAATAAGAATAAGCCCCTATTAGGCTGTTTGGATTTGCTACTCAGCACAGAAAGACCTTGTGTCTGCTTTCCCCTCAGCAATATATCAATGACCATTGGGCATATTTTACACCAAATTGTTTGATGACAAGGCAGCCTCTTGGAGAGGGGAGTCCAGGGCAGGTTGTAAAAGCAAAGGTAATGGAATCATGTAGGTATAAGCCATCTCTGTCCAAGGGCCCTGAATGGTTCTCTGGTATGGTTTATATGCCTTTGCTTGTTATTTCCATATATGATTAGGCTTGAGAACTTCTATGATTGAGTTATATTGAGCCAAAAACATCTTTAGTGAGCTGAAATCATAAACTGTAATCAGCCTTAGTGCTTACTCTCTCTAGTGTTTTTAGATGGTCCTGACTCTCCCTAGAGGTGTTGTTGGCTGAAGCACAACAGCACTGCTAGACTTAATACAGGAACTTTGTCCTGGCCTGAGAGTCACTCAATGTAGCAAACTCAGATTTTATAATTTTACACGGTGGTGAGCATTAGGCAGAGTTGAGGAAAAGAGCTGCTTATATAAGGAAAGTGTTTGAGTAGGATCCTGTCTTCAAGAACCCCAACGGTCCTTCTTAGGGCTACTCCTCATCGTGTTCATTACAGTTGTGGCTGACTGGGAGCAGCAGTGCACCGATTTCCTGGCCCTCTGCAGAACAGCATTTCAAAGATTCCATTCTATGTGTTGGGTGAAGTAGCTGCAGTTATCAACGCTATCCACTGGATGTATAGCTTTCTGCCCCTAGGCAGAGCATTGCACAATACCCTTTCCTTGGCTGCGGTGAAGTTGCCGCAGTTATTAGAACTGTTCACTGGCTGTATAGCTTTCTGTCCCTAGGCAGAGCATTGCACAATACCCTTTCCTTGGGTGTGGTGAAGTTGCCCCAGTTATTAGCACTGTCCACTGGCTGTATAGCTTTCTGACTCTGTGCAGAGCATCTCACAATACCCTTTCCTTGGGTGGGGTGAAGTTGCCAGAGTTACCAGCACCATCCACTGGCTTTCTATTTTTCTCCCACTCCATTCAGCCTCTCTATTATATACAAGTCTCTGTGAGTGGTAAATGACCCCTCGGTATCAGCGCAAGACAGCGGTTTAATTTTTTCCGATCACAGCATAAAGCCTTCGGTATCTACAAGTCTCTGTGTGTGGTAAATTAGCCACAGTTCTCAGTGCTATATGGTGGGGTAATTTTTTTTGGCCCTGCTCTTTCCTTAATCAGACATGATGAGGAGTAGGGGTAAGGGTCAAGGATGTAGATGTGGATGAGGCCGCGGGCATCCAAGTAAGGGTGTGGGCGCAGGCCGAGGTCCTGGGCGGGGTGCATCACAGCCGGCTGCAGAGGGATAAGGAGAGCGCCAAGTCCCTATGCTCCCCAGCTTCCTACCACAATTTGCAGGTCCGTGTGGTAGAACTTTATTACAAGAAGAGCAGTGCAAGTAGGTCCTGTCGTGGATGGCAGATAACGCATTCAGCAATGTATCAACCCCCCAGTCTTCTACGCAGTCCACTACTCCTGGCCTAGGGACTGCTCCTCTGAATCCTCTGGCTGCTCCTCCTTCCTCCCAGCCTCGACACTCCAGGAAAATGACAGATTCTGAGCAGGCAGACTACCAGGAACTGTTCTCAGGTCCCTGCCATGAGTGGGAAGAAATGGTTCCTCTCTCACCTGAGCAGTTTGTCATGACCGATGCCAAACCTTTGGAAAGTTCCCGGGGTCCGGGTGATGAGGCTGGGGACTTCCGGCAACTGTCTCAAGAGCTTTTTATGGATGTGGATGATGAGGCACAGTTGTCTGTCAGTGAGGTAGTAGTAAAGGCAGTAAGTCTGGGGGAGGAGCACAAAGAGGATTTGGCGGAAGAGCTGCTGGACGATGAGGCGATTGACCCCACCTGGCTTGCTAAGCCTACTGAAGTCAGGGCTTCAAAGGGGGAGGCAAGGGCAGCAGCAGGACAGGTTGGAAGAGGCAGTGGGGTGGCCAGGGGTAGAGGCAGGGCTTGAGCAAAGAATCCCCCAACTGTTTCCCACAGCACCCCCTCGCGGCAAGCCACCGTGCAGAGGGCTAGATGTTCAAAGGTGTGGATGTTTTTCAGTGAGAGCACGGACGACAGACGAACTGTGGTTTGCAACCTGTGCCACACCAAGATCAGCCGGGGAGACACTACTACCAGCCTCACCACCACCAGGCGCAGGCATATGATGGCCAAGCACCCCACAAGGTGGGACGAAGAGCATTCACCTCCTCTGGGTCCACCACTGTCTCTTCCCCTGTGCCACAACCAGTGCCACAGATCAAATCCCACCCCCAGGACGCAGGCACGAGCGTCTGCAAGACTGCACCCACACCCTCACCTCCACGGTCCTCCACGGCCTCTAGCAATGTCTCCCAGTGTAGCGTTCCGCTGTCGCTAAAACAAGTGTTGCAGCGAAAGCGCAAATACGCCGCCACCCACCCGCATGTGCACATTGCCAAATTAATCAGCCTGGAGATGTTGTGGTACAGGCTTTTGGAAACTGAGGCTTTCAAAAACATGATGGCGGCGGCGGTCCCACACTACTCGGTCCCCAGTCGTCACTATTTTTCCCAGTGTGCCGTCCCTGTTCTACACCAGCACGTCTCCCGCAACATTACCCATACACTCAACAACGCAGTTACTGGGAAGGGCCACTTAGCGACGGACACCTGGACAAGTACTGGAGGGAAGGGCCACTATATGTCCCTGACGGCACATGGGATGAACTTGGTGGAGACTGGGACCGAGTCAGAGCCTGGGACCGCTCACGTGCTACCCACACCAAGAATAGTGGGTCCTACCTCGGTGCTGGTATCTGCAGCGTTTTATGCCACCTCCTCCAAACCATTCCCCTCCTACTCCTCCGCCACCTTTACCTCTCAATTAAGAAGTGTGAGCACGTCGCCAGCAGCACGTCGGTAGCGCGGCAGCACAGCGATGGGCAAGCGTCAGCAAGCCATGCTGAAACTAATCAGTTTAGGTGACAAGAGGCACACGGTCCCTGGGCTGTTACAGGGTCTGACGGAGCAGACCGACCTCTGGCCGCTGAGCCTTCAACCCGGCATGGTCATGTGTGACAACGGCCGTAACCTGGTGGCGGCTCTGCAGCTTGGCAGCCTCACACACATGCCATTCCTGGTGCACGTCTTCAATCTGGTGGTTCAGCGGCTTCTTAAAATCTACCCCACTTGTCTGACCTGCTTGGCAAAGTGTGTTGCGTGTGTGCGTGTGTGCACATTTCCGCAAGTCCACCACGGATACTGCCACCCTTCTCGATCCATGGAATAAGGAAAACCTTTCCACTCTCATTCCCGAAGAGGAAAGGGTTACGAGAGTGATGCAATAGTGTCAAAGCTAGACACGTGGCACGAACTTGCACTGTACGCTCTGGAGGTGCTGGCTTGCCCTGCCGCTAGCATCTTGTCAGAGAGGGTGTTTAGTGCTACTGGGGGGATCATCACAGATAAGCGTACCCGCCTGTCAACTGACAGCGCCGACAGGCTTACCCTCATAAAGATGAACAAAGGCTGGATTTCCACAGACTTTTCTTCTCCACCGGTGGAAAGCAGCGGATCCTAAAGAATCTTTTCGCTGCAACATGAGAAAAATGCATCCTCAATCACCCAAAAAAAGGGGAGAATTAGCTTTGTGTATCCCTCTCGGATATTATTACTCCTCCTCCTCCTAAAACAGCGTGTCATCATGCTGAACTGCCAATTTCTATGCGGCCCAAAAGGCTCTGTTTAAAAGTTTTTAAAGTTTTAAAAGTTAGACTTAAACCATTTTTTTGGAGGACTGCCTGCAGGCTCTGTTACAAATTAACCAATAACGAGCTGTATCTTTAAAAAACGTTTATGGGTGTCACCTGGCCTCAGCGTTCAGCAATTTTTCACGGGCACACTTGTACTCTTGGTAAACCAATTTTTCAGGCCATTGCCAATACTGTTAGCAGACTAATTTTTCCGGGCTTCACCTATACTCTTGGTAAACACATTTTCACAGGTGTTCGCCAATAATATTGGTACACCAATGTTTCAGGGGTTCGCCTATAATCTTGCTACAGAAATGTTACAGGGGTCCACCTATACACTTGCTACAGAAAAGTCACAGGGATCCACCTATACACTTGCTACTGAAAAGTTTGAGGGGTTTGCCTATACTCTTGCTACAGAAATGTTACAGGGGTCCGCCTATACTCTTGCTACAGAAATGTTACAGGCGTCCACCTACACTCTTGCTGCATAAATGTTACAGGGGACCGCCTATACACTTGGTACTGAAAGGTTTGAGGGGTTCACCTATACTCTTGCTACTGAAACCAAAAATGGCAACAGCACGCAAGATAAATTTACTATCAGAGGTATACATACCTATAATCAATACTCTATCCACATTAAATAATGCAAGGTTCTTGGTATATAATTTGATCAAATTACATTGGCCCATCTACCAACGTCCAGGTAACCAAGCTCTCAGATGGGTCCTAACACTAATACCAGGTGGCAAATCTCAACATGGGAAAGCTGAGGTAGGAAACTGGACGTTGTTAGATGGGCCAATGTAATTTGATCAAGTTATATACCAAGAACCTTGCATTATTTAATGTGGTTAGAGTATTGATTATAGGTATGTATACCTCATAGAGTAAATTTATTTTGCGTGCTGTTGCCATTTTTGGTTTCTGCTTCTACTGTATGTTGCCACCATTGTTTAACGTGCACCTATGCATTTCTATTGGGATATATTTCCTAAGGGTAGTGCTGATCCCTTTTTTTCTTTTTCTTTTTTATACTCTTGCTACTGAAATGAAACTGGGGTCCGCCTATACTCTTGCTACTGAAAGGTTTGAGGGGTTCGTCTTTACTCTTGTTACTGAAATGTTACTGGGGTCTGCCTATGCACTTGCTACAGAAATGTTACTGGGGTCCGCCTATACTCTTGCTACAGAAATGTTACTGGGGGCTGCTTATACTCTTGCTAATGAAAGGTTTGACGGGTTTGCCTATATTCTTGCTACTGAAATGTTACTGGGGTTCGCATGTACACTTGCTACTGAAAGGTTTAAGGCGTTCACCTATACTCTTGCTACTGAAATGTTACTGGGGTCCGCCTATACACTTGCTAATAAAAGTTTTGAGGGGTTCGCCTATACTCTTGCAACAGAAAAGTTTCAGCGGTCCGCCTATACTGTGGGTGCACAAAGGTTTCCCATAGAGGTGTTCAGCTGCCTGACACATACACATAATGAAGTGTGTTGAGACACATGGATTTACAATAGCTATGTAACTCACGGCACCTTGGGTCATGCAAGGTGGAGGCTGCGACCAAGCCTGGCCCAGGGCCCGCTCACATGCTTCCCATACAGAGTATTGCTGTGCCTACCTCGGTCATGGTTTATCGGCCTTATTATGCCACCTCCTCCTCCTGCTTGGGGTCTGGGGATCAGCGCTGGTCGACATGTATTTGCTCTTGCGTTACCACAGTTATCTGAGACACTGCTTTGGATCAAACAAAAGAAGCGTTACTGAATTAATGAAAGGTTCACAGCTGTACTAGCACCTGAGTCCGCTTTATGCCCACGATTGCTGAGGGTGTAGGGAAGAGCCTGAGGTCCTGGGGGGCAACTGTGCCAGGTGTAGCCTGTGGAACTTCTTTGTGGTTCATCCATTTTTGGAGCGATGAAAGCAACCGTAACTGATTTAATGAGACGTTCACAGCTGTACTAGCATCTGAGTCTGCTTTATGCCCACGATTACTGAGGGTGTGGGCCGAGGCCGAAGTCCTTGGCGAGGTGAAACTCAGCCATGTTTGGGCACTCTGATTTCTTCCTGTGTAATACTATCTTTGTGCACCTACAGCATAGGCGAGCCCAAGGAACTCAAGGACTTCCCATTGCGTTGTTTCACCTGTCTGGCACAAATACACTGACTGACTAGAGCAGAAATGTGGGCCGAGGCCGAGGTCCTTGGCAGGGTGAAACTCTGCCATGTTTGGGCACTCTGATTTTTTTCCTGTGTATTTCCATCTTTGAGTTCCTTGGGCTCGCCTATGCAGTGGGTGCACAAAGACTTCCTATTGCGGTGTTTTACCTGTCTGGCACAAATACACTGAAAGACTAGGGCAGAAATGTCGGTGGAGGCCGATGTCCTTGGCGTGGTGAAACTCTGCCATTTTTACGCTTTCTGATTTCTTCCTGTGTAATACCACCTTTGAGTTCCTTGGGCTTACCTGTGCTGTGGGTGCAAAAACACCTCCCATCACGGTGTTTTACCTGTCTGGCACAAAAACACTGACTGACTTGGGTAGGGTACAGACGGCTTTCCAATTGCTGTGTTTTGCCTATCTGCCACAAATACACTGAAATACCAGGGCAGAAATGTGGGCTGAGGCCGAGGTCCTTGGAGGGTTGAAACTCTGCCATGTTTGGTCACTCTGATTTCTTCATGTGTAATACCATCTTTGAGTTCCTTGGGCTCGCCTATGCTGTGGGCGCACAAAGACTTCCCATTGCGGTGTTTTACTTGTCTGGCACAAATACACTGACTTGGGTAGAGTGCAGACTGCTTTCCCATTGCAGTGTTTTACCTATCTGGCACAAATACACTGAAAGACTAGGGAAGAAATGTGGGCCGAGGTCCTTGGCGGGGTGAAACTCTGCCATGTTTGAGCACTCTGATTTCTTCATGTGTAATACCATCGTTGAGTTCCTTGGACTTGCCTATACTATGGGTGCACAAAGATTTCCCATTGTGGTGTTCAGCTATCTGACACCTACACAGAATGAATTGTGTGGGGACACATGGATTTCCCATTGCTATGTAACTCACAGCACCTTGGGTCACACAAGGTGGAGGCTGGGACTGAGCCTGACCCTGGGCCCGCTCACGTGCTTCCCACACAGAGCATTGCTGCATTGTGGAGATGTGTAGAAGTGCTGGCACCTGAGTCCCCTTTATGCCCCCGTTTGCGGCTCCTGACAATTTTGTGACGGAGGTGGCACGGGATTGGAATGATGATAATACGTCAATTTATTATCAATTCTCAACAGCATTGTGGGCTATTGCCCACACTTTCAAAGAGGGTCGCTGCCTGGCCCTGCCAACCCTCTGCAGTGTGTGTCTCTGGTTCCTCCTCATCGCAGACGCACATATAAATCGACATGAGGGTGGTGTGGCTATCAAGCCAGCATATGGCATGAGGCCAGCTGAACGCTGTGCAGGGAAAATTTTGTGTGTGCTGTGGACGCAGGGTCGTCCGGTGGGTTGGACAGCAATGCCAGCATGTAACCCAGGAGATGAGGTAGCGGTGTCACCCACAGGCAGTGATTGTCCTTGGTTGCAGGTAGTGTGGTGCTTAGCTAAGATGTGCCAGTGCGTGTGCCTTGCTAATGAGGGTTTGTTCCAAGTAGATTGTTATAGGGGTGACTGCCAGGCTCTTGCCCCCATTTTGGCTTAATAGTGGGAACTGAGAGCCTCGGATACAGCCATGCATGCTGCCCCTGCTGTTCCCTATCCGTTTCTGTGGTGTTTCCATGACTTTCTGATGTTTTCAGGTGCTTCACAAGTCATCACCTATGCGGAGCATCGGTCCCATACAAAAATGCACGAGTCTACCATTGACTTCAATGGGGTTCGTTACTCGAAACGAGCTCTCGAGTGCACTACTGCTCCCAGCCAGCCACAACTGTAACACACATGATGAGGAGTAACCCTAAGAAGGAGCGTTGGGGTTCTTGTAAACAGGATCCTACTCAAACACTTTCCTTATATAAGCAGCTCTTTCCCTCAACTCTGCCTGATGCATTGCAGACTGAGAATGCTATAGGTATAATGCTCTGCAGAGAGATAGATGTTTTAAAAAAACTAAATTGGTGCACTACTGCTTCCAGCCAGCCACAACTGTTTCACAAGTCATCACCTATGCGGAGCATCAGTCGCATACAAAAATGCTCGAGTCTACCATTTGACTTCAACGGAGTTCGTTACTCAAAACGAGCTCTTGAGTGCACTACTGCTCCCAGCCAGCCACAACTGTAATGCACACGATGAGGAGTAGCCTTAAGAAGGACTGTTGGGGTTCTTGAAGACAAGATCCTACTCTAACACTATCCCTGTATAAGCAGCACTTTCCCTAACCTCTGCCAGCATGCGTCTGAGGCGAGCCGCGGTCGGGACCAGTTTAAGTACTTGGCGGTCACCTGATTAGCCCAGCCATTCACTACTTTGGGGGGGTGGGGGAGAGGGCTGGCACGTCACAGCAGGAAGTGGTAATGCCTTCCCCGTGTGTTTATTGGCTAGAAAATGGCGCTTAACATGCGGGGAAGGAAATGCAATTGACTCGAGTACCGTGTGGTGTTCGTCTCCAGTAACGAGCATCTCGAGCACCCAAATACTCGAATGAGCATCAAGCTCGGACGAGTGTGCTTGCTCATCTCTAGTTGACATGACTTACAATTTCATGAACAGTATTTTTATTAACAGGTTTGGTATTTGATAATTGCTGATGACCAGTTTCACTTGGAGTTAAAAGGTTTAAAGTTGCTAGCTCTTTTTGTCTTGTTTAGCATGAACCAAGTATCTTTGTACAATATCTGTGTATTTTCAATTTTCACATCATCTGGTATGTCACTACACTGTAAAACAGCTAATTTCATTATCAAAGCCTGACATATGTTTGGTGTCATTGTAACGGCATGTCTTGTTAAGCTTGTGTTTAGGGACCAAGTACATTTTCTCTGCATACTCCATTGTTGGTTGGCAAGCAGACTCTTAATTATCTGGATTGTAAAGCCCAAAAGCGAACCTATAAAACCGCCAGCCTAATTCCCTGTATGCTTCATTATCTTTATGGTCAAGGTTTTATCACTCACTCTCCTTATAGCGCAGCGCCCCTTTTTTTTAGTATATTTCCTTGTCGCTCTTTTAAATGTATCCTACCTTTTAAGATATTTAAAGTGATCTCAGCTATGGCTGTAATTAGATCATTGCTCACGTTGCGTAAAATAGACTTTCTGATGGCAGGTTTTGTTTTCACCAGCCTTTTTAAGGGAGCCCAATTGCAGCATATTCTCTCAGACATTCTGTCACCACGAAGAGCAGCAAATAAAATAAGTCACAAAAAAGGCAAACTCACTTTTTAGAGGTACTTTCCTTGCGAATATACACAGCTGGTAAAGCTGGAGGAAACAAACCTATTCTCAAGCGGTGCTCCTCGGGTAAGGAATATGTGTGGCATCCTGCAATTTCTCTAGCGCTCTCCATGAGATTATCAACAATAGTCAAATTTACCTTATCAGGTGGAAATAAGTCATCTATAAAGGTCTGTTGGACACTTTCAATAAACCTGATGTTAGGAAAAGAGGCAGACAGTTCATCATAAATTATCTGCCAACAAGCATAAAACCAAACAATATTATCGGGTTTGTGAGCTATATGTGTTGCAGAGTTATGTAACTGTTGCTTCACAAAGTACCTTTTTCCAGAGTTAGATGGTTCTGCTAAAATACACAAGAAGGGATGTTGCAAGCGTGTATCCACCATATCGGGATTAATAACTATGAGGGTATATTGTAAATTCATCTAATAACATCTCCTCACACAATTTCGTGGTTTGTGTAGCGCTGACACATCACTGACCCAATAGTTCTTATTTCTTACAAAACGTGGTTAGGAAAAGAAACAGTCAGGCCATCATAATTTTGCTGGCATGCATAAAATCAAACAATATTGCGGGTTTGTGGAGCTGCCGGGGGGTTTCACAGTAGCTGTGCTAGTAACCATAAGGAAAGGTTGTAAAATCATCTAATAGATGTCTCTTTGTATGAACACACCTCTGTGTTTTGCACAGCAGCCTTCTTTCGATTTCCCAATACTTTTCATTTCTTACAAACCCTGGCTGCTCTACGCTGATAGCTTTCTGCATTTCAGGGTTTGCATGGGTAACCCAAAACCAAAGCTTTCAGGCTGTCAACATTTATGAGCTGAGCGTTGCCAACATATAAAGTTATATCTTTAACTTTTACATGGTTTTACCAGTGTTCAGATTCCACTCACCTTCCTGGTGTACAAAAATGACAGAATCTGTGTTGTGGTAAATACAGCATTCCTACAGTCTATTCAGAAGCGAGTAGAGCTTTAGTCATGCATAGGCTGTTGTAAAACAAGCTATAAAGATGTTGTTTTTGTTGACCGTGTAATTCTCTTTTGTGTATTTCCCCATTATGTTGGCTATTGCATCATCAATGTTATTCGGCCCTAAAATTTCATAGTGAGGTAGAAACACATACTCAAAGAATTCATCAGGGTCACTCACAATGCTGGTGCACGGACGATTTGGTTTCTGCACCAACTTTCCCCACAAGGAGTTTAAGAAAAGCTTGGAGATTTGTTTTTTAGCAGGGTTTACACGTATTCCGCCCTTGCGCAATTTTACACCTTTGTTTTCAAGAAAGGAATCAATGTATTCATTTTTCTTGACATCGTTCATGCACCAAGGTACCCTGAAGCCTCTTGTTTATCCCTAAGATGCATTTTAATGTAGCATGTGAACAGGTCATCTGATGTTTCAGGAAAATGCCATATTTTGTAGGTGTGCACTATCCTGTAGTCTTTCTCCGCTGCCATCTCTAGCTCTATCATACATTGTGTACCAATGATAGATCTCTCTCCATCGGCATGTCCATATGGCTCTGACTGTGAATTTAAAGCATATGTGTAGCAGAGGATAAACATCAGTTTATGATTCATTTTCTCTGGCAGTACAGGAAAAAATAAATTGCGTGGCGGGCACACTTTAACTTTCGTAAATGCAAAGTAATTTTTGATGTAGCCAAAATTTTTGTAAATAATCGTTGGGTGCCCAAGTCTTTGTTTTGTTGACAAAGAGGTACAGACTGGAGAAATCATAATAATTTATTATCTCCCCCTCACTCAGTCTGTGGCATAGCTTTATGGCGTCATTTCGACCCCCATAAGGGGCATCGTGAGGGTCTGACCTCATTGCAAACTGCATTTTAAGAAGAAATGCCTGAAGGCCCAAATCGTTCTCAACCATCTTTTGCCACTCATGCTTCCATAAAACACCTACAGTGTATCCTATGTGTTGTAAAAAATGCTTTTTAGCTTAAAAAAGCCTGGTATAGTTGCCCGTACTTAATTTTAGTGAAGTTTTTTTGAGTGTCTTTGTTGTAGCAGATGAGGCATTCATGGTAAAAGCATCCCTGAAATTTAAACACAATATATTGGCCGTCAACATACGCGTATTTGGCTAAATACTGTTTTTCACCTCCTCTCAGCACGTGCTGCATGACTGTGTTTTCACTGTGAGATGCATACATCAACCACTGAATAGCCGTGGTTGAGTAATATTTTTTGGCCTTGTAGTAATTATCAGACGGCAAATTGGTGATAGTTATTTCAGGCAGGAATTTCAACCTGTTTATCGCCATGCATACAGAAGCCAAATTGATTTGCTAGAATGGGTCAATGCAATAAGTCACACTAACATTTTTGTCTTTTGCCTCACAATACCTTGTAACCGTTTTTTTAGCCATTTCCATTACCCGATCTCTGCAACATTCACAAGCCTGCCTCAACACCTAAACATCCTGCTAACAGTAAGCTTTTAG
The DNA here is from genome assembly GCA_035609135.1 of Eleutherodactylus coqui. Taxonomy (NCBI): domain Eukaryota; kingdom Metazoa; phylum Chordata; class Amphibia; order Anura; family Eleutherodactylidae; genus Eleutherodactylus; species Eleutherodactylus coqui. The sequence continues at coordinate 23,105,430 of CM069405.1, read as the reverse complement.
CTCTGCCTTAAAATCAAAAGTACATCCTTTTTGGTCTCCATACCACTCCATGAACTCCTTTTTGCCATCATGTACTCGGGTCCGTAATATTTATCATCAGGTAGGAACTAGAGATGAGCGAGCATACTCGTCCGAGCTTGATACTCGTTCGAGTATTAGGGTGTTCGAGATGCTCGTTACTCGTAACGAGTACCACGTGATGTTCGAGTTACTTTCACTTTCTTCCCTGAGAAATTTGCGCGCTTTTCTGGCCAATAGAAAGACAGGGAAGGCATTACAACTTCCCCCTGCAACGTTCAAGCCCTATACCACCCCCCTGCAGTGAGTGGCTGGCGAGATTAGGTGTCACCCGAGTATTGAAATCTGCCCCTCCCGCGGCTCGCCACAGATGCATTCTGACATTAGTTCAGGAAAAGTGCTATCGTGTTGGAGCTGCTATAGGGAGAGTGTTAGGAGTATTTTAGGTTTCAAGAACCCCAACGGTCCTTCTTAAGGCCATAAATCTTCTCTATATGCGCTCAATGGGGCCGGCGGCAGCAGCGCCGACCCCATTGAGAACATATAGAAGACAAATCCTTCTTCTCTGCCATAGCTGTAACAGCTGTGGCAGAGAAGAACGATGTTTGCCCATTGAATTCAATGGAGCCAGCAATACAGCAGGTTCCACTAAAAGCAATGGGCTGCCGGCGTGCGCGGGGATGAATTGTCGGGAAGGCGTTAAATATATAAGCCGTTCCCTGCAATTCATCCAGAAATGTGTTACAATAAAAATATATACCGGCGTATAAGGCGACAGGGCGTATAAGACGACCCCCCAACTGTCACCTTATACGCCGGCAATACAGTGGAGCAAAGAATAAAAATCATTACTTACTTCTTCTGACGTTCTGCGGCGCTCCTGCAGGCTGTTGCTCCCTCCTGGTGATCTGCGGTGCTCCTGCAGGCTGTTGCTCCCTCCTGGTTCCCGGCAGAGCATTGATTTCTCTACGAAGGGCTTTAAATCCCCGCCTCCAGAAACACACGTGCCTGCAGCCAATCACAGCCAATGACAATGATGTAATTGAATGGCTGTGATTGGCTGTGTTTCTGGAGGCGGGGATTTCAAGCCCTGCGTCCAGAAAGCAATACTCTGCCGTGGACCAGAAGGGAGCAACAGCCTGCAGGAGCGCCGCAGAACGTCAGAAGGAGTAAGTAATGATTTTTATTCTTTGCTCCACTGTATTGCCGGCGTATAAGGTGACAGTTGGGGGGTCGTCTTATGCGCCCCGTCGCCTTATACGCCGGTATATATTTTTATTGTAACACATTTCTGGATGAATTGCAGGGAACGGCTTATATATTTAAGCCCTTCCCGACAATTTATCCTGCGATCGCCGGCAGCCTATTGCTTTCAGTGGAACCTGCTGTATTGCTGGCTCCATTGAATTCAATGGGCAAACATCGTTCTTCTCTGCCACAGCTGTTACAGCTATGGCAGAGGAGAATGATCTTTATGCTGACAGTGCGGGGGGGGGGGGGGCACTCTTGCCGCTATTGTGGCTTAATAGTGGGACCTGGGAACTTGAGATGCAGCCCACCATGTAGCCCCTCGCCTGTCCTATCCGTTGCTGTGTCGTTCCCATCACTTTCTTGAATTGCCCAGATTTTCACAAACGAAAACCTTAGCAAGCATCGGCGATATACAAAAATGCTCGGGTCGCCCATTGACTTCAATGGGGTTCGTTACTCGAAACGAACCCTCGAGCATTGCGAAAATTTCGTCCCGAGTAACGAGCACCCGAGCATTTTGGTGCTCGCTCATCTCTAGTAGGAACCCAACATAATTATGGTTTTCCTCAGTGGTGAAAAAGTGGGGGAAATGACCTTTGACCCTGAAAACCCATAGCCTGGGATAACTTGCTAAGCTTCATGGTTATTAAGTTAAGCAAATCTATGAACCTCAAGTTCAATGCAAGTACCATCACACACAGAAGGAGTCTGCCTTGATTGATCATTTACTATACAAATTTTTTCGACAATCAACTCCTTAACCATAAAATAAGACTCGTATCTACCGGCATTGTGGGCAATAAAGGTGCAGTCTGTAAAGTTATCGCTGAGAAAGAACTGAACAAAATCGTGGGTATACGATTCATCCTCAAACTCCCAGGACTTTGCACTGAAAAACGCTGTGGAAAAGATAAAATTCGGACAGTGCTTACCGGTTTCCTGTCGACACTCAAAGTCGTAGAAAATATATGACAGTTCTTCTACACCTACCCTCGGGTGGAAAGGCTGCATATAAGTGGATGTCAAATTGTTGCTTCCTGGCTTTACAAATGTTGCAGCACAAACCATTGCATTCATGAGGCATTGTACGTTTACGCACATACCAATAGCAAAGGCCGCAAAATATTTTAGTCCTGCAAAATGCTTCATCTGTTGCAGTGTCTTGTGCCACTCTAAATAATCAGACAAGTGACAAAACACACAGCAACTGGCACAGCAGAACAGCAATCCCGAGCATTCGGCACACAAGTCTGTCTGACAAGCCGCATAAAAGTACTGACATGAGTGATTATTTTTGTGGTGAAAAACAGAATTGCAGCTATCACAAAAGTAAGTGGCCCCGATAAAATCTTTTATATTCGTTATGCCGTAGTAATAATTATCATGGTGCAGGATGTATACAATAGCACCGCCAGTTGCTTCACTGGTGTGAAAATAATGCCAATCACCACAACTGTGATAAAGAACTCTCATGGTTACGCCCAGGTACTTCTCAAAACCCACAATGTTGATAAAACTCACTACCTGAATGTCGGGAATATCCAAATCATTGTGTAATTATCTAGCTTGTGTCAATAAAACCCCATCATCAACAGAACCCTCCTCTAACAACATATATAAACTGGCCGCTAAACACAGGTTAGAGTCATAATTGTTAAAGTCATACAGCCATCTCTTTTTGTGTTTGATGATCTGAGTGTAAAGTATGGATTTCAAATGCCTCTGGTGTTTCCCGGCCCCTCTCCCTGACCTGTTTTAATGAATAAACAGGATCCAATGTATGGCCTCCGTCAAGTTTTACTTGTACAAAATCACCAGGTTGTATATCCCACCTGATTCTATCAAGGACGCCATGTACAGCACTACAAATGAGTGTATGCTGTGTAAATTCACAAAGCGGAAATGATCAACGTGCTCAATGGCATTGAAACTATCAACTTCACGCCGTCTATAAAAAAATGCTGTAAAAATACAGATGCATGAGGGTCGCGGTCTAACCACCACCGAGAGAAGTTGCACTGCAAGTGGGCTCCATTGGAAACAACACAAACAGATAGCAGGAAGCCGACAGAGGCTCCGTGGGGAATGCCGTGCGCTGGAGCCTAGCTGTGCGCCTGCACAGGGGCCTAATTTTTTTTGGATACTTGCAGATGTGGCCGACCGTGGCACATGAAACAGCAACCGGAGCACAATAGGAACATGTCTAAGACCCTCCTTGCTACCACAAGACATTAAGCGCTCTCTCCTGAAGTGCAGGGGAGAGGTGGAGAGTTGTCAGAAGCAGCGGGTGCTGGTCAATAAAAGCCCGATCTTACAGGCAAATCAGCGCTATCTCTTTGCACTCACATGCTGCAGTCATATTTTGCTCTTTTGTATTGGAAATCAGAAGGTCTGTTTGTGACAATGCTCTAGCTCTATCTGAAGCAGTTTTTACAATGTGCTCTGGGTACCTTCTATTAATAGACTTGTCACACATATCCTTCAGTCTCTGATCTACAGTATCACCATGTGCAATCAGCCTGTTTTTTGGGGGTGACATCTTGTAGTTTTTATTTATAACTATTTCAACTTTTTTTTTTCTTTTTTTGATTATTAATGCACGGAAATGGTTTTATATGAAACGTTTAATATTAGAGATGAGCGAGCACCAAAATGCTTGGGTGCTCGTTACTCGAGTCAAGCTTTTCATAATGCTCGAGAGCTCCTTTCGAGTAACAAACCTTTATTGAAGTCAATGGGAGACTCGAGCATTTTTCAAGGTCACCCATGCTCTGCATAGGGGAGTGTATGTGATTCACTTGAAAACATCAGAAAGTGATGGAAACACCACAGAAATGTATAGGGAACAGCAGGGGCAGCATGCATGGATGCATCTGAGGCTCCTAGGTCGCAATATTAAGCCAAATTGTGGGCAAGAGCCTGGTGGTCACCCATCTAACAATTTACTTGGGCCAGACCATAATCAGCAAGGCACACACGCTGGCACATCTTGGCTAAGCACCACACTGGGTTCAATGAAGGCCAATCACCACCTCTGGGTGACACCACTGCCTCTTCTCCTGTGTTACATGCTGGCATTGCTGTCCAATCCCCCCCAGGACTCAGGCAAGAGCCTGCATCCACAGTGTACTGAAAATTTTTCCCAGCGCAGCGACCAGCTGTTCCCATCCCAGACGGGGTAAAGCATGACCCTTCGCCTATTTTGCCGACCACTTCGCCAACGGGAGGCCGGTCCTTCCGGTTCCTGACGTCTGATGGACCGACGCCGCCCCTGCGCGGAGCAGCACGTGAAAGAGGAGTGGCCGTCTCCTCTTGTCCCGGGGGTTCAGGTCAACCCGGCTTTGACCAGGAGTAGTGGCGTAGAGCTGGCGGTCTTTAACCTATTTTCTCAAAGTGCTGAGAAGGAGTGGGAACGTGCACACTGGAGACAACGCACTGTAGCTGCCTCTCTGTCGCCTCCCTTTGTGACAGAGCCACGAAGACCCCAAGTCCCTACTCTGCCTGTCCGGCCACGGTAGCTGGCGGGCGGACATCCGATCTGGGCACTCTCTCTGAGTGGCAGGGCACACAACAACGCCTCTGCTGGTTGAGAAAGCGTGCAACGAGAAAAAAAAAATGAAAAAATCTGTCCCCGGGGGGCTTGTTAACCAGTGCTCCAGGAGAAGACTGCATGATCTGTAAAGAAATTAGTGGCTCAAGATGCATACTGCGCTGGGATATGTTTCTGTACGCCGTGTGACCCTTTTAAAATTGTGCTTCATAGCTGACAAATCGCAGACAAATTAATGTATGATTGTATGTGCCATCCCATGCCACCTTTGTCGCATCATTTCATTAGCCACAAATGCCAGCATAGGGGGGACCCAGAGGCCAGTAATTCTACATTTTTAATTAAGAAAACAACCCATTTTAAAAAGAAGACATTTTTTTTACCAAGATTGCAGGTGAGACCCCGAAAGATTTTTTGAGCTAGAGTGCAGGGTATTTGTTTACCAGGAGTATAGGTGAACCACTGAAACATTTGTTTACGAAGAGTATAGGCAAACCACTGAAAAATGTGTGTATGAACAGTATAGGCAAACCCCTGAAAAATGTGTGTACCAAGAGTATAGGTGTACCCCTGAAAGATTTTTTTATCCAGAGTGCAGGTGAACCCCTGAAATATTTTTTAACATAGAGCTCGTACTTGCTTAATGGGATCCAGAAGGCGGTCCACCGACAGGCAAGCTACCGCCTGTCTCAGCCCCTGCCTCTGCCCGAGGGACTTTTTAACCAGTGCCCCAGAGAAAGAAAGCATGTACTATGAAGAAATTAGAGTGGCCAAACCAGGCACTGTTTCACCCTGCCCAGGACCTCGGCCTCTGCCCACACCCTTGGCTTTAAGCCAAAAATAGACAGTGTAAAATATGAACAGTCTTGCTATATAGTGTGGATCGAGAGGACACACACTAAGGGTATTTTACGTATGCTTTAAGCCAAAAATAGTGTAAAATAAGTACAGTCTTGTTATATAGTGTGGATCAACAGGATACACACTTGGGCCTATTATGCAAATGCTTTCAGCCAAAAATAGACAGTGTAAAATGCGTAAAGTCTTGTGTGTCCTCTTGATCTGCACTATATAACTCTTGGGCCTATTATGCAAGTGCTTTCAGCCAAAAACAAATAAAAAATGAAAAATAAGAGGAGTTTTGTTAGTTCCTATATAGTCTGTGTACACCAGTATACTGTATAGAACCGGTAACAGTATGCAGTATACAGCCGGGATGCTTGTCAATGCTTTGTGTGCACTATTGGTCCCAGGCAGCCAAACTGATGATGCACAAAAGTGGAGTTGTAGTCCTAAAAAGGACTGTTGGGTTCTAATAATTCCAATCCCATGCCACTTCTGTCACAAAATTTCATGAGCCACAAACGTTGCCAGTTCTTCTACACATCTCCACAATTCAACAACCCATTCTAAAACAAACGATTTTTTTACCCAGAGTGCAGGTGAACCCTTTAAGAGTATAGGCGGACCCCTGAAACATCTGTGTACCAAGAGTACAGCCAAATCCCTAAAACATTTGTGTACCAAGAGTATAGGTGAACCACTGAAAATTTGTGTACCAAGACTATAGGCAAACCCCTGAAACATTTGTTGACCAAGAGTATAGGTGAACCCCTGAAAGATGTGTATACCAAGAGTATAGATGTACCCCTGAAAGATTTGTTTACCTAGAGTGCAGGTGAACCCCTGAAATATTTTTTTAACATAGAGCTTGTGCTCTCTTATTGGGATCCAGGTGGCGGTCCACCGACAGGCAAGCTACCGCCTGTCCCAGCCCCTGCCTCTCCCCATGGGGCTTTTTAACCATTGCCCCAGGGAAAGACGGCATGTACTATGAAGTGTTTAGAGTGGCCAAATCAGAACAATTCATTCTGTCTGTGTCAGATAGCTGGACACTGCGCTGGGATATATTTGTGGACTCTGTGGGCATATGAAGCTGAAACCAGCACGTTTGCTGAACTCTAGTGGTGAACCTCAAAATTCTCACCCTCAATATCCTTCAAAATTGCGGGTGAGAACCTGGAGGTGGCCCTCAGAAAAATTGTTTTGACAGAGCCTGGAGGCAGCCCTCTGAAAAAGATTAGTTTTTACAGAGCCTTTTTTGGCCCGCTGAAGAATTGGCTGTTCAGTGTGATGACATGCTGGTTTAGGAGGAGGAGGAGGAAGATCAGAAAAGGATAGACCAAGCTACTTCTACCCTTTTTTGGGGTGATAGAGGGTGCATGATTCTCCAGTTCCAGCTTAAAGATACTTTATGTTCCGCTGCTTTCCACCAATGGAGAACAGAAGTCTGAGGAAATCCAGGCTTTGTTCATCTTAATGAGTGTAAGCCTGTCAGCGCTGTCAGTTGACATGTGGGTATGCTTATCCGTGATAATCCCCCCAGCAGCACTAAACACCATCTCTGATAACATGCTAGCAGCAGGGCAGGCCAGATCCTCCAAGGCGTACAGCGCAAGTTTGTGCCACGTCTCAAGCTTTGACACCAAATAGTTGTATGGAGCAGAGGGATCACTGAGGACATTGGTCCGGTCGGCTATGTCCTCCCTCGCCATCTTTTTACAATATTCCCTCCAACTCAGCCTAGACTGGGGAGTGGTGACAGTCTGGCTGGGGTGCCATAAAACTGGCAAAGGCCTTGGAGAGTGTTCCCCTGCCTGCGCTGGACATGCTGCCTGTTCGCCTCATCTCTCCTGCTAGTTGGCCCACTGAACACGTTGTCAGATGGGAACTTTAGCATCAGATTTTCCACCAGGGCCTTGTGGTATCGCATCACTCTCGTACTCCTTTCCTCTTCGGGAATGAGAGTGGAAAGGTTCTCCTTATACTGTGGGTCGAGAAGGGTGAACACCTAGTAATCCGTGTTGGCCAGAATGTGTCTAACGTGAGGGTCACGGGAAAGGCAGCTTAACATGAAGTCAGCCATGTGTGCCAGAGTCCCAGTATGCAACAAATCGCTGTTCTCACTAGGATGATGACTCTCAGTCTCCTCCTCTTCAGCCCATAAACACTGATCAGGTTTGAAGGAAGTAGCATGGGTACCCTCTGCAGTGTGGGCAGCAGTCTCTTCCCCCTCCTCCTCCAATTTGCGCTGAAAAAGAGATGTGAGGGTGCTCTTGCTATCAAGAAATGTATTGTCATCTCCCATCTCTTGTTCTATCCACAATGCAGCGGCCTTAATGCTTAGCAGCGACCTTCTCAGCAGGCAATGCAGCGGGATGGTTACGCTAATAATGGCTGCATCACCGCTCACCATTTGTGTTGACTCCTCAAAGTTGCCTAACACCTGACAGATGTCAGACATCCATGCCCACTCCTCTGTGAAGAACTGTGGAGGCTGACTACCACTCCAACGGTCATGTTGCAGCTAGTATTCATTGTGCATGCGGGTGGGTGGCTGCATATTTGTGCTTGCGCTCTAATGTTTGTGTTATTGACAGCTGAAGGCTGCGCTGGGACACATTGGTGGAGGAAGTGGAGGACCATGAAGGTGAAGGGGTGGGTGCAGGCCGAGAGACGCTCATGCCTGCGTCCTCGGGGGGATTGCATCTCAGTGCCAGCATGTGACACAGGGGGAGAGGCAGTGGTGGGACCCGCAGGTGGTGAATGGCCTTCGTTCCACTTCATCGAGTGTTTAGCTATCATACGCCTGCGTATGCTGGTGGTGGTCAGGCTGGTAGTGGTGGTTCCCCTGCACATCTTGGTGCAGCACAGGTTGCACACCGCTGTTCTTTGGTCATCCGTGCTCTCATAAAAAAACTTCCAGGCCTTTGAACACCTAGCCCTCTGCATGGTAGCTTGCTGCGAGTAGGTGCTGTGGTGAACAGTTGGGGAATTACTTGCTCTGCCCTGCTTCTCCCTCTGGCCACCCCACTGCATCTTCCAACCTGCTCTGGTGCTGCACTTGCCTCCCCCTTTGAAGCCATGTCTTCAGTACGCTTACCAACCCAGGTCGGGTCAGTCACCTCATTATCGTCCAGCAGCTCTTCCTCTGAATCCTCAGTCTGCTCCTCCCTCAGACTGACTGCCCTAACAACAACCTCACTGCCAGACAACTGTGTCTCATCATCATCATCATCAACAAATACCTATTAAGACACTACTTAGAAGTCCCCAGCCTCATCACCCTGAGACTGTGAAAGGTCCAAATTTTGGGCATCACGACAAACTCCTCAGGTGGCTCATCATGAACCGTTTTTTCTGACTCAGGGAAGGGACCCGATAACAGTTCCTGTGAGTATACCTGTTCTGAATCTTTCCTTTTTCTGGAGTGACCAGGCTGGAAGGAAGGAGGACCAGCCTGAGGATTCACAGGTCCAGTCCCTTGGCTAGCATGAGTGGAATGTGTGGAAGACTGGGTGTTGGATAAATTACTGGACGCGTTATCCGCTTTCCACGTCATCACCTGATCACACTGTTGTGCTTTTAATAATGATCTACAATGCGGACCTGCAAAATGTGGGATGAAGCTAGAGAGTGTAGATACATGGTGCTCTACTTCTCCCTCAGCAGCAGGCATTGTTTCACCCCGCCCTGGACCTTGGCCTTTGCCCACACTCTCATTTCAACGCCCACGTCCATGCCCTCGACCTCGACCCTTACCCCTAGTCTTCATCATGTTGTATAATGCACTTGGTCAAAATGCTATGCAAACTGCGAGGTATTTTGCATATGATTTAAGCCTAAAATAGACACTGTAAACTGTGTAAGTCTTGTTAGATAGTATGGACAGGACGCACACAGGGGTATATAGCGTACTCTTTAAGCCCAAAATATACACTGTAAAAAGCATTCAGTCTTGTTAGGTAGTGTGCATCGACAGGACGCACACCGGGGTATATTGTGTACATTTTACCCCCCCCCCCCAAACAAAAAAAACCCTGTAAACTGCATACAGTCAAGTTAGATAGTATGCATTGACAGAACGCACACAGGGGTATAGAGCGTATGCTTTAAGCCCAAAATATACACTGTAAACAGCGTATTGTCTTGTTAGATAGCGTGGATTGACAGGACACACCCCAGGAGGTAATTTGGCATATGCTTTAAGCCCAAAATATACACTGTAAACAGTGTATAGTCTTGTTAGATAGTGTGCATCTACAGGACGCACACAGGAGTATATTGTGTACGTTTTACCCCCCCCCCCCCCAAAAAAAAACAAAAACTGTAAACCACGTACAGTCTTGTTAGATAGCATGCATCGATAGGACGCACACAGGGGTATATAGTGTATGCTTTAAGCCCCCTAAAAAAATAAAAAAATGATAGGAGTTTTGTTACTTCCTATCTAGTCTCTGTACACCACTAGCAGTATACTGCATAAAACTGGTGACAGTATGCAGTATACAGCCGGGATGCTTAAGAATACTTTGTGCGCACTACTGCTCCCAGCCAGCCAAACTGCTGATGCACAAAAGTACAGTTGTAGTCCTAAAAAGAACTGTTGGGTTCTTGCAAAATGGATCTCTGCCTACATGCTCCTTCTAAACTACACTACCACTCTTCCTGATTGACAGCAGCTCCGTCCCTCAGCTATTCCAGCCTGCGTGTGAGGCGAGCATCAGGTGACCTGAGTTTTTCTGCTTGTAGGTCACCTGATCCGGTCAGCCAGTCACTGCTATAGACGTTCACAGTGTTGTGATAATATGGAAAGGCATTTCAAATGGTGACCCAATTCATGTTGCTCTGAAAAACTTTGAAAAACACATCAACAATAATGAGTTTAATTTAAGCTTTACGACAAGCACTGATAAGGTAGAGAGACCGTTTTTGGATTTTCTACAAAAGTGTAATGCCTTCATACTTAGAATTGACATGTGTATGTATAGAAAACCTACCTCTGGTAACACGCATCCAGCGCTCACCCTAGGCATATCATTAATGCAATACCTTTGGGAAAACTGGTAAGAGCAAAGGGGTCATGTTGTTCAAGATTTTGATACACATAGAAATCTAATCTGTCACAGACTATACAAACAGAGATATAAAAAGAACATCCTAAGTAAAGCACTTGAAAGGGTAGAACAAAGGAAGAAAGTGGAGCTTCTGAGTAATACTAGCCATTTTGTACAATCTAAGAGCCATTATGGACTAACCTTCTCCACTGCCTATAGCAAAAACTTTCATGAAATGAAAAGATAATTTCTTCGACACTTGCCGATTCTTCAGCAAGATGATATAATTAACAACATACTAAAGGAGGGAGTTTCATGTGTAGCAAAAAGAACACGGGAGCTTAGGCAATATATTATCTCCTAGCCTATTTAGATCCCTTTCTGAGAAACATTTACAATGGTTAGAAGACAAGGGCTCATTTGGTTGCAATAAAACATGATGTGAGACATGTAGCAGAACACTAAAAATATATAGTTTTAGTAAGAGCAATAAATCAAGATATTTTTCTTTCAATAACCTCATTAATTGGGATAGCACCAATGTGGTTTTTTATTACTGTAAAGTATGTGGGATGCACCAACCACAAGCTCAGAATGAGAATCGCGCCACATCTACGCTATGTCAAAAATGGTGGCCCAGGGGGCTCAGGTACCGCTAAACAGTTCGTAGAAGAACAGAATAAAAATATAGATACATTATTGTGTTATGGCGTAGAATTAGTACATAAAGGCAGAAAGCTTAAAGTGAATCAGGAACAAATACACAAATGGGAGGCTTTTTGGATATTACAACTGGATACTAATTTTCCAAAGGTCTCAATTATAGATCTGACCTTTTGTATACTTAGTAACTATTGATGAATTATTTATATAAAAAATATTGTTATATGCAGGAATTGAATTTAGTTGTCATTATGATAAATTTGAATTTTTTTAATGTCATTTAATTTATGATGCATTTATTTTGGATTTATTATTATTATTCCTAATGATTTGGGTATTTTTTCAATACATGCTATTATGGTAATTTCTATTCAAGGTTCCTGTTAGATTAGTACATAATAATTTCTAGTATTTAATATTTAATGGAAACTAGCTAAGAAATAGTCCTTTTGAATATTTGACATATCTATCTATCTATCTATCTATCTATCTATCTATCTATCTATCTATCTATCTATCTATCTATCGTAGGCAGTTAAAGGGGTGAAGTGGTGGATGGAGTATATCTCCCTCCTAGGCACTTAGTCTGGACAGGGTGGTGGTCCAGTCCACAACTTCAGCCTTCTGGAAACAGGAAACATTGAGGTACTATCTCTTGGGGAGAGAGTTCAAATTGGTGTCAGACCATGCCCCCCTGACTTGGATGAAGCAAAATAAGGAAAAGAATGCAAGGGTGACGAGGTGATTTCTTTCGCTTTAGAACTTCAAGTTCACCCTCGAATATAGACCTGGCAAGTCACAAGGTAATGCTGATGCCCTGTCTAGGGGGCATTGTCTGGTCACCAAAATGGCCCAGCCCTCCGGTCTGGAGAAGAGGGGGGGATAAGTAGGCAGTTAAAGGGTGAAGTGGTGGATGGAGTATATCTCCCTCTCAGGCTCTCAGTCTGGACAGGGTGGCGGTCCAGTCCACAACTTCAGTCTTCTCAGAAAGCTCAGCTGTAGGCACTGACCCTGTTACTGGGGCATAAAAGACTGCAGCTCTAAGGAGTCAGTGTCTGACAAGCTGAGGAGGGAGCAGTACCTTACACCGTGGACCTGAGCACCCTGCGTGGTGCATCTTTGCATCTGATGTGTTACATGGACTTTTCTATTGCCTTTGCCTGGAGTATACTTTACAATAAAACTGAACTAAGTTTGACGTACTTGCTAGTCCAGTGTGTCATTGCCGCCCCCTCCCCTGGAGGACTTTCTTACACTATCTATTCTAAAATTTCTCTAGTATCTGAACTATCTGTGTTCTCCTGCACTAGTAATGCAGGAGAGTAATGAATTGGCTCTAGAATGACAACTAAGAACACGATATAAGAATTTTTTATAACGTTGCGGTTGCCCTTATATGTAACTATATATATATATATATATATATATATATATATATATATATATATATATATATATATTATATTATATGATTGGGATTGTTGATTAGCATATCATCAACAATCCCAAGCAATAGATCACCAGTAGGGATGAGCGAGTATACTCGCTAAGGCACTACTCGCTCAAGTAATGTGCCTTAGCCGAGAATCTCCCTGCTCGTCCCTAAAGATTCGGGGGCCGCCGCAGCTGACAGGTGAGTTGCGGCGGAGAGCAGGGGAGAGCGGGCGGGAGAGAGATATCCCCCGCAGCTCCCCGCCCCGCGCCGGCCCCCGAATCTTTAGGGACGAGCAGGGAAATACTCGGCTAAGGCACATTACTCGAGCGAGTAGTGCCTTAGCGAGTATACTCGCTCATCCCTAATCACCAGCGATTAACTATTGATGACTTATGCTGAGGATAGATCATAAATACCTTTTGCCAGGAAAACCCCTACTAAACACTTAGTGATCAGTTACATTGAGGACAATGCCTTACAAAAATGTCAGTCTGTGAAAATATATTTTTGTTAGTAGCATATGGGGAGCCTTGAGTATATTCTGAAAGAGATATGATTTCTGCAATTCAAATTCTTTGTTTTAAAAGTTAGTCTGTGCCCGGATGGCATCTTCTGTTCATATTTCCTATTAGGGCATATGAACATCACCGAGTGCAGTTCCCCATTTAGTGTTCTGCACTATGACCCAGAATAGAGAACCACTAAGTAAGAGTGGCTCACATCTGCTGGCTGCAGCTACTCCAGGCAAAATTAGTTGCTCGTGGGAAGTGTGGGGGGGGGGGGGGGGGGCAGGACTTGGGGTGATCAGCTAGTTGGCCAGAACTTTACATTTTCTAAGGGGTTGTGCATCTTGGCACAACCTCTTTAACACCTTCCCGCCACAGGGGGCGTAACTGTACATCCTGGCAGAGGGGTTCTTAAAGCAACAGGATGTACAGTTACACCCAGTGGATAGTACTAGATAATAATAGATCTCAGGCTATCCAGCAGCAGGAGCCAGCTGTCACTGATAGCTGGACTCCGCCTACAACAGTGAGGGGGTGCAGCAAGACAGCGCCCCCCACTGTTAACCCCTTAGATGTCACAATCTATGTAGATCACAACATGTAAAGGGTTCACAGAGGGAGCACACTCTCTCTGTGATGTCATCAGACTCTCGCAATGTAATCCTGAAGAGCCCAATGGGTTACCATGGCAACAGGATCCCAGCTACATGAGTACTGCATTGCCATTGCCTATGATCGCTAATACAAGCGATTAAAACACTGCAGCATGGAAGTCCTGCAATGCCTTACCATAGCGATCATAGGTGCAACTACATGTATTGTACAAGTCCCCCACAGGGACATAAAAAGTGTAAAAAAAAAGATAAAAATAATGTAAAAAAAAAGAAAAATGTAAAAAAAAAATTGTTGTTTTTCCCATATTAGCATATATTTTAAAATTAAAATCCCACATATTTGGTATCATCATATCTATAATGACTCTTACCATAAATTGAACATGCTTTTTATCCTGCATGGCAAAATGCGTTAAAAAAACCCCTGAAAAACTGAGGAAAAATGATATTTTTTTGGAGGCAAAATTTTAAAAAAAGTGATGAAAAGAGTCATATGTTACAATAAAAACTACAGCTAGTATCGCAAAAAAAAGCCCTCACAGAGATACATCCATGGAAAAAAAAAAAGTTGTAGGACTTTGAATGTCCTACAAAAAAAGAAATCTAAGAATTTTGGTATTATTGTAATCGTGCCGACCCACAGAAAACATATATTGTGTCATGTAAAGTGAAAGGAACATCAACTGATGTTCCCTGTGCTTTTGGGGGAATAAAATAATGCAGGCTATCTATAAGCAGAGAGATGGTGAGGGAACACTTAGCTAATAGAGATGAGCGAGCACACTCGTCCGAGCTTGATGCTCGTTCAAGTATTAGACTACTCGAGATGCTCGCTACTCAAGTCGAGCACCACACGAACTCGAGTAAATTTCATTTCCCCTATTTTTTTGGCTGGCAGGGAGCAGTAGTGCACCAATTTTTTTTTTCAAGCATCTAGGCCTGTGCAGAGCATCTCACATCACCCATTTGCTGTCTGTGGTGAATTAGCTGTAATTCTCATCGCTAAACAGTGGGCTAGTTTTTTATAGCCCTGTGCAGAGCATCTCAAATCTTTCATTCGCTGTGTGTGGTGAATTTGCTGTAATTCTCATCGCTAAACAGTTGGTTAATTTTTTCTAGGTCTGCGCAGAGTATCTCACATCTACCATTCTCTGTGTGTGGTGAATTAGCTGAAGTTCTCATCGCTAAACACTGTTCCCCAGCTTCATCTCACATTTTGCAGGTCCGCGTGGCAGACCTTTATTACAGAGCTGTAATAGGGTTGACGGAGCAGACTGATCTTTGGCTTTTGCTGCTGAGCCTCCAACCAGTTATGGTCGTGTGTGACAATGAGCGTAACCTGGTGGCAGCTCTCCAGCTTGGCAGCCTCACACACATGCTGTGCCTGGCCCACATCTTCAATCTGGTGGTTCAGCACTTTCTGAAAAACTACCACCACTTGTCTGACCTGCTCAGCAAGGTGCGCCACATGTGCGCATATTTCTGCAATTCCATCACAGATGCTGCCACCCTCAAGACACTGCAGAGACTGCTGCCCACACCGCATAGGGTACCCATGCTGCTTCCCTCACATCTGTTTAGCGTGTATAAGCTATAGAGGAGGAGGAGGAAGAGGAGGATTGTCATGAGAGTCATCCTCCTAGTGAGGACAGCGATGTGTTGCATAATGGGACTCTGGCACACATGGCTTACTTCATGTTAGGCTGCCTTTCCCGTGACCCTCACATTAGACACATTCTGGCCAACGTGGATTACTGGGTGTTCACCCTTCTCGACCCACGGTGTAAGGAGAATCTCTCCACTCTCATTCCCGAATAGGAAACGAGTACGAGAATGATGCAATACCACAAGGCCCTGGTGGAAAAACTGATGCTAAAGTTCCCATCTGACAGCGCTAGCGGTAAAGGATGTAGTTCAGAAGGCCAGCTAGCAGGGGAGGCGCAGGGATCAGGCAGCATGTCCAGCGCAGGCAGGGGAACACTCTCCAAGGCCTTTGCCAGTTTTATGGCTCCCCAGCCAGACTGTGTTACCACTCCCCAATCTAGGCTGAGTCAGAGGTAACACTGTAAAAAGATGGTGAGGGAGTATAAAGCTGATCGTACCACAGTCCTCAGTGATCCTTCTGCTCCATACAACTGTTGGGTTTCAAAGCTGGACACGTGGCACGAACTTGCGCTGTACGCCCTGGAGGTGCTGGCCTGCACTAGCGTCTTATCAAAGAGGGTGTTTAGTGCTGCTGGGGAGATCATCATGGATAAGCATACCCGTCTGTCAACTGACAGCGCCGACATGCTTACACTCATTAAGATGAATAAAGGCTGGATTTCCCCAGACATCTCTTCTCCACCAGCAGAAAGCAGCGGAACATAAAGATTATTTCAGCTGGAACAGGAGAACCATGCATCCTCTATCATCCCCAAAAGGGGGAGAAGTAGCTTGGTCTATCCCTCTCGGATCTTACTCTTCCTGCTCTTCCTCCTAAACAGCATGTCATCACAATGAACTGCCAATTTTTCTGCGGGCCTAAAGGCTCTGTTAAAACTACTATTTTCAGAGGGCTGTCTCCAGGCTCTGTAGCAAATTAAGCAACTACGAGCTGTTCCTGGGTTTCCCCTAAGCACTGTGGGTAAACCAATTTTTCCAGCCTTTGTAAAAACCCATAGCAAACAAATTTTTCTGGCTTTGCCTATACACATAGCAAACCAAGTTTTACAGGCTTCACTTATACTCTTAGTAAATAAATGTTTCAGGTGTTCGCCTATACTCTTGGTACACCAATTTTTCAGGGGTTCACCTATACTCTAGGTACACCTATTTTTCCGGGAGTCGCCTATACTCTTGGTACAGAAATTATTGAGGGGTTCACATATACTCTTGCTACAGAAATGTTTCAGGGATTCGTCTATACACTTGCTACAGAAAGGTTTCAGGGGGTCGACTATACTATTGCTACAGAAAGGTTTGAGGAGTTCGTCTATACTCTTGCAACAGAAATGTCAAAGGTTTGAGGGGTTTGCCTATACTATTGCTACAGAAAGGTTCCAGGGGGTCGACTATTCTATTGCTACAGAAAGGTTTGAGGAGTTCGTCTATACTCTTGCGACAGAAATGTTTCTGGGGGTCGCCTATACACTTCCTACAGAATGGTTTGAGGGGTTTGCCTATACTATTGCTACAGAAAGGTTTCAGGGGTTCACCAATACTCTTGCTACAGAAAGGTTTCAGGGGTTTGCCTATACTATTGCTACAGAAAGGTTTGAGTGATTCGCCTATACTCTTGCTACAGAAATGTTTCAGGGGTTCACCTATACTCTTGCTACTGAAAGGTTTGAGGGGGTCACCTATAATCTTGCTACAGAAATGCTTCAGGGGTTCGCCTATACTCTTGCTACCGAAAGGTTTCAGGGGTTCGCCTATACTGTGGGTACACAAGGGTTTCCCAGCGCGGTGAGGGTGTGGGCAAAGCCCAAGGTCCTGGGCGGGGGATACAACTGTGCCAGATTTGGCCTGTGGAATTACTTTTTGGTGGTTCATCCAGTCTTTGGAGCGCTGAAAGGAACCGTAACTGATTTAATGAGCCGTTCACAGCACTACTAGCATCCGAGTCCGCTTTATGCCCACTATTGTTGAGGTGTGGGCAGAGGCCGAGGTACTGGGTGGGGGGAGCAACTCTGCCATGTTTGGGCACTCTAATTTCTTTATATTTAATACTGTCAATGGGTTTGATGGGTTCGTCTATGCTGTGGGTGCACAAAGGTTTCCCATAGCGGTGTTCAGCTATCTGGCACAAATACACTGAATGACTTGGGTAGATAAAATCACAGAGGTGAGGAAAAAGAAAAAAACACATATTCACTGAAAAAGCCAAAAATACAATACCTGAAGGTCTGCAAAGCAGACGCGGTCGCCATAGGCACGATCGCCATAAGGCAGGCACAATCGCCACCGGTTGTGGGTGACTGCATATTAGCCTGCCAGGAACAAGCTGCTCCTCCACACATTATTGTCTGGCTGACTACATATCTTCAGGGCTTAAGGCCATTGCGCCTGCCCTACGGCGATTGTGCCGGTGGCGATTGTGCCTGCCTTATGGCGATCGTGCCTATGGCGACCGTGTCTGCTTTGCAGACCTTCAGGTATTGTATTTTTGGCTTTTTCAGTGAATATGAATGACTTGGGTAGGGTACACAAGGGTTTCCCATTGTGGTGTTCAGCTATCTGACACATACACAGAATGAATTGTGTGGGTACACAAGGGTTTCCCATAGCGATGTAACTGACGGCATATTGGGTCAGACAAGGTGGAGGCTGGGACCGATTTAATGAGACGTTAACAGCAGTACTAGCATCCAAGTCCGCTTTATGCCCACAATTGTTGAGGGTGTGGGCAGAGGCCAAGGTCCTCGGTGGGGTGCAACTATGCAAGGTTTGGGCAGTGGAATTTCTTAGAGGTTCATGCAGTCTTTGGAGCGATGAAAGGAACCCTAACTGACGGCATATTGGGTCAACCAGGTGGAGGCTTGGACCGAGTCTGACCCTGGGCCCGCTCCCGCGCTTCTCATACAGAGTATTGCGGGTCCTACCTCGGTCACCGTTTCTCGGGCTTATTATGCCACCTCATCCTCCTGCTTGGGGTCTGGGAATCAGCGCTGGTCGACGTGTATTTGCTCTCGTGTTACCACAGTTATCTGAGCCACTGGTTTGGACCAATCAAAAGAAGCGTAACTGAATTAATGGGACTTCACAGCAGTGCTAACATCTGAGTCCGCTTTATTTCCACGTTTGTTGTGCCTAGTAGTGCACACTAGGCTTTCGCAAGCATCACGGCTGTATAACAGGTCAACTCATTGTACACTGCCTGTTTTTGGATATCCGCTGGCGTATAATGCCCTGAGTAGTAAACAGCCGGATTGGTTTAAGTGTGATAAACGCACACTGGTCTGCATGTATTATTTCTCGTGATACTGGATTGGAGCGTTCACAGGAAGCGTAACTGATTTAATGAGACTTTCAGAGGGTCACTGTAAACCTGTGGTGGCTACTTTTGCGACACCTCATAGTTCAAACCAGTCTTTGGTGTTAGTATGCACTGTGTAGAAGTACTGGCATCTGAGTCCCCTTTATGCCCACGTTTGCGACTCCTGACTATTTTGTGATAGAGGTGGCACCGGATTGGAATTATGATCGTACGTTAATTTATCAGCTATTCTTATCAGCATTGTGGGCTATCGCCCACACTTTCGGAGAGGGTCGCTGGCAGGTCCTGCCAACCCTCTGCTCTGCATGTCTCCGGTTCCTCCTCTTCCAAGATGCACTTATAAATAGACATGAGAGTGGTGTGGCTATTATGCCAGTGTGTGGCATGAGGGCAGCTAAATGCTGCGCAGGAAAAAAATTTGTGTGCGCTGTGGATTCAGGTTCATGTTGGGGGGTTGGACAGCAATACCAGCATGTACCCCTGGAGAAGAGGCAGTGGTGTCATCCACAGGCGGTGATTGGCCTTTGTTGCAGCTAGTGTGGTGCTTAGCTAAGATGTGCCAGCGCGTGTGCCTTGCTGCTTATGGTCTGTCCCAAGTAAATTGTTAGGGTGGTGACCGCCAGGCTCTTGCCCACAATTTGGCTTAATAGTGCAACCTAGGAGCCTCAGATACACCCATTGATGCTGTCCCTGCCGTTCCCTCTCCGTTTCTGTGGTGTTTCCATGACTTTTTCTGATGTTTTCAGGTGATTCACACAAGGTGGACAGGTCCAGGCCGCCAACATTGACCCTGCGCTGCCTAATGGCAAGATAGGAAGGAACTGCCATACCTATGCAGGAAACAACTTACTGGTACCGGCAGGCTAGGCTGAAAGGATAGACCAATATAACAGTAAAAACTGGTTAACACGCAGCAGCTACTATCAGCAGTAGCAGAACACCCAGCACAAACAGGGAACAGGTCAAAGTACCAGAGTCGGAACTCAACAGGTCTGAGCAGCAGTACTGCTCAGGGATCACTGGAGAATAATCGGCCACTCCTAGGCAGCCAGAGCTGGATCTTATAGGGAGATGAGAGAAGCTGATTGGCAGACCTGTCAATCCCCAGCACCCCTCTCAGACACAAGCAGGGCAATTAACCTAGACTAGAAGTCATAGGAGCTGTTAACCCTGCCTTGTCTGGACAGAACCTACAGTAACAAGGTGTGCTTGCAAATAATTAACTATGTACTGAGACGTGACACTATCCCCCCCTCCCCCCCCTCCCAAGAAAAAAGGGCCTCTGGACCCTTAGGGAAATATATATATATATATATATATATATATATATATATATATATATATATATATATATATATATATATATACACGTCTTACAGATCTTATGCATACAGGCCTGAAATAAATGCATAACTATCACAATACACAGCAAAACATACAGAAGACACCTTGAACAGAACTATTGCGCCTTACAAAATCTGCCTCAGTCACAATAGTCTGTAAAGAACAGGTGTACAAAGCTAAAAAAAATAATATATCATAACTTTTCGCAGGAATACACCCGGTTAGACAATGGGTTCCCCACCCAGAAATCTCATTAGAAACCAAATTAACAATCGGGTTATGAATCTTAAACCAGGGTAATCCAAGGATTATATCAGAAGGCAGGCCTTCACATACATACAAGGATATAGTTTCCACATGAAACTGCCCGACCTTTAAACGTACGTCCGGAGCAATGTGTCTCAGACATAACGGGGATGAGTCTACCCTTGTAACTGACATTGTTTTAGGGAGAGTCTTTATCTTCAGACCAGCTTTTAGGGCAAACTGAGAATTAATCACATTAATGTCCGACCCGCAATCCAGACAAACACCAGCAGATATGACGTTATCACCTAAAATTACCTCAGCGGAGACGTCTTGCCTGGATTTAGCCAACCAAGCAACTTGTGGATCCCGCTGAATAACTGGTTACTTGTTCCGAGGTCTCACTGGACAACTGCAAATAAAGTGCTCATCATGCCCACAATAAAAACACTAACCTTTCTTTAGGCGAATATCCCTATGTGCTTTATTAATAGAGACTGTCCCTATCTCCATAGGTTCATCTGCAACCTCTTCAGGGAATATAAATGATGAGGAAAGAGATTCAAATTTAGTCTCCTGCTTTCTCTCCCGCAGGCGGCGATCAACCCTTATTGCCAAGGCCATGGCATCCTCCAACGTGCAAAGTGTAGCATACTGAACCATTGCATTCTTAACCCTGCATGACAGACCAAAACAGAACTGGCTTCTGAAAGCTGGATCGTTCCACTCGGTTTCATTTGTCCAACGGCGAAATTCCGCACAGTAATCCTCAACTGGGTGATTGCCTTGTAGCATCATGCAAATTTTACTTTCAGCAAGGGCCACACGATCTGGATCATCATAGAGCAAGCCTAGAGCTGAGAAAAAACTGTCGACTGAAGACAGAGCAGGTGAAACAGAAGAAAGGGAAAATGCTCAGGCCTGAGGGTCTCCCTGTAATCGGGAGATAATTATACCCACAGACTGGGCCTCATTCCCTGGGGAAATTGGCCTTAAATGAAAATATAACTTGCAGGTTTCACGAAAAGAAACAAAATTGCTACATTTACCGGAAAAACGGTCTGGTAGCTTAAGCCTTGGTTCAGATTGTGCAGATAAGTCAAAAGCTGTAGGCACTGACTTAATGGCAGACAACTGCTGCATAATGTCCGGCATTTGCTGCGATAAGGCTAGCACTTGCTGAACCAGAGCTTGCGTCGGATCCTGTACAGACATGGCACTAATCTGACTGGTGCATCTAACTACAGTACTAGTAGTGTGCACTGGTATGCACAGCGCGGGACATACAATACTAGTAGTGTGCACAGGTACGCACAGCCCAAGTATGATACAATACTGGTAGAGTGCACAGGTACACACGGCGTGGGACTCCCTGATCCTCACCCACACCAATGTCCCTTCCTGGAGGTACCCCTAAAAGTGGACAGGTCCAGGCCGCCAACATTGACCCTACGCTGCCTAGTGGCATGTCAATCCCCAGCACCCCTCTCAGGCACAAGCAGGGCAATTAACCTAGACTAGAAGGCACAGGAGCTGTTAACCCTGGCTTGTCTGGACAGAACCTACAGAAACAAGGTGTGCTTACAAATAATTAACTATATACAGACTGAGACATGACAATGAGCTCACGAGCATTACGAAAAGTTCGACTCGAGTAACGAGCACACGAGCATTTTCGTGCTTGCTCATCTCTATTAGCTAACTTAAATGAATACAAGTCTCAAAGTCCAGATGAATTACTTCCAAGAATACTAAAAGTGGGGTAATTGCTGAGCCACTTGCCATAATCTTTGAAAATTCCTAGAGAACAGAAATCTCAGAAGATTGGAAAAGGGCAAATGTTGTCCCTATCTTCAAAAAAGGGAAGGAGGTGGATCCAGGAAACTACAGGCCTGTGAGCCTAACCTCTATACTGGGAAATATCTTTGAGCAAATTATTAAAAACCACGTATGCAAGAACTTGGTTGAAAATGGAGTAATTAGCCAAAGCCAGCATGGGTTTGTAACAAACAAGGTATGCCATACAAAGCTAATTTCCTTCTATGACAGAATCACTGACTGAGTTGATCAGGGAAATGCAGTAGATATAGTATATCTTGACCTTAGTAAAGCATTTGACAAAGTATCTAATTATGGTTCTCATACTATGGTTATTGTAAAATATAAGCAAATCAGGGATTGACAAGGCAACTATTAGGTAGATTCACAACTGGCTGAGTGACTCAAAGAGTGGTCATAAATGGCTGCACATCCAAGTGGAAGAATGTATCAAGTGGGGTACCACAAGGCTTTGTCAGAGGTCCAGTGTTGTTCAACATTTTTATAAATGATCTGGAGGAGGGAATTGATGGGAAACTGATAAAATTTGCAGACAACACTAAGCTAAGAGGTTTAGCTAACACTAGAGAAGGGAGAGTGTATTCAAAAAGAAAAGCATGAACGGTGGGCAGTGATTCTACTATTCCTTAGTCAGACCTCATCTGGAATACTGTGTTCAGTTCTGGGCACCCTACTTTAAAAAAGACAAAGACAAACTGGAGGAAGTTCAGAGAAGATGTTAAGAGTTACCAAGATAGGGAGTGGTCTGCAAATCATGTCCAGTGAGGAAAGGTTAAAGTATCTGGGAATGTTTAGCTTGCAAAAAAGAAGGCTGAGAGGAGACCTAATAGCTGTCTATAAATATCTGAAGGACTGGCACAGTGCAGAGGGATCAGCCCTTTTCTCATTTGCGCCAGGAAAGACTAGAACAATGAGATGAAAATGAAATGGAGGAGACACAAATTAGATATTAGATAAAAACTTTCTGACAGTGAGGGTGATCAACGAGAGGAACAGGGTACCACAGGAGGTGGTGAGTTTTCCTTCAAAGGCTGGACAAATTTCTGTGTGGGATGATTTAGTAAATCCTGCACTGAGCAGGGGGTTGGACCAGGTGACCCTGGAGGTTCCTTCCAACTCTACCATTCTATGATTCTCTTTATGCTGCATGATTAATGCTGTAGAAAAAGCAAAAAATCTATGGCAGAATTGATTTTTTTTCTCCCCCTGCTATCATAAAAAAAATTCTAAAAGTTTTACAATAAAGTGTTATGTACCCCAAAATGGCACCAATAAACACTACAGCTCACAAACGCAAAAAACAAGCCCTTATACGGCTGTGTCAATGGAAAAATAAAAAAGTTATGGCTTTTGAAAAATGGAGATGAAAAACGCCAAAAATCATCATGTTCTTAAGCCCAAAATAGGCCATGTCCTTAAGGGGTTAATATGTGATCCAATAGTCACATAAATGTAAAAGGTTTTCCAGGGATTGGAAAATATTTGAAAATTTGGTTTCAAGCTAAAAGTGTAGGGTAATCCCCACATGCAGATCTGATTTTCCTGTTATGGTGGGAAAGTTGAATGTAAATGTTTCAAAACTTTTATTGTTTTCCTGATTTTGACCATAAAAAAAAACGTTTTTTTCTCTTGAGAAACCCATTCATTTTGCAGTCAGTTTGAATAATTCTTTATTGCCAAGAAAATTTTGGTCACCTCTTTGTTTTTCAAACTGTAAATGAGAGGATTTAACATTGGAATTATAATAGTATAGAAAACTGAAATATATTTTCCAAAATTTGGAGAGTATTTTGATGAAGGTCCACAATACATAATCAATGCTGTCCCGTAGAACAAGGTCACCACAGTCACATGTGAAGTGCATGTAGAGAAGGCCTTAGACCTTCCAGCAGAGCGGATCTTGAACACAGATGATAAAATGCAGGCATATGATAATAAAATAAACACAAAAGGGAAGAGAATAGAAATAAAACTAAAAAAACGCATCACAATCTCATTCTTCTCCGTGCTGTCACACGACAACTTTACTACTACAAGGACCTCACACATAAAATGATTCATTTCGTTTGGGTTACAGACTCTCACTGGCATCAATAGTGATGGAAGCACAGATGTCATAAAACTGGACACCCAAACCAAAACGATGAGCTGAAAGCAAATACTCCACCTCATGAGAATAGGATAGTGGAGTGGTTTACAAATAGCGATATATCGGTCATATGCCATGATGACAAGTAGTAGGCATTCAGTTCCTCCTAGGAAAAGCCAAAAGTAGACTTGAATGCCGCAAACTGTAAGAGATGTTTTTCCACTCGAAGAGAAAAGATCCACCAACAGTTTTAGAACTATGGATGAAGAATAAAAGTAATCTATAAAAGCTAAATTGCAGAGGAAAAAGTACATGGGGGTGTGTAGGTGGGAGCAGAAGATGATCACACACACCATGAAGCCATTGCCAGATAAAGTTACTATGTAGATGGCCAAAAAGACAAAGAAAAGTGCAAGGTTTATCTTAACATTTTTTGAGAAGCCAAGGAGTATGACCTCTGTGGCAAGAGTTCTGTTAATGTGGAGATCCATTGTTCTAAACTTTTTGAAACTCAATAACTATGAGTCAAAATGGCTCAAATCAAGGCCCACAAATTATCTTGCCGTGTAAATGGATATCTATTTAGTCAGTACATCAGTCTAAAGAAAACACTATGATCTCCAATCCTAGCTGTCATTGCTCCTAAACACAGCTAACAGATATCACCAAAAAGAGTCTATCTATATGTCCCCTGTCCTTTTAGCCTCTCCTGAACCACAGTTTAGTCTTATTGTCTTTGAACAGAATTCCTATTACAATATACCTTCTTATCTTTGGTTACTAATGTCCTGACCTTTGCACTCTCCTCGCTTCTTCGGATTTACACCTGACCTTTTTCTTGTCAGACTCTGTGATTGATCTTAGCTGTTTCTTTTAGCTATATTTTGGATCTTCTCTGACCTATCACATGGCTCTGATTCCTTTTTTATATTGAAACTTTTTGATTCTGTGACCTTCCTATCTTTCTTTATCATGTTCTTGCTTGATATCTTTAGCATTGCATCTAAGGTGACTATTTCGGTAGTCTGAGAATCTGACCAGAAAAGTCTATACCATTCTGACAGGCTTAGATATAAAGGACAGGAGGATTCCTTAGACTTCACACCCTGTTAGGTCAGGGTTAGACTAGTGTTTCCATTTTTGGTGAGAAATGTTCCATTAATGAAAAAAGATTTATGTGGGAGACTTGGTAGGAATCAATGTGAAAAATCTACAAATATCTTGAAATGTAATATCCTTGGGCAGTCCTATTCCTTCTTCTTCTTTAATGCTAGATTAAAAAAATATATTGGTAAACAAGTGTTGGTCCCCTTGAACTTAAGAATACTTTGTATAGCATTAAGAAGAATGAAGAACAAACAAGTGGATCCTTTACAAAATCAAGATTAAAATACCTCTTGCAGATTATCCAATGACATGAATGAAGCTCTATGATATCCTAAATGTACTATTAGAACAATTATATATCTGCAGAACAGTTCACTGGAGGTGGTGACAAGCAGGATCGCCAGCTAAAAAGCAAACCAACACAATGCAGAAAATGTAAACATAGACTTTAGAAAATGCAAGGCCTGAACAATCACCAGACATTTTGTAGAAATTTTCATATGGACACTAGGAGGTGAAGCTCTTCAGTAAATAGTAATAAATCGGTTATACTGAGGACCATACTGGACCCTCAGAAGGTTTAGAAATGGCTTGTACGGTCAAGGTTCCAAGAAGAAAAACAGACTGATGTGCTAGAGAAGATCTTGAGCTTCCTGTGGAGAGGTCCACCCATCCATCACAGTACTTTCACATACAATGTGAACAGTAGGGTTTTCCAGATATTTACATTCATATTTGGGCTCAAAATATAAAAACTATAAATTGTGCAAATCCTTTACACTTTTTATTTTATGTTATTTTTAGTTTTCTTTTGAGTATTTTACAATTTTATACCTCTTTTGAGCATTGCGATAATCTGGTGCAGTAAGCCTGTCTGTAATATTATAGCAAATCACAAGTAACATAGTCATATGGGATCGAGAGAAAGCATTTGAGAGTAAGATCGGGCTAACACAGCCATGAATTTCTCGTCACGGAGATGGAACAAGTATGCAATGAAATTGTATACTTGCTGCTTCTGCCAATCGCCATGGACTATCTTGGTATGCACGCACACATAATACATGCCAAAAGAGAGCATGCTGAATTTTTTTTCACATGAGTAATATGCATGTTAAAAAAAATGCAGATGTGAGTGGCCCAATAGTAATCAATGGGCTCTTGGCATCGCGTGTCATGCAGCGTCAAATTGTGCATGTGACACCGAATGACAATATGCCCATTTGAGAGTTGCCCAAGAGAGCAGGAGAAAGGGAAAAGAGAGAGTGAGAAAGAGAGATACTATGAGAGAAATAAACTGCTGCAACCACAGTACTTTATCTAGTAAGTTTCCTCTACATAATTTGGTAGATGTGACTTGCAGTCCTATGTAACATCACAGATAGCATAGTGGAACTTTTTATAATAAAAGTAAAATGACAACAGGGGATAATAACAAATGATAACAAAATAGAAGAAAACTTGCCAAAATACAATAGCCAAAAGCATATATGCATATTTACAAAATATGATGGAACAAGAGGAAAAAGAAAACTGGACGGGCCGCATACTCATTAATACATGTGCCATTAATACAAAATAATTTATATCAAAATATATTTCAAAAATATAGAAAAGTCTAACAAACAATCTCATATACTTCATCCTACTGAGAAAGACAAAGAACACACAATAGTAACATAACACCTTTTATGTTCAAAAGTATTTTATTAGACAGCCAACATCAAATTTGTCCTAGGCATGTACAGTATATATTAAGAATATAAACCATGCAATGGAGCACACATCCACCAGGACCCAGCCTAGGTCTGAAAAAAAGAAATAAACACCACTGTTGGTTTTGTATAAAATAATTGGTGTTACAAAAACCAGTCACCAACATCTAAACAATCCTAGGTGTATAGAATGGTGGGGAAAGAGCAGCGCTTGCCCCATTGAAGGCATAGGGAGAATGCCGCAGACTTCTGCCACAGCTGTCACAGAAGTCTGCGGCATTCTATTCCATTGCTTTCAATGGGATCGGCACTGCTGCTGATCCTATTGAAATCAATGATTTCTGCCAAGCCCCGCAGAATGATTATCGGGGAAGGGCTTGAAATATAAGCCCTTCCCCGATAATCATCAATAAGTGTGTAAAAAAATTTAAAAAATTATTACTCACCTCTCCTGCGCTCAGCCGCGTCCTCCTGCTGGCTCCCCGACACTGCTATTAAGCTCTTTCAGCAGTGCTGAAAGAGTGCATGAATGAGTAGCTAAGGGCTATGTGTGATTGGCTGGGCGCTCAGCCAATAGCTAAGCAGTAGCTGCTATTGGCTGAGCCCTCAGCCAATCTGCACAGCCCTTTCAGGAGGCGGGGATTTTTAAATCCCTGACTGCTGAAAGAGCTTAATGGCAGTTTGCCTTAGCGAGTACGATCGCTCATCTCTAGCGAGGACCCATCCCAGATTCTCCAACGTTGCCAAGAAGTCCTATTTTACACTATCAAACGCCTTCTCTGCATCAATTGCCAGAAGGCACAGAAGAGACTTCATCCTTTGGCCCTGCACAATTAGAGAGAGAAATTTGATGGTATTGTTCCTGGCCTTCCTCCTTGGGACGAATCTCACCTGATACCTATCCTTCACAGTTATAGACACCTAAAATAATAAATCTTTATTGAACAACTATTAACATAATAAAAGGCTGACATGAAGAGACTCACATACAACTACAAAGAACAAACCTTCTGATAACCCTGGGCTATTTGAATTAAAACATATCACAGCCTAAGGAGATATGAAGGTCTCTGGCTTGCTTCTCAACATCTGATTATGAATGAGTGGAGCTCATCGGACAAGATTAGCCCTCATCAGTCTAGAGCTTGCACAAAGATAAATATTTCTGTTAATAAGCAAGTGCAAGACTACAGGGACTAGACCAGTGTATTTAGCTGAGCTCTTACGCAGAAAGACGGTGCATACAAACACACGTTTATTTACTATGATATATCAGAAAGAGCAATCGTCATACAATATATATGTTTATCTTGGTTTGAAATGAAAGTTCAACAGCAAAATACTATAGGTCATTGCTTAGAAGGTGTAAAGGGATTCAACTGTAAAGTGGTTCAAGGTTCAACACGTTTCTATGTCAAATATGGACATTTCATCAGGAACCTTATGGATAGCATCACCAACTTCGGTAATACTACTGCATAGTGAAGGGGGAAGGGAGGTCCCACAGCTGACTGACCGGGCTCAATGATGTTTATGCCCAATCACAAAGGAACTATCTCATTTATCTTTCATTTGTGGGACCACCCCTATCAGCAGCTAATCCCAGTTCCCTTTGCTTATTACTAAATTCAGCTGTTTAATGGAAGGAACTCCTGCTGGGAGAACCAATACCCCATCGGATTTCCCTATTAGCTCACAAATGCTCTGTATATTTAAATTTCTATAGTAGGCACCTAGCTGTAAGTTCAGAAAACAGAGATGTACAGTATAAAGTAAAAGAGGTAGAGCCTCCAGCCTTGATCATAGACCGGAGGTTATCGCATACTATCAGAGCAGTCCGGAATAAATAGCAGCCTTAAAGGGGTTGTCCCACGAAACAAAGTGGGGGTATACACTTCTGTATGGCCATATTAATGCACTTTGTAATGTACATTGTGCATTAATTATGAGCCATACAGAAAATATTCACTTACCTGTTCCGTTGCTAGCGTCCTCGTCTCCATGGTGCCGTCTAATTTTCAGCGTCTAATCGCCGGATTAGACGCGCTTGCGCAGTCCGGTCTTCTTTTCTGAATGGGGCCGCTCGTGCCGGAGAGCGGCTCCTCGTAGCTCCGCCCCGTCACGTGCCGATTCCAGCCAATCAGGAGGCTGGAATCGGCAATGGACCGCACAGAAGACCTGCAGTCTACCGAGGGTGAAGATCCCGGCGGCCATCTTCACCAGGTAAGTAAGAAGTCACCGGAGCGCGGGGATTCAGGTAAGCACTATCCGATTTTCTTTTTTAACCCCTGCATCGGGTTTGTCTCGCGCCGAACGGGGGGGGCTATTGAAAAAAGAAAAAACCCGTTTCGGCGCGGGACAACCCCTTTAAGCCTGCCCTGGGGGCGGATCAAGTATTCCTCCACAATTCATGTGGCAGTATGTATATGCTAGGGATCAGAGGACATGCTCATAACCGAACAGATCCATGACAAACCGCCTGATACCTGTGAATTAAAGTCAGTAGTAGGAGATTTAGATGTGTCACTATCAATTTAGAGAAAAGTTTAATATCTATATTTATGAGCGATACCGGTCTATAGTTACCACACACTGAGTTGTTCTTTCCTAGTTTGGGAATGACTATTATGTTGGCTTGACGGGCCTGTTTAGGAAAATGACACCCATGAGCGACCTTGTTGAAGGAGCATAAGACTAATGGGGAGACTTATTTATTTAACTATTTATAGAACCTGGTGATAAAGCCATCTGGATCCGGGCTTTTACTGGGCTTCAGGCCCTTCACTGTCTCCATTAACTCAGATGCCATCTTGGAACTCCTGTGTCTGGAATCTGACTCCTGCCTGACTCCTGCCAGCCTCTTCTTCGGGTGGCTGTGGGGTGTCTGGATCCTTCCTTGAGTAGGCCTGTAGATGCTGAAATGTGGTGGGGCTTGCAGGAGCTCAGAATAGTGTGACTTATCCTATTATCAGCCAGCCATGCCCCCATCTAACACTTTTTTAAACACATATGCTTTACAATATACCCATCCCCTATACATATTGCCCAGTCTACTACCAACACCTACCAAACATCTTTTTAGACATACAAGTAAAATAAGATTTATTTTTTTTATATATTATACACCCACAACATGTGACATAATAACCACCCACAAAAACATAATACACATAGTACACAAAAAGCCATACTACATGACCTTCATAGAAATAAATAAACCACAGTGTAAATACTTGGAACAAATTACAAGGACATGATCAATACTTTTTAGAGCCGGAGGCTCTCCAGCCCTGATTTGGGTCCTGTAAGCCTTTTATTTAACCTTTAACCTAAAACCAAAAAGCTAGGGTGAAATAACCCAGCCCCCCACCAGGAAAAGTTTTCCGGGCTAGGGGACCATCCCTATCCTCTATGTTCCTGTGCTTCAAGTTGCCTCAATATATAGCTTACCATGGAAGCAGTGCCAGGACAAGTCACAATACTTCAAGGGGATCTTACTGAATTTAAAAAAAACAAACCTACTCTAAAAATCCAGCCCTGGGAAGTTCCTTAGGCCCAATGGACTCTGAAAGTGAGTTGCCATAAACCTCTGGTCAAGCACACACCTTGCCAGCATCCTGACTTCTCCCATGGTCAAGCTCCATTGGCGCAAAACCTCCAGAACCAGTGCGACATAAGCCAGAAGATGTCCATGCGGTGTACAAAAATCCTTCACATGCCCTCATAATTCCTGAAAGAAAGGTCCAAACCTTCGCTTTACAGGAAGATACCCATGGAGGAGCCCTTTCTTTCCAGAGGTTTGTGATGTTAACTTTCAAAAAGGTACTCACAAAGAATACCACTGGGTTGACAATATCCAACCCACCTAGTTTCCTCGTATGGTAACCTCCCTCCTGACCGGGTTCAACCTATTGCCCCATAACAGCTGGAAGAACAGGCTGTGGACCTGTGAACAAGAAGGTTCTTGCTAAATACATACACTTCCCAGGTATATCAACAAAGGGAGCAGGTAGGTCTTGATCAAGTAAACCCTCTCTCTCATGGTCAAAGAGTATCCTTTCCATTGATCCACCCTTTAGGCGATATTTCTCAATTTTCCTTCCCAATTTCTCTCAGGGTAATTCCCTTTGTTGGATAAAATGCCTAAAATCATAGCAGAATCTTGGGGTTCTGGCACAGTGTCCAGAAAATCAAAAACATCATCTCCTCCCAGCCAGAGACTCTCATACTTTTCCTGATTGCTCTTTGATCCAAAGAGCTCTGAGTAGCAGTCAACTTCTGACATCACCCACCTTACCTTCCATCAGTAAGAGACAAAGATAGTAACATTGTCAGTATATGCCACTGTTCTCAAGGTCGAGCCAGGAACACCCATGTCCATCCTCATGCAAGGGGCTCAGAGGGCATCCCTGGCAGGTACCAGATCTGAATACAAAAGGACAACCAACCCAACTGTTCACAAGCGGGAAACTCTCAGCCTCCGAATACATTTTTAATAAATTTACAAACCCATCAGCAGATCATATCTCAAAAGGACAGACCAAAGATACTCATGATTCACTCAATTAAATGCTTTTGCCTGATCCAGGACAAAAAAACCTTCAGAAGGCTTTATAAAAATCATATGTATGCCCTCTGGACCTGGTGACTTATTGGACGTAAGCTCAACAATCACCAGTCCAACTTTCTCTTCCATAATTATGTCAAAACATGAAGAAAGGGGTCTACTCTTGGTTCAGGAACAGCTTCCACCAGGTAAGCCCAAATTCTGTCCCAATTAAGTTCCCTCCTACCCAAGACAGGTCAGTAGAAGGATCTAATGACTTCCAGCATCCCTGATCTGGACCTCTTCAGGGACCCTGTACTATGCAACAGACCCATGATCAATTTACAACTCACTGACATCTTACCGTTCCTGTAGGGTTTGGGTGAGCGGTACTTCCCAAAATCCTTCTCAAAAAACAAAAATGGATCTCTATCATAGTGACATCTCTTGAGCAAGGATTTCACACTGGAGACCTCCTCATGGCTACCCCCAGTCAAGACCAAATGCTTGAGTTTCTTCCTCAGGCTCTGATACACATGCTTTCTGTTGAAGCTTCTGAGGTTGGAAAGCTGTCAGAAGAACCTTCTTACCTGATGTTTGAACATTTACCACCACTCTGACTTATTGCTGCACATGCCCAGTAGTGATTTCTGTCTCTTAAGAAAATCCTCAACGCACCATCTTATTTCGGCTTCTTCTGTCAATGACAAATTTAGCTTCCATAAATCTTTACCAAGAAAAAAAAGAATCAAACAGTGATTGGAGAACTCCACCTCCACCACCTATAGCAATGAGGAGATAGCTTCCTCCTTTAAATAAAACCTGTCTATCCTAGATCTACAATTACTACCTTTAAAGTAAGTGAACTCTGTGTTTCCTGCGGTGTGCTGAATGTTGACCTCCATCAGGTATACCTCACTATCATAATAGGTAATAATTGGAACCTCCACTATTTCAGAGCCTTGTGACATTATTAAAGTCTCCTCCAAAGACCACTTGCCGGCTTGTGAAAAGGTAAAGCCCCATTTACAAAGGAAGAGTTGTCAGACAAACAATACCCAACAGCACGTCCTATTGATGCTCACTCCTGTGATGTTACACAGGAGTGAGTATCACTCGCATTGCTCAGAGCGCGGCAAGCGTGGAGGTGGAGTTGGCTGAGGAGTGTCCCCCCTGCCAACCTCCATTCACTGTAAGCAGACAATTGTTCAGAACTGAATGACTGCTATTTACACAGATAGTTGTTCAGTTTTCTGCATGCAGAAACTGAATGACTGAACAATTCTCATTCAGTCATTCAGTCTCTGATCACTTTTACATGGGATGACTATTATTCAAATTCCCGCAGAATTTGAGCAACTCTGAACAATAACTGTCTTGTGTAAATGGGTCAGAAAGCTTAATTTTCATAAATAGGTCACAGATAACACTCAACAGATAGCACAGAGATAACTGAATACAGATGATGTAGTAGATGTCACCTGCAGTCCTATGTAATCCCACAGATAACAGTGATAACTGAGTACAGATACTGTAGTAGATGTCTCCTGCAGTCCTATGTAACCAGACAGATAACACAGGGATAGCTGAGTACAGATAACGTAGTAGATGTGACCGGCAGTTCTATGTAATCCCACAGATAACAGTGATAACTGAATACAGATCATGTAGTAGATGTCACCTGCAGTCCTATGTAATCCCACAGATAACAGTGATAACTGAGTACAGATACTGTAGTAGATGTCCCCTGCAGTCCTATGTAACCAGACAGATAACACAGGGATAACTGAGTACAGATAACGTAGTAGATGTGTCCGGCAGTTCTATGTAATCCCACAGATAACAGTGATAACTGAATACAGATCATGTAGTAGATGTCACCTGCAGTCCTATGTAACCCCACAGATAATGTAGTAGATGTCACCGACAGTCCTATGTAACCCCACAGACAACACAGTGATAACTGGGTTCAGATAATGTAGTAGATGTCACCTGCAGTCCTATGTAGCCCCACAGATAACACAGTGATAACTGAGCACAGATACTGTAGTAGATGTCACCTGCAGTCCTATGTAACCAGACAGATAACACATTGATAACTGAGTACAGATAACGTAGTAGATGTGACCAGCAGTCCTATGTAACACCAGAGATAACAGTGCTAATTCTCTGAGTACAGATAATGTCGTAGATGTGACCTGCAGTCCTATGTAGATAACACAATATCTGCTCTTTGTTTAGTTCCTGTCCTATCTGATGCTGTGTGACCTGCTGTAAGGATGCAGGGTGAGATTAGACACATACATATAGACACTTGCATGTAGGGTGTCCATCATGCGGCATGCAGTAACTATCAGTGGGCCTTATATAGAGACATTGGGGCAGTTGCAGACACGAGAGGGTAATTATCAGCACATATTCTAATGAGCATTCAGGGATTAACAGCTCCTTCTGTGACTAACTGTATTGCAATTATCTATTGTACTAACCAAGACCCGGTGGAAACCTGCATGAACACATACAAACTTCATACAGCTTTGCCTCTACTTGAATATGAACTCAGTACTAATGTACACTGCTAGTAAAAGGTAAATTCTCTTAAGGGCTCAGTCAGATGAGGGTTTTTTTGCGCCCACCTATGTGCGGAAAAAAATGTGCGTCTATTAGAACCATTGATTTACTATGGCACTGATCAGATGTCTATTTTTTGAGACATGGAAATACTCACAGCTGGAAAAGGTGGGACATCCGTGCCCCTATTGCACAGCACGGATCTAGCCGTTGCACATATAGAATCCCCGTGGGGAGTGCCCTCATCACTGAACACTGTGAAAGCACTGTCACAGTGTTCAGTGATGAGAGGACACAGGCAGGGGTTAAAGAATCCCCTGCCACAGCTGTGACACCAGCTGTGGAAGAGGACTGCAATGCTACTGCATTACTTTCAATGGGACCAGCGCTGCAGCTGGCCCCTTGAAAGTAATGAGCTGCAGGCAACCCCCACAGTAATTTTCAGGGAAGGGTTTGAAATATAAGCCCTTTCCTGAAAATAAACCCAAGTTGGTGAGAAAAAAAAAAACATATTCACCTCACCGCCACTGTCAGGGCTTAGGCGAGTCCTCCGGCTGGTTCCCAGACACTGCTGTGAAGGCAATCAGCACAGCCCTTTCAGGAGGCGCGGATTTTTAAACCCCTGTGGGCTGTCTCCTCATTGCTGACCACTGTGACAGTGCTGTCACAGTGCTCAGTGATGAAGGGACATTCCTCGAGACACTTTGCTTCTTACAAGCGCAGCTGCTCCAGGGAACGGAGCCAAATGCACAGACCTTTGGTCACGCGCATTTTGCTCATCCATGGAGCGCTTTTTTTTTTGTACACAAAAAAAAAAAAATCTCTGTTTAGACTGAACCCCAAGTATGCATTTCTTGACCCTTATTGTGGGCCCCACTTTGGAATGCTGGAGTGAAAAGGAAACACACAGAAAAAAAATTAGCACAATTAAATTCACAGGAAACACAAAGCTTAAAGGGGGATTCCGCAATTCAGCTATTTTTTTTCTATTGAAGACCAATAGGTCATCAATAGATGATCAGTGAGGACCTGCCACTGGGATCCCTGCTGTATGCTGCTATGCCTGCAGTACCAACCTGAGGAGCTGTGTTATGGTCAGTACAGGGAGCAGAATGTGCTGACCATAGCACATTTTACTGAGTTGGTACCATAGGTGCAGCTCCTGTTGAATTCAGTGGTTTCAGGTCTGCAGTACGAACCCAGGATGCTCGGTCATTAATAGAAAAAGTTAGCTCAGTCCCGGTATATCCCTTTAATAATTGCAGCCTCTCTAGGAAAGAGCATGCAGCGTACAGTATGTGCACAGTCTTAGGGCTCCTTCCCACGGACGGATTTCCGCCGCGTAATATGCGGCGGAAATCCGCTGCGTTGCCCGCAGCTATTAGTTTCTATTGAACCTAATAGCTCAATGCTCACGGTGTGGAATTCCGCACTGTGAAATCACCCGACCTCACCCGCGGCATGCTCTATTTGCCGCGGGTGTACGCGCGGACGGCTTCCATTGCAGTCAATGGAAGCCGTCCGTCACGCTATCTTCCGCTGTAGCACAGTGGAAGATAGCGTGAAACCACTTCCCCGCCTACTGCCGCCACGTCACATGATGCGGCCAGCCGCGTCATGTGAAGCTGTGGGCGTGTCATGTGACGTGGCCGGCGTCTTGCGGGACGTAGGACGCTGGATCCGCAGGTAAGTATTGGGGTCTCTGGGGGGTGCCGTGACGGGCTCTGCCGCGGAATTCCTAATGCCTAAAATCATAGCAGAATCTTGGAATTCTGGTAGAGTGTCCAGAAAATCAAAAACGTCATCCCCCGTCCAAAGACCTCCGAGTAGCAGTCAACTTCTGAGATCCCCCACTTCACCTCCCATCAGGACGTGACAAAGATAGAAACATTTTCAGCATATGCCACGGTTCTCAAGGTTGAACCAGTCACCACCAGGTCCATGCTCACCCCCGCCAAT
Source organism: Eleutherodactylus coqui (assembly GCA_035609135.1). Lineage (NCBI taxonomy): Eukaryota > Metazoa > Chordata > Amphibia > Anura > Eleutherodactylidae > Eleutherodactylus > Eleutherodactylus coqui. The sequence continues at coordinate 23,069,102 of CM069405.1, read as the reverse complement.
GATCCCCCTTCTATCCTTCTGAGGAATGGATTAACAGCAAATACGTAAAACAAGGGGCTCAGAGGGCATCCCTTTTGGAAACCAGACTTGACCCAAAAAGGACAGGCCACCTAACTGTTCACAAGTGGGAAACTCCCAGCCTCTGAATACAAAGTTTTTAAGCAATTTACAAACCCCACCAACAGACCATATGTAAAAAGAACAGAGCAAAGATGCTCATAATTCACTTGATCTAAAGCTTTTGCCTGATCCTGGGAAAGTAAAAACCCCTCCCAGCAACTCAGCATGGCGCTAAATGTGCTTCAACTGGGAACACAGCAGTACTGAGTCCCAGAAAATAGCTGGGGTGTAAATTTCACCAACCTACTGAAAAGCAATTTCACCAGAATCTTTCTGTTCGGATTCAGGATCGCTATTGGATACCAATACTCAATACGCAATGGATCTTTATCTTTTGACAGAATAATTAGGACTAACCTCCTCATTGACTTTGACAGAATGTCTGCGGATAGACATTCATTAAAAGCCTCAGTCAAGAGGGGAACCAAAACTTATTTAAAGACTTTATAAAATTCAGATGTTAAGCCATCTGCACCTGGCAACATTAACGGTATACTGCCCTTGATACGCCAGCCCGGGTTGCCCTGATCTCACCCGCAACCCCTGTCCCTGCCTACTTGCCTCCACTCCTGGCTAACCTCAGGTGGGCAACTGGGCGGCGGTCCCTACTCTAGTTAACGACCGAGAAGGGAAGCTGACCTGATGGAAAGGGCAGAATAACGACAGAAAAGGTAGACGCAATAAACCAACACGAAAATACAAAGCATTCCTGAGGCAGATGGAATAACCTGGCAGCCCTCACCGAAGGGGCAAAAGGTTTCAATAATGACTTGTAAAAGACCCTATGAACCCTCCATGTAGATGGCAAATCAAGTTCATAAGCAAACGGATTTACTAACCACGTGATAACAAAGGGACTCACGTAACGTGGTGCCAGTTTCAACAACGGAATTTTCAATTTGAGATTTCTAGAAGACAAATATACCTTCTGTCCCATATGGTTCAGATACTGACAGACTCCTCCCACTACGCAACTGCATACGAGCCCCCTTTGCTTCCAGATTCTTCTGTACTTCTTTCCATACTCCCTTTAGCTGACCATATATGCAACGGAATGGAGATACCGCAGTGGATGAACAAGTACGGTTGATTAGCGCAAACTCTGCCAGTGGCAGTAATTCTGCCCACTAATGAGCCTTTTTGCAAGCAAACAACCGTAAATATTGCACTAAATCCTGGTTCTTCCACTCAGTCTGACCATTAGTTTGTGAGTGGAATACTTACGAGAAAGAAAGCGACATTCCCAGGTTCCTACAGAAGGCTCCCAAGAATTGCGCAACGAACTGAACACCGCAATCAGATACAATGTTCTCAGGAACCCCATGTAGACGAATGATTTCTTTTACAAAAATCTTGGCAAACTCTATAGCGGAAGGTAGCTTCTTTAGCGCCACGAAATGTGCCATTTTTGAGAAGCGGTCCACAACAACCAGGATCGTGACGAATTTCTGATACTCAAGCAAATCGGTGATAAAATCTACCGATAAATGCGACCACAGACGAGACGGCACCGGTAATGGTCTCAGGGGCCCCTCCGGACGACGATGACTTTTACTGCCTGCACAGACGGAGCATCCCTTAACAAAGTCGCGGAACTCCCGAGACATGCCTGGCCACTAGCAGTATCTAGAACAAAGATCCAGAGCACCCTGAACCCCCGGATGACCTGCGAGAACAGATAAGTGAGACTCTTCAATGACTCTAAGACGCAAGGTCACTGGCACAAACCATCTGCCCTCTGGCACCCCCGAGGGAGAGTCCTGCTGACAACTCCATGGACGAGGAACAAGATCAGATTCTACAGCTGCCACCACCACCCCAGGTGCTAAGATATTCTCGGGAGTAACTGTCCCACTTTCTGGCGAACCGAAATTCCGTGAGAGGGCGTCCGCCTTTACGTTCTTCTCCCCTAGAATATATGTGACAACGAAGTTAAACCTGGCAAAAAACAACGCCCACCTGGCTTGACGAGCTGTAAGTCTCTTAGCATTGGCGAGATATACCAAGTTTTTATGATCAGTATATACTCGAATGGGATGCCTTGCCCCCTCAAGATGGTGATGCCACTCTTCTAGAGCCCACTTAAGTTGGCTCTAGAAGAGTGGCATCAATAACTCATGATTACCCACGTCGTAGTTACGTTCCGTCGAAATGAACTTCCGCGAGAAGAACGCACATGGGCTATACCCAGATCTCCGATGATTTCCTGAGACATTACAGCCCCCACTCCTACCTCAGACTCATCGACCTCAATAAAGAGCGGTCGCCACGTGTCAGGCTGTACTAGTACTGGGGCAGCAGTAAACGCCCTCTTGAGACAACTAAAAGCCTCTAGAGCCTCTAGTGACCATCTTACCAAGTCGGCACCCTTCTTGGTCAAATCGGTCAGGGGCTGCGCAATAACAGAATGATTCTTAATGAATTTACGGTGAAAATTCGTGAAACCTAAAAACAGCTGGAGAGCTTTCAGGTTATCTGGTCTGACCCATTGGGAAATTGCTTTATCAGACTCCATCTGAATCTCCGTGGGTGAAATCACAACCCAGGAAAGACACTTGTTTAGTGCCAAAAGTGCATTTCTCCAACTTGACAAAAAGTTGATACTCACGCAAACGGGTCAGAACCAGCCTCAGGTACTGACATGGGAATCCCAGTCCTTGGAATACACCAGAATGTAATCAAGATATATGACCAAAAATACCCCCAGGAAGTCGTGAAAGACCGCATTTATGAAACCCTGAAACACAGCGGGGGCATTACAAAGTCCGAAGGGCATGACCAGACATTCAATATTTCCTAACGGGGTGTTTAACGCGGTCTTCCACTCATCTCCCTCTCGGATGCAAATTTAATTGTAAGCCCCTCTTAAGTCCAATTTGGAAAACCAGTGGGCCCCTACCACCTGATTCAATAAATCAGGAATCAGGGGCAAGGAGCACTGGTTCTTCACTGTAATTTTATTCAAAACCCGATAATCCACACAAGGCCTCAATGTCCTATCCTTCTTCTCTACAAAGAAGAGACCTGCCTCAGCTGGGGACCTGGACGGCCTGATATGTTAATTGGCCAGCGACTCCCTGGCCCCCTTAGGGTTGGGACTGTCGGGGATCAAATCAATGCCACAGTCCCACTCCCTATGAGGAAGCAAAGTCTCAGACAGTTTCTTGAAAAATACATAATGAAAATCAGACAAATACTCCGGAATAAGTATGGTATCTGCTGAACACATGGATATAGTAGCTAAGTGACTATGACAGGACAACCCCCAATGTGTCAATTCCCGAGTGGACCAATCAAATCGGGGATTGAGCAGTGCCAACCAGGGCATACCAAGCACTACATCAACAGACATCCTTTCCATTACGAGGAACGACAGATTCTCTGAATGAAGAACACCCACAGTGAACTGTAACATGGGAGTCCACCATTGTACAACACCTGCAGACAGAGGGGTAGAATCAATACACCACACAATTACCGTATTACTGTATTATTGTGCTACCCATAGATCACCAGTCATTCAGCAGGGACACGTACCTTTGCTTGCAATGACTATTTTATAAAAACCTTTCAGACAATTCTTAGCATACCATCAGTGTCTCATTAAACACTATAAAACCCAGATAAACTGCAAACAAACAAACCTTACACAGCATTCAGCCATTCCTTGGTACTGGAGTTGACTCCGTATATGGATTCTTTTTTAAATTTATAGTCACTCTCTTTTGGCTTTATTACAAAGCAGACAATGTATATATAAATTCCCTTACATATAATCAGAAATACATGCCACCCCTCTGTAATCATAAGAACTAGAGATGAGCGAGCACCAAAATGCTCGGGTGCTCGTTACTCGGGACGAACTTTTCGTGATGCTCGAGGGTTCGTTTCGAGTAACGAACCCCATTGAAGTCAATGGGCGACCCGAGCATTTTTGTATTTCGCCGATGCTCGCTAAGGTTTCCTTGTGTGAAAATCTGGGCAATTCAAGAAAGTGATGGGAACGACACAGCAACGGATAGGGCAGGCGAGGGGCTACATGTTGGGCTGCATCTCAAGTTCACAGGTCCCACTATTAAGCCACAATAGCGGCAAGAGTGGGCCCCCCCCCTCCCAAAAACTTTTACTTCTGAAAAGCCCTCATTAGCATGGCATACCTTAGCTAAGCACCACACTACCTCCAACAAAGCACAATCACTGCCTGCATGACACTCCACTGCCACTTCTCCTGGCTTACATGCTGCCCAACCGCCCCCCCTCCCCCCCCACAGCGCACACCAAAGTGTCCCTGCGCAGCCTTCAGCTGCCCTAATGCCACACCACCCTCATGTCTATTTAGAAGTGTGTCTGCCATGAGGAGGAACCGCAGGCACACACTGCAGAGGGTTGGCACGGCTAGGCAGCGACGGTCTTTAAAAGGGGCGGGGCGATAGGCCACAATGCTGTACAGAAGCAATGAGAAATATAATCCTGTGCCACCGCCATCAGGAGCTGCACACGTGGGCATAGCAATGGGGAACCTATGTGCCACACACTATTCATTCTGTCAAGGTGTCTCTGCATGCCCCAGTCAGACCGGGCTTTTTAATTCATAGACACAGGCAGGTACAACTCCCTATTGTGAAGTCCCTGTCGACCGACAGCATGGGTGGCTCCCTGGAACCCACCGGCGATACACAAAAATATCCCATTGCATTGCCCAACACAGCTGAGGTAGTAATGTCGTGCTTAATGCAGGTGGGCTTCGGCCCACACTGCATGCCCCAGTCAGACTGGGGTTCTTTACAAGTGGAAACAGATGCATTTATAATTCCCTGTTGACCCACAGCATGGGTGGGTGCCAGGAAGCCACCGGCGGTACATAGAAATATCCCATTGCATTGCCCAACACAGCTGAGGTAGTAATGTCGTGCTTAATGCAGGTGGGCTTCGGCCCACACTGCATGCCCCAGTCAGACTGGGGTTCTTTACAAGTGGACACATGTAGGTTAAACTCCGTGTGCACCTACAGCATGGGTGGCTCCCTGGAACCCACCGGCGATATACAAAAATATCCCATTGCATTGCCCAACACAGCTGAGGTAGTAATGTCGTGCTTAATGCAGGTGGGCTTCGGCCCACACTGCATGCCCCAGTCAGACTGGGGTTCTTTACAAGTGGGAACAGATGCATTTATAATTCCCTGTTGACCCACAGCATGGGTGGGTGCCAGGAAGCCACCGGCGGTACATAGAAATATCCCATTGCATTGCCCAACACAGCTGAGGTAGTAATGTCGTGCTTAATGCAGGTGGGCTTCGGCCCACACTGCATGCCCCAGTCAGACTGGGGTTCTTTACAAGTGGACACATGTAGGTTAAACTCCGTGTGCACCTACAGCATGGGTGGCTCCCTGGAACCAACCGGCGATACACAAAAATATCCCATTGCATTGCCCAACACAGCTGAGGTAGTAATGTCGTGCTTAATGCAGGTGGGCTCCGGCCAACACTGCATGCCCCAGTCAGACTGGTAATATGTACCTTAACAGTAACCGCGTTGGTGGTAATGTGGTGGTGACTGCGGACCTAGTAGCGCGGTTTTATTTTGTTGGTTTTCGGAATGTGGCCAGGATTAAGTGGGCCGTGGCGGGGGATGTTTTGGAGGCACTACGTGTCCTCTCCACGTGTCCGTGGTTATATGCACCTTAACAGTAACAGCGTTGGTGGGAAATGGCCTCGCCGCCATCATGTCTTTGGGAAGCCTCCGTTTCCACACCCCAGAGACATACCATTAGCAGCGGTATAGGCAGAGCCCAGAATTAGTAACATTTCAGCCGTAGCATTAGCGACAGGCCCCACTAACATATCACTAGCAGCATTATAGGGGGAGCACAGTCTTAGTTCCATTTCAGTAATAGTAGCAGCCTACACAGGCCCCAGTAACAATTCCGAAGCAGCAGTATAGTGGGAGCGCAGTCTTAGTTCCATTTCAGTAGCTGCAGTATAGCCAAGGCCCAAGTTACATTTATGTAGCTAAAGTGTAGGCCAAACCCACACACACTTCTGTACCATGAGTGCAGGCGAAGAACATAGAAATTGCTATGATTACACTGTAGGTGAGGGCCCCAAAACATTGGTGTACCAACAGTACTAATGTACCTCAGTAAAAATTGGCCATGCCCAACCAAGATGGCAGGTGAAACCCATTAATCGCTTTGGTTAATGTGGCTTAAGTGGTAACTAGGCCTGGAGGCAGCCCAGTTTAACAAAAAATTGGTTCAAGTTAAAGTTTCAACGCTTTTAAGAGCATTGAAACATATAAAAATTGTTTAGAAAAATTAGATGAGTGAGCCTTGTGGCCCTAAGAAAAACTGCCCGTTCAGCGTGATTACGTGAGGTTTCAGGAGGAGGAGCAGGAGGAGGAGGAGGAATATTAGACACAGATTGATGAAGCAGAAATGTCCCCGTTTTGGATGGTGAGAGAGAACGTAGCTTCCATCCGCGGGTGCAGCCTACGTATTGCTTACGTATCGCTGCTGTCCGCTGGTGGAGAAGAGAAGTCTGGGGAAATCCAGGCTTTGTTCATCTTGATGAGTGTTAGCCTGTCGGCACTGTCGGTTGACAGGCGGGTACGCTTATCTGTGATGATTCCCCCAGCCGCACTAAACACCCTCTCCGACAAGACGCTAGCCGCAGGACAAGCAAGCACCTCCAGGGCATACAGCGCGAGTTCAGGCCATGTGTCCAGCTTCGACACCCAGTAGTTGTAGGGGGCAGAGGCGTCACGGAGGACGGTCGTGCGATCGGCTACGTACTCCCTCACCATCCTTTTACAGTGCTCCCGCCGACTCAGCCTTGACTGGGGAGCGGTGACACAGTCTTGGTGGGGAGCCATAAAGCTGTCCAGGCCCTTAAAGACTGTTGCACTGCCTGGGCTGTACATGCTGCTCGATCTCCGCACCTCCCCTGCTACCTGGCCCTCGGAACTGCGCCTTCTGCCACTAGCGCTGTCGGATGGGAATTTTACCATCAGCTTGTCCGCCAGGGTCCTGTGGTATAGCAACACTCTCGAACCCCTTTCCTCTTCGGGAATGAGAGTGGGAAGGTTCTCCTTATAGCGTGGGTCGAACAGTGTGTACACCCAGTAATCCGTAGTGGCCAGAATGCGTGTAACGCGAAGGTCACGAGAAAGGCATCCTAACATGAAGTCAGCCATGTGTGCCAGGGTACCTGTACGCAACACATGGCTGTCCGCACTAGGAAGATCACTTTCAGGATCCTCCTCCTCCTCCTCCTCCTCCTCAGGCCATACACGCTGAAAGGATGACAGGCAAGCAGCATGGGTACCGTCAGCAGTGGGCCAAGCTGTCTCTTCCCCCTCCTCCTCATCCTCCTCATGCTCCTCCTCCTCCTCCTGAACGCGCTGAGATATAGACAGGAGGGTGCTCTGACTATCCAGCGACATACTGTCTTCCCCCGGCTCTGTTTCCGAGCGCAAAGTGGCTGCCTTTATGGTTTGCAGGGAACTTCTCAAGATGCATAGCAGAGGAATGGTGACGCTAATGATTGCAGCATCGCCGCTCACCACCTGGGTAGACTGCTCAAAGTTTCGAAGGACCTGGCAGATGTCTGCCAACCAGGCCCACTCTTCTGAAAAGAATTGAGGAGGCTGACTCCCACTGCGCCGCCCATGTTGGAGTTGGTATTCCACTATAGCTCTACGCTCTACCGATGTTGCAGGGTGCGCAGGGTGGCAGCGTCCGTGTGGGACTTGCGGAAATGTGCGCAGAGCCGGCGCACCTTCACGAGCAGGTCTGACAAGCGTGGGTAGCTTTTCAGAAAGCGCTGAACCACCAAATTAAAGACGTGGGCCAGGCATGGCACGTGCGTGAGGCTGCCGAGCTGCAGAGCCGCCACCAGGTTACGGCCGTTGTCACACATGACCATGCCCGGTTGGAGGCTCAGCGGCGCAAGCCAACGGTCGGTCTGCTCTGTCAGACCCTGCAGCAGTTCGTGGGCCGTGTGCCTCCTATCTCCTAAGCTGAGTGGTTTCAGCACGGCCTGCTGACGCTTGCCCACCGCTGTGCTGCCACGCCGCGCGACACCGACTGCTGGCGACGTCCTGCTGCTGCTGACACATCTAGATTGCGAGACAGAGGTTGAGGAGGAGGAGGAGGGTGCTTTAGTGGAAGAAGCATACACCGCCGAACATACCACCACCGAGCTGGGGCCTGCAATTCTGGGGGTGGGTAGGACGTGAGCGGTCCCAGGCTCTGACTCTGTCCCAGCCTCCACTAAATTCACCCAATGTGCCGTCAGGGAGATGTAGTGGCCCTGCCCGCCTGTGCTTGTCCACGTGTCCGTAGTTAAGTGGACCTTGCCACTAATTGCATTGGTGAGGGCGCGTACAATGTTGCGGGAGACGTGGTCGTGCAGGGCTGGGACGGCACATCGGGAAAAGTAGTGGCGACTGGGAACTGAGTAGCGCGGGGCCGCCACCGCCATCATACTTTTGAAGGACTCCGTTTCCACAACCCTATACAGCAGCATCTCAAGGCTGATAAATTTGGCTATCTGGACGGTTAACGCTTGAGCGTGCGGGTGCATGGCGGCGTACTTGCGCTTGCGCTCCAACACTTGCGCTAGCGACGGCTGGACTGTGCGGTGCGAGACATTGATGGATGGGGCCAAGGACAGCGGAGGTGAGGGTGTGGGTGCAGGCCATGAGACGGTAGTGCCTGTGTCCTGAGAGGGGGGTTGGATCTCAGTGGCAGGTTGGGGCACAGGGGGAGAGGCAGCGGTGCAAACCGGAGGCGGTGAACGGCCTTCGTCCCACCTAGTGGGGTGCTTGGCCATCATATGTCTGCGCATGCTGGTGGTGGTGAGGCTGTTGGTGGTGGCTCCCCGGCTGATCTTGGCGCGACAAAGGTTGCACACCACTGTTCGTCGGTCGTCAGGCGTCTCGGTGAAAAACTGCCAGACCTTAGAGCACCTCGGCCTCTGCAGGGTGGCATGGCGCGAGGGGGCGCTTTGGGAAACACTTGGTGGATTATTCGGTCTGGCCCTGCCTCTACCCCTGGCCACCGCACTGCCTCTTGCAACCTGCCCTGCTGCTGCCCGTGCCTCCCCCTCTGAAGACCTGTCCTGTGTAGGCGTTGCACACCAGGTGGGGTCAGTCACCTAATCGTCCTGCTGCTCTTCCTCCGAATCCTCTGTGCGCTCCTCCCTCGGACTTACTGCCCTTACTACTACCTCACTGCAAGACAACTGTGTCTCATCGTCATCGTCCTCCTCACCCACAGAAAGTTCTTGAGACAGTTGGCGGAAGTCCCCAGCCTCATCCCCCGGACCCCGGGAACTTTCCAATGGTTGGGCATCAGTGACGATAAACTCCTCTGGTGGGAGAGGAACCACTGCTGCCCAATCTGAGCAGGGGCCCGAGAACAGTTCCTGGGAGTCTTCCCGCTCCTGAGCATGTGTCATTGTAGTGGAGTGAGGAGGCTGGGAGGAAGGAGGAGCAGCAGACAGAGGATTTGGATTTGCAGCAGTGGACGGCGCAGAACTGTGGCTGGACGATAGGTTGCTCGAAGCACTTTCTGCCATCCAGGACAGGACCTGCTCACACTGCTCATTTTCTAATAAAGGTCTCCCGCGTGGACCCATTAATTGGGCGATGAATGTGGGGACGCCAGAAACGTGCCTCTCTCCTAATCGCGCAGCAGTCGGCTGCGACACACCTGGATCAGGAGCTCGGCCTGTGCCCACACCCTCACTTGGCCCTACGCGTCCTCGGCCGCGTCCACGTTCTCTAGGCCTACCCCTACCCCTCAGCATGCTGTATTACCAGTGATTTGATTTCACAGGCAGGAAAGAAATTGGCGCAAGCCTGCAGGCCAAATATAATTTTTTAACTTTTTTTAAAAAGGAAAGGCCCACTGCCTCTAGTGAATGAATAATAAGTTTAATAACTGTGTTGCGGCCCTGCAAAAGTGTCACAGAACTTTACTGTTGCAGAGTTATTAACTGTGGCAGAGCAGGTATTTCCCAGGCAGGAAAGAAATTGGCGCAAGGCTGCACTCAACCGTAGCTGGTTGCGTCTGATTTTTTTAGGTTCTCCACGCAGCACACACGTACCCAGAGCCCTTAGGACTGACAGAGGCAGGGCAAATATACTTTTTTCCCTTTTGTTAAAAAAGAAAAGGCCCACTGCGTCTATTTAATGACTAATACAACTGTGTTGCGGCCCTGCAAAAGTGTCACAGAACTTTACTGTTGCAGAGTTATTAACTGTGGCAGAGCAGGTATTTCCCAGGCAGGAAAGAAATTGGCGCAAGGCTGCACTCAACCGTAGCTGGTTGCGTCTGATTTTTTTACGTTCTCCACGCAGCACACACGTACCCAGAGCCCTTAGGACTGACAGAGGCAGGGCAAATATACTTTTTTCCCTTTTGTTAAAAAAGAAAAGGCCCACTGCGTCTATTCAATGACTAATATAACTGTGTTGCGGCCCTGCAAAAGTGTCACAGAACTTTACTGTTGCAGAGTTATTAACTGTGGTAGAGCAGGTATTTCCCAGGCAGGAAAGAAATTGGCGCAAGGCTGCACTCAACCGTAGCTGGTTGCGTCTGATTTTTTTACGTTCTCCATGCAGCACACACGTACCCAGAGCCCTTAGGACTGACAGAGGCAGGGCAAATATACTTTTTTCCCTTTTGTTAAAAAAGAAAAGGCCCACTGCGTCTATTCAATGACTAATATAACTGTGTTGCGGCTCTGCAAAAGTGTCACAGAACTTTACTGTTGCAGAGTTATTAACTGTGGCAGAGCAGGTATTTCCCAGGCAGGAAAGAAATTGGCGCAAGGCTGCACTCAACCGTAGCTGGTTGCGTCTGATTTTTTTAGGTTCTCCACGCAGCACACACGTACCCAGAGCCCTTAGGACTGACAGAGGCAGGGCAAATATACTTTTTTCCCTTTTGTTAAAAAAGAAAAGGCCCACTGTGTCTATTCAATGACTAATAACTGTGTTGTGGCCCTGCCTACACAATTCTGTGCCTGTAGTATCAATGCAGGGTGCAATGCTCTGCACCGCCGATTTTGAGGAAAAAAAAAAAAAAGCAACACAGCTAACAGCAGCCTGCACAGTACTCCACACAGTTAAATGTGGCCCTAGAAAGGACCGTTGAGGTTCTTGAAGGCTACACTCACTCCTAACACTCTCCCTGCCTAAGCACCACTTCTGTCCCTAATACCGGGTGCAATGCTCTGCACTGCCGATTTTGAGGAAAAAAAAAATTTCTCCACTGCTAACAGCAGCCTGCACACACGTAGATGTGGCCCTAAGAAGGACCGTTGGGGTTCTTGAAGCCTACACTCACTACAAACACTCTCCCTACAGCAACTCCAATAGAACAGCACTTTCCCTCAGCTAACTCACAAGACATCTGTGGCGAGCCGCGGGAGGGGCCGACTTTTATACTCGGGTGACATCTGATCGCCCCAGCCACTCACAGCAGTGGGGTGGTATAGGGCTTGAACGTCACAGGGGGAAGTTGTAATGCCTTCCCTGTCTTTCAATTGGCCAGAAAAGCGAGCTAACGTCTCAGAGAGGAAACTGAAAGTAACCGGAACATCGCGTGGTACTCGTTACGAGTAACGAGCATCCCGAACACCCTAATATTCGCACGAATATCAAGCTCGGACGAGTACGTTCGCTCATCTCTAATAAGAACCCATGTATGGCTATAGGTGCTATATATATATGTGTGTGTGTGTGTTTTGCCCTGGCTGATGTCAGAAGCACATATTAATAATATAACATAGGTTTGACATTACCACTTGTAATGATTCCATTTAATACAGTTCTCATGTCACATCAGGGCAGGCTCCAGGTTTATGCCAGCCCTCGGACAATGGAGTCTCAATGAGCCCCTTTGCATTGTGTCACATGTGGCAGTAAAATTGCATGCATTGTAGATATTGCTGAATATTTTACCTATTTATTAAATTATTAAAAACCATTGAAAATTGTGCAATGGACTGTAAGCTGTAGAGTAAAATAGCCCTTAGGGTTGCTCCATATATAGGATTTTTAAATGGCTTCTCTGATAAAAAAAAACAAACAAAAAACAACAATTTATTCATGACTTCCTTCTCACACGATTGAATTTCAGACACTGGGGGTCTCCTCTGTGTATTTCAGTCACCTCCCTGTAGTGCATCCCATAGGCACTGCCTTGAGAGTGAGATGTTTTCTTGGCTTTCCATACCACCAGAGCATCTGGTGGGAAAAGACCTTAGGGTGGCTTCAGCATACGCACGCACAAAAACACGCGCCTATTAACCCCAATGCATTCCCTATGGTGTGTGCACATGTCCGTGCTTTACAGGCCAGTGCCTGCAAAGATAAGACATGCGTGCACCATAGGGAATGCACGCATTTTGTTCAATAGAGCCGCGGCTTCTGCCGGCAGCTCCATTGAAAACAATGGTCTGCTGGCTCCCTGCATTGTTTTTCAGGGAAGGGATTTACATATAAGCCTTTCCCTGAAGAACAAAAATTTTAGTGTAAAAAAATTAACCCCCGCTGCTGCCGTGTCCCCCGCGGGGATGAAGAACACATGCATGCGGCAGATGTTTCCTTCATCCCCGCTATCAAAAATAATTCCCTGCTGCTACAACTGCCACAGTTGTGACAGATGCAGAAGAGGAATTCTGCAATTCCTGATGAATAAATGGTGGGCCAGCAACTCAGCCAATCACAATCAGCTCTTTCAGCAGGTGGGGATTTTAAATCCCCGCCTGCTGATAGATCAGCACCACAGAGCAGGGGACAGCAGGAGAAAATGCGACTGAGCCCCTGCAGCTGAAGTAAGGTGAGTATTTATTTATTTTTATTTTTTACAGCACTTTTACAGGATTTTCAGAGAAGGGCTTATATTTAAAGCCCTTCCCTGAAATGAATTGCCGGCAGCAGAATCCTCTACGGCAGCTGTCATGTGTGACAGCTGTGGTAGAGAATTAAAGAACACCTCTTCTGCATCTCTCACAGATGTGGCATATGTAGCAGCAGGGAATTATTTTTACTAGCGGGAATGTGTTCTTTTTTTAAAATTTTTTTACACAAAAATTTGTATTCTTCAGGAAAAGACTTATATGTAAAGCCCTTACCTGAAAAACAATGCAGGGGGGATGGCAGCCCATTGTTTTCAATGGAGCTGCTGGCAGCAGCCGCGGCTCCATTAAAATCAATGCACGGACCTCCATTCATGCTTGTTTTTGCACATACATGGTTGCGCACTTATGTACGCACCTATGTATGCACAAAAACACGCTCGTGTGAAGCCACCCTTACACCTAACTGAGCAGTACACAGTCTTCTTCTTGTCACCCATCACACCCGGAGGCTTGTACTGTACCATAATGCATCAGCACAAAGAAACCTTAAAGAACAATCGAACTGACGTTATTAGCTATTAACTGTCCTTGATTATTTGCACAACCTGGAAGCCAAGTCCTCAGTAGGATTGTTGGCTTGTATTGTCTCTATTTTAGTAAGAAATTTATGTTACCCTGAAACATTTGCACCTGCATTTCCTTCCCACCTGACACAAGGAGATACCAGGTACTGCAGACCATAAGAGATTCCCCATAATCAGTGCCACATACCAACATATATAACAAAACCTCTGTCACGTTAGTTAATAAATTACTAGAATTTTCTCCTCCACTTTTTTATTTAACACTCTGGTAATTCTACTTGAGTATTTTTACCAGCAGCCTCAATTAACATTCCACATTTCTTTAAAAATTCTGGCCTGTCTCTTCCATCTGCACAACCCCTATCAGGTTGTCAACATTTCCTCAGACATAGGGCCAGTCACTGTAACACCCTTTTTCCTAAACTGCAAAATTGCATTAACGGCACTCAGTAAATCTGCACCAATCAAATTCACAGGGCAGCTTTCAAAAACCAACAGCTGGATACTGATGTCAACCATATCTGCTAATTGCATTTGTAAGGGTCTTGCTTGCTCCAACAAGCAAGGGCCATCAATCCCCCCCCCTTCCCCCACACACACACCTGGCCAGGTTCAAGGAAGATGGAAGGTACATCCTATATTTGTATTATTGAGCAGCCAGTCCCTGTACCAATCATGAATCTTTGTTTGTTCCCATAGGGGAGCATTAGTTTCACACTAGCATGTGGTCATGGTATGGGCGGAACAAACAAAGTGGGATTGCTGATTTCTCAGTCAAAATGGGGAAGTTTGTGCCAAACATCTGTACATATGTCTGACGATTGTCCGGGATAGACAATCACACTTCATGTGCCCTCTCCCTCCACAGCCAAAGAACATGACTGCTTTCCTCAGATCCTGCCTCCTCGGCTGTCGACGATGTGCACACACATCATAGCCTCTGCCTTTCTTCTGAGCAGCCTCATTCCCGCCCTGAATCCTCATTCCTTGAATATTACAATTTCTGGTGAGGCATCTACAGAGATCATTATAGGCGTCTGTTTCTAACTTTTCTTCAATTTCTTCTTATTTAATCTGTCCCCTATACTTCTGGTTACTACCAAAATCTGCTCAAGAGGCGCATATATACACTCTGGACGCATTTCATTCAGTTCAGCTTTAATGTTCTTGCTCCATCCATTTAGGAAACATGTATGGAACAATCATGCATTCCTACTTGAAGCAGTGGTAATATCTTACTCCGGATCTGTAAATATGTTAGCACATCTAGCATGATATTGATCTACTGATTCATCTGGCCCTTGAACTGCTTCTGGTTATCCAGATGATAACTCATTAGAAATTTGCTTACTAAACACATTTAAACATTTAACTAACTTAACACCCAAATCTGTTGTTTTTCTATCATCTGGCACATCTCCACTGTCATTACTTACTGGAACACTTCAAATTTTTGACAAAATTGCTGATCCAGCAGCAACAGAGCACAAACCTGCCAAGTCACTCCAGGTTGTGGCATAGTTTTTCTAATTACGATCTATATGCTTATAGAAGCCTATTGGATTTTTATAAGAATCTGGCAACTTACTAACTATTACTAATTGGTCTGATTGGCTTGAGGGCTTTAACCACCTTGTCACTTCCGTTTTTCATTCCTCCCCATTCTACCCTGGGACTGATGTTGCTTGCTTACTGGATATGCCTCAGAGGCAGCCTGTGATGCTAAAGGGGAGTCCGCTGAATGAGAGGCGAAGGGCAAATTTCTACCAGGTTTTAACATATTGTACTTCCTGCACTGACTTCCATTACTCGACACTGCCATGCCACATTTACAAATCCAAAAGTTAGAACGTGTAGATCTAATTGACGGGTGTCTCCTCTTTCTATGCTCCTCTGCCCTCCTTGCAGCCTCCTCGCTTTGAGGATCCACCTGTGGTGCCTCCCCAAACTGGTGCGGAGTATGAATTACTCCACCCTCCCTCCTTTGTTCTCCTCATCTTAAGACTTGACGTATGAGGAGAAAACACAGGACTCAGGACATCGGGCATCAGGCCCTATAAGCTCTGGTTAAATGGAGGAGACTGTGCAGTAAATGATTCACTTGTGTTTAATCTCAATGAATCCAGCCGCTCACATCTGCCTGAGATGCCAATGGACTGTGCAGGGAAAGGGAAAGAGCTGTTGGAGTGTGCGAGTGAGAGTTGGCTCGTTACCATCAGATAATGATATGTACCCAGTAGAACCAGAGTCACTATATTGAGGGGGCTGCATATAGCCTTCAAAATGGATAGGACTACCAGGCACATCAAACTCATCCGCATTCCCCCCTCCAAGTAGTGTAAGCGAAGAAATAACCGGCTGATGTATTACAGGATTAATTCTCTGTTCAGGGGAGGAGGAAGCCTCCTCCACTGAAGTGGACTGTACCTCTACCACTGATCCACCAGAAGATGCTGCAGGATCAGAAACAGAGTTTGTTGCACACTTTTTATGGTGTAACTCCGTATCAACATCAGTATTCAATAGGGGATCATAAGCTTGGACTTGAGTGGCATAGCCATTATTGGCAATCCACCATGCTTCATTCAAAGCAAAATCTCTTCATGCCTACAAATCCAGGCTCCCTGTTTTTGGCATGCCAGCTTTTCGCAATATGGCATCTGCATTTCTCATGGCCACCTTCCCGAATGCGATTTGCACCAAACCAAGAACTGTAGGCTTATAATCAGACATTCCATTTAATTTGGCAAGGACCACCCCCTATAGCAATTTGTCAGGAATAGCCAGTCCCATCTTCAAATTACCAGCTATGTAAATATCCTTTTTCCCCACAGCTGTTAAGGGAGGCTATCCCAAAGCCCAGTTATGTACCAACACTCTAATGGCAGCCTTTAACAGTAGTCATAGAGAAACACCGGAAAGCCAGCCGTGAAAAAGCAAAGCTACTACAGAAGCTATTACAGAACGGAGCAGGTTGGAACTTACGTGTCTATGCCAGAATCTCCTTTCGAGGCATCAAAATTATTTGTACATTCAAGCTTGCTTATCCAGTAAGACATATAACACTGATTATCAATTATATTATTCAAGAAACATCCAGAAATAGGTATTTAGATTGCGTGACACGGGGCGTCAATATAAAGGCAATTATGGACATAGTAGGTACGACATGAGGAAACACTACTACGTAGTTGGCACGATACCAAGGGACCATTAAATGTTTCTCTACTCAAAACAGCAGGGCAAATACAAAGATAACACACCATTGATATCTAAACTAGTCTAGCAAAAGGAAGACCTAATTTCTGATTCTTATAAATCTTGTATGCAAGCCATAATGTCATCAGTAGATTTAAACACAATGCAGCAACAAATCCTTCCAAACAATAGACATCCACCAACTTTAGAGCTGCCTCATAGGGGTGCATAACATTACTCATGCTGTAATACTATGCAACATTATTGTCAATGACAGTATAAGGGCGCCTACCCACTTGCGTTGCCGATTTTTGCGCGTGAAAAACGCAGTGTTTTCGCACGTTTTTTGCGCGTTTTTCGCGGCGGATTTTGCACGTTTTTCACGGCGTTTTTTGCAGCCCTCCATTGACAATCATGGGTGCATTAAGAGAAAAATAAGGACACATATGCAACTGACAGTTCCTATGTGAAAAAACCCCACGAAACGGAAAAAAAAAACCCAGATGGACAAGAACACATTCTATACTAATTGCTCTTGAGAAAAAACGCAAAACATCACTGGAAAAAAAATCGCAAGTGGGTAGGCACCCTAATTATAACACACAACACAGCAGAACAAGAGGGCACAACAGGAAACTAATTGAATGGTTAGGCAAGGAAGAGTTAAAGCACGTACAAGGCAGGAAATGGCATATAACAAGAAAACAGACAAAGCGTTCCAAATTAAAATATGCGAATAGCACAGAAAGCAAAACAGACAAATAAATCATCAAAAAGAAATTTTACCTGATAGGGATCAAGTTCAATTATGCTGAACACTTTTCACCTGCCACTAACACCGGAGATGACCCCCTCCATAGGCAGAAACCAAAAGAAATATCCCTTGCCTCCGGGTTCTGCTTCGTATGAGGGGAGAAAGTTGCTGCTCTTTGTTCAGTAGTAAGTGTAAAGGTATAGCATCCCACTGAGGCACTCCAAACTGTTAAAGAATTATGCCAGATCAGGTAAAATTAATAAGTCACTCGTGACTACTCTCTTAACAGAAACTCAGACAAGGAGATCTGAATTGCAGTCAATGATAGTAGTTTCTGGGCCAAAACTGCCCATTGCTATGTTTTATTAGAAACCAAGAAGAGGTATATCTAACATATAGATATGGGATGGCTTAAACAACTTTACATTATCAAATTCTATGATTACATACATTCTTGGCTATATTCTTGGTGTAAACAGGCTAACATCTGCTAATATCTTGCCAAAACAGGGCAAGTAAATGATAACTCCTCCATACTCAGCATTTTTAGCTGCATCCTGGTACCATTTCTGAAATAAATTGGCATATCACTATGTCGGATAGTGCGGGATCTCTTATGATCTTGCACTTTCCACAGGACATAATTATACATCCTATTGCATTAAGTACCCCACAGCCAGGAACTTACATTTACATCCTGTGGCATTAAGAGATAAACATCATAAAGTGATTGTTGTAGTATTTGATAATGCAGAAAAATTGAAAAGTGTTGAAATTGAACTCATGCCCCTCTAACGTCCTCCTCTAACTCTTTGTGGCTATACCCCTCACTCTGAAGGAGATAAGGTCATGATCTAATAAAAGTCTTGGTTCCCATGTGTTGTCTCAAAAACACCATAGCATAACTGATCCAATAATGGTTGGAGCATGGCTCGGTGACCCCTGGTTGGTTCTTAATTGCTCGTTGGCTGGGGAACATCATGCCATGTCATTTGCCCAGGAAAGTGTCACTATAGATTATTATCCCTTCTGAGATTGAAATGGGTTACCTAATAATTGTCCACAATGTGTGGGACAACATGTGGTAGAAAATTGGACCAGAATATAGGATGCCCTAAGCTTTGGATGACAGTTGTCTGGCATCCTATATAAAACACGGTAGTAGCAGTGACCTCTTTGTGTTACTGTGTGATGGTCTGTCATTAGTGGTAAGCCCTGAATACACACTCTTCAAGAGAGCTCTGGATAATTGGCCATGGATAAATTGTAAGCTTCATTTAATGTCTGTGGGCATGGCTAACAGGATAATTTATTTGCCCACTTATACTACAAATGGGGGGAAAGCTAGTGAAAGCTATGGACTATCCAGATGACCAGATTTTCACAGTATTGGGGCTAGTTAATTAAACTAATGCAATTTAAGCTTAATTGTGGTTACTAACCAATACACAACAGTGTTAGATTACCTTTCAGCTGCTCAGGGTGGGATTTGATAGATCATAGGACCTACCTTTTGACATTATATAGATCCAAGGGGCAACATGCAGGTCAGGGCTAGTGTTCAAGTAATCCAGGAGATGAGAGAAAAGTAGCTACATATTTTCTATGTTCCATCCTGCAAATTGTTTTTTGTTTATAGGAGATTGGGTATTGCACAAGCTATTTTTCAAATATTACAGCTTTATGTTGCAGCCTATATTATAGTAATACTGAGTTGTATGCTCTGTATGCAAGGCTGGAGCAAGGGGAACATAGAAGCTCGCAAAGATTATTCATTCAAGATACAAGAACTCTCATCCATATCGCAATCCTGCCTATGAAGGTGGGACTCCATAAAAGTTGAAGTTTTACACTTCAACACTTTGCTCTACTCTTCGTGTTAGGTGTGAGGAATAGGCATTCCTATCATTAAGGGTTAACCTATGGCAATGACCCTAGACAGGGAAATACTAGTCCCAGGGACAAGCTCATATGCTGCACACAGCATCAATATTGAATAAGCCTGGTAGTGATGAAGTGGTCACAAAAGGGGGGAATTGTAAGAGCATGTATTACAGTTGAATGTATAGTAACTCCATTTTCTAACTAACATTCATTTTCATTATTGATTATATCTTTAATCTATAACTTATTATAAATACGTTAAAGTATATTTGCTAAGCTTTTGCAAATGAAGACACAATTCGCTTTGTGGTAAAATCTAGTCTCTTTAAGAAGGCCGGATGTCTTGGACTGCTATAATCATCCCAAAAACTACAGGAATTCGAGGGAGTAGGATGTCTATTGTGCTATAATGTGTAATACTGATGGTCAGCACACCAGATAGCATGATATGTTGCCAAATCTGAAGATGATTGTTATGCCAAAATATATCCATTTATGTCATTTGATATGAAATGTACCTCCTTTTTTATCTGCAATGTATTATGGGGATTTCTCATTTTTAGAGCTTTCTCTTATTAAAATCACAACATAGTTTTGTCAGATTTTCTTGTAAGGTGTGGTCGTATACAACACTTTTTTTTCTTAATTTTACTTGTTCTGGTGAATTTCTTTAAAACTTTGGAGGCCCCAGCGTGATTTTGCTCATTTTGTTTTCTTTTGTACACTGAACAAGGCGGACCTTTCATTCCACTGTAGGAGAAATAGACTTTGGTAAGCAGCCTTTGTCTCCTATCTTCTCTGCTGGGATCAGCGCAGGAGGATGCAAAGCATCAATTCAATCTGTGTCAGCCATAATTACTTTGTGTTACTTGTATGTTTCTTTCTCTTCCTGTTTGTCTTTGTACTGCTGACTACTGTAATCACTAAACCCCTTTTTCTTTTCCTCCTGATTTTTATAAAGTTTTTGTTCATACTAAATGTTCCTATCAGTCTTTCAGCTGTCTTTTATTGTGTATGTCAATATGTTTTCAATTTATTACAATGTATATGTAATTCATTTTATTACCTTTCATTTTTGCAACTGTATTGTATTACCATTGCGAAAGGAATTTTACTTCTGTGTGGTGATTGGTGTTTGAATATTAATTATGTTCATATAAGGAAAGTATGAATACAGTGCATCCTGGTAATTTGAGCCTTGGGTGAATGCATATTGTCCTGAAGGTTTTACTAGAATACTAAAATACTTTGATTTTGTTGACGACATTGTGGTTTGTATATTGAATCTATAAAAATAAAAATGTGGGTTTCCAGTAACAAGGTTATGTTAAGCTGCTATTTATATGAATGGTCAGTGTGTTTGCACTGTAAGTTTAGCTAAACAAACAACTGAAGCTCCTTAGCTTTTTTTTGGCACAGACATGCACCTATTACATCACAAGCGAATTGTTATGTAGATAACGGACTAGGTAGAAACAGCAGTGTAACAATTCTGGGATGTTCAGAAAGTTAGAACCTGTAGGGGTTATGCACTCTATGCTTACCCCTGTTTTTCTGGAGACTGAAGCATACCTTGTTATCGTACAAAATTCAGTGTTGCAGGGAGACAAAGACAGAGAGAAGTTTTATAAGAGGAAATAAAAGAAAGTTCAAAAGACAGTGCCCATGATGATTTCTTTGGCAGCCTATCTTGGAATCTCAGTAGCACCTGGTCTACCAGGTGCTACATCAATTCAAGAGGCAAGAGGAGGCTATGTAACATGTACACAGCCAAGCATAGATGAGTTTCGAAAGAAGGGTTCAGAAAGCTGAAATTATGTCAACTTCAGCTTTAAGAATGCCAAACTATGAGTTGCCAGTCAATTTTTTTTTTTTTGTCATGAAAGTGACGGGTATGCCAAGGGTGTACTCACCAAACTGCACAGAGGAAACAAGAGCCCTTAGGGTATTATTCCTCCAGAATTGATGTGGTAATCAAGGGAGCTTCTTTATGCATCAGAGCCACTGAAGCTGGTGCCATTCTCAAAGAAAAATGTTGCAGACATTGTGCTAGAATATCCTTTGATAGTACAGCTACCACATTCAGTTCAAGAATTGTGGTCACTGGTGATGACAAAGCATCTGTCAATGGCCAGGCTGACAAAGTAGGAAATAGCTCTTCAGACTCCACCAAATGTTACAATCAAGAGATGTACATCATTGAATCCTTCCACACTCGTTCCTGATGGAAGGGAGGGTGAAGCCGAGGGGTTATTAGAACATAAAAACTAACTGTAGGTGTTTTCCAAGTAAAGCTTCAATGGGACATACCAAGCATCCTGAGCCTGGAATGTTCTGACTGTTATTACAACTGCTAAACAGCTGGGTACCTTATGTGAAAACACACTGTGCAAGAGTTTGACAATAGGATGCAATGCTTGCAGCTATTGTCATTAGAGATGAGCGAGCACCAAAATGCTCGGGTGCTCGTTACTCGGGACGAAATTATTGCGATGCTCGAGGGTTCGTTTCGAGTAACGAACCCCATTGAAGTCCATGGGCGACCCGAGCATTTTTGTATATCGCCGATGCTCGCTAAGGTTTTCATTTGTGAAAATCTGGGCAATTCAAGAAAGTGATGGGAACGACACAGAAACGGATAGGGCAGGCGAGGGGCTACATGTTGGGCTGCATCTCAAGTTCCCAGGTCCCACTATTAAGCCACAATAGTGGCAAGAGTGGGCCCCCCCCTCCCAACAACTTTTACTTCTGAAAAGCCCTAATTAGCAATGCATACCTTAGCTAAGCACCACACTACCTCCAACAAAGCACAAACACTACCTGCATGACACTCTGCTGCCACTTCTCCTGGGTTACATGCTGCCCAAACCCCCCCCCCCCACACGACCCAGTGTCCACAGCGCACACCAAAGTGTCCCTGCGCAGCCTTCAGCTGCACTCATGCCACACCACCCTCATGTCTATTTATAAGTGTGTCTGCCATGAGGAGGAACCGCAGGCACACACTGCAGAGGGTTGGCACGGCTAGGCAGCGACCCTCTTTAAAAGGGGCGGGGCGATAGCCCACAATGCTGTACAGAAGCAATGAGAAATATAATCCTGTGCCACCGCCATCAGGAGCTGCACACGTGGGCATAGCAATGGGGAACCTATGTGCCACACACTATTCATTCTGTCAAGGTGTCTGCATGCCCCAGTCAGACCGGGGTTTTTTATAAATAGTCACAGGCAGGTACACCTCCGCAATGGGAATTCTGTGTGCACCCACAGCATGGGTGGCTCCCTGGAACCCACCGGTTGTACATAAATGTATCCCATTGCAGTGCCCATCACAGCTGAGGTAACGTCCGATTAAATGCAGGTGGGCTGCATGCCCCAGTCAGACTGGGGTTCTTTAGAAGTGGACACATGCAGTTACAACTCCCTGTGGACCCACAGCATGGGTGGGTGCCAGGAAGCCACCGGCGGTACATAAATATATCCCATTGCATTGCCCAACACAGCTGATGTAACGTCAGCTTTAATGCAGGTGGGCAAAAAATTAATTGGATTACACTGTAGACGAGGGCCCAAAAAAATTGATGTACCAACAGAAAAATTGCCCATGCCCAACCAAGAGGGCAGGTGAAACCCATTAATCGCTTTGGTTAATGTGGCTTAATTGGTAACTAGGCCTGGAGGCAGCCCAGTTAAAATAAAAATTGGTTCAGGTGAAAGTTTCAACGCTTTGATGAGCAGTGAAACGTATAAACATTGTTTACAAAAATTATATGACTGAGCCTTGTGGGCCTAAGAAAAATTGGCCATTCGGCGTGATTACGTCAGGTTTCAGGAGGAGGAGCAGGAGGAGGAGGATGAATAGTATACACAGATTGATGAAGCTAAAAGGTCCACGTTTTTGATGGTGATAGAGAACAATGCTTCCATCCGCGGGTGCAGCCTACGTATTGCTTAGGTATCGCTGCTGTCCGCTGGTGGAGAAGAGAAGTCTGGGGAAATCTAGGCTTTGTTCATCTTGATGAGTGTAAGCCTGTCGGCACTGTTGGTTGACAGGCAGGTACGCTTATCCGTGATGATTCCCCCAGCCGCACTAAACACCCTCTCTGACAAGACGCTAGCCGCAGGACAAGCAAGCACCTCCAGGGCGTACAGCGTGAGTTCAGGCCACGTGTCCAGCTTCGACACCCAGTAGTTGTAGGGGGCAGAGGCGTCACCGAGGACGGTCGTGCGATCGGCTACATACTCCCTCACCATCCTTTTACAGTGCTCCCGCCAACTCAGCCTTGACTGGGGAGCGGTGACACAGTCTTGCTGGGGAGCCATAAAGCTGGCAAAGGCCTTGGAGAATGTTCCCCTGCCTGCGCTGTACATGCTGCCTGATCTCTGCGCCTCCCCTGCTACCTGGCCCTCGGAACTGCACCTTCTGCCACTAGCGCTGTCGGATGGGAATTTTACCATCAGTTTGTCCGCCAGGGTCCTGTGGTATAGCATCACTCTCGAACCCCTTTCCTCTTCGGGTATGAGAGTGGAAAGGTTCTCCTTATACCGTGGGTCGAGCAGTGTGTACACCCAGTAATCCGTAGTGGCCAGAATGCGTGTAACGCGAGGGTCTCGAGAAAGGCATCCTAACATGAAGTCAGCCATGTGTGCCAGGGTACCAGTACGCAACACATGGCTGTCCTCACTAGGAAGATCACTTTCAGGATCCTCCTCCTCCTCCGGCCATACACGCTGAAAGGATGACAGGCAAGCAGCATGGGTACCCTCAGCAGTGGGCCAAGCTGTCTCTTCCCCCTCCTCCTCATGCTCCTCCCCCTCCTCCTCAACGCGCTGAGATATAGACATGAGGGTGCTCTGACTATCCAGCGACATACTGTCTTCCCCCGCCTCCGTTTCCAAGCGCAAAGCATCTGCCTTTATGCTTTGCAGGGAACTTCTCAAGAGGCATAGCAGAGGAATGGTGACGCTAATGATTGCAGCATCCCTGCTCACCATCTGGGTAGATTCCTCAAAGTTTCCAAGGACCTGGCAGATGGCTGCCAACCAGGCCCACTCTTCTGTAAAGAATTGAGGAGGCTGACTCCCACTACGCCGCCCATGTTGGAGTTGGTATTCCACTATAGCTCTACGCTGCTCATAGAGTCTGGCCAACATGTGGAGTGTAGAGTTCCACCGTGTGGGCACGTCGCACAGCAGTCGGTGCACTGGCAGATTAAACCGATGTTGCAGGGTCCGCAGGGAGGCAGCGTCCGTCTTGGACTTGCGGAAATGTGCGCTGACCCGGCGCACCTTTCCGAGCAGGTATGACAAGTGTGGGTAGCTTTTCAGAAAGCGCTGAACCACCAAATTAAAGACATGGGCCAGGCATGGCATGTGCGTGAGGCTGCCAAGCTGCAGAGCCGCCACCAGGTTACGGCCGTTGTCACACACGACCATGCCCGGTTGGAGGCTCAGCGGCGAAAGCCAGCGGTCGGTCTGCTCTGTCAGACCCTGCAGCAGTTTGTGGGCCGTGTGCCTCTTCTCTCCTAAGCTGAGTAGTTTCAGCACGGCCTGCTGACGCTTGCCCACCGCTGTGCTGCCACGCCGCGCGACACCGACTGCTGGCGACGTGCTGCTGCTGCTGACACATCTTGATTGCGAGACAGAGGTTGCGTTGGAGGAGGAGGAGGGTGGTTTAGTGGAGGAAGCATACACCGCCGCAGATACCAGCACGGAGCTGGGGCCCGCAATTCTGGGGGTGGGTAGGACGTGAGTGGTCCCAGGCTCTGACTCTGTCCCAGCCTCCACTAAATTCACCCAATGTGCCGTCAGGGAGATATAGTGGCCCTGCCCGCCTGTGCTTGTCCACGTGTCCGTTGTTAAGTGGACCTTGGCAGTAACCGCGTTGGTGAGGGCGCGTACAATGTTGCGGGAGACGTGGTCGTGCAGGGCTGGGACGGCACATCGGGAAAAGTAGTGGCGACTGGGAACCGAGTAGCGCGGGGCCGCCGCCGCCATCATGCTTTTGAAAGACTCCGTTTCCACAAGCCTATACGGCAGCATCTCCAGGCTGATCAATTTGGCTATGTGCACGTTTAACGCTTGAGCGTGCGGGCGCGTGGCGGCGTACTTGCGCTCAAACAGTTGCGCTAGCGACGTCTGTACGCTGCGCTGAGAGACACTGCTGGATGGGGCCGAGGACAGCAGAGGTGAGAGTGTGGGTGCAGGCCGGTAGGCACTCGTGCCTGTGTCCTCAGAGGGGGGTTGGATCTCAGTGGCAGGTTGGGGCACAGGGGGAGAGGCAGTGGTGTAAACCGGAGGCGGTGAACAGCCTTCGTCCCACCTTGTGGGGTGCTTGGCCATCATATGCCTGCGCACGCTGGTGGTGGTGGCTCCCCAGCTGATCTTGGTGCAACAAAGGTTGCACACCACTGTTCGTCGGTCGTCAGGCGTCTCTGTGAAAAACTGCCACACCTTAGAGCACCTTGGCCTCTGCAGGGTGGCATGGCGCGAGGGGGCGCTTTGGGAAACAGTTGGTGGATTATTCGGTCTGGCCCTGCCTCTACCCCTGGCCACCGCACTGGCTCGGCCATTGCCCACACCCTGACTTGGGCCTCCGCGTCCTCGCCCGCGTCCACGTCCTCTAGGCCTACCCCTACCCCTCAGCATGCTGTATTAGCAGTAGTGCAGAAACAGAACGCTGTAATTAAATGTGCCACTTATTGGCCTGTGGTTGGAGGCTGTCTTCGCTTACGGAACGCACAGCAGAGGCAGGAAAGAATTTTGCGCAAACCTGCTGTAACACTAAGCTGGCTGCGTATAAATTAGGACAACTACCCCCAGCAGAGACCCAGTACACTTGTGGACAGGAATGCAGCGGTGATGTAAGAGGCAACACAGAGGCAGGAAAGAATTTTGCGCAAGCCTGCTGTAACACTTAGCTGGCTGCGTATGAATTAGGACAACTACCCCCAGCAGAGACCCAGTACACTTTTGGACAGGAATACAGCGGTGATGTAAGAGGCAACACCGAGGCAGGAAAGAATTTTGCGCAAGCCTGCTGTAACACTTAGCTGGCTGCGTATGAATTAGGACAACTACCCCCAGCAGAGACCCAGTACACTGGTGGACAGGAATACAGCAGTGATGTAAGAGGCAACACAGAGGCAGGAAAGAATTTTGCGCAAGCCTACTATAACACTTAGCTGGCTGCGTATGAATTAGGACAACTACCCCCAGCAGAGACCCAGTACAGTTGTGGACAGGAATACAGCGGTGATGTAAGAGGCAACACAGAGGCAGGAAAGAATTTTGCGCAAGCCTGCTGTAACACTTAGCTGGCTGCGTATGAATTAGGACAACTACCCCCAGCAGAGACCCAGTACACTGAAGACGGTCACATGCAGCCCAAATAGATTTTTTTTCCCAAATGTTTTTGGAAAGGCCCACTGCCTATATACACTAAATATGTCTTCTGTCCCTGCCTCACCACTACTGGCCCTGGACAATGTAAAATTACTGCAGGACGCAATGCTCTGCACGGCCGATATACAAAAAAAAAAAAAAAAGTGCAACACTGCAAAAAGCAGCCTCCACACTACTGCACACGGTTAGATGTGGCCCTAAGAAGGACCGTTGGGGTTCTTGAAGCCTAAAATACTCCTAACGCTCTCTCTATAGCAGCTCCGGCACCAGCAGCACTGTCCCTGTACTATGTTAGAATGCATCTGAGGCGAGCCGTGGGAGGGGTCGATTTATATACTCGGGTGACACCTGATCTCGCCAGCCACTCACTGCAGGGGGGTGGTATAGGGCTTGAACGTCGCAGGGGGATGTTGTAATGCCTTCCCTGTCTTTCTATTGGCCAGAAAAGCGCACTAACGTCTCAGAGATGAAAGTGAAAGTAACTCGAACATCGCATGGTACTCGTCTCGAGTAACGAGCATCTGGAACACGCTAATACTCGAACGAGTATCAAGCTCGGACGAGTACGTTCGCTCATCTCTAATTGTCATCCTAAAAGGGCAAATAGTTCATACACTGCACTATAAATGAGAATATACTTATTTTTACATTTATTATTGGCCTTTATTCAAAAACTAATACGGTAATCATTTGTTATCTAATTACTTTCTATTTATATATGTGTATATTCCCATAGTTGACTAATGCATAATGCTTAATAGGAATAAATGCAGGGACAGAAAAAGTTTGAGCTGTTTGGGGCATACCAGGTAGATCTGTAATGTGCCTCAGGGGCTTGCTTTGGTATGCAAGGAAAGCAGGTATTTCCTCGGCCCCCAGGGTAATGAGAATCCGGAGTTTTTGAGATGATAAAAAGAAGAGAACTGATAAAGAAATCTAGTCCCTTTAAGAAGGCCTGATGTCTTTAAGATGTCAGAAAAAGGTTATGCTTATCATTTTGGAAACATGGAATTAATTATAGCATAGAGCACGACTTGGAGTGATCTTATGATCCCCAAAACCACAGGAATTAGGGGGAGTGGGATGTCTGTGATGCAATATTGTGTAATACTGATGGTCAGCACACCAGATGGCATGATATGTTGCCCAATCAGAACTATTGTAGCATGTATACTACAGGAAGATGATTTTTATGCCAAAATACATTCATTTATGTCATTTAACATGAAATGTACCTCCTTCTTGTTTATCTATACAGTCTGAGGGGTTTGCTAATTTTTAGAGCATTCCCTTATTGAAATTATAATGTTGTGTCATCTGATTTTTTTAAGGTGTGGTCTTATACAACACTTTGTTTTAATTCTACCTGGTCTGGTGAATTTCTTTAACAGTGATTATAAAACAGACAACGTCCTCATTAAACCAGAAAAGCTGCTCTGCACAAGAACAGATATAAGTCAGACAGAGATCAGAAGTGCTATCAGACATAAGAGCTAATTCCAGACTATTGAAGATGGAATATGAAACAAGCAACTTAGAAGAAGATTGATGATGATGAGCTTTACAAGAGAAAAAAAACCAAAATGTATATGTTTTAAATTTACTGCGCATGTCGGACACTTCCTTGTCTGTTTGCTATTATAAAAGTCTGTTGCATTGTGGAATAAAGATGAAATATTTGATTTAAACTGAGGAACAAGTGTGACATCTCATAGTTCTGTGACGTACTTCATTCCTATTATTTTATATGATTTGAAAAACCCCAAATATACCTGAAGCGTAGATTTTGCTAAGAAAAACTTGAAAATCAAACAAGCTGGAATTATTAGTAATAAATAGAGATGTGCTTGTTACTCGAGTCGAACTTTCAGTGATGCTCGAGAGTTCGTTTCGAGTAACGAACCCCATTGAAGTCAATGGGCGACTCGATCATTTTTGTATATGACTGGTGCTCCGCTAAGGTTTTCATTTGTGAAAATCTTAGCAAATCACCAAAGTCATGTAAAAAACACAGAAATGGATAGGGCAGGCGAGGAGCAACATGCAGGGCTGCATTTCGGGCTCCGAGGTCTCACTATTAAGCCACAATAGTGGCAAGAGTGAGACCCCCCCCCTCGCACTGTCAGCATAACGATCGTTCTCCACTGCCACAGCTGTGGCAGAGAGGAACGATGTTAGCCCATTGAATTCAATGGAGCCAGCAATACAGCCGTCTCCATTGAAAGCAATGCGCTGCCGGCGAGCGTGGGATGAATTTTCGGGAAGGGCTTAAAAATATAAGCCCTTACCTGAAAATCATCCTAAAATGTGTAAAAATAAAAAAAAATTAAAATTATGTCAGCATTAAGATTGTTCTCCTCTGCCACAGCTGTAACAGCTGTGGCAGAGAAGAACGATGTTAGCCCATTGAATTCAATGGAGCCGGCAATACAGCAGAATGTCTGCATTTTTATTCTTTTTTACACTAAAATCTTTCTTTTTCAGGTAAGGGCTTATATTTTTAAGCCCTTCCCGAAAATTCATCCCGCGCTAGCCGGCAGCCCATTGCTTTCAATGGAGCCGGCTGTATGGCCGGCTCCATTGAATTCAATGGTCAGTGCTCGTTTAATCGAGACGAGCACCGCGTGGTGCTCGTCTCGAGTAACGAGCATCTCGAGCACCCTAATACTCGAACGAGCATCAAGCTCGGACGAGTATGCTCGCTCATCTCTAGTAATAAACTGTCCTTGATTATTTGCACAACTTGGAAGCCAAGTCCTCAGTAGAATTGTAAATTAATAGAAGATTATAATGAAACCCTCAAAGGTTCCGGGACAAAGTAACTCACCTAACACTAGATCTATCATGTAAAGCACAGCATCAGGCTCTTCTCTAGATCTATTATGTACAGTACAGAGTTAGGATCTCCACTAGATCTGTTATACACGCCGCAGGATCAGGGTAATTTCTAGATCTGTTATATATAGTACAGGGTCAGGATTTCCAGTAGTTCTGTTATATACAGCCCATTATATATTTATATTATATTCAGTGAAAGATCAGGCTCACCTCTAGATCTGTAATATAAATATACGGTCAGGATCTCCACTAGATCTGTTATAGATAGTGCAGGACCAGAATGTGTACTAGATCTGTTATATACAGTACAGAGTCCGATCTCCTCTAGATCACTTATCTACATTACATGATCAGGCTCTTCTCTAGATCTATTATATACACTACAGAGTCCGGCTCCCCTTTAGATTGTCTATATGCAGTATAAGGTCAGTATCTCCTCTAGATCTCATATACAGCACATGATCAGGTACTTCCCCAGATCTATTATATACCGTACAGAGTCAGGACCTCTTGTAGTTCTGTAATATATAATATAGGATTATGGTGGAATTCTTGTATTATGCTAAAAAAAGGTAATTATTTTTTGGTAATAAATAAAATGCAGTAATTCTGCAAATAATTGTCCAATATTGTCTTGTATACTGCCAACTTATGTTCTCAGAACTGTGAGCTGTTTGTTGCACCATAAGAAATCACTGCAGAAATTGTCCTCACAGGTGGAATAAAATCTGGGATGGATAGCCACAATCTCCTACATTTGCATATTGTCTTTGTAGCATGTCCTGTGACTCTCCTCTGCCCCCTTTACCCTGCTGTCCAACTTATTATTTTTGCTGTATCCCCTGTAAGGCCCCTTATGTTAAAATAGTTGAACAAATACTGAACCGCATGCCCTTTTTAGTGCCCCCTTGTTTTCTGATGCTTCTATTCAGCGCTCCAGCCCTGCTGTCGTCTCAGTGCTTGTTGTAACCGATGATGTCACCAGAAGTCAGATGGCTGCTTCTGCGTCATGTTCCTGCACTCCTAAAATAGTGGTACACTGGATGTGAGCACTTATGCCAGGAGAATGAGAGTTGACGATGCAGCTTCTGATTGGTTGCAGTGATCACCTGACTTCCTGTGACATCACCAGTCACAACAAACACCACTTCTGTAACAAGGCTGCAGTGTTGGAAAGCAACAGCAGGAAATAGTTAAGCATTGCTTCACTTCTCATTTTAGCACAGGGGGGCACTAAAAGGGAATATGTTAGTTAATAACAGGCAACCCCTTTTTTTCCAAATATATTTTTATTAAGCTTTTCCATCAATACAAAAGGTATACCCAACTATACGACTCACAAGTCTCATACAGAGTAGAGAAGACAGCTGAGCTAAAAAAAAAAGCCCACATGACCTAAAACGATCACACTGACTAACATCAACTAAGAATAGATAAAAAAGAGTATACAAAACAAAGACAAACAATGACAATAAGGGAGGTGGAGGGAGGAGGAAATGGAGGGTAAAGGGGGAGGGGGTGAAGTTAATTTAACGATCTATAGAACAAGTATGTGACCTTCCTAATATAGACACCTTTTATTGGCATGAGACTCATAATCCCTCCATGGGCCGTGCCCAGCCTTGGGTAAGACACGGGCAGTTGTAGGCAGGCAAGCCCACTGACAGAGCTCCGCACTCAGGCAGCCATTAGGTACAGTGGTCAGGCTCCGCCCCCCAGGCAACCCCTTTAAAACCTTTTCTATGGTGATGGAGCAACTCTGCAATGGTTTTCTGTATTAGACTTGTTTGCTTATGTTTTTTCCTGTTTACCCAGAGTGTTCGTTTTAGTACATATTGAATTTACTGACTGCGTGTTAGATCTCTATCTTTTGGCAGTGTAATCATATACTCATTATGCCAAGTATGGTGCCTCAGTCTTGGACATTCTCCTTATAGTCTGTTGTTATTTAGTGAGGTGCATATGTTAGATATTTGATTTGATCAAACACACTCAGACAATATGTTTTTTTCTTTGCATGTTTTATTATATGCCACATCTTGACTTAAGATCTTTATTTATCTCTGTCTTCTGCACATCCTCGGTATATCTTCCTGATTCCAATAAAGTTTCATTGCTTAAGTAAAAAAATACCATTTTGACCTTTATAAAGTTCAGTCCTTGTCACAATATCAAAGTGTTAATGACGACTTTTCCATGTGTGAGGGCTTCTCATGCCCCACCGATTATCACATGGTGGTGACATCATTGCAGGTCAACAGCACAATAAAACATGCAGAGTCTGACAGCAGCCGTGTGCTCACAGAACTTGTGGTGATGTCACCATCATCTGATCAGTCACCCAGGCTCTAACCTCCAACCCTGATGATCACCTTACAGTGATGTTATCACAGGTCCTTCACTTTGCAGAGCCGTGTGTGTGACAAATGGAGCACTAGAGCTGTGCATGGGGCAGATGGAGAAGCAGAGCCATGCATGTGACAGGCAGAGCAGTAGAGTGAGTTCCTGCAGATAACTATGCCTTTGGATGTACAGATACCCCATGAATCCTCCCTGCTTCACCACTGTAAGAACTGTTTTCTTGTTATTTGTTTACAACGTTTCAGTTAACAGACAGAACCAAACATTCCCGATTCTTGTTCAGAAAAAAAAATGTGTGTATGGACTACTTTATTCCATCTAATAAGACTCACTGCAGAGGATGGAACGTTGGCATCACGAGTGACAAACTGGACTTTAGGTTACTACAGCTAGCCTCATTTGTGACCTCCCCCTGCGGTAGTGAGGTTGGGTCCCAAACCTCACTAGGGAGGAGATGATAGAGCCCCGTGACAAAGTTAGCTCTCTAACCTGCTATCTCCTCGGCTGAGGACCTGCTCCTCAGCTGCTGCACATGTAACAGAGCTGTGTGAATGTAAGGTGCATGTAGCAGAGCTATCTATTATCTATCAACCACCCTAGAGGCGCAATGATGCTGATGTAATCACAGGTTCTAAAACAGCAGCCATTTGCTTACAACTCCAATCCGGTAAACTATAATATATCAGTCTGTGCCGCATTGTGCAACCAGTAACACCGGTACTATAATTTACTGTAATTACTAGTAAAAACCTACAGACACCGATGAGAGGGTGAGTTTTACTGCTGGACTGTAGTGAGTGTCTGAAACTGGTAAGTAGCCAAAGATTAGATAGCTGACCTGAGTTACACATCCCCCGATAAACGTTTAATGTTGCCCACCCAACATACTGATTTGTGCTGCTGCCTTCTGCTGTCATTTCACTTTGTAATTGTATACTCAATCATTGTAAGGAGGGAATAATAGTCACAGCAGATGAAAGCGGCATTTGGCACAGTTCATGAGGATACCACAGATCAGGACACGTTATAGTAATCAGCAGCGCTGTGTGCCATGTCATGAACCTAACCTTTCCTCTCCATTGGTACCGCCGCACATCTCATGTTACTGCAGGCAGAGAAAATTTACGAATGGAACGATGGAACAATACCTCTACAGCAGACCCCCAAAGTATAATAGGTGGGAGTGGCTGCTTATCAGTATTTTGCATCTGGTCCGTCCCTCCATAAGTATTTTGCCAGGTCTGCATGCTGCTTGAGAATGATATTTTTGACTCCTCTGTGTATATCCATATACCATTATATCAGTAGGTATGATCGCCTGCTGTTTTTATCTAATAGAAATGTTCCCTTTTCCCTAAATCTTACTCTGCCTCCCATTTTCTGGACTCTATTTGGGATTTACACTGCAGCCCACCGTCACATCCAGAGAATAGTACAGCTCGGTGGATCACCGCTATCACTACTTTATTGTCACCGTAATAGCTGAATATGGAAAATAGCTTACATTGTAAAGGTATAGAACTTGCCCTTAACATCATACCAATTCTGCTGATGTGTCATCTAAAGGATGTACAACATGTAGCCATCACTGCACAATAATACAAGGAGACTTTACTGCGATGCTCTACAGGATTTATTATGACTCTACAATCACTTCTCTATTATTCTACAATCAGTTCCTGTACATTATACATCTTATTAGAGAATTACGTCTCATTACCAGATCTGATCCTTGTGTTTATTGGGATCACTGAAACCGACATTATTCATCAGGAAACTGAAGATCAGAAGATCATTGATTTCACTACTTTAATCACAGTCCATTTTACTACATGAATATATGAGCCCCCAAATTCCTGTTTGTGCTGTTGAGTTCAGGCAATGAAATTCCTCCAATCTCCGTTCATACCAGGAGTAATAGGCAGGATTCAGAGCCTGCAATAATGAGAGAGAAATTAATTCTATATATCTACACGGGAGAGATCATGGAAAATGTATTTGCCGTGGAGGCGGCAGGAGGTGCTGATGATTGGATGTGCATTCTGACAGACAGGGTGGAATCAGGTTATTCCGAGGGATCAGACTTGTGAGACTGGGAAACGTGTGGAACTGTTGGCTGTGATTGATGGGTTGATAGGGAGTTGAGTGAGATGGAGAGGAAAATAATTTAGCTTTCTTCATGTTGAGTGTTAACAAGTGAGAGGAGAAGAAGGGGAATATGGCTGGTAGACATCTTGGAACTCTGGATAGTAAAAAGGTAACATCTGGACAATGTTATCAATTTAAATGTGTTTATGAAAGCTATAGGATTATATGAGTTGTCCTCAGCTAAAGGTACAGATGGAGAAGAGTCTGTATATGGGGACAAGCCATTGAGGGACACCAACAAAGAGGAGGGGAGATGAGGAGGTGGTGCGTGAATGTTCAGTTGGTGAGGTATTAGGTAATCCAAGGAAAGCCAAGGTTATGATGCCAGAAGACAAGAGATGTTGTAAAAGGATGGAACGGTTGACTGTGTAAAAGGTGGAGGACAGATCTGAAAGGAGGAGCACAGAGTAATGTGAATGAAGTATGATCTATGTAGATGGGGAAACAGGGAAAAGTAGAGGGCAGAAGACAGGTCTAGAATGAATGGCATATGGTAATTAAGATGGAAGAGAAAAGATCTAGAAGGAAAAACACAAAGTAATGTAGAAGGAAGAGGAGAGGTCAAAAAGGAGTAGCACAAAGTAATGTAGAAGGAAGAGGACAGGTCAAAAAGGAGTAGCACAAAGTAAGGCAAAGGCAGGAGACAGGTCTAAAAGAAGGGGCACAGAGTATTGTAGAAGACAGAAGGCAAGTCTAGAAAGAGCAGCACAGAGTAGAAGATAGGTCTGGAGTAATGAAGGGGGATAATTGATGTAGAAGGAGGAGCAAAGTAATGCAAAGTTAGAGCAGTGAGCCGTTGTATAGGGGTGCTTGGACTATACCATAAGTTGACTCTTTTTCTAATGCTGCTGATTTTGTACTTGAAATACCTGGTAAAGTTCATCTGACAAACTTTGCTATATCAAACAGACCTGTTGGGGCATTATATCCACTGCTAAGTCTGCCATTTTGTCATCACTGGAATTGTAATTTTTTGGAACCATAGAATAGTAGATTAGAGACACAATGTATTGTTATGTGTGTGATATGTCCCCACCATGATGGCTGTGCAGTTACACATAGACCATTGGTGTATACTTACTTGTCGGGAGCCTGAAATCTGCTGCCGGAATATTAACTGAAATAGAAAGGGAGTTTAGAATAAATTAGAATTCTTAACTGCAACAGAAAAGTGGCGGAAGATGAGACGTGCCCAGGGGGGGCTGGGTTGAAGTATTGGGTGCCACTCCATTGTTTAATGTTTACTGTTACCTGCCCGACATACTGATTAGCTCTGCTGCTGTTTTCTGCTGTCATCCATTGTGCAACACTTGTAATGATATGCTTATTCATTGAAAGTGTTGCAAAGGGCCAAGAAGGGATTGATAGTCATAACATATGAAAGAAGCATCAGGCACAGCTCAGGTCAGGACACATTATAGTAGTCAACGGCTCATGTGCACCATGAAGCGAGCCTATCATTTCTTTTGTACTGGCAACGCTGCATATCTTGTTACTGCAGGCAGAGAAAAATGCAAATCAAAAGTTGGAATAATGCCTCTACAGTGCCATCTATTGGAGGGTAGTATTCTTGTAAGTCAATGTCAAACCTTCCAACAAGCCTTGCAACAATAGAAGGGATTTATAAACCAAATCCAGAATCTTCTCTGGAAGGAAAAGATAACAATGCACAGAATGTTTTGGGGTGATTTCCCCTGATCCGTGTGCAGTAGGTTTCTGGCTGACTTCCAATAGGTGATGCTGTAGAAACATTGTTCCATCTTCACAATTGCGTATCTCTAAGGGGAGCATATATGGCCTTATAAGTCTCCTCACACTTACTTGGTGCTTTATCTAAGGAGAAACTATAGCATTTCTAACACACATCTATAGGCCTCTAACTAGCCAAGACAGAAGCCTACTGCACACCGAGAAGAGATAATCACCCTCAAAATAGTCTTTCTGTGCATGATTATCCTTTCCTTCTGGAAACATTTCTGCCTTTTACTCATAATTCCTAATCTTTGTTATATGCCACAACAGTGTGATTGGCTCAGATCCTACCTCTGGGACCTGCCCCAGGCTTTAGTACACTGTTTTTGTAATTCCCATAAAAGTCGATAGGGTTGCCCAAATAGAATCAGCGTAGCTTGCAATGCTGTGCTCTATGTGTAACTTCCAAGGGAGATACAGAGATAATATAGCTGACCCATGCTTGGCTATTTCTATCTTTACAGTTTCTGGCAATGTTCCCATGATTGATACAGATGGGATCACCCCTTTGTTAATGGGCACTACTCATAGGCCTGTGCCGTGTGCTTTCCCCCAGGCTAAAATATGCCAGCCAGCCTCATATGTGTTACAGTTGAATACCAGATTAGAGACGGAGCCTAGATATAGTGTTTAATTGCTTCTACTTTGTAATCAGACACATCCCTGGTGCCCCTAATAGATCATAGTGCTCAGTAGCTATAGGGGTGCAGGGGTAGTAGTTCCACCTGGGTCCTGGAACCTAAGAGGACTAAATTCCCCTCTGACATGTGAGAAAACATCAGTAAAAGTCTAACATACATCTCTGGACTAAACCAAAATAGTGACATCAGCGGAAATCACTTGATGTGACTAAATGTTTCTGTCTCTATAGTCAGTCAGGACTCAACATATACATTCTGTAAACAGTCTATACGATCTATGTAGAGTCTATGAATCTTCAGTATATGCCATGTATATACAGTCTATATACAATCTAGAGTATTAACCATGTATATAGCGTCTACACTATTTTCGTAGTCTACAAATCTTCAGTATATACCATGTATATACAGTCTATACAATCTATGTAGAGGCTATATACAGTCTACAGTATTAACAATGTATATACGGACTGTAAAAATATAAAAAAATAAATAAATAAATTGCACGCTGTTAGCCAGCGAAGCAAAATACGATTCTTCTCAGTGAGAGAAATCAGATAATTTTACAGATATGACACATTTTAATGGCTAACAAAAATGCATGATGTTCTAGCAAGCTTTTGGATCCCCCTAAAATCCTTCCTCATGCATACAGTCTGTATAATCTACCTAGAGTCTACATACAATCTACAGTATATACCAGTGGTGGAAAACCAATGGCATGCGTGCCAGAGGCGGCACGCATAGCCCTCCCTGCTGGCACGCGCCGTCGTAGTCCACTTACTGCGTTAGTGAATACCGGCAGAGGTGCTGTAGCTCCCCTGCTGGTATTCACCCAGTTGCGCTGATAGCAGCGCAGATCCCAGTGCACACTGTGACGTCAGTGTGCAGTCAGTTCCTCCTCCCCCCTCCCCTGACGTCTCCTCTTAGGTTTCGTGAGAGCAGGGGATGGAGGCATCAGGCAGCACACTGACATCACAGTGTGCACCTGGGATTAGCACCAGCAGCAGCTCTGAGCAGAGGAGCATCGGCGCTTCCATGAGGATGAGGGGGTAAGTATGTGGATCTCAGGGGGGTGCTATTACTACTGGGGCCACTGTAGGGGAGGGTCACCATTACTACTGGGGGCCACTGTGGGATATCACTATTACTACTGGGGTCCTCTGTAGAATGTCACTATTACTACTGGGGCTGCTGTAGAATGTAACTAATACTACAGGGGCCACTGTGGAGCATCACTATTACTGCAGGGGCTGCCGTGGGGGTCACTATTTCTGCTGGGGTATTTTTACACATGGCCGAAATGCTGCAGAATATTCTCAGTGGAAATTTCCGTGGCAAATTCTGTAGCATTTCTGTATCCAAGAAGCAGTCAAAATTTGTACCCTGTCGATTTTGAAACAGCCCTGTCCTTTTAAGAAGACGGGGTAAAATCATAAGTTGTGATAAGCGCCGCCCCCTGACGTGTTGGTACTTTGCGATAAATAAGTGGGTTTTGTGTTGCAGTTTGGGCACTCGGTTTCAAAAAGGTTCGCCATCACTGGTACTTACCGTGTGCAGTGAGCCAGAGGTAGCTGGAGTGGGTGCTGTCAGTTTATACTTGGTCACAGTGGCAGCTACTCTGACAGATATGGTGACTCGGACATCAGGTGGTTGGTTAGCACCTCTGTGTAGTTATGGTACTGACTGCTGATATTTGTATGTGATGCCAATGCCTTTATATGAGAAAAACCTTACTTGGTAATGAAATAATGAGACCAGTCCAACTGTATGCCAGAAAATTAAAGGCATGCAGTTTACGATGTCATGTCAGGTCATAGAGACAGTTTATTCTTGTGGATTTGGGAGCAATGATAACAACAGTTACATTTGTATTCACATTGACATTGTCAGATTTCTTACTTCTCTCGAGATGAAGATCATTTAGATACAGTAAAGATTTTCCCTTTACTTTGTCCTGGGCTGTCAGCGACAGGCTGGAGGGGCTCGTGCAGGATAGATTATATTCCGCCGTTAGTTAACTGCGCAAGGGGAGGTAACACTCACTATTGTGATGACCTCTCTGCTGGCTCCAATTTACTTACTGAGGATGGAGGAAAAACCCCACTATTCTCCATGCTTTCTTCCTTTATCTCCTCTGATGACACACTCACTGTCTCATCACACTATATCCTTTCCTGCTCTTGTCTTTGTGTCTGCCCTCTTCTGCTCCCAATCTCCAACTACCAACTGCCAGTGTATGCACACTTACAATTACCTTAGCTGGGATAGTTATATCCTATAGCTGTGATAGCTATTTCAGGAATTACACCTTTTACTTCAGGTGGGGCACCTCCTATGTCCCTTTTAGGGCTGACACCCACTGGCGATATTTTCTTTCTTGCGCTGCGAAAGCACGGGAAAACTCTCGTCTCACAGCGCAAGAAAGACGCCGAAATAGAACCGGCATATCGCCAGTCTTTTCAATGGGGCCAGCGGCAGCAGCACTAGCCCCATTGAAAAGATAGGGAGAATGCCGCGGACTTCTGCCACAGCTGTGACAGCTGTGGCAGGAATTTCCTTCATGCCATGCTGCCAATCCCATTGAAAGCAATGCTTCCTGGCAAGCCCCGCAGTATGATTATCGGGGAGGAGCTTGAAATATAAGCCCTTCCCCAATAATCATCAATAAGTGGTAAAAAAAAAAAATACTCACCTCTCCGCCGCTCAGACGCGTCCTCCAGCTGGCTTTAAAAATCCCCTCCTCCTGAAAGGGCTGTGCTGATTGGCTGAGGGTTCAGCCAATAGCAGCTAGCGCTTAGCTATTGGCTGAGTGCTCAGCCAATTACAGATAGTATTTAGCTATTCATTCATTCGGGGATGAAGGAAACTCTTGCCACAGCTGTGGCAGAAGTCCACGGCATTCTCCCTGTCTTTTCAATGGGGCTAGCGCTGCTGCCGCTGGCCTCATTGAAGAGACTGGCGATGTTCCAGCGATCTGCCAGCGTCTTTCTCGCACTACGCTCCAAGACTTTTCACTTACTCTCGCAGCGCAGTGGAGAAAAGAACGCCTGTGGGTGTCCACCCTTAGGCGCATAGTAAGATACCAGGAACTTATTAACTCTGCTTGCCTACTTTGTATCTACAATCTATGTAGAGTCTATATACAATCTAAACTATGTATCATGTATATACAGTCTATACAATCTATGTTGAGTCTATACACAATCTACAGCATATACCATGTATATACAGTCTATACAATCTATGTAGAGTCTATATACAATCTACACTATATACCATGTATATACAGTCTATACAATCTATGTAGAGTCTATATACAATATACACTATGTATCATCTATATACAGTCTATACAATCTATGTAGAGTCTATATACAATCTACACTATGTATCATGTATATACAGTCTATACAATCTATGTAGAGTCTATATACAATCTACACTATGTATCATGAATATACAGTCTATACAATCTATGTAGAGTCTATATACAATCTACACTATATACCATGTATATACGGTCTATACAATCTATGCAGAGTCTATATACAATCTACACTATATACCATGTATATACAGTCTATACAATCTATGTAGAGTCTATATACAATCTATGTAGAGTCTATATACAATCTACACTATATACCATGTATATACAGTCTATACAATCTATGTAGAGTCTATATACAATCTACACTATGCATCATGTATATACAGTCTATACAATCTATGTAGATTCTATATACAATCTGCACTATATACCATGTATATACAGTCTATACAATCTATGTAGATTCTATATACAATCTACACTATATACATGTATATACAGTCTATACAATCTATGTAGAGTCTATATACAATCTACACTATATACCATGTATACCGTCTGTGCAATCTATGTAGAGTCTATATACAATCTACACTATATACTATGTATATACAGTCTGTGCAATCTATGTAGAGTCTATATACAATCTGCACTATATACCATGTATATACAGTCTATACAATCTATGTGGTGTCTATATACAATCTGCACTATGTATCATGTATATACAGTCTGTACAATCCATGTAGAGTCTATATACAATCTACACTATATACCATGTATATACAGTCTATACAATCTATGTTGAGTCTATACACAATCTACAGTATATACCATGTATATACAGTCTATACAATCTATGTAGAGTCTATATACAATCTACACTATATACCATGTATATATAGTCTATACAATCTATGTGGTGTCTATATACAATCTGCACTATATACCATGTATATACAGTCTATACAATCTATGTAGAGTCTATATACAATCTACACTATGTATCATGTATATACAGTCTATACAATCTATGTAGAGTCTATATACAATCTGAACTATATACCATGTATATACAGTCTATACAATCTATGTGGTGTCTATAT
This sequence comes from Eleutherodactylus coqui, assembly GCA_035609135.1. Classification (NCBI taxonomy): domain Eukaryota; kingdom Metazoa; phylum Chordata; class Amphibia; order Anura; family Eleutherodactylidae; genus Eleutherodactylus; species Eleutherodactylus coqui. Next base: position 23,028,100 of record CM069405.1, on the reverse strand, counting down.
ACAATCTGCACTATATACCATGTATATACAGTCTATACAATCTATATAGAGTCTATATACAATCTACACTATATACCATGTATATACAGTCTATACAATCTATGTAGAGTCTATATACAATCTATACTATGTATCATGTATATACAGTCTATACAATCTATGTAGAGTCTATATACAATCTACACTATGTATCATGTATATACAGTCTATACAATCTATGTAGAGTCTATATACAATCTACACTATATACCATGTATATACAGTCTATACAATCTATGTGGTGTCTATATACAATCTGCACTATATACCATGTATATAAAGTCTATACAATCTATATAGAGTCTATATACAATCTACACTATATACCATGTATATACAGTCTATACAATCTATGTAGAGTCTATAAACAATCTACACTATGTATCATGTATATACAGTCTGTACAATCCATGTAGAGTCTATATACAATCTACAGTATATACCATGCCTTTACAGTCCATACAATCTATGTAGAGTCTATATACAATCTACACTATATACCATGTATATACAGTCTATACAATCTATGTGGTGTCTATATACAATCTGCACTATGTATCATGTATATACAGTCTATACAATCTATGTAGAGTCTATACACAATCTACAGTATATACCATGTATATACAGTCTATACAATCTATGTAGAGTCTATATACAATCTACACTATGCATCATGTATATACAGTCTATACAATCTATGTAGAGTCTATATACAGTCTACACTATATACCATGTATATACAGTCTATACAATCTATGTAGAGTCTATATACAATCTATACTATGTATCATGTATATACAGTCTATACAATCTATGTAGAGTCTATATACAATCTACACTATGTATCATGTATATACAGTCTATACAATCTATGTAGAGTCTATATACAATCTGCACTATATACCATGTATATACAGTCTATACAATCTATGTAGAGTCTATATACAATCTACACTATGTATCATGTATATACAGTCTATACAATCTATGTAGAGTCTATATACAATCTGCACTATATACCATGTATATACAGTCTATACAATCTATGTGGTGTCTATATACAATCTGCACTATATACCATGTATATACAGTCTATACAATCTATATAGAGTCTATATACAATCTACACTATATACCATGTATATACAGTCTATACAATCTATGTAGAGTCTATATACAATCTATACTATGTATCATGTATATACAGTCTATACAATCTATGTAGAGTCTATATACAATCTACACTATGTATCATGTATATACAGTCTATACAATCTATGTAGAGTCTATATACAATCTACACTATATACCATGTATATACAGTCTATACAATCTATGTGGTGTCTATATACAATCTGCACTATATACCATGTATATACAGTCTATACAATCTATATAGAGTCTATATACAATCTACACTATATACCATGTATATACAGTCTATACAATCTATGTAGAGTCTATATACAATCTACACTATGTATCATGTATATACAGTCTGTACAATCCATGTAGAGTCTATATACAATCTACAGTATATACCATGCCTTTACAGTCCATACAATCTATGTAGAGTCTATATACAATCTACACTATATACCATGTATATACAGTCTATACAATCTATGTGGTGTCTATATACAATCTGCACTATGTATCATGTATATACAGTCTATACAATCTATGTAGAGTCTATACACAATCTACAGTATATACCATGTATATACAGTCTATACAATCTATGTAGAGTCTATATACAATCTACACTATGCATCATGTATATACAGTCTATACAATCTATGGAGAGTCTGTATACAAGCTACACTATGTATCATGTATATACAGTCTATACAATCTATGTAGAGTCTATATACAATCTTCACTATATACCATGTATATACAGTCTGTACAATCTATATAGAGTCTATATACAATCTGCACTATATACCATGTATATACAGTCTATACAATCTATGTGGTGTCTATATACAATCTGCACTATGTATCATGTATATACAGTCTATACAATCTATGTAGAGTCTATATACAATCTACACTATGCATCATGTATATACAGTCTATACAATCTATGGAGAGTCTGTATACAAGCTACACTATGTATCATGTATATACAGTCTATACAATCTATGTAGAGTCTATATACAAGCTACACTATGTACCATGTATATACAGTCTATACAATCTATATAGAGTCTATATACAATCTATGAAGAGTCTATATACAATATACACTATATACCATGTATATACAGTCTATACAATCTATGTAGAGTCTATATACAATCTACACTATGTATCATGTATATACAGTCTACACAATCTATGTTGAGTCTATACACAATCTACAGTATATACCATGTATATACAGTCTATACAATCTATGTGGTGTCTATATACAATCTGCACTATATACCATGTATATACAGTCTATACAATCTATGTAGAGTCTATATACAATCTACACTAGGTATCATGTATATACAGTCTATACAATCTATGTAGAGTCTATATACAATCTACACTATATACCATGTATATACAGTCTATACAATCTATGTAGAGTCTATATACAATCTACACTATGTATCATGTATATACAGTCTATATAATCTATGTAGAGTCTATATACAATCTTCACTATATACCATGTATATACAGTCTGTACAATCTATGTAGAGTCTATATACAATCTACACTATATACCATCTATATACAGTCTATACAATCTATGTAGAGTCTATATACAATCTACACTAGGTATCATGTATATACAGTCTATGTACAAATCTGTTTATAGCTTATATGCAGTTTATATATTAGCTATATGATCTGTATACAATATATTGCAGGCATTAGATCATTAGTGAGTATAGCAGAAGATTACCATTTTTTAAAGTCTCCACAACTTTTTTTGCTGTAGAAAGAAGAAAAACAACAGATTATGATAAAGATTTGTTCATTTCTGAGCGATTTCTTATTTTCCGGTATTAAATATTGTGAATTCAGAGCCAGATTCTTACTTTAATTACTTTGTTAAGTAGGATATCCATCTATTAGGCATGCAATACACAAGATGCCCTTTAGGGAGAGAGGGATAGAGAGGGAGAAAGAGGGAGAGGGATATGGAGGGAGAGAGAGAGATAGAGAGGGAGAGAGATAGAGAGGGATAGAGAGGGATAGAGAGGGAGAGCGATAGAGAGGGATAGAGAGGATATAAGAGGGATAAGCAGGGAGAGGGATAGAGAGGGATAAGCAGGAAGAGGGATAGAGAGGGATACAAAGGGAGAGGGAGAAAGAGGGAGAGATAGATAGAGAGGGAGAGAGATAGAGAGCGAGTGAGAGAGAGGGAGAAAGAGAGAGAGAGAGAAAGAGAGGGATAGAGAGAAAGAGAGGGATAAAGAGGGATAGAGAGGGATAAAGAGGGAGAGGAAGAGGGATAGAGAGGGAGAGAGAGAGAGAAAGAGAGGGAGAGAGAGAAAGAGAGGGAGAGAGAGATCCTTTTTTATTGCTGTAAATCAAAGAAGCTAAAGTTATTTGGACTTTTATATGGATTGAGTGGGCCGCTGTATCTTTGCCAATGCAACCCCCCCCCCCCCCAACCCCACCCCCCCTTCCCCAGCAGGCATTGCCACGTCATATATATATACATTTTGGAAGATGTAGCAGAGCTTAGTTTGTCATCTGAAACAGCACACTGTGATATTATGGATGACAATCTGCTCTCTGTGACATTTCCATAGGTCCCCAAGTAAATGAACTCTGCTACATCTACACTCCATAATACCAGCCAGGAATTGGTGTGGGGTTTTCTATCTTAGTAAGTAATGACATAAGACTAGAGTGTTGCTTACTTGTTCACTTGGCCCTTATAGTTGTATGCCAAAGTATTATAAAGATCTTTCCATTCTTCCTCAGTCTTTTCTTCTAATAAAACTTTAAGCACACCCCAGCCAGAAAAAAATATTTCAGAAGGCTACAAACAGGCCTAGCTGCGTAATACTAAAATGGAAGCACTACAACTCCCAGCAGACACCCAGTAAAATGCACACGGTCAGATGTAGTCCAACGAAGGAGCTTTTGGTTTTTTGGCACAGTGGATACAGGCTGCATAGTGTATATCACTTTCCCTCTAGAAGTGGCTCTGGTCCTACGCTCTGCGTCTAATTTACTGCAGACAGAGAACGCTATAAATAAGTATGGAATTATTTGCGTACACTTTCACGGTGAGAGCGGTATTTTATCGCAAACTCAAGCCAGAAAAAAATGTTATGAAAGTTTGCAAACAGGCCTAGCTGCGTAATACTAAAATGGAAGCACTACAACTCCCAGCAGCCACACAGTAATATGCACACGGTCAGATGTGGCCCTAAGGAGGACCGTTGGGGTGCTTGTACACAGGATCCTACACTAACACTATTCCTGAATGAGCAGCAGCACTTTCCCTATACTCTCCCAGTGTGTGTCTGAGGCGAGCCGTGGGCAGGACCGCTTTAAATACTCCGTGGTCCCTTGATCTCACTGCAGGGGGGTGGGATAGGGCTGGAAAGTCACAGGAGGAAGTGGTAATGCCTTCCCTGCATGTCTATTGGCTAGAAAATGGCGCTAAACATGCAGGGAAGGAAAAGGAATTGACTCGAGTACCGCGTGGTGCTCGTCTCGAGTAACGAGCATCTCGAACACCCTAGTTCTCGAACAAGCATCCAGCTCAGACGAGTACGCTCGCTCATCTCTACTCCTTTTATCTCCTCTGATGACACACTCACTGTCTCATCACACTATATCCTTTCCTGCTCTTGTCTTTGTGTCTGCCCTCTTCTGCTCCCAATGTTCATCTACCAACTACCAGTGTATGCACACTTACAGTTACCTTAGCTGTGATAGCTATTTCAGGATAACAGCTTCTATTTCAGGTGGGGCACCTCCTATGTCCCTTTCAGGCTCATAGTGATATACCAGGAACTTATTAACACTGTTTGCCTACTTTGTAGGACACTCCGGATCACGATACATGCGCGTATAGTCTATATATAATCTATGTAGAGTCTGTATACAATTTATAGTACATATCATGTATTTACAGTCTATACTATCTATGTGGATTCTGTGTACAATCTATAGTATATACTATGTGTGTACAGTCTATACAATCTATGTAGAGTCTATATACAAGCTACACTATGTATCATGTATATACAGTCTATACAATCTATGTAGAGTCTATATACAAGCTACACTATATACCATGTATATACAGTCTATACAATCTATGTAGAGTCTATATACAATCTACACTATGTATCATGTATATACAGTCTATACAATCTATGTAGAGTCTATATACAGTCTACACTATATACCATGTATATACAGTCTGTACAATCTATGTAGAGTCTATATACAGTCTATACTATGTATCATGTATATACAGTCTGTACAATCTATGTAGAGTCTATATACAATCTACACTATGCATCATGTATATACAGTCTATACAATCTATTTGGAGTCTATATACAGTCTACACTATGTATCATGTATATACAGTCTATACAATCTATGTAGAGTCTATATACAATCTACACTATATACCATGTATATACAGTCTATACAATCTACACTATGCATCATGTATATACAGTCTATACAATCTATGTAGAGTCTATACACAATCTACAGTATATACCATGTATATACAGTCTATACAATCTATTTGGAGTCTATATACAGTCTACACTATGTATCATGTATATACAGTCTATACAATCTATGTAGAGTCTATATACAATCTACACTATATACATGTATATACAGTCTATACAATCTATGTAGAGTCTATATACAGTCTACACTATATACCATGTATATACAGTCTATACAATCTATGTAGATTCTATATACAATCTACACTAGGTATCATGTATATACAGTCTATACAATCTATGTAGAGTCTATATACAATCTACACTATATACCATCTATATACAGTCTATACAATCTATGGAGAGTCTATATACAATCTACACTATGTATCATGTATATACAGTCTATACAATCTATGTAGAATCTATATACAGTCTACACTATGTATCATGTATATACAGTCTGTACAATCTATGTAGAGTCTATATACAATCTACACTATGTATCATGTATATAAAGTCTATACAATCTACACTATATACCATGTATATACAGTCTATACAATCTATGTAGAGTCTATATACAATCTACACTATATACCATGTATATACAGTCTATACAATCTATGTAGAGTCTATATACAATCTGCACTATGTATCATGTATATACAGTCTATACAATCTATTTGGAGTCTATATACAATCTACACTATGTATCATGTATATACAGTCTATACAATCTACACTATATACCATGTATATACAGTCTATACAATCTATGTAGAGTCTATATACAATCTACACTATATACCATGTATATACAGTCTATACAATCTATGTAGAGTCTATATACAATCTACACTATGTATCATGTATATACAGTCTATACAATCTATGTAGAGTCTATATACAATCTACACTATATACCATGTATATACAGTCTATACAATCTATGTAGAGTCTATATACAATCTACACTATGTATCATATATATACAGTCTATACAATCTATTTGGAGTCTATATACAGTCTACACTAGGTATCATGTATATACAGTCTATGTACAAATCTGTTATAGCTTATATGCAGTTTATATATTATCTATATGATCTGTATACAATATATTGCAGGCATTAGATCATTAGTGAGTATAGCAGAAGATTACCCTTTTTTAAAGGCTCCACGACTTTTTTTTCTGTAAAAGGAAGAAAAAAACAACAGATTATGATAAAGATTTGTTCATTTCTGAGCGATTTCTTATTTTCCGGTATAAAATATTGTGAATTCAGAGCCCGATTCTTACTTTCATTACTTTGTTAAGTAGGATATCCATCTATTAGGCATGCAATACACAAGATGTCCTTTAGGGAGAGAGGGATAGAAAGGGAGAAAGAGGGAGAGGGATAGAGAGGGAGAAAGAGGGAGAGGGATATGGAGGGAGAGAGATAGAGAGGGAGAAAGAGAGAGAGGGATAGAGAGGGAGAGAGAGAGATAGAGAGGGAGAGCGATAGAGAGGGATAGAGAGGATATAAGAGGGATAAGCAGGGAGAGGGATAGAAAGGGAGAAAGAGGGAGAGGGATAGAGAGGGAGAGAGAGAGATAGAGAGGGAGAGCGATAGAGAGGGATAGAGAGGATATAAGAGGGATAAGCAGGGAGAGGGATAGAAAGGGAGAAAGAGGGAGAGGGATAGATAGGGATAAAGAGGGAGAGGGAGAAAGAGGGGGGAGGGAGAGAGAGAGGGAGAGGAATAGAGAGAGAGATAGAGAGGGATAGAAAGGGATAAAGAGAGAGAGAGAGGGAGAGAGAGGGAGGGGGAGGGGGAGGGGGAGAGAGGGAGAGAGAGGGAGAGAGAGAGAGATCCTTCTTTATTGCTGAAAATTTAAGAAGCTAAAGTTATTTGGACTTTTATATGGATTGAGTGAGCCGCTGTATCTTTGCCGATGCAACACCCCCCCCCCCCCCGCAGGCATTGCCGCAACATATATATATATATATATATATATATATATATATATATATATATATATATATATATATATATATACATTTTGGATGATGCAGCAGAGCTTAGTTTGTCATCTGACACAGCACACTGTGATATTACGGATGACCATCTGCTCTCTGGGATGTTTATATCAGACCCCATGTAAATGTATTAGAAGAGCCATCATCACATGCAGAAGGAAAAATGGGAAGTCTAACGGAGCTCTGCTACACCTACACCCCATAATACCAGCCAGGAGTCTGCATGGGGTTTTCTATCTTAGTCAGCAATCACATATGACTAGAGTGTCACTTACCCGTTTATCCGGCCCTTTAAGTAGTAATTCATAGTACTACAAAAAACTTTCCATTCTTCATCAGTCGTTTCGCCTAACTCATCTTTAAACCAACCCTCTGCCAGATACAAATGATGAGGTTAGTAGTTGGAGCGGCGCAGCGCCTGGCGGGGGGTAATATCTGTTACCTTTCTTCACATCTCTTAATCAGCATCTGATGTAATAATGTTCCATCAACTACATATGTGGACTAGATGGTGACTCATCATCATTATCATCATCATCGTCTACAAAAGTAGCCAGTGATAGTTTCCAGGTTTTTCTTTATGATTTGTTACATTTTGGCTCATTATGAGGTGTAGATGTTATTTACTATATGATTCGGGTAACAGACCCCCCAGGAGCTGAAGGACAAAGTAATAAAGAGACAAGGCAAGTCCAAAAACCAAAACTGATGAATATTAAGAATGTCAGGTCTAAGTTTTTATCACCTATTAGTTGGCTTAAAAATTGTACTAAACTTTTGGAGCAATTTAGACCACGACTAGAGATGAGCGAACGTACACGGATAAGCACTACTTGTCCGAGTAATGTGCTTTATCCGAGTATCGCTGTGCTTGGCTCTAAAGATTCGGGGAGCGCCGCTGCTGACAGGTGAGTTGCGGCGGGGAGCAGGGGAGAGCGGGCGGGAGAGAAGGAGAGAAAGATCTCCCCTCCATTCCTCCCGGCTCTCCCCTGCAGCTCCCCGCTCCGCAGCGCTCCCCGAATCTTTAGAGCCGAGCACAGCGATACTCGGATAAAGCACATTACTCAGACGAGTAATGCTTATCCGAGTACGTTCGCTCATCTCTAACCACGACCCCATATATAGAGGTGAAAGCCCCCAGTGACTGACTGACTCTCCACTAATTCTCTAATTTCCCTGTGTTGTACAAACATGAAATTTGGCACAACCAATCTTTAGGTACTAAATTAAAAAAGTAAAGGGGTCACAACATGATTATTCAGTGCTAAGTGCAAAAGTAAGTGCACCCCAATGTAATGCAACTTCCTGGTGTCGTACAAGCATGAAATTCACCACGATCATTCTTTAGGTCCTAAATGGGAAAAGTGAAGGGATCACAACTGGATTATTGAATGCTAAGTGCAAAAGTCAGTGCACATTTATGCAATGTAACTTCCCGGTGTCGTACAAACGTGAAATGTGGCACAAGCATTCTTGAGGTCCTAAATGAGGAGAGTGGGAGGGGTGGCACATTCTGCAGAGGAACATGGATACATGCAGCCTGGGGAGAAGCTACTGCTACTCTATATGCATACATATTGTATTCCTCTGTTAACCTTGAATCATAAAATGTATCATGCAAACAACACGTAAACATCTGTATGAAATTAAACCCGGGCTGGGTTTACCAGCTAGGAAATATGGTGCAAATCATGTAACAAGTTTTTTGTGGTGCAATTTTCACCAGAAAGCTGGTAGATTTTAGTACCTTTAGGTCAACAAATGAGAAAGATGCTGCAGAATAAACTTACCCATATTTAGCGGAAAATCAGGATGATGGGTCAGTGAGATACGTGCTTTAACTAGAAGAAATGGTATTGTTGGATGTTCACAAGTTCGGAGCTGAAGCCACCACGCAATAACATTAACAATCAGGATTATCTTCCACCCATTAAACATTATTTCGGATGCAATCCTTTCTGAAGTGCTACACTGTACAGAGAACCCCATTCTGTGCACATGTGAGGGTCTCAGAGATGACTATTAGAGATAAGCAAGCACGCTCAGTTAAGGCAGTTACTCGAGTGAGCATCGCTCTTCTCAAGTAACTACATACTCCTCCAAGCAAATGTGGTGGTGGTGGTGGTGGGGGGGGGGCAGCGGGGGTGAGCAGGGGGTTGCGGGGGGAGAGATAGACAAAGAGATTTCTCTCACTCTCCCCCCTGCTCGTATTTGCTTGGACGAGTATGCAGTTGCTCGAGAAGAGCGATGCTCGCTCGAGTGACTGCCTTAACCGAGCATGCTCGCTCATCTCTAATGACTATGTTGTACACCATTAGTATTTTCCCCGGCTGCTCCTACGTGATGCTGCAACCAGACCCAGACAATCATATCTGTGACCAGATGGTGGGAGGGCACACAGAATGGTGTCATGTACCCCATGTAGCCCCCATGTGCCCCCTGTCTTACAGTGGATGTTCATCCTGGAGCCATTCTATGTGTCCATGTGTGGTGAATGGACCCCCCGGACACATCCAACTGTATGTCTATACCGGCTATATGTACCTGTACAGTTACAGACGTCGCCTGTTGACCCCCAGTGTAATTCGACATTTACCCCTCAGGATGTGGATTTCTCATCCTGGGTAATGATCACGGCTTTTCCGTACAGCTGAGGTAAAGGTCCGTATGTAGCGGCATATTCCAGCTCGCCGAATCTCAGTGACCTCATTTACTGACATAAAGCCTTGTACATGTACAGACATTTCTCAGGTAGTTACCTGGGCAGCGTATACATTGACCAGCGGCATCTGAGAGACAAAGTAAGAATTATATCAGCAGTGTCAACATTTTCCAGAGACCCTTTCATGTCCAGAGGTTTTGCACTTTTTTATTTCCATTTTTTATCTCTGCCCTCCTGGAGCTTTGCGTTTTTGGACATTTATGGTGACAGAGCTGTAAGAGAGCTTAATTTTTGTGGTGCGAGTTGCATTTTTTAACAGTTCCATTTACTTACAGTAAACTGTCCTGAAAAACCTAAAATTGGAATGATATGAAAAAATTTCAATTGTCCCAATTTGAAGAGTTTTGTTTTTATAGCATTCATGATGCACTAAAACTCAAATGTTCATTTTATCCTGCAGATGAGTATGAATACAGTGATACCATATTTATCTAGTAAGTGTATTACTTAAAAAAACATATCCTGATTCCCATAACTATTTTATGTCCCCATCCATGGGCCCATGTGGAGGCTTGTTTTTATAGTTTGAGCTGTACCTTTCTTTGGTACCTGAGATGTGCAATTGGGTATAGGTCAGGCCTCTGGATGGGCCACTCAAGGACATTTACCCAGTTTTCCTATGTTACTACTGTGTTATCCTGTCTGTGTGCTTACGGTCATTATTTTGTTGGAAGGCGAACCTTCTGTCCAGTCTAAGGTCCCATGCGCTCTGGATCAGTTGTCATTATCTCTGTACTTTGAGCCATTCAGCTTTCCATCCACCCTGACCGGTCTCACCTTCCCAAGCGTAATGCTCCACCACCAGGCCTCCCTGTAGGGATGGTTTTGGGAGGCGATCAGCGATGACTGGTTTCCGTCCACTCTGACCGGTCTCTACTCCCTCACATGATACTCCACCACCAGGCTTCACTGTAGGGATGGTATTGAGCAGGCAATGAGCGGTGTCTGTTTTCCTCTAGATATTGCATTTACACTTGAAGACAAAAAGTGCAATCTGGGTGCCATCATACCAGACAATCTTGTTTCTCTCAGTCTGAGAGTCCTTGAGATGTTTTTATTTTCCTTTTTTTTGTGTAAAAGACAGCTTTCATACAACTTTTACCAAGGAGAGGCTTCTTTATAGTTACTTACTTACAGTAAGCCCAGATTGCTGCCTTTTGGAACCTTCTCCCAAATTACTCAAGATGTTTGGAGCTCTGTCAGAGTGACCATTGCATTCTTGGTCACCTCTCTTATTAAGGCCCTTCTCCCCTGATTACTTAGGTTGGTGGTTTGGTCAGCTTTAGAAACCGTTATGGAGGCCACTGTTCTATTGAGAACTTTCAATAGAGCAGAAATGTTTTGCAGCTTCTCCAGATCTGTGCCTCCACACAATCCTGTCTGAGAGCTCTACAGGCATTTTTTTCCTTCTCTTGGCTTTGTTTTGTTCTGATATGCATTGTGAGCTGTGAGGCTTTGTATAAGTGTGTGTGTGTGGGTGTGTGTGTGTGGGGGGGGTACACTATGTCCATTTAACTGAATTTAGCACATGTGGACTTCAAAAAAGGTGTAGAAAAATCTCAAAGATCAAGAGGAATAAGAAGCTCTTACAGCTAAATTGTAAGTATCAAGCAAAAGGGTAAGTGAATATTAATGTCAATGTTCATTTTTATATATAAAAAATTACAAAAAATTCTAACATTCTGTTGTCATTTTGTCATTATTGTGTATTGAGTGTAGAATGATGCGGATAAACTGGATTTTTCTTTTTATTTGCACAACATAACAAAATGTAAAAAAGTGAAAAGGCCTGCAGACTTTCAGAATGCATTGTATTAAACTCCCTTTTACTCAATTGTGAGACGATGCCCAGAGAGCCTGCAGTTCCTGCATTGTATATTTTTTTAATTTACGGTGTTCAACAAGCAGGATAAGTGGAGCAACATTTTAACATTTTGGCCTTTTAGTCTTCTATAGCACGAGTGCTGGTGGTTATCACTAGCATTCATGGTTTCTCAACAATAGCCGGCAGAGCCTGCAAGTGACTGGTGATATAGAAATTACATAACTTTTGTGATTTCCATTTATCCCATTACGATTATGAGGTTTTGCGTCAAATTATTTATTAATCTATACTTGTGATTTTCTGTTGTTGGAACTCTATGAAGTGTTGTTGGCGTTTTTCTTTGTATCATCTTGGGGTGCATGTGACCTTTTCTTCACTTTGATCCACTTTATACTGGGTAAAACCAAGGGGAGGGATTGATGATCGCTAGCCTTGATGAATATACAGTTGCCTGGTTACGAACCAGGAATATGGCCATATATATTTATTAAGCATTTCTTAATTGCCATTTTAAATCTTACCATAAAGTAATGCACCCAATATGCAAATCTGCAGAATCCAGAAGGGTGCCATGTCTGAGAATAAAAAGAAAAAAAAAGATCTTAATACAGAAAGCAGGAAGAGACATCAATCATAAGTAGCATATTCTCCATCACATGACCTGCCCTGTCACTCCTGTTAATGAGTCATTGTAGCAGTTATAATTGTTATATTCTTATACCTAAGCATTATACTAATTATATTCTTGTACATAGGGGGCAGTATTATAGTAGTTATATTCTTGTATATAGGGGGCAGTATTATAGTAGTTATATTCTTGTACATAGGGGGCAGTATTATAGTAGTTATATTCTTGTACATAGGGAGCAGTATTATAGTAGTTATATTCTTGTACATAGGGAGCAGTATTATAGTAGTTATATTCTTGTATATAGGGGGCAGTATTATAGTTGTTATATTCTTGTACATAGGGAGCAGTATTATAGTAGTTATATTCTTGTACATAGGGGGCAGTGTTATAGTAGTTATATTCTTGTACATAGGGAGCAGTATTATAGTAGTTATATTCTTGTACATAGGGGGCAGTGTTATAGTAGTTATATTCTTGTACATAGGGAACAGTATTATAGTAGTTATATTCTTGTACATAGGGGACAGTATTATAGTAGTGATATTCTTGTACATAGGGGGCAGTGTTATAGTAGTTATATTCTTATACATAGGGGGCAGTATTATAGTAGTTATATTCTTGTACATAGGGACAGTATTATAGTAGTTATATTCTTATACATAGTGGACAGTATTATAGTAGTTATATTCTTGTACATTGAAGCATTATTATAGTAGTTATATTCTTGTACATAGGGGGCAGTATTATAGTAGTTATATTCTTGTACATAGAGGGACGTATTATAGTAGTTATATTCTTGTACATAGGAGAAGTATTATAGTAGTTATATTCTTGTACATAGGGGGCAGTATTATAGTAGTTATATTCTTGTACATAGGGGCAGTATTATAGTAGTTATATTCTTGTACTTAGGAGGCAGTATTATAGTAGTTATATTCTTGTACATAGGGGGCAGTATTATAGTAGTTATATTCTTGTACATAGGGGCAGTATTATAGTAGTTATATTCTTGTACATAGGATACAGTATTATAGTAGTTATATTATTGTACATAGGGCCAGTATTATAGTAGTTATATTCTTGTACATAGGGGGCAGTATTATAGTAGTTATATTCTTGTACATAGGGGCAGTATTATAGTAGTTATATTCTTGTACATAGGGGGCAGAATTATAGTAGTTATATTCTTGTACATAGAGGGCAGTATTATAGTAGTTATATTCTTGTACATAGGAGAAGTATTATAGTAGTTATATTCTTGTACATAGGAGGCAGTATTATAGTAGTTATATTCTTGTATATGGGAGAAGTATTATAGTAGTTATATTCTTGTACATAGGGGCAGTATTATAGTAGTTATATTCTTGTACATAGGGAGCAGTATTATAGTAGTTATATTCTTGTACATAGGGGGCAGAATTATAGTAGTTATATTATTGTACATAGGAGAAGTATTATAGTAGTTATATTCTTGTACATAGGAGCAGTATTATAGTAGTTATATTCTTGTACATAGAGGGGAGTATTACAGTAGTTATATTCTTGTACCTAGGGGACAGTATTATAGTAGTTATATTATTGTACATAGGAGAAGTATTATAGTAGTTATATTCTTGTACATAGGAGCAGTATTATAGTAGTTATATTCTTGTACATAGGGAGCAGTATTATAGTAGTTATATTCTTGTACATAGGAGCAGTATTATAGTAGTTATATTCTTGTACATAGGTGGCAGTATTATAGTAGTTATATTCTTGCACATAGGAGAAGTATTATAGTAGTTATATTCTTGTACATAGAGGGGAGTATTACAGTAGTTAAATTCTTGTACATAGGGGATAGTATTATAGTAGTTATATTCTTGTACAAAGGAGAAGTATTATAGTAGTTATATTCTTCTACATAGAGGGGAGTATTATAGTAGTTATATTCTTGTACATAGAGGGGAGTATTATAGTAGTTATATTCTTGTATATAGGGTACAGAATTATATTAGCTATATTCTTGCACATAGGAGAAGTATTATCGTAGTTATATTCTTGTACAAAGGGGGCAGTATTATAGTAGTTATATTCTTGTACATAGAGGGAAGTATTATATTAGTTATATTCTAGTACATAGGGGGCAGTGTTATAGTAGTTATATTCTTATACATAGAGGGCAGTATTATAGTAGTTATATTCTTGTACATAGGAGAAGTATTATAGTAGTTATATTCTTGTACATAGGAGAAGTATTATAGTCGTTATATTCTTGTATATGGGAAAAGTATTATAGTAGTTATATTCTTGTACATAGAGGAAAGTATTATAGTAGTTATATTCTGGTACATAGGGGGTAGTTTTATAGTAGTTATATTCTTGTACATAGGGAGCAGTATTATAGTAGTTATATTCTTGTACATAGGAGCAGTATTATAGTAGTAATATTCTTGTACATAGGAGCGGTATTATAGTAGTTATATTCTTGTACATGGGAGGCAGTATTATACTAGTTATATTCTTGCACATAGGAGAAGTATTATAGTAGTTATATTCTTGTACATAGAGGGGAGTATTACAGTAGTTATATTCTTGGACATAGGGGACAGTATTATAGTAGTTATATTCTTGTACATAGGAGAAGTATTATAGTAGTTATATTCTTCTACATAGAGGGGACTATTATAGTAGTTATATTCTTGTACATAGGGGCAGTATTATAGTAGTTATACTCTTGTACATAGGGTGCAGTATTATACTACTTATATTCTTGTACAAAGGGGGCAGTATTATAGTAGTTATATTCTTGCATATATGGGGCAGATTTATAGTAGTTATATTCTTGAATAAAAGAGCACTAATATGGTGTACACTAATTGCTGTACATAGGGGCAGTTTTACAATAGTTGTGTTCTTGTGCAAAGGATCAGTACTATAGTAGTTATATTCTTCTACATAGGAGCAGTATTATAGTAGTTATATTCTTGCACATAGGGGGTAGTGTAATAGTAGTTATATTCTTGTACATAAGGGGCAGTATTATGGTAGTAATATTCTTGCACATAGGAGGCAGTATAATAGTTGTTATATTCTTGTACATAGGGTGCAGTATTATAGTAGCTATATTCTTGTACATAAGGGGTAGTATTATAGTGGTTATATTCTTCTACATAGGAGACAGTATTATAGTAGTTATAATATTGTATATAGAGGGCAGTATTATAGTCATTATATTCTTGCACATAGTAGCAGTATTATAGTAGTTATACTCTAGTACATAGGAGGCAGTATTATAGTAGTTATATTATTGTACATATGAGACAGTATTAGAGTAGTTATATTATTATATATAGGGGCAGTATTATAGTAATTATATTCTTGTACATTGGAGCAGTAATATAGTAGTTATACTCTTGTACATAGAATGCAGTATTATAGTAATTATATTCTTGTACATAAGGGCAGTATTATAGTAGTTATATTCTGGTATATAGGGGCAGTATTATAGTAGTTATATTCTTGTACATAGGGGGCAGTATTATAGTAGTTATATTCTTGTACATAGGGGGCAGTATTATAGTAGTTATATTCTTGTACACAGGATGCAGTATTATAGTAATTATATTCTTGTACATAGGAGCAGTATTATAGTAGTTATATTCTGGTACATAGGGGCAGTATTATAGTAGTTATAATCTTGTACATAGGGGCCAGTATTATAGTAGTTATATTCTTGTACACAGGATGCAGTATTATGCTAGCTATATTCTTGTACATAGGAGCAGTATTATAGTAGTTATATTGTTATATATATGGGGCAGATTTATAGTAGTTATATTCTTGAATAAAAGAGCACTACCATAGTGGTTCAATTGTTGTACATAGGGGCAGTTTTACAATAGTTGTGTTCTTGTGCAAAGGATCAGTATTATAGTAGTTATATTCTTGTACACAGGAGCAGTATCATAGTAATTATATTCTTTCACATAGGGGTTAGTATTATAGTAGTTATATTCTTGTACATAGGGGGTAGTATTATAGTAGTTATATTCTTGTACATAGGGGGCAGTATTATAGTAGTTATACTCTTGTACATAGGGGGTAGTATTATAGTAGTTATATTCTTGTACATAGGGGGCAGTATTATAGTATTTACATTCTTGTACACAGGTGGTAGTATTATAGTAGTTATATTCTTGTACTTAGGGGTAGTATTATACTAGTAATATTCTTGCACATGGGAGGCAGTATTATAGTTGTTATATTCTTGTACATAGGGTGCAGTATTATAGTAGCTATATTTTTGTACATAGAGGGCAGTATTATAGTAGTTATATTCTTGTTTATAGGGGCAGTATTATTGTAGTTATATGATTGCACATAGGGGGTAGTATTATAGTAGTTATATTCTTGTACATAGGAGACAGTATTATAGTAGTTATATTATTGTATATAGGGGGCAGTATTATAGTAATTATATTCTTGTTCATAGGAGCAGTATTATAGTCATTATATTCTTGTACATAGGAGCAGTATTATAGTAGTTATACTCTAGTACATAGGAGGCAGTATAATAGCAGTTATATTATTGTACATATGAGACAGTATTATAGTAGATATATTATTGTATATAGGGGGCGGTATTATAGTAGTTACATTCTTGTACATAGGAGCAGTATTATAGTAGTTATAATCTTGTATATATGAGGCAGTATTATAGTAGTTATATTTTTGTACATAGGAGCCATATTGTAGTAGGAATATTATTGTGCATAGGGGCAGTATTATAGTAGTTATATTCTTGTACATAGGGGGCAGTATTATAGTAGTTAAATTCTTGTACATAGGAGCAGTATTATAGTAGTTATATTTTTGTACATAGGAGCAATATTGTAGTAGGAATATTATTGTTCATAGGGAGCAGTATTATGGTAGTTATATTTTTGTACATAGGAGCAATATTGTAGTAGGAATATTATTGCTCATAGGGAGCAGTATTATAGTAGTTATATTCTTTTATATAGGAGGCTATATTATAGTAGTTATATTTTTGTACATAGGGATCAGTATTATACTAGTTATGTTGTTGAATATATGGAGCAGATTTATAGTAGCCATATTCTTGTATAAAAGAGCACTATTGTAGTGGTTTAATTGTTGTACATAGGGACAGTTTTACAGTAGTTGTGTTCGTGTGCAAAGGATCAGTATTATAGTTGTTATATTCTTGCACATAGGAGCCTTATTATAGTAGTTATATTTTTTGTATATAGGAGCAGTTTTTTAATAGTTGGATTCTTGTACATAGGCAGTATTATAATAGTTTTATTCTCATAAATAGTGGGCAATATTATAGGAGTATTATTCTTTTTCATAGGGGTCAGTATTATAGTAGTTATATTCTTGTACACAGGATGCAGTATTATGGTAGTTATATTCTTGTACATAGGAGCAGTATTATAGTAGTTATATTGTTATATATATGGGGCAGATTTATAGTAGTTATATTCTTGAATAAAAGAGCACTAACATAGTGGTTCAATTGTTGTACATAGGGGCAGTTTTACAATAGTTGTGTTCTTGTGCAAAGGATCAGTATTATAGTAGTTATATTCTTGTACACAGGAGCAGTATTATAGTAATTATATTCTTTCACATAGGGGTTAGTATTATAGTAGTTATATTCTTGTACATAGGGGGCAGTATTATAGTATGTACATTCTTGTACACAGGGGGTAGTATTATAGTAGTTATATTCTTGTACTTAGGGGTAGTATTATAGTAGTAATATTCTTGCACATGGGAGGCAGTATTATAGTTGTTATATTCTTGTACATAGGGTGCAGTATTATAGTAGCTATATTTTTGTACATAGAGGGTAGTATTATAGTAGTTATATTCTTGTACATAGGAGACAGTATTATAGTAGTTATATTATTGTATATAGAGGGCAGCATTATAGTAATTATATTCTTGTTCATAGGAGCAGTATTATAGTCATTATATTCTTGTACATAGGAGCAGTATTATAGTAGTTATACTCTAGTACATAGGAGGCAGTATAATAGCAGTTATATTATTGTACATATGAGACAGTATTATAGTAGATATATTATTGTATATAGGGGGCGGTATTATAGTAGTTACATTCTTGTACATAGGAGCAGTATTATAGTAGTTATAATCTTGTATATATGAGGCAGTATTATAGTAGTTATATTTTTGTACATAGGAGCCATATTGTAGTAGGAATATTATTGTGCATAGGGGCAGTAATATAGTAGTTATATTCTTGTACATAGGGGCAGTATTATAGTAGTTATATTCTTGTACATAGGGGGCAGTATTATAGTAGTTATATTCTTGTACATAGGAGCAGTATTATAGTAGTTATATTTTTGTACATAGGAGCAATATTGTAGTAGGAATATTATTGTTCATAGGGAGCAGTATTATGGTAGTTATATTTTTGTATATAGGAGCAATATTGTAGTAGGAATATTATTGCTCATAGGGAGCAGTATTATAGTAGTTATATTTTCCTTTATATAGGAGGCTGTATTATAGTAGTTATATTTTTGTACATAGGGATCAGTATTATACTAGTTATGTTGTTGAATATATGGAGCAGATTTATAGTAGCCATATTCTTGTATAAAAGAGCACTATTGTAGTGGTTTAATTGTTGTACATAGGGACAGTTTTACAGTAGTTGTGTTCGTGTGCAAAGGATCAGTATTATAGTTGTTATATTCTTGTACATAGGAGCCTTATTATAGTAGTTATATTTTTTGTATATAGGAGCAGTTTTTTAATAGTTGGATTCTTGTACATAGGCAGTATTATAATAGTTTTATTCTCATAAATAGTGGGCAATATTATAGGAGTATTATTCTTTTTCATAGGGGTCAGTATTATAGTAGTTGTATTCTTGTACATAGGGGCAGTATTACTGTAGTTATATTCTTGTACATAGGCGTCCACGAGCGGAGAATCATAACGATTCTCCACTTGTGGAATTTAAATTTAGGCATGCTAGTGATATTCTGCCTCCGCCATGGACAGAAGCCATAAGGAGGACTTTTTTGCCCCTAGGAATTCTCTAGTTCTATGTACACCATCATGTTTTTTTTTTAGGCCAACCTCACTTATAACCTGATGTCCAATGGGCTGCTTCAATCTGCCTTTCTCTTGGGCCATAACACCTTTGGTCCACCGGTTATCAGGCCTTTTTTACCATGTCTATTTAGCCCTTTGTCATCAGGACCTTCCTGCACAGTTACAGTGCTGCTTATGCATTTCCCCTTGGTGCAGCCTCCTCCAGTTGTCTTCTCTACTGGGCTGCTACTATCTATTCAGATTGAATGTTGATTCTCTGTCCTGTGTAGCTGTGTGTGAATGTCTATTTTAGCTATTAGTTTTTACATGTGTCTGTGGAACCATCTTGGTCATTCACAACGAGGGTGGACATAGCCCTGCATTTTCTCCTCTCCAGGTGGATGATCTTGGCAGGGAAGCGTGTGTCCCCAAATGCCGCATCTCCCCCTGTACCTAATGTATTATCCCCACCCCTTTGTTTCAAGCTGATTATATACCACATGTAATTTGTTGTATTGTTTGTGTTATGCCATGTTTGAAAATGCTGTGGATTAAGTTGGCACTATACAAATAAAGAAGATTATTATTATTTCATTGGTCCATCTTGTTTTCAGAAATCACAAGTCGATTTATCACATTTTCAGTTTACCTGACTGCCACATTAACCAGCGATGGTCTCTACTTAATATTCCAAGATTTAAATTCTTATTTACCAGTTGATTGTCACATGATTTGCCTACAAAGTATTGTAATTGGGTCCACAGCTAATAATGGACTAAAAGTGAACTCAATACACTACAGGGCAAACACCAAATTTTAAAAGAAAGATTTTCAGCCAGCGCTGCCAGCCATGATCTATCTTCCTCCCCGTCTTAATGAAAAACATATGAAGGCTAAGTAGGAGAAACACAGCTCTAAAGTCATTTGTACTCACTTTTTCAAGCTCTCAGTCTTCCTTGTAGGTCTTACTGACTGGCTCACTCTCCTCTAAGACTTGCTGCTTCTAGGATAGATTAAAAATTGAAATCTAGGAGGGTAAAAACAAACACAAACTATTGTATCACATACTATTTGCTACGTGTGCTGCTGGGATCTGTAGTTCTAAGCTTCCTAGCAGCACAGCCCTAACAGGGTTAATTGATTGAGCTGGCTGGGTGTGGTACTTCCTGCTAGCCAATCTCCTGGGTCTTTGCTTCCATATAAACCCAGCTCCTGGTCAGTCTCTGTATGGTGTTCAGGGTGAGCACTCATGAATCCTTGCCTGTTGAAGTCTGCTATCTGTGTTTTGTTGCAGCTTGCTGTTTGATCTGTGCAGCTTAAGTTTATTGGCCAACATACAAACTAACGCCTCACATTTATATTCAGCTTATGATCTGCTATTAGTGTTTGCATTGTGGCTGCTGTATGCTGTGTATACTGGTTCTGTGTGTCCTGTTGTTCAGTCCCTGTTATGTGGCATTTGAATGTGTCCTGTTCTGGTGCATGGCTCCTTGGATCAGCTAGGGCCAAGATCCAAAGACCGCTGGGCCGCCTGCTTAGTTAGGGCCAGGTCAACCTACTGTGTAGCACAGGGTCAGTTTGCATGAAACCCGTGTGAATACTGTGTGCAACCCGTGTGCGTACCCAGTTCTCCTCTTTGGTCACGATCGTGTGGGCCCTGTGCTTAATTTGCCCACACAATTGTAATACTATTGTTGCAGCTGTTCTGAAGTCTTCACTTTGCTTTCTGGCCGGACCAGGGTTTGGCAGTGTCTCTACCTTTCCTGGAGCTGAGGGGTGTGGGTGTTGAATGAGTGATGTCAGTCCTCACCTGTTTCTGAGTAGCTCTGCTCCTATATAAGCCATGCTAGAATTGACCTCAGTACTGATCAATTTTTCAGTTGCTACCTGGATTGCTGCTGAGGAGCACAGCCTGCACTGGAGCTCCTCCACGTTTAAGTTAAGTATCTTTGCTTTTATGGTGTTCTGTTCCCTTTTTTGTATCAAGGCTCCCTGGTAGGGAATACTTAGTGGCCCAGGCAAGCGTTGTGGCTCCGCACCTGTCAGAAGCGATCGGCCCGCCGAGTAGGCAGGGCCCCCTCCCGAGTTGGGGGTTTGCAGGGTAAGGAGTTCCCTTAGTTTTGTATTTACGTTGCACAGTTGTGCTTTCCTTTTGTTTTTGTATATTGCATGTCCGGTAAGGACACAACAGATTGACCTGCCCTTACTTACTCAGAGATTCTATGTGTGTATTATGAATTTCCTTGAGGTTTTGTCGCACCAGCTTGGAGCGCTGGCTGCTGAGGTCACAGAGGTAAAACAGTGACAACTTGCACTGCAGGTTCCGAGCAAGGAACCAAAGATTGAGCTTCCCGATCATTTTTCTGGTGATAGGCAGAAATTCAGATCTTTTCGGGAGGCCTGTAAGCTCTATTTTAGACTGCGTCCAGTGTCTTCAGGGGACGACGCCCAGAGGGTGGGCGTTGTCATGTCCAGACTGCAGGGGGCACCGCAGGCATGGGCTTTTTCCTTGCCTTCAACGTCTGAGGTCTTGGCCTCAGTTGATACCTTTTTTGCTGCATTGGGTCTTATCTATGATGACCCAGATAAGATATCAGCGGCTGAGGGAAATATCAGACGTTTGCGACAGGGAGACTCCCCTGTCGAGGATTATTGTGCTGGGTTTCGAAGGTGGGCAGCAGAAACTCAGTGG
The DNA here is from genome assembly GCA_035609135.1 of Eleutherodactylus coqui. Lineage (NCBI taxonomy): Eukaryota > Metazoa > Chordata > Amphibia > Anura > Eleutherodactylidae > Eleutherodactylus > Eleutherodactylus coqui. The sequence goes on along the minus strand of CM069405.1, from coordinate 23,005,422 downwards.
AATGACCCTGTTTTAAAGAACCAGTTCCATTGTGGTCTGTCAAATAAGATCAAGGATATACTGGTAGGGTATCCAGTACGCCGCAGTCTAGATGAGGCCATGTCTCTGGCTATTAAAGTTGGAAGATGGATCAGGGAGAGGCATCAGAAACTTTCCATAGATTTTGGCTTCTTACCTGTGGATGCAGAGGAGCCCATGCAGCTGGGGTCACTGTCTGGCAAGGTTAGGAGAGAAGGGAAGGTACAGTGTAAAGGTTGTTGCTTTTCCTGTAGCCGCACAGGTCATATGGCTCAGTGTTGTCTCCGTCATAATTGCCAGTCAGAACTTGATGGCCTGGAGATTAATGGGAAGGTCCCTCTAGTCCATCAAATTGCTGGGGGTCATCCTCCAGGCTGGTGCTTCCTGCTGAGATCCTTTGTTACAGTGTGGGCAGTCCCATAAAAGTCTTTCTGGATTGTGGAGCTAGTATTAATTTAATACATCAGGAAACGGTCAAACATTTAGGCTTAGAGATGAATCCTTTGGATTTTCCTATCCCTGTGTCCGTCATTGATGCTGCCCCACCATCTCAGAGAAGTCTGAGGTTTTGCTAGCATAATGTCCATTTAAAGATTGGGCTGTTCCACACAGAAATTATAACATTATATGTCATGAAATCCCTCCCTACACAAGTAGTCTTGGGGTTGCCTTGGCTACGCTTACACAACCCAGTAGTGGACTGGGAGAAGGGGGAGATTGCGAAATGGAGCCCTGGTTGTCTGTCCTGTTGCATTTCTGTTGATATAGCTTCTATTCAGGCAGAAGAGTTACCTGAATTTATCGCTGACTTCTCTGATGTGTTTTCCCAGGAGGGGGCAGACAAATTACCACCACACAGACAGGGGGATTGTGCAATTGAACTTCTCCCAGACTGCAAGTTTCCCAAGAGTTGCATGTACAACATATCGGCCCCTGAGAGACAGGCGCTCAAAGATTATATCCAGGACAGTTTGAGAAAAAGTCATATATGGCCATCTAATTCCCCACTAGCAGCTGACTTCTTTTTTGTAAAGAAAAAGGATGGCGGGTTACGTCCCTGTGTTGACTTTAGGGAATTTAACAAAATCACGAAACGCAATCCATACCCTCTTCCCCTTATCCTGGATCCATTTTCACAGTTGAATGGCTCCAACTGTTTTTCTAAACTAGACTTGCACGGGGCATATAATTTAATCCGGAGGGGGACGAGTGGAAGACTGCGTTTAATACCCCAGAGGGGCATTATAAGAATCTGGTGATGCCTTTTGGTCTCGCTAATGCCCCTGCTGTATTTCAGTCCTTTATCAATGAGGTTCTCTATAAGTTTGTGGGCAGATTCGTACTAGTATACCTGGATGATATTTTGATCTTTTCCCCTGATTTTAAGTCTCATGTTTCCCATGTTCGCCAGGTCCTCCAAGTTTTGTGTGAGAATTGTTTGTTTGCCAAAAGAGAAAAATGTGTGTTTGCTGTACAAGAGATCACATTTTTGGGGCATATAATTACCCAAGAGGGTTCCAAGATGCACTCTGAGAAGGTTCGAGCGGTGCAGGACTGGGTCCTACCAGAGAATGTGAAAGCCCTACAAAGGCTCTTGGGAATCACCAACTATTACCGTAGATTCATTAGGAATTTTTTGGTGATTGTTAAACCTCTTACTGATATGACCAAGAAGAGGTGTTTTCCTACTAAATGGTCGGCGGAAGCAATGCAGTCATTTCAGAGATTGAAGAAGTGTTTTGCTACGGCTACAGTTCTGGTGCAGCCAGATTCTTCTAGGCCTCCTATTGTTGAGGTCGATGCTTCAGAGGTGGGGGTTGGAGTAATTCTGTCTCAGGGAAAGGAGACATTGCAAGACCTCCGCCCGTTTGCATTCTTCTCTCGTAAATTTTCTTCTTCGGAACAAAATTATGATATTGGGGACAGGGAATTGCTGGCGATTAAATGGGCATTCGAGGAGTGGCATCATTTTCTAGAGGGGGCGCGACACAAAGTAACGGTTTTCACGGATCACAAAAACCTTATTTATCTGGAATCTGCTAAGAGACTTAACTCCAGACAGGCACGCTGGTCACTTTTCTTTTCCCGCGTCAAATTTTTAGTTACATATTGTCCTGGCTGGAAGAATGTGAAGGCCGATGCTCTTTCGAGAAGTTTTCTTCCAGTAGTTTCTGATGAACCGCCTGCCCCTATCCTGTCTAAAGGGGTGGTGGTGTCGGCAGTGTCATTAGAGTTAGAGGAGCAAGTCCGTAAAGCACAGAATTTGGCCCCGTCAAAGCTTCCGGTTGGGATGCTTTTTGTTCCAGTTCATCTAAGGTTACAGGTGCTGGCTGAGATTCATAGTTTGGTATTGCCCGGGTATTCAGGAATTAATAATACCCGTAGGCTACTCTCTAGAACGTTTTGGTGGCCGTCATTATGACGGGATACGTTCAGTTTTGTTTCTTCTTGTGAGGTATGTGCCAGAACCAAGTCATCCCGCAGTCGGCCAGCCGGTATGTTATTACCATTGCCTATTCCTATGAGACCATGGACTCATTTGTCCATAGACTTCATTACGGATTTACCACCTTCCGACGGCAACACAGTTGTTTGGGTGGTAGTGGATCGGTTTAGCAAAATGTGCCATTTTTTGGCACTCCCTGGTTTACCGAATGCTAAGGTGTTGGCGAGTTTGTTCATTTGCCACATCATTAGACTACATGGTTTGCCAGAGAATATAGTCTCCGATTGTGGCGTGCAATTTGTTTCCAGCTTTTGCCGAATAGTGTGCTCTCGTTTGGGTGTCCAGCTCTCGTTTTCCTCGGCATACCATCCAGAGACCAACGGGCAGACTGAGAGATGTAATCAGAACCTGGAGCAATATTTACACTGTTATGTCTCGGAAAACCAGGAGGACTGGTCAAGGTTCTTACCACTAGCTGAGTTTGCTCCAAACAATAGACCACTGGAGGTGACGGGGACATCGCCGTTCTTTTGTAACTACGGATTTCACTCATGTTTTGGCCCCCTTTCCAAGAGGGTTTCTGAGGTACCAGGAGCAAATGAGTTTTGTTCTGATATTGAGGCCGGATGGGCGGAGGTCCAGAAAAATTTACAGGGATCAGTTCTGCGGAGCAACCAAATTGCAGACAGTCATTGCTCTGAGGGGGCGGGATTCTGTGTTGGAGACTTGTTTTTGTTGTCTACCATAGTGTTCTCCAACTCCAGTCCTCAGGGACCACCACAGGTCATGTTTTCAGGATTTCCTCAGTATTGCGCAGGTGATGTAATTATTATCAGTGCCTCAGACATTGCCACAGGTGTTCTTACCATAGGATATCCTGAAAACATGACCTGTTGGTGGTCCCTGAGGACTGGAGTTGGGGACCCCTGGTCATCCAGGAATATAAAACTTAAACAACCGTCCGCTAAACTTGGCCCGTGATTTATCGATCCGTTTAAAATAATTGAGAAGATTAATGCGGTCACTTTTCGGTTAGAAATTCCCAGTGCGATGAAGATTAACAATGTTTTCCACAAATCTCTGCTCAAAAGATTAATCGATTCTTGGAATGATTCACCACCCCCGGCTCCTGTGCTAGTGGATGGGGAGGTGCAGTTTGTAATAAGTCGCATTTTGGACTCTCATCGAGTCAGGAATTCTTTGCAGTATCTTGTACATTGGCGCGGTTATGGCCCAGAAGAAAGGTCATGGGTTCCTGCAGTTGATGTTCATGTAGATCGTCTGGTAAAAAAATTCACAGATCTAACCCTGGTTGTCCTGGTCCTAAGGGTCCTGGGGCCCCTTCTAGAAGGGGAGGTACTGTTGCAGCTGTTCTGAAGTCTTCACCTTGCTTTCAGGTTGGACCAACATTTAGCTGTGTCTCTACCTTTCCGGGAGCAGAGGGGTGTGGTGGTTGAATGAGTGATGTCAGTCCTCACCTGTTTCTGAGTAGCTCTGCTCCTATATAAGCCATGCTAGAATTGACCTTAGTGCTGGTCAATATTTCAGTTGCTACCTGGATTGCTGCTGAGGAGCACAGCCTGCCACTGGAGCTCCTCCACGTTTAAGTTAAGTATCTTTGCGTTTGTGGTGTTCTGTTCCCTTTTTTGTATCAGGGCTCCCTGGTAGGGAATACTTAGTGGCCCAGGCATAGGCTGTGGGTCTGCACCTGTCGGAAGCGATCGGCTTGCCGAGTAGGCAGGGCCCCCTCCCGGGTTAGGGGTTTACAGGGAAAGGAGTTCCCTTAGTTTTGTATTTACGTTGCACAGTGGTGCCTTTTCTTTTGTTTTTGTATATTGCACGTCTGGTAAGGACGCAACAACTATTAGTTTAGAAGTCTTGGAGCAAGTAATCTCTACAACTAAGTAATTTCAGTGGCCTCTTAGATATTGTAGACAATTTTATGTAACATATAACAGTCTGTGCTCAGTGGTGTAGCTGTAGGGGGTCACAGTGGTCACAAATGGGACCAAGTGTCAAAGCCATGGTGAACCATTGGCCCCCTTAACCATATGAGGCTCAGTGAATGTTGCTTAATGATAAACTTAGTGTCTTGCACTGCATGTGGCACATGGCAGTGTCTGCATATTCAGAAGTCCAGTTGAGCAGAAAGCTAGCTTTATGGGCACAGTGTGGTCTCAATACTAATTTGGAGGGAAACAGAGGGCTTATTAATTTGTAAGCACAGTGAGCTCATTCCTACATTGGGAGGCTAATCGGGACTGATGGGGGGGGGGGTATTTTGACTTTGAAAACACATTATTTTGGGATACATGGGGCTTTTTTTTTACTTTAGAGGCACACATTTCTCATTATTACTTTGGGATAGAATAGGAGAACATTTTACTTTGGGCACACAGGGGACTGAATAATACTTTGGGGCTCAAAAAGTTCTTATTTCTAATTTGGGGTAACACAAACCTCATTATTACGTTCTGACATATGAGGGCTTATTACTACTTTTAGTGCAAAAATGGAGACTAGCTTTGGGGCAGAATGTGTTGGTTACTCTTACTTTGAGAGGCTCATAAGGGGACCCTATTATTATTTGGTAAACATTTAGGGGAATTGGGTCATGCCTGGAATAATTTTTCATAGCAGTCAGAGATAGAGTAGAAAAGAGAAACACGTATGACTACAATCAGAAGAAATGTCACCTGTGTCTACTGGAGGTAACTGCATTATAATCACAGCTCTATGTGAAGAACATGACTATTATGGCGCTTTCACAGAGCGTGTTTAGGTTTTCTTGGCGGTGCCATAAAATTGCTTAAACAGACGTTTTTTCCGTGCTTACAACCAGCGTTTTCTTACCCATTAAAAAACCAGGAGCAACATTTTTTTGTGAAAAAATACATTGCACCCTGGAAAACTCTCGCTCTGCCAAAATCCTCAGGATGCCTTTCAATGCATTTATAGAGGCACTTGTAAGCTTTTAGTACCATTGGGTGCAGCTAAAATGCCTCCCCCTTTCTTTTTTTCTCTACGAATGAGGAGCCGCGAAGCAGCATACTTTTCCCTAAATGTGAGTGTTGACCAGTAGAGAGTTGAAGAATAGAAGAGTGTCGCCCGGATCAGTAGCTACAGATAACAAGGCTGTGGTTTCTCCTGACCTCCCGTGAATCTTCCCTGTCACACCGTTTTAAGTTTTTGCACTCTTCTACTGGTCGCGTATATTGTTGGATTTTATTCAAGTTATTTCAACTAAACAGGCTTCACCAACTATTCCCAGTTGGGCTCAGAAAGTTAAATCCCTGTGTGTGGACTTTTTATTATGAACAACTGGATTCACTGCAGAAGACTGAACAATGGCCTCACGAGTAACAAACAAAACTAAGGTAATCCATCATTGGGTTCCCCTTATTAAATGGCCTGCCCTCTGCTATTGGACGTGTCAGTGGTTACCCTATGGGTGGTAGACAGTAGAGCCACTGTGACTAGGCCCAAAACTCTACCTCGCTGTCTCCTAGGCTGGGGCCCACTCCTGGGACGCAGCAATCGCAGCGTTCACATGCAACAATGATTGCACATATGCAGAATTTTGAGCGATAATCGTTAAGTGTAAATGGGCCTTAAGATTGATGCACCTTGAGGGACGAGCTTACTTTGTCGCCAATTAGCCCCTTGCAATGACATTGTGGTGTGCTCTTCAGTTGCCACAGCTCCCCGGGGTTTATTGAAGACTCCTGACCTGCCATGGATTTCAGCCCATTAAGCCTTGCCAGTGGCATGTTAAATGTACTGAAGCATTGCAAGTTCAAATCCTCTGCAAATCAAAGTTTTGTTTTGTTTTTTTTGTTACAAAAATATTAAATGTTTTAGAAAACACTCCTTTTCTATTTTTCCCTTAAAAATCTGAATAGAAAAAATAAACTTTACTGTCTGCAAAGGTCAAAATTAAAAAAATATTTTTGTTAATTATTGCACGCAGCCAATGTCCTCAGGGAAACCAAAATACAGATAGCCAGAACTGTGATTTTTTTTTTTTCCGTTTGTTAATTCTAAAAAATAAAATTCAGTTAGTGTGAAAACTTTTATAAGTGAGGGATAAGTTCACAGATAAAAGAAAAGCTTACCTGCTACTTGGCTGCCCTGGACTACATTGGCATGGAGCAGGGTTTATATAGGATCCTGGATCACTACTGAAGCCAATTTACATACTAGCCATGCCCATTGATCTGCCCTCTACAATGCTGTAGGACACATTTAGCTCAGTGTGTTGATACTGGCACAGGGGTAATATGAAGAGGGATAGCAAGTATGCACTTAGGATATGGCATAATGCCTCTGCTACATTTTTTGTTTACTAGAAGGCAGCTCTCTCACAAGCCAGTGTCCGACCTTCTACCAACTTATCCTTTCATTCTAGAGAAGACTTCGGCTTTCATTCATATTACAAAGTACGTGACGTGATAAAAGCTCGGACATTGACTAATAGGAAAGCTGCCTTCTAATGAGTGGCGCTGTAGAGGCATTATACTATCTTCTATTTGCATACTTCATTTCCCAGAGAAGCACTGCATGGCCTTTTTAGTCTCCTTATGCTGAGTAGGCAGTCCCCATAGGGCAAAACTGTATTCCTACCATCTTGGGTTATAGCAGGTGACATGGGAAAACCTTATAATTAACATCTTTCTATGGCGTCACTATAGTATGGTATATTACCGGGTTTCGACTGCCTTAATATTCCACATTGAAGCCCCATAAGTGGATGCAATTTTATCACTGTACTTATTGCAAGTTGGCGGTATAGATGGAAGCACAAATGGCTTACCATAATAAAAACAAATATAGCAAAAAATATATATTTGGTAAATGTAAAACAGATAAGAAAAAAAATGTAAGAAACCTTTTCTGAAGTTTCTTCTGCACTTCTGGTTACAGGTTTTGAGGCTTTGAGGGTCTGATGTACAGCTGATCCAGCAGTAGAGAAGGGAGCTTACATAGTTATTGAAATGAGCCAATCGCCCACCTGCTTGCAATGATGTCAACTAAATGATTGTGTGTGTGTGTGTGTGTGTGTGTGTGTGTGTGTGTGTGGACTTTCTAGTGTTAAACACGCATCACAAGTTGGTGCTTTGCAATTTTTGTGTGATGCGGTTTTAACATGAGAGTCCCATTAACAATCACGTGAAAAAAGTGCAGCAATATCGCAGCATTAAAAAAACGCAAGTGCGTGTTCAGCCTTAGGGCGCCCACCCACTGGCGATTTTTTTTTTTCTTTGCGTTTTGCGTTTTTTCTCAAGAGCAATTAGAATTGAATGTACTCCTGTCCACTTGCATTTTTTTTTGCGTTGTGTTGCGATTTTTAACATAGGAACTGTCAGTTGCATATGTGTCCTTATTTTTCTCCTAATGCACCCATGAAAGTCAATGGAAATTAATGGAAAAGCCGCGAAAACGCCGCGAAAACGCGGCAAAAAACGCCGCAAAAAACGCGAAAACGCTGCGTTTTTCACGCACGAAAATCGCAAACGCCAGTGGGTGGGCGCCCTTATAACGGGATATTTTTCAGACACCATGTCAGGTTAGTAGAGGCAAACAAGGAAGTAACAAATCATAAGAAATACCCAATAAAAGGCCCCATTTTAGAAACTATACCCCTCAAGGTCTTCATCTAGCAATGTTTTGGCCAGTTTGATCCCACAAGGGTTTCGCTGAAATTCTCACAATTGGGCCATGAAAAATGAAAGATTATTTTCTCCCATCAACATCTTGCTTTAATCCAAAAGTGTTCTCTTTCACAGTGGGACAAAAAAGGAGGAGACATTGAGGAGGATAGGACCCAATATACCAAGAAGCACACAGAACGAGCATCAATAGTCCATAGTCGAGATGGAAGTATCTATCCATTGGAGCACTAGAAGTCGTACATTGCACAGAATAGGACTTTATGGAAAAGCATCCCTAATAGAAGCTATTGCTTAAAGAAGCAAGAAGTAAACAGGTTTGATCTTCACTAGAGATGAGCGAGCGTACTCGTCCGAGCTTGATACTCGTTCGAGTATTAGCGTGTTCGAGATGCTCGTTACTCGAGGCGAGCACCACGCGATGTTCGAGTTACTTTCACTTTCATCTCTGAGACATTTGCGCGCTTTTCTGGCCAATAGAAAGACAGGGAAGGCATTACAACTTCCTCCTGCGACGTTCCAGCCCTATACCACACCCCTGCAGTGAGTGGCTGGGGAGATCAGGTGCCACCCGAGTATTTAAATTTGCCCCGCCCGCGGCTTGCCACAGATGCATTCTGACAGAGATCAGGGAAAGTGCTGCTGATGCTGGAGCTGCTATAGGGAGAGTGTTAGGAGTGATTTTAGGCTTCAAGAACCCCATTGGTCCTTCTTAGGGCCACATCTGACCGTGTGCAGTACTGTTGAGGCTGCTGTGAGTAGTGTTGCACAATTTTTTTTTTGTATATCGGGCGTGCAGAGCATTGTGTCCTCAGTCTGCAGTCATTGTACATAGTATAGGGCCAGTACTGGTGAGGCACGGACAGTGGTACAGGGAAAGAGATATACAGGCTATATTGGTAGTGGGCTTTTTCAAAAAAATTGGGGAAAAATACTATATTTGGGCTGCCTGTGACCGTCTTCAGTGTACTGCGTGTCTGCTGGGGGTAGTAGTCCTAATTAATACGCAGCTAAGCGTTACAGCAGGCTTGCGCAAAATTGTTTCCTGGCTCTGCTGTCTCCGTTACATCACCGCCGTCATAGCGCCAGAGGGAAACAGTATACATAATATACGCTGCCTACAGTATCTGTCTGCTGTATCAGCTTAGCATTTAAAAAAATAGAAGCAAAATACGTAAGGCCTACCACTGGCCTTTGGCCACTTGACTGCTTCTGCGCTGTGAATTGCACTAGCTGAGTCATACGCACCTACAGCTCACTACAGGCATGCGCATAATTGTTTGCTGGCTCTGCTGTGCGTTCCGTAAGCGAAGTCTGCCTCCAACCACAGGCCAATAAGCGGCACATTTAATTACAGCGTTCTGTTTCTGCTCTACTCGTAATACACGATGCTGAGAGGTAGGGGTAGGCCTAGAGGACGTGGACGCGGACGAGGACGCGGAGGCCCAAGTCAGGGTGTGGGCACAGGCCAAGCTCCTGGTCCAGGTGTATCGCAGCCGACTGCTGCGGGATTAGGAGAGAGGCAAGTTTCTGGGGTCCCCAGATTCATCTCACAATTAATGGGTCCACGCGGTAGACCTTTATTAGAAAATGAGCAGTGTGAGCAGGTCCTGTCGTGGATGGCAGAAAGTGCATCCAGCAATCTATCGACCACCCTGAGTACTACGCCATCCACTGCTGCAACTCTGAATCCTCTGGCTGCTGCTCCTCCTTCCTCCCAGCCTCCTCACTCCATTACAATGACACATTCTGAGGAGCAGGCAGACTCCCAGGAACTGTTCTCGGGCCCCTGCCCAGAATGGGCAGCAATGGTTCCGAATCCTCTCCCACCGGAGGAGTTTGTCGTGACCGATGCCCAACCTTTGGAAAGTTCCCGGGGTCCGGGGGATGAGGCTGGGGACTTCCGGCAACTGTCTCAAGAGCTTTCAGTGGGTGAGGAGGACGATGACGATGAGACACAGTTGTCTATCACTCAGGTAGTAGTAATTTCAGTAAGTCCGAGGGAGGAGGGCACAGAGGATTCGGAGGAAGAGCAGCTGGAAGATGAGGTGACTGACCCCACCTGGTTTGTTAAGCCTACTGAGGACAGGTCTTCAGAGGGGGAGGCAAGTGCAGCAGGGCAGGTTGGAATAGGCAGTGCGGTGGCCAGGGGTAGAGGCAGGGCCAGACCGAATAATCCACCAACTGTTTCCCAAAGCGCCCCCTCGCGCCATGCCACCCTGCAGAGGCCGAGGTGCTCAAAGGCGTGGCAGTTTGTCACTGAGAGTGCAGACGACCAACGAACTGTGGTGTGCAAGGTTTGTCGAGCCAAGATCAGCCGTGGAGCCACCACCACCAGCATGCGCAAACATATGATAGCAAGCACCCCACAAGGTGGGACGAAGGCCGTTCACCGCCTCCGGTTTGCACCACTGCCTCTCCCCCTGTGCCCCAACCTGTCACTGAGATCCAACCCCCCTCTCAGGACACAGGCACGACCATCTCCCGGCCTGCACCCACACCCTCACCTCCGCTGTCCTCGGCCCCATCCAGCAATGTCTCTCAGCGCAGCGTCCAGCCGTCACTAGCGCAACTGTTTGAGCGCAAGCACAAGTACGCCACCACGCACCCGCACGCTCAAGCGTTAAACGTGCACATAGCCAAATTGATCAGCCTGGAGATGCTGACGTATAGGCTTGTGGAAACGGAGGCTTTCAAAAACATGATGGCGGCGGCCCCGCGCTACTCGGTTCCCAGTCGCCACTACTTTTCCCGATGTGCCGTCCCAGCCATAGACGAGCACGTCTCCCGCAACATTGTACGCGCCCTCACCAACGCGGTTACTGCCAAGGTCCACTTAACAACGGACACGTGGAGAAGCACAGGCGGGCAGGGCCACTATATCTCCCTGACGGCACATTGGGTGAATTTAGTGGAGGCTGGGACTGAGTCAGAGCCTGGGACCGCTCACATCCTACCCACCCCCAGAATTGCGGGCCCTAGCTCGATGCTGGTATCTGCGGCGGTGTATGCGTCCTCCACTAAACCACCCTCCTTCTCCTCCTCCTCCTACACAACCTCTGTCTCGCAATCAAGATGTGTCAACAGCAGCACGTCGCCAGCAGTCAGTGTCGCGCAGCGTGGCAGCACAGCGGTGGGCAAGCGTCAGCAGGCCGTGCTGAAACTACTCAGCTTGTGAGAGAAGAGGCACACGGCCCACAAACTGCTGCAGGGTCTGACAGAGCAGACCGACCTCTGGCTTTCGCCGCTGAGCCTCCAACCGGGCATGGTCGTGTGTGACAACGGCAGTAACCTGGTGGCAGCTCGGCAGCCTCACGCACGTGCCATGCCTGGCCCACGTCTTTAATTTGGTGGTTCAGCGCTTTCTGAAAAGCTACCCACGCTTGTCAGACCTGCTCGGAAGGTGCGCCGTCCAAGACGGACGCTGCCACCCTGCGCACCCTGCAACATCGGTTTAATCTGCCAGTGCACCGACTGGTTGCGACGTGCCCACACGGTGGAACTCTACGCTCCACATGTTGGCCAGGCTCTATGTGCAGCGTAGAACTATAGTAGAATACCAACTCCAACATGGGCAGCGTAGCGGGAGTCAGCCTCCTCAATTCTTTACAGAAGAGTGGGCCTGGTTGGCAGACATCTGCCAGGTCCTTGGAAACTTTGAGGAGTCTACCCAGATGGTGAGCGGTGATGCTGAAATCATTAGCGTCACCATTCCTCTGCTATGCCTCTTGAGAAGTTCCCTGCAAAGCATAAAGGCAGACGCTTTGCGCTCAGAAACGGAGGTGGGGGAAGACAGTATGTCGCTGGATAGTCAGAGCACCCTCATGTCTATATCTCAGCGCGTTGAGGAGGAGGAGGGGGGAGGAGCATGATTAGGAGGGGGAAGAGACAGCTTGGCCCACTGCTGAGGGTACCCATGCTGCTTCCTGTCATCCTTTCAGCGTGTATGACCGGAGGAGGAGGAGGATCCTGAAAGTGATCTTCCTAGTGAGGACAGCCATGTGTTGCATACAGGTACCCTGGCACACATGGCTGACTTCATGTTAGGATGCCTTTCTCGTGACCCTCGCGTTACACGCATTCTGACCACTACGGATTACTGGGTGTACACACTGCTCAACCCACGAAATAAGGAGAAGCTTTCCACTCTCATACCCGAAGAGGAAAGGGGTTCGAGAGTGATGCTATACCACAGGACCCTGGCGGACAAACTGATGGTAAAATTCCCATCCGACAGCGCTAGTGGCAGAAGGCGCAGTTCCGAGGGCCAGGTAGCAGGGGAGGCACGGAGATCAGGCAGCATGTACAGCACAGGCAGGGGAACCCTCTCCAAGGCCCTTGACAGCTTTATGGCTCCCCAGCAAGACTGTGTCACCGCTCCCCAGTCAAGGCTGAGTCGGCGGGAGCACTGTAAAAGGATGGTGAGGGAGTACGTAGCCGATTGCACGACCGTCCTCCGTGACGCCTCTGCCCCCTACAACTACTGGGTGTCGAAGCTGGACACGTGGCCTGAACTCGCGCTGTATGCCCTGGAGGTGCTTGCTTGTCCTGCGGCTAGCGTCTTGTCAGAGAGGGTGTTTAGTGCGGCTGGGGGAATCATCACGGATAAGCGTACCCGCCTGTCAACCTTACAATCATAAAGATGAACAAAGCCTGGATTTCCCCAGTCTTCTCTTCTCCACCAGCGGACAGCAGCGATACCTAAACAATACGTAGGCTGCGCCCGCGGATGGAAGCATCGTTCTCTATCACCATCAAAAACGGGGACCTTTTAGCTTCATAAATCTGTGTATAATATTCATCCTCCTCCTCCTGCTCCTCCTCCTGAAACCTCACGTAATCACGCCGAACGGGCAATTTTTCTTACGCCCACAATGTTTATACGTTTCAATTCTCATTAAAGCGTTGAAACTTGCACCTGAACCAATTTTTATTATAACTGGGCTGCCTACAGGCCTGGTTACAAATTAAGCCACATTAACCAAAGCGATTAATGGGTTTCACCTGCCCTCTTGGTTGGGCATGGGCAATTTTGGGCATGAGATACATTAGTACTGTTGGTACACCAATTTTTTTGGGCCCTCGCCTGCAGTGTAATCCTAGTATTTTTAGCCCACCTGCATTAAACCTGACATTACCTCAGCTGTGCTGGGCACTGCAATGGGATATATTTATGTACCGCCGGTGGCTTCCTGGGACCCACCCATGCTGTCGGTCCACACGGAGTTGTAACTGCATGTGTCCACTTCTAAAGAACCCCAGTCTGACTGGGGCATGCAGTGTGGGCCGAAGCCCACCTGCATTAAATCTGACGTTACCTCAGCTGTGCTGGGCACTGCAATGGGATTTATTTATGTACCGCCGGTGGGTTCCAGGGAGCCACCCATGCTGTCGGTCCACACGGAGTGGTAACTGCATGTGTCCACTTATAAAGAACCCCAGTCTGACTGGGGCATGCAGTGTGGGCCGAAGCCCACTTGCATTAAACCTGACGTTACCTCAACTGTGCTGGGCACTGCAATGGGATTTATTTATGTACTGCCGGTGGGTTCCAGGGAGCCACCCATGCTGTGGGTCCACACGGACTTCACAATAGGGAGTTGTACCTGCCTGTGTCTATGAATTAAAAACCCTGGTCAAGTTGGGGCATGCAGTGTGGGCCGAAGCCCACCTGCATGTAATCTGACGTTAGCTCTGCTGTCCAGGGCACTGCAATGGGATACATTTATGTACAGCCGGTGGGTTCCAGGGAGCCACCCATGCTGTGGGTCCACAGGGACTTCACATTGGGGATTTGTACCTGCCTGTGTCTATGAATTAAAAACCCCGGTCAGGTTGGGGCATGCAGTGTGGGCCGAAGCCCACCTGCATTTAATCTGACGTTAGCTCTGCTGTCCAGGGCACTGCAATGGGATACATTTATGTACAGCCGGTGGGTTCCAGGGAGCCACCCATGCTGTGGGTGCACACGGAATTCCCATTGCGGAGTTGTACCTGCCTGTGACTATTTATAAAAAACCCCGGTCTGACTGGGGCATGCAGACACCTTGACAGAATGAATAGTGTGTGGCACATGGGTACCCCATTGCTATGCCCACGTGTGCAGCTCCTAATGGAGGTGGCACAGGATTGGATTTCTCATTGCTTCTGTACAGCATTGTGGGCTATCCCCCCACCCCTTTTAAAGAGGGTCGCTGCCTGGCTGTGCCAACCCTCTGCAGTGTGTGCCTGCAGTTCCTCCTCATGGCAGACGCACTTATAAATAGACATGAGGGTGGTGTGGCTATGAGGCCAGCGTGTGGCATGAGGGCAGCTGAAGGCTGCACAAGGACACTTTGGTGTGCGCTGTGGACACTGGGTCGTGCGCGCGGGGGGGGGGGGGCAGCATGTAACCCAGGAGAAGTGGCAGCGGAGTGTCATGCAGGCAGTGATTGTGCTTTGTTGGAGGTAGTGTGGTGCTTTGCGAAGGTATGCCTTGCTAATGAGGTTTTTTCAGAAGTAAAAATTGTTGGGAGGGGGGGGGGGCACTCTTGCCGTTATTGTGGCTTAATAGTGGGACCTGGGAACTTGAGATGCAGCCCAACATGTAGCCCCTCACCTGCCCTATCCGTTGCTGTGTCGTTCCCATCACTTTCTTGAATTGCCCAGATTTTCACAAATGGAAACCTTAGCGAGCATCGGCGATGTACAAAAATGCTCGGGTCGCCCATTGACTTCAATGGGGTTCGTTATTCGAAACGAACCCTCGAGCATCGCGAAATTTTCGTCCCGAGTAACGAGCACCCGAGCATTTTGGTGCTCGCTCATCTCTAATCTTCACCTAACAGCATACGGCCAACTCCACAAACACACAGTGGGAATACTTTCACTATATGTGGCCATATTTGGGGAATCTCCTACTATCCAGCATTTTCGCTTTGCACATGGTTACAATCATTCTTGTATCTCCTTGTGTCAAGGGAGAAGGAAATGCAGGTGCAAATGTTTTTAGGAGGGAAGGACAATTCTTGCTAAAATAGAGATGCCCACAATAATAATAATCATCCTCACCCCTAATTATATGGTGCCAACATTTTCCACAGTGCCTTACAAATCAGAGCATTCATATATTTAAACTAATAACCAAAGTGAGCAGAAGGGGTGATGACCCTGCCCACAGGAGATTACAACCTATGAGAAAAATTTGGTAGATGGCAGTGAAAGATTTGGGCTACTGCAGCAGGGTAACATTATATGTGGGCTTCATTCATAAGGTTTTAATGCTGAGTGAATTACATGTAAGATTCTGTGACTTCCCATGGGGGTGGGAGCATGGGGGTGAGGTCTCTGAGTGAAACAGGAAGTGAGTTGTTTGGACAGTTAGGCTGCCTGTCCACGAGTGCCGTGATATGCTGCGGTGGGTCTCCGACGTGGGAGCCACCGCCAGGAAGCAGTAGCCAACAGACAGATCTCTGCGATGAGCCTATCTGACAAAGAGGCTCACTGCGGTAAATCAGGGCAATTCACAGCATGCTGCAATTTGTGGTTCACAAACGGGGAATCTCTATGATAACAAAAATATGCTGGGTGACATCCTGCAAGACTACACTCCAAGTTATTCATCTAGGAGGGAAGTAAGTATATGGACCCCACAGGTGTTGTCTATAAGGTAATGTGGTTTGAGTTCTCCAGGGTTTAGCAGGGCTCCACATGTGGTTATTATCTGCTGCTTGGGCACACAGCAGGGTGTGGAAGGGAAATAGCACCATGTGTCACCTGATTCCTAGTTTAGTGATATTTACTGCATTGTGCTATTGTTATTGAGGATTGGAGATGTGTATAGCACTACAATGGTCGCTTTGATTTTCCTCAAGTCTTGGTCCATAGTGTGGTGCCAGTGGGTTTTCCAGGAGCAAAAGCTTGGAGTGAATGTTATAGGTGGGAAAGTGAAGCTGACGGACTCCCGGACTGAAGGCGGTCTGAGTATCCATACATGAGTGTCCCAGGGGTGAAGTGGTACGGTTGCATATTGCTGTCCAGTGCATTTGAGTGAGTGACTGAATTATTAGCCAATTCCAGTACCTTGGAAAACATAACTGTCATGTTGTACTCTGAATATAGTGAAGTACGTGCTAGAAGTCTGTACAAAATTGTAACCACCAAGAACATTACTCCTGCCTCATCATTGTAAGACATTGTGACCTGTAATGCATCCAGAAATGGTGGTTTTATTATACCAGTACAGAAAATACCCCCTTCTGAGTGTTTCCCCGGCAGCATCTTAAGGAGGCTTCTCTCTGTTTTCTACAGTGCACCAATACTAGAAGCAAGGAACTGGAAAAGTGAGTTTCTGTTATAAGTATTTATCCAAGTAGAGGTAGTTGGCCTGGTCTAGCAGTGGGTGTGCAAAACTCCACAGTATTTTCCAGCAGCTGTCAAGACGGGCAGACATTTTGTGACATTAAGACCTCATGTCCACTGCCAAAAGAAGAATTAAAATCCGCAGCGGATTTTAACTCTTCACCCGCACGTGGATCCGCATCCCATAGGGATGCATTGACCACCCGCGGGTAGATAAATACCCGTGGATGGTCAATAAAAGTGAATAAAAAAAATCATCGAGCATGCAAAAAAATCGACATGCTCCATTTTAGTGCGGGTCTCCCGCGGGGACGGCTCCCGCAGGCTTCTATTGAAGCCTAAGTAGTAAGTGACCTTGTTAGCAGCCCCAGTAGTAATAGTAACACATGTATTGGACTCAAAGGTCAGCAGCCAGGCATCATCCAGCATTTAGCTCTGGACTTTCAGATACTTCTGCTGTAATCAGACTGATCCAGGACTAACTATTCCCTGGCATCTGCTGCAGGAGCTAAAAAGGGTTGGAGGGAACAATGTTGGCATTTACATTACATGAAGACAATCCTACTGAGGACTTGGCTTCCAGGATGTGCAAATAATCAGGGACAGTAAATAATCAGGGACAGTTCATTACTATTAATGTCTGCTTGATTGTGCCTTTTGAGCAAGAGTTTTTCCTGTAGGTGTGTGCTGCACCATTGTTGCCATATTTTCACCATTGCTTTTCTTTACAGGGTGTGCTGGGAAGAGAAGTTCACTTCCTTATTTAGCAATCGGTATTCCCATCACATTCAGTAGATTGGTACGGTTAATTTATTGATGACATTTTAATAGTGTGGGGCGGGAATATTGATATTTCTCAAAACTTTTTGCCATTTATCAATTCCATTTTAGTCATCAGGGTTTGTTGAGTGCCATTCATGCTAGTGAAATGTTGCATCTGGCACTTCTGTTATATACATTGTTTGGCTCTTATGAAGCCAAACAGTGGAAATAGAATAGATGTCAGAGAGGCTTAACGTGGTACTATTGGATAACAGATACTGATAAATGGTTGGTACTAGAGATGAGCGAGTATACTCGCTAGAGGCAATTGCTCGAGCAAGCATTGCCCTTCGCGAGTGCCCGCCCACTCGAGACAAAAGGTTCGGGTGCTGGCGGCGGGCAGGGAGCTGCAGGGAGAGCGGGGCGGAACGGAGAGGAGATCTCTCTCTCCCTCTCTCCCCCCCCCCCCGCTCCCTCCTGCTGACTGCCGCCACTCACCGCTCCCCCACGCCGGCACCCAAACCTTTCGTCTCGAGCGGGCAGGTACTCGCTAAAGGCAATGCTCGCTCGAGCAATTGCCTTTAGAGAGTATACTCGCTCATCTCTAGTTGGCACTATCTAATAGGGGAACTGATTTATGGATGGCACTACCATGTGACTACTTTTCGACAAAATTAAGTCACAGTTTGAAGTCACGGATATGGTAGTGCCGACCAGAAAATTTTTCCACGCTCCTCTCTAGGTCCACACCTGCCTTCTGGTCCCATTGATCTCTTCTCATCCTCTGTTCTTGGAGGGCGAATATTGCTGGGTTAATTTTTGTCAGATAATCCCTCCTTCCTCTCGGTACCCAGTGACCAAGAAGCCAAAAATTGGGGTGGGCAGCTGTAATCCTTCCTGTCTTCTTCCCACCTTACTATATCTAGGGAATCTATTAAGCTTGCATCGTGGACTGTGCTGGGTTCTTTCACCCAGTTTGGCATAGCCTTAGATAATGTGATAAGAACTATCATAAATCTTATGTACAAATGACAGCATGCGACAATTGGAGTAGTTACAAACTGCACAATCAAATTGCCTACTGCACACGTCTGATGGAGTGCTGGCTGGCACATCCGCAGTGCTTGCAGAAGATGCTGGACTGGTACATAGGGGTAACTGGCACCATGTCAAACTCCCCTGCGGGAATTCCGCATGCAGCATCCAACCCACCTGTGCGCAAGAGGCATTAGAGGAGAAGAAAATAGAAAAGAACTATAATAATAAACACAAAGACAATGTACAAACACCACGCAGATGTTTTCCATAATTAGATGTGAACCTAGAGTCCTAGCACTACAAGCCAACAGTGCTAACCAAGCTTTGTCCTTCTCACTCCTCCTCCAAAGCATCTGTGCTAATAACTGAGCCACCACACTTGTCTATTCCACTACAGAGAACGGGAAGATCAACAAGAATAAAAACAAAGAGAATGCAAAAAAAAGCCATCCAAATGTGGTTGGTGGTCATATCTGAAACCACAGCACCAACACTGCAAAGCAACAGTGCTAAAAACCTAGGCTCCACACCCTTGCACCCTGCTCCAGAGAAAGGGAAGACCAACAAAAGTAAACACAGAGAATGTAACAAAAAAACTCAAGATGTTGATCTTTGTTAGCTTTGAACCCACAATTCCAGCACTGCAAAGCACAACTGACAAGTATGTCAGCTCAGTTGTTAGGGCTGCTGCACAGTGCTGGAGGTGTGGGTTCGAAACCTACCATGGGCAACATCTGGACTGAGTATTTCAAAGTCTATCCAGTTGTTAATTTTGATTGAATGTGAATCTATGACCCTTGCACTAAAAAACAAGAGTGCTGATAACTGAGTCACATTCATAGAAACGTGAAATGGTTTTCTGCATATTTAAAAAAAAAAATAATTAATTGCTCAGAAGATCTAGTAAGAAAAGACCTTCATCCCGCCTGAGTAGTACACAGTCTTCTTTATGCCACCCATCACACCCGGAGGCTTGTACTGTACCAATAACCAACAGCATAAAGAACCTTAAAGAACAATCGAAGTGACGGTATTAGTAATGTACTGTCCTTTATTATTTGCACAACTTAGAGGCCAAGTACTCAGTAGGATTGTTGGCTTGTATTGTCTTTATTTTAGCAAGAAATTTACGTTCCCCTGAAACATTTGCACCTGCATTTCCCCACCTGACACAAGGAGATACCAGGATCGGGAGGTAATTTTATCTACGTCATTATAACTTACTGTACAAGGTGAAAGATGTCCCATAATTTGTGCCACATATCAATGTATATAACAAAACATCTATCAGAGTAGTAAAAAATGTACAAGATTTTTCTCCTTTACCTTTTTTGAACACTTAAATATTTTTACCACCAGCTTTGATTAACCAACTAGAATGGTGCCAATGTATTGTAGCTTTCAGTGTAGTGTACCGGATAGCCAGTAGGCTCACATTGACCAGTCATAGTAAGCACAATCCCCCAACTCATTCCAAACAAACTTAATTGGAAGGAGGTCAGAAGATTGTGGGGCCTACCAAAGCAGAATATAAGATTAAACTAATAAAAAAACCACCAGAAATGTTTGGTGCTGCTTAGGAAATCTGGAAAACAACCGCTTCTATAAACAAAAAGACAACCGCTGTATTGTAGATGTAAATGCATACAACGTGTGTCGGATTCAGATTGAAATTTTTAACAGGCATACTTAATATTGAAAATATAATGTGTACCTTTGTGGCTGGGCAGAGGAGAGCTACACCTAAAGTTTTTCATGTATAGTTGTATTAATTTAACTGGGGGCTCCTCTGCTTTATAGGGAAAGCAGCACCTATATTTTAAACAGTCTGTTAGCTAACCTGTTTTTATCTTTTGATTGTAGATTTACATATCCCATAATCTCCAGATGACCATGGGGCAGGCATCTTGCCTTTGATGCAAACATAAGCTTTAGGCTGCATTCCCACAAACGAATATCGGCTCGGTTTTTACGCCGAGCAGATATACGTCGTCCTCGTGTGCAGGTGGGGTGGGGAGGATGGAAGAGCCAGGAGCAGGAACTGAGCTCCCGCCCCCTATCTGCCTCTTCTCCGCCCCTCTGCACTATTTGCAATGGGGAGAGGCGGAGCGGAACTTAGCCCCGCCCACCTCCTTTCATTGCAAATAGTGCAGAGGGGTGGAGAGGAGGCAGAGAGGCGGCGGGAGCTCAGTTCCTGCTCCTGGCTCTTCGATTCCCCCCCCCCCTGCACACGAGGACAACGTATATCGGCTCGGCATGAAAACCAAGCTGATATACGTTTGTGGAAACGCACCCTTAGAGCAGCCTGTAGAGATATGATTTACAGCAGGCTCATGGGGCATTCCTACAATTGACAGTGTCTAACCCAGTGACTTCTTTGGGAGCCAGTTTTATAAATGCTCTGACCTGTGCAGAGTGCGGGAGGAGGGGAGCTGTCACCTTTACCTTTTGTGAATGGTAGATGATGTGTTATATATTTATAATTCTTAAATCTCACTGTAATCCAGCCTGTGAGGATAATAAGATGATTGCTGAGAAGTTTTCTCTACAGCGCAAAGCAGTGACAAACTTTTTTTCAATTTGGTGGTCACTGAAAACTTCAGGATTTTATGATTTAATGAGATTGTGACTTTGAAAATTGAAAAAAAAAAAAACTTCCTAAATATGTTTAACATAAAAAGGTGATATATTCAAATAGCTTTCTGGCTAATTCCCTCTAATATTGAAATATTTCTGGCCCGTCTTGTTTTAATTACTACACTACAACTGTTTATGTGACTTTTACTATATAATGATGCTTGTACTATTGCATCTGTCATTTGTTTTATACTGTATAGTAGTCAGTAGAGATGAGCGAGCATACTCGCTAAGGGCAATTGCTCGAGCAAGCATTGCCCTTAGCGAGTACCTGGCCGCTCGAGAGAAAAGGTTCGGCTGCCGGCGCGGGTGACAGGTGAGTTGCGGCAATGAGCAGGGGGAGCGGGGAGGGAGAGAGGGAGAGTGAGATCTCCCCGCTCTCCCCCGCCGCTCCCTGCCTGCCGCCGGCAGCCGAACCTTTTCTCTCGAGCGGTTAGGTACTCGCTAAGGGCAATGCTCGCTCATCACTATTAGTCAGGTCTTCCAATCATCCTGAAAGCCACTGTTATCACACTCACAGGACAACATGATAGCGCGATGGACACAAACCTGAGAATAATTGTGAAATTTATGCTAACCAGGTAAAAAAAATTATTCATAAGGATGCTTTGCTTCTAATGCTTAAACTTTCATCTTGGCTTGTCTTGAAGCTGAGAGAGTGCACTTTCCATAAAAAAATCTTTTAGGCCATGATAAAATATTAAGTTCCAAATATCGAAGGAACATGATTATTCTTTCAGAATGTTTTATGTGTCTGACAGATGGGAGTTTATCCAGTATGGGGATGAATCATTGGGATGTATCATGTTGCAATGATTTTGCTATATTCTGATGTATACTTGCTTTTTTTTGGAGTTGTTATCCACAAAATACAGATGGCTTAAAAGAAAGTAAATGTAACATCAGCTGATCTTCCCTGTGCTACTGGGGGAATAAAAGAATGAAGGCTATCTATAAGCAGCGATCATGAGGGAACACAAATCAAACCTAGATGAATTCAAGTCTCCAGGTTCAGATGAATTACATCCTAGTATACTAAAGGAAGCAGCAGAGGTTATTATTGAACAACTAGACATAATCTTTGAAAATTCCTAGAGAACAGGAGAAGTCCCAGAAGATTGGAAGAGGGCAAATGTTGTCCTTTTCTTCAAAAATGGAAAAAAGGTGGACCCAGGAAACTACAGGCCTGTGAGCCTGACTTCTATACTGGAAAAGTTATTTAAACACAGGTAGCATGGGGTTGTAACAAATAATTCATGCCAGAAAAACGCAATTACCTTCTGTGACAGAAACACTGACTGGATTATTCAGGGAAATGCAGTAGGTATAGTATAGCTTGACTTTAGTAAAGCATTTGACAAAGTATCTCATACCACCCTTATTGAAAAAATGACCAAAAATGGGATTGACAAGGCTCTTAGATGGATTCACAACTGGCTGAGTGATCTTACTAACAGTACATCCAAGTGCAAGAATGTCTCAAGTGGGGTGCCACAAAGCTCTGTACTCGGTGCAGTGTTGTTCAACATGCTTATAAATGATCTGGAGGAGGGAATTGAGGGGACATTTGCTGACAAGAAAAAGTTAGGAGGGATAGCTAACACTAGAGAAGAGAGAGAGAGAGAGGATTCCAAAAGATATAGACAAGCTGGAACAGTGGGCAGCGACTAACAGAATTGTATGCTAAGCATTAAATAGTAGAGACAGCATCGGGCAGACAACTGCACGAATCAAGATCAAGCTACAGCAATAGAGATCCCACATGAACCGGAGTAGTGTAACTCTACAATCGCCACCAGAATCTTCATAGACCAAATCAAAGAGGAGACATTCATGAACCCATAGTAGCAATGTGGTTGTCTAAAAACATAACCATTAACAAAAAAAAAAGAAGGAATAATAACTGGGGCAAAGTCCTTTTAAATACAAAAAATAGTATTCAATTAAGGAAATCCAAGTTCAATAATCAAGTAGAAACTATCATTAAATACTCGCTTATGACTAAGCGCAAAAAAAAAAGATCCAACAAATTATAAAAGTCAGATTAAACAAGTTTTTTATTTACATAGTACACAAATAGCTACCACATATTTTTTATTACCCCCCCCCCCCAAAAAAAAAAATAAAAAAATAAATGAGCATATATGCAAGAACAAGCATGAAGTATGACAACTCTCCGTGACATGGCTATAGATGTTTATTCATGTAATTGTGTTCCTGTGGGTCATGCAGGTGATTGTTGTCAGATTTTAATGTTTGGGGGATGGTTTCATAATGGTGATTGGGTGTTCAATGTCTAAGTGATTGTATTTAAAGATGACTGTCTGTATGTTCACCTTAGCTTTAAACATGGGGGATTTGTCTGTCCGAAACGTCATTTTTATGGAATAAAAACATGTTTTTATTTTTAATTGGTAGACTCCACTATTTATGCTGACACTTTAATAGTAAAGGAGACACATATCTCCTCAAACCCCCCATTTTGGAAAGTGACAGGTACCGTGTCCCCTTCCCCTGACCTCTGATCCATGATGTTTAGCCCCCATCTGATGTGACATTTGGAAGCCTTCTGGAACCTGGGGGTCCCATCTGCATTCCAGACCTGTGATGTATCATGAGACAGTGTGAATACAGCATGTATCATGATAATAAGCCTTTATTATATATAGTCTGACTTCATGTTATGTTCCATTCAAGTTGCCCTTATGAGTATATGGGTTAATATATAGAATGTATCACCAGAGCTAATAAGTGTTTATGTATAGCCTGATACATTTAGTATTCTGGATTTGTGTAGCCTGACACATTCAGCATTATAGAGATCACACAGATTACTGCATTTTTATAAATCATTACGTCTTTAACATTCCACATAATAATATTCCGATGATTGAGTAGTTTGCTCAACAATTGTGGGGCGTTTTCTTGCACGCTTGTGGCAGGTCCCAGTGTTGCATGACATCTGTTATTTCAGAATCATAACATTCTCTATGAGCAGTGTGTATGCTTGGGATTGCATAACACGTAGTACCCATACCGGAGTCTTATCAAATCGATATAGCTGGGAACTCTGGCATTTATAGTTCAGAACTAAGATATAGAGTGATGAGCTGACTGCATAAGCTATGCTAGAAATGAAGGTTTCTGGCACAGTAGGTGGGTGATGTAGTGATGAATTGGCATGTCTAGTATTATTATACATCTGCATCAAATAAACATGAAAAGGTCTAACTTGGAGAGTGAATCAGAAGGGGTGTGTGAGGGGTCAGCTAGTACCCTGTTTCCCTGAAAATAAGACATACCCTGAAAGTAAGACATAGTATGATTTTCCAGAATTTTTGAGGATGCAAAATGTTTTTTCAGGCTTTTTGAGGATGCTTGAAATATAAGCCCTACTCCAAAATAAGGCCCTTCTAACAGTTAATTAAAAAAGTCAATTTAAATAGTGTCCAGGCAGCTATACATGTAAAAAAAGTTAAACCTTTTTGAACAAAAATTAATATAAGACACTGTCTTATTTTCAGGGAAACACGGTAGTTAACAGCTTATCTGTTACAGAGAGCTTTACAAGTCATGTTAAATACACATGAAATGGGACATTTGTGTTGTCGCTCACATAATTTTTGCCTTAATAAAACATTGCACTAGAAGCTCAATCTTTGTAAAATCTTTATAAAGAAACGTAAAATGTGGTCATGAGATAATCCGTGAGCTATGCAATATAAGCATGCAGTAGTGGCTGCAGAATACACTATCTGTATCCTGTATTTGCTTATTCTGGTATATGTACGTGTGACAGTGTTTTTTTTTTTTTAAGTCTATGGAAGCTGTACGAAAGATTTTGCTGGTTGGCGCTAATCCATGGCTGTTGAAAAAGATGTCTCTCTCATCATTACATAGCTCTATTAATACCCAGTGGCGTCCTCGCTGGCTGGAGTCATTAGTATTAATTATATAAAGTACATTATTAGTAAGAAATCACGGGGAAATACCCCCATAAATAAGCGTGCTGTATAAGGGTCCGATTTCAAAAGATTTGTAAGCTGTAGCATATTTATAATTAGTTGTAATTGTACAGAACTTCTCTTCTGTGATTTATTTCCAGAATAGCGGGGTTGATGGCGTATACTGTCATATTTACAGTATGTGGCGTCGGTACAGCGAATCTTATTCCCGCTCGCAGACTCCCCGTTTAGGGCGCCCACCCACTGGCGTTTGCAATTTCCGTGCGTGAAAAACGCAGCGTTTTCCGCGGCTTTTTCGCGCCTTTCCGGTAATTTCCATTGACATTCATGGGTGCATTAAGAGAAAAATAAGGACACATGCAACTGACAGTTCCTATGTTAAAAATTGCAACAGATTGAAAAAAAAAACGCAAGTGGACAGGAACACATTCAATTCTAATTGCTCTTGAGAAAAAACGCAAAACGCAAAGGAAAAAAAATCGCCAGTGGGTGGGAGCCCTTATAGAGGGAGAATTGTTTACCAGGCTCCAAATCTGAGGAAAGGTCAAAAGCGAAAAAATGTGTATCTGCTAACTAATTTGTTCCTGTTGATTTATAAACTGGTGTCTGATTTCTGCTTTCCGGATAAATGTACAAGAGCCATGTATTTTCTAGGGGCTTATTCGTGCAAAATCGGGTTGAAAAGGCCTGGCCGGGATTTGTTGTCCATCCAGATACAATGCAGCATGATTTATAGAATAATAGGGGCAGAGAATTTTTTTGAAGTTACCGCTAAAGGCTTCATTATTGGCTTAATATCATGGTTTTAGGAATCTGTCTCAGGAACAAATGTTCATGATTGGCAATCCTCGTACCTGCAGGTATGCTGTAAAGCTTCAAGCACGCTCTATCTGGAGCATATTTAGCTGAGGCCGAAAGAAGGACTTGGTCGTGGCCTATTCGTGGCCGGCGACACTTGGACCCATTTTATAAAGAGTGAAGCCTGGAGGATCTGAATTTTAAATGGATCCAGTTAGACAGAGTCTTTATTAGAGATGAGCGAGCACCAAAATGCTCGGGTGCTCGTTGCTCGAGTCGAGCTTTCCGCGATGCTCGACGGTTCGTTTCGAGTAATGAACCCCATTGAAGTCAATGGGCGACTCGAGCATTTTTGTATATCGCCGATGCTCGCTAAGGTTTTCATTTGTGCAAATCTACAAAACCTACGAAAGTGATGGAAATGACACAGAAACGGATAGGACAGGCGAGGGGCTACATGTTGCGCTGCATCTCAGGTTCCCTGGTCCCACTATTAAGCCACAATAGCGGCAAGAGGGTGCCCCCCCCCCCCTAACAATTTTTACTTCTGAAAAACCCTCATTAGCAAGGCACACCTTAGCTAAGCACCACACTACCTCCAACCAAGCACAATCACTGCCGGCGGGACACACCGCTGCCTCTTCTCCTGGGTTACATGCTGCCCAACCCCACCGCACGACCCTGCGTCCGCAGCGCACACAAAAGTGCCCCTGCGCATCCTTCAGCTGCCCTCATGAAACATGCTGGCCTCATTGCCACACCACCCTCATGTCTATCTATAAGTGCGTCTGCCATGAGGAGGAACCGGAGGCACACACTGCAGAGGGTTGGCAGGGCCAGGCAGCGACCCTCTTTGAAAGTATGGGTGATAGCCCACAATGCTGTTGAGAATTGATAATAGATTGACGTTCCATCTTCATTCCAATCCTTTGTCACCTCCATCAGGAGCTGCAAACGTGGGCATAAAGGGCAGTCCGCTGCCAGCCCAGAACTTCTACACATCTCCACAATGCAGCAATAATCGGTGTGGGAAGTATGTGAGCGGGCCCTGAGTCAGCCTCTGTCCCAGCAAACACCTTGTGTGGCTCAAGGTGCTGCAAGTGACATAGCAATGGGGACTCCATGTGTCCACATACTACTCATTCTGTTTGGGTGTTGGATACCTCATGGACAATGCAAGGGGTAAACCATCTGCACTCTGCACCCTACTCAAGTCTGTCAGTGTTTTGGGGACAGACAGGTACAACTCGGCTATGGCAAGTCTGTGTGCACCCGCAGCATGGGTGGCTAGCAGGTACACACAGATGGTACAGAAAGAAATCCCATTGCAGTGCCCCGGATAGCTGAGGTTACGTGAGAGGAAATACATGTTGGCTTCGGCCCATACGCCATGCCCTAGACATTCAGGGTTATTTTTAAAAGTGCCAGGCAGGTACACGCCATGCCCTAGACATTCAGGGTTATTTATTTGGGCCAGATAGGTAGAACACAGAGATGGGAAGACTTAGTGCACCCATAGTATACACAGACTCCTGTAACATTCTTCTAGCAAAGGTATAAGCTGACCCCAGTAACAGTTATGTTGCAGAAGTTTAGGGAGACCTCAGTAACATTTCTGTAGTAACAGTATAGACAGACCCCAGTAACATTTCATTAGCAGAAGTATAGACAGACCCCTGTAACATTTACGTGCCAGAAGTATAGGCAGACCCTAGTAACATTTTAGTAGCAGAAGTATACGCTGACCCCTTAGTAACATTTGTGTAGCAGCAGTATATGCAGACCCCTGTAACATTTCAGTAGCAGCAGTATAGGCAGACCCCAGTAACATTTATGTAGCAGCAGTATAGGCAGACCCCTGTAACATTTGCATGGCAGCAGTATAGGCAGACCCCTGTATCATTTCTGTAGCAGCAGTATAGGCAGACCCTGTAACATTTCTGTAGTAACACTATAGACAGATCCAAGTAACATTTCTGTAGCAGAAGTATAGGCAGACCCTAGTAACAGTTATGTAGCAGCAGTATAGGCAGACCCCTGTAACAGAAGTATAGGCAGGCAGGCAGACCCAAGTACAATTTCTGTAGTAATAGTATAGGCTAACCTCTGAAACATTGGGATACCATGAGCGTAGGCGTGGGCCCGGGAAATTAGTGTACCGAGAGTGCAAGTGTACCTCCTGAAAAATGTATCAACCGAGAGGGCAGGTGAAACCCATAAACATTTTTTTTAAAGATACAGCTCACTGTTGCTTAATTTGTAACAGAGCCTGGAGGCAGCCC
This sequence comes from Eleutherodactylus coqui, assembly GCA_035609135.1. Taxonomy (NCBI): domain Eukaryota; kingdom Metazoa; phylum Chordata; class Amphibia; order Anura; family Eleutherodactylidae; genus Eleutherodactylus; species Eleutherodactylus coqui. The sequence continues at coordinate 22,977,467 of CM069405.1, read as the reverse complement.
TGTTGAAAAAATTGGTTCATGTTACAGTCTCAATACTTTTGAAACTTTGAAAAATTGTAAAAACATTGGTAGATGTAGATGAGCCTTTTGGGCCGCAGAAAAATTGGCCGTTCAGTGCGATGACATGTTGTTTCTGGAGGAGGAGTAGCAGGAGGAGGACTAATGTCAGAGACAGATTGACAAAGATAAATGCGCCGTTTTGCCGGTGATAGAGAGGATTGCTTTATTCTGCGGTTGCAGCAAAAAGAATCTTTAGGTTCCGCTGTTCTCCGCTAGTGGAGAAGAGAAGTCTGGGGAAATCCAGGCTTTGTTCATCTTTATGAGTGTAAGCATGTCGGCACTGGCAGTTGACAGCCGCACTAAACACCCTCTCTGACAAGACGCTAGCGGTAGGGCAAGCCAGCACCTCCAGGGCATACAGCGCAAGTTCGTGCCACGTGTCCAGCTTTGACACCCAGTAGTTGTATGGAGCTGAGGCATCACGGAGGATGGTGGTACGATCAGCTATGTACTCCCTCACCATCTTTTTACAGTGCTCCCTCCGACTCACCCTTGACTGGGGAGTGGTGACACAGTCTTGCTGGGGAGTGGTGACACAGTCTTGCTGGGGAGCCATAAAGCTGGCAAAGGCCTCGGAGAGTGTTCCCCTGCCTGCGCTGAACATGCTGCCCGATCTCCGCGCCTCCCCTGCTACTTGGCCCTCGGAACTGCGCCTTCTGCCGCTAGCGCTGTCAGATGGGAAGTTTACCATCAGTTTGTCCACCAGGGTCCTGTGGTATTACATCACTCTCGAACCCCTTTCCTTTTCGGGAATGAGAGTGGAAAGGTTCTCCTTATAGCGGGGGTCAAGAAGGGTGTACACCCAGTAATCTGTAGTGGCCAGAATGCGTCTAATGCGAGGGTCACGAGAAAGGCAGCCTAACATGAAGTCAGCCATGTGTGCCAGGGTGCCAGTACGCAAGACATGGCTGTCCTCACTAGGAAGATCACTTTCAGGATCCTCCTCCTCCTCCTCCACAGGCGTCACACGCTGAACAGATGGGAGGCAAGCAGCATGGGTACCCTCAGCAGTGGGCCCAGCTGTCTCTTCCCCCTCCTCCCCCTCCTCCTCCTGCTCCTCCTTCTCCAAAACGCGCTGAGATATAGACATGAGGGTGCTCTGACTATCAACCGACATACTCTCCTTCCCTGTCTCCTGTTCCGATCGCAAAGTGTCAGCCTTTATACTTCTCAGCAGGCATAGCAGAGGAATGGTGACGCTAATGATTGCAGCATCGTCGCTCACCATCTGGGTAGACTCCTCAAAGTTTCTGAGGACCTGGCAGATGTCTGCCATCCAGGCTCAATCCTCGGTAAAGAATTGGGGAGGCTGACTTCCACTACGCCGCCCATGTTGGAGTTGGTATTCCACTATTGCTCTACGCTGCTCATAGAGGCTGGCCAACATGTGGAGCGTAGAATTTCACCGTGTGGACACGTTGCACAGCAGCCGGTGCTCTGGCAGATTAAACCGATGTTGCAGGGTCCGCAGGGTGGCAGCGTCTGTGGTGGACTTGCAGAAATGTGGGCACACGCGGCGCACCTTTCCGAGCAGGTCTGACAAGTGCGGGTAGTTTTTCAGAAACCGCTGAACCACCAGATTGAAGACATGGGCCAGGCATGGCACGTGTGTGAGGCTGCCAAGCTGCAGAGCTGCCACCAGGTTACGGCCGTTGTCACACACACGACCATGCCCGGTTGGAGGCTCAGCGGCGAAAGCCAGATGTCCGTCAGACCCTGCAACAGCTTGGGGGCCTTGTGCCTCTTGTCACCTAACCTGAGTAGTTTCAGCAAAGCCTGCTGACGCTTGTCCACCGCTGTGCTGCCGGGGCGCGCCACACCGACTGCTGGCGATGTGTTGCTCACATTGAGAGGTAGAGGTTGCGTAGTAGTAGGAGGAGGGGGAGGGTTTAGAGGAGGTGGCATAGACCGCCGCACATACCAGAACCGATGAAGGACCCGCAATTCTGGGTGTGGGTAGGACGAGTGCGGTCCCAGGCTCTGACTCTGTCCCAGCCTCCACCAAATTCACCCAATGTGCCGTCAGGGAGATATAGTGGTCCTGCCCACCAGTACTTGTCCACGTGTCCGTGGTTAAGTGGACCTTCCCAGTAACCGCGTTGGTGAGGCCACGATTGATGTTGTGGGAGCCGTGCTGGTGTAGGGCTGGGACGGCAATCCGGGAAAAATAGTGGCGTCTGGGGACCGAGTAGCGTGGGACCGCCGCCGCCATCTTGTTTTTGAAAGCCTCCGTTTCCACAAGCCTGTACGTCAGCATCTCCAGGTTGATCAATTTCGCAATGTGCACGTTTAAAGCTTGAGCGTGCAGGTGCGCTTGCACTCCAAGGCTTGCGCTAGCGACAGCTGGATGCTGCGCTGAGAGACGTTGCTGGATGTGGCCGAGGACAGCGGAGGTGAGGGTGTGGGTGCAGACCGGGAGGAGCGTGTGCTTGTGTCCTGAGAGGGGGGTTGGATCTGAGTGGCAGGTTGGAGCCCAGGGGAAGAGGCAGTGGTGCGACCAGGAGGCGGTGAACGGACTTCGTCCCACCTCGTGGGGTGCTTGGCCATCATATGCCTGCGCATGCTGGTGCTGGTGAGGCTAGTACTGCTGGCTCCCCGGCTGATCTTGGTGCGACACAGGTTGCACACCACTGTTCGTCGGTCATCCGTGCTCTCACTGAAAAACATCCACACCTTTGAAGACCTAGGCCTCTGCAGGGTGGCTTGGCGCGAGGGGGTGCTCTGGGAAACAGTTGGGTGAGTCTTCGCTCTGGCCCTGCCTCTACCCCTGCTCACCCACTGCCTCTTCCAACCTGTCCTGCTGCTGCACTTGCCTCCCCCTCTGAAGACCTGTCCTCAGTTGGCTTAGCGAACCAGGTGGGGTCAGTCACCTCATCGTTCAGCGGCTCTTCCTCCGAATCCTCTGTGCGCTCCTCCGTCGGACTTACTGCCCTTACTACTACCTCAAAGATAGCCAACTGGGTCTCATCATCATCGACCTCCTCACCCACTGAAACCTCTTGAGACAGTTGCCGGAAGTCCCCAGCCTCATCACCCGCACCCCGGGAGCTTTCCAAACGTTGGGCATCGGTCACGACAAACTCCTCAGTTGGGAGAAAAAACATTTTTTTCCCAATCAAAGCAAGGGCCCGAGAACAGTTCCTGGCAGTCTGTCTGCTCATCAGAATGTGTCCTTTTCATGGAGTGAGGAGGCTGGGAGGAAGGAGGAGCAGCAGCCAGAGGATTCAGAGTTGCAGCAGTGGACAGCGTAGAAGACTGGGTGGTCGATACTTTGCTGGATGTATTTTCTGCTATCCACGACAGGACCTGCTCACACTGCTCCTTTTGTAATAAAGGTCTACCACGTGGACCCATAAATTGTGATATGAAGCTGGGGACCCCAGAAACTTACCTCTCTCCTAATCCCGCAGCAGCCGGCTGCGATTCACCTGGACCAGGAACTCGGCCTGTGCCCACACCCTCACTTGGCCTACCCTTACCCCTTAGCATGGTGTATTATGAATAGAGCAGACACAGAGCGGTCTGAATAATTATGCAATTAGTGGAGTGCAGTTGGAGGCTGACAGCGGTTATGTTACGCACACTGCAGTCCGCAAAATATTATACGCTAGGCTGCAAAAAGGCCTAGCTGGGTAATAGTGAGCCACTACAACTCCCAGCGGACGTGCAGTAAAATGCTTTTTTTTCAAATTTTTTTGAAAAAAGCAAACCGCCTAGATAGCGTGTATGTCTTTCCCTCTATCAGCGGCTGTGGGGAAACGCTGCACGTGAAGTTGATGGGACGCACAGAGCGGTGTAAAAAATTAGGCAATTATTAGCCTGCACTTGGAGGGTCACAGCGATTATGTAACGCACACTGTAGGCTGAAAAAAAATATACGCTGGGCTGCAGAAAGGCCTAGCTGGCTAATAGTGAGCCACTACAACAGTAATGCACACGCTCACAGGTAGCCCTAAGGAGGAGCTTTTTGGGGTACTTGTTGACAGGATTCTACACTAGCACTGTCCCTGCCTCACCAATACTGCCCCTATATTCTGTATAATTGGCTGCAGACTGAAAGCGCAATAGTCTGCAGAGCCCAAGATGAAAAAAGTGCAAAACTGCTCCCAGCTGCCACAACAGTAATGCACACGGTCAGAGGTAGCCCAAAGAAGGACCATTGGGGTACTTGTTGACGGGATTCTACACTACCACTGTCCCTGCCTGACCAGTAATGCCCCTATACTCTGTATAATAGACTGCAGACTGAGAACGCTATAGCTGTAATGGCCTGCACAGCCCTAGATGAAAAAAAAATAATAAAAAATCGTGCAAAACTGCTCCCAGCAGCCACAACAGTAATGCACGCGGTCAGATGTGGCCCTAGGAAGGACCGTTGGGGTTCTTGTAGACGCTAACACTCTCCCTATAATCTCTGCCAGCGTGAGTCTGAGGCAAGCAGCGGGCAGGACTGCTTTATATACTCGGCGGTCACTTGATCTCGCCAGCCACTCACTGCAGGGGGGTGGGATAGGGCTAGAACGTCACAGGAGGAAGTTGTAATGCCTTCCCTGCATGTCTATTGGCCAGAAAATGGCGCAAATCTTTCAGGGAAGGAAATGGAATTGACTCGAGTACCGCGTGGTGCTCGGCTTGAGTAACAAGCATCTCGAGTACCCTAATACTAGAGCGAGCATCAAGCTCGGACGAGTGTGCTCGCTCATCTCTAGTCTTTATTTCTGGTCAGCTGGATCTTTAGATCCAAGCCATTCAAGATAAGCTTGGCTGATTAAATATGTCCCCATAAATACATCTCAAATGTTCCATAGATTTAGAATGGTGTGTGGCTCTGGCTCTTTTGATAACAGGTCCTTTCATGATGTCTTGCCGTGTCTTTGTAGAGCAGCCCAGCCGTAAATTAGGATGCCAGTGTTTGAGAGCTGTAATTTAAAATAGTCTCAAAATATACTCTAAACCTATAAAGGTTATCCGACTGTGCAATATGGTGCATTCTACAGATTCGTCGTGTATGAAAGCCATGGTAGAAAATTATAAGATGTCACCCGCTGAGCATCCAACGGGTTTCTGGCATCTCCATCTTTTACGCAAAGCGTTCTTATCCATGAGAATTGAGTGAAATGTTGCTGAGAGTCATCTTTTATGCATATTTTTCGTAATCTGACTAAGCCTCAAAACGCACAGTTCATGCTGGGGATGATTAATCCGGCTCATAACAGCCACAGAGACGGTAGTGATGGAGTCTTTAGCAATGTTTTTGACAGCTGTCTTTACATGCAGTTTTATTTATTCTAGTCCTGTTCTGAAGAGGAACGGCCCTTCTAAAAATCCCTCTAAATATGCCTGCTAGGTCTGTGCCATTCATATATTTGTCCTAGGAAATACTTCCCATTTGCCCTTAGATTAAGCAACATAATGTGCATAAATAGCAGGGTCACCAGACATCCTCTGAGATAGCATTTTTAACCTGGCGATTCATTGTGCAATGTAAAGTCTAATCACACCAGGCTTTTTCCATATATAAATTTAACAAGCTCATTCTGGTCTGATAAAATGGAAATTGTAACTGTGTCAAAATGATGTTTGCACAACGTTATGTAAACCGGTCGGTTGTAGTGTATCGTTACATTGTTTTTGCCACTTAAAAGCTGTACTAAACGATCGCCTATGTACTTATGTTGAATGATATCACTGTACACAAACAGCGTATAAAAACAACCTTTTTTTTATCAGTGTAGTGTTTCCGACACTGTCTGACAGCTGATCCAGGTCCACATGCTCGGGGAAACCTACTAAAACTGACAATCTGTATCCAAGTGCAAAGCACAGTGCAACTGTATCTTCGGCGCTGACCATTAGTTTTACATCATCATAGCATAGTTTAAAACTGCTGTTTGGGACATGCAAAACCGCTATGTGATCATTTATCGTTCACACAATATCGTCGATGGTTGAATAATATTCACCCCTCACAAAATGGTGTATAAATGTCCCTCCTTGTCCGGTCAATCATATCCCACGTATGGAGAAACTGTATATCGGTTAGCGCCACCTCATAAGCGCCCAAGAGATGCATTGGCTTTGCTAGTTTTGTGGTATTACTGGAAATAATGTTTTCTGGGTAAATTTTGGATAAGGCGTTGGGAGAGCTATATAAAATGACCAGGACTCCATTGTGTATGCGGATGTCAACTGAGTTTCATCAATCGAACTGTTACATTTTGCAGGGTACGCGAACAGATAATGTGTTGTACAATAACAGTATTTCCTCGGTATTTTTTTGACCCTGTAGACGCGGTTCTCATCCAAAAGCACACAGTGTATCTCCTCTATAAAATGAACCCCCATAGACTCAGGTCAATTAAGTTTTAAAGCGTTTTTGAAATCGTGTATTAATACACTCGGTGACAATGTATGTTTGCTCGCATCGTTTCACCAATCTTCCTTTATACTACGAAATCCTTACATGATACCCGATTGTTAAAAAACTTGTCAGGCTTTCATTTCAGAATATTGCTGACGATATTCTGCCATATTCTTAAGGAGTTTTTTTTTCAAGACCTCTACCGGATGACACTGAATAGTACGATGGTAAGTTTGATTATAACCGTATACAATCTGGGGTAAAATATTGATATACATAAAAGTGTTATGCCACATCAGCTAACACCCCATTCTTGATTTTAAAGTGTAATTAATATATTTAACCAATGCTACCTTTATGTTGTTGCTTGTAAAGAAATGGTGTATGCTGTAGGTATTACAAAGTATTTTTATAAAGCGTCTATAACTGTTAAAATGTATTTTAATTAGAGATGAGCGAGCGCACTTGTCTGAGCTTGATGCTCGTTCGAGCATTAGGGTGTTCGAGATGCTCGTTACTCGAGACGAGCACCACACGGCACTCGACTCAATTACATTTCCTTCCCTGAGAAATTTGCGCCATTTTCTGGCCAATAGAAACACAGGGAAGGGATTACAACTTCCTCCTGTGACGTTCCAGCCCTATCCCACCCCCCTGCAGTGAGTGGCTGGCGAGATCAAGTGACCCCCGAGTATATAAATCAGCCCCGCCCGGGGCTTGCCTCAGACACACGCTAAGAGAGATCAGGGAAAGTGCTGCTGTTGCTGTTATAGGGACAGTGTTAGCGTCTTCAAGAACCACAACAGTCCTTCTTAGGGCCACAGCTCACCTAGTGCATTACTGTTGTGGCTGCTGTGAGCAGTTTTGCACTTTTTTTTTTTTATGTATATCGGGTGTGCAGGCTGTAGCGTTCTCAGGCTGCAGTCTGTACTTGAGAATAGGGGCAGTATTGGTCAGGCAGGGACAGTGGTGGTGTAGAATCCTGTATACAGGAACCCCAACGGTTCTTCTTAGGGCAACCTCTGACCGTGTGCATTTAACTCCGTAGTTGCTGGGAGTTGTAGTACCTCTGTATTGCACAGCAGAGCCTGCGTGCAGCCTTCATTTAAACATTTTTCTGTCCGCACTTTGCGTTGCGTCAGTTCAGTCTGCCTCTAAGTGTACGCCAAGAAACCACACATTTTCTACAACGCTCTGTGTTATACGTGTGGTGTCTCACAAGTGCACGGTCTGCTCGATGCCCATAGATTGAAAGTGCAATACACACTGCATAGCCTCAGCCTGCATTGCATAGAAAAATAAGGAGATTTTTTTTTAAAAATCCTTTTTACGGCTACCGGTGACCCAGTGCATTTGCCTGCGTGGCCTGTGGGACTTCACTTCCATCCAAACTGCATAGTGCACAGCAAGGCCTGCGTGCAGCCTTCCTTATAATTTATCTCTGGCTTCATTTTGCATTATATTACCGCTAGCAGCAACCAACTGTGCAGCAATAATTCACAAACATTTTTACACCGCTCTGTCTCTGCTCGGTTCTTAATCCAGCATGCTGAGGGGTAGGGGTAGGGGCAGAGGACGTTGACGCGGTCGAGGACGCGGAGTCCCAAGTGAGGGTGTGGGCATAGGATGAGTTCCTGGTCCAGGTGAATCGCAGCCGGCTGCTGCGGGAGTAGGAGAGAGGACAGTTTCTGGGGTCCCCAGCTTCATATCGCAATTTTTGGGTCCACGTCGTAGACCTTTATTAAAAAATGAGCAGTGCGAGCAGGTCCTGTCGAGGATGGCAGAAAGTGCATCCAGCAATCTATCGACCACCCAGTCTTCTACGCCGTCCACTGCTGCAACTCTAAATCCTCTGGCTGCTGCTCCTCCTTCCTCCCAGCCTCCTCACTCCATGAAAATGACACATTCTGAGGAGCAGGCAGACTCCCAGGAACTGTCCTCGGGCCCCTGCCCAGATTGGGCAGCAATGGTTCCTCTCCCACCGGAGGAGTTTATCGTGACCGATGCCCAACCTTTGGAAAGTTCCCGGAGGGGGGTGAGGCTGGAGACTTCCGGCAACTGTCTCAAGAGCTTTCAGTGGTTGAGGAGGACGATGACGATGAGACAAAGTTGTCTATCAGTGAGGTAGTTGGAAGGGCCATAAGTCCGAGGGAGGAGCGCACAGAGGATTTGGAGGAAGAGCCGTTGGACGATGAGGTGACTGACCCAACCTGGTGTGATAAGCCAACTGAGGACAGGTCTTCAGAGGGGGAGGCAATTGCAGCCACAGGACAGGTTGGAAGAGGCAGTGGGGTGGCCAGGGGTAGAGGCAGGGCAAGAGCGAATAATCCACCAGCTGTTTACCCAAGCACCCCCTCGCGCCAAGCCACCGTGCAGAGGCCGAGGTGCTCTAAGGTGTGGCAGTTTTTCACTGAGACGGCAGACGACCGACCAACAGTGGTGTGCAACCTTTGTCGAGCCAAGATCAACTGGGGAGCCACCACCAGCAGCCTCACCACCACCAGTATGCGCAGGCATATGATGGCCAAGCACCCCACAAGGTGGGACGAAGGCCGTTCACCGCCTCCAGCTTGCGCCACTGCCTCTCCCCCTGGGCCCCAACCTGCCACTGAGATCCAACCCACCTCTCACGACACAGGCACGACCATCTCCTGGCCTGGACCCACACCCTCACCTCTGCTGTCCTCGGCCCCATCCAGCAATGTCTCTCAGCGCAGCGTCCAGCTGTCGCTAAGAGAATAGTTGGAGCAAAAGCGCAAATACGCCGCCACGTACCCGCACGCTCAAGCTTTAAATGTCCACATTGCCAAATTGATCAGCCTGGAGATGCTCCCCTACAGGCTGGTGGAGACTGAGGCGTTCAAAAACATGATGGCGGCGGCAGCCCCGCGCTACTCTGTCCCCAGTCGCCACTATTTTTCTCGGTGTGCCGTCCCAGCCCTGCACGACCACGTCTCACGCCACAACGTACGCGCCCTAACCAACTCGGTTACTGGCAAGGTCCACTTAACAACGGACACGTGGACAAGCACAGGCGGGCAGGGCCACTATATCTCCCTGACGGCACATTGGGTGAATTTAGTGGAGGCTGGGACCGCTCATGTACTACCCACCCCCAGAATTGCGGGCCCCAGATCGGTGCTGGTATCTGCGGCGGTGTATGCCACCTCCACTAAACCTTCCTCCTCCTCCTCCTCCTCCTCCAACGCAACCTCTACCTCGCAATCAAGACTTGTCAGCAGCAGCATGTCGCCAGCAGTCGGCGTCGCGCGGCGCAGAAGCGCGGCGGTGGGCAAGCGTCAGCAGGCCGTGCTGAAAGTACTCAGCTTAGGAGAGAAGAGGCACACGGCCCACGAACTGTTGCATGGTCTGACAGAGCAGACCGAGCGCTAGCTTTCACCACTGAGCCTCCAACCGGACATGGTCATGTGTGACAACGGCCGTAACCTGGTGGCGGCTCTGCAGCTCGGCAGCCTCACGCACGTGCCATGCCTGGCCCACGTATTTAATTTGGTGGTTCAGCGGTTTCTGAAAGGCTACCCACACTTGTCATACGTCCTCGGCAAGGTGCGCCGGGTCAGCGCACATTTCCGCAAGTCCAACACAGACGCTGCCACCCTGCGTACCCTGCAACATCGGTTTAATTTGCCAGTGCACCGACTGCTATGCGACGTGCCCACACGGTGGAACTCTACGCTCCACATGTTGTCCCGGCTGTATGAGCAGCGTGGAGCTATAGTCGAATACCAACTCCAACATGGGCGGCGAAGTGGGAGTCAGCCTCCTCAATTCTTTACAGAGGAGTGGGCCTGGATGGCAGATATCTGCCAGGTCCTTGGAAACTTTGAGGAGTCCACCCTGATGGTGAGCGGCAATGCTGCAATCATTAGCATCACCATTCCCCTGCTATGCCTGTTGAGAAGTTCCCTGCAAAGCATGAAGGCTGATGCTTTGCGGGCGGAAACGGAGGCGGGGGAAGACAGTATGTCGCTGGATAGTCAGAGCACCCTCATGTCTATATCTCAGCGCATAGAGGAGGAGGAGGAGTGGGAGGAGCCTGAGGAAGATGAGACAGCTGGGCCGACTGCAGAGGGTACCCATGCTGCTTGCCTCTTATCCATTTAGCGTGCATGGCCTGAGGAGGAGAAGAAGGATACTCAAAGTAATCTTCCTAGTGAGGACAGCCATATGTTGTGTCCAGGTACCCTGGCACACATGGCTGACTTTATGTTAGCATGCCTTTCTCATGACCCTCGTGTTAGATGCATTTTGGCCACTACGGATTACTGGGTTTACACACTGCTTGACCCACGGTATAAGGAGAACCTTTCCACTCTCATTCCCGAAGAGGAAAGGGGTTTGAGAGTGATGCAATACCACAGGGCCCTGGTGGACAAACTGATGGTAAACTTCCCATCTGACAGCGCTAGTGGCAGAAGGCGCAGTTCCGAGGGCCACGTAGAAGGGGAGGCGCGGAGATCAGGCAGCATGTTCAGCGCAGGCAGGGGAACACTCTCCAAGGCCTTTGCCAGCTTTATGGCTCCCCAGCAAGACTGTCTCACACCTCCCCAGTCCAGGCTGAGTCTGAGGGAGCACTGTAAGAAGATGGTGAGGGAGTACGCAGCCGATCGTACCACCGTCCTCCGTGACGCCTCTGCTCCGTACAACTACTGGGTGTCAAAGCTGGACACGTGGCCCGAACTCGCGCTGTATGCCCTGGTGGTTTTCGCTTGCCCTGCGGCTAGCGTCTTGTCAGAGAGGGTGTTTAGTGCAGCTGGGGGAATCATCACGGACAAGCGTACCCGCCTGTCAACTGATAGCGCCGACAGGCTTACACTCATAAAGATGAACAAAGCCTGGATTTCCCCAGACTTCTCTTCTCCACCAGCGGACAGCAGCGCTACCTAAAGACCTTTGTCAATCTGTGTATGATATTCGTCCTCCTCCTCCGGCTCCTCCTCCTGAAACCTCACGTAATCACCGCGAACAGGCAATTTTTCTGTGGGCCAAGAGGCTCATATAACTTTTCTAAATAATATTTATCTGTTTCAATTCTCATTAAAGCATTGAAACTTCCACTTGAACCAATTGTTTTTTAGACTGGGCTGCCTCCAGGCCTAGTTAAAAATTAAGCCACAGTACGCTAAGCGATTAATGGGTTTCACCTGCCCTCTGGGTTGGGCATGGGCAATTTTTCTGGGGTACATTTGTACTGTCGCTACACCCATTTTTCGGGCCCTCGCCTACAATGTAATCAAAGTAGTTTTTATGAGCTTCGCCTGCACTCATGGTACACCACTGTGTCTGGGGTTGGCCTACACTTTTGCTACAGAAATGTAACTCTGTTCTGCCTACCTATACTTCTGCCACAGTAATGCTACAGGGGTCTGACTATACTTCAGCAACAGAAATGTTACTTCGGTCTGCCGATACTTCTGCTCCTGAAATGTTACCTTGGTTGGTGTAGACTGTTACTACTGTAATTTTAATAATACTGGGCTCTGCCCATAATGCTTCAACGGAAATGTTACTGGGGCAGGTCTATACTGCTATAACAGAAATGTAACTAATAGTGAGCTCTGCCCATACTGCTTCTACGTTAATGTTACTGGGGTCTGACTATACTGCTACTACTGAAATGTTACAAATACTTTGCTCTCCCTACACTGCTGCCAGGGAAATGTTTATCTGCTGCTTTGCCCATACTGCTTCTACGTTACTGTTACTGGGGTCTGACTATACTGCTGGAACTGAAATGTGACTGCGGCATGTCTCAACTGATCCTACTGAAATGTTACTGGGGTCTGTCTATACAGATACTACTGAAATGTGACTGGGGTCTGTGTATACTGCTGCAAATGAAATTTTAGTGGGGTCTGTCGTCACTGCTGCCAATGAAATGTTACAGGGGTTTGTGCATACTCTTACCGCTGAAATGTTACTAATTCTCGGCTCTGCCTATACTGCTGCTACTGCAATGTTACAGGGTAGTGGAAACGGAGGCTTCCCAAAGACATGATGGTGGCGAGGCCGCGCTACTAGGTTCCCCAGGCGCAACAAATTTTCAGCGACGCGGTCACTGGGAAGGTGCATATAACCACGGACACGGGCACAGGACCCGTACTGCCTCAAAAACTTCCCCGTCCTCCTCCTCCAACAATGAAAACATGCTTGGCAAATGCTTTTGCAGTGGTCCGTCTGGCGACAGTCCAAGAATTTCACCTTAAAAGACACAATAAGAAAGCCCCCCACCATGGCCTTCTTAATCCTGGCCACATTCCAAAAACCAATGGAATAAAACCGCGCTAATAGGTCCAGAGTCGCGACCATTCTCCCACCAACACGGTTACTGGTAAGGTGCATATAACCACAGACACGGGGACAGGACACGTACTGCCTCAAAAACATCCCCGTCCTCCTCCTCCAACAATGAAAACATTCTTGGCCGAAGCCCACCTGTATTTAATCTGACGTTATCTCTGCTGTCCAGGGCACTGCAATGGGATCTATTTTTGTACCGCCGGTGGGTTCCAGGGAGCCACCCATGCTGTCGGTCCACACAGACTTCACATTAGTGAGTTGTACCTGCCTGTGTCTATGTATTAAAAACCCCGGTCAGACTGGGGCATGCAGTGTGGGCCGAAGCCCTCCTGCATTTAATCTGACGTTACCTCAGCTATGCTGGGCAATGCAATGAGATTTATTTATGTACCGCCGGTGGCTTCCTGGGACCCACCCATGCTGTGGGACCACACAGACTTCACACAGAGTTATACCTGCCTGTGTATACTTATAAAAAACCCCTGTCTGACTGGGGCATGCCGTGTGGGCCGAAGCCCTCCTGTATTTAATCTGACGTTAGCTCTACTATCCGGGGCACTGCATTGAGACAAACTACAGGAGCAATACAGCAATAATGAGACTTGCACAGCTACGCTAGCATTAGAGTCCGCTGTAGGCCCGCGATTGCTGAGGGTTTGTGCAGAGGCCTATGTCCTGGGTGCAGTGAAAGTCCGCTTCCTGCCTAGGATTGCTGAATCTGTGGGCCGAGGCCTATGCCGTGGGCGCGGTGCAAGTCTGCCATGTTTGGCCACTCAGATCAATTTTTTGTTCATTTCTTGGGTTTCCTAGGACCCACCTATGCTGTTGGTGCAAACTTAGTTCCCATCGCGGTGTTTGACCTGTCTGGCACAAAGACACTGACTGACTTGGGTAGGGGGCAGAGCACAGACGGCTTTCCCCTTGCAGTGTCGATTGAGCTATGCGACACCTTGACAGAATGAATACTGTGTGGCACATGGATTCCCCATTACTATGCCCACGTTTGAAGCTCCTGACGGAGGTGGCACAGGATTGGATTTCTCATTGCTTCTGTACAGCATTGTGGGCTATCGCCCTGCCCCTTTTAAAGAGGGTCACTGCCTGGCCCTGCCAACCCTCTGCAGTGTGTGCCTCCGGTCCCTCCTCATGGCAGACGCACTTATAAATAGATGTGAGGGTGGTGTGGCTATGGGGCCAGCGTGTGGCATGAGGGCAGCTGAAGGCTGTGCAGGGACACTTTTGTGTGCGTTGTGGACGCAGGGTTGTGCGGGGGGTTTGGGCAGCATGTAACCCAGGAGAAGAGGCAGGGGTGTGTCCCGCAGGCAGTGCTTGTGCTTGGTTGGAGGTAGTGTGGTGCTTAGCTAAGGTGTGGCTTACTAATGAGGGTTTGTCCGAAGTAAAAATTGTTAGGGGGGGGCACTCTTGCCGCTATTGTGGCTTAATAGTGGGACCTGGGAACCTGAAATGCAGCCCAGCATGTTGCCCCTCGCCTGCCCTATCCGTTTCTGTGTCGTTTCCATCACTTTCTTGGGTTTTGCAGATTTTCACCAATGAAAACCTTAGCGGAGCATGGGTGATCTACAAAAATGCTCGAGTCGCCCATTGACTTCAATGGGGTTCGTTACACGAAACGAACCCTCGAGCATCGCAGAAAGTTCGACTCGAGCAACGAGCACCTGAGCATTTTGGTGCTCGCTCATCTCTAATTTTAATCCATCAGATTCTTTAGAATACTGTATTAGACTTACGAGATCACTTGCCAGAGGGAGTTGGTATCTGATACAATTTATTTTATTTTTTATAAATTTCTCTCTGATTGCCTTATAAAGACTATAACAGTTAATTTTCAGAAGCCATTCTTTTATATCACACCATTTTATACCCTTGAGAGACCTGTATAGTTTATCAATTCCGCTGTAGGAGCCAGGCACTGCAGGTTTAATATATTGTCTCTGCAATATGTGTACAGTGCGTCCAGAGGCCAGGGTGGTAATTACACAACATAGAACCCCCAAATACAACTTCGTTACAACTAACACTAAGTATCTCAGTGCTCATTTACACTAGTGTGTGCTGGTGTGTACATAGGTGCGCACAAAACTGGCGCGCCCACGTACCTGCACAAACAGGTGTGAATGGAGGTCCATGCAGCATTGCTTTCAATGGGGCCACGGCTGCTGCCTACAGCCCCATTGAAAGCAATGGTCTGCCGGCAACCTTTGCAGTGATTTTCAGGGAAGAGCTTTTAATATAATCCCTTCCCTGAAAATCATCCCTTGCTGATGTAAAGAAAAAAATACTTCTCCAGCGCTATCGGGGCTTGGCACATCTTCTCTGCTCTGTCCTCAGCAGTGTATTTAAAATCCCTACCTGCTGAAAGGGCTGTTTCTGATTGGCTGAGTGTTTAGCCAAACACAGGCAGTGCTTGGCCATTCATTGGCTGAGCGACATCACCAATCACAGGCAGCGCTCAGGTTACAGACTCACTCCAATTCGCCCAGACACGTAACGCTACTGACAACGCGCCTGCTCGAACCACCCATAACTCATGAATACATCACCACGCCGGCAGAAGTTGGCAACCGAAGCCACACCTCATTAGGACGACAAAACAAACAATGCTCGATGCAGTAACAGTAAGCCACATGCCGTAATTTCAAATGATATACAGGTTTGTCACATTGCAGCATGCACTGCTGCACAGCAGTCGTTAGCCAAGCATAATGCTAGCACTGTAACCACAATGTCTTGACACACAACAGTTGCTAGCTAGCCCTACAGCTAACACTATACCCTATAAAATGTGAAAATCATCTGAGGGGCGCAAAGGTGAAAAAAGAGCGATAAGACACGGAAATGTTGACATTCCAATTTACCAACCCTGGCCGTGTGCATATCAGACCTTTTAAATAAAATGCAGTGTCTAGACCCTCAGCTTTTCGCTAAGGTAGCAGATCTTGGTGCTAAAGTAGCGCACAAGAAGCTGCAGAAGCGTTTAGAGCTAAGTGTGGGTCTGCCGAAACAAGGTAGAATTCCTGAGCTCGCTGATGGAGCAAGATTGTACGGGGGCTGAGCGGACTGAGCAACCTGCTGAGGCGGTTTTACAGCATTTTTTCATAGACGGCGTAAAATTGAACACTTTAATGCCATTGAGTACGTTGATCATTTGCGCTTTGTAAATTTACACAGCATACACTCATTTGTTGATTCTGTTAATGCTGAACATGGCGTCATTCAGTCTTTACTTGACAGAATAAGATGGGATCTACAACCTGGTGATTTTATTCAACTAAGGCGGTCACTTGTTGAATCCTATTTATTCGTTAAAACAGGCCAGGGATGATTTTAACACACAGAGCTTCTTAAATGCTGTGACCAACACATTACAGAGTAATACAGAGTGTCTAGCTGGTGAATGCTTGAAACTTGTGGTCCTTATAGTCAGAAATAGGCAATTAGCAGGGAAACATGGGCGGTATTTGAAATCCATACTTTACACACAGATTGTCAAATGGAAAAAGTTGTGGCTGTACAACTTTTACAATTATGACTCCAACCAGTATTTTTATCGGCCAGTCTATATGCGTTGTTAGAGGAGGGTTCTGTTGATGATGGCATTTTATTGACGTGAGCTAGGCAATTACATAATGATGTGGACATTGTTCTTTGGACAGGGTTCTTTACCACAGTCATGGCGATTGGTGTTATTTTCACACCGGTGAAACAACTGGCGGTACATCCTGCACCATGATGATCATTACTACAGAATTAAGAATATGAAAAATTTTGTCGGGGTGAATAACTTCTGTCACCTCTGCAATCCTGTTTTTCACCACAAATAGAGATGAGCGAGCATGCTCGGATAAGGCAGTTACTTAAGCGAGCATCACTCTTCTCGAGTAACTGTAGGCCCAGGGGGGCGGCGGGGGGAGCGGAAGGGAGGAAGGGGGGGAGAGAGAGCAAGGCTCGCTGGAGTATCTGCCTTATCCGAGCGTGCTCGCTCATCTCTAGCCACAGACATAAGCACCCATGTCAATACTTTTGCACTGCTTGTCAGACTGATTTGTGTGTCGAAAGCCTGGGAATGATGTTCCGATGCCCCAGCTGCCATGTGTTTTGTCGCTCATTTGATTGTTTAGATCGGCTCAAGACACTGGCTGCAATGGATGAAGTGTTTTGTTGGACTGAAATATTTTGCAGCACTTGTTATCGGTATGTACGTAAACGCACCAAGCCTCGTGAATGCAATGGATTGTGCTGCAAAATTTGTAAAACCAGAGTACAGAAATATGACACCCACCTGTGTTACATCCAGCCGATGGTCACTGTGGAAGAGCCATCATATTTTTTTTGGCACAGCGCTGTACAGTTCGAGGTTCTGTGAGTTTGAGGATGAATCGCATACCAGTGAATTTGTTCAGTTTTTTTCTCAACGATAACTTTACAGACTGCACCTTTATTGCCCACAATGCCGGTGGATACGACCCTTATTTTATTGTTAAGGAGTTGATTGTCAAAAAAATCATATAAAAACGATCATTCAAGGTGGCCGCCTTCTGTGTGTGATGGTACTGGCATGGAACTTGAAGTTCATAGACTCGCTTAACTTCATACCCATGAAGCTTAGCAAGTTACCCCAGGCTATGGGTTTTTCAGGGGCAAAGGGTCATTTCCCTCACTTTTTCAACACTGAGGAAAACCAGAATTATGTTGGGCCCCTGCCTGATGCTAAATATTAAGGACCTGAGTATATAATGCCTGATGACAAAAAGGAGTTCATGAAGTGGTATCAGAAGCAAAAATTATGCACTTTTGATTTTAAGACAGAACTAAAGGCTTATTGTAAGGTGTTGAGGTGTTCAGTCATGATTGGGAACGTTTTAGAGATCGGTAATGGAAATGGCTAAAAAAAATGGTAACAAGATATTGTGAGGAAAAAGAGAAAAACAATGTGGCTTATTGCGCTGACCTGTTCCAGCACATCCCTCTGGCGTCTGTATGCATGGCGATATACAGGTCTACATTCTTACCTGAAGACACTATAGCTATTTTGCCCTCTGATAATTACCACAAGGCAAAAAACATTACTCAACCCCTGTTATTCAGTGATTGATGTACGTGTCTCACAGCAAAAACATAGTCATACAGCAGGCGCTGAGAGGAGGTTGGCAGCTATTCTTTATACATGTTTATTGGACTTTGGATCAGGTCTATTTCTGTGGCTGTGCATCTGCTTCTTTGCCCTGCTGATACCAGCATTGAAGATTGTGCTCCTGGCACCCTACCTGATTTCTGTCATCACAGGTCCTGTCAGCAGATGGCTGGTGTCCAGTTCTGCTGGTTTTAATAACGTGAAGGACCTGCTATTAAGTTACTCTCATGTGATCAGGGGCAGAGCTCAGAGACCATAGGACTGATCACATGATGGTGACATCACATGTCCTGTGAGCACACAGCTGCTGTCAGGCTTTGTGTTTTATCTATGCTTTAGGACCTGTGATGACATCACCATAATGAGATCAGGGGGAAGAGCATGTGACACATTCACAAATATTCTCATGGAGAAGTGGTCATTAGCATTTTTATTAGTAATTAAGGGAAAAGTATAGTACCACTTGTTTCTGTTGGTGCAATGCGCCACACAGCTCTGCTACATGCACGTCACACATACACACCTTTGCTACATGCATGTCACACACGCACAGCTCTGGTACATGGGCGTGTGACCGACACACACAGCTGTGCTACATGCCATGTGCCTGATAGACACAGCTCTGCTATATGACATGTGCATCACAGACACAGCTCTGTTGCATGATATGCTTGGCACAGACAGCTTTGCTGCATGACATGAACATGTTACAAACACAGCTCTGCTACATGTCATCTGTGGAACAGACACTGCTCTGCTACATTATATACACATTAAAACACAGCTTGACTACATGACATGCGTGGCACAGACATGGGTCTGCTACATGACATGCTATGTAGCAGAGCTGTGCTTGTGCCGCACACGTGTGTCACAGGCACAGCTCTGCTACATTACATGCACATTTTACAAACATAGCTCTGCTACATGACATGTGTGAAACAAACACAGCTCTGCTACATGATATACATGTCACAAACACAGCACTGCTGCATGACATGCATGCCATAGACACAGCTCTACTATATGACATGCATATATTACAAACACAGTTCTTATCCATGACAAGCACATCAGAGACACAGCTCCGCTGCATGACATGTGCATCACAGACACAGCTCTAATACATGATATGCACGCAACAGACATAGCTCTGCTGCATGATGTGCATCATACACAAAGCTCTGCTAGATGACATGCATGGCACAGACACAGCTCTCCTACATAACAAGCATGTCACAGACATGGCTTTGCTACATGACATGCGTATGTTACAAACACAGCTCTGCTACATGACGTGCAGCACAAACACAGCTCTGTTACATAACATGCACATCACAGATACAGTTCTGCTACATTACATGCATATCACAGACACACCTCTACTACATTACATGTGCATGTCACATACACAGCTTGGTTACTTTATATGTGCGTCACAGAAACAGCTCTGCTACATGACATGCGCGTCACAGACACAGCTCTGCTACATGACATGCGCGTCACAGACACAGCTCTGCTACATGACATGCGCGTCACAGACACAGCTCTGCTACATGACATGCGCGTCACAGACACAGCTCTGCTACATGACATGCGCGTCACAGACACAGCTCTGCTACATGACATGCGCGTCACAGACACAGCTCTGCTACATGACATGCGCGTCACAGACACAGCTCTGCTACATGACATGCGCGTCACAGACACAGCTCTGCTACATGACATGCGCATCACAGACACAGCTCTGCTAAATGACATGCGCATCACAGACACAGCTCTGCTACATGACATGCGCATCCCAGACACAGCTCTGTTACATGACAAGCGCATCACAGACACAGCTCTGCTACATGACATGCGCATCCCAGAAACAGCTCTGCTACATGACATGCGCGTCACAGACACAGCTCTGCTACATGACATGCGCATCCCAGACACAGCTCTGTTACATGACAAGCGCATCACAGACACAGCTCTGCTACATAATATGCACATCACAGACACAGCTCTGACACGCACATGTAACTAATTCTAGTTCAGTCTGTTTTAACCCCTTTGTTGATCCAGAGGAAGCCAAAAAAAGGCAGAAGCCAATTAGCCCATTAGGGGGAAAAGTTCCTTCCCGGCTCCATAATCGCAGTCACAATAATCCCTGGATCAAGCTTGATGGTTCCTACCTAAATGTAAGACCTAGAACAACCCACTGGTCACCTAACGTCTATATCCTGTAATATCCTTGTGCCCTTGAAAATATGTCTAGTCCCCTCTTAAACTCTTCAATAAATTTTACCATCAGCACGTCCTCAAGCAGAGAGTTCCACAGTCTCACTGCTCTTCTGTGTTGGTAATGAAACCTGCTTTATCCTAGATGTAGCGGATGCCCTCTTGTTACCAATGCCGTCCTGGGTATAAACAGATCATGGGAGAGATCCTTGTATTGTCCCCTCATGTATTTATACATAGTTATTTGATCGCCCCCTAACCGTCTTTTAACCAGGGTGAATAATCCTAATTTTGATAGCCTCTCTGGGTATTCCAGTCCTCTCATTCCATTTATTAATTTAGTTGCCCTTCTTTTGTGGTGGCAACCCCAATACATAAATCTTTATGTATTGGGATTTGGTGGGCCTTATGGGGAAATTTGTTAATTCAAACGCTTTAAATCTGTTTTGATTCAACTATAGAAGTGTACGTACAATTATGCAATACTATTAGGCAATGCTTATATGAAATATCTGTTTTTCAGAACTCTGCTGACAAAGATGGAATTTAGCACGTAACCAACATGTATAAATATATTTGACCGTCCAGCTGCATGCATTAATACGGAAGTAAAAATTAGACAATCAACCGCACCTGAGACGGACTACCGCTTTCGGATCACCACGAAAATCCCCCAGCGATTTTACTGGAAACAGACGCAACTAACATGGGCGGTCTATGCTATTACTAACTCATGACGACACAGCCAATGATTTCGGTGGGATACGAAATGGTATCCGCCCCATCTCATCTGCTACCACGTGATGGGCCATACCAGATGACCGGATGAAGGAAGACGCTTATCCAATAATCAACCAACACGTTGTGTTTATGTAATTCTTGCCTGCCCCAAAAGGGCTGTTTTGATGTGCCTTATAAGAACCTGTTACGCGCCAAGAATAAACAGGAAGTTACTTTTCTCTGAACTTGTGTCAGACTAAATAATTTCTAGGAGATAGTGCGCACTGTCTGATACCTTTGATCAATCAATCTGGAAGGGTGTGATCATTCCTAATTGAGTAAGGTGTGATACCGCAAAGGAAATCCTCCACATGGCACCCCACATGGAAATCCTCCACATGGCCGGAGAGCAAGGCACGGACAGACAACCTTGGACTTGGTGGGCCCACCTATCTACAGAACACGGTAAGATAAATTGATTATCTATACCTGTGTGGCTAAGTTCAGGTTTGCCTGTGTTGTGTCAAGGCCGGTCAGTTTGGAGCCAGGCGACGACAGGTATTTCTTTAAGTCTCGATCACATGATAAGAACCTGTCATAAAATATAAAGGAATGATTACATGACTGTTGTTTTGAGAGTACTGGTCGAGTGGCAAGGTCAGTAGCTGCCTTAAGGGGGGGGCTTGACCCTGCACAGAAGTCCCGATTACTCGGGTCAGGTTTGGTTACAAAACCTAAGAGTGGGGGACCTGTAAGGGTAGTTTGACTAAAAGGCTGTCCTGCTCTGGTCTGGTTTGGTTACAAAGCCTAAGGGTAAGGAAGCCGTCAAACGTCTGGGCAGGTATCGCTACTTTGGTAAAGTCTGGTAAAAGGCTTTCAGAGAAAGGGAACTGCCAGACCGGACCCCGAGGGGCAGTAAGACTAAACCAGCCGTCCTGGTGCTCCGTCTATTTGTCTGTCTAATTGTGTGGGTATACCACCCATGTCTTGCCCAAATTGCAAAAAAGGATTGTTATTGACAATAAGTACCCTCGGATGGGAGATCTGTAATCAGAGTAACCCCTACCCCGCCCACCGCTGTGGTTATGGTCCACTGCTTGAGGGTGATGGTCCACAAATATTTGTTTATCGTTTAAACGTGCATGAGTGGATCCCTCTGGCTGAAGGTAGATTGTTGAACTGTGTAGCAGTAGAACTCTGTGAGGTTCTAGGACGGGACATACTGTGTCCGGCATCTAGCGATACTCCTAGAATTTTAGACCTGACTGCCGTAATTGAGATTGGAATGCAACACCTGTTGTATCAAGGACAGTTTTTACATCCCCCTCTGAGATGTGGAAATCCAAATAATCACTGTTACCACTGACTCTCTGATGTGTTCAAAAGTGTCACGTTTATAACTGTAATGGACAGTACTAACAATTGCTATTGCTAAGTTATGCAACAGTAGAGTATAAGGTGATTGCATTAGATTGAATCTGAGTAGTTCTGCTCATCCTTTGCATAAGATAAGCCTTGCATAAAATTTAGAGTGTTTATATATCATATAGAGTTAATCCTGCTTACATTTCATGTAGAAATAGTCTGTCTGTATATTGCATAGAATTAAGGTTAGGTCTGTGATATAGGGTTAAACTGTAGTCTGTTATTAGAAGGGAGGGGGGCTGCGGGGGATCAACGCTGCGTCCGGAGAAGAGGATGTCACGTACTCTGACACTCAGCTCCTCAGTTAAACATTACACTTAGCAGAGAAAGGAAAAAACCCTAGAAACTAGAGATATCGCTGTTTCTGACCATCACTGACTATTCCTGATCAGTGACCTAAGGATGGGATATCTATAGTACCTGCGGCGGCACCGCTTGTCTCTTGTCTGGACTCCGGCACTGTCCCAGTCGGCACAGTTAGCGCTAACTACGCACGCTTGCAGACACCTGCTCCATCCCAATCCCACCTTGCTCCGTAGTCCTATCAGCCAGTTAATTTCCCGTTCGCCCAGGGATAGCGTAGGCGGCCATAGGAACCAGCGAGGGGACGCTTCACGAAGCGCCACCTCGTACAGGTGAGGGGTGTGGATTTCTCGGGGAAAAAAAAAACCCACGGGAGGCCCATGCCCCCCTCCTGAGATAGGCAGGGATTTCACCTCCTCGTTGTAGGGTATTGTGGGCGACGGGAGGTTAATGGACGGGGGGAACAGGTTAGTTGTATTGTCACTGAAAGAGAAGGGATCCTCCTGCTAGAGAGAGAGAGGGGGGAGGGGGGAAACTCTGCGGAGGCCGAAAAAGAGGAAGTGTTAGTTTAGAATCTATTAGTACTACAGGTTCCAGCCAGACGCCTAAAATTACGGACTTAAGAATGGGGAATAAATCAAGCAGTAATAACGGGCGGCGAGCACGTGATTTAGTGGCCGAGAGAGAAGGCAAACACTGCTCAGATAAATGGCCACAGATAAGGAAGATTGCGGGCTGGCATCCAGATCCAAATGGACGACTTCAGCCGGAACCCTGGAGAGTCTTGATAAGAGATAAGCGTGGCATGTTGCAGGATAAAAATTTACTCACAGCTGCAGAAGGCTGGTATCGTGTCGCAAAAACGTTAAATAGAGACGGGTGGGCGGAGACGGAGCAGGGAGGCAGTGGGAAATACAAACATTATGTGTATCATGCAAATTCTGTGAACCTACTTCTTTCACATCCGTCAGCACCTCCCATGCATTCAGGTAACTTACCATATTGGATGTGCCTAGTCTGTGGAATGCAGAACCCAAGGCAGCGAGAAACCTGTCTGGGATGTGGCGCCCCGCGCCCAGACGGAAGTGTAAATGAGCCCACACTTCCTGTATTCAACGCTGGGCAGGCGGTTCCTGCATCCGGAGCTGCCGTGCGTTTCAACACTGCAGTTTCCTGTGATGATGTCGCAGGAAATACTAGGCATTCCAATATGCGTTCCACAGCCACTTCCTCAATGACCACTTCCTCTGGCAGCCATCTTAAGACACCTCAGAGGCCTAGTGCACGGCCACCCACTCCATACGGTGGCCATCTTGGTACACCCCAGAGGCCTAGTACCCAGCTGTCCACCCATGAAGGCAGCCATATTGCTACACCTCAGAGACGCAAAACACCTACCATGTCTCCACTCTATCCAGTGATAGATCCTCAAGCATTACAAGCACAAAGACAAGCTGTCCCTCTGTTCCCAGACCAGCCAATTACAGATGATCAGGAAAACACAGAGGATCAGCTGATCGCAGGTCCTGTTGAAAGTGAAGGTGGAGCTCGGGGAGGCGTTGGTCTACCCCCACCCAGGGAGGAAGATGAAGATCGATGGACAGACAGTGAGGAGGATGGTGAAACAGGAGTCACCAGGTCTGGAGAGAAGTTCCGAGGCCGACCCCCTCCTGTGAAAATGGTGCGCCGCCGGGACGGCATATTGGCAAACAAGGGATATGGTGCAAGGCCAAAGCATCGGCCAGCGACGACGACTTCAGGGGGAGCAGAAGAACAATTCTCGCTAACAAAGCCCAGCTTATGTAAAAGCCCAGCAGCTCGCACGAGTATACAAGAACAACTTAACTTTGCACCCCCCAATACATCTACTCCTAAGGTCCATTTCATGTCTCCACAAGGAGATGACCCTTATGGATCGCAAGACTCCCTCACACAAGATGAACATCAATCTCTGGCACCACAGATCACGCCTCAGCTGGCACCACACAGGATGCCCTTTGTACCGGCAGACGCCCAACTCCTATACGTCAGCTTCACGCCAAGCCAAGCCACTACCCTCCAGGCGGGATTACCAGATCCAGAAAAGCAACCCATGCCTTTCTTCAGGAAGCTGGTCCAGTACCAACGTAATTATTCAGCCACCTGGAAGGATCTACAGGCCTTGACGGAAGTAAAGGCTGGGTATACATATTGGCCAGTCATCCAGAAATCCCTTGATCCGACAAGTGAGAATGCTACTCCAGAGACAACATATGTTTCCGGAAGGGAATTCTGCAAGCAAGTGAAGGCCTGGGCGCAAGACAGGTTGGCGGATCAAGCTATCACACTGCAGGACGTGACCCAAGAAAAAGGGGAATCTGTGGACAAGTTTTATGGTCGCCTCATTCAACTCTTTGACGATCTCGGATTCTCCTCACAAATCAGAACACACCAATTGATGCTCTCCGCTGCTTTTGTTTCTGGTTTACGAGACCCGATCAGGAAGGGACTGATGGCAGCAAAACCGGAATACAAGATCCTGGCTATCGATGTCCTACTACCGGTCGCGAAGGGAGTAGCAGGAAACGGACCTACCCCCGTCATGGTGGCAGCGGGAACTCCACGCAATCAAGATGGATCTGCACCAAGAAGGTGTTTTATATGTAACAGGACAGGTCACTTCAAGAAAGATTGTCGCGTCCTGTACAAGCAACGCGGACAATCAAATCAGACAAGGACTCCGGCATCTTCTGATGGCTTACCGCCTCCGCCACCACCACCACCTCCAGTATCCTACCATGGCCCATCCCAATAGGACGCGGGCAAGCCAGTCTCCAGTATGGCCTCCTTCCAGCAGAACCCTGCAGTAGATAATACCGGACCCCAAGCCCAAGTGACTCTCTCTATTGCAGGGAATCCAATTACCTTCCTACTGGACACTGGTGCAGCCAGGAGCATCATTCGTGCTGACGATTTTCCCTTCAAGCACCTGCTGGATGACAAGAACATACTGACCGTAGGAGTTGGAGGAAGGTCGTCTGAAAACGCACTAAGCAAGCCACTTCCTGTCGGCATACAGAACATCCTGGCTAGATTTGTGGTCCACAAGACCTCACCGCTCAACCTACTGGGAGCCGACCTTCTATCAAGACTTCAAGCTACAATTGCCTACACTGAAGACGGTGGCATAACGGTTACCTCCCCTCTATCTGAAGATGACCAGATGACACTTGCCTCAGAACCATTCCTCATGACCTGTCAAGAAGTTCGAAAGACAATACCAGATGAAGTGAAAGCAAGAATCCCTGATACACTGTGGTCAAAAGGACCTGAGGACATTGGTCGTCTGAGAGTTCCACCAGTGATGGTGAGGATGAAGCCCGGAATGCCATTCCCAAGAAGACCACAGTATCCACTGAAGCACTCAGTGTCGCTAGCCATCGACGAACAGATTAAGATGCTGATCCAGAATGGAGCCCTTGTGCCATGTGAGTCGCCATGCAACACCCCGTTGTTTCCGGTGAAGAAGAAGACACCGAAGGGCGAACCAACCAAATACCATATGGTTCAAGACCTACGGGCAGTGAACCAGGCTACCATATTGGAAACTCCTTTGGTGCCGAATCCACACACGCTACTGTCTGGAATTCCGCCAACAGCGAAGTATTTCACGGCCATAGATATGGCAAACGCTTTTTTTGGCGTCCCGCTAGACCGGTCATGCCAATTTCTATTCGCCTTCACGCACAACGGAGGCCAACTTACATGGACTGTAATGCCTCAGGGTGCACAGAATTCACCCAGCCAATTTGCCAAAGCGATGTCTCTGATTCTAAACCCATGGATGGAGGGACACCCCACAGTGGTCTTACTCCAATATGTGGACGACCTGTTACTTTGTGCAGACGATCTGGACACGGCCTCCTCCTCCTCTGAAAATCTTCTGTGCTATCTGGCATATCAGGGATGTAAAGTGTCAGAATCCAAGTTACAGTGGTGCTGCACCACCGTCATCTTCCTTGGCCACTGCATTTCCCAAGGAGTATGACACTTGACAGAAGACCGGATCACCGCCATTCAACAAGTGCCTCTTCCCCGATCTGAAAAGGCTCTTCAAGCTTTCCTGGGACTGATCTCGTACTGCAGAGCCTGGATTCCAGAGGCCTCTTTGCTGATGCAACCCCTGTACGAAGATGTCAGAAGGATCGGTGAAGAAGGAGGAAAGGCCAAGGCCCCGTGTACACTCTCTGAAGACTCAACAAGAAATTTCAGCACACTTAAGGACCTGATCTCTAAAGCACCTGCATTGGGACTACCAGACTACGACAAACCATTTGCTCTGTTTGTGTCCGAGAATCAAGGACACGCATCAGGTGTCCTTACTCAAAAGCATGCTGGAAAGTCGCGACCCATCGGCTACTTCTCAGCCAGACTCGACCCAGTGGCCAGAGCAGGACCTTCCTGCCTGCGGGCAGTCTTTGCAGCCCATGTCTTGCTGGACAAGACTTCAGATCTTGTGTTGGGTTACCCTCTGACTGTCCTGGCTCCACATGACATCGCCGCCGTACTCAACCAGACACAGCCGAAGCATCTATCAGCAGCAAGGCATCTACGCTTGCAATGCTCACTGTTGATTCCGGAGAATGTCACGTTACAACGTTGTAATGTCCTCAACCCTTCCACACTCCTCCCAATTCTTCAGGGGGAAGGCGATGAAGAGGAGAATGGAAACGATGGTGAGGAAAAACCGAATGGTTCCGTCTCCTACTACGACATTCCACGTCCTTCACATGACTGCGTCAAGATGATGCAACAGGAAATCTCTCATCTACCATCAGTCTATGACAAACCACTGGAACCCGTAGACTACACACTCTTCGTGGACGGCTCCAGATTCGCCGATGAGATGGGTCGGTACCATACCGGTTACGCAGTTACCACCACCACGAAAATAATCCAAGCTCAACAACTCCCTCCCACCATATCAGCACAAGAAGCCGAACTACAGGCCCTCACACGGGCGTGTGAGGTGGCCCAGGATCATACAGCCAACATCTACACAGATTCACGGTACGCTCATGGAGTGGCACACGACTTCGGGATGATCTGGAAAGTTAGAGGATTCCTCACAGCTGCAGGCACCCCAGTCAAGCATCATCAAGCCATCAGGCACCTGCTGGATGCCCTCCAACTGCCACGGAAGGTGGCCGTACTGAAAGTGAAAGCTCACAGCAAGAAGAACACTGAAGAGGCCGTTGGTAATCATACAGCGGATCAAGCAGCAAAAAGAGCTGCAAGTGGGGAGTTTGGAAGAATTGGAATTCAGGTGGAAGCACTACAGGTGGGGGTGGAATCAACGGAGGAACCAGACCCGTCCATGATGGTCAGTGTGGATGAGAAGATACGACCGGACTACCTTACAGAAGCACAAAAGAGAGCAAGCAAGGAAGAAAAAGAAGAATGGACAAAAAAGGGAGCGAAGAAGGACGAACAGGGACTGTTTGCGCTGACAGGCCGCCCATGTTTGCCTAGAAGCTTCTACCCAGCAGTGGTACAGTGGGCGCATGGCCCAACCCATTTGTCCAAAATGCTCATGAACTCATTGATCCAGAAATATTACCTGGCGCCTGGCATCACAACGCTGGTAGACAAGTACTGCAAATCTTGCACCATTTGCGCCCAATGTAATCCAGGAAAAATGGAAGAGACACCTAGAAAACACCTGGCCAAGCCACTGTATCCATTCCAACGGATCCAGATTGACCACATCCAAATGCCGAAATCAGGACGCTTCGAATACGCCCTAATAGTGGTGGATGTCTTCTCTGGGTGGGCAGAGGGATACCCGAGTACGAATATGACTGCTAAAACTACCGCTAAGAAACTCATAACTGAGTTAATTTGCCGTTTCGGAATACCTGAAGTCATCGAAAGTGATCAAGGTCCAGCGTTTACCGCCAACGTCATAAAGGAGATATGGCAGGCGTTGGGCAGCAGTCTTTTGTTTCACACACCCTATCACCCCCAGAGTAGTGGTAAGGTAGAGAGACTAAACGGTACCTTGAAAACAAAAATACTCAAAATGTCACGAGAAACTGGCATGCCCTGGCCAGAAATCCTCCCCATAGCACTGTATAGCGTGAGGTACACACCAAGGGGAAAACATAGGTTATCACCTTATGAGATTCTTTTTGGGACCGTCCCCAGACTAGGGTGTTATTTCCCTCAGCAGTTACAATTGCACTCAGATGTTCTGACTAAGTATGTTATATCACTCGCCAAAGAAATAACTAAAGTCCATGCATGAGTTTTCTCTTCCATTCCAGACCCAGACCAGGACACAGGCACCCATTCCATACAACCCGGGGATTGGGTGTACGTGAAGAAGTTCCTGAGGAAAAACTCTCTTGAGCCCAGATTCGACGGTCCGTTCCAGGTGTTGTTGACCACTGCCACCTCAGTGAAACTAGAGGGGAAGCCTACCTGGATCCACGCAAGCCACTGCAAGAAAGCTCCATCCCAGAAGGACGACTCATCATGAAATATTTAGGTCAAGTTATCATAATACTTCTCCTATGTGGGGTTCTGGTAATGTGGGACGAAAAGGGCACCTCAGTGAAGAACCAGAAGCAGCAGGCTAAATGGGTGAAGGAAAGCCATATCAATATGTGGGAGTATTTAGCCAGAGATGTTATCAATATAACTAATATGTGCATGCCTAAATTAAGGAGCGGGGAAGATATTCTACGAGCCTGCTTACTGGCCATTCCCACTCCAGTAAATGTATTGAGATCAATTTATGCAATGGTACATGATGATGATGATGTGGGGGAAGACGATGTGATACAAGATAACACCTTCATTAACATATATGAATATTGTCCCTACTGTGAGGCTGTAGAGCACGCTGACTGGTCCAATATGACTGAGTTCCAGGTCAGAAATGTCTCACAGGCTGAGGTATGTTACAACTTCACATGTAATCCACGGTACATTGGGAAATGTGAGAGGGGCCAAGTGGTCACTAGTGATTCCCGAATACTTTGCTCCCGTACTGAAGAACAATGTCAAAAGATAGTGACTACCATGTCTTGTGGAAAGGTAGTTCGGAGTCCCAGCCACTCCAGACATGTCAAACTACCAGTAGGATGGGTCCTGTCCTGTGGCAATTTAACATACACATATATCCCCGCCAACATTACAGGAGGACTGTGTGCATTGTCCCGTCTGAGTATCCTTATGTATCAGAAGCCAGACCCCCCGGCACCCACACTCTCACCTAGGGATCGGAGGGACATCCACGGCCTGGCCGATAACTGTGTAGGACCACCTACTCTACTGAGTTTCTCAGAGAACACTGCACTAGCTCTCAGCATTCTAGGCACCCCCGCATTAGCCCAGCATAACACAAGAGTAATTAACGGCTTAGCTTGTGACATGGTAAAGGGCCTAAATGCCACATCCCAGGCACTGGACCTACTACTCTTAGATGTACAAAATATACGAAGAGCCGCCCTACAGAACAGAGCCACCATTGATTACATCCTTATGACCATGAACCACGGGTGCGAAGAGTTTGAAGGGATGTGTTGTTTTAATCTCTCTGACAACTCTGCGTCAATCCACCAACAGATCAACCGCCTGAGAGATCTAGCCACCAGTATCAAACAAGGAACGGATCAAGGGTGGTTTGACTGGTTGACAGGGTCCTGGTTTGGGCTTACTCTGATGAAGAAAATACTAACTGTTTTTGTTGCCATTGTAATGGTTCTAATTTCTGTTTGTTGTTGCGTACAGTGTATCCCGGCCCTGGTGTCTACCTGGTCCACCTGTTTCTCTATGATGTCCGGCAGTAGGCCCACTGTCAATGCCAATGTCGTCATCACAGATCCAGAATACGATGATGTTGACCCATCCTATACCCCCATGAGAGCAATGGCTCCAGTCTACAACACATTACAAGTCTAGAGTCAGCGGTGGGGGTGGGGTGGAGCAGGGCGAGTTTGGTGAAACAGATAGTTTCAAGGGGGGTCTGTGGTGGCAACCCCAATACATAAATCTTTATGTATTGGGATTTGGTGGGCCTTACGGGGAAATTTGTTAATTCAAACGCTTTAAATCTGTTTTGATTCAACTATAGAAGTGTACGTACAATTATGCAATACTATTAGGCAATGCTTATATGAAATATCTGTTTTTCAGAACTCTGCTGACAAAGATGGAATTTAGCACGTAACCAACATGTATAAATATATTTGACCGTCCAGCTGCATGCATTAATACGGAAGTAAAAATTAGACAATCAACCGCACCTGAGACAGACTACCGCTTTCGGATCACCACGAAAATCCCCCAGCGATTTTACTGGAAACAGACGCAACTAACATGGGCGGTCTATGCTATTACTAACTCATGACGACACAGCCAATGATTTCGGTGGGATACGAAATGGTATCCGCCCCATCTCATCTGCTACCACGTGATGGGCCATACCAGATGACCGGATGAAGGAAGACGCTTATCCAATAATCAACCAACACGTTGTGTTTATGTAATTCTTGCCTGCCCCAAAAGGGCTGTTTTGATGTGCCTTATAAGAACCTGTTACGCGCCAAGAATAAACAGGAAGTTACTTTTCTCTGAACTTGTGTCAGACTAAATAATTTCTAGGAGATAGTGCGCACTGTCTGATACCTTTGATCAATCAATCTGGAAGGGTGTGATCATTCCTAATTGAGTAAGGCGTGATTCCGCAAAGGAAATCCACCACACTTTGAACCCCCTGAAGCACTGTAACATCTTTCCTGAGCACCGGTGTCCAGAACTGTAAACAGTATTCCATATGAGACCTGACAAGTGCATTATATAATGGGAGGATAATGTTCTTGCCCCTATGCCTCTTTTAACACACACCAAGACTTTATGAGCTTTTGCAGCAGCTGACTGGCATCGGTTGCTCCAGTTAAATCTACAATCCACTAGTACCCCCTGGTCTTTTTCCATATCACTCTTCCCTAGCTGAACCCCATGTAGTGTATATTGGTAACATCCATTTCTCCTGCCCATATGCATACCCTTACCTGACCAAGCCCCCAGTTTATCTAGGTCCTTTTGTAGCTGTACATTGTCCTCCGCTGCATTAATTATCTTGCATAATTTTGTATCATCTTCAAATATGGATATTTTACTGTCTAGTCCCTCTCTGATAAATATATTCAACAGAATGGGGCCTAGTACTAAGCCCTGTGGCACCCCACTAGCGATGGTTGTCCAATCAGAGTACAAACCATTTATTACCACCCTCTGCTTTCTATCTCTGAGCCAGTTCTTTACCCAGATACACACGTTTTCACCCAGTCCGAGCTGCCTCCTTTTATATAAACCTATTAGGCAGCACGGGGTCAAATACTTTAGAGAAATCCAGATATATGAGATCAATAGACTCTCCCAGGTCCAGCTTAGAACTTATTTCATCATAGAAGCTGATCAGATAGGTCTGAAATGATTGACCCCTTATGAACCCATGCTGGTGAGGAGTTACACTGTTATTCTCCTTGAGGTATTCTAGGATGGCATATCTCAGGAACCTATTGAATATTTTTCCAGTTACTGAAGTGATACTTACTGGACTGTAGTTACCAGGCTCTTTTGGACCCCTTTTTGTATATTAAAACCACATTGGCAATGCGCCAATCCAATGGTACAACCCTGGTCTTGATAGTGTCCATAAATATAATAAATAGTGGTCTAGCTTTCACATCACTTAGTTCCCTTAGAACCCTTGTGAGTATTCCATATGGGCCCGGTTATATATCAATTTTAATCTTTAACCGTCTCAGCACTTACTCCTGTGTTAAGTATGCAATATTTAGCGGGGGTTCGTTTTATTCCCCTGCATCTTGTGTGACATTTCCTGTGTGTTGTGAATACACTTGAAAAGAAACCATTTAAATTATACGCCTTGAAAAGAAACCATTTAATAGATTTGCCTCCCCCCCCCCCCCCCCCCCCATCGTCTTCTATTATTTCCCCTGCATTATTCGTTAAAGGGTCGTTGCTCTCAGTGAAAATCATTTTGCTGTCAATATAATTAAAGAATAGTTTAGGGTTATTGTTGCTCTCTTTGGTGATCAGTCTTTCAGACTCCTCCTTAGCAATTTTTACCTTTTCTTTACATATTTTGTTTTTTTACCTGTATGATTTTAGCATTTCTTCGCTGCCTTCTTGTTTAAGTAGTTTAAACACTTTCTTTTTTTTTGTCTATTGCCCCTCTTACAGTCTGGTCGAGCCACATTGGTTTTCTTCTACATGTGGTTCTTTTTTTTTAAAGGGTATGAACTGCTCACATGAGGTAATTAGGATGTTTTTAAACTTTACCCATTTGTTGTCTGTACTGATATTTTTGAGGATGTTGTCCCAATTAATGTTACCCATAGTAGTTCTGACCTGATCAAATTTAGTTTTACTAAAGTTTAGTCTTTTTGTCGCTCCCTGGTAAACTTCCTTATTGAATGACAGCTGGAAATTAATTATATTGTGGTCACTTTCTTACAAGTGTCCCTACACTTGCACCCCTACGATTCTGTCCAGTTTGATACCTAATAATGAGTCCAGAGTGGACCTCCCGCTATTTGGCTCCCGCACAAGTTGGGTAAGGTAGTTATCTTTAATTGCTCTCAAGAACTTATCACCCATGTGAGATTTGCAGGTTTCGTCTTCCCATATTATATCCGGATAATTAAAGTCCCCCATAATAATTACTTAATTGCGGTTTGACACCTTTTCAATCTGCCTTAATAATAAGATTTCAGTTTCTTCTGTTGCTTTTGTTGGCCTATAGAAAACCCCTATCAGTATTTTTTTTTCTCCTTGTATTTCTACCCACAGAGATTCCACGTGTTCATCTCTTGCCCCTATATCCTACAGTAGCCTCGGCATTTAGTAGGATTTAACGTACAGACATACGCCTCCCCCTTTCTGTTCACCACGGTCTCTTCTGAAGAGATTGTAACCCTGTTAATTCACCACCTAATCACACTTATCATCAAGCAATGTTTCCATTATTCCAACTATATCGTAATTTTCATCAGTCATTTTCGCTTCAAGCTCACCCACTTTGCCAATCAGACTTCTTACATTCATTGCCATACAATTTAAATGGTTGTTTTTGTTCTTTAAATTTATTTTTCTACTAATTGTACTATTGGCTGTTCTGTCAGTTCTAACTGTACTAACCCCACCTCCTGCTCGATTCCCATGCCCATTACTTGGACCCAGGTCGCTGTCTACCTCCCTGTTTATCTTTTTTGCCCTTCCCCCAGTACTTATTTTAAAAACTCCTCCAGCCTTCTAACCATCTTCTTCCCCAGCACAGCTGCACCCTCCCCATTAATATGCAGTCTGCCCCTACAGTACTACCCATAGCCAACAGCAAAGTCAGCCCTGTTCTCCAGCAACCCGAACCCCTTCTTACACCAACTCTGAAGCCACTTGTTTAACTCCCTAAGCTTCTGTTGCCTTTCTGGTGTGGCTTTTGGTGCAGGTAGTATTTCCGAGAAAACTACCCTGAAGGTCCTTGCCCTAAGCTTAGATCCTAGGTCCCTGAAATCATTTTTGAAGGCCCTCCATTGACCTCTAATCTGTTCATTGGTGCCAATGTGCACCATGACAACTAGATCCTCACCAGCCCGTCCCAGTAATCTGTTAATCCGATCCGCGATGTGTCGAACTCGAGCGCCAGGAAGACAAGACACCATTCGACGATCCTGGTCTTTATGGCAGATTGGCCTATCTGTCTCCATTATAATTCAGTCCCCCACCACTAGGATCTGTCTAGCCTGCCCTGCGCTCCCCGTCCCCTTCTCATTGGAACAGTCATACCCCTGGCGTTCAGAGGGCATGCCACTTTGCAGCGGTGCTGGCTCTGTAATGGCACCCCACTCATCTGCCAAATTTGCAAGCTTCTTGGGGTAAGCCAGTTCAGGACTAGCCAAGACACACACTTAGTCACATAGAATATACTTATCCACATTGGTCAGCAGCTCCTCTGCAGCTCTGATGATGTCACCTGCAGTCTCAGCGACAGGACCTCTCTCCTGGCGGCTGCACTCTGGCCTCCTGCCACTCTGTGAACTGCTCCTCCTCTTCACTCTTCTTCAGCCGCTGGACGTATCCTTTCAGCAGCTCTTCTGGTCTTCTTGAGGCTCTCGTGCTGCTCCGGAGTTCCCTCACTTTCCGTCTCTGCTCCCTCGGCTCCCGCTGACGTCACTTCCATTACATCACTTCTGCAGCACAGCCTCTCCGGCCAGTAGACTTGTCCACAAGGTCCCTCCCATCATCATGTGTCAAGGTACCTTAAAAAAAATTAATCACATTTCTACCCTTCACTTTCATTGATAACACCACTGATAATTTTGTTTGTATTTTGCATTACTTCTTGTATTGTATGAACCTTCTATGGCTTTATATTGTCCAGTAATTCCTCCCAGTTTCACATTTCTTTAACCTGATCCACAGAACAGCCAAACTCGGGAGTCAGATGTCCAGGGTTCTTCAAAATGTAATTTTTATTCGAAAGGAAAAACAAAAATCTGATAGAACATAGAAATAGTAGCTCTATGATTGCAGTTAGTCACTTACTTAGTCACAGTAGTAAAGTGCAGGGTGAAAAGGGTCATGTAGTCTTATATGAAAAGTTACAGTTAATTCACAGAGATATGTGATAGGTAGACAGTGAAGTGTCTGTCCAGGACCTTTACTGATCAGTACTGCACCATGAACCAATAATGTGAATGAGATACAGCACTTGTATAAAGTGCAGTAGATATCAAGTATGGACCATTTCTGAATCCTTTTTGACATAAACTGTAGATAGCTTTATCTTAACTGATCTAACATTTATGTTTTGTTACCCCCTGATGATTTTGTCTTACCACGGACATCTTGAACAATTAGCTGTGAGCGTATTCACCATTATGATTGTCTATTTTGAGCTGATGAAATGGTAGATGATGAAATTAAATAGTTTAAATGGAACTATTCATTGCATGATGGCTTCTTTTTGGAGTGATACATTTTGGTAGTTTATTTTAACTTTATTTTTTTATTTCTTATTTTCAGTTCTTATTTTGTTGAATTCTTATTTGATGGTCCTTGGATGGCTACAATTCCTCTTTCATTAGCATAACTTGGGAGCTCCATGAAGAACCTCTCCCACTGCGTGCGAGACCCGACACCTCCTGGACTCTCTGAACATGTCAATGTCCCTGACTGGTGGGAAGGAAGATCAGTGTCTCCAGTTGACCACATTGTAACTTCTCTTGGGATTGCAAGAATATGTGCTCAGTGTGTTGTTACTCTGTATACATTTCTAATTAGGCTTTTCCTGATAAATCTGGATTTACCTAGAGCTATTATACGTGCAGGATCAGTACAGGATAAGTAATATATGTACACAGTGACTCCACCAACAGAATATAGATTTCATGTCCTCAATACAAATCTAACTCTGGATCAGCACAGGATAAGTAATGCAATATATTTACAGAGTGACTCAACAAATGATCATATTTTAATATTCCCTTTTCTGTTTTGCCAACTGCTTTACATTTGTACTGTAGACCTGCTCCAGCCCAGAGACTCTGTGATCTCATCTGTATTTCCAATGGAAATCTTGTGACATTTAAATAAATGTTAAAAGCTTGTTTTAAAATCATTGATAAAGGCTCTCTGTGTTACCAGGGTTCTCACACAAAGCAGAGATGGCTGATTCTACAGAAGGTGACACTGACGTCCTGCATCTGGGTTTTCTGGTCCTGGCACTGATTGCTCTCATAGCTGGACTGGTGATACATTCATTTATTATAGGAGTCAATGTCACTGACTGGTGGAAAGGAAGACCAGTGACTGCTGTTGACCACATTGTAACTTCTCTTGGGATTTCAAGGATGTGTTCTCAGTCTATTGCTACTCTGGGTCTATTTTTGATCACATTGTTCTCAAGCATACAGCATTTACGTGCCGTGATTCTCACTATGGCAGGATTAAGTAATTTCTTTATGTATGTCAATTATTGGTTAACATCTCTGCTGTCCATTCTCTTCTATCTGAAGATCTCCAACCTCCAAACCAGACTGTTCCTGTATCTGAGGCGAATGATAGTAGATAAGACTGTTTATTTCATTGTAGCTGCAGTACTTCTATCCGCTGTAAGTAGTGGGATAACCTTTATGAAGACTTTCACTAAGAACATCTATGGTGGAACATACAATACAATGAAGGCAAATTTTTCCACGAATTGTACTTCTTTTGGTTTAATATTCAGTTTTACTATAGTAGCCTCCATCCCAATGTTTTTCTCTTGCATCTCCTCAGTCCTCCTCTTCACCTCATTGTATCATCACACAGCAAAGATGAAGATGAGCAGTAATCTATCCATCAAATTAGAGACCTATTACTCAGTGATGAAATTTATATCTTTCACTCTCATTTATAAAACTATATACTACTTTGGCTTTTTTACTTGCACCTTTTTTAACTATTTTTATTGTGCGAGGCTTGTTTGGCTTTATATTGTTTTGGAATTTCTCCCAGCTTTACATTCCTGCTATCTGATCTACAGAACAGCTAAACTCAGGAGTCAGATGTCCAAGGCTCTTCAGGTTGTGACTGATTTCTTATTGCAAAGGAAAGTTAGAGAAACTGGCAACAACATAGAAGTAGTCGCTCTATGAGATAAATCAATAGGATGTGTCATTATTGTTTAATAGGTGAATCCAGATTTATCAGGAAAAGCCTAATTAGGTTCCGGTTATTGAAAAGTGTCTGGTTATTACATGGAACCCATCAACAAGCTGTGACTGAGTGATCTGCTCTTTTCTTATTTCTAGTCTCTAATGATCACTTGAGTATATGATGAAGTCCGTCAGTTAGATTTATTGAAGTTTTACTGTAAATGTTCTTTAACATTTGTAAAATTATTCTTATTTATCAATTTCTGACACTGAACAGCAAAAAAAAAAGTCAGATATATCCTGTAATCCAAATTATTAGATTTGCAATCCTTCCCTATTAATTTAAGTAAATCATAAATAAAGAATCTCTTAGAAATAAGGGGATAATAAATGGGTTTTCCGGGACTTTGAAAAAAACTGCCTATGAGCAGGGAATTAAATTATAAGTTAAGCTTTCCTGCACTCATCAGTTAAATGTCTTGCCACACTGGTCCCTGTTGTTCTGCTCCCAGAGGCTCCCGCAGCAGTCTTGTGCAGTTCATTATTGACATGAAGGGTGTCGGCAATCAGTAGTCTCAGCAGTCCTGTGCAATACATAAAAGCATCATTACAAAAGTCAGTGATTGACAGCATCAGCCATGTGTGTGATTAACGGTGTAGAAAATTCTGTAACCAGAGCGCCGAGAACTGGAGTTGAGAAACATTTAATGTGTAAGGACTAGATAATTTGAATATTTTATTTTCTGCAATGACAGTGGGGCAGACGATCAGCTTCTGGACAGGGGTTCTCCAGTCCATCAACAATTGATGACCTACCAGAGGATAAGACATCAGTTAAAGAAGCCCAGAATGCCGCTTTAAAGAAAATTGCTGTTCTCGAATTTGAAAGCATAAAATGAATGTTGTTGGAAATTGTCATACATATTTCGCTGTCTGTAATGTTCTACTAATACTTAGTGTTTGTTCCTTTCACTATATGTGTGGCTGAATTTACTGCTGGATTTCAAAACTGTAATAAGAATATTGTTAATGTAGCAGAATTATTCTCAGATATGTAAAGCAGATGAGATTAAATTCACCTTTGCACTGGGGTAGCAGAAAGATAGACTTCTATGGATGAATATATCCATCTCATAATGAAACCAATCTGTGCCGAACTGACCCCATTGACTAGAACGGGGTCCTTTTAGTTCCTGCACTTGTCTGGTATTTTTATTGGACAAAAAAGTCCTGTGTGCACAACTTTTTCGGCCATCATTTCATGCCAGATCTGCACTGGATGCTCTTAACAGAGTTTCTGCTATAGATTAGAGATGAGCGAGAACGCTCTGTTAACCCCTTGAGTGGCGGGTTTCTTACCACCCTGTCAGACCCACCAGGGCAGGTTTTTTAAATGGGCCAATCATTTAATTTCAACTAATTTTGCAGTCGCGTTTCAAGAGCCATAACTTTTTCATTTTTCCATTGACACGGCCATGTGAGGGCTTGATTTTTGCAGGACAAGTTGTACTTTTTGATGGCATCATTTTTGTGCATATATAATGTATTGCATAACTTTTGTGAAAAAATTTGTAGGGAGATTAGGGAAAAAAAAATAAATCCTGCCATTTGTTTTTTCGATTTCATTTTTACGACGTTCGGTGTGCAGAATAAATAATGTGATAATGTTATTCTCTGAGTCAACACGATCCTGGCAATACCAGGTTTATACAGTTTTTTTAGGTTTTGCTATTTTTATACATTTAAAACATTTTTTTTTTCTTAAATGTTTGCTTTTGTGTCTGCACATTCCAAGAGCCATATTAATGTTATTTCCCATTGCCGGAGCCCTAGAAGGGCTTGTGTTTTTTGCAGGATGAACTTCAGTCTTCATTTATCAAATTTTTTGGAACATGTAAAATTTTGATCACTTTTTATTCCATTTTTTCTAGTGGCAAGATTAACAAAATCTGCAATTCTGGCATGTATTTTTTTTTTTTGTATTTTTCACTGCATTCTCTGAACAGTATAAATAATATATTAAAGTCATTCTTCAGGCCGGTACGATTACGCCAATACCAAATTGTAATAGTTTTTTTTCTTTTTCACACTTAAAAAAAAAAAGAAATACAAGTTTAAATCGCCCTCCTTTTGCCATGTCTATAATAAAAAAATCTAAATCATAAAAGAAAAATACATATTTGGTATCCCTGCGTCCGTAAATGTCTGATCTATCAAAATAGTGCATTATTTACCCCCCACGATGAACGTAGTCCAAAAAAAATATAAAGAATGCCAGAAATGCACTTTTTCAGTCACCCTGTCTCCCAGAAAAAATGCAATAAAAAGCGATCAAAAAGTCGCATGTATTCCAAAATGGTACCAACGTTAACTACAGGACGTCCCACAAAAAATGAGCCCTTGTTCAAGTACATCGATGGAAAAATAAAAAAGTTATTGCACGCAGAAGATGCAGCAGAAAATAATTTTAAAAAATGTAATGTCTGAAAAAAAAGACAAGTGCTAGAGTAAAAAAAGTATACACATTTGGTATCGTAGTAATCGTACTGACCCATAGAATAAAGTTATTATGTCATTTTTGTTGCAGTTTGTGTGCCGTAGAAACAAAACACACTGAAGGATGGTGGAATGTCATTTTTCTTTCTTTTTACTTCACTTAGATTTTTGTAAAAGTTTTTTAGTACATTATATGGTACTTTAAATAGCACCATTGAAAAATACAACTCATTCCGCAAAAAACAAGCCCTCATACAGTGACGTCAATGGATAAAAAAAAGAAGGAGTTATGATTTTTTAAATGGGGGGAGGAAAAAAAGAAATGGGGAAAGAAGAAAAAAAGGGACCGTGTCATTAAGGGGTTAAATAATGTACGAACTTCCTTCTCTGGGTCATTATGACGCAGTAATACCACATGTGTAATTTTATTTTTAATTTTTCACAAAGTAAAGGGAGACAAGTGTTTTTAATTTTATTTATTTTATTTTTTTAAATAATTTTTTACTTTTTTTTAACTTTTTTTTTTATTTTTGTCCCTTTAGGGGACCTCCACAGAGATCCATCAGGACTCCCTGATCACATTCTGGGGGGGGGGGGGGGGTCCCATGGTGACAGCCCTTTACATGCTGCAGTGACAGCCCTTTACATGCTGCCGTCACACAGACTGCAGCATGTAAAGGGTTAACACAGCAGAGATCAGAGGTTTACTCTGATCTCTGCTGTAAGAGCTGGTGCCTGGCTGTCCTCTGACAGCCAAGCACCAGCTCTCCCTGCAACAGAGACCATCGGCTTGCTTCTGACAAGCCAATGGTCTCTATAGCAACCTGTAAACAAAGCAGGACATTAGAAGCAGGAGATTGCCGGCATATCGTCAATATCTTCCTGCTTCTCAATGGCCTGCTTTGTTCTCTGTGGGACAGTGCAGGCAGAGCACAATGCCACAGCTTGTGGCATTGTGCTCTGCAGAGCCCATAGTGATACATAGCCCGGAAATCTTCCGGGCTATATCGCTATGAGCAGTGGAGCTCGTCCTGGAAAATTTCCGGGCGTGCCACTCAAGGGGTTAAGGCAGATACTTGAGCAAGCATCGCTCTTCTCGAGTAACTGCATACTCGTCCGAGCAAATGCAATAGGGGCGGTGGGGGTGAGTGTGCCCCCCCCCCCGCCATTGATCGGTCGAGTATGCAGTTACTCGAGAAGAGCGCTGCTCACTCGAGTATCTGCCTTAACCGAGCGTGCTTGCTCATCTCTACTATAGATATGAATAGAGCCTAATAAAATATCATAGGATATTACTAAGGCGATGGTACTTAAGGAATGCTCCATGATGTTGAGTGATGGGAAACTGATTTTCATCATGTAAGTATATTAATATGTATAAAATGCTTCATATGAAGAAATAAATGTTAGATCAGAAATGAATCACGCTTGTCTGGTCTGTTTTGTGCAATAGTAAAAGGAACCCGAGACCATTATGCACAGTAATGCCTTAGTCAGACGGGCGTTTTTTTGCGCGATTTGCTCATGCGCATGCGTCCGGCGATTTTTTTTTTTATTTTTTTTTTTATTTTTTAAACCATTGCTTTGCAATGGTATCGGACACATGAGCGCTTTTTATGCGCTCGTCCGATAAATTATAGGACAGAAATCGCAGATCGCACCTATCTGCGATCTGCGATTCCTGTTCTCTTCTCTATATGCGCTCAACGGGGCCGGCGGCAGCAGCGCCGACCCCATTTGAGAACATATAGAAGACAAATCATTCTTCTCTGCCACAGCTGTAACAGCTGTGGCAGAGAAGAACAATGTTTGCCCATTGAATTCAATGGAGCCGGCAAAACATTTCTGGATGAATTGCAGGGAAGGGCTTATATATTTAAGCCCTTCCCGACAATTCATCCAGCGCTCGCCCGCAGCGCATTGCTTTCAATGGAGCCGGCTGTATTGCCGGCTCCATTAAATGCAATGCGCTGGACAGCTCCGGCCCGTTTCTAATGAAACGCGG
Source organism: Eleutherodactylus coqui (assembly GCA_035609135.1). NCBI lineage: Eukaryota > Metazoa > Chordata > Amphibia > Anura > Eleutherodactylidae > Eleutherodactylus > Eleutherodactylus coqui. The sequence goes on along the minus strand of CM069405.1, from coordinate 22,935,687 downwards.
CTAGGAGCAGATTTTCGGGCGATTTTTGGGCATCGGTCACGCTATTTGCGGATGCGCATCCGTCATGCGATCCGCAAATCGCGCGAAAAAACGCCCGTCTGACTAAGGCCTAACTCCTTGTAGCTGTTATTCTGAAATTCACAGCAACACACTTTGAAGTTTGCCTCTTTGATTTGAGAACAGTACTGTTGAGTAAAACTTGCAGGCAGCACTGGGCTCTCCTCGGCCGCAGCATGTTGACTGACAGCTCACTCCCTATACATAAGTAGGAAGAGTTGTTAGTCATCATGTTGCGGGTGGGAGAGCCTGGCATGGCTCATGTCTTTAAGATTTTTTATTCTTTATTTAGTCAAAGTGAGATGTAAACATATGTAACTTACAATACATGAAGTAATTCCATATCATCCATATCATCCATACATACTAATCATGGAGGCAGACTGAGAGAACATTTAGGAGTTAAAAAAAAGCCAAGATTAAAAATCAGGAACCAGGGGGAATGAATAAAGGGGATTATAGAGCACTTCAAAAGGGAGGACCAAGGCCAGGAAGTATGGAGAAGAATTTTATTCAGCAATGACTTTCTGTGCTGGAATGGCACCTTCCTCAGGCCAATTACAACATAGCTGCACTAGATGTAGCGGGTAATGTCATCTGGTCATGTGACCGCTCATAGGGACCAAGTAGTCCAACATAAATAATAAAAACACACAAGCTTATACGCTAATATACATCAATTGCCACACAAAAATAATCAAAAAACAAACAGACAATTGATTTGTTAAAAGATTTAATTCACCGAAGCAGTATATTTCTTTAAAATTTTCAAATACTAGCATGGCCTAGCCTGCAGAAAGAGAGGTAGCACAGGCACAGAGCTCCTGCAGCCAGAAAGCCTGGACTGTAGCTGGCCCTAGCCCGTTATCAAACCGTTGAACACCAGCAGCAGCTACCCCGCAGGCTAAGGAACAGAAAGAGGGGTCTTAGGACCGAATCGACAGCGGGAAGAAGTCAGGGCCTACCTCCAGGAGTGAAGCCAGGGCCTCGATTTTGGAGCCGGAGTGGCCCGGAGTGAGGCGCTACGCTGGCACTCATCACCACCGCCGGCCACACAGCCTCAAGCTGAAGTCTCAGAAGCCTCCAGGAGTTTGGTTGGTCACGGAGTGGGGAGCTGAGCATAGGGCAGAGGAAACAAGGCTATTGTGCAGCGTCCCACGCATACTCCCCCCACCCCACCCCCCGCCGAACACTGTGGAGAAGGAAGGGAGAAAGAAGCACAATCAGCAGCACCCTAGAGCAGTGATCCCAGGTGCAGAGTAGACAAAGACTTGTGGCCATGCAAATGAGCATAAACAAGGACCCATACTGTGCTTAACACCTACAGAGCCCTGACCAGCGCCCTCCCCCTCCACCCCACAGAGCACTGACACCTCTCCTGCAGCAATACAAAAACAATAACCCCTCCCTCACCTTTGAACACCACCCGGAATTGCTTTCCAAGCAAGGAGCTCCAGTAACAAGACTACAACAAGCCTCTGAAGTACAGGCCTAGCCTGAATTTTTTCTGGAATCCCTATTGTGGAGCTCTAATCATTTTTGGACGTTACATTCACCACACTTTCTTCCTCTCTGACCCCCCTACACAAGGGGAAGATCCTACCTATTAGAAAGACTATAGCAAACTGCTGAAACACAGGTCCAGCCTGAATTTTTTCTCCGGAGCTCCCATAGCGGAACTCAAGCCCTCCGGCACGCAATCTGTATAGCTCCCCGACAATTACTTTCAACCTCAGATAAGGACTTTCTGGTTACATCATCAGCAGTCGGCCATCAATGGCCCAAAGCTAAGCTGGCGGTGTTGAGATAGGCACCACTGAAGGACCTTTTACAAACAACTATACACTATGGGGAAAACTAACCGAGACAAAAGTATGGAAATCCTGTGCACCCCCCGTCCCACCAAAGGACAAACTGACATGCAATGATTTCTAAAAGACCGCTGCTCTGGGTCACCTCATCCATCTAGTACAAAAATCTCTAATTAGAGATGAGCGAACGTGTTCTTCCGAGCTTGATATTCGTGCGAATATTAGGGTGTTCGGGATGTTCGTTATTCGTAACGAACACCATGCGGTGTTCTGGTTATTTTCACTTCCTTCCCTGAGACGTTAGCGCGCTTTTCTGGCCAATTGAAAGACAGGGAAGGCATTACAACTTCCCCCTGTGACGTTCAAGCCCTATACCACCCCCCTGTGAGTGGCTGGGAAGATCAGGTGTCACCCGAACATAAAAGTCGGCCCCTCCCGCGGTTCGCCTCAGATGCGGTGTGAGTTAGATGAGGGACAGTGCTGTTTGTACCGGAGCTGCTGTAGGGAAAGAATTGGTAGTTAGTGTAGGCTTCAAGACCCCCCAAAGGTCCTTATTAGGGCCACTGATAGCTGTGTGTTGGCTGCTGTTAGCAGTGGCAATTTTTTTTTTCTCAAAATCGCCTCTGCAGACCGTTGCACCTGGCATTAGGGACAGAAGTGCTGCATAGGCAGGGAGAGTGTTAGGAGTGAGTGTAGCCTTCAAGAACCTCAACGGTCCTTTCTAGGGCCATATTTATCCGTGTGCAGTACTGTCCAGGCTGCTGTTAGCTGTGCTGCATTTTTTTTTGCTTCTCAAAATCGCCTCTGCAGACCATTGCACCCTCCATTGATACTGCAGGGAAAGAATTGTATAGGCAGGGCGACAACACAGTTGTTATTCATTGAATATACGCAGTGCTGCCTTTTGGTGCCAAAAAACGGAAAATAATTAAATTTGTCCTGCCTCTGTCCGGCCTAACGCCGGTGGACACGTGTGAGCTGCGTCTGCAACCTGTAAAAATCAGACGCACCCAGCTACGCTTTACTGCTGGCTTCGCCATTTGCTTTCCTTAATTGGGAAAAAAATACCTGCTCTGCCAGAGTTATAATAACTCTGCTACCCTCACGTTCTGTGACACATAAGCAGGGACACAGCACAGTTATTAAACTTCTCATGTTCATTGAATATACGCAGTGCTGCCTTTTGGTGGAAAAAAACTGAAAACAAATCTATTTGTCCAGCCTCTGTCCGTCCTAAGGGCTGTGGACACGTGTGAGCTGCGTGAACAACATTGCTAAATCAGACGCACCCAGCTACGCTTTACTGCTGGCTTCGCCATTTGCTTTCCTTAATTGGGAAAAAAATACCTGCTCTGCCAGAGTTATAATAACTCTGCTACCCTCACGTTCTGTGACACATAAGCAGGGACACAGCACAGTTATTAAACTTCTCATGTTCATTGAATATACGCAGTGCTGCCTTTTGGTGGAAAAAAACTGAAAACAAATCTATTTGTCCAGCCTCTGTCCGTCCTAAGGGCTGTGGACACGTGTGAGCTGCATGAACAACATTGCTAAATCAGACGCACCCAGCTACGCTTTACTGCTGGCTTCGCCATTTGCTTTCCTTAATTGGGAAAAAAATACCTGCTCTGCCAGAGTTATAATAACTCTGCTACCCTCACGTTCTGTGACACATAAGCAGGGACACAGCACAGTTATTAAACTTAGATAATTCATTCACTAGAGGCAGTGGGGCCTTTCGTTTTCCAAAAAGGGCAAAAATTATATTTGGCCTGCAGTCTTGCGCCAATTTATTTCCTGCCTGTGAAATCAAATCACTGGTAATACAGCATGCTGAGGGGTAGGGGTAGGCCTAGAGGACGTGGACGCGGCCGAGGACGCGGAGGGCCAAGTCAGGGTGTGGGCACAGCCCGAGCTCCTGATCCCGGTGTGTCGCAGCCGACTGCTGCGCGATTAGGAGAGAGGCACGTTTCTGGCGTCCCCACATTCATCGCCCAATTAATGGGTCCACGCGGGAGACGGTTATTAGAAAATGAGCAGTGTGAGCAGGTCCTGTCCTGGATGGCAGAAAGTGCTTCGAGCAACCTATCGTCTACCCGCAGTTCTGCGCCGTCCACTGCTGCCAATCCGAATCCTCTGTCTGCTGCTCCTCCTTCCTCCCAGCCTCCTCACTCCACTACAATAACACCTGCTCAGGAGCGGGAACACTCCCAGGAACTGTTCTCGGGCCCCTGCTTAGATTGGGCAGCAGCGGTTCCTCTCCCACCAGAGGAGTTTATCGTCACTGATGCCCAACCATTCGAAAGTTCCCGAGGTCCGGGGGAAGAGGCTGGGGACTTCCGCCAACTGTCTCAACAACTTTCTGTGGGTGAGGAGGACGATGACGATCAGACACAGTTGTCTTGCAGTGAGGTAGTAGTAAGGGCAGTAAGTCCCAGGGAGCAGCGCACAGAGGATTCGGAGGAAGAGCAGCAGGACGATGAGGTGACTGACCCCACCTGGTGTGCAACGCTTACTCAGGAGGACAGGTCTTCAGAGGGGGAGTCAAGGGCATCAGCAGGGCAGGTTGCAAGAGGCAGTGCGGTGGCCAGGGGTAGAGGCAGGGCCAGACCGAATAATCCACCAAGTGTTTCCCAAAGCGCCCCCTCGCGCCATGCCACCCTGCAGAGGCCGAGGTGCTCTAAGGTCTGGCAGTTTTTCACAGAGACGCCTGACGACCGACGAACAGTGGTGTGCAACCTTTGTCGCGCAAAGCTCAGCCGGGGAGCCAACACCAACAGCCTCACCACCACCACCATGCGCAGACATATGATGGCCAAACACCCCGCAAGGTGGGACGAAGGCCGTTCAGCGCCTCCGGTTTGCACCCCTGCCTCTCCCCCTGTGCCCCAACCTGCCACTGAGATGCAACCCCCCTCTCAGGACACAGGCACTACCGTCTCCTGGCCTGCACCCACACCCTCACCTCCGCTGTCCTCGGCCCCATCCAGCAGTGTAGTTCAGCGCACCGTCCAGCCGTCGCTTGCGCAACTGTTGGAGCGCAAGCGCAAGTACGCCGCCACGCACCCGCACGCTCAAACGTTAACCGTCCGCATAGCAAAATTCATCAGCCTTGAGATGCTGCCGTATAGGGTTGTGGAAACGGAGTCCTTCAAAAGTATCATGGAGGCGGCGGCCCCGCGCTACTCAGTTCCCAGTTGCCACTACTTTTCCCGATGTGCCGTCCCAGCCCTGCACGACCACGTCTCCCGCAACATTGTACGCGCCCTCACCAACGCGGTTACTGCCACGGTCCACTTAACTACGGACACGTGGACAAGCACAGGCGGGCAGGGCCACTACATCTCCCTGACGGCACATTGGGTGAATTTAGTGGAGGCTGGGACAGAGTCAGAGCCTGGGACCACTCACGTCCTACCCACCCCCAGAATTGCGGGCCCCAGCTCGGTGGTGGTATCTGCGGAGGTGTATGCTTCCTCCACTAAAGCACCCTCCTCCTCCTCCTCCTCCTCCTCCTCTGTCTCGCAATCAAGATGTGTTAGCAGCAGCATGTCGCCAGCAGTCGGTGTCGCGCGGTGTGGCAGCACAGCGGTGGGCAAGCGTCAGCAGGCCGTGCTGAAACTACTCAGCTTAGGCGATAAGAGGCACACGGCCCACGAACTGCTGCAGAGTCTGACACAGCAGCCCGACCGCTGGCTTGCGCCGCTGAGCCTCCAACCGGGCATGGTCGTGTGTGACAACGGCCGTAACCTGGTGGCGGCTCTGCAGCTCGGCAGCCTCACGCACGTGCCATGCCTGGCTCACGTCTTTAATTTGGTGGTTCAGCGGTTTCTGAAAAGCTACCCACGCTTGTCAGACCTGCTCGTAAAGGCGCGCCGGCTCTGCGCACATTTCCGCAAGTCCCACACGGACGCTGCCACCCTGCGCACCCTGCAACATCACTTTAAGCTGCCAGTGCACCGACTGCTGTGCGACGTGCCCACACGGTGGAACTCTACGCTCCACATGTTGGCCAGGCTCTATGAACAACGTAGAGCTATAGTCGAATACCAACTCCAACATGGGCGGCGCAGTGGGAGTCAGCCTCCTCAATTCCTTTCAGAAGAGTGGGCCTGGTTGGCAGACATCTGCCATGTCCTTGGTAATTTTGAGGAGTCTACCCAGGTGGAGAGCGGCGATGCTACAATCATTAGCGTCACCATTCCTCTGCTATGCATCTTGAGAAATTCCCTGCAAACCATAAAGGCAGCTGCTTTGCGCTCGGAAACGGGGGCGGGGGAAGACAGTATGCCGCTGGATAGTCAGGGCACCCTCCTGTCTATTTCTCAGCGCGTACAGGAGGAGGAGGAGGAGCATGAGGAGGATGAGGAGGAGGGGGAAGAGACAGCTTGGGCCGCTGCTGACGGTACACCGGCTGATTGCCTGTCATCCTTTCAGCATGTATGGCCTGAGGAGGTGGAGGAGGAGGAGGAGGAGGATCCTGAAAGTGATCTTCCTAGTGAAGACAGCCATGTGTTGCGTACAGGTACCCTGGCACACATGGCTGACTTCATGTTAGGATGCCTTTCTCGTGACCCTCGCGTTGCACGCATTCTGGCCACGACGGATTACTGGGTGTACACACTGCTCGATCCACGGTATAAGGAGAACCTGCCCACTCTGATTCTCGAAGAGGAAAGGGGTTCGAGAGTGTTGCTATACCACAGGACCCTTGCGGACAAGCTGATGGTAAAATTCCCAGCCGACAGCGCTAGTGGCAGAAGGCGCAGTACCGAGGGCAAGGTAGCAGGGGATGTGCGTAGATCGAGCAGCATGTACATCCCAGGCAGTGCAACAGTCTTTAAGGGCCTGGCCAGCTTTATGGCTCCCCACCAAGACTGTGTCACCGCTCCCCAGTCACGGCTGAGTCGGCGGGAGCACTGTAAAAGGATGGTGAGGGAGTACGTAGCGGATCGCACGACCATCCTCGGTGACGCCTCTGCCCCCTACAACTACTGGGTGTCGAAGCTGGACACGTGGCCTGAACTAGCGCTGTATGCCCTGGAGGTGCTTGCTTGTCCTGCGGCTAGCGTCTTGTCGGAGAGGGTGTTTAGTGCGGCTGGGGGAATCATCACAGATAAGCGTAGCCGCTTGTCAACCGACAGTGCCGACAGGCTAACACTCATCAAGATGAACAAAGGCTGGATTTCCCCAGACTTCTGTTCTCCACCAGCGGACAGCAGCGATACGTAAGCAATACGTAGGCTGCACCCGCGGATGGAAGCTACGTTCTCTCTCACCATCCAAAACGGGGACATTTCTGCTTCATCAATCTGTGTCTAATATTCCTCCTCCTCCTCCTCCTGCTCCTCCTCCTGAAACCTCACGTAATCACGCTGAACGGGCAATTTTTCTTAGGGCCACAAGGCTCACTCAAATAATTTTTCAGAACAATTTTTATAAGTTTCAATGCGCTTAAAAGCGTTGGAACTTTAACTTGAACCAATTTTTCGTTACACTGGGCTGCCTCCAGGCCTAGTTACCACTTAAGCCACATTAACCAAAGCGATTCACCTGCCATCTTGGTTGGGCATGGCCAATTTTCACTGAGGTACATTAGTACTGTTGGTACACCAATTTTTTGGGGCCCTCCTCTACAGTGTAATCATAGTAATTTCTATGTTCTTCCCTGCACTCATGGTACAGAAAGGTGTGTGGGGTTGGCCTACAGTTTAGCTACATAAATGTAACTTGTGCCTTGGCTATACTAAGGCTACTGAAATGGAACGAAGACTGCGCTCCCGCTATACTGCTGCTTCAGAATTGTTAATGGGGCCTGTCCTGAGTGCTACTATTGCTTACATGGAACGAAGACTGCGCTCCCGCTATACTGCTGCTTCAGAATTGTTAATGGGGCCTGTCCTGAGTGCTACTATTGCTTACATGGAACGAAGACTGCGCTCCCGCTATACTGCTGCTTCAGAATTGTTAATGGGGCCTGTCCTGAGTGCTACTATTGCTTACATGGAACGAAGACTGCGCTCCCGCTATACTGCTGCTTCAGAATTGTTAATGGGGCCTGTCCTGAGTGCTACTATTGCTTACATGGAACGAAGACTGCGCTCCCGCTATACTGCTGCTTCAGAATTGTTACTGGGGCCTGTCTTGAGTGCTACTATTGCTGACATGGAACGGACACGTGTAGAGGACACGTAGTGCCTCAAAAACATCCCCCTCCTCCTCCAACAGGGAAAACATTCTTGGCAAATGCCTTTGCATTGGTTCGTCTGGTGGCAGTCCAAGAATTTCACCTTTACCGACACAACAAGAGAGCCCCCACACCATCCCCCCGCCACGGCCCACTTAATCCTGGCCACATTCCGAAAACCAACAAAATACAACCGTGCTACTAGGTCCGCAGTCACCACCACATTACCACCAACGCGGTTACTGTTAAGGTGCATATAACCACGGACACGTGGAGAGGACACGTAGTGCCTCAAAAACATCCCCCTCCTCCTCCAACAGGGAAAACATTCTTGGCAAATGCCTTTGCATTGGTTCGTCTGGTGGCAGTCCAAGAATTTCACCTTTACCGACACAACAAGAGAGCCCCCACACCATCCCCCCGCCACGGCCCACTTAATCCTGGCCACATTCCGAAAACCAACAAAATACAACCGTGCTACTAGGTCCGCAGTCACCACCACATTACCACCAACGCGGTTACTGTTAAGGTGCATATTACCAGTCTGACTGGGGCATGCAGACACCTTGACAGAATGAATAGTGTGTGGCACATAGCTTCCCCATTGCTATGCCCACGTGTGCAGCTCCTGATGGCGGTGGCACAGGATTCTATTTCTCATTGCTTCTGTACAGCATTGTGGGCTATCGCCCCGCCCCTATTAAAGAGGGTCGCTGCCTAGCCGTGCCAACCCTCTGCAGTGTGTGCCTGCGGTTCCTCCTCATGGCAGACGCACTTCTAAATAGACATGAGTGTGGCGTGGCATGAGGGCAGCTGAAGGCTGCGCAGGGACACTTTGGTGTGCGCTGTGGGGGGGAGGGGGGGCGGTTGGGCAGCATGTAACCCAGGAGAAGTGGCAGTGGAGTGTCATCCAGGCAGTGATTGTGCTTTGTTGTAGCTAGTGTGGTGCTTAGCAAAGGTATGCCATGCTAATGAGGGCTTTTCAGAAGTAAAAGTTGTTGGGAGGGGGGGGGGGCCCACTCTTGCCGGTATTGTGGCTTAATAGTGGGACCTGTGAACTTGAGATGCAGCCCAACATGTAGCCCCTCGCCTGCCCTATCCGTTGCTGTGTCGTTCCCATCACTTTGTTGAGTTGCCCAGATTTTCACACATGAAAACCTTAGCGAGCATCGGCGAAATACAAAAATGCTCTGGTCGCCCATTGACTTCAATGGGGTTCGTTGTTCGAAACGAACCCTCGAGCATCGCGGGAAGTTTGTTCCGAATAACGAACACCCGAACATTTTGGTGTTCGCTCATCTCTATCTCTAATCTTACCCGCATCATCCAACCGCAGTACGGAAAGAGATGATAATGCCTCCTCAGAGGGCGAAGATAGCGAACAAATCTCCAAAAGTTTTATGAGAGACTTAATTACAAGAGCTCTACATCCGGTCATATCGGACTTATCTGAAATCAAAGAGGAGCTCAGGCATCTGGGAAAGAGAGTTGAATACCTTGAGTCCTCCTCAGCCAACATCATATCCCACTCAATTGAAATGGCTCAAGTCATTAAAGAACACCACTCTCAACTTAACCGCACCTTGATTATGCAAGAAGACCTAGAAAATAGAAACAGGCACAGTAATGTCAGAATCAAAGGTCTCCCTGAGTCATGGGCAGTAGAGGCCCTCCCTAAAGTAGCCACGGAACTATTCTCACTCTTACTGGGACCCGACAGAGCAGCTCGTATCTCCATCGAACAAATCCATAGGGCTTTGAGACCACCCCCAATGCCCGCAGATCCTCCCGGGGATGTCGTCTGCAAGCTTCTGACATTCCCAGATGCCCTTGCAATCCTGGAAGCCACCAGAAACAAAAAAGATCTACAATACGACGGAATGCCTATACAACTCTTTCAAGACCTAGCTCTGTCAACTCTGGCAGCTGTGCAGCTTGGCAGCCTCACATGCGTGCCATGCCTGGCCAACGTCTTCAATCTGGTGATTCAGCGGTTTCTGAAAAACTACCCCCACTTGTCTGACCTGCTCGACAAGGTACGCCGCATCTGCACACATTTCCGCAAGTCCACCACGGATGCTGCCACCCTAAGGACCCTGCAACATCGGTTTCAGCTGCTAGAGCACCAACCGCTGTGCGACGTGCCCACACGGTGGAATTCTGTGCTGCACATGTTGGCCAGGCTGTACGAGCAGCATAGAGCAATAGTGGAATACCAACTGCAACATGGGCGGCAGATGGGTAGTCAGCCTCTGCAATTCTTTACTGAGGAGTGGGCATGAACGGCAGATATCTGCCAGGTCCTCAGAAACTTTGAGGAGTCTACCCGGATGGTGAGTGTCGATGCGGCCATCATTAGCGTTACCATCCCGCTGCTTTGCCTGCTGAGAATTTTGCTGCTAAGCATAAAGTCTGACGCTTTGCGGTTGGAACAGGAGATGGGGGATGACCGTATGTCACTTTATAGCCAGAGCACCCTCATGTCTATATCTCAGCGCGTTTTGGAAGAGGAGGAGTGGGAGCGGGAGGAGGAGGGGGAGGAGGGGGAAGAGACAACTAGCCACACTGCAGAAAGTACCCATGTTGCTTGCCTCTCATCTGCTCAGCGTGTATGGGCTGAAGAGAAGGATCATAAAAGTCATCTTTCTAGTGAGGATAGCGATGTGTGGTGTACTGGGACCCTCGCGTTAGACGCATTCTGGCCAACACGGATTACTGGGTGTACACCCTTCTCGACCCATGGTATGAGGAGAACCTTTCCACTCTTATTCCTAAAGAGGAAAAGGGTACGAAAGTAATGCAATACCACAGGGCCCTGGTAGAAAAAGTGATGCTAAAGTTCCCATCTGACAGCGCTAATGGCAGAAGATGCAGTTCAGAGGGCCAACTAAAAGGGAAGGTGCGGGGATCAGGCAGCATGTCTAGTGCAGGCAGGGGAACACTGTCGAAAGCCTTTTCCAGTTTTATGGCTCCGCAGCAAGACTGTGTCACCACTCCCCAGTCAAGGCTAAGTCAGAGGGAGCACTGTAAAAAGATGGTGAGGGAGTACATAGCCGATCGTACCACCATCCTCCGTGATGCCTCTGCTCTATACAACTATTGGATGTCAAAGCTGGACACGTGGCACAAACTTGCACTGTACACCCTGGAGGTGCTGGCCTGCCCTGCCACTAGCATCTTGTCAGAGAGGGTGTTTAGTGCAGCTTAGGGAATCATCACGGATAAGCGTACCTGCCTTTCAACTGCCAGCGCCAACATGCTTACACTCATAAAGATGAACAAAGGCTGGATTTCCCCAGACTTCTCTTCTCCACCGGCAGAAAACAGCGGAACCTAATGATTCTTTTCGCTGCAGCAGGAGAAAAATGCATTCTCTATCAACACCAAAAAAGGGGGAATAAGCTTCGTCAATCGCTCTCGGATATTATTACTCCTCCTCCTAAAACAGCATGTCATCACACTGACCTGCCAATTTTTCCTGCGGCCCAAAAGGCTCTGTTTAAAAGGTTTTTTTTTACAATTTTTCAAAGTTTCAAAAGTTTTTATACTTTAACTGCAACCAATTTTTTTCAGAGGGCTCCCTCAAGGCTCTGTTACAAATTAAGCAACAGCGAGCTATATCTTTAAAAAATGTTTATGGGTTTCACCTGCCCTCATGGTTGAGCAATTTTTCTGGGGTACACTTGTACTCTTGGTACACCAATTTTTCAGGCCCTTGCCTATACTGTTATCTAATAAATGTTTTGCTTACTCCTACACTCTTGGTAACCAAATTTTTTCAGGGGTTCACCTATACTTTTGGTACACCAATGCTTCAGGGGTTCGCCTATACTCATTTTTTTTATACACCGTGAATGCTGTAAAAAGAAAACTTCCCAAATTAGCAAATTTACATTTTTTTATTTCAGTTTTTTTTAAAAAGTTCTTCAGTAGAGTTTATTTTAAATAAATAGAACCATTAATAAATTCAACTGGTCCCAAAATAAAACAAGAATGCATTTGGCTATGTAAGCAGAAAAATAAAAACCTACTGGGGGCAAGAATGAAAAATGAAAACGAAAACTCTCTTGTCATGGAAAGGTTAAGGAAGGAATTTCATATGAACTATAATATCTGAATTCAGCACTCTGGGAAATCATGGCGCTATTGATACATAAATAAATAATTCTTTCTCTTTTCTCTCAGATGCTGCTCGATGGCAACCCAGCACAGGTAACTACCCGAGAAATGTCTATTTATAAGACTGTGATTTCCGTCGAGCTGGAATACGCCGCTACATACGGACCTTTACCTCAGCTGTACGGAAAAGCCGTAATCATTATCCAGGATGAGAAATCCACATCCTGTGGGGTAAATGTTGTATTACACTGGGGGTCAACAGGTGACATCTGTAACTGTACAGGTACATATAGCCGGTATAGACATACAGTTGGATATGTCCGGGGGGTCCATTCACCGCACATGGACACATAGAATGGCTTCAGGATGAACATCCACTGTAAGACAGGGGGGCACAACCTGCGGCCGGGGGGTACATGGGGTACGTGACACCATTCTGTGTGCCCTCCAATTATCTGGTCTGACATTGTGAATGTCCCACAATAACTTTTCTTTTCTTCACTGTAGATTATATATATATATATATATATATATATATATATATATATATATATACAGCATTAAACACCATAGATCACCAACTCCTCCTTAGTATTCTCAACTCAATAAGATTTAACCCCTTAGTGACCATCCCATAGTGTTTTTACGTCCTCGCTGGCTGGGCTTTAATCTCCAGGGATGTAAAAACATGCTTCCCCTGGTGATTAAAGCCCTGCCGGCTCTGGACATGACAGCTCCATATTATTGGCTAGCGGACGTGGCCAACAACCTAGAGCTGTCATGAAGGGGTCATTGGAAATCTCCACCCCCCCCCCCCCACCCGGATAACGGCAATCGCATTAAAGTCAATAAGAAGTTAAAAAAAAGTTACATTTTCACCTGATGATACTCAGCCTTGTTCTCCATGATGTCCCTCAGGGTTCTCATCCTCCAGGACCTGATGCTAGCATCTGAGCATGCGCAGTAGACATCCTTACATTACGCGCAAGTGCAGAAGTCCAGGAAATGTTAGAAAACGCCCTATTCCCGGCTAGTATGAGTAATGGATAACAGTGATCACATAAAAGTTAAAAAAAAAGTTTAAAAAAATAAGAAAAGTTTAAGTTTCATCTCCCCCCATGGATCATGTCCATGAGGGGAGATGAAGTTACGTATCTAAGCCCGCAGATTTATCCACGGACCTTACCCCGCTTCTGCACACTCGCCCGTCGCCAAAGTGGTGGACGCATGTGCAAAAGCCGCAGATTGCTGAAGTAATTTAAAATATCACTGCTTCTAGCTAATAAACATAGCCTGGAAATCTCACGGGAAGCTGCGGTACGTGGTCCTTGGTCACATGAGCGCGGTTATGCAAAAGATGACGGTGATCATGTTAAAGTTTCACTTCCCATCACAGATCTGATTCATGAAAGGAGATAACATTTACCTAAAGGCCTCCGGTGATGTCCCCCAATGGAATCATCATCTGTGGACCTTTTTCCCAACTTCGGCACATGCGCCAGTCACCAAAATCGCCTGGGAAATTTAAACTCTTCTTGCTTTTGGCTACTAAAAGGTAGCCGAGAACTCTGTTAGGTTTGTGCCCCGTTGTGCATGCAGACGTAATATTAGGGCCACCATTGGTATGTTTCTGAACATGGGACCAACAGGGGTATCCATTTTGCTGTGCTAATCCTTATTTTCATGTGTATAATATAAAAAAACTTTTTTTAATATGATATATATTTAAAAAATATATATTTTTCTCCTCTAAATTGCATTAACTCCTAAAGAGAAACCGTGGGGTCAAAATACACGTCACCTCTCTTTGAATAGATTAGGATGTACACCCATGAGCTTTTGCAATCTTGGCTTGGTGAGGGAAAACAAAATGTTAATAAGTAATGTTAAATTTGTACGTCTCCTAAATGGTTAAAATAAACAAAAGTTTTTCAAATCTGCGCCCAGAATAAAATAAACAGATGGAAATATGTACCTCATCAAAAATTTGTACATAATGTTTGCACATATTTGAGATACTGCAGTTGAAAATGTGAAAAAAATAACATTTTTTTTAACCAATTTTGGCACTTTTAATAAATATACACAAATTCTATTGGTCTATTTTTACCACCTAAATGAAGTACAAAGTGTGTTGAAAAAATAATGTCAGAATCACTTGGATATGCAAAGCCTATACGGAGTTTTTCTGTTTAGGTGACACTTGTTAGATTTCCATAATTTGGCCTGGTCATTAAGGCGCAAACAGGCTTGGTTACTAAGGGGTTAAGGACACTGAACCGTCCTGGTTCTCTTCCTACCTCTCTGGCCTCTTGTTCACTGTATTATTCTCCGGCTACACTTTTTATTTTCTTCCTGCATTATGGGTTTTGCAGGCTTCCTCCTTTATTTCCACCTTCACAGCCCCTGTTAGGCAGTCTATCAGCAGATTTCGCTTTCTGTATCACCTCCTCATTAAGAACACACAATTACACACCTCATCCTGAGACATCACTCCTTTACTACTTGAAAACATTAGTGAATGTCTTTCCACTGTCTTTAATATCACGTCTTCCCCTTATCTGAAACAAAATCTTTCTAAGACCAAACCTATTGTGTTACTTTCAAATAATCTACTTAATCCTGATATTTTCAGCTCTTTGTGTGGTTCCTCCATAACTGCTGGGCAAGATGGCTGCTGTCTTGGGGTCATAGTTGACTATGATATTTCCTTTGCTCTCTATATTGAATCACTTGCACCCTCATTTCACCTGCACCTCAAAATCTACTCCAGAATCCATCCTTATCTCACTTTTTTTGTTGCCCTATTCCATTCTCAGCTTGATTACTGCAACTCGCTGCTATTTAATTGATGTCTCTACCATGTGCCAATCTCTGCACTGGTTGCCCATCATGATAGAATTCAATTTACACTTGTACTGTACGATGTGAAAGTGCTAAAGACCATAAGAGATGTCACATATTCACTGCCACATGCTGCAAAAGTATTCCCCCCTCAATGTGTTTGGTTAGTCAGCCACATGCTGCTTGGAGAACATAAAATATGTGTTTTTGTGTTTTTTCTGGTTGCTCTTCTGGTTATTCTTTCATAAAGCTTCACTCTGTGAAGTCTACGATTTATAGTGAACTGTGGAGATATACTTCCATCTTCACTATGGCTCATTGGTGCTCTTTCAGTGTGATTGTTGGTGTATTGGTTGAGTTCTATTCTCCCCATGGTTGCTTTTTTGTCTATTATCCCATGGGAAAATGAAAACCTTTTGGGTTGAAACAAGATGTTGAGGAAAAAATATATATTTTTTTATTTTTTATCGCCCAATTGTAATAAATTGTATGAAACTCTTGTGGGATGGTGACAACTCTAGATAAAGTCTTTTAAAGTTACCATGCGAGGTGTTGAGTTCTCCTTCAATGGAAGTCTTCAAACAAAGGCTGGACAAATATCTGTCTGGGATGATTTAGGTAATCCTGCACTGAGCAGGGGGTTGGACCCGGTGAACCTGGAGGTGCCTTCCAACTCTACAATCTATGATTCTTTTAGGGGTGTAGTTTTGAAAGTGGGATCATTTAGGGGTATTTCTTATGTCTTGACATTTTATAGCCTTTACAAAAGTGGCATGGTGCCAGAAAAATATTTTAATGCAAAGGAATGGCACAAATCTGTATGATGGTCGCCCAATGTAAGTCAAGTAGCCCACTAGGGTGACATAGGGAGCATTACTAAAAACTGCAGAACTAGGGGAATAACTATGACTTTCATTATTCTGTTGCCACCTTCTATGTTACAGGAAATAATGAATAAATTGAAATTGAAATTCTGCAAATAATGTTAAAATGTTAACTTTATTTAGCTATAATTCCTGTATAATATAATATAATAAAGCGTTAACAAAATTTGGTTTGCTGTTTTGGATACTTTAAGTAGTTTAGTTTTTAAAATATTGTGGTACGTGACAGTTTCTAATACTGTATATTGGTCCCTTAATGTTACTTAATGTTAAAATCTGTCTTTAAAATTTTGCAGATAATTATTACTTTTATTCTTTTAGGCTTTTAAATTTGGCTGCAATTTTTTAAATTATTTTTATTTGTATAGCACCAACATATTCTGCAGATTTAGAAGTTGTGGGGAACCTAAAGAAAAGGAGTCTTATTTTATAAGCAGAAAAAAATGTAATTTTAGAAATTGCTAGCTTTTTCAAATTTTCTGTACATTTCAGATTTTTTTTAAATAAATAAATACAAAAAATATTGATCACAACTTACCACAAACATGAAGTATAATGTAGTAGACAAAGTAGAAAATGACCCTGTGCTTATATGCACTTAGGATAATGTGAGTGATATAAATCTAATGATGGGTATAACTGACTGTGTAAAGGAGCCTTATATGCTTTTGGGGCTCCTCTCAATCCACGGACGTCCTTAGTACGCCAAAGGAGGGAGTCCTGTGAGATTTCAATCTCAGCTAATTTATTGATAGGAAGACAAACAGGCGACAAAATAGAGGGGAAAAAAACAATGGAGTGCAAACGCATTTCGGAGCAGAAGAGGCTCCTTTTTCAAGCAGAAATTTGTCAGGTTACATTGGAATGGATAGTATAGGGAAGGGAAAAGGAAAGAAAGAAGAGAAAAAGAAAGTGAGGGACGGAAAAAAAGAAAAAAAATAGGATACAAATAGAAGCATGCAATAACAATAGGATATGTTACTGTTAGAATATTTCGGAATATATGAAAAATAAATCTAGATCAGTTTAAAAAAAAATAAATAGATATGCAATAAATCTAAGTATATACATATGAGAATAATAAGAAAAAATAATCAAAAAATCTAAAAGAAAAACAGTATGTAAATGGCAGTACCTAGTAGCGAGAACAAAGGACAAAAAGCAAAAAGTGCCATAGTACTGTGGTCATCTGAGAAGGGAAGGTTAAAATATGTAAGGGGCTATTAAAGAACCCACATTGTATAAAGTAAAATGTGTCATGTTAAACCTCCCGTCGAGTTGCAGTGATCGTAGATGATAATTGGGGTATCAGCAGCTGAATTACCTCAATAGGTGCAAGATGCCAGAATAATGAGTGTCATGATGAGATAACCTTGTTAATGATTTTCTGGACCTCCAGAAGATCCGTGAGAAAAGACCTTCATTTCTCTAAATAGAACACAGTCTTCCTTATGGCACCCATCACACCCGGAGGCCTGTACTGTACCAATACCTAACAGTACAAAGAAACCTTAAGGAACAATCAAACTGACGTCATTAGTAATGGACTGTCCGTGATTATTTGCACATCCTGGAAGCCAAGTCCTCAGTACAATTGTTGGCTTGTAATCTGGGTGTCCATATATTGGCAAAAAATTTACTTTTCTGTGAAAACAAACATTTGTACCAGCATCTTTTGCCCTGCTGACACAAGGAGATACCAGAATAGGGGGTTTATTTTATCAACTTCATAATAACCCTGTACAGTAAAAGGAGAAAGTACTAAAAACCATAAGAGATTCCCCACAATTAGTGCCCCATATTGCAAATGAAGTCACCCTCCTTTTTTGTTTTGTTGCATTACAATCTTGAATTAATTTGTGTTTTTGGAATATTTTGTATCATTTGATTTACACATGTTGACCACATTGAACGTACATAAGTACTTCCTTAAAGTTAGTAGTTTGTTTTGCTACAATCATCCATTCAAGTATCATTGAGTTTAGAGTAACAACATTTAACTTGACAGCTAATGAGTTAAGAAAAAGTTCTGTGCTGCAGATTATTTGTCTTTTCATTAACTTTTGTTCTGTGAAGATAAGTGTGATAACTATATACAATAGGTTAAGGTAAATTTTGCTATATTCTACATGTAGACACTTAGAATTTGTGCCCATTATTCAAGGCACAACTGCCTCACCCACTTCGAGTTAAATTGTTGTGTTGGTTTCCAGCCATAGTGAGCACAATCACCCAAATAGCTCATTCCAAACAGTCTTAAATGGGAGGAAATAAGTAGACTGTGGGGTCTACCTACTGAACCAGAATATTAGTCCTTTAAGTAAGGGGAGGAGCATGTGAGTGGATTCAAATGCCTTACCTACCTGCTTACTTGGCTTTTTTTTTGGTGGGGGGAGTGCTATCCCGCATAATGATCAACTCAGGCATTGAAGGCTGAATGTTGGACTTCAGAACCACAAAACTGATGAAAAAGCTCCAAACTGTCTAGTGTGATGGAAGTGTGAGCAGAAAGCTCCATCACAGCAAAATATTTACTGGACTCTTTCAGAAGCCAGAAGCAGCAGAAAATGGGCAAAACAGACAAGCAGAGAGGGTAGAGCTCCAGGGGACTCCCAGACCAAGCAGAGGACAATCAGATCTGTAGAAGTACCTGAAAGACCGCAGCTCTCGTTCCCCTCATGCAGCTTTCAAGATGGCACTGAGTCAGGAGACTGTTGCTGTTCACGGTAAGGAGAGGGAAAATGAGGCTTCATCAGGTGGTGAGGACTGTGAGCAGATTTCTCGGTTTAATGAGAGAGCTGATATTGCAAGCTATGTGTCCTGCGTAGTCAGACCTGGCTGAGATTAATGAGGTCAGACACATGGGCCGTCAGGTGAAGGATTTAGAGTCCTCATGGGCTTCTCTTACTTCTCATTCTATGAAGTAGCACAAGCTATTAAAGACCAACATTCCTTTTTAAACAAAGCTCTTATTATGTAGAAGGACTTGGAGAACCATAACAGATGCTGTCATATGTGTATTAAAGGGCTACCAGAATCATGGGCCATGAATGTCCTGCCTAAAGTGGTGAAATAAATCTTTGTGCTTTTACTAGGAGATGACAAGGCAACCACAATTGGTATTATTGTATCTTGATGTCACCAGGAACTCCTGGTGGAGTCAAGATTGACAGGGGGGTGACGCCCCCCTGTACATGATTGGCTGAACATCTGGTAACCGTGTGGGTCCTGCAAGGCCACTACCGAATCTCAGCTGGCAGTGGTCAGTGGGGGAGCGGACTGGCAGCGGTGAGCGCAGAAGTGGACTGGCAGCAGTGAGCGGGGAAGCGAACTGGCAGCAGTGAGCAGGGAAGTGGACTGGCAGTGGTGAGCGGGGGAGCGTACTGGCAGCAGTGAATGGGGAGGTGGACTGGCAGTGGTGCGTGGGGAAGCGGTGCTGAGGGAGCAGAGAGCCAGCGGGGTCAGCCAGCACAGAGGTGACAGCGGCTGCTGGGACACAGCAGTGAGGCGGCAGCTGGGTGGCTGTTCCAGCTGCCAGAGCAGAAGTGCGGCTTGTGGCAGCATTGCAAGTGGTGAGCGGGGGAGCGCACATCAGGGAGAACAGAGTTGCGGCGGCCGGCAAAATGTTGACAGCATCTGCATTGATATGTGCCAGATGTTAATGATGCCATGTTACAGCAGTAACATGGCAGCATTTACAGCTCATAATGTATGCCTAAGAAGACCACAAACCCTCAGCCTAAGGCTGCACCACTGGCACACATCAATCGACACTGTGCTGCTAGGACCTTCCAGCCTTGACCCTATCAGGAGCTGAGGATGTGACAGAGGCATTCCTCCTGTCAAACCCCTAGTTTCCGGTAGCATCAAGATACAATAATACCACCATAATCTCTATAGAATGCATTCACAGTACGCTCAGACCGCAACCCGCGGTCTCCAAACCACCAAGAGACATCATCTGCAGACTTCTCTCATTCCCGGATGCTCTAGCTATCTTGAAGGCGGCAAGAAATCGTAAGGATTTATAATATGCGGGGGTAGCTTTGCAGGTGTTCCAAGACTTAGCCCCGACATCCATAGCAAAGTGTCGCTTGCTGCGTCTACTCCTGGAAGCTCTGAGGGCTAAGGACATAAAATATTTATGGCTCTTCCCCTTTGGGCTGGAGATAACTCACAAGGGCTGGAGATTAAACATTTGTTCTCCAGAGTACCTACAGAGCTGTTGGTAACACCTGGAATTGGATCTGATCGAGCTACCATGCTGGTTACCGCTACTGGAGTTGCCAAGTTTCCCACGACTGGAGACCCCAGAGAGCTAGCAAGTTGCAGGGCACTCTAGGTCACCAAGCAGCAAGAAAAACAAAGATGACACTTGATTTTAAGGACTCTTGCACTCGTCTGAGTAGTTGTCGTTTGACTAAAAGATCTTTTTCTAGTGGTTTGTTGTTGTTATTAGTGTTATGGTGGTTACCTATATTTGCTGACCTACACCTAACGTCTCACTCCTACTTAAAAAGATATGGAACAAAAATTATCTGTTTGCAGGAGACACATTTTACATGAGATAGGTGCTTTCCTCTCCCGGAGAAGCACTTCCCTCAAAAGTTTCACAACTCTCACTCTACCTCCACCTCAAAGGGGGTGTTAACCTTTTTCCATAAATTTTGTACATTTGCCGGCAAGGCACACTATGGAGATGAAGAGGGTAGAGTTTTATACCTCAAAGGCTCGATTAATAATACTAAGATGACCATTGCAAACCTGTACGCCCCAACCATGATCAAATTCCCTGGCTAATTAAACAATTGGAGGTACTTAAGCAGTTTGCTGTGGGCTATATCCTACTTGGTAATGATCTGAATGTCACTCTACATCTCTTACTTGATTCTTCTATGGGCCGTTCCCAGGTCTCACAGGTGAAGCTTAGAAAGCTCAACCGCTGCCTCCAGGAGATAGGAGTAGTGGACTCATGGCATCACTTGCATCCCTCTAAAAAAGATTTCACCTACTTCTTTCAAGTCCATTCCTCCTTTCAGAGTTTGGACTATGTGTTTGTCTTCTCTAGTTTAATTAAAAAATTAAAAAACAGGGAAAAAAACAACAATGAGAACCGTAAGAGAAGATTCTGCTGACATGAAATCACCCGTCTAGGCCCTAGAGTCCAATTATATAGGGGAGAAAAAAACATAATAGGAACATAAACTAGTAACAAGGTGAATGAAGGGGATATCATCTAATCATCTATTTTATAAATTGCATAAAAAGTGGGACCATATACGTCTTCAAATTATAAACATCTTCATATTATACATCTTAATTGACTCTATCCTCTATCTATTTCTAGCAACATCAATAATAAATATCATTAACCTAAGCAATGTATAATTTAAGACACTTACGTGAACCTGGCCCACTGATACAAAATACATAAATACCTCTTTAAAAATATAATATATATCTAATAAAGAAATGAAGAATACACACTGCCTGCCGCTATAATAAAATACTACATAAAGTAAAATATACAATATTTTAATATATGCTGCCGGGTTTCAATATACCTCAACAAAGGACATATAGACCAAAGACCAACATGGGTCATTTGAATATGCATAATTATGCATACTAATTTGGTGACACTAGCTGATACCCCCGAGGGTCACATAACCGCTTGGGAACAGCCACGTCATCAATTTCTATATGGCGCCTTATAATGCCGCGTTCCCTTCTACCCTGCATCAAGATCATGTGACCGTGCGCCCAATAGCCACGCTTTCACCTACGTCACTACGTTTACCACGCTGCGCCTCACAGTCTATGTAGTCCAGAACCTGTGACGCCGCTCATGTGATGACGCGTTACGCTGTTACGTCCGCACGTCACGTGACGTCATCGCGCTACGGTGATGCATCGTGGGCAGCGCCCCCCATTTCCCTCCTATCATGGGGCCCTACTATCAGTGCGGCCCACAATGGGAGGTTCCCAAACTGCAATACACCGTATAATCGGAAGCTACCAGATGAATCGCAGCCAATAAAAGAACGATCGGCAGGTACTATGCTTTTTCTTCTTTATAAACAAGTTATGACGGGTGTTCTCCATGCCTTACATATTACTAGCTAAGAGGGACAGACCATTATTTACAAGATGAAACCGCGCCCCTAGGTTACCCGATTGGCCTAATAATGTGACACTCCCTCCATAGGAGGAGCAAAGCTTGCTTTAAAAGGACTGACATCTCAACAATGCACAGATAGCCCTGACCTACCATCAAGGCCAGAGGCGCTACCATTTCTCTATTAGATTGTGGCTACTCTCCTAGATGTAGGCAGTGGGAAGCATATGAAGCTCTAGCTAAGAGAGGTGTATTTATATTTTCAGCACGGTGTATCAATATAGATATGACAGCTCTTGATGCACCGCAGGCTATATACTATGGGAATTATGCTATAATTCTCTTCCCTATACTCTATTAGACTAGTCACAGCTCTAGTGACTATCTGTATATGATAGCTCCTTACACACTGAGGGCTATCATGTTATAGGAACTCTGATACCTAATCCTATATTACATTTGATCAGTAATATACCGAGTGCTCATCTGCTGTATTTAAGCTACACTCGACTATAAGTATGCTGATCTCTTGTACTATCATTATATAGGAATTATGTTGTAATCCTCATTCCTATACCTTACCAGCTAAGTCACATCCTGAGCGACTATTTGAATATGATAGCCTTTTACACATTGCGGGCTATCAATCTATAGGAACTATGCCTCTATGCTTCAACTCTTAATCCCACACTATACCTGATCAGTAATATACTGAGTGTTTATCTGCTGTATCTAAGCTGCACTCTAGTATAAGTATACTGACTCCTAAACAATAAAGATCTTATACCTCTGCCTACGAGGAACACCTTAAGAGTTCCATACTAATACCGACATAAGATTCTAATCTTGGAATAGATACCTAGTTATAATATATGTGGTACTAACTATACATATAATCTCCTGATGACCCGCCCAAATGAGTGGAGAAACGCGTTGAGGTTGTAAAGAGACTACAAAGTACTACTGCTCAAGCTTTTGTATGCTTGATTTGAACGAAAAGATCAAAAAGTATCACGAAATCATGAAGTACTAATGATCAAGTAACAAAAGGTCAAAAAGCGCCACATAAGACCATTTATTTGTTAAACTAAGTCGCCCACTGGTTACTCTAAAAGGGCGTTACTGTATCTCCTTTTCGTGACAAGTTCTTAAGAGACAGTGAGCACTTGGGCAGCTGGGAATCCCAATAACTAAATATGACTCATATCCTTTGAAGTTGTCACTCTTTCCTGAATTTAGTGGATGTATACATGACATTCCCACATGAAATATAATTTCACTGGTAATCAAAACTGATGACGTGGAATGCACTTGACGTCATATATCAAGGCAACTAAATATCAGTACGGCTTACCGACAGTGATTTATTCCATAACAAATAGGTCAAAAACAGGGAAAGACACATAGAAAAGGAATTGACAATCCGCCATCCGAGTTTTAGAATTTTTTCCTACCACATTGCCCTAGCCTTTATCAGATTAAACCCACCAGTATGATATGTGATATGATATGTTGGTGATATGTCACCAACTATTCTACGATAGGTGGGATGCATGCGAGCGTCGTCGACAGTTATGCCCCCCAGACAAAGATCGTTTGATTTCCATCTCAAGCACGAAAGCAAAAGGCATTACGAGCAACGGGATACGTGTTCAACTACAAAATGATGCATCTGCCGAACGTTTCGCAAGACAATTGCTGGATATTGAGAATGCTGAGGTAAAATGAAAGCTGTGCTGTGATTGGTTGCTACTTCTTATATTACTGAGGTAACATGAAAGCTGCGCTGTGATTGGTTGCTATTTTTTATACTGCTGAGGTAACATAAAAGCTGCGCTGTGATTGGTTGCTGTTCCTTATACTGCTGAGGTAACATGAAAGCTGCGTTGTGATTGGTTGCTATATATTATACTGCTGAGGTAACATGAAAGCTGCACAGTAATTGGTTGTTATTATAGATGAGCGAGTATACTCGCTAAAGGCAATTGCTCGAGCGAGCATTGCCTTTAGCGAGTATCTCCCCCGCTCGAGACTGCAGGTTTGGGTGCCGGCAGCGGGCACGGAGCTGCGGGGGAGAGCGGGGCGGAACGGAGGGGAGATCTCCCTCTCCCTCTCTCCCCCCGCTCCCTCCTGCTGACAGCCGCTATTCACCACACCCCCGCGCCGCCACCCGAACCTTCTGTCTCGAGCGGGCAGGTACTCGCTAAAGGCAATGCTCGCTCGAGGAATTGCCTTTAGCGAGTATACTCGCTCATCTCTATTTGTTATATATTATACTGCTGAGGTAGCATTAAAGCTGCACTGTGATTGGTTGTTATATATTATACTGTTGAAGTAACATAAAAGCTGCGCTGTGATTGGTTGCTATTCCTTATACTACTGAGGTAACTTGAAAGCTGCACTGTGATTGGTTGCCATTCCTTATACTGTTGAGGTAACATGAAAGCTGCGCTGTGATTGGTTTCTATTTCTTATACTGCTGAGGTAACATGAAAGCTGTGCTGTGATTTATTGCTATTTCCTATAGTGCTAAGGTAACATGAAAGCTGTACTGTGATTGGTTGCTATATATTATACAGCTGAGGTAAAATGAATGCTGCGCTGTGATTGGTTGCTATTTTTTATATTGCTGAGGCAGAATAAAAGCTGCGCTGTGATTAGTTGTTATATATTGTACTGCTGAGGTAACATGAAAGCTGCGCTGTGATTGGTTGTTATATATTATACTGCTGAGGTAACATGAAAGCTGCGCTGTGATTGGTTGCTATATATTATACTGCTGAGGTAACATGAAAGCTGTGCTGTGATTGGGTGTTATATATTATAAAGCTGAGGTAACATGTAAGCTGCGCTGTGATTGGTTGTTATATATTATACTGCTGAGGTAACATGAAAGCTGCGCTGTGATTGGTTGCTATATATTATACTGCTGAGGTAACATGAAAGCTGTGCTGTGATTGGGTGTTATATATTATAAAGCTGAGGTAACATGTAAGCTGCGATGCGATTGATTGTTATATATTATACCACTAAGGAAACATGAAAGCTGCGCTGTGAATGGTTGTTATCTATATATATAAAAACAAATGTATGTATGTATGTCTGTCTTCGCAGCAACGCACGACGGGTAAGCTAGTATGTTATAAAAACTTTAAAACAATGCTTGCTCCCCGTCTGTTAGTTTCTCTTCAATGCTCTACTACAGGGAGAACCCTTGCCGAAGCAGTGTCAGGAAATGCATATCACACTAAGGGCGAGCACCCACTGGCGTTTGCGTTTTCCGCGGGAAAAAAACGCAGTGTTTTCGCCGCGTTTCCCGCGATTTTACCGCGCGGTTTTCGCGGCGTTTTCGTGGCGTTTTCGCGGCTTTTCCATTAATTTCCATTGACTTTCATGGGTGCATTAGGAGAAAAATAAGGACACATGTGCAACTGACAGTTCCTATGTTAAAAACGCAAACGCAACGCAAAAAAAACGCCAGTGGACAGGAACACATGTTATCTCTATGCCTGTGCAGGAAAAACGCAAAACGCAGGTAAAAAAACGCCAGTGGGTGCTCGCCCTAAGACAGAAAGAGGGCAAAGACGCAAAGATGTGTGGCAGTTATAGGCCCATCTCCCTGATAAATGTAGATGGTAAGCTCTGGGCTAAACTCCTAGCCTGAAGAATAGAGGATTGTATTCCTGCATTGATCAATAGGGAGCAGACCGGTTTAGTAAAGGGTAGGGAGGGATGGGATAATTGTCTACAATTCCTGCATGCCATCCATTACTCCCAAGTTCATAACGCCCCCTTAGCCTTAGTAGGAACTGATGCCAAAAAGCCTTTTGACAGGGTGAACTGGCTCTGCATGGAAAAAGTTTTAACACAACTCAATGTCCCTACCATGGTCATTTCTGACATCTTCTCCCTTTATGCAAAACCTTATCATAGACTAAAATTTAAAGGGGTTGTCCCGCGAAACAAAGTGGGGGTATACACTTCTGTATGGCCATATTAATGCACTTTGTAATGTACATTGTGCATTAATTATGAGCCATACAGAAGTTATTCACTTACCTGTTCCGTTGCTAGCGTCCTCGTCTCCATGGTGCCGTCTAATTTTCAGCGTCTAATCGCCGGATTAGACGCGCTTGCGCAGTCCGGTCTTCTTCTTTTCTGAATGGGGCCGCTCGTGCCGGAGAGCGGCTCCTCGTAGCTCCGCCCCGTCACATGCTGATTCCAGCCAATCAGGAGGCTGGAATCGGCAATGGACAGCACAGAAGACCTGCGGTCCACCGAGGGTGAAGATCCCGGCGGCCATCTTCACCAGGTAAGTAAGAAGTCACCGGAGCGCGGGGATTCAGGTAAGCACTATCCGGTTTTCTTTTTTAACCCCTGCATCGGGTTTGTCTCGCGCCGAACGGGGGGGCTATTGAAAAAAAAAACCCCGTTTCGGCGCGGGACAACCCCTTTAATGATATTCTGTCTCCCTCTTTTAATATCAGGAATGGTACACACCAGGGTTGTCCATTGTCCCCCACTATCTATCTTTGCGATGAAACACTAGACCCAGATTTTAAGGGGTTAAGCATTGGGGAATAAACTCTGTCTATGGTGGTCCTCGCTGATGATATTATGTTTTTGGTGTCAGACCCTGAAAAAGGCATCCCCAGGCTTGTTCTGTTTCTGGAGGAGTTTGGGTTTCAACTTCAACTTTAAACTCAATTTCTCAAAATTTGCAGTATTAAATGTTTCCATTCCTGAGGCCCACTATAGTGCTCTAAAAATTTGCTCTGCTTTTTCTTTGTCGAATACCTTTATAGATTATCCAGGAATTAAACTCACCAAAAAGCAGAGGACCTATACTCATAATGTTGCGCCCCTTATAGCTCACACAAAGACCCTTCCACACTCGTATGATTTAATCTACATATCATGGTTTAGCAGGAAAAATAATTTAAAGTTATATGTGCTTCGATAATTTTGTATAAACTCTGTATGATCCCAATCCACTAATCCATGAGTTACTTCAAAACTCTCCACTCGGTTTGCTCTGGCTATGTCTGAAGACCATGTCAGGCATGTAGCTTAATGGTGAAGAGAGGCTCAGAGGAAGGCATTGACTTGCCCTGTGTTCATGACTTCTATCAAGTGTTTTAGTTTGGCTATTGGATGGAATTAACCCACCCTATCAGGGATCTGTTGTTGCAGATCTTGGCTGTGAGTTTGTATGGTGACACATTAGAGGAGGACTTATGGTTTCCTATAAAAAGTAAATGTTTACTAGGTGGCTTTAACCCCCTGATTAGGTGTCCTTGCAAGACCTGTGATGGACTGAGAGATTCATTGACTCCTAGACCTTCAGCAAGTACACCATTGCGAACCCTCCCCAGACTACTTGACATCCCTTCAAACCCGGGTGTAAGGAGTATCTGGATGAAATTTTCGTGTCTTAACCTTTGCAACCTTCAGGTACTGGCACATAAAAAAAAAACATCAGATATTCTACAAACCCTCCTTCCTAATCAGTCTTTTTCATTCCTACAGAGGGCCAATATCCCTAAAATGATTCCTCAGTTCTTTTAAATCATCTAGACCACTGACCTCTTTTGAAAGAATCCTAGGAAAATAGCAAATTTGCGCAAATGCTTTGTCGATCCTCAAATATGGTACAAACCTGCCTTTCTCATTTCATGGGAAAAGGGGCTAAATATCTCACTCTCTTTGAAGGATATAAAACTGATGAGATTGTACAAGACTCAATAATGGCTCTTCACTTACAAACTAGCACTACATAGTAGGTTTTGGAGGTGCGACGCTGCAGAAGGTTCCTTCCCGCATATTTGGTGGGAATGTTCGATTATCACACCATTATCACACCATCTGATTATCTCTTTTTCCACCCACTTAAGCATAAACTGATTGCCTTCCTAATAAATGCAGCTAAAGCTCTAATTCTGCTTCACTGGCTGCAAAAGACACACTCAAACCAGGTGCAGTGGAGTAAGAAGGTTGACCTTATCTATAATATTGAGGAGCTTTCCAGTTGGTCCAAAGGCACTCATGATACATTTTTGGAAATTTGGAGTCCCTGGCAAAAATTGAGAGGAGCTTCATAGATGTTATTGCTAGTGATGTAAGTGCAGCCTGCTTGGTTGGGCGCGTTGAGATCCTACCCTTCCCAGGTTCTCAGTGTTGATCTTTGATTGAGAGCCCTAATCGGGTCTCTGGGATTGAACATAAGTATGCTTACTGGGAGTAGTTGGAATGTATAATGGGAGAAGGTCGTGGTTGTTGATTCCCCCAAGCAGCCTTAGCCTCTTGTCTCTCTCTGTTTAACATATCTGCTCATTTGTACATCTTGGTATATACACCCAAGCATTCCCCTCCCCCCCTCTATACCCCTCAACACCCCCTCCACATATATTGTGTATTAGTTCTTTGATTAAGAGATTTGTTGATTTTTTTTCATGCAGTCAAATTCTGCAGTAGACCATAATTGTTCCATTGTGTGTCCTGCTGGATGGATTTTATGAGATATGTAATTATCCTGTTTCTACATTATGGTGGACTGTTATGAGAAAAATACCAATAAAAATTTGATATACAAAAAGAAAAAGCTCTAAAATTCAGGACAACTAAACATTTCTATTCCCTGTCATCGTTAGGTCGCTAGTCATAACCACTAACAAATCTGTGGGCAAAGTTGTTTGCGTGGAGAAGGTAAGATATTGTATGTCTTATTTATGTGCAAGTATAAAGCCCAATGCACACAGACAGATTTTTAGCATGCTATGTATGAAAGATTCTTCCCTACCCATGAGTAGACACCAAAGATTGGTACGGTAGGTACCAGTGTTCCTCCTTTTCTCTTAGAGGTGGAGCAACTTTCTCATGACCGGTTTCAAATATCTTCCCCATGAATGTGAAGAAATGTTCACTCCTGGTCTTCTTAGGAGGTTGCGTCTGAGCGAGTAAAAGCGCTTCAGTGCTTGATCTCTGCTGTCGGGGAGATGGCGTCTCTGAGTTTTGAAAGGAAGTGGTGCCACCCAACTGTTTGCTTCATCTTTGAAAAAACCTTTGTTCCATTATGTTCAAGAAGGCTTTGTCTTCAATAGAGGGGGCAATTTTATGGTCGTCTTTTGTACTCGGAACACTGTGCATCCTAAGTGGTCTCTGTCCTCGCCACAGAAATGAGACCCGATTTCCGTAGAGTAAGAGTATGGATGTCCATTTTCCAATATATTAGTGCAAAAGGAATTTACCGTGGATGGTTTGTGGACGTTTCCTAGGCAGACGTCACCTACAATGACCCATCCTAGGTCTAGTTTCTGTGCAAATGGAGAATTGTGAGGGCCATTTACCTGTTTTATGACCTTGTGGACTCTTATGATGTCCCTTCCAAGCAGAAGCACTATTTGAGCCTTAGGATCTAAAGCAGGGATGAGATGAGACATGGTCTTCAAGTGCCTATGTGGTAATGCCGCTTCCGGCATAGGAATCTCCTCTCTGTTGTTTTGAAATGATTACATTCTATCAGTATAGGTAGAGGCAGGGATGTTTCACCATACATGGATTCGATTTGAAAACCAGTAGCTCTTCTTCGGCTTCTTCAGTTACTCCTGTGCAAGTCTTAAGTAAATATGAAGAGCTATGTCCTTCGATGTTGAAGATGTCGAAGAAAGTAGAGCTGACAAGGGACCTGTTGCTTTGATCATCAAGAATGGTATATATCCTTACAGCCATTTCTTTGTGTCCAATTTGATAAACTTTAACAAGACAAATCTAGAGCTGGTTTTACCCCTGAGGCCCTTCCACAGACTTGGGTACACTGGGGTGACACTTCATGAAGTACTTTGACTTTCTCCTCCCTGCCATTCTCTGTGGCCTGGTCTAAAGGCATGAGAGTTCATGGGGCGGGCTCAGCATGTAAGGCCATGGTATGCTCCTTACTATCACATTCTGAATACTTGATGTTTGCTGTACAGTCTTTCGCCCGATGAGACGTTGAGGCACAACACCTTTTGCAAATGTGGTTTTCCTTGAGAAAGGCTTTCCGGTCCTTAAGAGGTTTTTCCCTGAATCCTCTGCATTTCTGCAATGGGTGAGGCTTCTTATGTAGAGGGCACTCTTTGCAAGGGTCTCTTGTTGAGGGGTGCACAGCAAATATGCTGGTTTTGTGTACTGCAACAGGTGTAGCTTTAGGGTTACGAAGTGAAGCAGGTTTGTTAGTTCTTGTGTAAGCGGTTTCAAATGTTGAGAAGTCAAAGCTAGGGCATTCCTAATCTTTGATTGTTGGCGTATGAAATCCACAAAAAAGGAGAATGGAGGGAATGAGATGTTGTGCTGTTGTTTGTACTTGGAGCCTTGAGTAATCCACATTTCTTGTAGACTGTAAGGTAATTTCTGTACAATGGGGTTGACACCACGTGCTGTGTCTAAAAATGCGAGACCTTGCAAGTTTCCTTCACCTTTAGCAACTTCGAGTTCGATCAGCAGATCAATTATTCTCTCAGCTTCTGAAATCCTTTATTGGGAATCTTAGGAAAATCCTCAATCCTTTTGAAGAGTGTGTTTTCTACCATTTCTGGTGATCCATAACACTCCTCCAGTCTTTCCTATATCATTTTTAGTCCTCTGCTTGGGTAGTTAATGTTGATATCTCTAATACGCTTTGCATTTTCTGCTTACTCGTTGCCTAACCATTTGACTAGGAGGTCAACTTCTTCACTTACAGACAGGTCAAGATCTTCCGTCAAATTTCTGAATGAAGAATGCCATGCTCTATAGCCTTCAGGTCTGTCATTAAACTTTGTGAGTCCTTTAGTTATTAGCTCACGTCGTGCAAAGAATTTGACGAGGTCTGTCATACCTTGATCTTTGCATGGTAGATCTAAAGGTAAGTTGCCTTTTGGAGGTCCTAGTGAGTTACCGTGATTCTTTGACACACTGCTACGATAATAGCCACCGTCTACAGGTTCCTTCTTATTGGTGGTGACTGCGGTACAATAAACATTTATTGGTTCAAACTCAGGTTGTACTGAGGGCTGACTGAATAATAAACTGCTATCTAATTTGATGTTAGGCAATCTGTCTGCTGAGGTTGCTTGTTGTCTCACCAGATGCTGGCGGAGCTCTTTTTGGAGGTTTGACTCATCTACCGGATGTGAACACAAGTCGTCACCCGACTTAGCATATAACTGTACATAGTCTGAAGCACGCTGGAGATTATCTTGGTGACCAGAATTGCGCCTAGACATGTCGCTGAATCTTTCACTTGCGTAGATCGCTGCTTCTTCCAAAGCCTCTGCTTCGACCACAGCAGCTGCAGCTTATTTTTCTACTGATATTTTTTCCAGTGTTGCTTCCATGCATGCTTTAATTTTAATTGCCTTTCTTGCTCGGCATAACGTACTCGAATTTTGGCAGCTTTTGCTTTTGCACGAGCAATGGCGTCTGTAGAGCTACTCACTGACTTTTTTGAGCTTCTGGAGCTGGCTGAGATGTGAGACCTTGTCTCATACAGTCCAGTCTCTAAGGTTGACATGATGATGCTCTGGACCAGCTTACATGCTTGCCGCCATAGTGGGCGTCCTGTAGCAGTACCTCTGCGTATAGCACTAAGCGTGGTTTAGTATTCTCCTGTCTAGACTGCTGGTGCCCTGTGTCCAGCCTGTGAGAAGTCCCTGTTTCTCTCCTCAGCTTGTGAGGGGCCGCTGTTTTACTGTTCTGTCCTCTCTGTGAGTCGAGTATAAGTAGACAGGCAGATAACCTTCCTTGCAACATAATGACGATGGAGCAATGTCCACTTTCAACTTTATTGCAAGGTAGAGGTAAAACTGTAGAACAAAGAAAATAATGCACTGGGGGGGGGGCGTGGCCTAGACGAGCTCAAGATGGCAGCGTAAACCTGGAGCTCCGCTCAGTCTACCACCAAAAAGCAACCCACAGCGGACAAAAATAGCTTCCCCTCCCGCAATCTGATTCCAGCAGCCTCTCTGGATCTAAGCACCCACCCGGAGATGTCCCGACGCCGAGCCCAGCGCCCGCAGCCGAAGCGGCTGGACGAATTCTTTGCAGCGCCGACAGCCAGGCAAGCTTCTGCAGTGAGTGCTCCGACTTCTCCCTTGTCCAGCACAGGCACCAGAAGAGAGGGCTCTCTCTCTCCACCGACACACGAGGGATCCTCACCGGAACGCTCTTCTAGAAAAGCGGTGAGTGAAGCAGCAAACACCTCTGCATACCATAAAAAAGCAGACAAAAGACATAGCAGTGCCCCACACCATGCCCACAAAATGGCGCCTGGCACGCTTCAGCATATGTCACAGGAGAAAACTGCTTCAAATAGCCCGACTAAGCAGAGTTCTTGGTCTAGGGAGAGCTCTCCAGCAGAACGCTCACCACATAATTCTGGAAGTGAGCTTCAAGAATCCCCTGCACACCACAAGACTGCAGAAAAAAGGCATAACACAATTCCATATGCTGTCCACAAAATGGCGTCGGCCTCTTCTATACATGCTATGGAAGATCAGTCCCCCACAGTAAGCCCGCTCAAACAAAGACTCAGGATAGAAGAGCCATTAAATACAGAACAACATGCTCCTTCTTTGAAAGAGTACATTACGGCTCTCCCTTCATCCTCTCAACCAGCCTCGGAATCTTTCATTAAAGATATGGTAATCGCTTTAAGCGACTCCCTACAACTTAACTTCAACTCTCTGAAAACCTCCTTGAAAGCCACAATAGAAGACAGGAGAAAGAGTATCACACACAGAAAATAAAATGGGAGAATTCTCACAGTCGCATAATGCACTGATAGATGCGCACTTTGAGCTGGTAGATGAAGTAGCCCAACTAAAAACGAAAATAGCCGATATGGAGGATAGGAACAGGAGAAATAATATAAAAATCCGTGGAGTACCGGAAAACATCGCAACATGTGAGATTCCTGTATATTTAAACCGCTTAATGGCCACTTTGCTTCCTAATGCCTCCAATCTAGACTTATCTATCGACAGAGCGCATAGGCTGCCTAAGTCGAGATATCTCGCAGACTCCATCCCAAGAGACATTATTGCAAGAATACATTTCTTCCAGACAAAGGAGGCCCTCATGTCAGCTGCGCGAAAATTCAATCCATTACCAGCTCCCTACGAAGACATCCGCCTATTTACAGACCTATCCAAAGCTACTATGCTTGAAAGGAAGACATTTTCTTTAATTACCGTAGCTCTACGCCAAGCAAAAATTCCCTACAGATGGGGCTTCCCGACCAAAATCCTTATAAGGAAAGATGACACTACCCACGTAATTCTCAAACCTGAGGACGCCATCCAGATCTGCAGAGAGTGGGGGATAAACATACCTCCGCCACAAAACCAACATCCTTCCCTGAAGAATTATCATGCGAAAGATCTAGAACTGCCTTACAAATGATCACCTCCCAAGAAGAGGAAGTTTTTCTATCCCATCAAAAATGTGAGGTGGTTAGGCCCGGCTCATCCCAGGCGAACTTTTCCCCCCAACCACTTTTGTACAGGTTTTTAACCTAAGACAAATCTACCCCCTCTATTTCACATCTGAAAAGTGAAATATCTCTGTTCTGTTTTATACTTGCATTTTTCTTCTCTTTTCCTTTTCTTTCTCCTAAAACTATAATCTGAGACAACAATTCTAGAGTATTGAGAAATATTAGCTAACTGTTATGCATTAGAAATATTCTGGTTCTAGTCTCTACATTGTTAAACCTTTTACCCACGTATAGGTCCACGCAGTACTTAACTTTCCACGTCTCATACCTCTCCCTCCCACAAACGTAGAAAAAATGCCAATAAAAATATTCTCTATAAATGCTAATGGGCTAAATTCCCCCTTCAAAAGATCCTCACTATGGAAAGAGACAATTTCCTCTAATGCGGACATTGTATGTGTGCAGGAAACTCACCTCGCATCCTCCACTTCCCTAACACTACTCCACAAAAAATTCCCAAAAATTTTTACAGCATGCTCCTCCAAAAAACAAGCAGGGGTTCTAATAGCGTTCAGAGAAATCATACACACTGAAATCCTCTCACAAACCGCAGACTCTGCCGGTAGATATCTCATCCTGACAGGGCTGATAAATTCCAAACCATTGACGCTCGTCAATCTGTACGCGCCTAACCACGCCCCGCTGCGTTTGTTAAATAAATTAATGAGGAAAATTAGGAAATGTGAAACGGGAACTTTAATTATATGTGGAGACTTTAATGCGGTTCCGGATAAACTAATGGACTCCTCAAGAGGTCCCCTAAGATCCTCTCCCTCCTTGTTACCCTGGCTACATAAAGAGAATATCTTTGATACATTTAGATGTTTAAACGCATCTTCGAAAGAATTTTCTTTCTACTCGGCCAATTCCCTACATCTTAGACCCAAAAAACCAAAAGACAAAACTATACCATCCTCTCCAAATCTCAGAAGCCTTTCGGCAATACCATAACAGACTCTACAACCTAAGGGATGACAGAGACGCCCCTCAACCGACTGCCCAAATAATAGACTCCTTTCTAAAAAGAATATCACTTCCAACTCTCACAGGAAAACATCTAACCTACTTAAACACTCCTATTTCACCTGCGGAAATTAAAGACACCATCCAAACCCTAAAACCCCAGAAAGCACCTGGTCCAGATGGATTTTCGAACGACTACTATAAAATCTTCTACTCACCTCTCGTCTCCCATATGTCACAAGCATTCAACCAAGGCATCCAACAACGCTCCTTTCCCCCAGAGATGTTAGAAGCAACGATAGTGACAATACCTAAACCGGGGAAAAATCCCACCTCACCGGCTAACTTTAGGCCCATTTCGCTACTAAATTGCAATATTAAAATATACGCAAAAACCATTGCCCGCTGACTCCTAAAAATCCTACCTGACATAGTGCATTCAGATCAGGTGGGTTTCACCAGTGGGAGGCAGGCATCAGATGCGACCAGAAGAATCCTAAATCTGATCCACAAAAATTCCAAGACACAATCCCCCTCAATACTAGTTGCCCTTGATGCTGAAAAAGCATTTGACCGCCTGCACTGGGAATTTGCTTTTTCAACATTAAATAAATTTGGATTCTGTGGCAATATTTTTAACGCAATAACAGCACTATATACAGTCCCATCTGCTAAAGTACTAGTTGATGGAACTCTATCAAACTCCTTTTCCATAACCAACGGCACTCGCCAATGTTGTCCTTTATCACCTTTACTGTTTACATTGGTCATGGAACCCTTAGCTGAACACATTAGAAATAACCCAGACATACACGGCATACACACAGGATCACGACAACACAAAATTAGTCTATTTGCAGACGACATCTTACTCACACTTACAAACCCACTCCAGTCCCTTAGGAAAATACAACACACCCTAACTGAATTCGCAGAGGCATCCTTTTACAAACTAAATATCACTAAATCTCAAATTCTGGGCATGCACATAAATGAAAATCTAAAACAAAACATTAAAAGAGAATTTTTGTTTCAATGGCAGATTAAAAGTATCCCATATCTCGGGATAAAATTATGCTTCCCCATTTCAGACTTAATCCCTGTTAACTTCCCCCTTTGCTTACTGATATACAGAAAGAACTAGACTCTTTCAGCTCATGCCCTTTATCGTGGTTGGGAAGAGTGATAGCATATAAGATGATCATTCTGCCAAAAATGTTACATTTTTTCAGAACTCTACCCATACAAGTCCCGAAACAAACAGTTGAAAGCTCTCAAAAACAACTATCCAGATATATCTGGCAAAATAAAAAACCTAGAATAGCACTTTCTATCCTATCATTAAACAGAGACCAAGGAGGTTTAGGCCTTCCCAACTTGGAATCTTATCGTAAAGCCACCATTCTAAGCCAACTATCCTATTGGATACGTCACAACACAAACATAAGCTGGCCCGCTCTAGAATTAGAACACAATAAACAAAGACCTTTAAATTTACTGTTATACGCGCAAACTCTGGCCACATATGTCCCCTACTTTAAGAAACACCTAAATCTTCCTAGTTTATCTCCTCCTATGCAGGCCTCAGTAGTATACGTCCATACAAAATGTCAAGCCGCCCACTTTTGGAAAGTGAGAGGTGCCACGCCCCTTTCCCATGACCTTTGACCCTCTATCCCCTCGGCGCAGCAGCTGGCCGTCTGTGACGTGTATCAGGGGCCCCCATCCGCATTGTAAGCCTGTGACGCATCACGAGACACACTTTAGAATACAGTGTGTGTCATGATAATCAAGGGGGGCTTATTATATGTATAGTTTGACTTGGTTGTTATATACCAATCAAGACGGCTTATGAGTATATGGTTAAAGGGGTTGTCCCGCGCCGAAACGGGTTTTTTTTTTTTCAACCCCCCCCCCGTTCGGCGCGAGACAACCCCGATGCAGGGACGTACAGAAAGCTCACCGGAGCGCTTACCTTAATCCCCGCGCTCCGGTGACTTCTATACTTACCTGTGAAGATGGCCGCCGGGATCCTCTGCATCCGTGGACCGCAGCTCTTCTGTGCGGTCCACTGCCGATTCCAGCCTCCTGATTGGCTGGAATCGGCACGTGACGGGGCGGAGCTACACGGAGCCTGCATTCTGCACGAGCGGCTCCATAGAAGACAGGAGAAGACCAGGACTGCGCAAGCGCGGCTAATTTGGCCATCGGAGGGCGAAAATTAGTCGGCACCATGGAGACGAGGACGCTAGCAACGGAGCAGGTAAGTATAAAACTTTTTATAACTTCTGTATGGCTCATAATTAATGCACAATGTATATTACAAAGTGCATTAATATGGCCATACAGAAGTGTATAGACCCACTTGCTGCCGCGGGACAACCCCTTTAATATATAGAATGCATTTCAAGCCACTAACAGATTTTTTCAGCACTGCAACCCATCAGCCTAAGCAGCTGTTATCTACCATGCAAATCATGACCAATGAATGGCTTATTATGTGTATAGGATGAGGTGGTGTTATGTATAGTCTGAGCAGCTGTTATTACCATTCAAGTAATCCGCAATGAATGGGTTATTATGTGTATAGGTTGGCCTTCTGTTATATATCAGTCAAGTCAGATTATGAGTATAAGGAAGTTAATATATTGAAAGAAAAACAAACTAATGTATAGTTTTATAAAAGCTTTATTGAGTGCGCCAAATATGTAAACAGTGCGCTGTAAGAAAAAAAAAATACAGAATATAGTTATTACATAAAGGAATGCATAAGAATGATTACATAGATGTGTATAACACTGTATAATGTTAAAAGAAATATAGTTACATTTTTACAATCCTTTACAAAGCTAACCACGACATGGGGAGCATTGGTGTCGTTCGCTTTTTAGGCAGCAGGCTCCCCTGGGTTATTCCGTGTGGAGATGAGGAGAAAGTCAGGATTTTGTTTTTGGGGGTACCAGTTGCAAAGTCGGGAGCTGAGCCTGTTTTCAAATCCTGGAGAATTTCTCTAGTACTGTGGTTGCCAATGACCGTAGAAGGCATATTAACTTCGGCCAACGCTCGCATAAAAATGTCCCAGCCCAGAGGCTGATTTTTCTTGGTAGTGCTATGGCTCTGCGTAGCATGGCGGATCAAGTCCAAAATGTTTTGTTTGAGGGGAGTAACAGTTCAAAAGTCTTTCCGAGTTAAAGTTTTAGATCCATCATGAACTTTATTAAAAAATCCATCTTCAAAGATTCCACCAACTCGCGAGTACTGGCGTCTCCAGCGACATCGCTAGGTACATTAGCCTCCGCTATTGCATGCATAAAAATGTTCCATCCCAAAGGTATACTTCTTCTCACGAAGGTGTGACTCTGCGTCGTATGTCTGATCAGCGCGGGGAAATTGGTTCCGTGAATTACGACGTTTTTATACACCAGCTCGTGCTTATCGTTCCATGTGATAATATTCCTGTGATTGAGTAGAGCTGCCAGCAATCGCTCCGTGTTTTTCTTGCACGATTATGGAAGGTCCCAGCGTCGAATGACATTAGCTATTTCAGCTTCATAACGCGATCGTTCGGCAGCATGCACGGATGGAATAGCGTAGTCTGACTCTATATTAAAGTCTTTATCACTTCGGTTTAGCTACGAGCTCAGTCTTGGTATGATTCCTCTTGCAGAGTTCAATAGGTCGCTTTAGTGTAACGTGCAACTTTGAACTGGATGGGGACAGCCGTTAATGATTTCTGTCTGCTGACTTCGAGAAGCTCACATTAGTGTGATCAGCTGACTATCACTCATGTCCAGGCCCCACAGGATGTGGGTGTGTGACAATGAATGGGATGCGGCTTGAATTAGTTACGCCTTTTTTACAATCAGTAGCTAATTAGTTCCAACTCGGGAAGGGTGTCAGCATAGTGATGAATGATGGTGTCTATTATTACACAGTAAGAATCAAAGATTACACTGTTAACAGTTAACACAGGTGTCTATCTCTCTATTTTATTATACTTCATGTATCTAATGATTATATAAAGATGCACAGATCATATTAAAAACACAAGGGATCCGACATCTGTAATGACGGTCACAAAGCTTATCTTTTATAAATTGGTTTACAAAATTATCATTTTTTTAAAAATCTGGCGTAAAGAAACGTAAAATACTCTCATAAGATAATCCTTGGGCTATGTAATATAATACAAACACACAGTAATGCCCACAAAATACACTGTCAGTATCCTGAATTTGGTTATCCTGATATATGTACCTAGCGCAGTTTCTTTTTAAAAACTCTATAAAAGCCTCAGGAAAATGGGACTATCCGGTGCTAGGCCATAACTATCAAAAAAGACCGCTCTCTCCGAGTCACATAGTACAATTAACACCCAATGTCGTCCTCGCTGAGTTGAATCATCAGTATTAATTATATAAGCCGATGGTCTTTTATCCACATTGAATTGGGGTAGGAAGTCACTCGGGTATACGCCAGCAAAAATTTGCGAAGTATAGCAATCGGATTTAAGGAGATTTGTGAGTTGAAGTGTGCTCATAATTTAATTGTAATCGTACAGAACTTCTCTTCTGTGATTTATTTCCAGAATAGCGGGACTTGACGCATAGACAAGCATGTTAACCGTGTGAGGGGTAGGGACTGAGAAGCGTACTTCCGCACGCAGGTTCCCGGTTTTAACGAGCAAGAAGTGCATCCCGGGCTCCATGTCCGGTGACAGATCGAATGCAAAAAATGTGTATCCGCTAACGAACTCATTTCGGTCAATCGAAATCGAGTTGTCTGCTCGCTGCTTTCTGGAGATATGCACGAGAGCCATGTATTCCCTAATAGCTAATTCGGCCTCAAATTCAGGCTGAAAAGGCCTGGCCGGAATCTGTTGACCATCCAGATACAAGGCCGCGTGGTTTACGGAATAATGGTGAAAACAGTGAGGATTTTTTTGGAAGCTACCGCTAAAGGCTTCCTTGTCCACAAAGGCTAATATCACAGTTTTAGGTATTTGGCCCAGGAACAAATTTTCATGGGTTGCTATACGGCTTCCGATTGCTATGCTGAAGACTTTGAGACTTGTCCTATCCAAAGTATATTTAGCGGTGGTCGCTAGTAGCGCCTGGCTGTGGCCTATGCGGACGGCTGGGGATACTTGTACTCTCTTGATGAAAATTGAAGCATGAAGGATTTGAACTTTAAATCCATCAGGGTCTGCTGACATCAAGCAGAACGAGTTTTTATTACTTGTCAGTTTTATCTTTAAATCCAGACCGTTCAAGATAAGCTTCGGTTGGTTAAATATATCGCCACAAATAGGCCCCAGAAGCTCCACAGTTTTAGAGCACTGTGTTGCTGCAGCTCTTTTAGCGAAGCCTAAATTTGGACCGTCGAGTGTCCTTTCATGGTGGTGACCTGCCGAATCCTTGTAAAACAGGCCAGCTGTAAATTGGGATGCGAGCGTTTGAGCACTATAATTTAAAATTGTCTCGATGAACGCTCTATAGCTATAAAGATTATCGGATTGTGAGATTAGTCGATCCCCCAATGTGATGTCAACTTGATTAAAAAGTGTGGCTACAGGGTAATTAATAAAGCCCACACGTGCACCATCGGGGATGGGTGTGTTATCTTGTTTAACTATATGACAGGTTAAGTGCAGGAGGGTGTTATTTAAAAGGGTTGTCCCGCGCCGAAACGGGTTTTTTCTTTTCAACCCCCCCCCCTCCCCCGTTCGGCGCGAGACAACCCCGATGCAGGGGTTAAAAAAGAACACCGCACAGCGCTTACCTGAATCCCCGCGCTCCGGTGACTTCTTACTTACCTGCTGAAGATGGCCGCCGGGATCTTCTCCCTCGGTGGACCGCAGGGCTTCTGTGCGGTCCATTGCCGATTCCAGCCTCCTGATTGGCTGGAATCGGCACGTGACGGGGCGGAGCTACACGGAGCCGGCATCCTGCACGAGCGGCCCCATTGAGAAAAGAAGAAGACCCGGACTGCGCAAGCGCGTCTAATTTGGCCATTAGACGCCGAAAATTAGGCGGGCTCCATGGAAACGAGGACGCTAGCAACGGAGCAGGTAAGTGAAAAACTTCTTATAACTTCTGTATGGCTCATAATTAATGCACAATGTACATTACAAAGTGCATTAATATGGCCATACAGAAGTGTATAGACCCACTTGCTGCCGCGGGACAACCCCTTTAAGTCGTAGTAATATTCGCCGCTACCCGATATGAAGAATTCCAACGGCGTGTTGTCAGTGAGGGCTGCGATAGGTAGGACTTCAACAAATAAAGATTTTTCAATACTTGTCTGCGTTAGCGGTATGGTGAAAATATCCAACTCAGATTTGGTGCACTCTACAGATCCGTCGTGTATGAACGCCATGTTAGAGAATTAAAAGATGTCGTCTGCTGCGCGTCTTGCGGGTTTCTAACTGCGTCGTCTTTTGCGTGAAGTCTTATCCATGAGGAGCGGGTGAAATCATGCAACGATTCGTCTTTTTCTTTTACGGGGGTTTTTTACAACAGAAACAAGTCCGGAGCCGCGCTGTTCTTGACGCGACTGATTGAGTCTGTCCAAAACAGCCGACGAAACAGAACCGACTGCATCTGTAGCGATATTTTTGACAGCCGTCTTTACATGAGGCTTTACTAATTCTAGACCTTTTCTGAAAAGAGGCAAGGCCCTTCGGAAGAGTGACCTGAAGACACCGCCACTTCCGGTGCCATTCATATACTCGTCTCCGTGAAATCCATCTATTTTTCCGTTTCCACTCTGCGCCAAATAGTTTCACGTAGAGCGTAGGATCTCCGTACACTCGCTGAGACAACATGTTTTAATGCTGCGAATCGTTACGCGGTCTAAAGTGTAATCGCACTATACTTTTCCCGTACTTGAATTTAACAGGCCTGTTCTGGTCTGATAAAATCGAGATTGTAATCGTGTCAAAATGTTGTTTACACACCGCCACGTAATCAGGGCGGTTGTAGTGAATTGTGACAATGTCGCTGTTTTTACCGCTGATTTCTACTGTTTTTAATAGCTGCACATAGCTATCTCCTACAATCTGGTGATTGATGATATCCGTGTAGACGAACAATGTTTTAAAGCCACCTTTTATGTCCGCAAAATGGTGCCTCTTGTCCGGGATATTCCCAGGTAAAGCAGCGTTATATTCAGGCAGACCTAGCAGAACGGACAACTTATGACCTGGAGCAAAGTGTAGCATTGGAGAGTCGGTAACTGTAACAATTCTTTTTACTTCATCATAGCGTAGCTTAAAGACCTCGTTTGTTAGCCTTAAAGCCTCAATTCTGTCATTTATCGCACGCGTCAAATCTGATAATGAGGCGTAAAATCCAGATTTGACAAAATATTCGTTGTATGTACTGCCGTGTTTAGCTACGAAAAAGTTTCCCTCAGTCGCCGCAATTGTGTCCCATGTGTGCGGGTACTGAATTTCGGTTAGCGCCACATTGTAAGCGCCCGAGAGGTGAATCGGCTTCGCTAGTTTCGTAGTGTAAGTAGAAATTGAGTTTTCGGGGTAGATTCTGGACGATGCATTACTAGGAAGAGTTTTATAAAACGACCCCGACTCCATGCTCTATGCGGGTGACAGTTGATTTTCAGCGACCCAGATGTTAAATTTTGTAGGGTACCCGAGCCACTTCACAAAATAATGGTCCGTTCCGCGGATGCGCCTCTTCTTTAATATTTTCTCAATCCTGTAGACACGGTTCTCATCAGCGGGTACCTGCTGTATTTCCTCTTTATAAAATGACCCCTCTATAGCTTCGCCGCTCAGGTCGATTAATTTATATAGCGGTTTTTGAAATCGCGTATTAATGGACTCTATGAAAATTTCATCAGTGTAAGTTTGCTCATAGCCTTTCGTAAATGTTCCTTTATGTTGAGAAATCCTCACATGATCGCCTATTTTTAAAGAAGTCTTTTTATGCTTTGAGTTCAGAATATCACTGTAGATATTTCGTCAAATTGTTAAGGAGTTCTTTTTCGTGACATCCACAGGTCGGCATCGGATAATACGGTGGTAAGTTCGGTTATAACTGTATACCAGTGCTGGTAAAATATCGATATAGTGAAATGTGTTATGATGGGTGAGCTAACGCCACATTCGCGATTTTAAAATGCGATTAAAACGTTCAACCACCGCAGCCTTTACGTTGTTGCTCATAAAGTAATGGTGTATGTTGTATCTTTTACAAACGCGCTTCATGTGTTGATTCATGAATTCTTTCCCGCGATCGGTGCGTATTTTTCGAG
Organism: Eleutherodactylus coqui; assembly: GCA_035609135.1. Taxonomy (NCBI): domain Eukaryota; kingdom Metazoa; phylum Chordata; class Amphibia; order Anura; family Eleutherodactylidae; genus Eleutherodactylus; species Eleutherodactylus coqui. The sequence goes on along the minus strand of CM069405.1, from coordinate 22,892,909 downwards.
GTACACGATCGCTATTCTCAAATATCAGCTCGAAGGCTCTTGCGACGCTTGATCCCGATTTAGATGATAATCCGACGCACCATGCATATTTTGATAAAACATCTATAACCGTTAAAATGTATTTTATGCCATTATTTTCTTTAGAGTATTGCATTAAACACACGAGGTCAGATTCCCAGAGCGAATCTATATCAGCAGAAATTATTTTGTTTCCAGCAAATTTCTTTCTGATCGGCTTGTGAAGGCTATAACAATTAATCTTTTGCAGCCATTCTGTAATTTTGCGTTGGTTTATCCCCTTAAGTGCCTTATGCAATTTTTGAATTCCGGCATAAGAACCGGCGCTTGATGGTGTAAAATATTGCCGCTGTAACCGATGTGCATCCCGTGAAGCGACCATAGTGGTAATAATTATGCATCAAGGATGGGGATGCAGCGGTTTAATTACCTCCTAACTTTTTATAAATCTAGAGCGCTTTGATTCTACCACTCGTAGATTTTAAATCACCTGATTACAGCACGTAGAAACCTGGACATTTTAATCACTTTCTGCTTTTTTTTTTTTTAAATAAAGTATCTATCACATTTTGATTTCGCTAGCCAGTTTTAAAATGTGCCAGAACATAGAATGGCATATTTAACTTAGTAGCATAGCATTTACAAAGGTTCATTGTGTTGCCGAATGAAGCATTTAGGATATTAGACATATGGCTAATTTAGCGTAACAGTAGCTGAAGTTTGACACATTATGACCGGCTGTCTCGTACATCCTGATACTTATAGGATCAATAAAATCAAGATGCTATGTCACAGAACTGATTATTTACACTGTGAAAAAAGAGCCTATTGAGAGATTGAAGCCATTAGATGTATGGCTAATTTAGCGTGACAGTAGCTAAGTAAGTTTAAGACCTTTTGACAGGTGCGTGGTCTAGCGTAACACTAGCTGAAGTTTGACACATTATGATCGGCTGTCTCATACATCCTGATACTTATAGGATCAATAAAATCAAGATGCTGTCACAGAACTGATTATTTACACTGTGCAAAAAAAAAGAGCCTATTGAGACGACGGGGACAAGGGGGGTATTTGTAAATAACTAGAAACACCTGTTGAGGAGTTTGTCTGGACTTGCCCGCCGGGCTGACGAGAGCCGCTCATATAACTGGCCCTTAACTCAGTTAAGATAGCTCACCAGCCAGTCAGCCCGTCTCCTTTACAGAGCCAGAAAACATCTGTGTTCATCTAGTGAACTTGGATTCATCGCCTCCAGCCCTTCACAAAGCATCAGTGGAATAAAGGTAATACATTGTTTTTATCTTTTTATTTTTGCATTAGTGTATAAGGATAAACATTGTTTTATTATCGTATTATATTAACGTATTAACGTAATTATTAATATTCACGTATTTGATATACGTACGGTTAATAAATGCATGCATAAATTAGTGCATTACAATAGATCTATGTTTAATTAGTATAGCTGATTACATATATTTTTAATACAGGCTGACTTTAATTATGCATATAGCGTAATATTGAAAACATTGTTTTATTACCGTATTATATTGACATATTAACGTAATTATTAATATTCATGTATTTGATATACGCACGTTTAATAATTGCATGCATAAATTAGTGCATTACAATAGATCTATGTTTAATTAGTATAGTTGATTACATATATTTTTAATACATACTGTCTTTAATTATGCATATAGCGTAATATTGTTAGTCTTAGTGTGTGTGTGTGTGCATTTTACTAATATATCACTATGTTTTTAACTATTAGAATGCTTATTAATACCGTATATTTTTAATGTCCGTACCCATTAATTGTTTTATGATGTACTATCGCGTTACATTAGATGTGTTTTATTTTTAATTATAGCAGTTTATTAATATTGTTGTATTAAACATTAGATATATATATATATATATATATATATATATATATATATATATATATATATATATATTTATAATTTTGGTAACCTTACTACGTGTGCAATATACTAGTCTTTCGCTATAGTTTTAATCATTATAATGCTTATTAATAACGTAATAATATTACTGTATCAAATAAATATATTATATGTATGTATTTAATATACGATCCAGTAATATTTCTACGACCCGTCAGTCTATCAGTAAAGATGCATGACCAATATTTTTAAATGACGAATCTTCTAACGAACAGCATTGGTGCTAGAAATCAGTTGTTTGCTACAGTAATTCTCTATGCATTTTCAGATGGAAAGTCTGGGTGTCGATTGTTCCCCCCTTGAATTTACTAACACCCAAAATCGGTAGGTATGCAGCGTTTACCCACTTGATTTTGTATAGCTATCCGCTAAGGCTACATTTTTAAAAATACGTTAATTTTATCCATTTTTATCATTTGCTGTATAAAGTAGAGAACTGGGAGGAGATCGTCGACACTTTTGATGAACTGCGATTCGAATGTTTCTCACAGTCTGCCAATGGTAGGTTTTTATCACACCGTATGCGCTGTTTTGTTTACGCACTTGTTGTTATGTGTTATGCTAAGTAAGTGTTGTCTCGATACAGATGCTACAGATGTAAATGAACACGTAGATCCGTTATATCCTTTAGAAACATCCATAAATCACGAAAGACCAGTCCAGTCGCTGGGACACGCCAATCACCCATGGAGTCCGCTAAGACAGCAAAACGGATGCGTGAGAATGGTGGAGCTATCACCTATATCGGATGCGCATGGGAGCCAGTCAAAGTGTCATCGGTAAGATGCTTGCAAAAATTTGAGCGAATGTTCAATTATAGTACGACTGTTACATGCGTAAATCTAGCGTGATTCATCAACAGCGTTACACATTTTTATTGTGTTTTGTTTTCTTTTCTTCCTTCCAGAGAATACTTGTGTCATCGCGGGGGAAAACACAACATTAGGGATGCCAAACCTGACGCTAAACCCTGTGGAAAATACGAGTGCATCGATGGATGCAACTAGCCCCGTGTTACAGACACACAACGAACCTGTGAGATACCCGATGCCGCTAGAACCACACATAACCATCAACCGCGTCGCCACACCAACTGCTGTCAAACATTGCCGCAACTTATTGAAGCGTGAGAAACATTGTGTGAGAAAAACACCGCTATCCCCTATTTTAGAAGAGTCCGAAAAGCCTGGGGACACTAACACTGGTGCCGCTAACGGTAAGCCGCATGCCGTAATGTCAAATGATATTCGGGTTTGTCATAATGCAACACAAACTGATACACAACACCAACTAGTCAGTGCTAGTATTAACGCAGTAACATGTGTTGATACACAGTAGTCGCTAGTTACCCCATCACACCCCACTTCATCTCATAGAAAGAGAAAATCATCTGATGAGTATCAAGTTTCAAAAAGATCGCCAACACCGAGAAACCTTAACGATCCTGTTTACCGTCACTGTGTGATGCGACAGATACAGATGAAAAATACGATACAGCTTCTATGTGACGGCGTTATCGCTAAGGCATCAGAATGTAGTGCTAAGGCATCAGAATGGGCCGCTAAGACATCAGAATGTCTCACTATAGTTTCCCAAGTGAGGACGAGGCAATCAGAGCTAGAGCATGCACCTGTAGAGCCCCTTAGTAACGATGAACTTTTAAAACTAGTCGTAAAGTTGCGAAAAATTTCCAAGGCCCTCGCTATTACGGAGCCCCACCAGCCCCCCACCTTATGACTATCTATGGTCGGGTCAGGTCTGAAGAAACAGTGTTCTAACAGAGGTTGTGTTTGGCGTAGAGCAAAGTCTGTTAAAAAAGTCATAAAAATGTTGTGTACGGCCGCAAGAAGGGAATCCGTCAGAAGACGCAGAAAGAGGCAAACCAGAGTTTCCCCACAAAACCCTGACGCACCCCCAGATAGATCTGATTCAGCACCACATACCGCACAGATTCCAGACATGCCCAATCCGTCTGTAAATAATTAACCCTCACCGCTGATCCCCCCCGCAGGAACAAGAGCGTATACCGTTTGATCGTGTTGAGCAACCTGCTGACGCGTCTGTGTTTTTACAGCATTTATTCCATATACGGCGTGAAGTTGGTCACTTCAATGCCGTGGAGCACATTGATCATTTCAGCTTTGCAAATCTGCATAGGATACAATCTTTTATTGGTGCGATTAATGCTGTTCACGGTGTCATTCAGTCTTTGCTCGACAGAATCAGACGAAATATACAACCCAGTGATTTTATACAACTGAGGGTCGATGGCGGTCGATGGCTGGATCCTATTTATTCCCTAAAAAAGGCTCGGGATGATTTTAACGCTAAGAGTTTCTTAAATGCTGTGGCCAATGTATTACAGAGTAATGCGGAGTGTTTAGCTGGTGAATTTCTGACTCTCAGAGTGCTAATAGTGCGGAATAGGCGCGGCAGCAGAAGACATCGCAGACATTTAAAATCAATACTTTACACACAGATCATCAAGCAGAAAAAACACTGGCTGTTTGATTTTAACAATTACGACTCTAACCTCTGCTTAGCCGCCAGCCTATTCGCACTGTTAGAGAATGGGTCTCCTGATGATAGTGTTTTATTGGCGCGTGCTAGAGAATTACATCGCGAATTGGACATTCCCGACAATCAGTTAGTGAGTTTTAGCGATATCGAGGCATTCGAGAAACACCTGGGCATAACCATAAGGGTTTTATACCACAATCGCGGTGATTGGCGTTATTTTCACACCGGCAAAACATCTGGTGGGAATGTTGTATACATTCTTCACCATGATGATCATTATTACGGGATTACGAATATAAAAGCGTTTATCGGGGAAAATTACTTTTGTGATCATCGCAGTTCTGTTTTCCACCACAAAAATATTCACTCGTGTCAGTATTTTTGCAAGGCTTGTCAGTCAGAATTGTGTGTCGAGACCGCGGAATCGATATACCGTTGTTCCAATTGTCGCGTGTTTTGTCGCTCATCCGGATGTTTAGCCCGACACAGGGTCCTTGCTACGGCGAATAAAGGGTTTTGCAAGACTAAAATCTTTTGCGAGAGTTGTTACCGCTATGTGGTTAAAGGTTCCGAGCCTCACGAATGCAAGGGGCTCCGCTGTAACATCTGTAAAGCCAACGTGGTGAAATTTGACAAACACGAGTGTTACATGCAGCCTTACCACGGGGGACCAGATGAGGACGCCTCGTCGTATATTATCTACGACTTTGAGTGCCAACAGGATACAGGTAAACACATTCCAAATTTTATTTTTGCCACACCGCTGCACGGGTCAGTGTCTTGGGAGTTTGAGGGCGAGTTTTGCACGCGCGATTTTGTTCAGTTTTTTCTCAGTGGCGCTTTTGAAGATTGTACATTTATTGCCCACAATGCCGGGCGATATGATTCGTATTTCATAGTCAAGCAATTGATAATTGAGAAGATTCAAATAGATATGATCACTCAAGGCGGTCGCCTTCTGTGTGTGACGGTACCTTCGGTGAACTTGAGGTTCATAGACTCGCTTAATTTCATTCCCATGAAGCTTAGCAAGCTACCACAGGCTATGGGTTTTTCAGGGGGAAAGGGCCATTTCCCTCACTTTTTCAATACTAAAGAAAACCAGAATTATGTCGGCCCCATACCTGATGCTAAATATTACGGCCCAGAGTACATGATGCCTGACGACCAAAAAGAGTTCATGGAGTAGTATGAATCGCAAAAGGATTGTACTTTTGATTTTAATGCAGAATTGAAGGCCTATTGTAAGCAGGATGTTGAAGTATTGCGGAAAGCCTGTGAGCATTATAGAGACCGGGTAATGGACATGGCCAAGAAAAAGGTTAGAAGGTATTGTACAGAAAAAAGGAAAAACGTTACTGTGACTTATTGCGTTGACCCGTTCCAGCACATCACTCTCGCGTCTGTCTGTATGGCTATATACAGGTTTAAGTTCTTACCTAAAGACACTATAGCTGTTGTGCCCTCTGATAATTATCATAAGGCCAAAAAAGGGTACTCAACGCCAGCTATTCAGTGGTTGATGTACGTGTCTCACAGTGAAAACATAGTCATACAGCACGTGCTGAGAGGCGGCGAAAAAAAGGTCGGCAAGTATTATTTAGATGGTTACGCGTATGTTGATGGACGCCATATCGCTTTAGAGTTTCACGGCTGTTTCTATCATGGGTGTGTCGTGTGTTTTAACGCAAACGCGCAAAATAACGTCACAAAAACGACGTACAGTCAACTATACCAGGCATCTTTAGCTAAAAAGCGCTATTTACAACAGCAGGGGTACAGTTTACGCGTCTTATGGGAGCATGAATGGCGTGAAATGGTTGAGACCAATTCAGACCTTCCGGCTTTTCTTCTTAAAATGCACTTCCCAGTACCGCTAGAGCCGCGTGACGCCCTTTACGGGGGTCGAACTAACGCGATAAAGCTATATCACAGGTTGGCCGATGGTGAGACGATAAATTATTATGATTTCACGAGTCTATATCCTTTCGTCAACAAAACAAAGACTTACCCTATAGGTCACCCGACGATTATTTCTGAAAATTTTAGTTACATCAAAAATTACTTTGGTATCGCAAAAGTTAAAGTGTACCCGCCGCGCGGTTTATTTTTCCCGGTGCTACCGGTGAAAATGAATCATAAGTTGATGTTTCCGCTGTGTTACACCTGCGCTTTAAATTCACTGCGCGATCCCTGTAGTCATACCGATGAAGAGAGGTCTATCGTTGGCACATGGTGTACGATAGAACTCGAGATGACTGTAGAGAAAGGCTACAGGATAGCACACACCTACGAAATATGGCACTTTCTGGAAACATCGGATAATCTATTTGCATCTTACATCGAGTTGCATCTTAGGGATAAGCAAGAGGCTTCAGGGTATCCTAGTTGGTGCACTGACGATGATAAGACAAATGAGTATATTGACTCCTTTCTTCAAAAAGAAGGTGTTCAATTGCATAAGGAGGAAATAGGCGTAAACCCTGCTAAACGCCAAATCTCCAAGCTTTTCTTAAACTCCTTGTGGGGAAAGTTTGCGCAAAAATCAAACCTACCGTGTACCAACATCGTGACTGACCCTGATGAACTCTTTGAGTATGTGTTTCTACCACAGTACGAAATTTCAGGTCTAAATTTTATTGATGACGAAACAGCCAATGTCACGTGGAAATACGCCAAAGAGCACCACACAGTCAACAAAAACACAAACATCTTTATAGCTTGTTTTACAACAGCCTACGCACGCCTAGAGCTCTACTCTCTTCTGGATAGACTGCAGGAACGTTGCCTTTATCATGACACAGACTCTGTCATGTTTGTACACCGTGAAGGCGAATGGAACCCACCGTTAGGCGACTATCTGGGGAAATTGACCAGTGAGATCCCCGGTGATACACACATAACAGAGTTTGTATCTGCTGGTCCCAAAACCTACGGGTACAAGTTGAACACTGGTAAAACAGTGTTAAAAGTTAAAGGTATAACTTTAAATACGTCAGCCACTCAGGTCGTAAATTTTGACAGTCTGAAAGATCTGGTTCTGGATTATCAACGTAACAGCGACCCTGAAACACAAAAGACCATCACCGTAGAGCAGCCAGGCTTCGTGAGAAATTAAAAGTATTGGGATATCGAAACAAGGCCACTACAAAAAACACAGAGGTGTGTTTATACAAAGAGGTATCTACTAGATGATTTTACCACTCTCCCTTACGGTTATTAGATCATAAAGTAAGCAAATACACCCAGACATGCAAACCCGTAATATTGTTTGATTTTGTGGCGTGTTGGCGTAATTATATGTCGGAGATAACTGCTTCTTCTCCTAACTAGGCTCTGTAAGGAATACGTACTACCAGATCGCCGCAGCATTAACGCCACGCAATCCGCAAGATCGTGTGAGGAGACGACTATTAGACGAATTCACACTATAACATCACGGTGTTAACGGTTGTATGATGGACACACGATTGCAACACCCCTTCTCTTGTATTTTAGCCGGTCCATCTAACTCTGGGAAAAGTTACTTTGTTAAGCAATTGTTACTTAACTCTGCAACGCATATATCTCATATCCCCACCAACATTGTGTTTTTTCATTCGTGTTGGCAGCCACTTTATGATGAACTTTCCGCCTCTTTTTCCAACATTAGATTTATAGAAGGACTACCTCAGACTTTTATAGATGATGACTTATTCCCGCCTGATAAGATAAATTTGACCGTTGTTGATGATCTCATGGAGAATGCCAGCGAGAACAACGAAATAGAGAAAGCGTTTACCAAGTATGTACGCCACAGAAATCTGAGCATTTTGTACCTTGTACAGAACATATTTTGTCAAGGTAAAAAAAGCCGCACTATTAGTCTGAACACTAATTATATTGTGGTGTTTAAAAGTCCGCGTGATAAACTTCAAATTGTCACGTTGGCTAGACAGATGTATCCGGGTCAGACGCGCTTCTTCTTAGAAGCTTTTGAGGATGCCACGAGTGCTCCTTACGGACATCTGCTAGTTGACTTAAGAGCCAATACGGCTGAGGAGCACCGCTTGAGAACGGGTTTGTTTCCTCCTGCTTTACCAGCTGTGTACATCCCCAAGAAAAATGCTTCTAAAAAGTGAGTTTGTCTTTTTCGCGACTTATTTTATTCTGAGCGCATTGGTCCGACAGGATGTCTGAGAGAATACGTCGTAATTGGGCTCTCTTAAAAAGCCTTGTGAAAGCAAAACCGTTCGTAAGAAAATCTATTTTACACGACGCGAGCAACGATCTGATTACAGCCATAGCTGAGATCGCATTAAATATTTTAAAAGGTCGGATACTTCTGAAACCTCGTCAGAAAAAGATACTAAAAAAATGGCGAAGTGCTATAAGGCGCCTGGGTGATAAAACCCTGGCCGTTAAGAAAAAGAAGCGTATAGTGAATCAGGCCGGCGGTTTTATAGGATCGCTCTTGGGTTTTGCAATCCCAATAATTACGAGTCTGCTTGCCAATCGATAATGGAGCATGCAGAGAAAATGTACTTGGTCCCTAAACACGAACTTAACAAGATAAGACAATTCGCCACAATGACACCGAGCATACGACAGACGACTATTCATCGCCTTGATGATGAAATTAGCTTGATTTTACAACGTAGTGACATTCCTGATGATGTGAAAATTAAAAAATACACAGATGTTTTACAAAGATACTTGGTATATGCTAAACAGGACGCAAAAGAGCTAACAACTTTAAAACTCGTAACCGCTGGTGGCGCTGATCATCAACAAGTGTCAAATACATCTCCTGATAATAGAAATAGTGTTCACGAAATTGTGAGCCATGTCAATCCACGGTTCAAAAAAAATGCTGAGATTTTGCTAAACAGACTGTCACAGAATGGGGATATTACATCGTGGAATTTGCGCAACGAGTTTGTTTATAAAGGTGAGGCGGTTAATGGGTCAAACATTTTGGACTTGATCCGCCATGCTACGCAGAGCCATAGCACTACCAAGAAAAATCAGCTTCTGGGCTGGGACATTTTTATGCGATCGTTGGCCGAAGTTAATATGCCTTCTACGGTCATTGGCAGCCACAGTACTAGAGAAATTCTCCAGTATTTGAACACAGGCTCAGCTCCCGGCTTTGCAACTGGTACCCACAAAAATTTGATTGATATATAACAGAAGGCCAACCTATACACATAATAACCCATTCATTGCGGATTACTTGAATGGTAATAACAGCTGCTCAGACTATACATAACACCACCTCATCCTATACACATAATAAGCCATTCATTGGAGATGATTTGCATGGTAGATAACAGCTGCTTAGGCTGATGGGTTGCAGTGCTGAAAAAATCTGTTAGTGGCTTGAAATGCATTCTATATATTAACCATATACTCATAAGCCGACTTGATTGGTATATAACAACCAAGTCAAACTATACATATAATAAGCCCCCCTTGATCATCATGACACACACTGTATTCTAAAGTGTGTCTCGTGATGCGTCACAGGCTTAGAATGCAGATGGGGGCCCCTGATACACGTCACAGACGGCCAGCTGCTGCGCCGAGGGGATAGAGGGTCAAAGGTCATGGGAAAGGGGCGTGGCACCTGTCACTTTCCAAAAGTGGGTGGCTTGACATTTTGTATGGACGTATACTACTGGCCTCGATAGAAGCCTGGAAAGAACTATTACAAAAAACTGAAAAGGACTCTCACAGCGCCTTTCCCAAAATACCCCTCAGAACTTTGGAATACTTTATTCCCAATCTACAGTTAAAATCGTGGACAGACAGAGGAATTTCATACATCTCAGACTTGTTTCCCAAGAAAAATTCATTTCCTTCCAAGACCTGCAATCTAAATATCACATAACGGCATCCGAAGTTTTTAAACATCTACAGATCGCCTCTTTCCTTCAAACACAAGACATTAAATCTCTGAAAATCCCAAAAATAGTGACATCTATACTAAACAACACCCAAAAGAAACCAAACATGAGATCATTTTATGATGTTTTCACAGGTCTGTTGGGATCTACGAAAAAATGTCACCTACTGAATTGGGAAAGAGACTTAGAGCAAGAAATACCCATAGATCAATGGCTGAAAGCCTTTAGATGGGGTAGACGGGCCTCACGAGGGGCAAATCTGATAGAAACTCACTTAAAAGTACTTACTAGATGGTATTTCACTCCTACTTTGCTAAAAAGCAGAGAAATATCTCCAAATGATTTGTGTTGGAGAGGATGTGGAGGTTGAGGATCCCTATTACATATTTTCTGGAAATGCCCACATCTAAAATCCTTCTGGAAGGATACTTACAAAATAATACAGGACATTTCTAGAATACGCCTACCTTTCAACCCGAAATTAGCCCTACTTCTGGTAGATCCGGGAGGGATAGATCCCCAATCAAAAAACCTCATAGGACATATCCTACTGGGCGCAAAATATTTAGTTACCAAAAAATGGAAATCTGAATCCCTACCAAATCGAACAGAACTCATACACCTGATAACTGAACATAGCTCATTTGAAAAAATAATATCCCTACGAAACAACACGATTCTAAAATTTAATGAGACGTGGAACCCATGGTTAAGACTATTCCCGAACTGAAACATTTCTTCTTTGGACCTATCTGATGATTAAGTTCTGGTTACAGGCCTCGTTTTAGGCCTCTTTTTGTTTCAAGCCTACCCATCCAATTCAACTCCTCCCCCCCTTCCCCCCACCTACCCACCCCACCCTCCCTCCCCACCCTCGACCCCTCCTCCCCCCCACTACAACTTTCCGCCTAATGTCATATTTAGAACTTGTTGAAATATATGTTTAAAATGTGCAAATCAAACTAATGTTTCCCCCCTCTTAACAATAGAAAATGTTCTGGTCAGCTTGCCTTAGAATTAACATACAATTCAATCCCAACTTTAGTTTATTTCGCAACTTGTTAACCCTTTTTCGCATGATTATATGTAAAAAATTTTAATGCATACAATGTACCTTTTATGTAAGCTGTCCAATAAAAAGACTTATTGATTTTAAAAAAAGAAAATAATGCACTTAGCAATGTACACTAACATAGCAGGACATGGAATACATTCCATACATGTGAAAAGACAGGAAGCATGTAATACAAACATGAGAGATGATAAGTGCGCATGCGCATACACTGGGACACATGCTATCTGAATAACACACATGAGACTAGAAACTATAGAAGTGGTATAATCATGGAACTGGAAACATAATATACACAGGATGTAAGAGTATGACTTCAGGTAGAAGTTCTGACATACAGACGATGTCACTGTGAGCCTGGATAATGAATATTTCTAGAGGGTATCTAGAACAGTCCAGACATGAAGAAAATGTACCAGAAAATGGATGCTGTGGGTTGAGCTGATGATGTCACCGAGGTCATGGGTAAAAGATACAACATCCCACAGAGGACAAAATAGACTGAGGCTCAGTATACAAATGCCCACTAGATGGAGCTCTAACAGAAAGTCCAGCTAGTAATGCCAAAAATAAACCAATACCATATACATTATACAGTACAGACAATCTTAGTGAACAGAGACTGCTGAAGACATGACAGACATCATCTGTGGTTAGGATCCAGATGTCTGCTGGCTTTTCCATAGGGCTCCATAGTCTTCTAGCTACACCTAAAATCCTCAAAATGTAATAGATATAAGAATACATACAGATATGGTACTATCACATGGGGTGTGAAGACTTTTGAAATCCAATAAGATACCATTCTATAGAGATGCCACAGAAAGATGTGAAGTATCATCTGATATGTTCCATGGCACTTGCTATAATTCAGGTTGGTAGATGTACAGATTCACTTTCTGATGACTGTCTAATCACCATAACGAGGTCTATTAAGCCATGTGATGCTCCTCTGGGAATTTTGGTATGCATGTGGAGCATAGTATAATGCCTCCACAGCGCCACCTATTAGAAGGTAGCTTTTCTACAAGTTAGTGTTCAAGCTTTTAACAGGCCCTGTAACTGGGAATATGCGCCAATACCAGAGCATTCTAGATAAGGAAAGGATTAGCTGTTATAAGTTCAGACACTGACTTGTAGGAGAGCTGCCCTCTTACAGGTGGTGCTGGAGAGCCTTTGCACGATCTCCTATTTACATACTTGTGTTATGGCTTGGTACAGTAAGTACCTGATATGTATTTGCCCCCTTCCTGATTAAAAAGCTTAAGGCGGGTGCATGCACATGAAGAATAACACTGACACACAGTTCAGCTGAATGACACTTCCTTTATTGCAACAGGTTACACTGGGTTATATAGATGCTGTCTGTGTCGGGTGCATAGTTTAAACGTCACAGTGTACAAATCCGTTACTGATTGGCAGTTGCCTTATATGGGTTTCTTCCTCCAGGACCACAATGTCATCATCTTAATTGCATTCCTGGAGGAGGCGCCATCTTGAGCACATTGTTTCAAGCACGGTGGGAGTGGGGAGCAAAGAGCAAGCTAGCGTCCATTTTAGCAAGCGTCTTTATTACTAAAAGCAGATGTATATATAAAAGTATAAAATAATAGACATTTTGCTTGGTCCACTACAATCCCCCCTTAAAATGAATATTTTACCTGTCCCTAATCCAGGGCTTATCTCATCTGTCTCTAGTTCCTTGGAACTTTTTTGTGCTGTACGTTAGTCGAGCCATGGCTATCCCATGACCCCTCTTGCCACGGACTTTGCACTTAGAGAAGTCAGATGCTGTCCCTATGGGCTTAAAGGTATTGTAATTGATTAAGGGAAAGAGTCTGCAGGGGGTGTAGGATTTCTCATAGCCCTCTGGACTCTCCATGTTCAGCATCATCATTGTCCACAGCCTTCTCACAGAGTTTCTTCAGGCAGGGTAGTATGCAGCAGATTATGTTGGCAAGGATAATCAGAATCACAAGTATCGTTATTCCTACCTGAGCCAGCATTCTCTGCCACCCACTCATCCAACTAAAGTATTGGTACCATGGGTCACTTATACATGAGTTTTTCTTTAGCTCCACTGACAAGTCCTCCAGCTTCTTAATGGCTTAGGTACTTTACCACTTGGCCCTGTATTGTCAGGAATGTACGTGCAACAATTTTCCCCTATTGCTTTGCACACTCCTCCTTTCTCTGCTAAGATCATATCTAGGGCCATTCTATTCTGGAAAGTCATGGAAGAGATAGGTACTAGCTGGTCCTCTAGTCCCAGTAGGGCGTCTTCGGTGTAATTCAAGAACCTCTGTTGATTGTAGTAGATGTAGTTTATCCAATCTACATTCTTATTAGCAGTGATGATGGGTATCAATGACTCGAATTCTGCTTTTATCTGATCTCTGGCTAAATTCATTTGGCACCTCCCTTGGGACCCTGATGGTATATATGTAGACATGATGGTCAAAGCTCGGTTATGGAGATTTACGTTCAGTTCTGTGGGGCTCATTAGTCGGGACATCTCTAATGTTAACAGAAAGGATGTGTAGATGCATTAGCCAGAGCGCATTCTCCTGTCCATTTGCCCTCCAAATGGGTTTTCATCTTCATGTCTCCATAAAGCCAGTGAATATCTCCTAGGAATTGGATTTTATTTTGTGCCTTCTCTCTGTCTATACTACTGTATGATCTCTCTGTCTATACTACTGTATGAGGAGCAATACCCATAGGTGAAATTCCCTAAAAATCTCCCTTCATCCTATCTATTTTTGTAACAGGTGTAATTCCCTGGGAAGACAGTGATCCCTTCTCCTGGGCGGGGAGTTTTGGTGTTTATGGGGTACTCCTTTTTCCATTTTTCACAGGCAGTGTGGTCAGTTGAGGCGTTGGTGAAGAGTTTGAGGAAGCAGTCTTCGCTTTTTGCTGGGATTTGGAGAGGGACGGTACCTAGGTGTGGTCTAGCACTCTCACACGTAGCAGTCAGACTTGTTGTGTTTCTTGGCATTATACTTCATCCACTCTAACAAGAGGTTCAGGTCGGAGAAGCTGGTTTCTACCATCATGGTGTTCTCAAAAGGTAGGGTCAGCTATAGCTATCATGTTGTTCAAAGTCTGTATTTTAGGGCATAGGGGGTTTGTTACAGGTGCAGGACTGATGGAAGGTTTCCACTCTAGTGCATCTTTCATGTCCCCTAGTTTGAAGGATATCCAATTTCTGTCAATCTTGTCTAAGGCACTCTGTGGTTTGTAGTCCCAGTCTATCCCTTTGTTCCACCCCACGGATCCCCAATAGCTACCGTCCTGTCCCAGTAAGAATCCGTGGTGCATATGTATGTTATGCCCTCGTATCCATTACACTACCACGAAACTTGAGGGTAGGGGGCTAGATCACAATAATCAAAGGTGAATGTGGCTGCATGGGTGTTGGATGAATTGTACCAGAACGTAACTGTACCCTCGTACACCTTTGACCAGGGGTTCCAAGTTTCATCCTTTTCTCTTGTGATGGCTACCTGAGGTCTGCCCCCCTCCCGAAACAGCCCCAGTAGTAAAAGGATATATAGCATAATTATGCCTGTTCCTCAGGAGGCGGAGCATTTTTGCAAAGGGAGGTGTGGATCCAGGAGCTCTTTCCATCTAGCTTCACTGATGTGGCCATGGTCAGCAACACCTGGTAGGGACCATCGTATTTAGGTTCAAGGGAGTGTTTTCTCACAAACGTCTTCACATAGACCCAGTCCCCGGGGAGTAGATCATGGTTCCCCAGGTTGGCCTCTGGATCTGGAATAGAAGAAAACAGCTGAGCATGTACTTGGGTTTGTTCCCGTGACATGGACGTTACATATTTAGTCAACACATCAGACTGCAGTTGGAGCTGTTGGGGGTAACAGAAACCTAGTCTGGGGGCTGACCCAAACAAGATTTCATAGCGGGAGTGTTCTCCTTAGGAGGTGTACCGGATGCTGAACATGGCAATGGGCAGGCTCTCAGGTCAAGGCATGCCAGTCTCTCGGGACATTTTCAGCATTCTGTTCTTTAGGGTGCCACTCAGTCTTTCCACTTTCCCAATGCTCTGGGCGTGGTAAGAGGTGTGAAAGGCCAGGTTTACACCCAGGGCTTTCCAAACTTCTTTGGTCACGTTTGCAGTGAAGGCTGGTCCCTGGTCACTCTCAATCCCTTCCGGGACTCTCAATCTACACCCCACTTCACTGAGTAGTTTCTTTGCTGTAGTTTTGTCAGTCATATTGGCCACTGCGTATGCTTCCGGACAGCTTGAGAACATATCCATGATCACCAGTGCATACTCAAGTCAGCCGCTTTTTGGCATCTGGATATGGTCAATTTGAATCTTCTGGAAGGGATACAGGGGTTTGGCCAAGTGCTTCCGGGGAACCTTTTCAGTATGTCCAGGGTTGCATTCTGCACGGATGGCACATGAATTGCAGAATCTGTCTGTGAGGGAGAAGATGCCTAGGGCCACATAGTACTTCTAGATAAGGGCATTCATCAGTGTCTTACACAGGTGTGCAGGGCCATGTGTCCATTGTACTATGGCGGCTGGGTATAGGCATCTAGGTAGGCATGGTTTCTTGTTGACTACATAGAGGCCATGTTTATTGGTTGTGGCTCCTTTCTTCACTCAGAGGTCCTTTTCTTCTTTGCTGAATTTCTTCTGCAGTTCTTGAAAGGTATATTTGTTCCACGGGGTGGGCTTGCATTGTCATCACTGCTTCCGCTTCCACCCGACTCTCAATTCTCCATGGTCATGCAGCTACTTCCTTATCTGCCATCTCTGCCAAGTGGTTTCCTCGTGCCTCTGCAGAGTTCAGCCGTCCGTGGGCTTTTACTTTCACTATGGCCACTTGGGTGGGCAGGAGAAGTGCGTCCATCAGATTCCTGATGGCCTCATGATATTTCACAGGGGTACCCACTGCAGTGAAGAACCCGTGTGTTTTCCAAATGACTCCAAAGTCATGGGCCACTCCGAAAGCGGAGTCAGTGTAGTTGAGGTCAGTGCTTGGGGTTCGGCCTTAGCGGGGGGCAGCTCTTGAGCTTGCAGGATGGTGTCTTCAGTGGCGACCGCATATACTGTGTGGAACCTTCTCTAGTTATCGGCGTATCTGCAACCCTCAACAAAAATTGTGAGGTCTGGGTTCCCAGTGGTGTGTCAGACACTGTAGGGAGGTGTGAAGTCTCTTGTTTCATCAAGTCAAAGCAGTCCTGTTCCGGATCTTCTGCAGGGTCTTCTGTTCCTCCCTTGGGAATTGGGAGGAGGGGTTGAGGACGGTGCATCTCTGCAGGGTGACATTGTCCGGGATTAGGAGAGAACACTGAAGGCAGAGGTATCTGGCCGCTAAAAGGTGCTTGGGTTGGGTTTGGTTAAGGTTAGCAACAATGTCATTAGGGGCCAGAAGCACCAGTGAGTGCCCGAGGATCAAGTCCAAGGTTTTGTCCAGGAGAGCTTGGGCTGCAAAGACTGCCCACAGGCAGAAGCAGCCACCTCTAGTGACTGGGTCCAAGCGAGAAGAGAAGTATCCGTTGGGCCTTAGTCTGTTGCCATGAGACTGGGTAGGGACTCCAGTAGCATGTCCTTTTCTTTCCGACACAAAGAGCTTAAAGGTTTTGTTGCAGTCCGGTAAGCCCAGAGCTGGTGCAGAGGAAATGGCGTGCTTGAGCAGGGTAAAGTTGGATAGTGCTTCTGGTAAGAGACTGAAAGAATCCGTCTTTCAAGCATCATACAGAGGTTGCATCAGTAGAGAGTCTTCTGGGATCCATGCTCTGCAGTAGGAGATGGGTCCAAGGATTGCTTGAAGTGCCTTTGGTTCTTTAAGTAATGGGATCTGCTATATGGCAGTAACTCGGTCTTGGGTGATGTGTCTTGTACCCTTGTACCCTTCGAGATACAGTGTCCTAAGAACACAACTGATGTCGCACACCACTGGAGCTTGGGTTTTGTGGCTTTGCAGGAAGCAGAGGAGACTCTCAGATGTTGTTTCTGCTGTGGGAAGGTCATCAGCACACAGTATCAGGTCATCCACATACTGAAGGAGGAGAACACTTGGGATCTCCAGCTGCCAAGTATTTAGGATGAGGGCCTTGGCTTTGGCAAATTGACTTGGAGAGTTCTGTGCTCCCTGTGGCATTACTGTCTAAGTTACTGTTGGCCGTCATGAGTGAAGGCAAAGAGGTATCGGCTGGATGGATGGAGAGGGACACTGAAAAACATATTCGCAAGGTCCACCACTGTAAAGTACATAGGTTAGGGTGGGATTCCGGACAACAAGGTGTGGGGATTCGGCACCATAGGGGTGTCCAATATGGTGACCTCATTTACGCTCTGAAATCCTGGACCATTCTATATTTGTCTGGTTGCCCTTTCTGGGTCTTCTTCACAGGAAAGAGGGGTGTATCTTGCAGGGTGACTCGCAGGGGATGAGAGCAGGGCCATTTCGGAGCAGGGCCTTGACCTGTCCTGATATTGCTTCTGCCACTGCTATCTTGAGAGGATACAGGGGTATCTGATGAAGTGGTGCTCCTGGTGCAACTCCTCTTTTTGGTTACCACAAAGTCCTGGCAGTATCTATGGGCTGCTTTGATGGGTCTCTTCAAGGGGTTGTCCTACTTCTAGCTGTTTTGCTGCAGGAAATAGATGGCTCCATACACTGCGCAGTGGCCTGGGTTGGTACTGCAAACTGACTCCCATTTACTTCAATAGGTCTGAGCCTGCAGTAACAACCCAGTCCACTGCTCAGTGTATGAAGCTGTCTGCTTCCTGCAGAAATACAGCTAACATTGTGAAACCACTATAAGTTAGCCATTGATGCACAGCCAGGTGTATTTCTAAGGTATTATAAGATCACAGGCACCAAATAAGTTCTACACATAGAGTTATGTTTACAGTGCAGTTACCTTCAGTGATCACAGGTAAAGTTTGTAGTCATAAATGTCTCAATTTTCTTCTCTATCTCAGACTACTATGAAAAATTTTTACATTCATGACTCATCTCTGAGCACAAACACTCCATCTTGTTGCTACCCCAATGCTCCTCTGATTGTTCATCGCAGTAATAGTGCCTGCGACAAGTGAACCTCCATTGTAATGCCAAAATAGTAATGAGCCCCAATAGTGTCCCAAAAGTAGAAACGATACCCGTATTCTGCCCCAAACCCAGTGCACATTGCTTCCCTAAAAGTAATAATGAGCCATCATTGTGCCCCAAAAATAATAATGAGCTCCTTTTTACTTCTTTTGATACTTCGTCTGTTGCAGGGGTTACGTTCCAGAGACCCCCGCGATATGTGAAAATCTTGTGTAAAGAATGACATTTGGATTTGAATTCAATCCTGGCGGGGCGTGCATCTAATACACCAGTGAGGGTGAAAAAGGCGAGTGTTGCAGCTTTCCTATTTCTTGTAGCCAGTGTTTTCCCGTCCATTCACACAAACGCGAGCGTCGTTTTTAGCAAAAAAAAATACGCTGCACTCCGGAAAAGCCTCGCTCTGCCAAAATCCTGGGGATGCCTTCCAGAGCCAATATAGAGGCACCTGTAAGCTTTTCACAGCATTGGACGCTGCAAAAATGCCTCCCCTCCCTTCTCTTTCCCTGCTCCCATTGGAGTCTATAGGACCCGCCGGCGTATATTGGCCAAAAAATAGTTCCAGAACTATGTTTTGGCTGAGCGTATATGCGCTGGCCGTCTATATGTTCTATTTATCGCATTACCAGCATTTTTACATGCTGTATATTTACCCGTGTGAACGGCTGCATTAGAAATCAATGCTTCACATGGGTACCGTATATACGCCAGGGCGTGAAAATGCGCCGTATATGCGCTCGTGGGAATAAAGCCTTATCCATATATAAAAGCCATGATGTAAAAAATATTTTATTCACTTGTTGAGAGACATAAATGAAAACAATATCACAGAGATCTCATGTAACTATTTTTTAATTTATTATCAATATTTATTTGGAAATATATCCCCAATTTTCATTTTATAATCATTGTCTTATGTTAATAATCAACTGATCATCATTCTCTCTCTTTTTCTAATTTATATAAATTCTACTAGCATAGCCAGCATATATAAGTATCCACACTAACGGCCACTCTGTTAGCATTCCTATTTATTTCTATATCCAGATCCCTGCTGTAGTATCAGCCTTAATGCGCATGCACCATTTAAAAAAAATATGGCAACATCACAGGCGTTAAAAACCCCCAAACCGGCCAATTCTTCTTTCTTGGGCATGCAGGACATGAATATCCAGTAACATTCCTGGTAATTGTTGTACTATTTGCCTATCACTGCCTAGAGATCCTTATCAGCACATCCTTACATCCACAAGCTTTAATTTACATGAGAGAAGCTGTCAGGCAAATAATGCCCGACAGCTCATCCCAGTGATGCTTGCTCCTGTGCTGGTACGCAGGAGCGAGTATCACTGGAATCACTTACAGCACTGCAGGAATGGAGGTGCCTCCCCTCCTCCATTCACACTAAACAGACAGTTTTTCAGAAGTGAACGACTGCTGTTTACACTGAACGGCTCGTAATTCTTGTTCAGTCGCTGCATGCATTTACATGGGATGATTATCCCAAAAAATGACAGCTGAAGCCTGGAAATTTGAGCGATTTTAAATGATACTTTTCCATGTAAAAGGGCCATTAATGTCCCCACAATAAGTTTAATTATGTTATTACAAATTAAGTCAATAGTGATTACTTTTCATTTCATCTCACTTAATGTATAAAATCTTTTCCACACTGCTCAGCAGCCGCGCCTGGCCATTAAACCCTGCACCTTGTCCAGCGATCTCTAGCTAGAAATCATAGAAGTAATGTTAAGAATACAGCTCAGGCCCAGATTATATCTATACAGATCTCTTCTGCATAGATATAGGATTCATTTCTCTCTTTACTGCAGGCTCTATATCTCTCATCACTCTTGAAATTTTATTCTCCTGAATTTGACTGCACAAACAGGAGTTTGGGGGCTCATATATTCATTTAGTTAAATTAAGTGTGATTACAGTATTGAAATCAATAATCTTCAGTTTTCTGATAAGTAATGGCAGATTCAGTGATATCAATAAATTCAATGATCAGATCTGGTGATATTACATAATTCCCTAATAAGATGTATAATGTGCAGGAACTGATATGATGAATAATAGAGAAGTGATTGTAGAGTCATAATAAATCCTGTAGAGCACGTGTCAAACACAAGGCCCGCGGGCCGAATGCGGCCCTCTGCCTCGTGTTATGTGGCCCGCGCCATTCTGACGCCTTTCACCACTGAAGCGATTACCAGCTGGAGTGCCGTAGCTCCCCGCTGGTAATCACGCTGTTACCGCTGATTGCGGCGCACACTGACGTCAGTGTGCAGCCGGGATCCTCCTCCCCTGAGTCCCCTGCTCTTCTGTTCCCGCAGGAGAGGACTCGGGGAGGAAGCGTGCCGGGCTACACACTGACGTCAGTGTGCATCCGGGCTCAGGGCAAGCAGAGAGGGAGCGGCGCTGACAGGAAAGAGGACGTAAGTATTTGAGTTGGGGGGAACTATTATTACTGGAGGGGGCTGCTTATTACTAGGGGGGGGCTGCTTATTATGGGGGTGGGGCTGCTTATTACTGTGGGGGAGGGGCTGCTTATTACTGGGGAGAGGGTATTATTGGGTGGGGGGCTGCTTATTACTGGGGAGGGGGTATTATTGGGGGGCTGCTTATTACTGGGGAGTGGGCTGCTTATTAATGGGAGGGGCTGCTTATTAGTAGGGGGGTGGGCTGCTTATTAATGGGAGGGGCTGCTTATTAGTAGGGGGTGGGCTGCTTATTACTAATTGGACCACTGTGGGGGTCGTTATTTTTACTGGGGCCACTATCAGGGTCACTATTAGGGTTTGTTCACATGGGTGTAATTGTATTTCGGTCGCACAAATACGCTACGTATTTGCGCAATCGAAAACCGCTTATGCCTGTATATTTGCGTACGTAAAAAGGAACGCAGATGGGCCCATTGAAATGGTGTGCAAATATGCAGTGAATACACAGGTTTCCTGCGCATTCACCACATATTTGCGCGGCCCATTCACATCAATGGCCTATTGGGGTGCGTAGTACGTAACAAAATAGGTCCTGCTGTGAGAAAATATACATCATGTGAAAGAACTCATTGAGATCAATGGCTTCTATTCACTGCATATTCACAAGCCCTTACTGTACTATCTTAGGATCCCTGCACATGGGCGGAAATTCCGCAGCAGGATTTCCCGCAGAATTTTCGCCCATGGAAGCTGCTATAGGATTAAAAAACGTAATCCTATGCAGACGGCTGCAATTTGTCTGAGCAAAATCTCGCACAGAAAACAAATTGCGGCATGCTGTATTACTGTGTGGGGCAGCTGGCACATCACAGAGCCGGAGCCGCGGGAGCAGGTGAGTGCCGCGCTGGTCCCTGCAGGGGCTCGGGTCGGGTCCCGCTGCAAGAATTCTCACAGCGGGATCCGACCTGGCCGTCTGCAGGGGGCCTTACAATCGGCCCTTTGAAGGTCACCATAAGCCTGATATGGCCCTTGGTGAAAATGAGTTTGACACTCCTGCTGTAGAGCTTAGCAGTAAAGTCTCCTCTCTTGTATTATTGTGCAGTGAACGGCTACATGTTGTACACCCTTTACACATCAGCTTGTGTTTGTTATGACCGGGATGAGTACGGTTTCGAGGGCGAGTTCTATAGAATCATGGTGTAAACACTTTCCCCTCTCTGGTGGCAGATTAAAGTGTTGTCCTGAAACCAGCTGTCACAGTGACAATAGAGGTGTGAGGGTGGTGATGCACTGCGCTGTACTGTTCTCTGGGTGTGATGGTGGGGTGCAGTGCACTGTACTGTTCTCTGGGTGTGATGGTGGGGTGCAGTGCATTGTACTGTTCTCTGGGGGTGATGGTGGGGTGCAGTGCAGTGTACTGTTCTCTGAGTGTGATGGTGGGGTGCAGTGCACTGTACTGTTCTCTGCGGGTGATGGTGGGCTGCAGTGCAGTGTACTGTTCTCTGGGTGTGATGGTGGGCTGCAGTGCAGTTTACTGTTCTCTGGGTGTGATGGTGGGGTGCAGTGCAGTGCAGTGTACTCTTCTCTGGGTGTGATGGTGGGGTGCAGTGCAGTGTACTCTTCTCTGGGTGTGATGGTGGGGTGCAGTGCAGTGTACTGTTCTCTGGGTGTGATGGTGGGGTGCAGTGCAGTGTACTCTTCTCTGGGTGTGATGGTGGGGTGCAGTGCAGTGTACTCTTCTCTGGGTGTGATGGTGGAGTGCAGTGCAGTGTACTGTTCTCTGGGTGTGATGGTGGGGTGCAGTGCACTGTACTGTTCTCTGGGTGTGATGGTGGGGTGCAGTGCACTGTACTGTTCTCTGGGTGTGATGGTGGGGTGCAGTGCATTGTACTCTTCTCTGGGTGTGATGGTGGGGTGCAGTACACTGTACTGTTCTCTGGGTGTGATGGTGGGGTGCAGGGCAGTGTACTGTTCTCTGGGTGTGATGGTGGGGTGCAGTGCAGTGTACTGTTCTCTGGGTGTGATGGTGGGGTGCAGTGCAGTGTACTGTTCTCTGGGTGTGATGGTGGGGTGCAGTGCACTGTACTGTTCTCTGGGTGTGATGGTGGGGTGCACTGCATTGTACTGTTCTCTGGGGGTGATGGTGGGGTGCAGTGCAGTGTACTGTTCTCTGGGTGTGATGGTGGGGTGCAGTACACTGTACTGTTCTCTGGGTGTGATGGTGGGGTGCAGTGCACTGTACTGTTCTCTGGGGGTGATGGTGGGGTGCAGTGCAGTGTACTGTTCTCTGGGTGTGATGGTGGGGTGCAGTGCACTGCACTGTACTGTTCTCTGGGTGTGATGGTGGGGTGCAGTGTAAACCCCAGGAAATGGTAAGCAGATTAACTCACAGTTTATGTCTAGCAAAAATCTTGTTGGTTACAGCATCCATAATATGGAGCCACAGTTCATTTCAAAACAAAATAATACATTTGATTTTCAATATTCCTGGTTTTCCACCATTCTGCACTTTTTCCTGGGACTGAGGGTTACTGTTCATTTCCCCTGTAAACTCAAGCAGTTTTTACTGGTAACGCCTTTGGAGTTCTCTCAGCACTTGTCCTGTTGGTCACACTTTCATCCTGTCCTCACTCTCTGAACTTCACTCTCCTGGGTATTTGTCCTCTAGGCTGCTGCCCTGAAGTGTCAGCTTCACTTAGACCACACACTTTGCAGCAGGGAACCTCCCGACCATCTGTACTCCTAGGCATGAGAACAACAAATCCTCTACCACTTTCGTTAATGGTTGTCCATTACCCTGCGTCTTTAGGCATATGAAGCACAGGTAATTTTGCCATTCGGCATGAGTTAAGGCCTTAACTCTTCACAGTGATTGACTTCCATGTGCACTTGAAAACATTGTTGCCCAACCTGACATTCAGAGAAGCAGCATGGACACACTATTGCTAAATGGAAACGTGCCTGGCTACCTAAGGGACATTATTACTAAATGGGTCTACAGAATGGGCTCAAATGCTAAACAAGGCCACAGAGTGAACATTAATATCAATTAGGGCCACAAATACAATCCTATTAGTAATTGGGACCACAGAGGTATAATTATTACTTTATAGGGTCCCACAGGGGACACTATTACTAAATGGAGCCATAGAGTTATACTTAATTGGACCATAAAGAGAGCACTATCAATTATTGGGGCCATATGCTGAATAGACATTCACAAGCTGAGCGTTCACAGCTCATGATGCAAACATGAATGCAAAACTTTCTCACTCCTATACTTCCTCACTACTGTATTCATTGAGATATGGAGCATAATTCACACTCCAAGACCCCAGTGTGTTCGCCCCAAATCACTGCCACCACTGACCGTTTTATTATAGGACAGGTAAGCCACCTAAACTTTGATAAGATACAGGCATGGGTATTTATTACATTCCAGCAGTCAAAGTCATAGTCTTATCAGTGTCTATAGGTTTGTATAGAGTGACAAGGACTGAACTTAATAAAGGTAAAAACTTTATTACTAAAAGTTGCAATACTTTCTTTTTTATTTAATGAATCAAATTTTATTCCAATCAGCAGATATACAGATGATGTGCAGAAGACAAATACAGATAACAATCTTATGTCTAAGTTCAGCATACAATAAAACAGTGCAAAAGAAAAACATGCTTGGTCAACCCAAATATCTAACACACACACTTTGCGCAATAGCAGTAAGCCATTAGGAGAATGTCCAAAAACAGTGAGGTAACATGCTTAGACATAATACTTTATTGGAAAGAAAAGGAGATTTAATACTCTATATTGTGGGTAAAAAGAGAAAAAAAAACATAACCATACAAGTGCTACATAGAAAAACATTTCAGTTTTGTACAGTATTACAGCAATCACAAGGATGCATCCTACATCACCATAGAAAAAAGTTTAACATAACATGGTGTTACTTTCGTGTGGGCAAGTGAGCACCGGGCCCACATGAACGTTACCATGGATAGGGAGCACCAGGTAAAACAACCACTGATAGACACCTCTCCCTATCTTCTACAAAGGAATGTGATCAATAACCTACCTGACCAGGGACATCGCCCCAACAGGGGGCACACCAGTGGTCTTTGGATCTTGGACCTTACTGCCCCTAGGAACCCACACACCCAGGCTAGGACACATACACATGCCAGCACCGACAGGGACAACTGGGAAGGATAAGAAGACACAAAGAGCAATAACCACACCATACAGTAGCCTATACACAAACACTAGTAGCAGATGTTAATACTATGAATGCCAGGTATTTGTTGACATTTTGGCCAAAATATGGAAGTAGCGGGCCACGCCACAGCTCTTGGCTATACCACTAGTGTCCTACACAGGAGAAAATCAGCACAACAAAAAGACAACATAGTGCATAACATAACATATGAACACCACTCAGAATTTATGCATGCCACCAATACAACCAAAGCAGTATAGAGCCACCACACCCACCAAAAAAAGGGAAGGGGTGCCAGGATTCACCCACTTGGCATTCAAGGAACACTGTGGCCAGAATCACCAGTCTGTGCCACGCACAAGAACATCTAATGTTTGGAAGCTGCACCTGCAAAGGGAAAGGGAGAAACCTGCAGGTGTATGTCACCATACCACACACTACTTGATGCACACACCCCAGAATGCAAAGAGGGGAGGGACAGCAGGTGTCCAAACCAACTTCAGGGAAGACTGGGGAATATGCTCCAACAAACGCATGCAGAGACACCACATTCTGAGCAAACAGCAGAAACAAACGCACCGGGCCCACATGAACATTACCATGGACTGGGATCACCAAATGAAACAACCACCGATTAACACCTCTCCCTATCATCTACAAAAGAAGATGACCAATGATCTACCTGAGCGGGGACATCTCCCCAATAGGGGGTGGCCCAGCGCTCCTTGGATCTGGGCCCTTACTGCCCTAGGAATACATGCACCTAGGCTAGGATGCATACACATGCCACCACTGACAGGGACAACTGGACAGGATAGGAGGACACAAAGAGCCATAATAACACCATACAGCAGCCAATACACAAACAATAGTAGCGGATGTTAATGCTATAAATGCCAGGTATTTGTTGACATTTTGGCCAAAATATGGAAGCTAGGGGGGCCACATCATGGCTCCTGGCTATACCACTAGTCTCTACATTAACCAGGAGTCCAGCGACATAACCAAACATAGCCCAAAACACAAACCTTTCTTGCAGCCACAAAACATAGAATCTGCTCACACCACAAAGAGAGAGAGAATGAGAACAGAGAAAGATGACCATATTCACAAGACAACATCTATGTGAATTTAGGGTACCACCTATGAGGGCATATCGTTGGGGATCCCAATTTCAAGGATAAATTGTTACATTTGACTTGAAGGAAAAAGGAAATCTCAGTAGAGCACACTTTTTTAAGCCAGCCAAGAGGGGTAATTTCCCCTGCCTTGGCTGTTCGTGCTGCAACAACCTGGTGAAGGGTAACAGTTTTTCCCATCCCCTCACTGGGGAGATATACTACATAGGAGGAAGATACACCTGTGCCTCCTCTTATGTAATGTATACTAGCACATGTCCCTGTGGCCTCCTATATGTCAGTGAGACAATTATGGAGGCCAGGAGTAGAATCACAAAACACAAGAGTACCAGTAGAACCAAGAAGATTGATCAGCACCAAAAGTACTCTAGCTGGCTTGAAATCTATGGGAGCTGAAGTCACCATTATACTTCCGTGGCTATTCCTGTTGCTGGATGTGGAAGCACCAAAAGTGTAACAGTCGCTTTAGCTCCCGTTAATTTTAATGGAAGTGAAGCCAGCTAGGACACTTCCAGTGCCATCTACTATAACACACGCAGTTTCCCGGCGATTAACTAGATCATTAATAGTTTTTTGCCTGGGAAACTCCTTTAAACTCTAAATTCAGTAAATGCCTCCAACACAAAGATGACCAGTTAAATGTAGGACATTTTTGTTAGTAACATATGAAGAGCATTACACATATTCTGAGGGAGACAACATTTGTGTAATTCAAATTCTTTGTTTCAGAATTTAAAGGTGCTGTGCCGCGATGGCATCCACTGTTCATTTTCTCTACTAGGTCATAGGAACATCACAGATTGGAGTCCCACATTCAGTGTTTCAAACTATGACCCAGAGCAGAGAGCCACTAAGTGATAGCAGGCTCTCATCCTGGCGGACATTCTGCTATTGTGTAATGCTACATTTTCTCTGCAGTGGAAATGTCAAGCTGGTTGTGGCTTCTCCCACCAAATTATTGGATTGCTGAGAGAGCTGAGAGCATATTTCAGTGTAATCAGCAAGTTGTCCAGAACCTCACATTCTCAAAATGGTTGGGCATCTTGGTACAAGCTTTTTAATATGTGATGGAAAAGTCATATACATGTAAAAGGGTTTTCCAGGGAATGGAAAAATGTTTGTATCAGGCTTAATTTGAAGGATAATTCCCATATGCTGATCTGATTGCACTGCAATGGTAGAGAAGTTGAAGGTAAATGCATTAAAACTTTTCTTGTTTTTCTGTTTAAGGCTAATGAAAAACTTTTTATTCCCGTGAAAAAACACTTTTAATTTTGCAGCAGCCCGAAGAAGGCTTTATTGCTAGGAAAATTTTGGTCACCTCTTTGTTCTTCAAACTATAAATAAGAGGATTTAACATCGGAATTATAATAGCATAAAAAATGGAAATATATTTTCCAAAATTTGGAGAGTATTTTGATGAAGGTCCACAATACATAATCAATGCTGTCCCATAGAACAATGTCACCACAGTCACATGTGAAGTGCATGTAGAGAAGGCCTTAGACCTTCCAGCAGACTGAATCTTGAACACAGAGGATAAAATGCAGGCATATGATAGTAAAATAAATACAAAAGGGAAGAGAATGGAAATAAAACTAGTAAAACGCATCACAATCTCATTCTTCTCCGTGCTGTCACACGACAACTTCACTACTACAAGGACCTCACACACAAAATGATTCATTTGATTTGGGTTACAGACCCTCACTGGCATCAATAGTGATGGAACCACAGATGTCATAAAACTGGACACCCAAACCAAGGCAATGAGTCGAAAGCAAATACTCCACCTCATGAGAATAGGATAGTGGAGTGGTTTACAAATAGCAACATATCGGTCATATGCCATGAGGACAAGTAGTAGGCATTCAGTTCCTCCTAAAAAAATCCCAAAGTAGACTTGAATGGCGCAAACTGTAATAGATGTTTTTCCACTTGAAGACAAGAGATCCACCAACAGTTTGAGAACTGTCGATGAAGAGTAAAAAAAGTCTACAAAAGCTAAATTGCAGAGGAAAAAGTACATGGGGGTGTGAAGGTGGGAGCAGAAGATGATCACACACACCATGAAGCCATTGCCAGATATAGTTACTATATAGATGGCCAAAAAGACAAAGAAAAGTGCAAGGTTTATCTTAAAATGTTTAGAGAATCCAAGAAGAATTACTTCTGTGGCAAGAGTCCTATTAATGGGAAGATCCATGATTCTAAACTCTTTGAAACTCCATACCTATGTGTCAAAATAGCTCAAGTCATGGCTCAAAAATTATCTTGTCCTGCAAATGGTCAGGGTATACATGTACACTAGTCTCGAGAAAAAAACAAACAAACTACTTAATACTGTTCAAACTAACCACAAGCATTGGTATACTTCTGCTCTACAATCTTAGCTACTATGGTTCCTAAGCATAGCTGACAGATACCACTAGAAGGAGTCTATCTATATCTCTACTGTCCTTTTAGCCTCACGTAAACCACAATTTAGTCCTATTGTCTGAGAGTAAAAATTATATTATATTGTATCTCCTGATCTTTTGTTACTAACGTTCTGGGAGTTACACTCTTCTAACTTTCCCAGATTTACATCTGGTTGTTTTCTTGTTTGACTCTGTTATTGATTCCAGCTCTGTCTTCTGGCTATGCTTTTGATCTTCTATGATCTGTCACATGGCTCTGATGCCTTCTTGATATGGATTATTATTGATTCTGTGATGTACATATCTGAATTTATAATCTTGTCCTTGCTTGATATCCTTTGCATTGCAGTGATTATTTCAGTAATCTGTGAATCTAACCAGAAAGTCTATACCTTCATGACAGGCTTAGGAACTAGAAACACGAGGATCCAATAAACTTCACAACCTGGTAAGTCAGGGTTAGACTAGTGGTTCCATTCGTTTTTAGCAACATTACATATTAATAAAAGAAGATTTAGTCATGAGACTTCCACTCGGTAGGAGCCAATTTGAAAGCTCTACAAAGATCTTGAGATGTAATATCCTTGGTCAGTTGTATTCCCTATGCTTCTGTAATTCTAGATCAATAACAATATAAAGAAACAAGAATTAGAGGCCCTGAACTTTAGAATACTATGTATAACATGTAGAAAAAAAAAGAACAAACAAGTGGACTCTTTACTAGAGATGAGCGAGCACCAAAATGCTCGAGTGCTCGTTACTCGAATCGAACTTTCAGTGATGCTCGAGAGTTCGTTTCGAGTAACGAACCCCATTGAAGTCAATGGGCGACTCGAGCATTTTTGTATATGACTGGTGCTCTGCTAAGGTTTTCATTTGTGAAAATCTTAGCAAATCACCAAAGTCATGTGAAAAACACAGAAATGGATAGGGCAGGCGAGGAGCAACATGCAGGGCTGCATTTCGGGCTCCGAGGTCTCACTATTAAGCCACATAGTGGCAAGAGTGAGACCCCCCCCCCCCCCCCGCACGGTCAGCATAACGATCGTTCTCCTCTGCCACAGCTGTAACAGCTGTGGCAGAGCAGAACGATGTTAGCCCATTGAATTCAATGGAGCCGGCAATATAGCCGGCTCCATTGAAAGCAATGGGCTGCCGGCGAGCGCGGGATCAATTATAGGGAAGGGCTTAAAAATATAAGCCCTTACCTGAAAATCATCCTAAAATGAGTAAAAAGTAAAAAACAAAAATATACTCACCTTGTCCCGGCAGAACGATGTTAGCCCATTGAATTCAATGCAGCCGGCAATACAGCCGGCTCCATTGAAAGCAATGGGCTGCCGGCGATCACGGGATGAATTGTTGGGAAGGGCTTAAATATATAAGCCCTTCCCTGCAATTCATCCAGAAATGTGTAAAAATAAAAAATATATATATACTCACCTTGTCCCGGCAGACGGAGTTCAGCGCGTCTGGCCGGCAGTTCTCCTGAACTGCTCTCTGTAGTATTCAGCAGCCGGGGATTTAAAATCCCCGCCTGCTGAATGAGCTGCCTCTGATTGGTCACAGCCTGACCAATCAGAGGCAGCTCTCACTCACACCCATTCATGAATTCATGAATGGGTGAGTGAGTGCTGCCTCTGATTGGCTCAGCGACCAATCAGGGGCAGCTCTCAGCTGAATGACAGCTGAGAACTGCCCCTGATTGGCCCTGCGCTGAGCTGCATGCCCCAGTCAGTCTGGGTTTTTTGGGGGGGGGGGGCGGGGGGCAGCTACGTTGAACTCCACGATGGGAAAACTTAGTGCACCCATACTATGCCCAGACCCCTGTAATACTCCAGTAGCAAAGGTATAAGCTGACCCCACTAACAGTTGTGTTGCAGAAGTCTAGGGAGACCATAGTAACGCTTCTGTAGTAACAAAATAGACGGACCCCAGTAACATTTCAGTAGCTGCATTATAGGCAGAGCCCAGTATCAGTTACATTTCAGTAGTAACAGTATAAACAGACCCCAGTAACATTTCCGTAGCAGCAGTATAGACAGAACCCAGTATTAGTAACATTTCAGTAGTAGTTACAGACAGATAGACAACAGCTTTGTGGAAAAGCTAGTATTTTCTGAGACAAGAGGGGCATTTGATTGCATGAAAAGGATATTCAAGGTACTGAAAGTCTGCACTCCTCCTCATCTCAAGCTGAACTATGGAAAGGCTTCATTCATATGGTTTCTGTTGACCCTTTCAAAGTGTTAGCAAATAGCAATCCAAGAAATAGAATTACCAAAGATGATCACAAGTAAAGGCCTCATCATCAGTCAGTCCAAAATCATTCCGGGAGTATGTGGTTCTCAGCTGGCCTGCTTCCAACAAAGATTGGTGCTGCTGCTATTCTGTCCCTAGCCCTGAAGGGATGCTGTCTTCTATAGTCGGCTATATTCCTACCTCAGCTGTACGCTTATCTTTGTAATTAGCAGTACCAACAAGTTGGAAGCCACCATTGCTCTACCACTCGGCTGAAAGCTTCAGCTAGGGATAATGGACTAGTACCCCGGTTTTATTTACTTGGTTTTCAGAATGTGGCCAGGATTAAGAGGGCCAAGGCGGGGGGGGGGGGGCATTCCTATTGTGGCGTTTTAGGTGAAATTCTTGGACCACCGCAAGATGGACCACTGCGAAAGCATTTGCCAAGAATGTTTTCATTGTTGGAGGAGGAGGAGGGGGATGTTTTTGAGGCAGTACGTGTTCACGTGTCCGTGGTTATATGCACCTTCCCAGTAACCGCGTTGGTGAAAAATAGTCGCGACTGTGGACCTAGTAGCGCGGACACGCCACCATCATGTCTTTGGAAAGCCTCCGTTTCCACAAGCCTGTAACATTGCAGTAGCTGCAGTATAAGCAGAGCCCTGTATTAGTAACATTTCAGTTGTAACAGTATAGACAGACCCCAGTAACATTTCCGTAGCAGCAGTATAGGCAGAGCCCATTAACATTGCAGTTGCAGCAGTATAGGCGGAGCCCAGTATTAGTAACATTTCTGTGGTAAAAGTATAGACAGACCCCAGTAGCATTTCAGTAGCTACAGTATAGGCAGAGCCCAGTAACATTGCAGTAGTAACAGCAGAGCCAGACCCCTGTAACATTTCCGTAGCAGCAGTAATAGGCAGAGCCCAGTATTAGTAACATTTCAGTGGTAACAATATAGACAGACCCCAGTAACATTTCCGTAGCAGCAGTATAGGCAGAGCCCAGTATTAGTAACATTTCAGTGGTAACAGTATAGACAGACCCCAGTAACATTTCCGTAGCAGCAGTATAGGCAGAGCCCAGTATTAGTTATGTTTCTGTGGTAACAGTATGGACAGACCCCAGTAACATTTCCGTAGCAGCAGTATAGGCATATCCCAGTATTAGTTACATTATAGTAGTAACAGTATAGACAGACCCCAGTAACATTTCCGTAGCAGCAGTATAGGCAGAGCCCAGTATTAGTAACATTACAGTAGTAACAGTATACACAGACCACGGTAACATTTCAGGAGCAGAAGTATTGGCAGACCAAAGTTACATTTCTGTTGCAGAAGTATAGGCAGACCCCTGTAGCATTACTGTGGCAGAAGTGTAGGCAGGCAGAACCGAGTTACATTTCTGTAGCAAAAGTGTAGGACAACCCCTGACACATTGGTGTACCATGAGTGCAGACGAAGCCCATAAAAATTACTTGGATTACATGGTAGGCGAGGGCCCGAAAAATTGTTGTACCGACAGTACAAATGTACCCCAGAAAAATTGCCCATGCCAAACCCAGAGGGCAGGTGAAACCCATTACTCGCTGAGCTTACTGTGGCTTAATTTGTAATTAGGCCTGGAGGCAGCCCAGTTAAAAAAATTGGTTCAGGTGGAAGTTTCAATGCTTTAACCCCTTAGAGACCAAGCCTGTTTGCGCCTTAATGACCAGGCCAAATTTTGCAAATCTGACATGTGTCACTTTAACATGGAAAATCACCAGAAAGGTTTTGCATATCCAAGCGATTCTGACATTGCTTTTTCGCCACATGTTGTACTTCATTTAGGCGGAAAAAATAGACCGATAGAATTTATGTATATTTATTTAAAGCGCCAAAATTTGGAAAATTTTGAAAAAATCGTCATTTTTTCACATTTCCAACTGCAATATCTTAAATATGTACAAACATAATATAGAAATTTTGCTAAGATTTATATTTCCACCCATTTACTTTATTTTGGGCGCTCATTGGAAAAACTTTCGTTTTTTTTTAACCATTTAGAAGACGTACAAATTTAACATTACTTTTTAGCATTTTGAGGAACACTTTGTTTTCCTACACCAAGCCAAGATTGGAAAGGCTCATGAGTGTCAGAATAAGGGCGCCCACCCACTGGCGTTTGTGTTTTCCGTGGGAAAAAAACGCAGCGTTTTCGCCGCATTTACCGCGATTTTTCCGCGCGTTTTTCGCGGCGTTTTCGCGGCTTTTCCATTAATTTCCATTGACTTTCATGGGTGCATTAGGAGAAAAATAAGGACACATATGCAACTGACAGTTCCTATGTTAAAAACTCAAACGCAACGCAAAAAAAAAACAGTGGACAGGAACACATGTTATCTCTATGCCTGTGCAGGAAAAACGCAAAACGCAGTTAAAAAAACGCCAGTGGGTGGGCGCCCTTATAGATACCCCCACAAATGACCCCATTTTAAAAACTACACCCATTAGTGTATTCACTGAAAGGTGTCATGAGTATTTTGACCCCACAGTTTTTTTTCAGGAATTAATTTAATTTACAGGAGAAAAAGTAAAATTTCATATTTTTGCAAATCTGTCATTTTAAAGACATACTTTTTTTCCTATAGTTTACATGAAAATGAGTATTTACACCCCAAAATGGATATCCCTGTTTCTCCCGTGTTCAGAAATATACCCATTGTGGCCCTAATGTTATATCTGAGTCCACAACGGGCCCAAAATGAAAGGAGTAGTCAGTGTCTTTCAAAACAGAAATTTTGCTTGAAGTCATTTTAGGCCCCATAGCACACATGTAAAGTTCTTGAGCGCCTAAAACCATAGAAAACCTCCACAAATGACCCCATTTTGAAAACTAGACAACTTAAGGAATTTATCTAGGGGTGTACTGCATATTTTGACCCCACAGTTTTTGAATGAATTCAAGCCAAGCAAAAGGAAAAAATTGTGATTTTCGTTTTTTTGGCAATTCTGTCACTTTAAAAACAACTTTTTTTGTACAGCACACATATGAATGAAGACTTGCACCCCAAAATGGATACCCCTGTTTGTGCTGTGTTCAGAGACATACCCATTGTGGCCCTAGTCTTATGTCTGGATGCACAACAGGGCCCAAAATGAAAGGAGTAGTCAGTGGCTTACAGAACATAGATTTTGCTTGAAGTCCTTTAGGCCCCATAGCCCATTTGTAGAGTTCTTGAGCGCCCAAAACCATATAGAACCCCCACAAATGACCCCATTTTGAACACTAGACTCCTTAACGAATTTATCTAGGGGTGTACTGTGTATTTTACTCGTACAATTTTTGAATAGATCTAAGCAAAGCAATAAGAAAAAATTACGATTTTCATTTTTTGGGATATTGCGTCAATTTAAAAACAGGTTTTTTTTGTACAGCACACATATAAATGAAGATTTTCACCCCAAAATGGATACCCCTGTTTGTCCCGTGTTCAGAAACATACCCAATGTAGCCCTAATAGACTTACAGGACACATGGCTAGGCCTACAATGAAAGTAATACCCGTTGGATTTCAGGGTACAACTGAATAAATTCCAGGCCCCATTGCCCACTTATAGAGCCATTGAGCGGCCAAAACGACAGAAAACCCCCACAAATGACCCCATTTTGAAAACTAGACCCCTTAACAAATTAATCTAGGGGTGTACTGTGTATTTTGATATCACAGTATTTTAATGACTCTAAGCAAAGCAGAAGGAAAAAGTTACAATTTTAATTTTTTTTGGCAATTTTTAAAATTAAAAAACAGTTTTTTTTGTACAGTGTACATAGGAATGAAGACATTCTCCCCCAAATGGATACCCCCATTTGTCCTGTGTTCAGAAACATACCCATTGTGGCCCTCATCTACTTACAGGGCCCATGGCAAGGCCTATAATGAAAGGAACACCCGTTGGATTTCAGGGTACAACTGAATAAATTCCAGGCCCCATTGCCCACTTATAGAGCCAATGAGCGGCCAAAACTATTAAGAACCCCCACAAATGACCCCATTTTGAAAACTAGACCCCTTAACAAATTCATCTAGGTGTGTATTGCGTATTTTGACGCCACAGTATTTGAATAAATCTAAGCAAAGCAGAAGGAAAAAGTTACTATTTTCAATTTTTTTGACAATTTTTAAAATTTAAAAACAGTTTTTTTGTACAGCATACATAGCAATGAAGACCTTCACCCCAAAAAGGATACCCCCGTTTGTCCCGTGTTCAGAAACATACCCATTGTGGCCCTCATCTACTTACAGGACCCATGGCAAGGCCTATAAAGGAGGGAACACCCGTTGGATTTCAGGGCACAACTGAATACATTCCAGGCCCCATTGCTTATTTGTACGGAATAAAAATTGACTCCCTAAAAATCCCCCCCCCCTCCCCCTCCGCGCCCTTTTCGGCATTCGCAAATCTTAGATAAAAGTAATAATGTGAACTGTGTGGTATTTCCGAAGACAGGGGTAATTACGGAGGCTGGTTGGAATGGGCCCATGGGGCAATAAAACCATGTATCCCCCCTCCTCTCATGCTTTTTGGGGGTCATTTCTTGACCTCAGTAGTGGGTATGGGGTGTAAAAAGTGGTGTTCCGTGAGTCTCCGTAGGCTTACTGAGGTGCGGCGGTCTTGCACAGAAGGCGCTCAACAAGCTGCTCCTGGAACTGCATGAAGGCGAGCGTTCCCGGGGCTTCTTGTAAAATACGTATTACAGGTAGTGGTCTGAATAATGCCGGGCTCACGCAGCCGTAGGCGGAATCGGCTTGCAGAGGCCCGCAGCGGATCCCATTTGTAAGCCTGACTGTGACCCTGCATACGGCCGCGTAATCTACTGTGCATAACTGCGTACCTACACGGGCGGTCATGCGCAGTACACCTTTTTTTTGTTTGTATTTCCCGCACCGTCGCTTAGCGATGACATGGGTACCCGCAGCCCGTATACAATGTAGTTGCGTATGGGTAGCGGGTATATCCATGACCATGGAGCACAATAGGCTCTATGCTGCGGATATCCGCGGTCAAATAGAACCTGCTGCGTTCTCTTTTCTGCGAGTGGATTACACAATTCCGACCCACTAATGTGAGCGGAATTGTGTAATCCAATGCGATTGATCTGCGTATTAGCGCGGATCAGACGCATGCGGAATCCGTAATTCCTATCCGGTCATGTGAGACCGACCTATGTTAGAGCGCTACTTTTTTATTACGTGACCGGGGACCGCTCAACGAGGCCACCCGTCACTGCTC
The DNA here is from genome assembly GCA_035609135.1 of Eleutherodactylus coqui. Taxonomy (NCBI): domain Eukaryota; kingdom Metazoa; phylum Chordata; class Amphibia; order Anura; family Eleutherodactylidae; genus Eleutherodactylus; species Eleutherodactylus coqui. The sequence goes on along the minus strand of CM069405.1, from coordinate 22,856,613 downwards.
CATGCTTTTACGTGATCGCCATTATTGGATAACGGTGAACACGTGACCAGGAACCGCTCACCGCAACCCCCCGTGAAATCTCCAGGCTCTTGGCTACGTTTTGTAGCCAGGAGCAGGAAGAATTTAAATTATCCTGGCAATCCACGGCTTTTGCGCATGCGTCCGCCATTTTGGCAACGGGTGCATGCGCAGAAGCTGGGGTAAGGTCCGCGGATAAATCCGGGGGCCTTATGTACGTACTTTCATCCTCCCTCACGGATATGATCCGTGAGGAGAGATGAAACGTACGCTTTTTAAACTTTTTTTTACTTTTTTTTTTTTTACTTTTTACACATTTTTTTTTTTTACTTGAAATGATCACTGTTATCCATTGGATAACAGTGATCACATGCTGGGTGACATCCCTCTGCTCCTGGCTACACATGGCAGCCAGGAACAGAGGGATTTTGAATTCCCCGGGGCTCTAGCCCCTCTGTGCACGCGCCCGATGTCAATCATCGGGCGCGCATGCGCAGAAGGTGACATCGCGTCCCGCGACAGCGGGACATCGGGGCGGACCGAGGTGAGTATTTTCACCTCCCCTCATGGATCCGATCCATGAGGGGAGGTGAAACTTTACTTTTTTTTTACACTTTTTTGCACTTTTCCGCGATGGATAACGGCGATACCGCTGATATCTCCTGCCTCCCGGCTACCCACAGGAGCCGGGAGCCAGGAGATTTTAAATCTCCCGTGGCTCCGGGCCTTCTGCGCATGCGGCTGACGTAATGCCGCCTGGCTCGCATGCGCAGAAGACCGGCTTCGGGACCTGGAGGACGAGGAGAGCGGGGAGCAGTGCGGCAGACCCGGGTAAGTAATTTTAGCTGCCCTGATGGATCCGATCCATCAGGGCAGCTGAATCTTTAACTTTTTTTGCACTTTTATTTACTTTTTTGCGATCGGCGCTATCCGGGATGACAGCTCCATGCTGTCGGCTACCTGCGGGCACCGACAGCATGGAGCTATCACGTCCAGAGCCCGAGGGGCTTTATTCTCTGCAGGACACATGTTTTTACGTCCTCAGAGAATAAAGCCCACTTCGGGAGGACGTAAAAAGGCTATGGCCTGCTCGTTAAGGGGTTAAGTAGAATAGAAACGTATAAATATTGTTTACAAAAGTTATATGAGCCTTTTGGCCCACCAAAAAATTGGCCATTCGGGGTGATTACGTGAGGTTTCAGGAGGAGGAGCAGGAGGAGGAGGACGAATATCATACACAGATTGACAAAGATAAATGTCCCCGTTTTTTACAATGCTTGTATCCGCGGTTTCAGCGAAAATAATCTTTAGGTACTGCTGCTCTCTGCTGGTGGAGAAGAGAAGTCTGGGGAAATCCAGGCTTTGTTCATCTTTATGAGTGTAAGCATGTCGGCACTGTCAGTTGACAGGCGGGTACGCTTATCCGTGATGATTCCCCCAGCTGCACTAAACACCCTCTCTGACAAGACGCTAGCAGCACGGCAAGCAAGCACCTCCAGGGCATACAGCGTGAGTTCGTGCCACGTGTCCAGCTTTGACACCTAGTAGTTGTATGGAGCAGAGGCGACACGGAGGACGGTGCTACAATCGGCTATGTACTCCCTCACCATCCTTTTACAGTGCTCCCTCCGACTCAGCCTTGACTAGGGAGTGGTGACACAGTCTTGCTGGGGAGCCAGAAAGCTGGCAAAGGCCTTGGAGAGTGTTCCCCTGCCTGCGCTGAACATGCTGCCTGATCTCTGCGCCTCCCCTGCTATTTTGCCCTCGGAACTGCGCCTTCTGCCACTAGCGCTGTCGGATGGGAAGTTTACCATCAGTTTGTCCACCAGGGCCCTGTGGTATTGCATCACTCTCGAACCCCTTTCCTCTTTGGGAATGAGAGTGGAAAGGTTCTCCTTATACCGTGTGTCGAGCAGTGTGTACACCCAGTAATCCGTAGTGGCCAGAATGCGTCTAACGCGAGAGTCACGTGAAAAGCATCCTAACATGAAGTCAGCTATGTGTGCCAGGGTACCTGTACGCAACACATGGCTGTCCTCACTAGGAGATCATTTTCAGGATCCTCCTCCTCCTTCTCAGGCCATACACGCTGAACGGATGAGAGGCAAGCAGCATGGGTACCCTCTGCAGTGGGCTCAGCTGTCTTTTCCCCCTCCTCCTCCGGCTCCTCCCCCTCCTCCTCCTCAACGCGTTGAGATATAGACATGAGGGTGCTCTGACTATCCAGCGACATACTGTCTTCCCCTGCCTCCGTTTCCGACAGCAAAGAGTCAGCCTTCATGCTCTGCAGGGAACTTCTCAACAGGCATACCAGAGGAATGGTGATGCTAATGATTGCAGCATCGCTGCTCACCATCTGGGTAGACTCCTCAAAGTTTCCAAGGACCTGGCAGATATCTGCCATCCAGGCCCACTCCTCTGTAAAGAATTGAGGAGGCTGACTCCTACTTCGCCGCCCATGTTGGAGTTGGTATTCCACTATAGCTCTACGCTGCTCATACAGCCTGGCCAACATGTGCAGCGTAGAGTTCCACCATGTGGGCACATCGCAAAGCAGTCGGTGCACTGGCAGATTAAACCAATGTTGCAGGGTCCGCAGGGTGGCAGCGTCCGTGTTGGACTTGCGGAAATGAGCACTGACCCGGCACACCTTGCCGGGGAGGTCTGACAAGTGTGGGTAGCTTTTCAGAAACCGCTGAACCACCAAATTAAAGACGTGGGCCAGGCATGGCACGTGCTTGAGGCTGCCAAGCTGCAGAGCCGCCACCAGGTTACGGCCGTTGTCACACACGACCATGCCCGGTTGGAGGCTCAGTGGCGAAAGCCAGCTGTCGATCTGCTCTGTCAGACAATGCAACAGTTCGTGGGCCATGTGCCTCTTCTCTCCTAAGCTGAGTAGTTTCAGCACGGCCTGCTGACGCTTGCCACCGCTGTGCTGCCGTGCCACGCGACACCGACTGCTAGCGACGTACTGCTGCTGACACATCTTGATTGTGAGGTAGAGGTTGCGTTCGAGGAGGAAGGGAAGGTTTAGTAGAGGTGGCATACACCGCCGCAGATACCAGCACCGAGCGGGGGCCCGCAATTCTGGGGGTGGGTAGGACGTGAGCGGTCCCAGGCTCTGACTCGGTCCCAGCCTCCACTAAATTCACCCCATATGCCGTCAGGGAGATATAGTGGCCCTGCCCGCCTGTGCTTGTCCACGTGTCCGTTGTTAAGTGTACCTTGCCAGTAACCGCGATGGTGAGGGCGCGTACAATGTTGCGGGAGTTGTGGTCATGCAGGGCTGGGACAGCACACCATGAAAAATAGTGGCGACTGGGAACCGAGTAGCGCAGGGCCGCCGCCGTCATCATGTTTTTGAAAGCCTCCGTTTTCACAAGCCTGTGCGGGAGCATCTCCAGGCTGATCAGTTTGGACATTTAAAGCTTGAGCGTGCGGGTGCGTGGCGTCGTATTTGCGCTTTCGCTCCAACGCTTGTGCTACCGACAGCTGGACGCTGCGCTGAGAGACATTGCTGGATGGGGCCAAGGACAGTGGAGGTGAGGGTGTGGGTCCAGGCTGGGAGACGCTAGTGCCTGTGTCCTGAGAGGTGGGTTGGATCTCAGTGGCAGGTTGGGACACAGGGGGAGAGGCAGTGGTGCAACCTGGAGGCGGTGAATGGCCTTCGTCCCACCTTGTGGGGTGCTTGGCCATCATATGCCTGCTCATGCTGGTGGTGGTGAGGCTGGTACTGGTGGCTCCCCGGCTGATCTTGGCATGACAAAGGTTGCACACCACTGTTCGTCGGTCGTCCGTGCTCTCAGTGAAAAACTGCCACACCTTTGAGCACCTTGGCCTCTGCACGGTGGCTTGGCGAGAGGTGGTGCTTTGGGAAACAGTTGGGAGATTATTCGCTCTGGCCCTGCCTCTACCCCTGGCCACCCCACTGCGTCTTCCAACCTGTCCTGCGGCTGCAATTGCCGCCCCCTCTGAAGACCTGCCCTAAGTTGGCTTATCAAACCAGGTGGAGTCAGTAACCTCATGGTCCAGCTGCTCTTCCTCCGAATCCTCTGTGCGCTCCTCCCTTGGACTTACTGCCCTTACTACTGCCTCACTGATAGACAACTATGTCTCATCGCCATCGTCCTCCTCACCCACTGAAAGCTCTTGAGACAGTTGCCGGAAGTCCCCAGCCTCATCACCCGGACCCCGGGAACTTTCCAAAGGTTGGGCATCAGTCACGACAAACTCCTCCAGTGGGAGAGGTACGATTTTTTTCCCAATCAGGGCAGGGGCCCGAGAACAGTTCCTGGGAGTCTGCCTGCTCCTCAGAATATGTCTTTTTCATGGAGTGAGGAGGCTGGGAGGAAGGAGGAGAAGCAGCGAGAGGATTCAGAGTTGCAACAGTGAACGGCGTAGAAGACTGGGTGGTCGATACATTGCTGGATGCACTTTCTGCCATCCACAACAGGACCTGCTCACACTGCTTGTTTTTTAATAAAGGTCTACGACGTGGACCCAAGAATTGTGATATGAAGCTGGGGACATCAGAAACTTTCCTCTCTCCTAATCCCGCAGCAGTCGGCTGTGATTCACCTGGACCAGGAACTGGGCCTATGCCCATACTCTCACGTGGAACTCCGCGTCCTCGACCGTGTCCACGTCCTCTACCCCTACCCCTCAGCATGGTGGATTAAAAATCCAGCAGATACTGAGCGGTGTAAAAAATTTTGTGAATCATTGCCGCGCAGTTGGTGGCTGCCAGTGTTAATATCACACAAAATGAAGCCAGATATAAATTAAATGGAAGGCTGAACACAGGCCTTGCTGTGCAATATTCAGTTGTGATGCACCTCTAGTGCCACAGGCCACGCAGTGAAATGCACTGGGTCACAGGTAGACGTAAGAAGGATTTATCTTTTAAAATATATTTTTTTCAATGCAATGCAGGCTATAGAGCGTGTATCGGACTTTCCCTCTATGAGTGTCTGTCACCATGCACTGTGCGGGCAGCTGACGGCAAACACAGAGCGGTGAGAAAAATTGGCGGTTTCTGGGCGTGCAGTTGGAGGCAGACAGCGCTTACGTTACGCAAACTGCACTCAGAAAAAATGTAACAGAAGGCTGCAAGCACACCTAGCTGTGCAATACTGAGGTACTACAACTCCCAGCAGCCACTGAGTTAAATGCACTGGGTCACAGGTAGCCCTAAGAAGCACCATTGGGGTTCTTCTAGACAGGATTCCACACTACCACTGTCCCTGCCTCACCAATATTTCCCCTATGCTACATAGTACAGACTGCAGCCTGAGAATGCTATAGCCTGCACGCCGATATTTAAAAAAAAAAAAAAAAAGTGAGCTGTGGCCCTAAGAAGGACCGTTGGGGTTTTTGTAGACGCTAACACTCTCCCTATAGCAGCAACAGCACTCTCCCTAATCTCTGCCAGCGTGTGTCTGAGGCGAGCCGCGGGCGGGACCGCTTTAAATACTCGGGGGTCATTTGATCTCGCCAGCCACTCACTGCAGGGGGTGAGATAAGGCTGGAATGTCACAGGAGGAAGTTGTAATTCCTTCCCTGCATGTCTATTGGCCAGAAAATGTCGCTGCGGGGAAGGAAATGGAATTGACTCGAGTAGTGCGTGGTGCTCGTCCAGAGTAACGAGCATCTCGAACACCCTAATACTCGAACGAGCATCAAGCTCGGACGAGTATGCTCGCTCATCTCTAGTTATTTTTAGTTTTTTGGGGTTTTTTACTAATTTCACAAGCCCTTTGAGCGTGTGATAACTCTTATATGAAGCAGCTAACCTGCCTGTAAAATTATGGCAAATGACAGGTGGCACAGTCATATGTGACTGAAAGAGTATGTGGGACTAATGCCCTGTTTAGACGGGACAATTATTCAGTTTAAATGCAAGAAAATGACTGAACAATGAGCTAGAATTGCAAGGTTCTCGTTCGTCGTTCAGTTGCAGCCAGCATAAATACCAGTATCGGCTGTGGCACTTATCGAGCCTTTTAAACAGTTATCATTCAGTGTTTTGCATAGGATTCTCAATGATACAGATAATGCAGTCGATACGACCTGCAGTCCTATGCAACCCCACAGATAACACAGTGATAAATGAGTACAGATAATGTAGATGTCACAGTCAGTCCTATGTAACCCCACAGATAACACGGTGATAAACGAGTACAGATGATGTAGTAGATGTCACCTGCAGTCCTATGTAATCCCATAGATATCACAGTGATAAATGAGTACAGATAATGTAGATGTCACAGTCAGTCCTATGTAACCCCACAGATAACACGGTGATAACTGAGTACAGATCATGTAGTAGGTGTCACCTGCAGTCCTATGTAACCCCACAGATAAGAGTGATAACTGAGTATAGATAATGTAGATTGCAAAAGAGGATCCGCAGCAGACTAGAGATGTCATAAAAAACTTAGTATCCTCTTCTGCAATTTTGATGAGTGTTTGGAAGGCTTGTCCTCCTCTCCAGATCGGCTTGTGCAGGCGGTTCCTCCTCCTCTATGGGTATTTAACGAAGTGCTGCAGGGTATCGTGTTGTTTCTGGATCTATAGATAATGTAGATGTCACCTGCAGTCCTATGAAACCCCACAGATAACACAGTGATAACTGGGTACAAATAATGTAGTAGATGTCACTTGCAGTCCTATGTAACCCCACAGATAACAGTTATAACTGAGTACAGATAATGTAGATGTCACCGGCAGTCCTATGTAACCCCACAGATAACACAGTGATAACTGGGTACAAATAATGTAGTAGATGTCACCTGCAGTCCTATGTAACCCCACAGATAACAGTGATAACTGAGTACAGATTATGTAGTAGATGTCACCTGCAGTCCTATGTAACCCCACAGATAACAATGATAACTGAGTACAGATAATGTAGAGGTCACCTGCAGTCCTTTGTAACCCCACAGATAACACAGCAATAACTGAGTACAGATAATGTAGTAGATGTTACCTGCAGTCCTATGTAACCCCACAGATAATGTAGTAGATGTTACCTGCAGTCCTATGTAACTCCACAGATAACAGTGATAACTGAGTACAGATAATATAGTAGATGTCACCTGCAGTCCTATGTAATACCTCCGATATCACAAGATCAGCTCATTATTTAGTTCTTTTTATCTGATGCTGTATTAGTTGCTATAAGAGCACAGTGTGAAAGTAGGCACACACATATAGACACTCACGTGTAGGGCACCTATGGTGCCGCATGCAGTAACTATCGGTGGGCCTTATATAGAGACATTGGGGCAGCTAAAGACACGAGAGGGTAATTATCTAATATTCTAATGATCATTCAGGGATTCACAGTTCCTTCTGTGATTAACTGTATTGTAATTATTGCTAACACATTATTTATTAATTTTATCAAAGTTTAAGAAAAATTAACCAAATATTGTTCATTTAATACAGAGATATTCATATATACCGTACATAATATAAATTGACAACTCCATCTGTTTTGGATACACATACATTTTCGTTAGAAATAAGCGAGCACGGTCGGTAATGTTAGTTACCCTAGCGAGCATCGCTCTTCTCAAGTAACTGCCTTCTCATCCAAGCGTGCTCAGGAGGCGGCGGGGGTGAGCAGGGGCGGGAGAGGGTAGGGGGGGGGGAGAGATATCTCTCACTCTCCCCCCTGCTCCCCTGCCGCCCCTCCCGAGCATGCTCGGACGAGAAGGCAGTTACTTGAGAAGAGTGATGCTCGCTCAAGTAACTGACCTTACTGAGCGTGCTCACTCATCGCTAATTTCCGTACTTCACTCTTGTAATAGTTTTGCAATGCCTTTTACATACACTAATTTGTGAATGATTATGCTATAAAAGAGAATTTTGTAAGAAAACAAGTGAGGAATATAAACAAACAACAAAAAACTGAGAGTAAAGCAGTTATATAAACTTGAAGCAATATTGTAAGTTTTGCCTTGTGGTCCGAGATATATTCCAGTTAAGCAACCTTTTGTGCCATTATGTGCCCTAATGTGGTTGTCAAATCAGTTGTAACTACATGATATACAAAGCACTGTGAATCTTTTTATTATAAAAGTAAAAAACATAACAGGGTGTAATAACAAAAATAGCAAAACAACAGAAATATTTGCAATATTTCCTCTCCACTTTCTCTCGCTGTTGGCGTACCCCAGGGCTCGCTGTCTCTAATACTATGTCCTCCCTTTATTCTCAAACTTAACCTCTCTAAAACGGACCTTCTTGTCTTTCAGCTTTCCTACCGACCTCCCCTCAACTTCTCCATTCCAGTGTCTGGCATCATCATGACCCCCAGACGGCATGCCCACTGCCTTGGGGTCACACTGGACTCTGACCTCTCCTTTACCTCCACATCCAACCTCTTGCCCAAACATGCCACATGCACCTCAGAAATGTTGCTAAAATATGGCCGTTCCTCACCACAGACACGCTAAAGACACTCATGGTCTCCCTCATCCCCTTCCGACTCAACTGCTGCAACTAGCTATTCATCTGCCTTTCTGCACCAGATTCGCTCCAATCCATACTAAATGCAGCAGCTTGGCTCATTTTTCTATCCAGCTGTTACTCAGATGCCTCTGCAGTATGCCAGTTGCTGCATTGGCTGCCCATCCACTGCAGAACTAAAATTAAAGTCCTCAACCTCACCCACAAAGCTCTGCATGATGCCGTGCCTCCCTCCTGTCCATAAACCACCCATCCCGCTCATTCCGATCCACCAGCACACTCAGACTAAGCACTCCTCTAATACGAACCTCAGGACTTGCCTCCAGGACTTCACCAGAGCAGGACCCATCCTCTGGAACACTCTATCCCAAGGCATCCGGACAATTTCCGATGCGCAAAATTTCAGACGTGCCTTAAAAACGCACCTCTTCAGGAAGGCATACCTAATCCCCTGACCTAGTCTCCCACTCTATGGCTCCTCACACCTTCCACCCTGCCTATCACATACGACCTCTACCCCTGCACCTCCTTACCATCCCATCCCGTTTCTTTCTAATAACTGATTTCCACATCAAATCTCCTGCTGTTGTGTTCCCCATGCCTCCCCCCTTGTACCTCCTGTACTACCCCCACCCCATTTGTTTCAAACTGATTTTACCTCACATTGTATTTGTTGTATTGTTTGCATTTATACAAATAAAGATTATTAATATTAATTTTGCTAAATTGTCCATATTATGTGAGGCTTGCAAACCACATCAAGGGTCCTCATTTTCTTGCAAATCCCAGACTAAAAGAAATCAAAAACACTACCTAAAAAATAATTTGGATGTCGGTAAAAAGAGGCAATGACCTGGTTCAGAAAGTCCTGATCCTCATGCTTCGTTTACAGAGGCCATCTGCCAGAGAAACCTGAAGGGTGAGTAAGTAGCCTGCCAAGTGGTCTCTAAGATGCAGCCCAGGAGACGCAAGCCTATCCGCTTGGTTCTGAACAGTTCCTGAAACTGTTAAAGTTGATCATCCACAAACATTCAACCCGAGTCATTGATCTGGCAAAAATTGTGCAGAAACACAGTGACTTTAACTACAGAGCATAAGTTTTCAGGTTTCATCTGGTGAGAATTACGAAGGCACATTCGACGAAATGCAGACCCTGCGTGAGTCAGTAATTAAAGACTCATCATCTGGTGTCCAAACCTCTGCAGGCTAATGGCCGCAGAACATGAGTTGAAAGGCCAAATTACAAATGAGAACGTTGAACCTAAAGAACCAGAAAGCAACCAAAGCTATGGCAGGGCTAGCTGGTTGGAAAGAAGCTGGGGGCCCATTCTGGAAGACCTGAGGATGCACGCATCAGCAGTGCTTCCATAGGCTCCAAATATCAACTGGTACAAATTGGTAATCACTATTGGCTACTGCCAACAGGACTACTAAACAATCCTGTTTGTAATTAAAATATCGGGAACCTGAGCATGGAGGATTCTTTATCTGGATTGGCTTACCATCCACGGCTCTAATGCAGTTAGGGAACTTCGCCGCTGCTTCAAAACCAGTCAGCAATCTCCAGCCACTTCTGCTCTGTGGTGGTGGCATCACAGTCCCCTTGAGGCACTCTCAGATGATGCAGCAGGCCCTCCTGATGAGCCTGGCAATTGTACAGTGCCCCAGCAGACACTTGAAATGCAATGAAGGAAACGGGTTTCTGGCGGACAGGAATCTGTAACGACAAACACATAATATGTTAGAAATTCCAAAAGGGGGGAAAAAAACTATGCCAAAAAGAATAAAGGGACCAAAACACAGAAACTAATATTTATCCCCTTAACGATCAGCCCATAGTCTTTTTACGTCCTGTGGGCTTTATTCTCTGAGGACGTAAAAACATACGTCCTACAGAGAATAAAGCTCCGTGTGCTATGGACATGACAGCTCCATGCTGTCAGTGCCCGCAGGTAGCCGACAGTATGGAGCTGTCATCCCAGGCTGCGGTCCCCCCCCCCCCCGGCATTGCAATGGATAGCGCCGATCGCAATAAAGTAAATAAAAGTGCTTAAAAAGTTAAAGATTCAGCTGCCCTGATGGATCGGATCCATCAGGGCATCTGAAAATACTCACCGGTCTTCTTCGCGCTGCCTCCCGAAGATCTGGTCCTTTCGGACCCGCTTACGCTCTTCTGCGCATGCGCGCCAGGCGATGACGTCACATGCATGTGCAGAAGCCCGGTACAGAAGCCCAGCTCCTGAAGGTAGCCGGGAACCAGGAGATATTACCGGGGACCGCGGTGAGTGGTCCCCGGCACCGTTATCGCCGCGATCACGAAAAAATTTTAAAAAGTTTTAAAAAGTGCTAGTTTCACCTCCCCTTAATGGATCCGATCCATGAGGTGAGGTGAAAATACTCACCTCAGGTCCGCCGATGTCCCCGGTGTTCCGGGACCCGAAGTCCCCCTCTCCGCATGCGCGCCCGATGATTGACATCGGGCACATGCACAGAGGGGCTCGAGCCCCGGGAAATTCAAAATCCCTCTGCTCCTGGCTGCCATGTGTAGCCAGGAGCAGAGAGATTATACCGGGGACATGATCACTGTTACCCAATGGATAGCAGTGATCATGTAAAGTTTAAAAAAAGTGTAAAAAAGTTTTTAAAAAGTTTAAAAAGCGTACGTTTCATCTCCCCTCACAGATCATATCCGTGAGGGAGGATGAAAGTACGTACATAAGGCCCCCGGATTTATCCGCGGACCTTACCCCAGCTTCTGCGCACACACCCGTCGCCAAAATGGCGGACACATGCGCAAAAGCTGTGGATTGCAAGGATAATTTAAAAAACTGAGTCAAGAGCCTGGAGATTTCATGGGGGGCCACGGTGAGCAGTTCCTGGTCACGTGTTCGCCGTTATGCAATGGATAATGGCGATCACGTAAAAGTTTTTAAAAAAATTGAAGTTTCATCTCCCCTCACCGATGCGATCAGTGAGAGGAGATGAAGCTTTTTACCAGAGGCCTCCATATTTGCACCACGACGCGATCCTCCTCCGTGAACTTACCCCGATTCTGCACATGCCACCGCTGGCAAAATGCCGGACACATGCGCAGGAGTCGGGGAGCCCAGGAAACTTAAAATCTGCTTGCTCTCGGCGACCAACGGTCACTGAGAGCATGGATCAGTGACGGGTGGCCTCGTTGAGCGGTCCCTCGTCACGTAATAAAAAAGTAGCGATCTAACATAGGTCGGTCTCACATGACTGGATAGAAATTAAGGATTCCGCATGCGTCTGATCCGCGGTAATACGCAGATCAATTGCATTAGATTACACAATTCCGCTCACATTAGTGGGTTGGAATTGTGTAATCCACTCGCAGAAAAGAGAACGCAATAGGTTCTATTTTACCGCGGCTATCCGCAGCATAGAGCCTATTATGCTCCATGGTCGTGGATATACCCGCTGCCCATACGCAACTACGTTGTATACAGGCTGCGGGTACCCGCGTCATCGCTAAGTGACGGTGCCGGAAATACAAACAAAAAAAAATTATTTGTACTGCGAATGACCGCCTGTGTGAGTAGGCAGTTATGCGCAGTACATTACATGGCCGTACACAGGGTCACAGCGGGGCTCACAGCTGGGATCCGCTGTGGGACTTCGCAAGCGGATTCCACCTACGGCTGCGTGAGCCCGGCGTTATTCAGACTGCTACCTGTAATACGCAATTTATAAGAAGCCCCGGGAACGCTTGCCTTCCTGCAGTTCCAGGAGCAGCTTGTTGAGCGCCTTCTGTGCGAGACCGCCGCACCTCCGCAAGCTTATGAAGACTCACGAAACGCCACTTTTTACACCCCATACCCGCCACTGAGGTCAAGAAATGACCCCCAAAAAGCATGAGAGGAGGGAGGATACCGGTTTTATTGCCTCATGTGCCCATTCCAACCAGCCTCCGTAATTACCCCTGTATTCGGAAATACCACACAGTTCACATTATTACTTTTATCTAAGATTTGGGGAAAGCCGAAAAGGGCGCGGAGGAGGGGGGGGGGAGGATATTTTTAGGGAGTCAATTTTTATTTCATACAAATGAGCAATGGGGCCTTGTTGTGCCCTGCAATCCAACGGGTGTTCCCTTTATTATAGGCCTTGCCATGGACCCTGTAAGTAGATTAGGGCCACAATAGGTATGTTTCTGAACTCGGGACAAAAGGGGGTATCCTTTTTGGGGTGAATGTCTTCATTCCTATGTACGCTGTACAAAAAAAACTTTTTTTTAATTGAAATAAATTGCCAAAAAAATTGAAAATTGTAATTTTTTCCTTCTGCTTTGCTTAGATATTTATTCAAATACTGTTGGGTCCAAATACGCAGTACACCCCTAGATAAATTCGTTAAAGGGTCTAGTTTTCAAAATGGGGTCATTTGAGGGGGTTCCTTATAGTTTTGGCCGCCCAATGGCTCTATAAGTGGGCAATGGGGCCTGGAATTTATTCAGTTGTACCCTGAAATCCAACAGGTGTTCCTTTCATTATAGGCCTAGCCATTTGTCCTGTAAGTAGATTAGGGCCACAATGGGTATGTTTCTGAACTCGGGACAAACGGGGGTATCCATTTTGGGGTGAGCGTCTTCATTCCTATGTACGCTGTACAAAAAAACTGTTTTTAAATTGAAAAAAATTCTCAAAAAAATTGAAAATCGTAATTTTTTCCTTCTGCTTTGATAAGATTCAGTCAAATACTGTGCGGTCAAAATACGCAGTATAACCCTAGATGAATTTGTTAAGGGGTCGAGTTTTCAAAATGTGATCATTTGAGGGGGTTTCTTATCGTTTTAGCCGCTCAATGGCTCTATAAGTGGGCGATGGGACCTGGAATTTATTCAGTTGTACCCTGAAATCCAACAGGTGTTCCTTTCATTATAGGCCTAGCCATGTGTCCTGTAAGTAGATTAGGGCCACAATGGGTATGTTTCTGAACACGGGACAAACAGGGGTATCCATTTTGGGGTGAAAGTCTTCATTTATATGTGTGCTGTACAAAAAAAGCTGTTTTTAAATTGATGCAATTGCCCAGAAAATGAAAATCGTAATGTTTTTCCTACTGCTTTGCAGGGTCTAGTTTTCAAAATGGGGTCATTTGTGGGGGTTCTCTATTGTTTTGGCCGCTCAAGAACTCTACAAGTGTGCTATGGGGCATAAAAGGCCTTCAAGCAAAATTTATGTTCTGAAAGCCACCGGCTGCTCCTTTCATTTTGGGCCCTGTTGTGCATCCAGACATAAGATTAGGACCACAATGGGTATATTTCTGAAAACAGCACAAACAGGGGTATCCAATTTGGGGTGCAAGTCTTCATTAACATGTGTGCTGTACAAAAAAAGCTGTTTTTAAAGTGACAGAATTGCCAAAAAAATGAAAATCACAATTTTTTCCTTTAGCTTTGCTTGAATTCATTCAAAAACTGTGGCATCAAAATAGGTAGTACACCCCTAGATAAATTCGTTAAGGGGTCTAGTTTTCAAAATGGGGTCATTTGTGGGGGTTTTCGATGGTTTTGGGCGCTCAAGAACTCTACAAGTGTGCTATGGGGCCTAAAAGGTCTTCAACCAAAATCTATGTTCTGAAAGCCACCGATTAGTCCTTTCATTTTGGGACCCATTGTGCATGTGGACATAAGATTAGGTCCACAATGGGTATATTTCTGAGAACAGCACAAACAGGGGTATCCATTTTGGGGTGCAAGTCTTTATTTATATGTGTGCTGTACAAAAAAAGCTGTTTTTAAAATGACAGAATTGCCAAAAAAACGAAAATCACAATTATTTCCTTTTGCTTTGCTTGAATTCATTCAAAAACTGTGGGGTCAAAATGGGCAGTACACCCCTAGATAAATTTTTTAAGGGGTCTAGTTTTCAAAATGGGGTCATTTGTGGGGGTTTTCGATGGTTTTGGGCGCTCAAGAACTCTACAAGTGTGCTATGGGGCCTAAAACGCTTTCAATCAAAATTTCTGTTCTGAAAGACACTGACTACTGCTTTCATTTTGGGCCCCGTTGTGGACTCAGATATAAGATTGGGGCCACATTGGGTATATTTTTGAACACAGGACAAACAGGGGATCCATTTTTGGGTGTAAATCCTCATTTTCATATAAACTATAGAACAAAGTATGTCTTTAAAATGACATATTTGCAAAAATATGAAATTTTAATTTTTCTCCTCTAAATTGAATTAATTCCTGAAAAACAACTGTGGGGTCAAAATACTCATGACACCCCTCAGTGAATACATTAAGGGGTGTAGTTTTTAAAATAGGGTCATTTTGGGGGGTATCTATTATTCAGAAACCTATGAGCCTTTGCTATCTTGGCTTGGTGCAGGAAAATAAAGTGTTCCTCAAAAGGCTGAAAAGTAATGTTAAATTTGTACGTCTCCTAAATGGTTAAAAAAAAACATAAAAGTTTTTCAAATGTGCATTCAGAATAAAGTAAATAGATGGAAATATATATCTTATCAAAGTTTGTACAGTATGTTTGCACATATTTGATATATTACAATTGAAAATGTGAAAAAACGATATTTTTTTCAAAATTTTCCCAATATTGGCACTTTTAATAAATATACACAAATTATATCGGACTATTTTCACCACCTAAATGAAGTACAACATGTGGCGAAAAAACAATGTCAGAATCACTTGGATATGCAAAACCTTTACGGAGCTATTCTATGTTAAAGTACGCATGTCATATTTGCAAAATTTGGCCTGGTCATTAAGGTGCAAACAGGCTTAGTCACTACGTGGTCACCATAGAGGAGAGTGCGGCCGAGCAATAGACATGCTGCGTTCGGCCAAACCGCGGCTGCTGTCGGTGAAGCCGCGCTGCAGCGGCAGTTTCTGCCGGATTAACCGCAGTGGATTGGGCGTCCCGTGTGGACGAGATTTCTGAGAAATCTCGTCCACTCGGCTGGCTAATCCCGAGATTAGTGGCCGCATGTGGATTTGCCGCGGTGAAATTCCGCACGGAATTTCCGTGGCAAATCCGCCGCATGTGAACCCAGCCTAAGTCAGATGGGGCCACAGCATCTCTAGCAACTTGTCAAAGCTTGCGATCGTCAACCTATCGAAAGAAAAAAAAAATGTCTTTTCATGTCTGCAAAGGTCCTTGGACAGATAAGCAAAGTTATTATTTAGTGGACGATGCTGCTCCTCCTCTTCATCCTCTAGGGTTGGTAGCTGCTCTGCAAAAAAGGTGCTGTAAACCATCCAGGACAGCAAGGCATCTTGTCTAGCTCTTGATAAAGTCATCTTTCTCTCTCCACTGCAGAAAAGCAATGTAAAATAGAACTTCGGACTTGTTTGAAGGGGGTGGCAAGTTATTAGACGATGGCTAGGGATTTGGCTACTTTTTATTGGGCTTGTGTTTATTTTCGCAATTCATCCGCAGTGTATCTGTCTACATCTATGCCGGAAAAAAATTGCATCCGCAAATAAAACTCATTTCCGCATGTCTCCCGCTGCAGAAATCCACATGCGGAATCTAACCCGTCCGTGGACATGAGGCCTAAGCATGGATATAGTGATACCAAGTTTATACGGCTTTTTATGTTTTGCTATTTTTGTTACAGAAAAAAAGACCTACATTTGTGCTGCTAATCCAAGAGCCAGGGCATTTTTTTTCCATCTAGGAGGGCTTGATTTTTGTGGGAGGAACATCTTTTGGGAACATATACTGTATTGATTGCTTTTTATTACATTTATTTATTGAGGGAAAATTAACAAAATCTGCAATTCTGGCATGTTTCTTTTTTCGATTTTTAGGTATTCATCATTATTTCAGCAGGCCAGTACAAGTACGCCAATACCCAATTGTTATAGACTTTGTTTTGCAACTTCTTCATCCTTAAAATATATATATTTTTTTCCATTGCTGCATTCAAAGACCCCTAACATTTTTTTTTGTTATCAGTGCTGTGTTACTTTTTTTTTCTCTTGCGGTGTGAGTTGTACTTTTTAATGGCACCATTTACTGATTTGTGCAATATTTTGATCACCACATGGTGATACATGTTTTGTTAGCCCTCTGCTCAAAACTGTGCTTAATTGTAAGACTAAGTTGAGTTCCTATGAAGTTTGGTTTGGTAGGGCTCTTGTAACAGGCTAATATTTTCTCCAGTCCCAGCATGAGGACCTCACTTCCCATGTGGGCTATTTATATCAGGAGTTAACTGTCACTCATAAATGTGCATTTTCCTTGATTTCAGATCCAGACTCAAAAGAGAAGTCACGTAGTTTTGCTTTCAGTTCACTGGGTTGTTCTCAAAAGGACATATCAGAAAAGGTTTGGAACCGAGATTTAGTGGACTACCCCAGATCCAGTTGACGACTACTACTTCAGTCAAATTGGAAAGAAAAGACAACTAGATACACGCTAGCTACTGCCAGAGCATCCTCACTCCTGAAGCAGAAAAAGACTGTTGTCACTGTTGCTATATGCCACCGCACACACACACACAAACACACACACAGATTCTATAAGGTGTTGAAACATGATTAAGATAATGTGTTTGTTAACCCGTTTAGTACCAGCCACAGTAAATTTACGGCGGCTGGTCCTGGGCTTAGAGGATAGCTGATAGTAAAATTACGGTGGTGCTTTAAGTCTCCTGCTCTGCAATCAGTCAGGCAGGCAGGAGGGGTTTTTAACACTTCCTGCCTTCTGCTTCGCAGAGGAACATTTACTTTCACTACAGGAGCCCGGGGGGTCATGTGACCTCCTGGGATTCCCTGCTACTGCAGAGCTGGAGGGTCAGACTAGACCCTGGCAGCTCTGCAAGTGACTAATGTCACTAGAGGGGTTGCTTTCCCCTGTAACTGGGGCTCCTATGGACGCCCCAGCTACAGTGGGAAAGTGTCAAATAAAGTAAAAAAAAAAAAAAGTGAATGTCCCACAGAGGTCTTATATGACGTCATGGGGGGACATAGATAGTAAAAAACACAATTACATAAATAAGTAAAACAAAATTACAGAATAAAACAACAATATATACATAAGAAAGAGAATAACACAAAGCAGACGCCAACAAAAACCGTCGCCGTATGCGCCCTGTAAACCAAAACCATACTGTTACGGCACTCTGCCCCCCGAGCGCCAAGTGGGATGCCCTGATCTTCCCGCACCCCACTGTCCCTGCCTACTTGCCTCGGCCCTGGCTAACCCCAGGCGGACAACTGGACGGCGGTCCCTGCCCTGGCTAGGGACCTGGCGACTGACAAGCAGGAACCTACCTAATGGGGGGAACAGAGTGCCGACAGAGGAGGCAGATGGATCAGACCAACAAAACTGACAAGGCTGGAGATGGAACTCACAGGCAAACTAGCAGGGTGCTGGATAGCAACTAGTGCTGACTGGGCCAGACTAGATTAGAGGCAAACAGAACCAACTAAAACAGACTGAGTAACAGGGGACCAGAGGGAGCTGACCGACAACTAGGGACTGGCTGAGGAGAACCGCAGGCAGACTGCCTAGGTGCATGCAGAACCAATAACTGGCAATGAGCTCAGTTCACTGCCAGTCTTTTAACCCCAAGGTTCCGCCCAGGGGCGGAGAGTGGGAGGAGGCAACTCCACCCACTGCTGTATAAGAAGCACAGAGGAGTGCGGGCGGCTCCCTACGGGCGGGCACGCCCACGCCGCCGCCCACTGGCCAACCCAAGCTGCTGGGATGACCTCGACACAGGGCTCCAGGCTGCTGGAGCCGACGCCGGAGCGACGCGCGCCGACCGCGGGACCCCATGCCGCACTGTATGGTAACACATACATAATATATCAAAATGTCCGAAACAAATTGAGGAACCCGTTACTGTACTTTATTTTAGCGTTAATATAAAAATAATTTTTAAAAAAACTATACATGTTAAAAAAAAGCATTTTTTTCTTTAGCATTTTAACCCCAATAAAACAAAAAAACTGGAAATAAAGTCATTGAAAAAGATATAAAAAAAAATAGTCCTATATGTCACGGGAAAAAAAAAACGCAGCAAAAATAATTTTGGTAGCTAAAGGAAAAGAAATGGAGCAGTAAAACCGCCACATGGGTAAAATCCCTAAAACGTGTCTGGTCCTTAAGGTACAAAACAACCTGGTCCTTAAGGGGTTAAAAATCATGAAGTACTTGTGATGCAGAAAACAGCATAATTTCTAAATGTATTCTCATTCCCCTACAATGTTCTCCTCTATGCCCTTTGTGGCTAATGCCTCTGACTGTGGAGGAGATCAAGTCATGGTTAAATAAAATTCTTGGTGCTCCTGTGTTGTCACAAAAACACTTGACCAAACATTGGTTGGAGCATAGCTCGGTGACCCCTGGTTGGTTGGTTCTTGATTACTCATGGATTGGGGATCATCATGCTATCTCATTTGCCCAGGAAAATGTCACTATAAACTGTTATCCATCAACAAAGTGTGTGTGTGTGGAAGTTCAAAACTATGGAACAAATATACAATGGGTTACCTAATAAACATGTACAATGTGTAGGGCAGCTTAACACGGTAGAAAATTGTATCAGGATGTAGGATGTCTTGAGCATTGAACTACAGTTGTCTGGAATACTACCTAGATCACTTGGTAGTAGCCATGCCATGATGTCCTGTCCTAAACGGCAAGCCCTGAACACATTCTTTCAAAAATCTGTGCATAACTGGCCAAAGCCAAATGGTAAGCTTTATGCAATGTCTATGGACATGGCTAACAGGATGGGTTTTTTTCCCCATTTGAACAACAAATAAGGGATTAGCTAATTAAAGTTACAGATATCCAGATGATCAGATTTTTGCTGTATTGGGGATAGTGAAACAAACTAATGCAATTCAAGTTCAATTAATTGTAGTTGCTAATCAGCAAGTTCTAGATTACCTCACAGCAGGCTAAGGGGAAATGTGTCAAATCTTTGGACCTGTCTATTGACAATATATTGATCCCAAGGGTTACATGCAGGTACAAGCAAGTGTATAAGCGGTCTCAAAAATGAGTGATACATGGCTAAAGGAGCATAAGGCAAATAAGAACTCATGGTGGAGTGAAACATTTTCCATTTTTAAACTTGCTTTATTGAACAATAAATACACCATACAGTATATAAGTAAAAGAAAAAACTTTTCCATAAAACATAAATTCTTCAAGTTAAGGGAAAAATACATAGATGCATTATCCACTTTTGATATATAAGTATAGTACACTAGAACATTAGGCTTCCATAACAGTAGAATTTGACATTTGACACCCATTTTACTGGGCAAGTTGTGTCTGCCATGCCACACCACCTTCCCCACACCCTGTTGAACTTCTCAGGACACTTTCTGTTTCTATAGACTAACTTTTCATATGGCAAGGTGGAATTAACAATGTTCTGCCACGTTGACAGTGTTGGGGGATGTCTATTCATCCACCTCAGAGCTATCACTTTGCGAGCCAGAAATAGCACCTTAATATGAAATATCCAGTCATGAAATTGCCAGTGCTCCTTATCCTAAATTCCCAGCAGGCAGATGCTCAGGTCAAGTGGGACCAGCATTTCCATTAGCTGGCTTAGGAATTCTGTGACCTTCTTTCAGTACATGTAGATGTCAGGGCAGCTCCATATTAAATGATTAAAATTTGCACCCGGTGCCTGGCACCGATAACACTGGTTGGTATGCACTCTGTTCATTTGATAAAGCCAAGTCAGTGTGAGCTAGCACTGATGGAGTATATACAACTCCATTAGTTTATTATTTGTAGCTGGTGATACCATGGAATATAAGGACATTGCCACTTCCCATTCCTCCCTAGTAAGGGAGTAAATGAGCTCTTTCCATCTATCCGTCACCTTTTTAGCATGTAGAAAATTTTGGAGAGCAGCAGATGGGTATATAACACCAATATCAGACCTCTAGGGCTCTTGGTACGCATTACACCTATCGATGGATATAGAGAAAAGGGTTGTCCGGGCTCTGAAAATGATGGCATGTCGGGGCTGCAGGTATCTATAGCAGACAGCCTAGCTGCCAACTTCTGGATCAACAAGGGGGGTGGGTTAAAAACAGACTGAACTTGACATTGTCTTCATTCAGCCTAACATACTATATTACAGTCCTCGGGACCTGGAAGAGTTGCTGTAGCTGTTCAAAGAAGGCTAATACTCCATTGATATATAGCTGTTATAATGTGTTGATTCGAAGTTCACCGATAACTGCTTATCTGGTTAGTTCACAAGGTGTTAGAGCAGTCTATTATCCCACAGAGATGTTTCTAAGGGGGTGTCTGTGTACTTAGTCAGTGCAATACATGCATGCCACAGTCTAGTCACCAACTTATGGAGAGGTGATATCTGCTTGGCCAGTAACTCCGTTTTTTCCAAAACTACCTATAGAGATATTTTGGACATAAAAACCATTAGATGATGTTCAGAGTTTGGAATGGGAGAACCCAACAAGCAGTAGCGGATATGTCTTACTTGTCCAGCCAAATAATACAGCTTAAAATCTGATTGTGCCATTCCTGCTCTATCTTTTGGATGCTGTAATGTTTCCATGCAAAGTTTGGCCCCAGCTTTTCCCCAAACAAAGCCAAGCCAATAAAACCACTGAGTTAATTTTTTTGCAAGATTTCTGTGGCACAATTGTGTCTGCATGTTCTAGACAGTAAATACTTGGAAAGGTCAATCATTTTAATAATATGTATTCTGCAGACCATGAATAAGGGCAGAGCACTCCAGGAATTTTATGTTGGAGGGACGTTAACACAGGAGAAGTGTTCAGGGTAAAGCTCAGAGCATGAAATCTATAGATTTAAATTCTTAGATATTTAAATCAGGGATTGACCTGCAGGTTTTAGAATACCTCTCCCATCTGCAAGCCTTAAAGTCTCCGAGGCATAAATGCTGACTTATGCGTAAGCCTGAAAATTTACCAAACCAATCTATCAGGGAAATAGCCAGTGGCAAAGTATTCCTGGGCTCTGACATATATAGCATTAGATCATGTGCGTACAGACCTACCCTATCATCTCTAGATCTGATCTTCACACCCTTGTATGATACATGTTGCCGAATCATTATGGCCAAGGGCTCTATGGCAATGGCAAGCAGGAGGCGGGAGAGCAGACAGCCCTGCTGAGTGCCTCTGTGTAGTGAAAAGGAGGTGGAGACCAGGCATTTACCATGACCATGGCTACCGGTAAACGATACAGTACAGAGATCCACTTAATAAATGAGTCTCCAAATCCGAATCTCTGGAGTACATTTATCAAGTATTGCCACTCAAGAGAGTTGAACGCCCTAGCTGAATCTAATGAAGCCAATGCCAAGTCGAACCCCCACCTCCAGCCTACCTTTGTCTTTCTATTATTGTACAAGGTGGATATTCACGGAATAAACCCGGCTTGGTCCGGGTGTATGATTTCTTTTATTGTTTGGTTCAAGTGAGAGGCCAATATCTTAGTGAGGATCTTATAATATGTGTTTAAAAGAGATATGCATCTGTATGAATCACATTAAACTGGGTCTTCATCAGACTTCATAATGAGCACTATGCTAGCCTCTGATATAGACGTCCCTCCTCAAATACATACAACTATACAAAAAGCAGATGTGACGCGATTTCTTCTTCATATTGTAAACAGACCTCTAATGGCAGACCGTTTGGTCCCGGGGTCTTACCCTTGGTAATGACCACAATTGCCGCTACAACTTCTTCCATTCTAATAGGGGAGTCTATTAGGGATGTATGAGTATCTTGTAATTTAGGAAATACTAAATCTGCTGAATAGGTATTTACTTCTGTAGTGGAGTAATCAACCCTTGATATAGGGTGCTATAGAATTGTTGAAATCTATTCAGGATATCTACTAGGTCTGAGAGTGTGACTACCTCAGCCAATTTATTCTGCAATATCGAGAGAGAGGCAGTCTCTTCATGGGCCATGTAGGCCAGTAACTTACTCGATTGATTGCCCACCTCAAGGAAAGACTGTTGGGAAAAAAAGATTCCTTTGGGCCTTCTCCTTTAATTACAGCAAATAATCTCTGCCAATCTGCGACCATCAGGTTCTATTAACATCAGATGGGTTTGCAATGAATTGCCTCTCCAGCGACTACCAAATAATATTTATTTGATTTTTCAAAACATACATGTATGCAACACACTGGCATGTCCAGAGTTACACATGCAAATAGATAAAAATGAATGAACAGATCTTGAATCACATACACAAGTGTTTTACATCGGTCTAAGTATGAAAATCACATGAAGCATGTTTAAAGTATCTTGCACACTTATGTTAATTTATACTTAGTACTTTCTAGTTTATAATTGCGTTTGCATAGAGCATCACTGTAAAACAAATTTGACTCAACATATAACCATATCATATATACTGATAACATAGAGGGGCGTGGCCTGATGGCGGATAGAGCGGTAGTCTAGTTGTGAGCTGTGCTTAGAAAGCCAACAAGAAACTACATCTTGTTTTATTGGAGGGACCCCAGTGAGCAAAGTTGGAGACTTACTCTGCCGGGATGACAAGGAGAAGTATGGGAAGGCGGCACTCAAACAGCAAACTGACTTCTTTCCTGTGAGGGAGCTGGGGGAGGAGGAAGCACAAGACACACTCATGGGGGTGCCGAGCACTGCTGTCAGCAATATGGAGTAGGAGAAGGGGCCGGTGGGCCGAGAGGACATCAGGCCCCATGGATCGGGTAAGAGATCTTCTCCCTGTCCCTCGTCCGCAGAGCATACCACCAGTGTATATCCAGGGATCCCTGCAGTATGTCCTACAAGCGGGGAAGAGGCCTCACAATCCTCAATGGAGGAAATAACCCTTACTTGTCTGTAAAGTAAGCCCCAGAGTGGGAGCCCTGACAAAAGCAGACCAAGAATAGCAGTGCCAGAGAGATGCAGAAACTGAAGAGGCAGAATGAGAAGCAATGTAAAGACCCCCTATCCTTACAAAATAATCATAAGGCTACTGTGAATCCCCTTCTATACATAATGTGCAGCAATCAAGTGGCTTCAGAGCATTTTATTATGGAAATTATCCTAGCTTTCAAAGAGTCTATACAGAATGTCTTGACCAAATTTAATGCATCAGTCAACTTCAACATCACAGAGCTTGGAGACATTGTAAACCACTTGGAACACTAGATGGGGAGGTGACTGGTTTGTATAATGAATTAAAGGGGTTGTCCCGTGCCGAAACGTTTTTTTTTTTTTTTCAATAGCCCCCCCGTACGGCGCGAGACAAACCCGATGCAGGGGTTTAAAAAAAAACGGATAGTACTTACCCAAATCCCCGCGCTCCGGTGACTTCTTACTTACCTTGTGAAGATGGCCGCCGGGATCTTCACCCTCGGTGGACCGCAGGTCTTCTGTGCGGTCCATTGCCGATTCCAGCCTCCTGATTGGCTGGAATCGGCACACGTGACGGGGCGGAGCTACGAGGAGCAGCTCTCTGGCACAAGCGGCCCCATTCAGAAGGGAGAAGACCGGACTGCGCAAGCGCGTCTAATCGGGCGATTAGACGCTGAAAATTAGACGGCACCATTAGACGGGGACGCTAGCAACTGAACAGGTAAGTGAATAACTTCTGTATGGCTCATAATTAATGCACAATGTACAATACAAAGTGCATTAATATGGCCATACAGAAGTGTATACCCCAACTTTGTTTCGCGGGACAACCCCTTTAATAGATGCCCACCTCTCGCTAGCTGAAGATCTTGAAGAAATGATAGATATATCGGGGAATATAGATGGGAATGATAGATTTATCTATCAAATATAAACTGGTGGACCTGAAAAAGATAGGAACCACCGCAATAATGTTAAACTCAGAGTATCTGCAGAATCGGCCCTTCAGAAGGCAGTGACCATGTATGTGCAGCGCCTAATTTCAACTTTCTTCCCAAACTCCACAGCAGAGGAAAGAATTATAGAAAGGCACATAGGCTACCCTGTCCAAAAACGATCTCAGAGAATCTTCCCAGAGATAGCATAATGTGAATACACTATTACCATATCAAAGAGGCGCTGATGTTCACAGCAAAAAAGCACTCAAGTCTGCCTGCACCTTTTGACAAGACCAAAATATTTGCTGATCTGTCTCAAGCAACAATGCAGCATAGAAGGAAGTTTTTCCCTATATCCACAATCCTCCAAAAAATGAAAATTCTTCACAAATGGGGCTTCCCAACAAGATTGCTTGTATCCCACCTCTAATATTCTCAGGCCAGAAAAGGGTCAAAGGAGTGGGGCCTTCTGGACAGGGCAGTGGCTCCCCCGAACCGCCTACCCAAGAGGGGTCTACCAAGTTGACGGCACGGCCATGATGGTCATCACCCAGAGATACGATTTCTCTGATTGAATTGGTAGCCGATAAAGGCGGCAGATACATTGTGATGGTTTATAAGATAAACGGAATGTTAATGATGTTAGTTAAAGTGTATGCACCCAATTCCTCCCAGGTTAATTACTTGAACAAAGTCATGAGAATCACCACAAAAGTGATGACGGGCCAACTGTTGATATGTGGGGATTTTAATATTATAGCTGACCCAGCATTTGACATGAACAGCTGTTGTAGATCTTCTGCTCCTTTCTTTTCCTCCTGGCTTACCAAGGAAGCATTATATGATGCATTCAGGTGCATGAATGCAGGATCAAGGGAATTATCTTTCTATTCTCCAAGGCACAAGGCCTTTTCCAGGATTAACATGTTCTTGACCAATTTCTTTCTCCTCCCTAAGGGCGCCCACCCACTGGCGTTTGCGATTTTCGTGCGTGAAAAACGCAGTGTTTTCGGCGCGTTTTTCGCGGCTTTTTCGAGGTATTTTCGCGGCTTTTTCCGTTAATTTACATTGACATTCATGGGTGCATTAAGAGAAAAATAAGGACACATATGCAACTGACAGTTCCTATGTTAAAAATTGCAACGGACTGAAAAACAATGCCAGTGGACAGGAGTACATTCAAAACTAATTGCTCTTGAGAAAAAACGCAAAACGCAAAGGAAAAAAAATCGCCAGTGGGTGGGCGCCCTAAGATTCAAAAAGCCTCGATAGAGACGTCAGCTTGGTAAGACCACTCCTTTGTTCCTGACATTGGTGACCTCCTCGAAACCTCCCCCTTCAGACTTTGACGTAACAATTCTGCTGAAACTCACCAAATATAAGGAAATTTTTCACACAGCCATCCGAGAATATTTTTCTCTCAACGACTTCCTGGATATTAGCCCCTTCACTTTATGGAACGCTCATAAATCAGTATTCAATTATGGTCCAGCGAGGTTCCCCATACAAAGAAGGAAAAGAAAGGGAACTTTGTTGCCTTCTCTTATCAATAAAAGAAATAGAACATAAATTAAGCTTTGGCCCCTGTATGTTCTTACATTCGGAACTGCTCAGAGCAAGGCAAAAACGTAGTCCTCATGTCCATTTGCATGCCGCAGCAGAATCTAGCCGTGCCCGCAGACATGGACAGAAAAAGACATTTTCTTACCTGCCCAGATGTAGCACAGGTCTGTTATGTGCCAGCAGGATCTTTTTTCTTCAGCAAAGTGAATGTGACATGGCGGATGCATGTGCAGTGCAATTTTTAAAAAATCTCCTGCTTTCCCATGGATCCACGGCACGTCCACAGTGAAAGTTGTGGCTGTGCCATGGATCGGACGGCTTCCATTGACTTCAGTGGGCCTAAAGTGCTCTTCAATGTCCACGGGCGGATATTAATTATAAAATCTGTGTGAGTCTCCCTGTCATAGCTGTAGCAGAGGATCATGATCTTCTCTGTATCTTTTCAATGGGGCTGGCAGGGCTGCCACTGGCCTCACTGACAACAAGGTGAAACCCTTGGATGTGACAGTAACACCGGCCACATTGAAAGCAATGTCCCCATTGAAAGCGACAGTGAACGAACAGGCATTCCCAAAAAATGTAGAACAATGTACACTCCTGACTACAGTTCCTCCAGTGCTCCTTACTCAGAAGGAGGAGGTTCCTAGCTAGTTGGGCAGGGGTTTGGTATTAGCTTCAGGGTTTAAACGCATCATGGAAAACCTGGAATTTGTTGAAAGTCATGGAATACCTGGAAATGACATGGGGTTTTCCGATTTGTCATGGATTTTTGTCGTAGAATTTTTTTGGTGCTTTTTTCACCCATATCACTGAGAGATTACTATTTCTTGTATTTAAGTTAATTGACTGCTGTTCGGCCTAAAGGACACTGCTCTCTCCTGGTTCTCCTCCTACCTATCTGACCGCTCTTTCACTGTCTCCTTTGCTGGCTCTACCTCCCATCCTCTTCCCCTTGCTGTTAGGATCCCCAGGGCTCGGTCCTCAGCCCCCTCTTTTTCTTTATCTACGCAGCCCCTATTGGACAAATCATCAGGAGATTTGGCCTCCAATACCACCTGTATGCTGACGACACCCAGCAATACATCTTTTCCTGTGACATCTCTGCAACTTTATTCAAAACATAATTGTCTGTCCGCTGTCTCTAACACTATTTCCTCTCTCTACCTAAAACTAAACCTCCCTAAAACTGACGTATTGGTATTTCCACCCTCTACTAACCGACCTCATCCTGACATCTCCATCTCAGTGTGTGGCACCACCATAACTCCCAGACAGCATGCCCGCTGCCTTGGGGTCATATTCGACTCCAATCTCTCCTTTACCCCCTACATCCAATCTCTTACCCGAGCATGTCAGCTGCACCTCAAGAACATCGCAAGAATCCGCTCTTTTCTCACTATAGACACGCTGAAAACGCTTATTGTTGCCCTCATCCACTCTCGGCTCGATTATTGCTGATTGGACTCCCCTGCACCAGACTCTACCCTCTCCAATCCAATCCATCCTGAATGCGGCAGCCAGGCTCATCTTCCTGTCCAGTCGCTACTCAGACGCCTCTGCCTGGTGCCGGTCACTGAACTGGCTGCCCGTTAAATACAGAATTCAATTTAAACTCGCTACCTTCATCCACAAAGCCCTTCACAGTGCAGCTCCACCCTATATTGCCTCCCTCATCTTAATCCATCACCCAGCCCTGGCTCTCCGCTCTGCTAACAAAACTAGACTGCGCACCCCTTTAATTCGAACTTCTCATTCCCGCCTCCAAGACTTCTCCAGAGCAGCACCGGTCCTCTGGAATGCACTACCAAAGGCTACCCGGGCAATCCAGGACTCAAAAAACTTCAGGCGTGCTCTAAAAACGCACCTCATCAGGAAGGCATACGGCATTCCCTAAACAAAGTCCTCTGTACGTCGCCTGATAACATGCTCCCTGACCTACTGACTGCAATCCCTGCTAGCCGTCATAAACCGCCCCAGCAGTCATAACGATTCTGCCGTCACACTGCTAAATGTGTGACCATTGTCTATGAGTATAGCATCCCTCACTCTCCACCCCACCATACCGTGCACATCTCCAGCCATTTTACTTTCTGTATCACCCAATTACTTGTAGTATGTAAGCTCGTTGGAGCAGGACCCGCACCCCTATTGTTTCCATCAACTGATTACTATGTAACAGCGGTTCTGTAATTTTTGTATTTTGTCTTTCTGTATTCCCCCTGTCTATGTAAGCGCTGCGGAATATGTTGGTGCTATACAAATAAAGATTATTATTATTAGTATTAGTGGCGACAGATTCTGTAATGTTTAAGTTAACTATTGGCAGAACAATGGGTCACTTAAACATTCCAGATGTTGTTTCATGTATATACGGTGTAAACATGACTAAAGAACCCACAAGAATCTCAATACTCCGTTTTAAAAATACAAAAATTATTTCAGACTTTAACCACTTAATGACCGTTGATACGCCTTTGTGACGCTGTGGGCGTGTCATGTGACGTGGCTGGCGTGTCACATGATGCTGCAGCGTGTCACGCCGAAGCGTCATGCGGGACCCAGGACGCCGTATCCGCAGGTAAGTATGGGGTCTCTGGGGGGCGCCGTGACGGGCTCCGCCGCGGCGGAGCCCGTCACGGCTGTGTGCACCCGGCCTTAATATAGATTTTTGGAAGGTTTTCTACCATGTGATTTACAAAACAACATGTTGACCAAATTGAAGGTACATAAGAATTCACTACCTGAACGTCAGTAGTTTGTTTTGCTATTGTTTTGTTTAGTATTATAGCATTTGTCTCTCTGCGGTAAGTAGCAGCAGAGACAGCAGCGAGTATGTGCAGGAACGCATGTCGGGCATCGCTTGCCCGACATCTGTCCCATGTAAATGGGACTTAACATTTAACTTGACATGTAATGAGTTAAATAAATGTTCTGTGTGAAGATAAGTGTGACAACTTTCTAAAACAAGTGAAGCTTAACTCTGCTAAATCTCACCCACTTTCAGTTAAATGGTTGTGTTGGTTTCCAGCCATAGTGAGCACAATCACCTAAGTACTGTAGCTCATTCCAAACAGTCTCAATTGGTGGGCAATAAGAAGACTATTGGGGTTACCAAACCAGAATATTAGACCATTTAGTAAGAGGAGGAGGATGCAATTGGGCTCAAATACCTTACCTACCTGCTTCCTTGGCTTTCCCTTTTTTGAGTGCCATCCACATGATGGTCAGCTAAAACACCAAAGGCTGAATGTTGGACTCCAGAACTACAAAACTGGTGAAAAAGCTCCATGATTCAGGGCCACTAAACATTTCTATACCCTGTTGTCCTCTTTGGTGGTTAGCAGGGGTATCCTGATTGCCCTTCCATATCACTTATATGGGACCTAACCATGAACAAATCTGTATGCCATGTTATATGGTATGTGTGTAGAAGGTGATATATTGCATGCCTTACCTATGTGCAAGTATAAGACTGCTACTATATGAGCACCATTAACACTTATTTAATAGCACTACTTTTGCTATCCTAAGTAATGGTTGCCAAACAGCCTGGCTATAAGCCAAATTTGGCTCAACAAAAACAAGATAGGGTTAGAGTAAGAGGCATCTACAGTCGGCCTTACCAATGGGGTATTGTAGTGTTACCAGAGTATGTTGTAAAGGATGATGTAAACAGCAGTGAGTGATAGAAAGGTTGTGGCATATAAAAGTTGCATATTTTTGCACAAGCTATAATTGCACAAGAATGTTTTACTTTGGCCCTTTATCTGTTCCCTCACAATTAAAAAAAATAAATGACAGCACAAATATGTGTCGGCTCTAGAGATGAGCGAACCTACTCGTTTCGTGTAATTACTTGATCGAGCACCACGATTTTCGAGTACTTCCGTACTTGGGTGAAAAGATTCGGGGGGCGCCGGGGGCGGGGGGAGGCGTGACGGAGCGGGGGGTAACAGCGGGAAACAGGGGGGAGCCCTCTCCCTCTCCCCCCCACTCCCCACTGCAACCCCCCACTCACCCACAGCGCCCCCGAATCTTTTCTCCTGAGTACGGAAGTACTCAAAAATCGCGGCGCTCGGGCGAAAAAGGGTGTGGCTGAGTAGGCTCGCTCATCTCTAGTCGGCTCATGACTGGCATAAATTAGACTTTCTGGTGTCCGAACAGTCAAACATGCATTACATATATGAGCACCACCCCAGCAAGAGACTGACCAAAATTGTCTTCAAGTTTTCTATGGCTATTTGTTCCAGACTGTCTACCCACCAAGACTAAGGCTAAGCATATTGTACCTCTTAAAGTGTCCCCAACCATAAAGGTTTTCTTGTTTCTCTGATAGACAAATAAAACCATTGTTCTTGCAGCATTCCAGAGGAGCAAAACCCCCAGCACACCTAATAAAGACGAGAATCTGCTGTATTAGGTAAATATGCACCAAATGAGAACATTTTTCTTACCTTTTTGTTTTATGAATTACTTCAATTATTTATCAAATAATTTCTGTTTGATATATTTACTTTCTATAGTGGAAGCCATTTGTGTTGCTGTCTGTTATTATGTATAGGGGCATTCTGTATGGCATCATCTGTGGTTAGGATCCAGATGTCTGCTGGCTTTTCCATAGGGCTCCATGATCTTCTAGCTACAACTAAAATCCTCAAAATGTAATAAGTCTAAGAATACATCTGTTACTTTCACATGGGATGTGAAGACTTTTGAAATTTAGTAAGATACCATTCTATAGAGATGCACAGAAAGATGTGAGTTATCATCAGATATGTTCCCTGTCACTTGCTATAACTCAGATTGGTAGGAGTACAGATTCACTTTGTGATGACTGTCTAATAAACACGAGGGGGTCTAATTAGCCATGCGATGCTCCTCTGGGAATTTTGGTATGCATATGGCGGATGGTATAATGGCTCTACAGCACCAAATAGTAGAAGGTAGCTTTCCTACAAGTCAGTGTTCAAGCTTTTAACAGGCCGTGTAACTGGGAATATGCGCCAAAGACAGAGCATTCTAGAGAAGGTAGGATAATCTGTTATAAGTTCGGACAGTGACTTGTAGGAGAGCTGCCCTCTGATAGGTGATGCTGTACGGACATTGTACCATCTCCTATTTCCATACTTTCTATAACCCTTCATGTTGGTTCACTGCCAGTCTACACACACTAACCTTAATGTGATTTATGTAATAATAACAGCGGATCACTGGGTGTGCTTACTTTTTTAAGCATGTAAATTGGCTCCAGTAGTGATCCAGGATCCTATATAAACCCTGTCCCATCCCGAGGTAGTCACAGTCCAGCACAGAAGAGGAGCAGGTAAGCTTTTCTATTATCTATGAACTCATGCATCACTTGTAAATGTTTTTACACTCACTAGACAGACAGGGATTTTGAAGAATACTAACTTTTTTTATTTCCTAAGTTTTATATTGTTAGAATTGACAAATGGAAATAAAGAAGCCCAGCTCTGACATTGTGTGCCAATCACTGTGCAGCATATATAGCATATCATTTTAAGAGCTTTGACTTATACAGACACTGCTATACCAATTAAGTTTATGTTTTTCATTTGGACTTTTTTTGTGGGAAAATGGCAAAAGGGATAGTTTCTTAAACTTTTAATTTGTTTTGTAATAATAAAAAAAAAAATATTTATTTCATTTACTTTTTGAGACCCATTAGAGGACTTGAACTTGCAATTGTCTGATCCCTTGTACACTATACTGCAATAATTCAGTACACTTAATATGCCACTGGCAAGGTTAATAGGCTGAAATCAATGGCAGGCCACTAGACTTCAATAGGTCTCAGGTAGCTATGACAACCGCAAAGCACTCTCATCGCAGTCAGCTATTCAATAAAGCCCTCCCTCTATCTGACAATTTAAATACCTAAACAGCCAGGATAATAGTTATTTCCTATGGTGTTCTTTTGAAACCCCACACACAACTAATGTACATGTATGTTGGGACATCAATTATAATGAGAAGCTTGTAATACTTCATTTCTCCTGTAGGGGCAATGCAGGCAGATTGAACAGTTCCTGCTGGTTCCTCTCAGTGCTGGGATAGATCTGTCAATACTTATATGTAGCTTTACATCACATAACTGCCGTTTCTTATGATCTCCTAATAATGGGGGTTCTTAGCAGATATTTTGATTATATTATATGAGCCCCTGTAATTAATGAGGAGATGTAAGGTAGAGTGGTAATTTGTATTTGTGCATATAGCGCTGTAACTGACTAGCAAGTCCATCCCCTTAGAAGAACTGTAGAAACTTCCATCACTTTTGTCATCTTCTCAATGTGTTTTGTAATAAAGTATAACGGCAACACAGATGAAGCAGCGGCTCAGGTGCGCCCCTCATATGTAGCATGAAATGTGTAACCACCCATGATGCATTGCGTTATCACATTGAACTGTTCCAAATGACAAATTCTGTTCTGCTGCACATTAAAAAATGTGCTTCTATGGCATTTATACCAAGCACACACAGCAGTATAGCTAAAAGCTTATAGGCTCTGGTGCAAAAGTTCAACTAGCTACCCCACCTGTGCAACGTCTCTTTATGGCTACCACAAAGTCCTGTCAGTATCTATGGGCTGTTTCGGTGGATCTTTTCAAGGGGTTGTCCTACTTCTAGCTGTTTTGCTGCAGGAAACAGACAGCTCCATACATTGTGCAGTGTATGAAGCTGTCTGCTTCCTGCAGCAATACAGCTAACATTGGGAAACCCCTATAAGTTAGCCATTGATGCACAGCCAGGTGTATTTCTAAGGTATTACAAGATCCCAGGCACCAAATAAGTTCTACACTTAGAGCTGTATTTACAGTCCAATTACCTCCGTGATCACAGGTAAGGTTTATTCTGATGTAGTCATAAATGTCTTACTTTTCTTCTCTATGTCAGACTACTATGAAAAATTCTTAGAGTCATGACTCATCTCTGAGCACAAACACTCCATCTTGTTGCTACCCCAATGCTCCTCTGATTGTTCATTGCATAGTAATAGTGCCTCCCACAAATGAACCTCCATTGTAATGCCAAAGTAGTAATGAGTCCCAATAGTGTCCGAAAAGTATAAATGATACCCCTCTTCTGCCTCAAACCTAGTCCACATGGTTTCCCTAAAAGTAATAATGAGGAATCATTGTGCCCCAAAGGTAGTACAGTGATCCCTCGTCTTACGTTCCAGAGACCCCTGCGATATGTGAAAATCGGCAAAGTAGCGGCGTTATATTTACACAAATCAATCTGTCGGGTGAACTGCCTAACGATCACAAAAGTGAACAAACAGACTGATGCTACGATCAGTAAGCCAATCAGCACCCAATACAGAACACATTCCATCAGCCAATAGTGTGCCATGTACAATCTCGCATTGGCAAGCGCTAGTGGCGTGCTGTATTTCCTGTATGCACCGCAAAATTCCACGATATAGCAAAAGAACTCTGCGAAAACAGAAAGCATATATGGTCTATATACTAAAATCCATGATGCACTGAAGCCGCAATCATTGAACCACGATATAGTGACGGATCATTGTATTGAGTTCTCACTGTGCCTCCAAAGGATTATTGAGTCTTTTGTGTTCCCAAAATAATAATGAGCCCTCTTTCACCCCAAGGTAGTACTGAGTTCTCATTGTGCCTCTAAAGTATTATTGAGTGCTTTGTGTCCCCAAAGTAGTATTGAGATCCTTTTCTGCCCCAAAGTAAACAATGAGCCTTCTGTGCCCCAAAAGTAGTAATGACTCCTCTATGTCCCCAAAGTAGAAATGGGCCCTATTCCACTGAAACATAGTAATGAACCCTTTGCACCTGAATAATAAGCTTTGTGTGCCCAAAATATTAATGAGCCCTCTGCACCCCAAAAATAGTAATGAATCATCTTTGCCCCCAAAATAGTAAGGAACTGACCTTGCGTCCTTATTGTGGTAATGATCCCCAATTGTGCCTAAAAAGTAGTAACTAGCTCACTGCATCCCAATAAAATAATGTGCTTCCAAAGTAGTAATCTTCACTACAAAAGAGTCCCCTTCGCTTCAAAAGTAATCAGTTTTCTGCATTTTGTGACTAGTAAGGAGTCTGCAATGTAGTATGGAGTCCTTTGTGCTCCCAAAGTAGTAATGAGCCATCTGCACCCCTAAAGGTAATATTGATCTCCAATTGTGCTTCTAAAGTATTAATTGCATGCCACAATCACACTCCACTATGTCCCCAAAGTAGTAATTGCGTCTTCTGTGTGACACTTACAAAGGAACCCTCCAGTATTAAAAAATAGTAAGGAGCCTCTATTGTGCCTTCAGAAGCACCCTGAAAGTAATATTGAGACCCCACTGTTCCCCAAAGTAGTAATGAGCTTGCATTATGCCTCAACGTAATATTAAGTCTAATATTATCCAAAAAATGAGTCTGCAGGTTCCCAAGGTATTAATAACCCTATGAGCCTTCAATGAATGAAGTTTAATTGTGCACTTGAAGTAGCAATGTAAGCTCTGTACCCTCAAAACAACTTCGCCTGCCCCAAAAGACATAATGAGCATTCTGTGCTCAAAATGCAGTAAAGACTGTCCTCTGTGGCTATAGATTAGTCATTAGGTATGTGCCCCCAAGTAATTTCAAGCCCTCTGTGCCACAACAAGTTGTAATTAGCCCAATTGTGCTCCCAAAGTAATACTCAGCCCTGTGAAACCTCAAAGTAGTTTTGAGCTCTGATCCTAAAGTAGTAACAACTCTTATTTATGCCCACCAGATAGAAGTGAGCCCTATGTAACCTCAAAATACTAATACATCCTTTGGAATCCCTGAGTAGCAAAACAACTCCTGTGCCTCCAAGTGTAATGAGTTCCTATTGTCCTTTAAATGTAGTAATAAGTCTACTGTGCTTCCAAAGTAATAATCAGTTTGCCACCAAATTAGTATTAAGACACCACTGTGCCTCCAAAGTTCTCTTTCTGCTCTACTAGAATGCTAAAGATGCAGACGCTGTCATGTGTCACATCCAAGACTTCTAAGTTCTTCATTAAACAGCATGCAGTGAGCCTCATATGGCAAAGGGGGGGGGGGGATGGTTCACCATGGTTCTAGGGATTGGCCACATTTGCAACGACTGCGACCCCTACAGCTACGCCACTGAGCACAGACTGTTATATGTGTTACACAAGATTGTTTACAATTAGAGATGAGCGAACGTACTCGTCCGAGCTTGATACTCGTTCGAGTATTAGCGTGTTCGAGATGCTCGTTACTCGTAACGAGCACCACGCGATGTTCGAGTTACTTTCACTTTCATCTCTGAGACGTTAGCGCGCTTTGCTGGCCAATTGAAAGACAGGGAAGGCATTACAACTTCCCCCTGTGACGTTCAAGCCCTATACCACCCCCCTGCTGTGAGTGGCTGGCGAGATCAGGTGTCACCCGAGTATAAAAATCGGCCCCTCCCGCGGCTCGCCTCAGATGCATTGTGACATAGCTGAGGGACAGTGCTGTTGGTGCCGGAGCTGCTGTAGGGAGAGTGTTAGGAGTTATTGTAGGCTTCAAGAACCCCAACGGTCCTTCTTAGGGCCACATCTAACCGTGTGCAGTACTGTGGAGGCTGCTTTTTGCAGTGTTGCACATTTTTTTTTTTTTTGCTATATCGGCCGTGCAGAGCATTGCGCCCTGCAGTAATACTCCAGGGACAGAATTGTGTAGGCAGGGCCAGAAGAATATACGCAGTGGTCCTTTTCAAAAAAATATTGGGCAAAAAATCTATTTGGCCTGCCTGTCACTGTGCTCAGTGTTCTGGGTCGGTGTGTGCTGGGTGTAGTAGTTCTACAAATAAATACGCAGGCAGCTAAGTGTTACAGCAGGTGTGCGCCAAATTATTTCCTGGCTTTCCGTAAGCGAAGTCAGCCTCCAACCACAGGCCAATAAGCGGCACATTTAATTACAGCGTTCTACTTCTGCATTCCTGGTAATACAGCATGCTGAGGGGTAGGGGTAGGCCTAGAGAACGTGGGCGCGGCCGAGGACGCGGAGACCCTAGTCCGGGTGTGGGCACAGGACGAGCTCCTGATCCAGGTGTATCGCAGCCGACTGCTGCGGGATTAGGAGAGAGGCACGTTTCTGGCGTCCCCACATTCATAGCACATTTAATGGGTCCACGCGGTAGACCTTTATTAGAAAATGAGCAGTGTGAGCAGGTCCTGTCGTGGATGGCAGAAAGTGCTTTCAGCAACCTATCGTCCACCCACAGTTCTGCGCCGTCCACTGCTGCAACTCAGAATCCTCTGGCTGCTGCTCCTCCTTCCTCTCAGCCTCCTCACTCCATGAAAATGAGACATTCTGAGGAGCGGGCAGACTCCCAGGAACTGTTCTTGGGCCCCTGCTCAGATTGGGCAGCAGTGGTTCCTCTCCCACCAGAGGAGTTTATCCTGACTAATGCCAAACCATTGAAAAGTTCCCGGGGTCCGGGGGATGAGGCTGGGGACTTCCGGCAACTGTCTAAAGAGCTTTCAGTTGGTAAGGAGGCCGATGACGATGAGACACAGTTGTCTATCAGTGAGGTAGTAGTAAGGGCATTAAGTCCGAGGGAGGAGTGCACTAAGGATTCTGAGGAAGAGCAGCAGGACAATTAGGTGACTGACCCCACCTGGTTTGCTACGCCTACTGAGGACAGGTCTTCAGAGGGGGAGGCAAGGGCAGCAGCAGGGCAGGTTGCAAGAGGCAGTGCGGTGGCCAGGGGTAGAGGCAGGGCCAGACCGAATAATCCACCAACTGTTACCCAAAGCGCCCCCTCGCGCCATGCCACCCTGCAGAGGCCGAGGTGCTCAAAGGTCTGGCAGTTTTTCACTGAGAGTGCAGGCGACCGACGAACAGTGGTGTGCAACCTTTGTCGCGCCAAGATCAGCCGGGGAGCCACCACCACCAGCCTCACCACCACCAGCATGCGCAGACATATGATGGCCAAGCACCCCACAAGGTGGGACGAAGGCTGTTCACCGCCTCCGGTTTGCACCACTGCCTCTCCCCCTGTGCCCCAACCTGCCACTGAGATCCAACCCCGCTCTGAGGACACAGGCACTAGCGTCTCCTGGCCTGCACCCACACCCTCACCTCCGCTGTCCTCGGCCCCATCCACCAATGTCTCTCAGCGCACCGTCCAGCCGTCACTAGCGCAAGTGTTTGAGCGCAAGCGCAAGTACGCCGCCACGCACCCGCACGCTCAAGCGTTAAATGTGCACGTAGCCAAATTTATCAGCCTGGAGATGCTGCCGTAAAGTATGATGGCGGCGGCGGCCCCGCGCTACTCAGTTCCCAGTCGCCGCTATTTTTCCCGATGTGCCGTCCCAGCCCTGCACGACCACGTCTCCTGCAACATTGTACGCGCCCTCACCAACGCGGTTACTGCCAAGGTCCACTTAACAACGGACACATGGACAAGCACAGGCGGGCAGGGCCACTATATCTCCCTGACGGCACATTGGGTGAATTTAGTGGAGGCTGGGACAGAGTCAGAGCCTGGGACCGCTCACGTCCTACCCACCCCCAGTATTACGGGCCCCAGCTCGGTGCTGGTATCTGCGGCGGTGTATGCTTCCTCCAGTAAACCACCCTCCTCCTCCTCCAACGCAACCTCTGTCTCGCAATCAAGAAGTGTCAGCAGCAGCACGACGCCAGCAGTCGGTGTCGCGCGTCGTGGCAGCACAGCGGTGGGCAAGCGTCAGCAGGCCGTGCTGAAAGTACTCAGCTTAGGAGATAAGAGGCACACGGCCCACGAACTGCTGCAGGGTCTGACAGAGCAGACCGACCGCTGGCTTGCGCCGCTGAGCCTCCAACCGGGCATGGTCGTGTGTGACAACGGCCGTAACCTGGTGGCGGCTCTGCAGCTCGGCAGCCTCACGCACGTGCCATGCCTGGCCCACGTCTTTAATTTGGTGGTTCAGCGCTTTCTGAAAAGCTACCCACGCTTGTCAGACCTGCTCGGGAAGGTGCGCCGGCTCTGCGCACATTTCTGCAAGTCCCACACTGTTGGCCAGGCTCTATGAGCAGCGTAGAGCTATAGTGGAATACCAACTCCAACATGGGCGGCGCAGTGGGAGTTAGCCTCCTCAATTATTTTCAGAAGAGTGGGCCTGGTTGGCAGACATCTGCCAGGTCCTTGGAAAGTTTGAGGAGTCTACCCAGGTGGTGAGCAGGGATGCTGCAATCATTAGCGTCACCATTCCTCTGCTATGCCTGTTGAGAAGTTGCCTGCAAAGCATAAAGGCAGACGCTTTGCGCTCGGAAACAGAGCCGGGGGAAGACAGTATGTCGCTGGATAGTCAGAGCACCCTCCTGTCTAAATCTCAGCGCAGTGAGGAGGAGGAGGAGGGGGAAGATGAGGGGGAGGGGGAAGAGACAGCTTGGCCCACTGGTGAGGGTACACATGCTGCTGGCCTGTCATCCTTTCAGCGTGTATGGCCTGAGGAGGAGGAGGAGGATCCTGAAAGTGATCTTCCTAGTGAGGACAGTCATGTGTTGCGTAGAGGTACCCTGGCACGCATGGCTGACTTCATGTTAGGATGCCTTTCTCGTGACCCTCGCGTTACACGCATTCTGGCCACTACGGATTACTGGGTGTACACACTGCTCGACCCACGGTATAAGGAGAACCTTTCCACTCTCATACCCGAAGAGGAAAGGGGTTCGAGAGTGTTGCTATACTACAGGACCCTGGCGGACAAACTGATGGTAAAATTCCCATACGACAGCGCTAGTGGCTGAAGGCGCAGTTCCGAGGGCCAGGTAGCAGGGGAGGCGCGGAGATCAGGCAGCATGTACAGCACAGGCAGGGCAACACTCTTTAAGGCCCTTGACTGCTTTATGGCTCCCCAGCAAGACTGTGTCACCGCTCCCCAGTCACGGCTGAGTCGGCGGTAGCACTGTAAAAGGATGGTGAGGGAGTACGTAGCCGATCGCACGACCGTCCTCCGTGACGCCTCTGCCCCCTACAACTACTGGGTGTCGAAGCTGGACACGTGGCCTGAACTCGCGCTGTATGCCCAGGAGGTGCTTGCTTGTCCTGCGGCTAGCGTCTTGTCAGAGAGGGTGTTTAGTGCGGCTGGGGGAATCATCACAGATAAGCGTACCCGCCTGTCAACCGACAGTGCCGACAGGCTAACACTCATCAAGATGAACAAAGCCTGGATTTCCACAGACTTCTCTTCTCCACCAGCGGACAGCAGCGATACCTAAGCAATACGTAGGCTGCACCCGCGGATGGAAGCATCGTTCTGTATCCCCAGCAAAAACGAGGACCTTTTCGCTTCATCAATCTGTGTATAATATTCCTCCTCCTCCTCCTGCTCCTCCTCCTGAAACCTCACATAATCACGCTGAACGGGCAATTTTTCTTAGGCCCACAAGGCTCAGTCATATAATTTTTGTAAACAATTTTTATACGTTTCAATGCTCATTAAAGCGTTGAAACTTTCACCTCAACCAATTTTTATTTTAACTGGGCTGGCTGCCTCCTGGCCTAGTTACCAATTAAGCCACATTAACCAAAGCGATTAATGGGTTTCACCTGCCCTCTTGGTTGGGCATGGGCAATTTTTCTGATGTACATTAGTACTGTTGATACAGCAATTTTTGTGGGCCCTCGCCTACAGTGTAATCAAATTAATTTTCAGCCCACCTGCATTACATCTGACGTTACATCAGCTGTGTTGGGCACTGCAATGGGATATTTTTATGTACCGCCGGTGGGTTCCAGGGAGCCACCCATGCTGTGGGTCCACAGGGAGTTGTACATGCATCTGTTTCCACTTCTAAAGAACCCCAGTCTGACTGGGACATGCAGTGTGGGCCGAAGCCCACCTGCATTAAACATGACATTACTACCTCAGCTGTGATGGGCAATGCAATGGGATATATTTATGTACCGCCGGTGGCTTTCTGGCACCCACCCATGCTGTGGGTCCACAGGGAGTTGTAAATGCATCTGTTTCTACTTCTAAAGAACCCCAGTCTAACTGGGGCATGCAGTGTGGGCCGAAGCCCACCTGCATTAAACATGACATTACTACCTCAGCTGTGATGGGCAATGCAATGGGATATATTTATGTACCGCCGGTGGCTTCCTGGCACCCACCCATGCTGTGGGTCCACAGGGAGTTGTAAATGCATCTGTTTCCACTTCTAAAGAACCCCAGACTGACTGGGGTATGCAGTGTGGGCCGAAGCCCACCTGCATTAAGCACGACATTACATCAGCTGTGATGGGCACTGCAATGGGATATATTTATGTACCGCCGGTGGCTTCCTGGCACCCACCCATGCTGTGGGTCCACAGGGAGTTGTAAATGCATCTGTTTCCACTTCTAAAGAACCCCAGTCTGACTGGGGTATGCAGTGTGGGCCGAAGCCCACCTGCATTAAGCACGACATTACATCAGCTGTGATGGGCACTGCAATGGGATATATTTATGTACCGCCGGTGGGTTCCAGGGAGCCACCCATGCTGTGGGTGCACACGGAATTCCCATTGCGGAGTTGTACCTGCCTGTGACTATATATAAAAAAACGCGGTCTGACTGGGGCATGCAGACACCTTGACAGAATGAATAGTGTGTGGCACATAGGTTCCCCACTGCTATGCCCATGTGTGCAGCTCCAGATGGAGGTGGCACAGGGTTGGATTTCTCATTGTTTCTGTACAGCATTTATGGGCTATCACCCCGCCCCTTTTAAAGAGGGTCGCTGCCTAGCCGTGCCAACCCTCTGCAGTGTGTGCCTGCTTTTCCTGTGGCAGACGCACTTATAAATAGACATGAGGGTGGCGTGGCATGAGGGCAGCTGAAGGCTGGGCAGGGATAGTTTGGTGTGCGCTGTGGACACTGGGTCGGGGGGGGGGGGGTTGGGCAGCATGTAACCCAGGAGAAGTGGCAGCAGAGTGTCATGCAGGCAGTGATTGTGCTTTGTTGGAGGTAGTGTGGTGCTTAGCTAAGGTATGCATTGCTGATGAGGGCTTTTCAGATGTAAAAGTTGTTGGGGGGGGGCCACTCTTGCTGCTATTGTGGCTTAATAGTGGGACCTGGGAACTTCATATGCAGCCCAACATGTAGCCCCTCGCCTGCCCTATCCGTTTCTGTGTCGTTCCCATCACTTTATTGAATTGCCCAGATTTTCACAAATGAAAACCTTAGCGAGCATCGGCGATATACAAAAATGCTCGGGTCGCCCATTGACTTCAATGGGGTTCGTTACTCGAAACGAACCCTCGAGCATCGCGAAAAATTTGTCTCGAGTAACGAGCACCCGAGCATTTTGGTGCTCGCTCATCTCTATTTACAATATCTGAAGGCCACTGAAATGACTTACTCCTAGAGATCACTTACTCCAAGACTCCTACCCTGATAGTTTGTGGTACTATTGTTTGTGTTTTTTCTACTTCCCCACACATTTGAATAATGAATCCATCCTAGAAGCTGCAAGTCACAGCCAAGAGTCAGCTAGTCAGTAAGACCTACAAATAAGAAGACCACGTCAGTGCAGACTATGATACAGTGTGAGAGAGAACTTGAAAAAAAGTGAGTACAGATGGCTTTAGAGCTTTGTTTCTCCTCCTCAGCCTTTCACATCTTACTAGATAAGAGGAGGAGCAAGATAAATTATGGCTGCCGGCACTGGCTGCTAAGCTGGAAATCTTCCTTTTAAAATCATGTGGATATCCTTATCCCTAGGATAAGGAATAATGCAGGGCTACTCCAACTGCCCTTGTGAACTACTGAGAATGTTCCATATATAAAGAATAGTTGCCGTGTCAAGAGAATCAGACACGTCTAGAGAGGACAAAGCAGCTGCATTCAACCTGGAGAGACAAAGCGCCAGCCCAACAGAGCAGACAATTGGCGGAGGCCGCTGCAAGAAGAGCAGCTTAAGCAGCACTGTCCCTGCACTGAGGAGCAGCACAAGCAAGGGCCTGATGATTGGGGGCTGAAGGTGGAATGAGCTGCAAGAAAGAGAGTTTGGAACTGCTGTGTGGCAAAAAGGTGTAAATGAAGTGAATGGTGTGCACACTAGCAGTGAGTTCCTAGAGCCAATGCAGGCAAACTAACCATGTAGCACTATGACCTATATTATTAGAGGACATTGTAATTGTGGATGGATTAAATGGTTAACTTCTTAAGGACATGGCCTATTTTGGGCTTAAAGGAGTTGTCCAGCGCCGAAACGGGTTTTTTTTTTTTCAACCCCCCCCCCGTTCGGCGCGAGACAACCCCGATGCAGGGGTTAAAAAAGAACACCGGAGAGTGCTTACCTGAATCCCCACGCTCCAGTGACTTCTTACTTACCTGATGAAGATGGCCGCGGGGATCTTCTCACTCCGTGGACCGCAGGGCTTCTGTGCGGTCCATTGCCGATTCCAGCCTCCTGATTGGCTGGAATCGGCACGTGACGGGGCGGAGCTACACGGAGCTACACGGAGCCCCATTCAGAAAAGAAGAAGACCCGGACTGCGCAAGCGCGGCTAATTTGGCTATTAGACGGCGAAAATTAGTCAGCTCCATGAAAACGAGGACGCTAGCAACGGAACAGGTAAGTGAATAACTTTTTATAACTTCTGTATGGCTCATAATTAATGCACAATGTACATTACAAAGTGCATTAATATGGCCATACAGAAGTGTATAGACCCACTTGCTGCCGCGGGACAACCCCTTTAAGGACGCAACGATTTTTGGAGGATTTTCATCTCCATTTTTCAAAAGCCATAACTTTTTTATTTTTCCGTTGACGCGGCCGTATGAGGGCTTGTTTTTTGCGTGGCGAACTGTAGTTTTTATCGGTGCCACATTTGGGTACATAGACTATATCGTAAAACTTTTATTATTTTTTTTATGATAACAGGGAGAGAAAACGCATCAATTCTGCCATAGATTTTTTTTTTTTTTTTTTTACAGCGGTAATCATGCAGCACAAATGACATAATAGATTTTCTCTGCGGGCCGGTATGATTACAACGATACCAAAATTCTTATATTTTTTTAGATTTTTCCACTTTTTTGCAATAAAAAACCCTTTTTTGGAAATCTTTTTTTTCTCTATCGCTGCATTCAAGGGTACGTCATTTTGCGGGAAGTACCTGCCTGCCATCACGTACCATTACATCAAGGGGCGGGAAGGGGTTAATAATAAACTGTGTCTGGGAAATATTCTGGAAGCCTATAGAAAAATACATCTACTATAATACTGCTCCCTGTGTGCAAGAATATAACTACTAGAATACTACCCCCTATGTACAAGAATAAAACTACTATAATAATGCCCCCTATGTACAAGAATATAACTACTATAATGCTGCACCTATGTACAATAATATAACTACTAGAATAGTGCCCCTATGTACAAGAATATAACTACTAGAATACTACCCCCTATGTACAAAAATATAAGTACTATAATACTGCTCCCTGTGTGCAAGAATATAACTACTAGAATACTACCCCCTATGTACAAGAATAAAACTACTATAATACTGCCCTCCTATATACAAGAATATAACAATTATAATACTGTCCCTATGTACAAGAATATAACTACTATAATACTGCCCCCTATGTACAAGAATATAACTACTATAATACTGCTCCCTATGTACAAGAACATAACTACTATAATACTGCCTATGTAAAGAATATAACTACTATAATACTGCTCCTATGTACAATAATATAACTACTATAATAGTGCCCCTATGTACAAGAATATAACGACTATAATGCTGCACCTATGTACAATAATATAACTACTATAATAGTGCCCCTATGTACAAGAATATAACTACTATAATACTGCCCCATATGTACAAGAATATAACTACTATAATACTGCCCCTATGTACAAGAATATTTCTACTATGATACTGCCTCCTATGTACAAGAATATAACTACTATAATACTGCCCTCTATGTACAAGAATATAACTACTATAATACTGCTTCATATTTACAAGACTATAACTACTCTAATACTGCCTCCTATGTACAAGAATATGACTACTATAATACTGCCTCCTATGTACAAGAATATAACTACTATAATACTGCCTCCTATGTACAAGAATATTACTACTATAATACTGCCCCTATATACAAGAATATTACTACTATAATACTGCTCCCTATGTACAAAAATATAACTCCTATAATACTGCTCCTATGTACAAGAATATAACTACTATAATACTGCCTCCTATGTACAAGAATATAACAACTATAATACTGCCCCCTATGTACAAGAATATAACTACTATAATACTGCCCCCTGTGTACAAGAATATTACTACTATAATACTGCCCCTATGTACAAGAATATTACTACTATAATACTGCTCCCTATGTACAAAAATATAACTCCTATAATACTGCTCCTATGTACAAGAA
Source organism: Eleutherodactylus coqui (assembly GCA_035609135.1). Classification (NCBI taxonomy): domain Eukaryota; kingdom Metazoa; phylum Chordata; class Amphibia; order Anura; family Eleutherodactylidae; genus Eleutherodactylus; species Eleutherodactylus coqui. The sequence goes on along the minus strand of CM069405.1, from coordinate 22,812,330 downwards.
TATAACTACTATAATACTGCCTCCTATGTACAAGAATATAACTACTATAATGCTGCCCCTATGTACAAGAATATTACTACTATAATACTGCTCCTATGTACAAGAATATAACTACTATAATACTGCCCACTATGTACAACAATATAACTCCTATAATACTGCCTCCTATGTACAAGAATATAACTACTATAATACTGCCCTCTATGTACAAGAATATAACTACTATAGTACTGCTTCATATGTACAAGAATATAACTACTATAATACTGCCTCCTATGTACAAGTATATAACTACTATAATTCTGCCCCCTATGTACAAGAATATAACTACTATAATACTGCTCCTATGTACAAGAATATAACTACTATAATACTGCTCCTATGTACAAGAATATAACTACTATAACACTGTCTCCTATGTACAAGTATATAACTACTATAATACTGCCTCCAATGTACAGGAATATAACTACTATAATACTGACTCCTATGTACAAGAATATAACTACTATAATACTGCCTCCTATGTACAAGAATATAACTACTATAATACTGCCCCTATGTACAAGAATATTACTACTATAATACTGCTCCCTATGTACAAGAATATAACTCCTATAATACTGCTCCTATGTACAAGAATATAACTACTATAATACTGCCCCTATTTACAAGAATATTACTACTATAATACTGCTCCCTATGTACAAGAATATAACTCCTATAATACTGCTCCTATTTACAAGAATATAACTGCTAAAATACTGCCCCCTATGTACAAGAATATAATTACTATAATACTGCTCCCTATGTACAAGAATATAACTACTATAATACTGCTCCTGTGTACAAGAATATAACTACTATAATACTGCCCCCTATGTACAACAGTATAACTACTATAATACTGCCCCCTATGTACAAGAATATAACTACTATAATACTGCCCCTATGTACAAGAATATAACTACTATAATACTGCCTCCTATGTACAAGAATATAACTACTATAATACTGCCTCCTATGTACAACAATATAACTACTCTAATACTGTCTACTATGTACAAGAATATAACTACTATAATACTGCCCCCTATGTACACGAATATAACTACTATAATACTGCTCCCTATGTGCAAGAATATAACTACTATTATACTGCCCCTTATGTACAGGAATATAACTACTATTATACTGCCCCCTATGTACACGAATATAACTACTATAATACTGCCTCCTATGTACAAGAATATAACTACTATAATACTGCCTCCTATGTACAAGAATATAACTACTATAATACTGCCCCCTATGTACAACAATATAACTACTATAATACTGTCTACTATGTACAAGAATATAACTACTATAATACTTTCCCCTATGTACAAGAATATAACTACTATAATACTGCCCCTATGTACAAGAATATAACTACTATAATACTGCCTCCTATTTACAAGAATATAACTACTATAATACTGCCTATGTACAAGAATATAACTACTATAATACTGCCTTCTATGAACAAGAATATAACTACTGTAATACTGCCTCCTATGTACAAGAATATAACTACTGTAATACTGCCTCCTATGTACAAGAATATAACTACTATAATACTGCCTCCCATGTACAAGAATATAACTACTATAATACTGCCTTCTATGAACAAGAATATAACTACTATAATACTGCCTTCTATGAACAAGAATATAACTACTGTAATACTGCCTCCTATGTACAAGAATATAACTACTATAATACTGCCCCCTATGAACAAGAATATAACTACTGTAATACTGCCTCCTATGTACAAGAATATAACTACTTTAATACTGCCTCCTATGTACAAGAATATAACTACTGTAATACTGCCCCCTATGTACAATGATGCTGTTCCTGTTAGCCGTTTAGTTATTCACGACCCTCAGCGAATGCTACAGGCGAGCTGCCCCCATGTTTTTCTGTTTTGCACTGCTTTGAGTTGCGTGATATCCATACCAATGAAGCATGTGTTATTTATCATTGATGCTTCTTAGTTTCTATATTTATTGTTGTTCTTTTTCTATTTATTCACAGACATGGGGCTCCTCTGGATTCTGAAGATTTGCATATTCATTGGACTATTTTATGGTAAGATCCAAATTGGCAATTAATAAATGCTCAACAAAATATACAGCCAATTCCTAGTTTGTAATGAAGCAGCTATAGTGTTATTAAGGATAGCAATCATCAGCCCCCAACCCTTGGTCACATCCCCCATAAAATAGATTCAAGGGATCAAAAAGTCATATGTACCCCAAAGAAAAATGGACAACAAGTCTTCATACAACTCCAACAACAGAAAAACAAAGTATAGATTCATAAATAAGGTTACACAAAAAACAAGTGATCTTAATGTGCCAAAAATAGAAAAACATAAAAGTAATATAAATCTGGTATCACCTAATTTTATCTACCCAAAGAATTTAGCTAACATGTCAATTATACCACATGGTGAATGCCGGAACAACAACAAAAAAATCATCTCTCCTCCTTCCAAAAAAATTAAAACTTAGTGTTGTGTCTCAGTCTACAGGAAAATCTAAAAGTTCTAGATTTCAGATTTAGGGCGAGCACCCACTGGCGTTTTTTTACCTGCGTTTTGCGTTTTGCGTTTTGCGTTTTTCCTGCACAGGCATAGAGATAACATGTGTTCCTGTCCACTGGCGTTTTTTTTGCGTTGCGTTTGCGTTTTTAACATAGGAACTGTCAGTTGCATATGTGTCCCTATTTTTCTCCTAATGCACCCATGAATGTCAATGGAAATTAACGCAAAACGCCGCGAAAACGCCGCGAGAAACGCCGCGAAAACGCTGCGTTTTTTTCCCGCGGAGAACGCAAACGCCAGTGGGTGCTCGCCCTTAGGCAGCAGAAATGTAGCTGATTTTCTTTTTAAGTTTATTTTCTCTGACAAAAGTATTAACATGTAAAAAAAAGATACATTTGCCCTAATTGTACTGACCTGCAGAGTAAAGGTAACAATATTGTTCTTTACACCACAGTCGTGCCCCCACGCCACCCCCAACTCCTACCATTGTTTTTTTTATCTTTTAAGGCTTCCCATCTCCTCATAGGGTCTCCTAATAAATTCGGCTCATAGCACTGTTAGTGTGTCAAGTGGGCGGTGCCCCTGTCAATTGGTGACATCAGATATGATTGACAGTGAATGGTGAAAGCTGCCCACTGTCAAACAAATGCTCTCTAATTGACAGTGAGCTGTGGTGATCGCTCACTTAACTCATTCACAACGCTAAGTGCTAAATCTAGGAAAAGTCTGAACATGGGAGAGTATGAATGAAAGAAAAAAAATGTTGTATCCAAGGAAGCGGAAGCTGCAAAGCTTTACAGCCAGCCCTGCTGACATGACAACACTGCTGGGCAACTTTAAAGTAGCTTGTTGCAAAAGACCAATTGTTGGACATGTTATAGGGAGGTCTGGTTGTCATCACCCATAATGACATACTAGAGCTGGATCTCCTCCATGGACATTTGTTCTGTCTCAATGCTACTATACGTATTTCCTTGCCTACCTCTATGGTATTGCACATACTTCCTTGTCACCTACTTTAAAAGGGTGCAGTCGCTTCTAAGAAATTTTTACATGGTGAAGAAGTCTAATGGGTTTGCTCATACCCAAAGGAGCTCTAAAAATATAATTTTCCGAAATAAAAAAAAACAAAAATGCAAATTATCAATAAGGCTGGGCTCACACGGCCATATGCATAAAATGCTGTGCTACTCATGCAGCATTTTACCACTGTGAAGTTGGCAGTGACTCGGCCTATCGCCGTATATTGCAGTGATCAAACTACTAACAACCACTTGAGAGTGAGTATGTGAGTGCCTCTCATGCTCCGCCCCTGGTGATATCATCACACTGCACCCTGATGACATCATTAAATGTCCTACAACATGTATAAAACATAGAGCATGACTGACAGAGGAACAACACAGTTAGGGCTCTTGAAAAGGGAAGGACAAAATAACAAAATAAGAATACAACTAAGCCGTTATTATGTCAGACACAACTCAGCTGTCCTGACAGAAGACACCAACCTACCGTAACCTCAGAGATTCGGTAAGCTAAAGGACCTGCTGTGATGTCACTGCTGTGGGAGGAGACAAGCTGTGTTTGTAATGTGCTGTGTGTGATGTGTGGGGATCATAATGGATGCACCATGTAGCACAGCTGTGTGGCGCAATGCGCCACCAGAAACACTCGTACTATAATTTACTAATTTTAATAATTACTATACTACAGAGGTAAATGAAAGCTGCACTATGATTGGTATCATACTGTGAGGTAAAGGAAAGCTGTGCTGTGATTGGTATTATACAGTGAAGTAAATGAAAGCTTCATTTACTTCACAAGGCTTGGTCTTACGCCCAGTGTTGTTCAACATTTTTATAAATGATCTGGAGGAGGGAATCTTGGCATGTAAAATGAAGAAAGCATATACCGAATGGAAGGAATTGGGCTAAGCAGCAGCACATGTGAAAAAGACTTGGGTTTACTAATAGATCATAGACTGAACATGAGTCAACAATGTGATGCAGCAGCCAAAAAGGCAAACACAGTTCTGGGATGTATTAAGAGAAGCATAGAGTCTAGATCATGTGAGGTCATTATCCCCCTCTACTCATCCTTAGTCAAACCTCATCTGGAATATGGTGTCCAGTTCTGGGCACCCCACTTTAATAATAATAATAATAATAATAATAATCTTTATTTGTATAGCGCCAACTTATTCAGCGGCGCTTACTTTAAAAAAGACAGACAAACTGGAGCAAGTTCAGAGAAGAGTTACCAAGATGGTGAGCAGTCTGCAAATCATGTCCTATGAGGAATGGTTAAAGAATCTGGGAATGTTTAGCTTGCAAAAAAAAGGCTGAGTGGAGACTTAATAGCTGTCTACAAATATCTGAAGGGCTGTCACAGTGCAGAGGGATCAGCCCTATTCTCATCTGTACAGGGAAAGATTAGAAGCAGTGGGATGAAACTGAAAGCGAGGAGACACAGATTAGATATTAGAGCAAAACTTTCTTACAGTGAGGGTGATCAATGAGTGGAACAGGTTACCATGGAAGGTGGTGAGTTCTCCTTCAATGAGAGTGTTCAAACAAAGGTTGGACAGACATCTGTCTGGGATGATTTAGGGAATCCTGCGCTAAACAGAGGGTTAGACCCGATGACTCTGGAGTTCCGTTCCAACTCTACCTTTCTATGATTCTATGAAAGCTGCACTGTGATTGGTGTTATACTGCTGAGGTAAATGAAAGCTGCCCTGTGATTGGTATTCTACTGCTGAGGTAAACGAAAGCTGTGCTGTGATTGGTTGTTATTGACAATAAAGCTTTTCTTTTATACAGCTTTCATAAGAGTGTGTAAAGGAGGCCAGTAGGGCAACACAGAAAGTGACCTCCATGTTGGGTTGCCCAGAGTATCTTGTGTATTTACAATGGTTGACAACTTTGCATTATAACTATTTCTAATTCCACTGGATGATTTTCCGGTGCAAGGAGATTTATATCTACTGATTGTAGTCGCCGCCCTGGGCTGGGCATTCTACTAGTATTGTACTGTGCGAGACAGTATATCTCATGCTCGCTGGCATGTGCATTCATTCTGTTTTTTATTTTATTTAAATTTCCCATGACATTGCATATGGGCAGGATTGATTACGTGCCCATAGAACAGTGGGCTCTTTAGCACATAAAAACCATAATAAATATTGTCCTGTCTATATGGCTGCTTTTACATGAGTGCAGCTAACACTTCTGTAATAGCGCCAATTGTTGGGCTCGCAGAATCTGAGCTTTCATGTTTAGTCCAGCAATTGTAGGGAGAATGTGAGAACTAGCCTTTGTGTAATAGCAGCCTAAGAGGCCAAACTATTAAAATCTGTCACTATTTATCCTGCACGTTGATCACCGTAAGATAAAAAATACACATTGCAGGAACTGCAGGTTTTCTGGGCATCATTTTCTAAAACAGAATTGACTAAAAAAGGTGATTTAAAGTCATATGTAGCCAAAAATAGTACCAATGATAACTACATCTCATCCTGCTGAAACAACCCCTCACATCCCCATGGACAGAAAATAAAATAGTTAGGGAAGAGGGTTCACAATTTTTGATAACAAAAACTATGTTTTTTAAAAAGGTTCTTCATTTGCTAAAAGTAATACAAGATAAAATATCTAGATATAGTATCTCTGTAATCGTACAAATCTGCGTAATAAGAGGAAAGTGACATTTTTAGTGCACCATCAATACTGTAAAAAATAAATCCAAAATTGTCATTTTTTTTACTCCTATTGCATGTTTTAGGTTTTTCAGTATAGTCAATTGTAAATAAATGGAAACATTACAAAAATACAATTCATCCTGCAAAAACAAAAACAAAAAAACAAGCTCTCATGGCTGCTGGAGGGCAGGGAAAATCAAAAAGAAAAAATATCTGGTCATGAAAAGGTTGAGTAGAGAATTTTATATGGGTTATAAGACAGCACCCTGGCATATGTTGACACCATTGATATAAATGTATAATTCCTTCTCTTGTCTCTCAGATGCCGCTGTTCGATCTCTACCCACCCCAGGTAACTACCTGAGAAATGTCTTTTTATGTACAAGGCTTTATGTCAGTAGATAAAGACACCGTGAGATCCGACCATCTGCAAAACGACACTACATACAAACCTTAACGGAAATTTACCAATTGATATTCTACCTTGACTTCAAGTTTTATTGGGCTCATGAGGACTCAAGTAATGGCTTGGTTAAACATGTTGAGTCATACACAGAATCTAACTGTTGAACTCGCCAGAATTTGCTTTTTTAGCCAGAATTTTCCACACTAGCTGCTAAAATTATGCACCTAAGATAATTGGTCTCTTTTTGAGTATTTATGTTGGAACTCCATGTCTGTGGCCATTCACATTTCAGAGTGGCTGACTCATTAGAGTATAGAGAAATATTAGGATTCCTCAAAAATTTGTTGTCAAGTGAATCTGGATGTTACATTTTCCTGAATGCCAGAAAATCATTTTCCTGTAAAAACAACACAATTTGTTCAACTTCACTTAACCCTTTTCTAATAGTTAATTAGAGATGAGCGAGCACCAAAATGCTCGGATGCTCGTTACTCGAGTCGAACTTCCCGCGATACTCAAGGGTTCGTTTCGAGTAACGAACCCCACTGAAGTCAATGGGCGACCCGAGCATTTTTGTATTTCGCCGATGCTCGCTAAGGTTTTCATTTGTGAAAATCTGGGAAATTCAACAAAGTGATGGGAACGACACAGAAACGGATAGGGCAGACGAGGGGCTACATGTTGGGCTGCATCTCAAGTTCCCAGGTCCCACTATTAAGCCACAAGAGCGGCAAGAGTGCCCCCCCCCCAACAATTTTTACTTCTGAAAAACCCTCATTAGCAAGGCATACCTTAGCGAAGCACCACACTACCTCCAACAAAGCACAATCACTCCCTGCATGACACTCCGCTGCCACTTCTCCTGGGTAACATGCTGCCCAACTGCCCATTTCAGTAATAGTAGCAGTCAAGACAGGCCGCAGTAACAATTCCAAAGCAGCAGTATAGGGGGAGCACAGTATTAGTTCCATTTCAGTAGTAGTAGCAGTCTAGACAGGCCCCAGTAACATATCACTAGAAGCAGTATAGGGGGAGCACAGTATTAGTTCCATTTCAGTAGTAGTAGCAGTCTAGACAGGCCCCAGTAACAATTCCAAAGCAGCAGTATAGGGGGAGCACAGTATTAGTTCCATTTCAGTAGTAGTTGCAGTCTAGACAGGCCCCAGTAACATATCACTAGCAGCAGTATAGGGGGAGCAAAGTATTAGTTCCATTTCAGTAGTAGTAGCAGTCTAGACAGGCCCCAGTAACATATCTCTAGCAGCAGTATAGGGGGAGCACAGTCTTAGTTCCATTTCAGTAATAGAAGCAGTCAAGACAGGCCCCAGTAACAATTCCGAAGCAGCAGTATAGGGGGAGCACAGTATTAGTTCCATTTCTTTAGTAGTAGCAGTCAAGACAGGCCACAGTAACATTCCTGTTGCAGCGGTTTAGGGAGATAACAGTCTGTTTCACATTTCAGTAGTTGCAGTATAGGCAAGGCTCCAGTTACATTTATGTAGCAAAAGTGTAGGCCAACCCCACACACCTTGCTGTACCATGAGTGCAGGCGAATCCCATAAAAATTACTAGGATTAGACTGTAGGCGAGGGCCCAAAAAAATTGGTGTACCAACAGTACTAATGTACCTCAGAAAAATTGCCCATGCCCAACCAAGAGGGCAGGTGAAACCCATTAATCACTTTGGTTACTGTGGCTTAATTTGTAACTAGGCCTGGAGGCAGCCCAGTTAAAATAAAAATTGGTTCAGGTGCAAGTTTCAACGCTTTAATGAGCATTGAAACGTATAAACATTGTTTACAAAAGTCATATGACTGAGCCTTGTGGGCCTAAGAAAAATTGCCCGTTTGGCGTGATTACGTGAGGTTTCAGTAGGAGGAGCAGGAGGAGGAGGATGAATATAATACACAGATTGATGAAGCTAAAAGGTCCCCGTTTTTTATGGTGATAGAGAACGATGCTTCCATCCGCGGGTGCAGCCTACGTATTGTTTAGGTACAGCTGCTGTCCACTGGTGGAGAAGAGAAGTCTGGGGAAATCCAGGCTTTGTTCATCTTTATGAGTGTAAGCCTGTCGGCACTATCAGTTGACTGGCGGGTACGCTTATCCGTGATGATTCCCCCAGCCGCACTAAACACCCTCTCTGACAAAACGCTAGCGGCAGGGCAAGCAAGCACCTCCAGGGCATACAGCGCAAGTTCAGGCCACGTGTCCAGCTTCGACACCCAGTAGTTGTACGGAGCAGAGGCGTCACGGAGGACGGTCGTGCGATCACCATCCTTTTACAGTGCTCCCGCCGACTCAGCCTTGACAGGGGAGCGGTGACACAGTCTTGCTGGGGAGCCATAAAGCTGACAAAGGCCTTGGAGAGTGTTCCCCTGCCTGCGCTGTACATGCTGCCTGATCTCCACGCCTCCCCTGCTACCTAGCCCTCGGAACTGCGCCTTCTGCCACTAGCACTGTCGGATGGGAATTTTACCATCAGTTTGTCCACCAGGGTCCTGTGGTATAGCATCACTCTCGAACCCCTTTCCTCTTCGGGTATGAGAGTGGAAAGGTTCTCCTTATACCGTGGGTCGAGCAGTGTGTACACCCAGTAATCCGTAGTGGCCAGAATGCGTGTAACGCGAGGGTCACGAGAAAGGCATCCTAACATGAAGTCAGCCATGTGTGCCAGGGTACCTGTACGCAACACATGGCTGTCCTCACTAGGAAGATCACTTTCAGGATCCTCCTCCTCCTCCTCAGGCCATACACGCTGAAAGGATGACAGGCAAGCAGCATGGGTACCCTCAGCAGTGGGCCAAGCTGTCTCTTCCCCCTCCTCCTCATGCTCCTCCCCCTCCTCCTCCTCCAAAACGCGCTGAGATATAGACATGAGGGTGCTCTGACTATCCAGCGACATACTGTGTTCCCCCGCCGCCGTTTCCAAGCGCAAAGCGTCTGCCTTTAAGCTTTGCAGGGAACTTCTCAAGAGGCATAGCAGAGGAATGGTGACGCTAATGATTGCAGCATCGCCGCTCACCATCTGGGTAGACTCTTCAAAGTTTCCAAGGACCTGGCAGATGTCTGCCAACCAGGCCCACTCTTCTGTAAAGAATTGAGGAGGCTGACTCCCACTATGCCGCCCATATTGGAGTTGGTATTCCACTATAGCTCTACGCTGCTCATAGAGCCTGGCCAACATGTGGAGCATAGAGTTCCACCGTGTGGGCACGTCGCACAGCAGTTGGTGCACTGGCAGATTAAACCGATGTTGCAGGGTCCGCAGGGTGGCAGCGTCCGTGTTGGACTTGCGGAAATGTGCGCTGACCCGGCGCACCTTTCCGAGCAGGTCTGACAAGCGTGGGTAGCTTTTCAGAAACCGCTGAACCACCAAATTAAAGACGTGGGTCAGGCATGGCACGTGCGTGAGGCTGCCGAGCTGCAGAGCCGCCACCAGGTTACGGCCGTTGTCACACACGACCATGCCCGGTTGGAGGCTCAGCGGTGAAAGCCAGCAGTCGGTCTGCTCTGTCAGACCCTGCAGCAGTTCGTGGGCCATGTGCCTCTTCTCTCCTAAGCTGAGTAGTTTCAGCACGGCCTGCTGACGCTTGCCCACCGCTGTGCTGCCACGCGACACCGACTGCTGGCGATGTGCTGCTGCTGACACATCTTGATTGCGAGACAGATGGCTCCAATATGGCGCCAAGTTACGCAAATACGTACATGCGCGCCTTTGAGGAGATGTTCATCTATGTATCTGCCTACAGCCCTAATCTTAGGTGCTGGTGGCGGTACATAGACGACATCTTCCTCTTATGGGACGGCTCTTTGGATGAGTTAAAGGAATTTCATTCCTTTCTCAATTCCGTATACCGCGAGCTCCAGTTCACTTTGTCTCATTCATATACAGAAATACAGTTTTTGGATACTCTTGTTATAAAGAGGGATAATAGGTTACGCACAGATCTCTTCACTAAAATTACTGACCGTAATAACCTATTGCAATTTGACAGCAATCATCCTCTCCCCACTATAAGATCACTACCGTGGAGCCAATTTCTTCGAGTGTGCCGTGTTGCACATGACGACACGGTAGATGTCAGATTACAGGAGATGACGAACAGGTTCTTACAGAGAGGTTACCCAGAACCCTTATTACAGGAGGCTAGGGATAAGATTAAACCTCTTGTACAGACAGCATTGTTGACAAAACCAAAAACAAAACGAGAGGCACAACGAATCCCATTTATTTCCACTTATAATAACATGTCACGGAAAATAAAGGGTATAATAAATAGACATTGGCCGCTGTTGACCTTGAGTAGTTCTATTGTTCCTGAGTTCTTGAATAAACCAATGATGGCCTATAGGAGAGGGAGGAACATTGGCCATCAACTTGTGCATTCTTTTTATGCGCATAATAAACCATCAATACAACGCATCTTGATGCCCATGAGAAAGGGCAATTTTCCATGCTTGGGGTGCTCTGTTTGTTGTAATTTACAAAAGGGAGATCATTTTTGTCATCCCCTTAATGGAAATACCTATTACATCAAAGATCGGTACTCTTGTGATTCATCATTCGTTGTCTACCTCATAACCTGTCCATGTGGACTGGGTTATGTAGGTGAAACCACCCTAGAGGTGAGGACTAGAGATGAGCGAACATGTCCGTTACGGACACATCCGCACCCGGACACCGGCTTTGCCGAACACTGCAGTGTTCGCGCGTAAAGGTCCGGGTGCCGCCGGGGGGCGGGGAGATGCGTGGCGGCGCGGGCGGCAGTAGCGGGGAACAGGGGGGAGCCCTCTCTCTCTCCCTCTCCCCCCCACTCCCCGCCGCACCCCCCCGCGCTGCCACGGCGGCCCCCGAACTTTTTCGCCCGAACACTGAAGTGTTCGCAAAGTTCGGTGTTCGGGCGAAAAAGGGGCGGGGCCGAACGTGTTCGCTCATCTCTAGTGAGGACACGAATGGTGAATCACAAGATTACGATCAGAACCATAAATTTGACATTGCCGGTTTCACGGCACTTTACTGAACGGGGCCACTCAATCAGCCAGTTTAAATTCAGAATAATCGACCATGTTCCTCCCTCCCCTAGAGGTGGTAATCGTGCGCTACTCCTAAAAAAACAGGAGTTGTACTGGATTTACGAGTTAGAAACCATGCCCCCAAAAGGATTAAACATGGAATATGTATATATGCCCCACCTCTAACAAAGAAACTTGAGACGCATTATAGGTAATGAGGTTTGTTTTTAATTATATGTTGGTGTTTTTTTTTTTAAATACCCCACCTTTTCTTTTCTTTTATCTTTACAGATAGACCAACAGACGGTTCCAGTCTCTCCCTCCTTGTGTTTTACACCTCGGGACACACCAAGAAGTTATACTATAACTGAAGAATTATGCATAATGAATCTCATAGTTTTGCAGGATATGCATTATGTGATGGTATTTATAATTGTGATATACATGTTATCTATAGGGATCATATATGTTAATGTGAGAAACAACAATATGAATAATCTGATACAATCGCATGATATAGTGCCATATGATCATATCAAGGTTGGTGACTGTAAAATATTACATATATTCATTATAATATCACATGATGAGCACTACTACATGATTGCTCATCTTGTATGATTTATGTGATAAGCTGTATCTCATGATTGATACATTGAGACTATAAAACGATGGATAACCATTTGACACTATACATGATATTATTATGAGAGATGTTAGCATATGCTTTGATATCCTGCTACATTGGTTTTATATGAGTATATATCACATATTATACGGCATCAGAATTTCATGACCATGCACGAGTTAATGTGTATAAAAAATACTTCTGTGCATGGTTTACAATCTATTTGTAGCAGGATAACAACTGGTTAAACTATACATCTATTGAGGATATAATGACAGCGTATGTATGTGATATTTGCATAATGCAAAAGGAAAGTAATGCCTCCCTTGAAAGTGCAGGATCCCGGATGCATTTATTCACTGTTTAAATTGTGCAGTCTGTTCAGAAATGTTTTTGTTTTTTTTTTATGCCGGCTGAGTCGCAGCATAGCGGTATATGTTTATTGAGATCATGTGGGCATCACCCATGACATAGTGGATGACGTTGCAATGGGACAACGTGATACCGGCGATCTTCTCACACATGCGTAGTAGAGGAAAGCAGACGCCGACAGTATACACTCATGTGATCACCATGGAGATGACAGCCTCGAGGAGGAGGGAGATGCTGGCACCTGAGATGATTGTATGCAAATGGACATCTGTGACTAGGAGGGGTTGCAAACTAGGTGGAGGGTTTTGATTTGTTAATTGCTTTACTGTGATACTATTTATATGTGATTGTGCACCACTATGAGTGAGCTTGACAAAGGCCAACATGGCCGAAACGTTGCCTGTTTTTCTGTGATGGGGGAATAAAATTTTGGATATCAATTTGCACCCTGGATGCTGCCGAAGTCTTTTTTCATTGTTGATTGCGAGACAGAGGTTGCGTAGGAAGAGGAGGAGGGTGGTTTAGTGGAGGAAGCATACACCGCCGCAGATACCAGCACCGAGCTGGGGCCTGCAATTCGGGGGGTGGGTAGGACGTGAGCGGTCCCAGGCTCTGACTCGGTCCCAGCCTCCACTAAATTCATCCAATTTGCTGTCAGGGAGATATAGTGGCCCTGCCCGCCTGTGCTTGTCCACGTGTCCGTTGTTAAGTGGACCTTGCCAGTAACCGCGTTGGTGAGGGCACGTACAATGTTGCGGGATACGTGGTCGTGCAGGGCTGGGACGGCACATCGGGAAAAGTAGTGGCGACTGGGAACTGAGTAGCGCGGGGCCGCCGCCGCCATCATGCTTTTGAAAGCCTCCGTTTCCACAAGCCTATACGGCAGCATCTCCAGGCTGATCAATTTGGCTATGTGCACGTTTAACGCTTGAGCATGCGGGTGCGTGGCAGCGTACTTGCGCTTGCGCTCAAACACTTGCGCTAGCGACGGCTGGATGGTGCGCTGAGAGACATTGCTGGATGGGGCCGAGGACAGCGGAGGTGAGGGTGTGGGTGCAGGCCAGGAGACGGTAGTGCCTGTGTCCTGAGAGGGGGGTTGGATCTCAGTGGCAGGTTGGGGCACAGGGGGAGATGCAGTGGTGCAAAACGGAGGCCGTGAATGGCCTTCGTCCCACCTTGTGGGATGCTTGGCCATCATATGTCTGCGCATGCTGGTGGTGCTGAGGCTGGTGGTGGTGGCTCCCCGGCTGATCTTGGCTCGACAAACCTTGCACACCACAGTTCGTCGGTCGTCTGCACTCTCAGTGAAAAACTGCCACACCTTTGAGCACCTCGGCCTCTGCACGGTGGCATGGCGCGAGGGGGCGCTTTGGGAAACAGCTGGTGGATTATTCGGTCTGGCCCTGCCTCTACCCCTGGCCACCGCACTGCCTATTCCAACCTGCCTTGCTGCTGCACTTGTCTCCCCCTCTGAAGACCTGTCCTCAGTAGGCTTAGCAAACCAGGTGGGGTCAGTCACCTCATCGTCCAGCAGCTCTTCCTCCGAATCCTCTGTGCGCTCCTCCACAGGACTTACTGCCCTTACTACTACCTCACTGATAGACAACTGTGTCTCATCGTCATCGTCCTCCTCACCTACTGAAAGCTCTTGAGACAGTTGCTGGAAGTCCCCAGCCTCATCCCTCAGACCCCGGGAACTTTCCAAAGGTTGGGCATCGGTCACGACAAACTCCTCCGGTGGGAGAGGAACCATTGCTGCCCAATCTGGGCAGGGGCCCGAGAACAGTTCCTGTGAGTCTGCCTGCTCCTCAGAATGTGTCATTTTCATGGAGTGAGGAGGCTGGGAGGAAGGAGGAGCAGCAGCCAGAGGATTCAGAGTTGCAGATGTGGACGGCGTAGAAGACTGGGTGGTGGATAGTTTGCTGGATGCACTTTCTGCCATCCATGACAGGACCTGCTCACACTGCTCAGTTTCTAATAAAGGTCTACCGCGTGGACCCATTAATTGTGAGATGAATCTGGGGACCCCAGAAACTTGCCTCTCTCCTAATCCCGCAGCAGTCGGCTGCGATACACCTGGACCAGGAGCTCGGCCTGTGCCCACACCCTACCTGGGGCCTCCACGTCCTCACCCGCGTCCACGTCCTCTAGGCCTACCCCTACCCCTCAGCATGGTGTATTACGAGTAGAGCAGAAACAGTACGCTGTAATTAAATGTGCCGCTTATTGGCCTGTGGTTGGAGGCTGACTTCGCTTATGGAACGCACAGCAGAGCCAGGAAACAATTATGCGCAAGCCTGTAGTGAGACCTAGGTGCGTATGACTGAGCTACTGGAATTCACAGGGCAAAACCAGTCAAGTGGCCAAAGGCCAGTGGTAGGCCTTAAGTATTTTGCTTCAATTTTTTAAAATGGTGAGGTGAAAAACCAGACAGACACCGTATGCAGCGTATATATGTATACTCTTTCCCTCGGGCGGAATGACGGCAATCATGTAACGGACACAGCAGAGCCAGGAAACAATTATGCGCAAGCCTGCTGTAACGCTTAGCTGGGTAATAATGAGCGACTACTAGTACCCCCAGCAGACACGCAGTAAACTGAAGACGGTCACAGGCAGCCCAAATATAGTATTTTTTTCCAATTTTTGGGAAAAAGCCCACTGCCTATATAGCCTGTATATAGATTTCCCTGTTGGAGGATGACTGTGGTTATTGAAAGCACAGTGCAGCCAGAAAAAATTATGCACAAGGCTGCAGTAACACCTAGATGAGTATTAATGAGCGACTACTACCCCCAGCAGACATGCAGTAAATTGAACACAGTCACAGGCAGCCCAAAGATTTTTTTTTCCAATTTTTTTTTAAAAAGCCCACTGCCTATATAGCCAGTATATCTCTTTCCCTGTACCACTGTCCCTGCCTCACCGGTACTGCCCCTATACTCAGTAAAATGACTGCAGACTGAGGACGCTATGGTCTGCACGCCCGATATACAAAAAAAAAAGAAATTTGCAAAGCTGCTAAAAGCAGCCTCAACAGTACTGCACACGGTCAGATGTGGTCCTAAGAAGGACCGTTGGGGTTCTTGAAGACGAAGATAACAGCCTAACACTCTCCCTATAGCAGCTACAGCAAGACGGCACTTTCCCTAATGTCTCTCAGCGTGCATCTGTGGCGAGCTGCGGGCGGCCCCAGTTTCTATACTCGGGTGTCACCTGATCTCCCCAGCCACTCACTGCAGGGGGGTGGGATAGGGCTGGAACTTCACAGGAGGAAGTTGTAATGCCTTCCCTGTGTTTCTATTGGCCAGAAAAGGGCGCAAATTTCTCAGGGAAGAAAATGGAAGTGACTCGAACACCACGTGGTACTCGTCTCGAGTAACGAGCATCTCGAACACCCTAATACTCGAACGAGCATCAAGCTCGGACGAGTATGCTCGCTCATCTCTATAGTTAATCAAAAAAGTTTATAAATTTAGGCATCATCTGTGAATAGAGGTTTAATACGTGCTGACTGCTGCTGCTTCAGTGATTTAATTATATTACATGAGGGATGCTGTAATAACAAAAAATCCAAAATTGCTTTATTTTTTGTTCATTTCTTCTGCAAAATAAAATTATACTGACCTGCAGTGTAAAGGTAACATTATAACACTCCATAATAATAATGTGGAGACTTCCTTGATGCATATGTCACTTTAAGTATGTTGATTTTTGTTGTTGGTGTACCACACTTTGCTTGAGAAACCACAACCTAAGTAAGAAGTAGGAGTCAGGTGGTCAGAAAATAGGCAGCCTGTATTTGTTAGACAAGACCCACACAATAGTTGGTTTCAATAGTTCATATAAAAGAGAGGAAAGGAGTTTAGGAGAAAAGTTCAAGATGAGGTTCTGAGAAGAGCAGGGTTAGGAGACCAGGGGAGAGGAGATAGATAAAACCAGTGTGGTGGGAAGGCAAAAACTGTGAGTACCAAAGTTTCATAAGCTTTGGGGTAAAGCGCAAGAGAAAGCAGAGAAAGCAGGATTTTCAATGGTATAGAGAATAAAAACATAACTAGATGAGTAAGAAATTGCTACAAGTAACTGTACTTCTCTTTTAAGTGTAAGGCTCCACTTATAGTTAAGATAAGAAGGAGGGAGAAAAGCAGGAGGACAAAGCATAGAGGACAGAAAGTATTCCCGTGCTTACTTACTATTAAGGAGCCCATCAGTGTTTATAAATGTTTTCTGCACTTCATGCCTGCACTTGTTCAAATTGATATAACTGAATTGCCTAAGTAAAATCTACCTCAAGAGAAAGTAATCCTTTGCTCCAGTAAAATATAGTATTCTATGGTTTCACCATTCATCCTGCCGCCTGGAGTCCCTTCCCACCACTGGACATATACAGTGAGGTATCACACTTTCCTTCAGGGAAAAGGATATGTTTTATGTTAATTTTTCCATTTTAATTATTATTTTGTCTGGCACAGATCTCAGCCTCTGTATGGACTGGCGTCACAAACCTGGCGATGACCATCTTACCCTGCACAAGAAGCACAAATAGCCAAAAACTTACATTATTTTATTTTTCCTACTTTGCACCACCTTCTGCTAGTGGGGGAAAGCCGCAGAGCCACTGTGACTACCACCATTGCTGCCCATCCCCATTGCGGTCTAGCTGGTTGCATTAGGGTCCCCATTACCCCATATAGCCTCCTCTTTGATTTGGCACTTAGTACTGTGATTGTGTCAAGTGGGCTTTCCGCACTATTAAATGGTGACATCATATGTGATTGACAGCGAATGGTGAAAGAAACCAATTGTCAATGAATTCTGAACCGATTGACAGTGAGCGGTGGGGACCACCCACTTGACGCATTTACAGCAGTAAGACCTGAATCTATGAATAGTCTTAATAGGGGTGAGTATGAACAAAAGATAAACATAGCTGGAGTCAGGGGGGCTGCAGCTGTGGAGCTATACATCGGCTCTCCTTAGGACATGACAGGTCCACTTTGAAGCTCTTCTACCACTTAAAGGCAACAGATGTTGCAAAGGACCTTTTGTTGCTCCACCATTATGACATTCTAGGCCTGGGTATCTTCCTCCAGGCACACGTCATCTGCCTCTATAGTATTGTACATACCCCCTTGTTTGCCTCTATGGTTCTGTACAGAAGTGTTTCACTGAGGTGCTGAGGGCCCACCAGAAAAATGATTTCCAGGGAACACTGAGCACTTTGTGATCAATTTGTTGTGCAGGGAATAATGATAGAGATTGTCAATAGTGGGGTCCAAAACGCTATTGAGGGATACGATTACCTAACTGTTCAATTAAATTGTCTTTGGTGAGTATATGAACACCTTCACAACCGCATAGCTTAAATATATGTCATGTCATGGCAGACAGTACATGGAACATGCTTGGGAGCTGATCTTGCTATATACTTGGTAAATGTAGCTGTGATCAGTTATCTCTGATCATGGCTGCTTAACTACTAGGATGCCACAGTCAGTGCTGACCTCAGCATCTAAGCAGCAAGCAATTGCAGCAAGACGATGGAGTGCAAATAGCAACCCAGAGCCTAGAATGGGTGTCAGTTAAGCCCTGCTTGTATAAGGACTAAAGAGCCAACAATTAAAATGCTACAGATATAACTCTGCTAACACATCTTGCATTAGTGGGTTGCTGACTTAATTTGTTGTGGCTTGGTACATTATGCAACTTGCATAGTGTGACCCCCATTCAAACTGAATGGCAGTGGAGGCACTACACAGATAGCACAGTGTCACCTGGTGGTATACAACAGAAATATAGTGGACCATCCTTCAAAGATGGCACTGCTGCAGCTGTATCTACTGCTATACAGAAAAATGGCATTATATTGTAAATGCAATCAAGTGACTATAAATTGAAGACCCCTAGTGGGGATTAAAATAAATCCCTACTGGGAATTTAAGTTAAAAAATGGAAAAAAAAGGTTTATTACATTATTAAAATTTTAAATTACAATAAAAATTAAAAGTTAACTACTTTATCCATTTTCCCATGAAAAAATCTAAACAACAATAAGAAAACCTTAAGAAAACATTCGGTATTGTCATGTCCATATGGCTGCTATACACAGTTAACGCTTGTGTAACAGCCCCAATTGTCGGACTGCACCTGTGCTTGAGGGTTAGTCTGGGAAAAGTTGGAAGAATGCCAGCACTAGCGTTAGCCACTAGCTCTCCTGCAACAGCAGCCTAGGAGGCCAAACTATTAAGATCTGTCACTGCAGGTTTTCTGGGCATCGTCTGCTGATACAGAATTGACTAAAAGGTGATTAATGAGTGGTAGGTAGCCCAAAATAGTTCCAATTCCATCTACAGATCACCCTGCAGGAACAACACAACGCAGCCCCACAGACAAAAAATAAAATGGTAATGGAGAGGGGGGGGGGGGGTCACAATTTTGCAGCAAAGCTGTTATTTAAAAGTTTTTGTTTTTTTTATTTTTAATACAAAATATCATTTATGTACTATTTCACTGAAATCATACAGATTTACAGAATAAAATGAACATGTCATTTAAAGCTCATCATAAATGCTGTAAAGAGAAGGATTCCCTAAATTGGTGAAATTGCATTATTTATTGTTTTACTCCTGTTATATTTTTTAGGTTGTTCATATAGTTTATTGTAAATAAATGGAGTCATTAAAAACCCATCTCATCTTGCAAAATAACAAGCCCTCATACAGCTTTGTCACCAGAAAAATTGCCAAAGTTTGGTACCATGTTAGCCAGTAGAGTAAAGTGTGATTGTTCTCATCCAGAGAAATCAAGTAATCTTGTAGTAGGATACCTCTTAATGGTGAGCCTTCGAACTTCTCAGGGTCCTTCATCAGGCATAATGGAACAAATCTGTATACAGTATATATTAATCTGTGTATATATTAAATAGATCTCTAGGTGTGTTCCATTATGCCTGAAGAAAGTCCCTGAGAGGTTTTGAAAGCTTGCTGTAACATCATGTATTTTGTTAGCCATTAACCCCTTTCCGCTCCAGGGTGTAAGTTTATGTCCTGGCAGCGGGTTACTTCCCGCAACAGGGCGTAAACCTACGTCCTGGGGATAGCGCGAGATCATAAGTGATCTCGCGCTATCCCGCAGCGGGAGCCGGATGTCAGTCATAGCCGGCCTCCCACTGCAACAACGAGGGTACATCGGAGATGCGCCCCCGCTGTTAACCTCTTCCCTGCCCCGATCTATGTAGATTGCGGCATGGGAAGGGTTCGCAGAGAGCCCGGCTGGTTGCTATGGTAACAGTATGCCAGATATCAGGGTCCTGTATTGCCACAGCCTGTGATCGCTGTATAAGAGATATAGCCCTGCCATACCTTATCACAGCGATCATCAGTGCTGTGCCTTAAGTCCCCCAGAGGGACACAAACAGTTTAAAAAAATATATAAAAATGTACTGAAAAGAAAAATGTAAAAAAAAGAGTTAAAAACCTTTTTTTGTGCTTTTTGTCATATTAGCATAAAAAAAGGTTAAAAAAATACCACATATTTGGTATTGTCGCGTCCGTAACGATGTGTTCAATGCGTTGCACATGCTTTTGACTTTGCACGTAAAAAAAAAAGTAAAAAAAGCTAAAAAACGGAGGCAAAATGCTCATTTTTAGCGTTTTGCCTCCCTATAAACGCAATAAAAGTGATCAAAAAAGCCGTATGTACCCCAAAATGGTACCCATAAAAGCTACAGCTCGTCTCACAAAAAATAAGCCCTTACAGAGCTCCATACATAGAAAAATAAAAAAGTTACAGGACTTTAAATGCAACGATTTAGAGAAAAAAAAAAAGATTTCCAAAAAAGGGGTTTTATTGCAGAAAAGTAAAAAAACCTGAAAAAATGTTGGTATTGTTGTAATCTTACTGGCCCGCAGAAAAAAAAAAAGGATTGTGTCATTTATGCTGCATGATTAACACTGTAAAAAAAAATCTATGGCAGAATTGATGTGTTTTCTCTCCCTGTTATCATAAAAAAATAATAATAAAACTTTTACAGTATAGTCTATGCACCCAAAAATGGCACCATCAAAAACTACAGTTCGTCACACAAAACACAAGCACTTATACGGCCGCGTCGACGGAAAAATAAAAATGTTATGACTTTTGAAATATGGAGATGAAAATCCGCCAAAAATCGTTGCGTCCTTAAGCCCAAAATAGGCCATGTCCTTAAGGGGTCAAAAGGCATCATATCTAAAACAGTACTTGGTTTCTCTTACTGAGAACAATCACACAGAAAAATGACAAAATTCATGGCTTCTGTATGGCAGGGGTGAAAAATAAAAGGACATGAAAGGGTCTCTAGAATATGTTGGCACTGTGAATGCATAAATAATTCCTTCTCTTGTCTCTCAGATGCCACTAGTCGATGTGTACCCTTCCCAGGTAACTACCCAAGAAATGTCTATACATGTACAAGGCTTAATGTCAGTAATTAAGGACACTGAGATCCGACGAGCTGGAATACGCCGCTACATACGGACCTTTACCTCAGCTGTACGGAAAAGCCTAATCATTACCCAGGATGAGAAATCCACATCCTGGGGGGGGGGGGGGGGGGGGGGGGGGGTAAATGTCGTATTACACTGGGGGTCAATAGGTGGGGTCTGCAACTGTAGAAGTACATATCATAGGTATAGACATACAGTTGGATTTGTCCGGGGGGTACATTAACTGCACATGAACACATAAAATGGCACCAGGATGAACATTCACTGTAAGACAGGGGGCACAACCTGTGGTCGGGGGCTTCATGATACCATTCCGTGCACCATCCAACCATCTGATCTGGTCTGGTTTCAGCATCACGTGGGAGCAGCCACGTGGTGTACTAATAGTGCACGATGTGGCGCCTATATGTCCACAGATTGGGGGTCTCTGTACAGTGTAGCACTTCAGAGAGGAGTGTATCTGGAATCACGTTTAACGAGGGGCTCTTCAGCTCCGACTTTGTGAGCCTCACACAATACCTTTTCTTCTCTTCAATATAGTTCGATTGGTGGATGAGACCGGTGAGGAAAAGGTTGTGTTCGGTATGTCGTATTCTGCAGTATTTTTCTCACATTTTTTCCTTCCAATCTTCAGTCCGAAAATTAAATGGGAGTAGTGCCAATTCAGGATGTACCACAAGGGCTTGTCCTACTCGTGTATGATTCTCGGACGAAAATAGCACATCAGTGCCCAACACATCAGACAGCACACAGAAGGGATGTCCATGTGCTGTGCAATCTGATTTGTACCCAAGAACCTTAGATATGACATGTTACGTCTGTGTGTGAGTACCATTAGTGAGGGAGATTCTCTATTCAAAATATGACAATTTGTTGATGGAAACAGCAGCATGAATTTCGTGTTTGTATGACAAGTTATAGAATTAGTGGCAAGTCAGCTAATTTGATAAAAGGTGTTTACCTGTTTGTATGGAAAATGTTATGAATTTTAGAGTAACTGAGGAATAAAATATCTATACACATAGAGGAGTGTTAGATTCTCCTCAGGCTCCATGTACCAATGCCCCTCTGCTGAATGTGCCACCCCTCCCTCTCTCCTCATTTAGGACCTATAGAATGCTTTTGCCATATTTTATGCTTGTATGACACCAGGAAGTTACATTACACAGGGGTGCCAATACTTTTGCAATTACCATTGAATAATCAAGTTGTAACCCCTTTACTTTTCCTATTTAGGGCCTAAAGAATTGTTACGCTAAATTTCATATTTGTACGACACTGAGAAGGTACATTACATAGGGATGCCAATACTTTTGCACTTAGTATTGAATAATCAATTTGTGACCCTTTTACTTTTTTAAATTTAAGACCTAAAGAAGGCTTGTGCCAAATTTCATGTTTGTACGACACCGGGAAGCTAGAGAATTAGATTTGGTACATTACGCATAGGTGCTAACATTTTTGCAATTAACATTGAATTTTCGAGTCGTTACCCCTTTACTTTTCCTATTTAGGACCTAAAGAATGTCCCTGCCAAATTTCATGTTTGTACATCATCGGGAAGTTAGAGAATTAGATTTGGTACATTACATAGGGGTGCCAATACTTTTGTACTTAGCATTGAATAATCGAGTTGTGACCACTTTACTTTTCCTATTTAGGACCTAAGGAATGATCATCCCAGACTTCATGTCTGTACAACATCGGGAAGTTAGAGAATTAGTGGCGAGTCAGTCAGTCAGAGCTGATAGATAGATAGATAGATAGATAGATAGATAGATAGATAGATAGATAGA
The DNA here is from genome assembly GCA_035609135.1 of Eleutherodactylus coqui. Lineage (NCBI taxonomy): Eukaryota > Metazoa > Chordata > Amphibia > Anura > Eleutherodactylidae > Eleutherodactylus > Eleutherodactylus coqui. The sequence goes on along the minus strand of CM069405.1, from coordinate 22,789,333 downwards.
TAGATAGATAGATAGATAGATAGATGTTCCTTATTGTGTTTGGTTTTTGGACTTGTCTTGTCTCTTTATGACTTTGCCCTTTAGCTCCTGGGAGGGTCTGTTTCCTGAATCATGTAGTAAACCACGTCTGGATCTCATAATGAGCCAAAATGTAGCAAGACATAAAGAAAAACCCATAATAAATCATCACCAAGTACTTTGTAGACAACAATGATGAGGATTAGTCTCCAATAGAGATGAGCGAGCACCAAAATGCTCGGGTGCTCGTTACTTGGGACGAACTTTCCGCGATGCTCGAGGGTTCGTTTCGAGTAACGAACCCCATTGAAGTCAATGGGCGACCCGAGCATTTTTGTATTTCGCCGATGCTCGCTAAGGTTTTCATGTGTGAAAATCTGGGCAATTCAAGAAAGTGATGGGAACGACACAGCAACGGATAGGGCAGGCGAGGGGCTACATGTTGGGCTGCATCTCAAGTTCACAGGTCCCACTATTAAGCCACAATAGCGGCAAGAGTGGGTGCCCCCCCCTCCCAACAACTTTTACTTCTGAAAAGCCCTCATTAGCATGGCATACCTTAGCTAAGCACCACACTACCTCCAACAAAGCACAATCACTGCCTGCATGATACTCCGCTGCCACTTCTCCTGGGTTACATGCTGCCAAACCCCCCCCCCCCACGACCCAGTGTCCACAGCGCACACCAAACTGTCCCTGCCCAGCCTTCAGCTGCCCTCATGCCACGCCACCCTCATGTCTATTTATAAGTGCGTCTGCCACAGGAAAAGCAGGCACACACTGCAGAGGGTTGGCATGGCTAGGCAGCGACCCCCCCCCCATAAAAGGGGCGGGCCGATAGTCCACAATGCTGTACAGAAGCAATGAGAAATCCAATCCTGTGCCACCTCCATTTGGAGCTGCACACGTGGGCATAGCAATGGGGAACCTATGTGCCACACACTATTCATTCTGTCAAGGTGTCTGCACGCCCCAGTCAGACCGCGGTTTTTTATAAATAGTCACAGGCAGGTACAACTCCGCAATGGGAATTCCGTGTGCACCCACAGCATGGGTGGCTCCCTGGAACCCACCCGCTGTACATAAATGTATCCCATTGCATTGCCCATCACAGCTGAGGTAATGTCGTGGTTAATGCAGGTGGGCTTCGGCCCACACTGCATGCCCCAGTCTGACTGGGGTTCTTTACAAGTGGACACATGCAGTTACAACTCTCTGTGGACCCACAGCATGGGTGGGTGCCAGGAAGCCACCGGCGGTACATAAATATATCCCATTGCAGTGCCCATCACAGCTGAGGTAATGTCGTGGTTAATGCAGGTGGGCTTCGGCCCACACTGCATGCCCCAGTCTGACTGGGGTTCTTTACAAGTGGACAGATGTAGGTTAAACTCTGTGTGCACCTACAGCATGGGTGGGTGCCAGGAAGCCACCGGCGGTACATAAATATATCCCATTGCATTGCCCAACACAGCTGAGGTAATGTCGTGCTTAATGCAGGTGGGCTTCGGCCCACACTGCATGCCCCAGTCAGACTGGGGTTCTTTACAAGTGGACAGATGTAGGTTAAACTCCGTGTGCACCTACAGCATGGGTGGCTCCCTGGAACCCACCGGTGGTACATAAATATATCCCATTGCAGTGCCCTACTCAGCAGAGCTAACGTCAGATACAATACAGGTGGGCTTCGGCCCTCACTGCATGCCCCAGTCAGACTGGGGTTCTTTACAAGTGGACAGATGTAGGTTAAACTCCGTGTGCACCAACAGCATGGGTGGGTGCCAGGAAGCCACCGGCGGTACATAAATATATCCCATTGCATTGCCCAACACAGCTAAGGTAATGTCGTGCTTAATGCAGGTGGGCTTCGGCCCACACTGCATGCCCCAGTCAGACTGGGGTTCTTTACAAGTGGACAGATGTAGGTTAAACTCCGTGTGCACCTACAGCATGGGTGGCTCCCTGGAACCCACCGGTGGTACATAAATATATCCCATTGCAGTGCCCTACTCAGCAGAGCTAACGTCAGATACAATACAGGTGGGCTTCGGCCCACACTACATGCCCCAGTCAGACTGGGGTTCTTTACAAGTGGACAGATGTAGGTTAAACTCCGTGTGCACCTACAGCATGGGTGGGTGCCAGGAAGCCACCGGCGGTACATAAATATATCCCATTGCATTGCCCAACACAGCTGAGGTAATGTCGTGCTTAATGCAGGTGGGCTTCGGCCCACACTGCATGCCCCAGTCAGACTGGGGTTCTTTACAAGTGGACAGATGTAGGTTAAACTCCGTGTGCACCTACAGCATGGGTGGCTCCCTGGAACCCACCGGTGGTACATAAATATATCCCATTGCAGTGCCCTACTCAGCAGAGCTAACGTCAGATACAATACAGGTGGGCTTCGGCCCACACTGCATGCCCCAGTCAGACTGGTAATATGTACCTTAACAGTAACCTCGTTGGTGGTAATGTGGTGGTGACTGCGGACCTAGTAGCGCGGTTTTATGTAGTTGGTTTTCGGAATGTGGCCAAGATTAAGTGGGCCGTGGCGGGGGGATGGTGGTGGGGCTCTCTTGTAGTGTCGTTAAAGGTGAAATTCTTGGACTGCCACCAAACGGACCAATGCAAAGGTATTTGCCAAGAATGTTTTCATTGTTGGAGGAGAAGGGGGATGTTTTGGAGGCACTATGTGTCCTCTCCACGTGTTCGTGGTTATATGCACCTTAACAGTAACAGCGTTGGTGGGAAATGGCGTCGCCGCCATCATGTCTTTGTGAAGCCTCTGTTTCCACACCCCAGTGACATACCATTAGCTGCGGTATAGGCAGAGCCCAGAATTATTAACATTTCAGCGGTAGTATTAGGGACAGGCCCCACTAACATATCACTAGCAGCAGTATAGGGGGAGCGCAGTCTTAGTTCCATTTCAGTAATAGTAGCACTCAAGACAGGCCCCAGTAACAATTCCAAAGCAGCAGTATAGGAGGAGCGCAGTCTTAGTTCCATTTCAGTAATAGTAGCACTCAAGACAAGCCCCAGTAACAATTCCGAAGCAGCAGTATAGGAGGAGCGCAGTCTTAGTTCCATTTCAGTAATAGTAGCACTCAAGACAAGCCCCAGTAACAATTCCGAAGCAGCAGTATAGGAGGAGCGCAGTCTTAGTTCCATTTCAGTAATAGTAGCACTCAAGACAAGCCCCAGTAACAATTCCCATTGCAGCAGTTTAGGGAGATAACAGTCTCTTTCACATTTCAGTAGCTGCAGTATAGACAAGGCCCCAGTTACATTTATGTAGCAAAAGTGTAGGCCAACCCCACACACCTTTCTGTACCATGAGTGCAGGCGAAGAACATAGAAATGACAATGATTACACTGTAGGTGAGGGCCCAAAAAAATTGGTGTAGCAACAGTACTAATGTACCTCATAAAAAATTGGCCATGCCCAACCAAGATGGCAGGTGAAACCCATTAATCGCTTTGGTTAATGTGGCTTAAGTGGTAACTAGGCCTGGAGGCAGCCCAGTTTAACGAAAAATGTGTTGAAGTTAAAGTTTCATCGCTTGTAAGAGCATTGAAACGTATAAAAATTGTTTGGAAAAATTATATGAGTGAGCCTTGTGGCCCAAAGAAAAATTGCCCGTTCGGCGTGATTACGTGAGGTTTCAGGAGGAGGAGCAGGAGGAGGAGGAGGAATATTATACACAGATTGATGAAGCAGAAATGTCACCGTTTTGGATGGTGATACAGAACGATGCTTCCATCCGCGGGTGCAGCCTACGTATTGCTTAGGTATCGCTGCTGTCCGCTGGTGGAGAAGAGAAGTCTGGGGAAATCCAGGCTTTGTTCATCTTGATGAGTGTAAGCCTGTCGGCACTGTCGGTTGACAGGCGTGTACGCTTATCTGTGATGATTCCCCCAGCCGCACTGAACACCCTCTCTGACAAGACGCTAGCCGCAGGACAAGCAAGCACCTCCAGGGCATACAGCACGAGTTCAGGCCACGTGTCCAGCTTCGACACCCAGTAGTTGTAGGGGGCAGAGGCGTCACGGAGGACGGTCGTGCGATCGGCTATGTACTCCCTCACCATCCTTTTACAGTGCTCCCGCCGACTCAGCCTTGACTGGGGAGCGGTGACACAGTCTTGGTGGGGAGCCATAAAGCTGTCCAGGGCCTTAAAGAGTGTTGCACTGGCTGTGCTGAACATGCTGCTCGATCTCCGTACCTCCCCTGCTACCTGGCCCTCGGAACTGCGCCTTCTGCCACTAGCGCTGTCGGAGGGGAATTTTACCATCAGCTTGTCCGCCAGGGTCCTGTGGTATAACAACACTCTCGAACCCCTTTCCTCTTCGGGAATGAGAGTGGAAAGGTTCTCCTTATACTGTGGGTCGAGCAGTGTGTACACCCAGTAATCCGTAGTGGCCAGAATGCGTGCAACACGAGGGTCACGAGAAAGGCATCCTAACATGAAGTCAGCCATGTGTGCCAGGGTACCGGTACGCAACACATGGCTGTCTTCACTAGGAAGATCACTTTCAGGATCCTCCTCCTCCTCCTCCGCCTCCTCCTCCTCAGGCCATACACGCTGAAAGGATGACAGGCAAGCAGCATGGGTACCGTCAGCAGTGGGCCAAGCTGTCTCTTCCCCCTCCTCCTCATGCTCCTCCTCCTCCTCCTCCTGTACGCGCTGAGATATAGACAGGAGGGTGCTCTGACTATCCAGCGGCATACTGTCTTCCCCCGCCTCCGTTTCCGAGCGCAAAGCATTTGCCTTTATGCTTTGCAAGGAACTTCTCAAGATGCATAGCAGAGGAATGGTGACGCTAATGATTGCAGCATCGCCGCTCACCACCTGGGTAGACTCCTCAAACTTTCCAAGGACCTAGAAGATGTCTGCCAACCAGGCCCACTCTTCTGAAAATAATTGAGGAGGCTGACTCCCACTGCGCCGCCCATGTTGGAGTTGGTATTCCACTATAGCTCTACGCTGCTCATAGAGCCTGGCCAACATGTGGAGCGTAGAGTTCCACCGTGAGGGCACGTCGCACAGCAGTCGGTGCACTGGCAGATTAAACCGATGTTGCAGTGTCCGCAGGGTGGCAGCGTCCGTGTGGGACTTGCAGAAATGTGCGCAGAGCCGGCGCACCTTTCTGAGCAGGTCTCACAAGCGTGGGTAGCTTTTCAGAAAGCGCTGAACCACCAAATTAAAGACGTGGGCCAGGCATGGCACGTGCGTGAGGCTGCCGAGCTGCAGAGCCGCCACCAGGTTACGGCCGTTGTCACACACGACCATGCCCGGTTGGAGGCTCAGCGGCGCAAGCCAACGGTCGGTCTGCTCTGTTAGACCCCGCAGCAGTTCGTGGGCCGTGTGCCTCTTCTCTCCTAAGCTGAGTAGTTTCAGCACGGCCTGCTGACGCTTGCCCACCGCTGTGCTACCACGTCGCGCGACACCGACTGCTGGCGACGTCCTGCTGCTGCTGACACATCTAGATTGCGAGACAGAGGTTGAGGAGGAGGAGGGTGCTTTAGTGGAGGAAGCATACACAGCCGAACATACCACCACCGAGCTGGGGCCCGCAATTCTGGGGGTGGGTAGGACGTGAGCCATCCCAGGCTCTGACTCTGTCCCAGCCTCCACTAAATTCACCCAATGTACCGTCAGGGAGATGTAGTGGCCCTGCCCGCCTGTGCTTGTCCACGTGTCCGTTGTTAAGTGGACCTTGCCACTAACCGCATTGGTGAGGGCACGTACAATGTTGCGGGAGACGTGGTCGTGCAGGGCTGGGATGGCACATCGGGAAAAGTAGTGGCGACTGGGAAGTGAGTAGCGCGGGGCCGCCGCCGCCATCATACTTTTGAAGGACTCCGTTTCCAAAACCCTATACGGCAGCATCTCAAGGCTGATAAATTTGGCTATGTGGACGGTTAACGCTTGAGCGTGCGGGTGCGTGGCGCCGTACTTGCGCTTGCGCTCCAACACTTGCGCTAGCGACGGCTGGACGGTGCGGTGCGAGACATTGGTGGATGGGGCCGAGGACAGCGGAGGTGAGGGTGTGGGTGCAGGCCAGGAGACGGTAGTGCCAGTGTCCTGAGAGGGGGGTTGGATCTCAGTGGCAGGTTGGGGCACAGGGGGAGAGGCAGCGGTGCAAACCGGAGGCGGTGAACGGCCTTCGTCCCACCTTGTGGGGTGCTTGGCCATCATATGTCTGCGCATGCTGGTGGTGGTGAGGCTGTTGGTGGTGGCTCCCCGGCTAATCTTGGCGCGACAAAGGTTGCACACCACTGTTCGTCGGTCGTCAGGCGTCTCTGTGAAAAACTGCCAGACCTTAGAGCACCTCGGCCTCTGCAGGGTGGCATGGCGCGAGGGTGCGCTTTGGGAAACAGTTGGTGGATTATTCGGTCTGGCCCTGCCTCTACCCCTGGACACCGCACTGCCTCTTGCAACCTGCCCTGCTGCTGCCCTTGCCTCCCCCTCTGAAGACCTGTCCTGAGTAGGCGTTGCACACCAGGTGGGGTCAGTCACCTCATCGTCCTGCTGCTCTTCCTCCGAATCCTCTGTGCGCTCCTCCCTGGGACTTACTGCCCTTACTACTACCTCACTGCAAGACAACTGTGTCTCATCGTCATCGTCCTCACCCACTGAAAGGTCTTGAGACAGTTGCCGGAAGTCCCCAGCCTCATCCCCCAGACCCCGGGAACTTTCCAATGGTTGCGCATCAGTGACGATAAACTCCTCTGGTGGGAGAGGAACCACTGCTGCCCAATCTGAGCAGGGGCCCGAGAACAGTACCTGGGAGTCTTCCCGCTCCTGAGCATGTGTCATTGCAGTGGAATGAGGAGGCTGGGAGGAAGGAGGAGCAACAGCCAGAGGATTCGGATTTGCAGCACTGGACGGCGCCGAACTGTGGGTGGATGATAGCTTGCTCGAAGCACTTTCTGCCATCCACGACAGGACCTGCTCACACTGCTCATTTTCTAATAAAGGTCTCCCGCGTGGACCCATTAATTGGGCAATGAATTTGGGGACGCCAGAAACGTGCCTCTCTCCTAATCGTGCAGCAATCGGCTGTGATACACCTTGATCAGGAGCTCGGCCTGTGCCCACACCCTCACTTGGGCCTATGCGTCCTCGGCCATGTCCACGTCCTCTAGGCCTACCCCTACCCCTCAGCATGCTGTATTACCTGTGATTTCCCAGCCAGGAAATAAATTGGCGCAAGCCTGCAGGCCAAATAGAATGTTTCTCTTTTTTTTTTTAAAGGGAAGGCCCACTGACTATATTAAATCAGATAAGATTAGAAATGTGTTCCACAGAACTGCAGTGTTATATGAAGTGCAGCAAAGCGGTGATTTTTCCCAGGCAGGAAATAAATTGGCGCAAGCCTGCTGTTAAACGTAGCTGGCTGCGTATGAATTCTTTACGTTCTCCACCCACCACACATGTACCCAGAACGCTGAGGACAGTCAGAGGCAGGCCAAATAGAATTTTTCCCTTTTTTTTTAAAGGGAAGGCCCACTGACTATATTCAATCAGATAAGAAATGTGTTCCACAGAACTGCAGTGTTATATGCAGTGCAGCAGAGCAGTGATTTTTCCCAGCCAGGAAATAAATTGGCGCAAGCCTGCTGTTAAACGTAGCTGGCTGCGTATGATTTCTTTACGTTCTCCACCCACCGCACACGTACCCAGAACGCTGAGGACTGTCAGAGGCAGGCCAAATAGAATTTTTCCCTTTTTTTTTAAAGAAAAGGCCCACTGACTATATTCAACCAATAATATATGTCTTCTGGCCCTGCCTACACAATTCTGTCCCTGTAGTATTACTGCAGGGCGCAATGCTCTGCACAGCCGATTTTGAAAAAAAAAATGTGCAACACTGCTAACAGCAGCCTGCATAGCACTGCACACGGTTAAATGTGGCCCTAAGAAGGACCGTTGGGGTTCTTGAAGCCTACACTCACTCCTAACACTCTCCCTGCCTAACCACCACTTCTGTCCCTGTAGTATTACTGCAGGGCGCAATGCTCTGCACGGCCGATTTTGAAAAAAAAAAAATTGTGCAACACTGCTAACAGCAGCCTGCACAGTACTGCACACGGATAGATGTGGCCCTAAGAAGGACTGTTGGGGTTCTTGAAGCCTACACTCACTCCTAACACTCTCCCTACAGCAGCTCTAACACAACAGCACTTTCCCTCAGCTAACTCACAAGGCATCTGAGGCGAGCCGCGGGAGGGGCCGATTTTTATACTCGGGTGACATCTGATCTCCCCAGCCACTCACAGCAGGGGGGTGGTATAGGGCTTGAACGTCACAGGGGGAAGTTGTAATGCCTTCCCTGTCTTTCAATTGGCCAGAAAAGCGCGCTAACGTCTCAGAGATGAAAGTGAAAGTAACCCGAACACCGCGTGGTGCTCGTTAAGAGTAACGAGCATCCCGAACACCCTAATATTCGCCCGAGCATCAAGCTCGGACGAGTACGTCCGCTCATCTCTAGTCTCCAATCTATTATTACTCTATCACCGAGGCAGAAAAGTTCCCACTGGAACAAGAAATCAAAATCACTGATGGGAACCACTAGTTAATAAAACATAACTTTTAATAATAAAATATTTTAAAAAAGCGTAGCCGGATATTCGTTATTATTGTGTATTTATTCTATGCGCTCAAAAGAGTGGTGTTGTGTTACTCGTATATATATGATCAGCTATGGGCCTGTAAATAATTGGGTTCATATGATGTATTGCTCTAATAACCCAAATGTAACGCCAGCAATTGTTACTGTTTGTCACTAGGTCAATGATATATCTTATTTAGATTATAATCAATGACCATTAAGTACTCATGGTGACAAATCTTAGTAAGCTACAATTAGCCGTGTTCATTGTTCTGTGTGATTTAGTTTGAACATGCAATTTTGGCCAGCAAATGATGGAAATACCGTATCGGTTTCTGGGATTGACCCAGTTAGTTTAATTGTAATCTGTGTATCCCACAGTTGGCAAATTGGATGTTACACACTTTTAGCGGAGGAGAATGTATATATCACATTAACATTCTTCTCAGATCAATGCTGATCCACTAGTGACACAGAATCCAAGAGATATAAGTCACCGAGCTGTTTGCCCTGTTTGTGACTGATTTTTTGCTGTCTAGCTCAAACAGAGGGACAATTTCATGCTTCTGGTTTCCAAGCATGAATGATCACCTCTAATATAAAGGAGGGAATGAACTATTTAAGTTTTTATAAATCCATCCCCTCCTATCTAGCCTGCCACCAATGCGTTTCCGCAGTGTTGTAAGCTCACTGTTTCATCAGGGTGGTTTAAATAAATGAGGACAGGTACATGCAGCCTGTCGGCTGCAGAGTTCTGAGCATAGATCTATGCTAATCTAGCTGATCATATATATACGAGTAACACAACACCACTCTTTTGAGCGCATAGAATAAATACACAATAATAACGAATATCCGGCTACGCTTTTTTAAAATATTTTATTATTAGAGATGAGCGAACGTACTCGTCCGAGCTTGATGCTCGGGCGAATATTAGGGTGTTCGGGATGTTCGTTATTCGTAACGAACACCACACGATGTTCGGATGTTCGGGTTACTTTAACTTTCTTCCCTGAGAAATCATTTCTATATGCGCTCAATGGGGCCGGCGGCAGCAGCGCCAACCCCATTGAGAACATATAGAAGACAAATCCTTCTTCTCTGCCACAGCTGTAACAGCTGTGACAGAGAAGAACGATGTTTGCCCATTGAATTCAATGGAACCGGCAATACAGCCGACTCCACTGAATGCAATGGGCTGCCGGCGATCGCGGGATGAATTGTCGGAAAGGGGTTAAATATATAAGCCCTTTCCTGCAATTCATCCAGAAATGTGTAAAAATAAAAAATATATATATACTCACCTGGTGCCGGCAGACGGAGTTCAGCGCGGCAGGCTGCAGTTCTCCTGAACTGCTCTGAACAGCTGTGAGTAGTATTCAGCCCCTGCCCCTGAGCCAATCAGAGGCAGCCCTCACTCACCCATTCATGAATTCATGAATGGGTGTGAGTGAGGGCTGGCCTCTGATTGGTCAGGCTGTGACCATTCAGAGGCATCTTATTCAGCAGGCGGGGATTTTAAATCCCCGGCTGCTGAATACTACTCACAGCTGTTCAGAGCAGTTCAGGAGAACTGCAGCCTGCCGCGCTGAACTCCGTCTGTCGGCACCAGGTGAGTATATATATATTTTTTATTTTTACACATTTCTGGATGAATTGCAGGAAAGGGCTTATATATTTAACCCCTTTCCGACAATTCATCCCGCGATCGCCGGCAGCCCATTGCATTCAGTGGAGTCGGCTGTATTGACGGCTCCATTGAATTCAATGGGCTAACATCGTTCTTCTCTGCCACAGCTGTTACAGCTGTGGCAGAGGAGAACTTGCTGTGTCGTTCCCATCATTTTCTTGAATTGCCAAGATTTTCACACATGAAAACCTTAGCGAGCATCGGCGAAATACAAAAATGTTGCGGTCGCCCATTGACTTCAATGGGGTTCGTTATTCGAAACGAACACCCGAACATCGCGGGAAGTTCGTTTCGAATAACGCGAACCCGAACATTTTGGTGTTCGCTCATCTTTATTTATTATTAAAAGTTATGTTTTATTAACTAGTGGTTCCCATCAGTGATTTTGATTCCAATCTATTATTATGTGTAGTTGATTGAACATTATTATGACATGCTGATTTAGGCCTCTTTCGCATGGAAGTTGCGTTTTTCGGCTAACTCTCACGTTCTTTCACCCATTCACATGGCCGGTTGTGCCGCAGCACAGATTTCCATCAGGGCGAGAAGCCTATGGGAGCTATTGGAAAAAGGAGAGGGGATGAAGGGGGAGGGAAGACCTATATTTTCCATCCGCGTGTAAAAGTGTCTGTCCGGAATCTGCAGCATATGTGGTATGCAATAAAATGTGCAGATACGTACATAATAGTGAGACCTTCACTGCGCAAAATTTGTGCAGTCGTGTGAATTTTTGCTTACACTCATATGAAGCTGCCCTATGGCCTTATTCACCCGAATGTATATACTCTGCTATTGTTACTAAATAAAAAAAAAAATCTGAAATATTGTAAGTAGAGATGAGCGAACGTACTCGACCACGCCCCTTTTTCGCCTGAGTACCGCGATTTTCGAGTACTTCCGTACTCGGGCGAAAAGATTCCGGGGGCGCCGTGGGTGAGTGGGGGGAGAGGGAGAGAGAGAGAGCTCCCACCTGTTCCCCGCTGCTACCCCCCGCGCCGCCACGTCTCCCCCCGCCCCTCGGCGCCCCCCCCGAATCTTTTCACCCGAGTACTAAAGTACTCGAAAATGGCGGTGCTCGATCGAGTAATTACTCGAAACGAGTAGGTTCGCTCATCTCTAATTGTAATGTAATTTATTCATTCAGGGGTGGCAAGTAGAGATGAGTGAACGTACTCGTTTCGAGTAATTACTCGATCGAGCACCGCCATTTTCGAGTACTTCAGTACTCGGGTGAAAAGATTCGGGGGGCGCCGGGGGGCGGGGGGAGGCATGGCGGATCGGGGGGTAGCAGCGGGGAACAGGGGGGAGCCCTCTCTCTCTCCCCACTCCCCGCTGCAACCCCCCCGAATCTTTTCGCCCGAGTACGGAAGTACTCGAAAATCGTGGTACTCGGGCGAAAAAGGGGCGTGGCCGAGTACGTTCGCTCATCTCTAGTCTTGACCTATCTTCTGATAACAAATCATAGAGGCTTCTATGGGGAGCTGAAAAAAAGGGAGGGTGTGGGAGTTACTCGTTGTCCGCACTGGCAATAAGTACAGCCGCTTCTATTTACCCATTACAAGTAAATTCCGAGGATTTCTGCCGACCGGGAGATTTCCATGCTGCAGCATATATTTTTGCCGAAGTGCTTTAGCCGCCCCTCTGAATGGGCTAGAAAATGCTTATTTAGATCGGGACTTGATTACGGCTTTTTTTCTTTCACGTGATTTTTTTCTGGTCATACGGCAAGGGTTAAAATGCATTCGGTCGTGTGAAAGAGGCCTAAGAGATGTGAAGAAAGGTAGCAGATATAACCTCCCACCTGCCGCTGTGCAGCTCCAACTACTAACCTCATCGTTTTCCTTCAACAGTATGTATGGGATGTGAAGTGCGCAGCTACCAGGGGCTTGTATTCGGGACAACTTATCTCTCGGATTCCAGTAATTATCCGAGGTTCACAATCATCGAAATTAACGAGTAAGTAATACTTTAGTTATCTCTCATTACTTACTAAGGCCTCATTCACACGAGTGTATGCGTTTTCATGCTGCTCGCATTGTATTCGAAAATTGCAACAATGAAGAATAGCCGTGATCGGGTCCTGCACCTAATTAGCGTTTTCTTGTTCATTCATGGAGCTATAGCAGCTTCCAGTGTTTTTCAGAAAAAAAGGACAAGACTAGAGATGAGCGAACGTAGTCGTTTCGAGTAATTACTCGATCGAGCATCGCTATTTTCGAGTACCTGGCTACTCGGGTGCAAAGATTTGGGGGGCGCCGGGGAGCGGGGGATGGCTCTCTCTCTCTAACTCTCCCCCCCCCCACTCCACTCTGTAACCCCCCGCTCACCCACGGCGCCCCCCGAATCTTTTCAGCCGAGTAGAAAAGTACTCGAAAATTGCGGTGCTCGAGTGAAAAAGGGGCGTGGCCGAGTACGTTCGCTCATCTCTAGACAAGACTTATGTTTTCACGCAAAAGAAAAATTTCGGTCGTTTTCTTGTTTTGACGGCACAGTTTTTTGGAATCCAATGCTTCGCATGGTCGTGATTTTTCATAGACATCTTCTCACGCTCGTGTGAATAAGGTCTAAGATAGGAAACCCCATGCAGACTCCTGGCTGGTATTATGGGGTGTAGATGTAGCAGAGCTCCGTTAGTCTTCCCACTTTTCCTTCTGCATGTGATGTTGGCTCTGTTAATACATTTTCTCGGGGTCTGATGGAAACATCACAGAAAGCAGATTGCCATCCATAATATCACAGTGTGCTGTGTCAGATGACAAACTGAGCTCTGCTACATCTGGAAATATATGTGTGTGTGTGTGTATGGAGAATGGAAGTCTTTAGGGCTCACGCACTCATGTGATCACGATATCTCTGCGTTTTTTTTAATGTGCATGTCAATAGGACTTTCTAATGTTAAAAAACTTGAGATGAGCGAGCACCAAAATGCTCGGGTGCTCGTTACTCGAGTCGAACTTTCAGCGATGCTCGAGAGTTCGTTTCGAGTAATGAACCCCATTGAAGTCAATGGGCGACCCGAGCATTTTTGTATATCGCCGATGCTCGCTAAGGTTTCCATTTGTGAAAATCTGGGAAATTCAAGAAAGTGATGGGAACGACACAGAAACGGATAGGGCAGGCGAGGGGCTACATGTTGGGCTGCATCTCAAGTTCCCAGGTCCCACTATTAAGCCACAATAGTGGCAAGAGTGAGACCCCCCCCCCCCCCCACTGTCAGCATAAAGATCATTCTCCTCTGCCACAGCTGTAACAGCTGTGGCAGAGAAGAACGATGTTAGCCCATTGAATTCAATGGAGCCGGCAATACAGCCGGGTCCATTAAAAGCAATGGGCTGCCGGCGATCGCGGGATGAATTGTCGGGAAGGGCTTAAATATATAAGCCCTTCCCTGCAATTCATCCAGAAATGTGTAAAAATATATATATACTCACCTGGTCCCGGCAGACGGAGTTCAGCGCGGCAGGCTGCAGTTCTACTGAACTGCTCTGAACAGCTGTGAGTAGTATTCAGCAGCCAAGGATTTAAAATCCCCGCCTGCTGAATGAGCTGCCTTTGATTGGTCACAGCCTGACCAATCAGAGGCAGCTCTCACTCACACCCATTCATGAATTTATTTTTGTGCAATGCATTTTTTGCCCTAAATGTCCTTTTAAATCTACAGCAGCAAGCAGTAACTCAGTTCGGGCTCCCACCCACTTGCATTAGCGATTTACGATTTTTTTAGCGCTGCGATAAAGCGCTAAAAATTTCTAGATTGAAACAAATGAGTTGTAATGTGGCTATGCGCATTTGCGTTTTTTTTTTTTTTTGCGCAGCGTGGGTGCGCGATTTTTTATCGAATGCGACTGCCCTATATTTGTGCGATGTCCGATTTTTCCCTCGCCCATGCAAGTAAATGGGTGCCGTAAAAATGCATCGCACAATCGCATGCGCGAATGCGTTGCGATTCTTTTCTCTATAATTGAGTTTAAAGTGTCAAAACGCTGCGATAAAAAAATCGCAGGACAGTAATATTGCACAGAGCTTTGCGATGCGAGTTTAGTGGGGAATAATATCGCAGCGCAATCTCATAAAAATCGCAAATTGTTCACTGCGATATCGCAGCGATTTTATAAACGCACTATCGCCCTCGCAAGTGGGTGGGAGCCCTTAGTCGTATCTGGATTTGCAGCTTCCCCAGTCCTGTAGTAGTCTCTCTGGGGTAGTAATCCCGGTAGACATGAGAATAGCTTACACTGGCCACTTGTAGCTGGGATCATGCCGGCCTCTTAGTTCTCCTCACTACATGTGTCGGATGCTTCCCTTACAGCCTGACTCCTCCTAAATCTACCTGTTCCTGAGCGCCACCTAGTCATCTGGCTCAGGCAGCTGTACTGGAGTGGGGACGGGCCAGGCCTACAATACAGAATTTAGCAACCTTCGTACCACATACCCATGTGAAGGAGCGCGCGAGGGGCAGGGGGCGCGAGAGCCACAGTGACATCACTGACGAGGAATCAGGATTTATAAGACAGCGCTGAATTTACACTTTATTATACTGGAGAATATAAAGTCAGTCAGAAATGAACAAATCTGATTTTTTTTTTCCCCTAGTGACGGTCAATGTACAGATTGCCAGTAATCTACTTCTATACTCACTACTAATCTAACTCCGGCACAGAGACTGGATACAGATTCACATAGATGGTATATAAACTATGTATACATTATATACAGATTGCATATTGACTGTATAGAAAGACTGTAGAAAGCAGAGGGTGGTTATGAATGGTACACACTCACTAGTGGGTACCACAGGGGTTGGTTTGGGGCCCAATTTACTTTAATCTATTTATTAATGAACTGGTAGAAATATTGTGCAATAAACTATCAATATTTGCAAATAACACAAAACTTATTAAAGTCATTAAAACAAGAGGGAATGCAAGAGGACCTGGATAGGTTCTGGAATGGGGCAGAAAAGTGGCAAATGAGGTGTAGCACTGATAAATGTAAGGTTCTGCACACGGGCAGAGGAAATACATGTCACCATACACACTCATTGGGAAACCACTGGGTAAAACTGAGATGGAAAAAAACTCGGGATTTTAGTTAACTGTAACAACTGCTGCCAAGGCGAACAGGAACACAGGGTGCATCACAAGAGGAGCATTTGGCCTCCTCAGGTAAAGTCCCCTGGTTCTGCACAGAGTCATGACTGACTCCTAGGGTGACATCATATTTTGACATATTTTGACATTTTCAGAATGGTTTTGCAGGATGGATTGCCATTGCCTTCCCCAGGTTCCAGGACCCAGATAAACTACTACCACATCCCTCTCAAAGCAACCCCTGCACCCCTATATCTACCCCTGCTTCCCTATAGCTGCATACATATAGCTATCCCTGGTCTGTTTTCATGTTCTCCAAACAGTAGTTCTGGGTCAGAAGCAATACGTAGTTCTCAGGCTCTTGCATGAGGCTCATCAGCTGATGGACACACTGAGCACTATTGTCCACTAGGGGCACCAGCGATATCACAGATTAAACTATCTTTTGGCTCTAGAGTTACAGCTGTGTTACTGGCCAGACGGGAAGCACCATCTGTTTAACAAGCAGAAGAAGCCATTAAACTCTATCTCTAGCCTTTGTTACTCACATCTCCAGCTATGACACATCCAGGGGCTGGCTGGCAAATTTCTGCCTGGGAAAAAGTACACAGCACAGGGCTTTGAGTACCAGCCCATCCTTAAAGGGGCAATCCCATCTGGGTCAATCATGGCTGCAATAAGAACATCGCAAGAAACAAGTTGGCTGGGAGAATGGAAAGGGCCGAGCCCATCTCAGCTATACTGTCTTTGTAACCTCCATAGAATTCAGTGAACATTACAGAAACATCATAGCACTTCAAGTTGCACTGTTTCTGTAACTCAAAAGTTATAGAAGCAGCATCACTTCCTCAGCTATTCTATTTGCACAACTCCCATTGAAACCTGCTCTTCTGTTTTCATCATCTGGGCAACCCCAAGCCACCATAAACAGCCGGGCTGGGGTGGGAGATCCCAGAGAGCCTTGGATTTATCAAACTTTATAGCATATCTAGTGGACTGGAATTCCCTTTTAATCTTTTTATCTCGTCCTTTAGTAACATAGTTACAGCCCCAGAACCAAGCTCATGACAAGAATGCAACAGTACAACTAAACTCATAGCTCAAATTCAGCAGCATAACCAGGCTCAGCAGATACATTCGGAACCAAAATCAAACTCACGACATTAATACAGTACCATAACCAAGAACATAAATAAGGTACAACAACCAAGCTCATAATATAAATTCTGCTCCAAAACCTAATACAGTTCCAAAACGAAGCTCAAAACGCATCCAAAAAAATTATGCCAAATACCTAAATTCATACGCCAGACACTAAAGTCATCCCTACAAATTCTGTGGACTATATTGGTGTTCATTGGGTACCAGTCATGGAGTTTGGCATTTTACTGCAAGAAATAGCACTGCAGGCTCTACAACGGATCTGGTAGAGTGCCGCTCCCCAACAGCGCCTGATGGACCCCACTGAGGATAATGGAGTCTGTAAAGCTTCTCACATGGTGGCCAGAGTGTTACATGCTGCTTTATTTCTCCTAGTGCTTTGGAGGGAACCTGCTGAGGAGTCTTCTGACGGAATCTCTGATGTTCACAAGGGATAAACTTGTGTGCATACAAAGATCTGGTGCCCGGACTGTCCGACTGCCCCGTAGGACCAGGACTTCATACTATGGGTCTATAATGCATGGGATACACTCATACAGCAAAATTCATGTTGGATTTTTCAATGTGGATTCTGCCTCCAAAATCCCCGGCTAGACTGTAGATTTCTGCTGCGGCTTCACCTTTGGGTGTATTGTAGATCCACACATGGAATTAACTCTTCTTAATGGGCAAATCCACTTGTGATTTTTCTGATGCAGAAACCATGTCAACAATTGACATCACTTTTTTTTCACATGTGGACTTCAAGTCTCCATGCAGAAAAAAATTTGTGCCGTGAAATTCAGATGTTGATTTGATATAGAATTAACTTGACTTCCACATGGATTCTAAGGCAAAAAATGTGAAAATATCCATGTAGGTGCAGCCCCCACCCCAGCGCCAAGAAAACTCATTTTACCAACCTCAGAAGGATGGATGGCTGAGTCAAGCTTGAGCTGGTTACCTGAACCATGCAGGGATTGAACTTGCAATTTTCAGGTTGTGGGTAAGGGCTTAGGACTACATTACTCCTGCCTTAACACTCTGCACCACATGAGGTACAGATAGGCACAAAGCAGTAATGAGCACAAAAGCTTGTTATAACTACATGTCTTTTTGTAAGCGATTAATGACCAAGTGACCATTAGTGACCAAGCCTGTATGCATCTTAATGGCCCAGCCAAATTTTGGAAATCTGAAACTTTATTTATTAAAAGCACCAAAATTGGGAAAATTTTGAAAACAATGTCATATTTTCAACTGTAATATCTCAAGTATGTGCAAACATACTGTACAAATTGTTGCTATCATATATGTATTTCCATTTGTTTACTTTATTCTGGATGCACATTTGAAAAACTCTTGTTTTGTTAAACCATTTAGGAGACGTACAAATTTAAGAATAATTAATAACATTTTGAGGAACACTTTGTTTTCCTACATCAAGAGAAGATTGCAAAGGCTCATAGGTGTTACTTAGCAATGACCCGGCTAGCTACAGCCCGTATATAATGTAGTTGCATATGGGCTGCGGGTATATCCACGATGATAGAGCACAATTGGCTCTATGTTGCGGTAAAATAGAATATGCTGCATTCTGTTTTCTGCGAGTGGATTATGTAATTCCGACATGCTAATTTGAGCGAAACGTGTAATCCAATGCATTTGATTGATCCGAGTATTACTGCAGATCAAAAGCATGCAAAATCTGCAATTTCTATCTGGTAATGTGAAACGGGCCTAATGGTAGATCGCCAAAAGCAAGGAGATTTAAAATTTCCCGGGCCCTCCTCGGCTCCTGCGCATGTGTCTGGCATTTTGCCAGCGGGCGCATGTGCAGAAGCCGGAGAAGGTCCACAGAGGATAATCGCATCAGCGTTCAAATGCAGAGGCCTCTGATAAGAAGTTTCATCTCCTCTCATCAATGAGGGGAGATGAAACGTCAACTTTTTTTTTTACTTTTACGTAATCACCATTATCCATTGGATATGACCAATCACGTGACCGGTGACCACATACCGCAGCCTCCCATGACATTTCCAGGGTCTTGGCTACCTTTTGTTGCTAGGAAAAGGGAGATTTTAAATTTACCAAACAATTCTTTTGCGCATGCATCCTCCAATTTGCTGACAGGCGAATGCGCCGAAGTTGAGAAAGGTCTGCTGCAGGTGCAGATCGCGGCTGGACATCATGGAGGATGGGGGTGAGTATTTTCAGCTGCCCTCATGGATCTGATCCATGAGGGCAGCTGAAACTTTAATTCTTTTTTACTTTTCTGTGATCACGGGCCCGGTCATGCTTTATTAGCCAGGAAACAGGACATTTCAAATTTCCCTGGCCTTCTAGCTTCAATGCATGTGGCTGATGTAATGATGTCTTACACACATGCGCAGAAGATCAGAATCAGGTCCTGGAGGACAAGGTCATCGCAGAACATTGCAGAGGACGGGGTGAGTATTTTTAGCTGCCCTCATGGATCTGATCTATGAGCGCAGCTGAAACTTTAACTTTTCTTAACTTTATGTTGACTTTAATGTGATAGCTGGTATCCAGTGGATACTGGCGATCATGTGACCGGAAGGGGCTTGCCGTGGCCCCTGATGATGGCTCCAGGTTATTGTCTACCTCCAGGAACCAACAGCATGGAACGGTCACGTCCACAGCCCACGTGGCATTAATTTCCAGGGGAAGCATGTTTTTACATCCCTAGGGATTAAAAAATCACTAAAGCAGGATGCAAAAACACTACAGGGGGGGGTCACATATGGGTTAAAAGATATCATATCTACAAGATGACTTTGTTTCTCTTACTGAGAACAGTCACATCTTTATATAAGAGTTAACTGTCACTTATAAAAGTGTATTTTCCTCAATTTCAGATCAAAACTTAAAGTTGTGTTTTAAGGTGATGGGGTTGTCCCCAGAAGGACAAATATGGGATAAGTTTGGAACCGAGATTTGATGGACCATACCAGATCCAGTTGGCGACTGCCACTTTAGTCAAATAGGAAAGAAAAGATAATTGGGTCCATGCCAACCACTGTATGCAAGTCTCTATCCAAAATAAAATTGAAATACCTGCTAGACTATGCATATATGGTTATAATATGGTTAAATAATGTTAGAAAATAATTGAGACAATATGTGTGTTAACAATCACGAAGTACTTGTAGAAAATTGAAGAACTGTTTTATGTGCACCCATGCTCCTATAATATCCTCCTCTACATATTTGTTTGTATACCCCTCATTACTTCATTATGAAATAGTTCAGGTCATGATAAAAAAAATAAAAAATGCATATAATCGTGTGTTTATATATGTTTATTAGAGATGAGCGAGCATGCTCGTCCGAGCTTGATGCTCATTCGAGCATTAGCCTGCTCGATGTACTCGTTACTCGAGCCGAGCACCACGTGGTGCTCAAAAAAATTTCACCCTCTCTTCCCCACATTTTCAATGGAGCCACGGCTGCTGCCCACGGCTCCATTGAAAACAATGGTCTGCCGGCACCCCTGAATTGTTTTTCATGGAAGGGCTTTAAACATAAGCCCTTCCCTGAAAAACAATCATTTTAGTGTTTTTAAAAAAAAACAAAAAAAACTTACCTCTCCGTCGCTGCCGTGTCCCCCACAGGGATGAAGAACACATCTGCCGCATGCTAGTAAAAAGAATTCCCTGCTGCACCTGCCACATCTTTGACAGATTCAAAAACAGAATTCTTCATCCCTGCGGAGAATAAAGAATTCCCTACCACAGCTGTCACAGATGACAGCTGCAGTAGAGGATCCTGATGCCGGCACCCCATAATTGTTTTTCAGGGAACATAAGCCCTTCCCTAAAAAAACAATAATAATTTTAATGTAAAAAAAAATAATAAAATGAATAACGTACCTGTCTGCCGCTGCCATGTCCCCGCAGGGATGAAGAACACATCTGCCGCATGCGGCAGATGTTTCCTTCATCCCCGCATGGAAAATGTATTCCCTGCTGCACCTGCCACATCTGTGACATATGCCACAAAGGAATTCTTCATCCCTGCGGGAAATAAAGAATACCCTACCACAGCTGTCACAAATGACAGCTGTGGTAGGGGATCCAACTGCCGGCATCCTGAAATTGTTTTTTAGGGAAGGGCTTTAACCCTTTGAGTGGCACGCCCGGAAATTTTCCAGGAGGAGCTCCACTGCTCTTAGCAATATAGCCAGGGAAGATTTCTGGGCTACTCTGCCTGCACTTTCCCACAGAGAACAAAGCAGGACATTGAGAAGCAGGAAGATATTGCCAATATGCCGGCAATCTCCTGCTTCTAATGTCATGCTTTGTTTACAGGTTGCCATAGAAACCATCGGCTTATCAGAAGCAAGCCGATGGTCTCTGTTGCAGGGAGAGCTGATGCTTGGCTGTCAGAGGAGAGCTAGGCACCAGCTCTTACAGCAGAGATCAGAGAAAACCTCTGATCTCTGCTTTCTTAACCCTTTACATGCTGCAGTCTATGTGACTGCAGCATGTAAAGGGCTGTCACCATCGGACCCCCAGAATGTGATCAGGGAGTCCTGATGGGACCAAAATAAAAAAAGTAAAAAAATAAAAATAAAAAATTATTTAAAAAAATAAAATAAATAAAATTAAAAACACTTGTCTCCCTTTTGCTTTGTGAAAAATTTAAAATAAAATGACACATGTGGTATCTGTGCGTCGTAATGACCCAGAGAAGGAAGTTAGTACATTATTTAACCCCTTAATGACACGGCCCCTTTTTTTCTTCTTTCCCCATTTCTTTTTTTCCTCCCCCCGTTTAAAAAATCATAACTCCTTTATTTATCCATTGACGTCGCTGTCTGAGGGCTTGTTTTTTGCTGGACGAGTTGTATTTTTCAACGGTGCAATTTAAAGTACCATATAATGTACTAGAAAACTTTTACAGAAATCTAAGTGGAGTAAAATGAAAGAAAAATGACATTCCACCATCTTTCAGTGCGTTTTGTTTCTACGGCGCACAAACTGCAACAAAAATGACCTGATAACTTTATTCTACGGGTTAGTGCGATTACTACTATACCAAATGTGTATACTTTTTTTTACTGTAGTACTTGTATTTTTTTCAAAGACATTTAATTTTTTAAAATCATTTTCTGCTGCATCTTCTGCGCGCAATAACTTTTTTATTTTTCCATCGACGTACTAGAGCAAGGGCTCATTTTTTTGCGGGACATCCTGTAGTATACATTGGTACCAATCCGGAATACATACCACTTTTTGTTTTCTTTTTATAGCATTTTATTCTGGGTGACAGGGTGACTGAAAAAGTGCATTTGTGGCATTCTTTCTTTTTTTTTCGGACTACGTTCACCATGTCAGGGTAAATAATGCACAATTTTGATAGATCAGACATTTAAGGACGTGGCGATACCAAATATGTATTTTTCTTTTATGATTTAGATTTTTTATTATAGATATGGCAAAAGGAGGGGGATTTAAACTTGTATTACTTTTTTTTTAAGTGCGAAAAAGTCATGAAAAAGAAAAAAAACTATTACAATTTGGTATTGGTATAATCGTACTGGCCTGTAGAATTACTTTAATACATTATTTATACTGCTTAGAGAAAGCTGTGAAAAATAAAAATAAAAAACATGCCAGAATTACAGATTTTGTTAATCTTGCCACTAGAAAAAATAAAATAAAAAGTGATCAAAATTTTACATGTTCCAAAAAAATAGATAAATGAAGACTAGAGTTCATCCCGCAAAAAACAAGGGCTTCCGGGGCTCTGGCAATGGGAAAATAAAATTAATACGGCTCTTGGAATGTGGCGACACAAAAGCAAACCTTTAAGAAAAAAAATTGTTTTAAATGTACAAAAATAGCAAAACATAAAAAACCTGTATAAACTCGGTATCGCCGGAATCGTGTTGACTCAGAGAATAATGTTATCACATTATTTATTCCGCACACTGAACGCCGTAAAAACGAAATCGAAAAAACAAAGAATTTATTTTTTTCCCCTAATCTCCCTGCATTTTTTTTCACAAAAATTATGCAATACATTATATTTACCCAAAAATAATGCCATCAAAAAGTACAACACGCCCCGCAAAAAACAAGCCCTCACATGGCCGTGTCAACGGAAAAATGAAAAAGTTATGGCTCTTGGACCGCGACTAAAAAATTAGTTGAAATTAAATGATTGGCCCGTTTAAAAAAACCTGCCCTGGTGAGCATGACAGGGTGGTAAAAAACTCGCCACTCAAGGGGTTAAATGTAAGTCGTTCCATGAAAAGCAAGAAGAAATGGTGAATAAAATAAAAAAAGAATACTCACCTTTCTTCAGCTGCTGGGGCTCAGACGCGTCCAGCCGGCTCTTTTCCTGGCGGTGTGGAGAGTCGTCCGCACCTGCAGTGCAGCGGTCCGGAGAAACAAGGGGGGGGATCTGCCCGTGTGACTGAGCCCTTACAGAGAACCTGTGGAAGGTACGTTTTCTGAAAAACATGCAGTGTCCAAATACTTTTGCCCATGCAGGGGAACACACTTCAGGCCTCAACCAGAATACTGTCCGTGTTTATTATTATTTACTGGCTGAACATAACATAAAGGTACTGGTAATCTCCAGATAACAGAAAACAGGAAGAAGACGTCCTGCAAAGCAAAACACCAAAGTCTTTTTTAAATTAGCGTGGCAAAGGCCCAGCAAACCTTGGTTGCAGTGTGTTGTGAAGTCTGCAGTTCCGCTCACTTGCAGCTTGTGTCTCTAACACCAGGCAGCTCTGAACTCCTCCTTCAGGCCTTAGTCAGACAGGCGTTTTTTGCCGCGATTTGCGCATGCGTACGGCGATTTTTTGAAACCATTGCTTTGCAATGGTATCGGACACATGAGCGCTTTTTATGCGCTCGTCCAATAAATTATAGAACAGAAATCGCAGATCACACCTATCTGCGATCTGCGATTCCTGTTCTCTTCTCTATATGCGCTCAATGGGGCCAGCGGCAGCAGCGCCGACCCCATTGAGAACATATAGAAGACAAATCATTCTTCTCTGCCACAGCTGGAACAGCTGTGGCAGAGAAGAATGATGTTTGCCCATTGAATTCAATGGAGCCGGCAATACAGCCGCTCCATTGAAAGCAATGGGCTGCCGGCGTGCGCGGGGTGAATTGTCGGGAAGGGCTTAAATATATAAGCCCTTCCCTGCAATCCATCCAGAAATGTGTAGAAATAAAAAAATATATATATACTCACCTTCTCCCGGCAGCCGGAGTTCCGCGCGGCCGGCCTGCAGTGGGTGTGAAGGGGGTGTGAGTCAGACCTGCTCCTGATTGGCTCAGCGCTGACCAATCAGATGCAGGTCTCACTCACACCCATTCATGAATTCTCTGATTGTAGAAAACTCGCTTGGACGACGAGAGTCTGTAGCGCTAACCTAGAATGACCACGACCTAGAGCATTGTTCTATTTAGTGTTGATGTTGGAGGAGGTACCATTGCCTATCTGTTGCACCCATGAGCACCACGGATGACCAGGAGGCCTCTGCCATCTGGTAGGAGGTTGTCTCTCGATTTTTCTAGCAATTGCTGCGGTTATAGCACCATGGGCCAGGACAGCTTCTGACAAGCATGCAACCTGACCAAAAAGTCGCCTTTTTGTTATTGTTTTTGTGATTGACTTAAGCCCCGTTCAAGCCTGTATCTCGCTGTTTCTGATGAAGTCAAACCAATGGACAAAAAAAAATCAGATCAGAGAGGTAGGAGGAGAACCAAAAGAAACCAGTGTCCTTTAGGCCAATAGAGCAGAGCATAGTGAGAAGCAGGCCATGGGCAACAGTGTTAAATGCAGCAGCGAGGTCAAGGAGGATTAGTAGGGAGTAGCTTCCTTATGACTTTGCTGTCATCAGGTCATTAGATACTTTTATGAGGGCAGTTTCGGTCAAACGTAGAGTGGAAACCAGACTAGTGGGGGTTGAGGAAAGAGTTGTCAGAGAGAAAGCATGTAAGACGGGAGTAGACCAGGCGTTCTAGTCATTTGGAGATGAAGGGAAGGTTCGAGACAGGCCAGCAGTTGGTGGCATCTGTTTGGTCAAGGGTTGGTTTTTGAGGCAGCGGGGATATGGTGGAGTCTTCAAGTTAAGAGGGGAAGGTGCCAGAGGTTAGGGAGAGGTTGCAGGTGGGTAATGAGAGGTGGGTAATGAGAGCTGGGTAAAGGGATAGGAGGAGGTGAGAGGGTTGCTAGCACAGGTGGTGGGGCGAGCAGCTGGAAAGCAGCATGGAGACTTCTTTCTCTGTCATTGGTTTTAACATAGAAAGTGAATAGGTGCTGAATGCAGTGCTGAGGAAACTGGGATCAAGGCTATTCGTGAAGTTTTCAGAGATTTTTGTTGTAGTTTTTTTTCTTTGCAATAGGTTGCTAGTTCTCCAGCAGTCAGATCTGTCACGGGGGCAAAGGGTCATTTGGGGTTGTGGCATAGTGAGGAGACAAGGGAGGTGAAGTAAACTTGTTTTGTGTGGTGAAGGGCTAGGTTATAAGATTTATGAATTTAAAGTGGAGGAAGTCTGCAGGCAGCTTTGATTTTCTCCACAGCCGCTTGCTGCACCTAGAGCACCGCCAGATGAAGTGCATTGCAATTGACAGCTTGGGTCATGGGTAGTGTTGCTTCATCCAGGGCATGGGTGAGGGTGTTGCGGTAGTGTTGGGCTGTCAGGTTAGGGCAGGAGAGTAGAGAGATAGGGGAGAAGGAGGACTGGACGGTCTTCGTGAACTCTTTTGTGCGGACTAACTGGAGGTTTCTAGCGGTGCAATAGGAGGGTCATGGGTGATGCTAGGGTGCATAATGCAGAAAGAGAGGCATTAGTTTGCCTTAGTAGACTCGCTAAGGCAAACTACTCGAGATCTCACTCTCCCCCCCCCCCCCCCCCCGCTCCTCCCTGCTCACTCCCGCAACTCACCGCTCTCTCCCGTCGGCATACGAATCTTCGAATCTTTAGAGACGAGCGGGCAGGTACTCTCATAAGGCACTACTCCCTCGAGTAGTTTGCCTTAGCGAGTTTGCTCGCTCATCTCTAGATAGCACCAACCTCACTGGAAGCTTCCCACTACACAAAAGCCTGGGCCCAGATGGTTTTCCTTTAGCATACTATAAAAAATTCCAAGAAATAATACCACAATTGGTTCTATCATTCAATACCATACTGAAAGGAGCACAATTACCCAAACAAAAGCAGGAAGCTTTTATTACACATAAACATAAAGAGGGTAAAGACTTCCTTCTCTGCTGCTGCTACAGGCCTATCTCCCTCTTAAACCTGGATATTACATTTTGGGAAAAACTCCTCTCCAGTAGAATTAAAGGAGATGTCCCGCGCCGAAACGGGTTTTTTTTTTTTTAAACCCCCCCCCCGTTCGGCGCGAGACAACCCCGATGCAGGGGTTAAAAAAACCACCCGCACAGCGCTTACCTGAATCCCGGCGGTCCGGCGTCTTCATACTCACCTGCTGAAGATGGCCGCCGGGATCCTCTGTCTTCATGGACGGCAGGGCTTCTGTGCGGTCCATTGCCGATTCCAGCCTCCTGATTGGCTGGAATCGGCACGTGACGGGGCGGAGCTACACGGAGCTACACGGAGCCCCATAGAGAAGAGGAGAAGACCCGGACTGCGCAAGCGCGGCTAATTTGGCCATCGGAGGGCGAAAATTAGTCGGCACCATGGAGACGAGGACGCCAGCAACGGAGCAGGTAAGTATAAAACTTTTTATAACTTCTGTATGGCTCATAATTAATGCACAATGTACATTACAAAGTGCATTATTATGGCCATGCAGAAGTGTATAGACCCACTTGCTGCCTCGGGACAACCCCTTTAATAAAGTCATCCCAAATTTGATTAAAGAAGAACAAGCTGGTTTCCTGGCAGGTCAGGAGGGAAAACATAATTCTGTTCACCTCTTGCATGCAATAAAATATTCCCAATGCAAGGAGATTCCATAGATTGGACCTTTATGCAAGCTGCATTTAAAAAAACCTTCCCCCTGTACTAGTCTAAGCAATCCTCTCATTATACTCTAATCCGCACATTAAAATTAAAGTAAACAACATCCTTTCCCCTCGCTTTTAAATGGTATAAGACTGGAGTGCCTTATATCCCCCACCCTTTTCATCCTCTCCCTGGAAATTCTTTTACAAATGGTGTGTAAGAATAATGACATACAGGGAATAAAGCTAAGCCATTGCTTGATTAAAACAGTAACATTTACGGATGACATCCTCTTTGTCTTAACAAATCCAGAACAAAGCCTTTCAAAATTTAACAATATTTTGTAATTATATGACTCCATCTCAAATTTTAAAGTAAACATATCTAAGTCCACTGTATTAAATATTACTCTCCCCCAAAATTGTTGCAAAAAAACCTCCAAATGTACTCTCACTTTAAATAGGTCAAAACCCACATTGAATATCTAGGGATTCAGATCAAGAAAAACCTTGAGGACCTGTATGACAAGAATTTTGCCCCACTTTTAAAAGAAACTACTTTACTCTTGCCAAAATTTGACCTTCCTTTAATCACCTGGTTCGGTCGGAAAAACCTGTTGCAAGCATATATTATGCGAAAAATTTTATATAAGCTACAAATGCTACCAATTTATCTACCAAACTGCTTTTTTAAACATGTTAAATCAATTTTCTCCTGAATTATTTGGAACCATAGGAGACCTCAACTGGCTCATAAACTCTTGGTTCTGAGGAGGGAGAGAGGGGACATCAGTCTTCATGACATGTACCAATCAATCCAACTAAACAGATGATTGGACCTAATAAAACTCTCAAAAAACCAAATGGTAAGCCCCTTAGTTTGAGCAGCCTATGGGGCAACCTTTTGAGGGACTTATGGCACCCTTCACACAAAATCTATAAAAAGGCTTTGTGCGATCTTCTCTTGAAAGGAGTCTGTCAGGATTGGGACTCTCTACGTGGAGATTTAGCTCCCCACCCATTTTCAATGCTCCTTAATCTCATTCCTGATAAGTTGTAAGCAAAACTAGACAACCTCACAAAACAATTACAGTCCTATCTTGGCAACCTTACAATAGCAGAACTCTGGTCTTGAAGCGCTCTCAAGAACATATCAATTACAGATAGGCTGCTATCTCAGACAACAAGCCCACCTCTCAACCGTCTTCAAATTATTCACATAATTTTAACTTTGGATAAGTTTAACAAAACAGTTCCATTCTCTCATCCACTGACTGATCTGGAGTGAATTGTAGAAGCTCAGTGTAGCCATAGTAGGGAAGTGTCACTCCTCAAGAATAAGTTTATTGCCAATCAAGACACAACTAGGCCTACTAATATTAGATCTTGGAAAACAGAGCTTAATATAAGATTGTCAGATAGGGAGGTGAAGTCAATCTTGGACAGCTCACATGGCCACTCTAGGTGTATTAGGTTACAAGAGAACCATTGCAAGCTCCTCACCTGTTGGTACAAGTCGCCAGAATGGCTTTTTGCATATAAATGATCAAACTCAAACATTTGCTGGAGATGTAAAGAACATGTGGGGTCCCTAACACACATCTGGGGGTCATGTCTGCTCATACGCCCCTACTGGAACCAGATTGAAGCTATAATCAGATATGTAGTTGATAACTCTTTTAGACTACTCCCAGAATATGTGTTGTTATCTAGACTGTCGGCTGATTATAGACCCTCCAAAGCCAACCTGATCATGCACCTTACTTCAGCAGCAAAATTCCATAATCCCCTCATTGAGGCTTCAACCCGTGGCACCTACAACCACTCAGTGATTGGCCAAGGTTAATGAAATACGTAGATTTAGGGACCTGACGAGCTGGTTGAATAGGTCTCATGAGAAATTTAGGAAAGTATGGGGACTTTGACTGAGTGTGATCCATTCACGTACCAAAAATGCAAGTATAATCTGGGAACATAACCAACCAATTACCTAATGGAGCCCTTTAATCTTTGCTAATCTTTGCTGTAGTCTGGCTTATTTTGTCTAAAAATCTACATTGGGTAATGTTTATTAAGGATATATACTACTAGTCACATGATTTTTGGAAATTGCACATATCCCCCCTTCCCCACACACTTTTCCTTCCCTTTCCTATATTCCCCTCTCCCCACCTCCCCCATGCTCCCTACCCTCTCCCATTACCTGGTCCCTAAGGCCTCATGTCCACGGGCAAAAGAAGAAT
Source organism: Eleutherodactylus coqui (assembly GCA_035609135.1). Classification (NCBI taxonomy): domain Eukaryota; kingdom Metazoa; phylum Chordata; class Amphibia; order Anura; family Eleutherodactylidae; genus Eleutherodactylus; species Eleutherodactylus coqui. The sequence continues at coordinate 22,760,566 of CM069405.1, read as the reverse complement.
TAAAATCTGCAGCGAATTTTAACTCTTCTCCTGCACGCAGATCCGCATCCCATAGGGATGCATTGACCATCCGCGGGTAGATAAATACCCGCGGATGGTCAATAAAAGTGATTTTTAAAAAAATGGAGCATTAAAAAATCTGAACCATGCTCCATTTTCGTGCGGGTCTCCCGCGGGGACGGCTCCCGCAGGCTTCTATTGAAGCCTATGGAAGCCATCCGGATCCGCAGGAGACAAAAATCGGAATTTACTTACCCGCTCCGGATCTTCCCTTCGCCGCGGCTCCATCTTCTCTCCGTCGCGGCCGGATCCTTTTTCTTCAGGACCGCGCATGCGCGGGGCACGTCACCGACGTGCCCTGCGCATCCGCTGGGCCGAAGAAAGAAGATCCGGCCGCGACGCAGAGAAGATGCAGCCGCGGCGAAGGGAAGATCCGGAGCGGGCAAGAGGTGAGTTAATTCTTATTTTTATGCCTCATGTCCGTGGGGCAGGAGGGACCCGCTAAGGATTCTCCATGGAGAATCCATAGCGGGCCTGATTTTCCCCGTGCACATGAGGCCTAAAGCCTTAAAATGTTAAAATTTACACCTGTAATTTCCAATCTAGTTGTCGTACAAGTGCTTAACTGCAATGTGATTAATGCTTGAAGAAATTGCATGCCTCTTATCTTAACAAAACAAAGAATTTACTAAAAGAAAATACCATTGTGTTAGTTACGGTCCCCTGTTAAAATTGTCTATATCTTTTTGAAACTTCCCTTTTCTCTAGTGTTAGCTATCCCTGCTAGATTTGCTTTGTCTGCAAATTTGATCAGTTTCCCCTCATGTTGAACAACACTCGGTCCAGGACAGAACCCTGCGGTAACCTACTTGAGACACTCTTCCAATTGGATGTGCAGCTATTTATGACCACTCTTTGACTATGTTCGCTAAACCATTTGTGAATCCACCTTGTTGATCCCATCTTTGGTCATTTTTTTTCAATAAGGATAGTATGAGATACTTTGTCAAATGCTTTGCTGAAGTCAACATATCCAAACTTGAAGTCTGAGTTTTCTTAGGTTTTACTACCTTTTGTTAGCCAAAATTCAAGGATAGAACCATCAATGCCTCCTAAGGTCCCAGCCACCCTTACTTCCTCAACCATTTCCTCCCTGTTAGTAAAAATTAGGCCCAAGAGAGCAGATGCCCCTGCTGTCTCTCCTTTCTTTTAAAAGATAAGGTTGTCAGCAAGAGTGGATAAGAATGTGTTGGACCCAATACTTTTGCCTGAGAGAGATTAGGTAGTTTCCCATGATCACTGTGGTTGTGATGTTGTGCTTTTTTGCAAACTTGGTGATCTTATGTAGAAAGACCATATCTTCTGCTTGTCCAGGCAAACTATAGTAAATGTCCAAAATGGTTCCTTTCTGATGTTCTCTCCTTGCAATCTTACTTAGTTTCTATAGAACTACAATCCTATGCAGCTTGTATCTCTGTGGAGATGTATGTTTTCTTAACATACAATGCAACATCTTCTCTCCTTTTACTAAATCTGCTTCTTATAAATAAGTTGCAGCCTTCAAACCTTGTATTCCAATCATGTGAATCACTGAAAAAGGGAATGTACAGAAAAATAACAGAAAATAGCCATACACTTACTTATGTATTGATACAAAAGGGCAAGTAGAAGGACCACATCCCTCAGCTTGCAGACAGTCAAATGCTAAATGGAGGAGCATTGCACAGGTGCAAAGTACTGATGAACAACCACTCACACACCTTCATTATACTGAGGGGAGTGGCTGCTTAACACAATTTCTGCACAAATATGTTAGTGTAAGGACTCACAAGAGTACAAAAACCCTTGACATGGGCTTGTGGGCTTGTAAATTTTGGCCACAGTAACCAATACCTTGTATTTTTTAGTACGTATCAGTAACATGTAGTATTGCTTTGAATACTGGGGTTGCTCAAGGTGCTATTGTGCTTCTCATATAAGATGCAGGACAGCCCGCTGGATGAAATATGTCATTATTAATAGGCTGGAAGCCTGCATGGTGCACTGCACGCACTATATCACCTGACGCCTTTCTTTGTATGCTATATCTATGAGCAGCTATTGTTTTAAGCAGCCACCCTTCTCAGTATAAGAAATGCATGTGATTGGTTGTTCATTAGTACTTTCCACCTGTGCAATGCTTCTCCATTTAGCATTTTTCCTGTCTGCATGTTGAGGGATGTGGTGCTTTTACCTGCTCTTTTGTGTCATTACATTAGTAAGTATATGCCCATTTTCTGCAATCCTGCGTATCATTCCACCAAGCTTCTGTGATATCTATGACATCATACTTCTCTTTCTTCGTCAGGAGATACAATTCTCCTTGTTTGTTGTTTGTTCCATGCTCTGTGCATTTGTGTAGAAACATCTTAATTTGTGATTGATGTCTCTTGCTCCCTTTATCTCCTTCAGATTGTTTGTCTTTGGTATTTTATTTCCACTTCTAATAGCAAGGTTCTCAATTGTATTCATTAGCTGTATATTTTTTCCTGGCCTTTCACTTTCATTGCCATAATATTCTAGTTTAACCCTTGCATACTCCAGGACATATATTTATGTAATGGAGGTTTGGAGTTTGTATGGGTGAGGTTCAGAATTGATCCAGCTCCAGACAATACAAATGTCAGCTATTTCTTACAGCCAATACCCATCCACAACAGCTCAGATCAGTATTGCTGCTGATCACAGCTGTTAACGCTTTTAATGCCCCAATCGGTGTTCACTGGGTGCTATTTAATTACCATGGCAGCCGGGGGGCCTTCTGAAAGCCCCCAGGGCTGCAATTGCAGATTGCCTATTAAGCCATACCTGTGGCGTGGCTTGATAGACTGCCCATCAGATTGTGGTGTAATGTAAAACTATGGTATTACATCATAGTGCAGGAGCAATCATGTCCCCAATGGTTACTAAAAAAAATAAAATAAAATCAGTTTCAAAAAGTCTATATTTATTAAAAAATAAAAAGTAATAAAAATTATTAAAAAAAAACTTTTGTCATATTTATAATTTTAAAAGATCTCAATACCCCCCGCCCCACCCACCCACCCATATATCTGCTATTGTTACATCCATAAATGTCAGATATATCAAAGTAATGTATATTGGGGTGTGTGGCTTGAATGCAGAGCAGGTTGGGCGCACATCTGTGAGCTCCTATCATAGCAACTGTACAGCAGTCCAGGTATGATTGTTGAGCTCTAAAACTTCCCTCTTCACTCACCATGGCCAAGAGGAAAATATCCAAGCTCCCTCCACAATAGGTCTCAGATTTCTTCACAGTGCACGGCCCTCCCTCCCCCACTAACTCAGCAGCAGAAGAGGAATTAGCCGCTGCGCCCCTCGCAGCACTTCCAACTCTGCTACAGTTACAAGCATAGCAGGCACTGCTGGCTCTCTGAAGACACGACATTGGAACAAGCAGCAAGCAGGAATAAGTGCCACTAGTGAAAAAACAAATGTTGGCCCTGATGAGGCAAACAAGCTGGTGACTGAACACAGGCATTTGCATGCTGCAGACCTTTCACCCACAACAAGCCCTGAGAAACAGAAGCCCAGGTTGTCCTCTTCTAATTCCCTACAAACCAGTTTTACTACAATAGAAGACCCCATTGCAGACCTCCCCTCCACTTCAGCTAGCTACTGAAGATTTTATTAAACACATGGTAATAGCACTGAGAGGCTCTATACAGAATGATATCAACCACGTCCTACATTTTCAACATCTCTATACGAGAATTGGAAGAGCGTACGGATCATGTGGAAAATAAAATGGAGGAAATAACCACACCCCGCAATAGTCTCAAAGATGCCTAATATGCTCTTAAGGGAGAAATCAGAAGTAAACTAGCTGATCTTGAGGACAGAAATAGATTAAATATATAAAAATCTGTGGAGTTCCTGAAAGTGTAAATCAAACTAATTTAAAGGACGTCCTATTCAAGCTTATGAGCTCAATTCTGCCAAACACCCCAGTGCAGGAATAGAAAGAGTGCACAGACTGCCCAAACCTAAATTTCTTTCAGAAAAGAATTCTAGAAATGTTATAGTGAGGATTAGAGATGAGCGAGCACCAAAATGCTTGGGTGCTCATAATGCTCGAGAGCTTGTTTCGAGTACCGAACCCCATTGAAGTCAATGGGCAACTCGAGCATTTTTGTATGGGACGGATGCTCCTCATAGTTGATGACTTATGAAACACCAGAAAACATCAGAAAGTCATAGAAACACCACAGAAATGGATAGGGAAGGGCAGGGGCAGCATGTATGGCTACATCTGAGGCTCCCAGGTCCCACTATTAAGCCAAAATGGGGGCAAGAGTCTGGTGTCACCCCCCTAACAATTTACTTCAGACAAACCCTCATTAGCAAGGCACACGCACTGGCACATCTTAGCTAAGCACAACACTACCTGCAACCAAGGACAATCACTGCCTGCGGGTGACACCGCTGCCTCTTCTCCTGTGTTACATGCTGGCATTGCTGTCCAACCCCCACGCATGACCCTGCGTCCACAGCGCACACAAAATTTTCCCTGCACAGCGTTCAGCTGCCCTCATGCCACACGCTCGCTTCATAGCCACACCACCCTCATGTCAATTTATAAGTGCGTACTGGATGAGGACGAACCGGAGGCACACACTGCAGAGGGTTGGGAGGGCCAGGCAGCAACCCTGCTTGAAAGTGTGGGCGATAGCCCACAATGCTGTTGAGAATTGATGATAAATTGACGTACGATCATCATTCCAATCCCGTGCCACCTCCGTCACAAAATTGTCAGGAGCCGCAAACGTGGGCATAAAGAGGACTCAGGTGCCAGCACTTCTACACATCTCCACAATGCAGCAATACTCTGTGTAGGAAGAACGTGAGCGGGCTCAGAGTCAGGCTTGGTCCCAGCCTCCACCTTGTGTGACCCAAGGTGTTGCGAGTTACATAGCAATGGAAAATCCATGTGTCCCCACACAATTCATTCTGTGTAGGTGTCAGATAGCTCAACACCGCAATGGAAAGTCTTTGAGTTCCTTGGGCTCGCCTATGGAAGAGTTTCACCCCGCCAAGGACCTCGGCGCACATTTCTACCCTAGTCAGTCAGTGTATTTGTACTAGACAAGTAAAAAACTGCAATAGGAAGTCTTTGTGCACCCACAGCATAGGCGAGCCAAAGGAACCCAAGGAAAGAATTACACATAAAGAAATCACAGTGCCCAAACATCGCAGAGTTTCACCCCACCAAGGACTTCAGCCCACATTTCTTCCCCAGTCAGTGTATTTGTGCCAGACAGGTAAAACACCGCAATGGGAAGTCTTTGTGCACCCACAGCATAGGTGAGCCCCTGGAACCTAAGGAAAGTATTACACATAGAGATGAGCGAGTATACTCGCTAAAGGCAATTGCTGGAGCGAACATTGCCTTTAGCGAGTATCTCCCCGCTCGAGACGAAAGGTTCAGGTGCCAGTGCGGGGGAGCGGTGAGTAGCGGCAGTCAGCAGGAGGGAGCGGGGGGGAGAGAGGGAGAGAGAGATCTCCCCTCCGTTCTGCCCAGCTCTGCCCCGCAGCTCCCTGCCCTCCTCCGGCACCCGAACCTTTTGTCTCGAGCGGGCAGGTACTCGCTAAAGGCAATGCTCACACGAGCAATTGCCTTTAGCGAGTATACTCGCTCATCTCTACTTAAACATAAAGAAATCAGAGCGCCCAAACAAGGCAGTTTCAGCCTGCCAAGGACCCCAACCTCGGCTCACACCCTCAGTAATCGTGGGCATAAAATGGACTCGGATGCTAGGGCAGCTGTGACCATCTCATTAATGCAGTAATGCTCCTTTTGTTTGGCCCAAACCAGTGTCTCAGATAACTGTGGTAACACGAGAGAAAATACATGTTGTCCAGTACTGATCCCTTGACCCCAATCAGGAGGAGAAGGTGGCATACCAAGGCCAAGAAACCATGACCGAGGTAGGACTAGCAATAGTCTGTGTTGGAAGTATGTGAGCAGGCCCTGGGTCAAGCTCGGTCCCAGCCTCCACCTTGTGTGACCCAAGGTGCCGTGAGTTACATAGGAATGGGAAATCCACGTGTCCACACACTATTCATTCTGTGTAGGTGTCAGGTAGGTTCCTTGGGCTCGCCGATGCTGTCAATGCACAAAGATGATATTACACAGGAAGAAATTAGAGTGCCCAGACATGGCAGAGTTTCACCCCGCCAAGGACCTCAGCCTCGACCCACATTTCTGCCCTAGTCAGTCAGTGTATTTGTGCCAGATAGGTAAAACACCACGATGGGAAGTCTTTGTGTACCCACATTATAGGCAGACCCCTGTAACATTCCTGTAGCAGAAGTATAGGCAGACCCTAGTAACATTTCTGTAGCAAAGGTATAGGCAGACCCCTGTAACATTACTGTAGCAAAGGTATAGGCGAACCACTGAAACATTGGTGTACCATGAGTGTAAGCGAAGGCTGGAAAAATTAGTTAGATAACAGTATAGGCGAGGGCCAGAAAAATTGGTGTACCAAGAGTAGAAGTGCACCCCTGAAAAATTGCTCAACCGCGAGGGCAGGTGAAACCCATAAACATTTTTTAAAGATACAGTTCGCTGTTGCTTAATTTGTAACAGAGCCTGGAGGCAGCCCTGTGAAAAACAATTGATTTCTGTTAAAGTATCAATACTTTTGAAACTTTGAAAAATTGTAAAAAAATTATAAACAGAGCCTTTTGGGCCTCAGATAAATTTGTAGTTCAGCGTGATGACATGCTGTTTTAGGAGTAGGAGGAGGAGGAGTAATAATATCCTAGAGTGATTGACAAAGCTAATTCCCCCTTTTTTTCTGGTGATAGAGAATGCTTTTTTCTCCTGTTGCAGTGAAAAGAATCTTTAGGTACTGCTGCTCTCCTCCGGTGGAGAAGAGAAGTCTGGGGAAATCCAGCCTTTGTTCATCTTTATGAGTGTAAGCATGTTGGCACTGGCAGTTGACATGCCGGTACACTTATCCGTGATGATTGCCCCAGCTGCACTAAACACCCTATCTAACAAGATGCTAGCGGCAGGGCAGGTCAGAACCTCCAGGGCGTACAGCTCAAGTTTGTGTCACGTGTCCAGCTTTGACACCCAATAGTTGTACGGAGCAGAGGCATCACTTAGGACGGTGGTACGATCGGCTACATACTCCCTCACCATCTTTTTACAGTGCTCCCTACGACTCAGCTTTGACTGAGGAGTGGTGACACAGTCTTGCTGGAAAGCCATAAAGCTGGCAAAGGCCTTGGAGAGCATCCCCCTGCCTGCGCTGGATGTGCTGCCTGATCCCTGTGCCTCCCCTGCTACTTGGCCCTCTGAACTGTGACTTCTGCCACTAGCGCTGTCAGATAGGAACTTTAGCATCACTTTGTCCACCAGGGACCTGTGGTATTCCATCACTCTCGAACCCCTTTCCTCTACGGGATTGAAAGTGGAAAGGTTCTCCTTATACCGTGGGTCGAGAAGGGTGTACACTAGAGATGAGCGAGCACCAAAATGCTCGGGTGCTCGTTACTCGGGACGAAATTCCCGCGATGCTCGAGGGTTCGTTTCGAATAACGAACCCCATTGAAGTCAATGGGCGACCCGAGCATTTTTGTATTTCGCCGATGCTCGTTAAGGTTTCCATGTGTGAAAATCTGGGCAATTCAAGAAAGTGATGGGAACGACACAGCAACGGATAGGACAGGCGAGGGGCTACATGTTGGGCTGCATCTCAAGTTCACAGGTCCCACTATTAAGCCACAATAGCGGCAAGAGTGCCCCCCCCCCCAACAATTTTTACTTCTGAAAAGCCCTCATTAGCATGGCATACCTCAGCTAAGCACCACACTACCTACAACAAAGCACAATCACTGCCTGCATGACACTCTGCTGCCACTTCTCCTGGGTTACATGCTGCCCAACCCCCCTCCCCCCTGCACGACGCAGTGTCCACAGCGCACACCAAACTGTCCCTGCGCAGCCTTCAGCTGCCCTCATGCCACACCACCCTCATGTCTATTTATAAGTGCGTCTGCCATGAGGAGGAACTGCAGGCACACACTGCAGAGGGTTGGCACGGCTAGGCAGCGACCCTCTTTAAAAGGGGTGGGGTGATAGCCCACAATGCTGTACAGAAGCAATGAGAAATATAATCCTGTGCCACCGCCATCAGGAGCTGCACACGTGGGCATAGCAATGGGGAACCTATGTGCCACACACTATTCATTCTGTCAAGGTGTCTGCATGCCCCAGTCAGACCTGGTTTTTTAATTCATAGACACAGGCAGGTACAACTCCCTATTGTGAAGTCCCTGTGGACCCACAGCATGGGTGGGTGCCAGGAAGCCACCAGCGGTACATAAAAATATCCCATTGCATTGCCCAACACAGCTGAGGTAGTAATGTCGTGCTTAATGCAGGTGGGCTTCGGCCCACACTGCATGCCCCAGTCTGACTGGGGTTCTTTACAAGTGGAAACAGATGCATTTATAACTCCCTGTGGACCCACAGCATGGGTGGGTGCCAGGAAGCCACCAGCGGTACATAAAAATATCCCATTGCATTGCCCAACACAGCTGAGGTAGTAATGTCGTGCTTAATGCAGGTGGGCTTCGGCCCACACTGCATGCCCCAGTCAGACTGGGGTTCTTTACAAGTGGACACATGTAGGTTAAACTCCGTGTGCACCTACAGCATGGGTGGCTCCCTGGAACCCACCGGTGGTACATAAAAATATCCCATTGCATTGCCCAACACAGCTGAGGTAGTAATGTCGTGCTTAATGCAGGTGGGCTTCGGCCCACACTGCATGCCCCAGTCAGACTGCTAATATGTACCTTAACAGTAACCGCGTTGGTGGTAATGTGGTGGTGACTGCGGACCTAGTAGCGTGGTTTTATTTTGTTGGTTTTCGGAATGTGGCCAGGATTAAGTGGGCTGTGGCGGGGAATGTTTTTGAGGCACTACGTGTCCTCTCCACGTGTCCGTGGTTATATGCACCTTAACAGTAACAGCGTTAGTGGGAAATGGCCTCGCCGCCATCATGTCTTTGGGAAGCCTCTGTTTCCACACCCCAGAGACATACCATTAGCAGCGGTATAGGCAGAGCCCATAATTAGTAACATTTCAGCCGTAGCATTAGGACAGGCCCCACTAACATATCACTAGCAGCATTATAGGGGGAGCACAGTATTAGTTCCATTTCAGTAATAGTAGCACTCAAGACAGGCCCCAGTAACAATTCCGAAGCAGCAGTATAGTGGGAGCGCAGTCTTCGTTCCATTTTAGTAATAGTTGCACTCAAGACAAGCCCCAGTAACAATTCCGAAGCAGCAGTATAGTGGGAGCGCAGTCTTCGTTCCATTTCTGTAGCTGCACTATAGACAAGGCCTAAGTTACATTTATGTAGCTAAAGTGTAGGCCAACCCCACACACCTTTCTGTACCATGAGTGCAGGCGAAGAACATAGAAATTGCTATGATTACACTGTAGGTGAGTGCCCCAAAAAATTGGTGTACCAACAGTAAAAATTGGCCATGCCCAACCAAGATGGCAGGTGAAACGCATTAATCGCTTTGGTTAATGTGGCTTAAGTGGTAACTAGGCCTGGAGGCAGCCCACTTTAACGAAAAATTGTTTCAAGTTAAAGTTCCAACGCTTTTAAGAGCATTGAAACGTATAAAAAAATTTTAGAAAAATTATATGAGTGAGCCTTGTGGCCCTAAGAAAAATTGCCCGTTCAGCGTGATTACGTGAGGTTTCAGGAGGAGGAGCAGGAGGAGGAGGAGGAATATTATACACAGATTGATGAAGCAGAAATGTCGCCGTTTTGGATGGTGAGAGAGAACGATGCTTGCATCCGCGGGTGCAGCCTACGTTTTGCTTAGGTATCGCTTCTGTCCGCTGGTGGAGAAGAGAAGTCTGGGGAAATCCAGGCTTTGTTCATCTTGATGAGTGTTAGCCTGTCGGCACTGTCAGTTGACAGGAGGGTACGCTTATCTGTGATGATTCCCCCAGCCGCACTAAACACCCTCTCCGACAAGACGCTAGCCGCAGGACAAGCAAGCACCTCCAGGGCATACAGCGCTAGTTCAGGCCACGTGTCCAGCTTCGACACCCAGTAGTTGTAGGTGGCAGAGGCGTCACGGAGGACGGTCGTGCGATCGGCTACGTACTCCCTCACCATCCTTTTATAGTGCTCCCGCCGACTCAGCCTTGACTGGGGAGCGGTGACACAGTCTTGCTGGGGAGCCATAAAGCTGTCCAGGCCCTTAAAGACTGTTGCACTGCCTGTGCTGTACATGCTGCTCGATCTCCGCACCTCCCCTGCTACCTGGCCCTCGGAACTGCGCCTTCTGCCACTAGCGCTGTCGGGTGGGAATTTTACCATCAGCTTGTCCGCAAGGGTCCTGTGGTATAGCAACACTCTCGAACCCCTTTCCTCTTCGGGAATGAGAGTGGGAAGGTTCTACTTATAGCGTGGGTCGAGCAGTGTGTACACCCAGTAATCCGTAGTGGCCAGAATGCGTGTAACGCGAGGGTCACGAGAAAGGCATCCTAACATGAAGTCAGCCATGTGTGCCAGGGTACCTGTACGCAACACATGGCTGTCTTCACTAGGAAGATCACTTTCAGGATCCTCCTCCTCCTCCTCCTCCTCCTCCTCCTCAGGGTATACACGCTGAAATGATGACAGGCAAGCAGCATGGGTACCGTCAACAGTGGGCCAAGCTGTCTCTTCCCCCTCCTCCTCATCCTCCTCATGCTCCTCCTCCTCCTCCTGAACGCGCTGAGATATAGACAGGAGGGTGCTCTGACTATCCAGCGACATACTGTCTTCCCCCTGCTCTGTTTCCGAGCGCAAAGCGGCTGCCTTTATGCTTTGCAGGGAACTTCTCAAGATGCATAGCAGAGGAATGGTGACGCTAATGATTGCAGCATCGCCGCTCACCACCTGGGTAGACTGCTCAAAGTTTCGAAGGACCTGGCAGATGTCTGCCAACCAGGCCCACTCTCCGGAAAATAATTGAGGAGGCTGACTCCCACTGCGCCGCCCATGTTGGAGTTGGTATTCCACTATAGCTCTACGCTGCTCATAGAGCCTGGCCAACATGGGGAGCTTAGAGTTCCACCGTGTGGGCACGTCGCACAGCAGTCGGTGCACTGGCAGATTAAACCGATGTTGCAGGGTCCGCAGGGTGGCAGCGTCCGGGTGGGACTTGCGGAAATGTGCGCAAAGCCGGCGCACCTTTACGAGCAGGTCTGACAAGCGTGGGTAGCTTTTCAGAAAGCGCTGAACCACCAAATTAAAGACGTGGGCCAGGCATGGCACGTGCGTGAGGCTGCCGAGCTGCAGAGCCGCCACCAGGTTACGGCCGTTGTCACACACGACCATGCCCGGTTGGAGGCTCAGCGACGAAAGCCAGCGGTCGGTCTGCTCTGTCAGACCCTGCAGCAGTTCGTGGGCCGTGTGCCTCTTATCTCCTAAGCTGAGTAGTTTCAGCACGGCCTGCTGACGCTTGCCCACCGCTGTGCAGCCACGACGCGCGACACCGACTGCTGGCGACGCGCTGCTGCTGCTGACACATCTTGATTGCGAGACAGAGGTTGCGTTGGAGGAGGAGGAGGGTGGTTTAGTGGAGGAAGCATACACCCCCGCAGATACCACCACCGAGCTGGGGCCCGCAATTCTGGGGGTGGGTAGGACGTGAGCGGTCCCAGGCTCTGACTCTGTCGCAGCCTCCACTAAATTCACCCAATGTGCCATCAGGGAGATGTATTGGCCCTGCCCGCCTGTGCTTGTCCACGTGTCCGTTGTTAAGTGGACCTTGGCAGTAACTGCGTTGGTGAGGGCGCGTACAATGTTGCGGGAGACGTGGTCGTGCAGGGCTGGGACGGCACATCGGGAAAAGTAGTGGCGACTGGGAACTGAGTAGCGCGGGGCCGCCGCCGCCATCATACTTTTGAAGGACTTCGTTTCCACAACCCTATACGGCAACATCTCCAGGCTGATAAATTTGGCTATCTGGACGGTTAACGCTTGAGCGTGCGGGTGCGTGGCGGCGTACTTGCGCTTGCGCTCAAACACTTGCGCCAGCGACGGCTGGACGGTGCGGTGCGACACATTGCTGGATTGGGCCAAGGACAGCGGAGGTGAAGCTGTGGGTGCAGGCCAGGAGACGGTAGTGCCTGTGTCCTCAGAGGGGGGTTGGATCTCAGTGGCAGGTTGGGGCACAGGGGGAGAGGCAGAGGTGCAAACCGGAGGTGGTGAACCTCCGTTGTCCCACCTTGTGGGGTGCTTGGCCATCATATGTCTGCGCATGCTGGTGGTGGTGAGGCTGCTGGTGGTGGTGAGGCTGTTGGTGGTGGCTCCCCGGCTGATCTTGGCGCGACAAAGGTTGCACACCACTGTTCGTCGGTCGTCAGGCGTCTCTATTAAAAAACTGCCAGACCTTAGAGCACCTTGGCCTCTGCAGGGTGGCATGGCGCGAGGGTGCGCTTTGGGAAACAGTTGGTGGATTATTCGTTCTGGCCCTGCCTCTACCCCTGGCCACCGCACTGCCTCTTGCAACCTGCCCTGCTGCTGCCCTTGCCTCCCCCTCTGAAGACCTGTCCTGAGTAGGCGTTGCAAACCAGGTGGGGTCAGTCACCTCATCGTCCTGCTGCTCTTCCTCCGAATCCTCTGTGCGCTCCTCCCTCGGACTTACTGCCCTTACTACTACCTCACCGATAGACAACTGTGTCTCATCGTCATCGTCCTCCTCACCCACTGAAAGGTCTTGAGACAGTTGCCGGAAGTCCCCAGCCTCATCCCCCGTACCCCGGGAACTTTCCAATGGTTGGGCATCAGTGATGATAAACTCCTCTGGTGGGAGAGGAACCACTGCTGCCCAATCTGAGCAGGGGCCCGAGAACAGTTCCTGGGAGTCTTCCCGCTCCTGAGCATGTGTCATTGTAGTGGAGTGAGGAGGCTGGGAGGAAGGAGGAGCAGCAGACAGAGGATTCGGATTTGCAGCAGTGGACGGCGCAGAACTGTGGGTGGACGATAGGTTGCTCGAAGCACTTTCTGCCATCCACGACAGAACCTGCTCACACTGCTCATTTTCTAATAAAGGTCTCCCGCGTGGACCCATGAATTGTGCAATGAATGTCGGTATGCCAGAAACGTGCCTCTCTCGTAATCGCGCAGCAGTCGGCTGCGATACACCTGGATCAGGAGTTCGGCCTGTGCCCACACCCTCACTTGGCCCTCCGCGTCCTCGGCCACGTCCACGTCCTCTAGGCCTACCCCTACCCCTCAGCATGCTGTATTACCAGTGATTTGATTTCCCAGGCAGGAAATAAATTGGCGCAAGCCTGCAGGCCAAATATACTTTTTTCCCTTTTTTTTAAAAGGAAAGGCCCACTGCGTCTATTCAATGAATAATAAGTTTAATAACTGTGTTGTGCCCCTGCAAATGTGTCACAGAACTTTAGTGTTGCAGAGTTATTAACTACAGCTGAGCAAGGAATTTCACAGGCAGGAAAGAAAGTGTCGCAAGCCTGCTGTAAAACGTAGCTGGTTGCGTCTGATTTTTTTACGTTCTCCACGCAGCACACACCTACCCAGAGCCCCGAGGACTGTCAGAGGCAGGCCAAATATACTTTTTTCCCTTTTTTTTTAAAAGGAAAGGCCCACTGCGTCTATTCAATGAATAATATATGTCTTCTGGCCCTGCCTAATCAATTCTGTCCCTGTAGTATTAATGCAGGGCGCAATGCTCTGCATAGCCGATTTTGAGAAAAAAAAAATGCAACACAGCTAACAGCAGCCTGCACAGTACTCCACACAGTTAAATGTGGCCCTAGAAAGGACCGTTGGGGTTCTTGAAGCCTACACTCACTCCTAACACTCTCCCTGCCTAACCACCACTTCTGTCCCTAATACAGGGTGCAATGCTCTGCACAGCCGATTTTGAAAAAAAAAAATATATATACACTGCTAACAGCAGCCTGCACACGGGTAGATGTGGCCCTAAGAAGGACCGTTGGGGTTCTTGAAGCCTACACTCACTACAAACACTCTCCCTACAGCAACTCCAACACAACTGGACTTTCCCTCAGCTAACTCACAAGGCATCTGAGGCGAGCCGCGGGATGGGCCGCTTTTTATACTCGGGTGACATCTGATCTCCCCAGCCACTCACAGCAGGGGGGTGGTATAGGGCTGGAACAACACAGGAGGAAGTTGTAATGCCTTCCCTGTCTTTCAATTGGCCAGAAAAGCGCGCTAACGTCTCAGAGAGGAAACTGAAAGTAACCGGAACATCGCGTGGTACTCGTTACGAGTAACGAGCATCCCGAACACACTAATATTCGCCCGAGCATCAAGCTCGGACGAGTACGTTCGCTCATCTCTAGTGTACACCCAGTAATCCGTGTTGGCCAGAATGCGTCTAACGCGAGGGTCACGAGAAAGGCATCCTAACCTGAAGTCAGCCATGTGTGCCAGGGTACCAGTATGCAACACATCGCTGTCCTCACTAGGAAGATGACTTTCAGGATCCTCCTCCTTCTCCTCCTCCTCCTACTCTACAGCCAATACACGCTGAACAGAGGCAAGCAGCATGGGTACCCTCTACAGTGTGGCCAGCTGTCTCTCCCCCTCCTCCTTCTGCTCCTCCTCCTCCAAAACGCGCTGAGATATAGACATAAAGGTGGTCTGACTATCAAGCGACATACTGTCATCCCCCTGCTCCTGTTCCAACCGCAAAGCGTCGGCCTTTATGCTTTACAGCGAACTTCTCAGCAGGCAAAGCAGCGGGATGATAACGCTAATGATTGCCGCAACGCCGCTCACCATCTGGGTAGACTCCTCAAAGTTTCCGAGGACCTGGCAGATATCTGCCATCCATGCCCACTCCTCAGTAAAGAATTGCAGAGGCTGACTACCACTCCGCCACCCATGTTGCAGCTGGTATTCCACTATTGCTCTACGCTGCTCGTACAGCCTGGCCAACATGTGCAGCGTAGAATTCCAGTGTGTGGGCACGTCGCACAGCAGTCGGTGCTGTGGCAGCTGAAACCGATGTTGCAGGGTCCTCAGAGTGACAGCGTCTGTGTTGGACTTGCGGAAATGTGCGCAGACGCGGTGCACCTTGCCGAGCAGGTCAGACAAGTGGGGGTAGTTTTTCAGAAACCGCTGAACCAGCAGATTGAAGACGTGTGCCAGGCATGGCACGTGTGTGAGGCTGCCGAGCTACAGAGCCGCCACCAGGTTACTAAAATGCACTAAGAAGGAGCTTTGGGGTTCTTGCATGGAGGATCAGGACTGTATAGTGTATAACTTTCCCTATAAAAGTGGCTGTGCCTCAACACTCTGTGTCTAATGCACTGCAGACACAGAACGGTATAAATGCAGTCGCTTGCAGTAGGTTAGGAAATATTAGAGAGCAGTTTCACGTTGAGAGCTGGTTGTACAGCACTGCAGCCTGAGAGCGCTATTACTGAAAGGCTGGGAACTAGCCTTGATGCGTAATACAAAAATTGATGCACTACTGCTCCCAGCAAGCCACAACTCTAATGCACACGTTCAGATGTAGCCCTAAGAAGGAGCTTTGGGGTTTTTGCACGGAGGATCAGGACAGTATAGTGTATAACTTTCCCTACAAAAGTGGCTGTGTCCCAACACTCTGTGTCTAATGCACTGCAGACACAGAACGGTATAAATGATGTCTTTGCAGTAGGCTAGGAAATATTAGAGAGCAGTTTCACGTTGAGAGCTGGTTGTACGGCACTGCAGCCTGAGAACGCTATTACTGAAAGGCTGGGAACTGGCCTTGATGTGTAATACAAAAATTGATGCACTACTACTCCCACCCAGCCCCAACTATAATGCAAACGGTCAGATGTAGCCCTAAGAAGGACCGTTGGGGTTCTTGAAGACAGGACCTACTCTAACACTTTCACTATATCAGCAGCAACTCTTTCCCTAAACTCTGCACAATACACTGCAGACTGAGAACGCTATAGCTGAAATGGCCTGCACAGCCTGAGATGAAAAAACAAATGGTGCACTACTGCTCCCAGCCAGCCACAACAGTAATGCACACTATGAAGAGTGAGTAGCCCAAAGAAGGACCGTTGGGGTACTTGAAGACAGGATTCTACTCTAACTCTTTCCCTATATGAGCAGCAGCACTTTCCCTAACCTCTGCCAACATGAGTCTGAGGCAAGCCGCGGGCGAGGCCGGTTTAAGTACTCGGCGGTCACCTGATCGGCCCAGCCACTCACTACTGTGGGGGTGAGAGGGCTGGCACGTCACAGCAGGAAGTGGTAATGCCTTCCCTGCATGTCTATTGGCTAGAAAATGGTGCTAAACATGCGGGGAAGGAAATGCAATTGACTCGAGTACCGCGTGGTGTTCATCTCTAGTAACGAGCATCTTGAGTACCCTAATGCTTGAATGAGCATCAAGCTCGGACGAGTGTGCTCGCTCATCTCTAGTGAGGATCCATTTCTTCCATGTAAATGAAGCCCTGATGTTTACAGCCCGAACATCTGAAGTCCTGCCCAGTCCTTACTCAAACATCCAAATGTTTGCAGATTAATCCCAAGCCACCATTAAACTGCTTAGAGCATTTTCTTCCATCACATCAGTACTATGATCTACAAAAATCCATTCTAAATAGGGCTTTCCCACAAAATTACTTGTTCATAAAGATGTCAACCTCCATACAATTCTATGTCCTGGATATGGTTAAAAAATTATCTCATCGTGGGAGATACCAATACCAGAAAATCCATAATCAGCCAATGAAACAGTTCAGAATAATTGCTAAATTCTGATCACAAGCTGCTTCAACATGAGAAGCTCCTCCTAGATGTCACCTGTTAAGCATAACGTACTGCCTCACACCATTCTGGACATTACCTGATGCTTACATGAATGAAGGCCAATCCCCATCAGGCAAACTCTTTAGTTGTACCCCCCAAAGAAATGCATATATTAAGTCCTGCTTCATTGCACGTCTTGGTTATGGTTTTTTTTGTTTTTTTTCCTGATCCATATTTGTAGCTACCAAAACCTGTTCACTAGAGATGAGCGAACGTACTTGTCCGAGCTTGATACTCGTTCGAGTATTAGCGTGTTCGAGATGCTCGTTACTAGAGGCGAGTACCACGCGATGTTCGAGTTACTTTCACTTTCATCTCTGAGACGTTAGCGCGCATTTCTGGCCAATAGAAAGACAGGGAAGGCATTACAACTTCCCCCTGCGACGTTCAAGCCCTATATCACCCCCCTGCAGTGAGTGGCTGGCGAGATCAGGTGTCACCTGAGTATATAAACGCGGCTCGCCACAGATGCATTCTGACAGAGATGGAGCTGCTATAGGAAGAGTGTTAGGAGTGATTTTAGGCTTCAAGAACCCCAACGGTCCTTCTTAGGGCCACATCTGACCGTGTGCAGTACTGTTGAGGCTGCTTTTTGCAGTGTTGCACATTTTTTTTTTTTTTGTATATCGGCCGTGCAGAGCATTGCGTTCTCAGTCTGCAGTAATTTTACATAGTATAGGGCCAGTAGTGGTGAGGCAGGGACAGTGGGAAAGGTGAAAGAGATATACTGTCTATATAGGCAGTGACCTTTTTCCAAAAAATTTGGGGAAAAAAAATCTATTTTGGGCTGCCTGTGACCGTCCTCAGTGTAATGCGTCTCTGCTGGGGGTAGTAGTCCTAATTAATACGCAGCCAGCTAAGTGTTACAGCACGCTTGCGCAAAATTCTTTCCTGGCTCTGCGTTGCTCGTTACATCACCGCTGTCATCCTGTCCAGAATGCTCGTCATCCTGTCCAGAGGGAAACAGTCTGCAGTAATTTTACATAGTATAGGGCCAGTACTGGTGAGGCAGGGACAGTGGGAAAGGTGAAAGAGATATACTGTCTATATAGGCAGTGGGCTTTTCCCCAAAAATTTGGGGAAAAAAAATCTATTTTGGGCTGCCTGTGACCGTCCTCAGTGTACTGCGTCTCTGCTGTGGGTAGCAGTCCTAATTAATATGCAGACAGCTAAGTGTTAAAGCAGGCTTGCACAAAATTCTTTCCTGGCTCTTCTGTACGTTCCGTAAGCGAAGGCAGCCTCCAACCACAGGCCAATAAGTGGCACATTTAATTACAGCGTTCTGTTTCTGCACTGAGGGGTATGGGTAGGCCTAGAGGACGTGGACGCGGGCGAGGACGCGGAGGCCCAAGTCAGGGTGTGGGCACAGGCCGAGCTCCTGGTCCAGGTGTATCGCAGCCGACTGCTGCGGGATTAGGAGAGAGGCACGTTTCTGGCGTCCCCACATTCATCTCACAATTAATGGGTCCACGCGGTAGACCTTTATTAGAAAATGAGCAGTGTGAGCAGGTCCTGTCGTGGATGGCAGAAAGTGCATCCAGCAATCTATCGACCACCCAGAGTTCTACGCCGTCCACTGCTGCAACTCTGAATCCTCTGGCTGCTGCTCCTCCTTCCTCCCAGCCTCCTCACTCCATTACAATGACAGCAATGGTTCCTCTCCCACCGGAGGAGTTTGTCGTGACTGATGCCCAACCTTTGGAAAGTTCCCAGGGTCCGGGGGATGAGGCTGGGGACTTCCGGCAACTGTCTCAAGAGCTTTCAGTGGGTGAGGAGGACGATGACGATGAGACACAGGTTTCTATCACTCAGGTAGTAGTAATTGCAGTAAGTCCGAGGGAGGAGCTCACAGAGGATTCGGAGGAAGAGCAGCTGGACGATGAGGTGACTGACCCCACCTGGTTTGCTAAGCCTACTCAGGACAGGTCTTCAGAGGGGGAGGCAAGTGCAGCAGCAGGGCAGGTTGGAAGAGGCAGTGCGGTGGCCAGGGGTAGAGGCAGGGCCAGACCGAATAATCCACCAACTGCTTCCCAAAGCGCCCCCTCGCGCCATGCCACCCTGCAGAGGCCGAGGTGTTTATTGGTCGGGCAGTTTTTCACTGAGAGTGCAGACGACCGACGAACAGTGGTGTGCAACTTTTGTCGCGCCAAGATCAGCCGGGGAGCCACCACCACCAGCCTCACCACCACCAGCATGCGCAGACATATGATGGCCAAGCACCCCACAAGGTGAGACAAAGGCCGTTCACCGCCTCCGGTTTGCACCGCTGCCTCTCCCCCTGTGCCCCAACCTGCCACTGAGTTCCAACCCCCTTGTCAGGACACTGGCACTACCGTCTCCTGGCCTGCACCCACAGCCTCACCTCCGCTGTCCTCGGCTCCATCCACCAATGTCTGTCAGCGCACCGTCCAGCCGTCGCTGGCGCAAGTGTTTGAGCACAAGCGCAAGTACGTCGCCACGCACCCGCACACTCAAGCGTTAAACGTGCACATAGCCAAATTTATCAGCCTGAAGATGCTGCCGTATAGGGTTGTGGAAACGGAGGCTTTCAAACACATGATGGCGGAGGCCCCACGCTACTCAGTTCCCAGTCGCCACTACTTTTCCCGATGTGCCGTCCCAGCCCTGCACGACCACGTCTCCCGCAACATTGTACGCGCCCTCACCAACGCGGTTACTGCCAAGGTCCACTTAACAACGGACACGTGGATAAGCACAGGCGGGCAGGGCCACTATATCTCCCTGACGGCACATTGGGTGAATTTAGTGGAGGCTGGGACAGAGTCAGAGCCTGGGACCGCTCACGTCCTACCCACCCCCAGAATTGCGGGCCCCAGCTCGGTGGTGGTATCTGCGGCGGTGAATGCTTCCTCCACTAAACCACCCTCCTCCTCCTCCAACGCAACCTCTGTCTCGCAATCAAGATGTGTCAGCAGCAGCACGTCGCCAGCAGTCGGTGTCGCGCGGCACGGCAACACAGCGGTGGGCAAGCATCAGCAGGCCGTGCTGAAACTACTCAGCTTAGGAGATAAGAGGCACACGGCCCACGAACTGCTGCAGGGTCTGACAGAGCAGACCGACCGCTGGCTTGCACCGCTGAGCCGCCAACCGAGCATGGTCGTGTGTGACAACGGCCGTAACCTGGTGGCGGCTCTGCAGCTCGGCAGCCTCACGCACGTGCTATGCCTGGCCCACGTCTTTAATTTGGTGGTTCAGCGCTTTCTGAAAAGCTACCCACGCTTGTCAGACCTGCTCGGGAAGGTGCGCCGGCTCTGCGCACATTTCCGCAAGTCCCACACGGGCGCTGCCACCCTGCGCACCCTGCAACATCGGTTTAATCTGCCAGTGCGACGTGCCCACATGGTGGAACTCTACGCTCCACATGTTGGCCAGGCTCTATGAGCAGCGTAGAGCTATAGTGGAATACCAACTCGAACATGGGCGGCGCAGTGGAAGTCAG
Source organism: Eleutherodactylus coqui (assembly GCA_035609135.1). Taxonomy (NCBI): domain Eukaryota; kingdom Metazoa; phylum Chordata; class Amphibia; order Anura; family Eleutherodactylidae; genus Eleutherodactylus; species Eleutherodactylus coqui. Next base: position 22,740,193 of record CM069405.1, on the reverse strand, counting down.
CCTCCTCAATTCTTTACAGAAGAGTGGGCCTGGTTGGCAGACATCTGCCAGGTCCTTGGAAACTTTGAGGAGTCTACCCAGATGGTGAGCGGCGATGCTGCAATCATTAGCGTCACCATTCCTCTGCTATGCCTCTTGAGAAGTTCCCTGCAAAGCATAAAGGCAGACGCTTTGCGCTCGGAAACAGAGGCGGGGGAAGACAGTATGTCGCTGGATAGTCAGAGCACCCTCCTGTCTATATCTCAGCGCGTTGAGGAGGAGGAGGAGGAGGAGGAGCATGAGGAGGATGAGGAGGAGGGGGAAGAGACAGCTTGGCCCACTGCTGAGGGTACCCATGCTTGCCTGTCATCCTTTCAGCGTGTATGGCCTGAGGAGGAGGAGGAGGAGGAGGAGGAGGAGGAGGATCCTGAAAGTGATCTTCCTAGTGAGGACAGCCATGTGTTGCGTACAGGTACCCTGGCACACATGGCTGACTTCATGTTAGGATGCCTTTCTCGTGACCCTCGCGTTACACGCATTCTGGCCACTACGGATTACTGGGTGTACACACTGCTCGACCCACGGTATAAGGAGAACCTTTCCACTCTCATACCCGAAGAGGAAAGGGGTTCGAGAGTGATGCTATACCACAGGACCCTGGCGGACAAGCTGATGGTAAAATTCCCATCCGACAGCGCTAGTGGCAGAAGGCACAGTACCGAGGGCCAGGTAGCAGGGGAGGCGCGGAGATCAGGCAGCATGTACAGCACAGGCAGGGGAACACTCTCTAAGACCTTTGCCAGCTTTCTGGCTCCCCAGCAAGACTGTGTCACCGCTCCCCAGTCAAGGCTGAGTCGGCGGGAGCACTGTAAAAGGATGGTGAGGGAGTACGTAGCCGATCGCACGACCGTCCTCCGTGATGCCTCTGCCCCCTACAACTACTGGGTGTTGAAGCTGGACACGAGGCCTGAACTCGCGCTGTATGCCCTGGAGGTGCTTGCTTGTCCTGCGGCTAGCGTCTTGTCAGAGTGGGTGTTTAGTGCGGCTGGGGGAATCATCACAGATAAGCGTACCCGCCTGTCAACCGACAGTGCCGACAGGCTTACACTCATCAAGATGAACAAAGCCTGGATTTCCCCAGACTTCTCTTCTCCACCAGCGGACAGCAGCGATACCTAAACAATACGTAGGCTGCACCCGCGGATGAAAGCATCGTTCTCTATCACCATCCAAAACGTGGACCTTTTAGCTTCATCAATCTGTTTATAATATTCATCCTCCTCCTCCTGCTCCTCCTCCTGAAACCTCACGTAATCACGCTGAACGGGCAATTTTTCTTAGGCCCACAAGGCTCAGTCATATAATTTTTGTAAACAACTTGTATACGTTTCAATGCTCATTAAAGCGTTGAAACTTGCACCTGAACCAATTTTTATTTTAACTGGGCTGCCTCCAGGCCCAGTTACAAATTAAGCCACATTAACCAAAGCGATTAATGGGTTTCACCTGCCCTCTTGGTTGGGCATGGGCAATTTTTCTGACGTACATTAGTACTGTTGGTACACCAATTTTTTGGGGCCCTCGCCTATAGTGTAATCCAATTAATTTTTTGCCCACCTGCATTAAAGCTGACGTTACATCAGCTGTGCTGGGCACTGCAATGGGATATATTTATGTACCGCCGGTGGCTTCCTGGCACCCACCCATGCTGTCGGTCCACACGGAGTTGTAACTGCATGTGTCCACTTCTAAAGAACCCCAGTCTGACTGGGGCATGTAGTGTGGGCCGAAGCCCACCTGCATTAAACATGACATTACCTCAGCTGTGATGGGCAATGCAATGGGATATATTTATGTACCGCCGGTGACTTCCTGGCACCCACCCATGCTGTCGGTCCACAGGGACTTCACAATAGGGAGTTGTACCTGCCTGTGTCTATGAATTAAAAACCCCGGTCAGGTTGGGGCATGCAGTGTGGGCCGAAGCCCACCTGCATTTAATCTGACGTTAGCTCTGCTGTCCAGGGCACTGCAATGGGATACATTTATGTACAGCCGGTGGGTTCCAGGGAGCCACCCATGCTGTGGGTGCACACGGAATTCCCATTGCGGAGTTGTACCTGCCTGTGACTATTTATAAAAAAACGCGGTCTGACTGCGGCATGCAGACACCTTGACAGAATGAATAGTGTGTGGCACATAGGTACCCCATTGCTATGCCCACGTGTGCAGCTCCAGATGGAGGTGGCACTGGATTGGATTTCTCATTGCTTCTGTACAGCATTGTGGGCTATCGCCCCGCCCCTTTTAAAGAGGGTCGCTGCCTAGCCGTGCCAACCCTCTGCAGTGTGTGCCTGCGGTTCCTCCTCATGGCAGACACACTTATAAATAGACATGAGGGTGGTGTGGCATGAGGGCAGCTGAAGGCTGCGCAGGGACACTTTGGTGTGCGCTGGGTCGTGCGGGGGGGGGGGGGGGGGCGCGTGTGAGCATTATCGACAGTTATGCCCCCCAGACAAAGATCGTTTGATTTCCATCTCAAGCACGAAAGCAAAAGGCATTATGAGCAACAGCATGCGTGTTCAACTACAAAATGATGCATCCGCCGAACGTTTCGCTTGACAAATGCTGGATATTGAGAATTCTGAGGTAAAATGAAAGCTGTGCTGTGATTGGTTGCTATTTCTTATACTGCTGAGGCAACATGAAAGCTGTGCTGTGATTGGTTGCTACTTCTTATACTACTGAGATAACATGAGAGCTGCGCTGTGATTGCTTGTTATATATTATACTGCTGAGGTAACTTGAAAGTTGCGCTGTGATTCGTTGTTATCTAGATATATAAAAACGAATGTATGTATGTATGTCTGTCTTCGCAGCAACGCGCGACGGGTAAGCTAGTAGCTAATTAATATGGCTTACGGAACCTTTGAACTATTGGAATATTGATTCCCCTTATTCTGTTCATTGGAGCGTGGAATATTTTATCCTCTTCTATACATGTACCCAAAGATGAAGTCATTTACAAAAATGCCCTCATATAGATATGTCAATGAACAAATTAAAAAATGATGCGTCCTGAAATGCGACAATGAGAAAAAAAGAAAAAATGAGTAGGTCATTAAGCCGCAAACAGACTTTGTCACTAAGGGGTTATTCCAGACATTATGCTTCCTTCTGCATTGCTTTACTTTGTGCGTTTGATTTCCAGCTTGTAAACAAACAGAAGAAATTTCACATTTCTTTTAAAGTTTTTATGCACAAATATATTGTAGGAGAACTCTATAGGAAATTTTTTGAAAAAAAAACAAAACATACCTACAGCATGCTTCAGTATCCAAAAAATACCATTAACTCCCCAAAAACACAACACAAATAAGAAAGAAGGCCCCAAACAATGCAATATTGGTATTGTGTTTCATAATTCTCTGTTGATTTACAGCTAAACTTTGGATGTAGCATTTTTTGGCCACATAAAATTATGGAGTCCAAAAATCAGTCCAGCAGTCATAAACACTAAGATAAAAAGTCAGGTATTACTTCCCAAGAGCATTCAGGCAAGGAGATTCCTATATAGAGGAGCATTGCACAGCGCCAAAATACTGATGCACAACCACTCACACGCCTACCACATTTCAGTAGTGAGGGTGGCTGTTGAGTATAACATTGCTGTTATATGAGTGCTAGCAGCCATCACCAGTGCTTGCAATTTGACAGATTCAGTCTGCAAGTGCAGGTGATATGCGGCAATTAGTGTTATTACACAAGTGTGAACAATGCTTGTGTAATATCAGCCTTATACTTGCACAAAGTTAAGGCATACAATACATCACCTTCCCCAGACTTCCAAGAATTTGGTCCATAGAATGAAACTGAGAAGACCCACATGAATACACAATATCACTTCCACCATTCCCTGTAACTCACTGCTAAGTTCAGGTCAAGAGGGTGAAAAGAAAGGTGGTGAGGATGTCCTTGCTAACCAACTCAGGAGACCAAAGGGGAAATGAAATGTTTAGTGACCCTGAAATATGGAGCTTTTTCACCAGTTTTGTGGTTCTGGAGTCCAACATTCAGGCTTCTCTGCATCAGCTGAACGTCTTGTAGAATGGCATTAAAAAAGGGGAAGCCAAGAAAGTAGAAAGGTAACGAGTTTACAACCACTTACAAACCCTTCCCCTTTCTTGCAGGTCTAATATTCTGGTTTGGTAGCCCCCACAGTTTCCAGACAATTGAGTCTGCCTGGAATGAGTGGGTTGTATGATTGTGCTCACTATGGCTGGAAACCAACACATTCGTCTAACTGGAATGGGATGAGGCAGTTGTGCCTAGAGTAATGGCAAGATTCTCAGTCTCTGCATGTAGAGATGTAGCAAAGTCTACTTGTTTCAGCGAGTTATCTTCACACAAAAAAGCCATTGAAAAGCCAAATAAACTGCAGCGCAGAACTCCCTCTAAACACATTGGGTGTCAAGTTAACTTTTACTGCATCTGTACCAAGAGCCTAGAGGCAAACTCAATGATACATGCATCTGTAATTGCAGCAAAACGAACTACTGACTTTCGGTGGGTGAATACTTACACATATTGAAGTTTTCTACCTATAGTATTATTTGCATCTGTAACTGCAGCAAAACAGAAAAGTTTTCAGCCTGTAGTTTTGTTTGTCAAAGTACAAAAATATTTAGTACATTCAATGTGGCCGGCATGTTGTGTAAATCACAGGATACAACCCCCCCCCCCCCCACACACACACACACACACACACACACACACACCAATATTAATACCAGATTGTAATGCATTAAAACAGGAACAGAGAGTGTGAATACTTTCCCAATATGCAGCACTGATTATGGGGAATCTCTTCTGGTCTTGAGGACTTTCACCTCGTACAGTACAGGGTTATTATGAAGTAGATAAAATAAACCCCCATTCTGGTATCTCGTTGTGTCCGGTGGGAAGAAAACACAGATACAAATGTTGTCATGGAGAAGTACATACTTTGCCAAAATAGAAACAATACAAGCCAACAATCGTACTGAGGACTCGGCTTCCAGGATGTGTAAATAATGAAGGACAGTACATTACTAATGACATAAACTTGATTGTTCCTTAAGCTTCTTTGTACTGTTGGGTATTGGTACAGTACAAGCCTCCGGGTGTGATGGTGCCATAAAGATGACTGCGTTCTATTTAGGGGGATGAAGCTCTTTTCTCACAGATCTTCTGGTGGTATGAAAAGCCTTAACGAGGTTATCTCATCATGACACCCCTATCATTTTTCCATCTTGCTCCTCTTCTGCTGATCCGGCTGCTGAAGCCCCAATTATCCGCTGCTATCACTGTAGCTCTATGGGAAGTCCAGTGTTTGTGCTCTTTGTAGCAGTTTTCCGCACTGACATATGGGGGGAGGGGGTTGGGGTCTCAAGTAGAAGATCCTTAACTATGATGTCAGATGCTGCAAAGGGTTTGAAGCTCAATGATAGAATGTGTGCAGACACATTTTTTCTAATCCTGGACAATTCCTTTAACCACTTAAAGGAGATGTCCCGAGGCAGCAAGTGGGGTTATACACTTCTGTATGGCCATAATAATGCACTTTGTAATATACATTGTGCATTAATTATGAGCCATACAGAAGTTATAAAAAGTTTTTTACTTACCTGCTCCGTTGCTAGCGTCCTGGTCTCCATGGTGCCGACTAATTTTTGGCCTCCGATGGCCAAATTAGCCGCGCTTGCGCAGTCCGGGTCTTCTGCTGTTCTCTATGGGGCTCCGTGTAGCTCCGTGTAGCTCCGCCCCGTCACGTGCCGATTCCAGCCAATCAGGAGGCTGGAATCGGCAGTGGACCGCACAGAAGAGCTGCGGTCCACGGAGGAAGAGGCCATCTTCAGCGGTGAGTAGAGAAGTCACCGGAGCGCCGGGATTCAGGTAAGCGCTGTGCGGGTGGTTTTTTTAACCCCTGCATCGGGGTTGTCTCGCGCCGAACGGGGGGGGGGTTTAAAAAAAAAAAAAACCCGTTTCGGCGCGGGACATCTCCTTTAAGTACGTGGACTAGTTTGGCACTTAATGATGATCTGAGATGTGACACTTCGTGTTGTAAAAACTTTGAATCCTTTTACTTTTCTAGGTGACTTTGAATGTTTTATCATAACACGTTGTACTTTGTGGTAAATTGGGATCAACATTTTTTCATATTAATTCATGTAAAACTATCTGAATACTCATACAGTTAGGGCCAGAAATATTTGGACAGTAACACAATTTTTGCGAGTTGGGCTCTGCATGCCACCGCATTGGATTTGAAATGAAGCCTCTACAACAGAATTCAAGTGCAGATTGTAACGTTTAATTTAAAGTGTTGATCAAAAATATCTGATAGAAAATGTAGGAATTGTACACATTTCTTTACAAACACTCCACATTTTAGGAGCTCAAAAGTAATTGGACAAATAAACATAACCCAAACAAAATATTTTTTTTTCAATATTTTGTTGTGAATCCTTTGCAGGCAATCACTGCCTTAAGTCTGGAACCCATGGACATCACCAAACGCTGGGTTTCCTCCTTCTTAATGCTTTGCCAGGCCTTTACAGCCGCAGCCTTCAGGTCTTGCTTGTTTGTGGGTCTTTCCGTCTGAAGTCTGGATTTGAGCAAGTGAAATGCATGCTCAATTGGGTTAAGATCTGGTGATTGACTTGGCCATTGCAGAATGTTCCACTTTTTTGCACTCATGAACTACTGGGTAGCTTTGGCTGTATGCTTGGGGTCATTGTCCATCTGTACTGTGAAGCGCCGTCCGATCAACTTTGCAGCATTTGGCTGAATCTGGGCTGAAAGTATATCCCGGTACACTTCAGAATTCATCCGGCTACTCTTGTCTGCTGTTATGTAATCAATAAACACAAGTGACTGAGTGCCATTGAAAGCCATGCATGCCCATGCCATCACGTTGCCTCCACCATGTTTTACAGAGGATGTGGTGTGCCTTGGATCATGTGCCGTTCCCTTTCTTCTCCAAACTTTTTTCTTCCCATCATTCTGGTACAGGTTGATCTTTGTCTCATCTGTCCATAGAATACTTTTCCAGAACTGGGCTGGCTTCTTGAGGTGTTTTTCGGCAAATTTAACTCTGGCCTGTCTATTTTTGGAATTGATGAATGGTTTGCATCTAGATGTGAACCCTTTGTATTTACTTTCATGGAGTCTTCTCTTTACTGTTGACTTAGAGACAGATGCACCTACTTCCCTGAGAGTGTTCTGGACTTCAGTTGATGTTGTGAACGGGTTCCTCTTCACCAAAGAAAGTATGCGGCGATCATCCACCACCGTTGTCTTCCGTGGACGCCCAGGCCTTTTTGAGTTCCCAAGCTCACCAGTGAATTCCTTTTTTCTCAGAATGTACCCGACTGTTGATTTTGCTACTCCAAGCATGTCTGCTATCTCTCTGATGGATTTTTTCTTTTTTTTCAGCCTCAGGATGTTCTGCTTCACCTCAATTGAGAGTTCCTTTGACCGCATGTTGTCTGGTCACAGCAACAGCTTCCAAATCCAAAACCACACACCCGGAATCAACCCCAGACCTTTTAACTACTTAATTGATTACAGGGTAACGAGGGAGACGCCTTCTGAGTTAATTGCAGCCCTTAGAGTCCATTGTCCAATTACTTTTGGTCCCTTGAAAAAGAGGAGGCTATGCATTACAGAGGTATGATTCCTAAACCCTTTCTCCGATTTGGATGTGGAAACTCTCATATTGCAGCTGGGAGTGTGCACTTTCAGCCCATATTATATATATAATTGTATTTCTGAACATGTTTTTGTAAACAGCTAAAATAACAAAACTTGTGTCACTGCCCAAATATTTCTGGCCCTAACTGTAGCTCACTAAGGAGATATTACATAGCATTTACCTTACGTCTGCTCTATACGCTATCAATTTTTAAGATGTTACAGGGCTCTTAAATTTAGCAGTAAGTTTTTAAATATTTTGCAAAATTTCAAAAGCAGATGTTTTTAATGTAGAGTTCAGTTCTGAGATGATTCTAAGGTGCTTATATAATTGAAACCATCATAAATCACCACATTTTAATGATTGCAAAATATTCATAACAGCAAACAGAACTTTGTTATTTTATAGAAATTATAGCAAAATTGAGTCAAAATTTTAACCTCTTTTTTGCGGATATTCAACTTTAATTTGATTCTTTTTTGGCAACACAGACAATGCTAACAGAGAAACACAACTCTTGATTATATTAATAGTTCTGTGGATTTTTGAAATACCCCACATTTTGCCCTGGGTTGCTACTTGACTCACCCAGGCTTCAATCATTAAGAAGCACCTTTTGGATTTTGGGTTCTCTCTTTTTGGTAGGATATTTTTCAGGCACCATGTCAGTTTTGCAGAAGCCATAAGGTATCAAGACATAAGAAATACCCCTCAAAAGAATCCAATTTGGAAAATACATTAAAGTGTTAATCTAAAGAGGTTTTGACCATTTGTAAATGTTGTTGCTTTTGGGGGATCGTATCTACATTATCAAATCAAGTACAACGACAAGCATTTAGAAGCTCTTCCGGCTACATCTGGCAGCGGTTCAGAGGCTTTTCCTGCAGGTGATGAGAGGTTATTTCTCTGGATTTGCCTCTTATTGCAGATCTCCACGTAGAGCCGTGAGATTCATTACATCAGAATATAATATAGTAAAGCCATCTGAATGCACAGTGTAATATGTATACAGACGCTCGGGCTAGTTATTATCAGGGCCCTGTCTCTGTTCTTTATTTATGATTTTTCATGATATTGTATTGTAATAAATATGAGTTTTGATGAATTTTCTCTATTAGTCTTTAGTTTGGGGTTTTTATTATGTTGTTCGTCCACAGTGTACTGTTATAATTTTATGTATGTCCTTTGCAATAGGTCTGGTAATAAGGTATCTATGCAGCAAGCTTGGGTTCTAGTAACCGTATGTAATGGGAATCAAATGCTGGGATTTTGCAGCATTTTCAGTAAAAAAAAAAAGAGGTTTGGAAAGTCTTTTTAGTAAATGCCATAAAAAGCTACTTGACCATACTGTCTAATTTAAACCTTAACACATTATCCACTTTTGACAGAACATTACCAGCTCCATAACTGTTCCACTCAGTAGCTGCAAAGGCTTAGAGGGAACAATATTTGTATTTACATTACAGGAAGACAATTGAATGACTTGGCTTCAAGGATGTGCAAATAATCAAGGACAGTTCATTACTAATAACGGCAGTTTGATTCTTCCTTAACCCCTTAGTGACAGCCCCATCAGGATTCTACGTCCTGGCCTGCTGGGCTTGAGGGCGCGGTCACACGAGCGTAGGCGTATTTACGTTCGCACGTGCGCAGCGTATAATCGCCGGAAAGAACGTTTTTCGGCGATCATGACCAGAGCTAGAAAGCGTATTATCGTTTGTTCCTACTTTGCAAACTATCTTTTCGGCCATCGAATATGCGTTGGCGCGTATTTCGGTCGCATATGTTCCGTTTTTTTTTCGGGTTGCCGTTTTTACGCGCCGTAAAATCGCCCGTGCAAACGAATACATTGGAAACCAATGCCTTAGATGGTCACGTTTATACGATTGGGGGCAAAAACGCGCCTTTTATGCGCTCGTCTGAACGCACCCTGATTCCTAGAGGACGTAGAAATATGCATCCTCTAAGAATGAAAGCCCTGCAGGCTCAGGACATGATAGCTCCATGCTGCTGGTTACCGGAGGTAGCTGACAGCATGGAGCTGTCATTCCGGGCCGCGGGACCCCACCCCCGGTCACGCAATCGCCGATATCCATACAGATCAGATCCGTAAGGGGAGCTGAGAGTACTAACCTCCGCTTCTCCGTGCCATCTGGCATCTTCTGTGTTCTCCCTGGCCCTGACACCGGCTTCTGCGCTTGCGCGACAGATGCATTATGTCACGCGCATGCGCAGAGAGCCGGGAGGCCTGGGAAATTTAAAAACTCCCTGATCTCGGCTAGTATGAGTAGCTGAGAGCAGGGAGCTGTCACAGGGAGCCGCTGGATAGCAGCGATCATGTAAAAGTTAAAAAAAGTGAGAAAAAAAAGAAAAAAAAGTTTGTTTAATCTCCCCTCATGGATCATATCCATGAGGGGAGATGGAATTAGGTACCTTAAGCCCCCAGATTTATCTGCGGACCTTGCCCTGCTTCTGCGCGCGCGTCCATCGCCAAAATGGCGGACGCAGGGACAAGAGCCGTAGATTGGCGGGGTAATTTAAAATCTCCCCGCACCTAGCTACTAAATGTAGCCAAGAGCCTGAAGATTTCATGGGGTGCCACGGTATGTGTTTCCCAGTCACGTGATCGCCGTTATCCAATGGATAACGGTAATCACGTAAAAGTTAAAAAAGCTCAATTTTCACCTCCCGTCACGGATCGGATCCATGAGAGGAGGTGAAATTACTTAAATAAGACCACTGGCGATGTCCTCTTACGGGATCCTAATCCGGGGACCTTTCCCCAGTTTTGGCACATGCGCCCATCGCCAAAATGGTGGACGCAAGCGCAGAAGCTGGGGAGGGCAAGAGGAAATTTAAAATCTCCTTGCTCCTGGCTACTAAAGGTAGACAAGAGCTTGGAGATGTCACGGGGGGGTCGTGGATAATGGCGATCACATAAAAGTGAAAAGACAGTTAAAGTTTGACGCTCCTTTCAGTTTGGGCCTCGTTGTGCATCCAGACAGAAAATTAGGGCCACAATGGGTATGTTTCAAACACGGGACAAATGGGGGTATACCTTTGGGGTGAACGTCTTCATTCCTATGCATGCTGTACAAAAAAAAATGACATAATTGCCAAAAAAACAAAAATCGTAATTTTTTTCCTTCTGCTTTGCTTTGATTCATTTAAAAATGATGGAGTCAAAATACGCAGTACACCCTTAGATTAATGTGTTAAGGGGTGTAGTTTTTAAAACTGGGTCATTTGTTGGGTTTCTCTGTCGTTTTGGTCGCTCACGGGTTCTATAAGTGGGCAATGGGGCCTAAAACGCCTTCAACCAAAATGTCTGTTCTGAAAACCACCCGCTGCTCCTTCCAGTTAGGGCCCCGTTGTGCATACAGAGGGAAGATTAGGGCCACAATGAGTGTTTCTGAACACGGGACAAACGGGGGGATCCATTTTGGGGTGAAAGTCTCCATTCATATGTGTGCTGTACAAAAAAACCTGTTTTTAAAATCACATAATTGATAAAAAAAAAAATTATTTTTTTTACTTCTGCTTTGCTTTGATTCATTCAAAAACTGTTGGGTCAAAATACACAGTACACCCCTAGATAAATGCGCTAAGAGGTCTAGTTTCCAAAATGAGGTCATTTGTGGGGGTCCTCCGCGTTTTGGCCGCTCGAGGGGTCTACAAGTGAGCAATGGGGCCTAAAACGCCTTTAAGCAAAATATCTGATCTGAAAGCCACAAGGCTGCTCCTTTCGGTTTTGGCCCTGTTGTACATACAGACAGAAGATTAGGGCCACAATGGGTATGGTTCTGAACACAGGACAAACGGGGGTATGCATTTTGAGGTGTAAATCCTCATTTTCATGTGCACTATAGAAAAAAATCCTGTGTTAAAAATCACATTTGCAAAAATATGAAATTTTATTTTTTATACTCTAAATTGCATTAATTCCTGAAAAGAAACTATGGGGTCAAAATACTCCTGACCCCTCTCAGTAAATACACTAAGGGGTGTAGTTTTTAAAATGAGGTCATTTTGGGGGGTTATCTATAATTCTGACACCTATGAGCCTTTGAAATCTTGGCTTGGTGCCGGAAAATAAAGTGTTCCTCAAAATGTTGATAATTAATGTTAAATTTGTGCATCTCCTAAATGGTTAAAAAAAACGAAGGTTTTTCAAATGTGCATTCAGAATAAAGTGAACAGAAGGAAATATATATCTTAGCAAAAAATTATACGGTATGTTTGCACATATTTGAGATATTACAGTTGAAAATGTGAAAAAATGACAATTTTTCAATATTTTCCCATTTTTGGCGTTTTTAATAAATATACACAAATTCTATGGGTCTATTTTTACCACCTAAATGAAGTATAACATGTGGCGAAAAAAAAAATGTCAGAATCACTTGGATATGCAAAGCCTTTACGGAGTTATGATATGTTAAGTGACACGTCAGATTTGCAAAATTTGGCTCCGTCACTAAGGCGCAAACAGGCTTCGTCACTAAGGGGTTGAAGTTTCTTTGTGCTGTTGGGTATGGGTACAGTACAAGCTTTTGGGTGTGATGGGTGGCATAAAGGAGACTGAACTAATTAGTGGGATGAAGGTCTTTTTTTACAGGTTTTCTAGAAACCAGGTTATCACATCATGACACCCCCATTATCTTGAGATCTTCTCCTATTGAGCTCATCCAACTGTTTAACCCCCAATTATCAGCTTTTTAAACTGCAGCTCTATGGGAGGTTTAGTGTTTGTGCTCTTTGTAGAAGTTCTTTACTCTGATTAATAGGGGGTATTCAAGTAGAGAATCCTTCACTATGATGTCCATATGCTGCAAAGGAGCTGTCTGTCATTAACAAAAATAAGGTGCAACTTGCCCCACACAGATCTCAAAAGTAAAGTAGTAAATTATTGATTTTTGAAACTCCTGTTTTATTAGGATATGTTTCAGGCACTATTTTATGTTTGCAGAGGCTACGAGGTATACATAGTAACAGGATATGATAGGCTGAAAAAAAGAACATGCCCGTCTAGTTTAACTCATGTTAAGACATAAGGAAATCCCCCTAAAAGAGTTTCCTAAAAACTATTACAATTGGACCCTAAAAATGAAAAAGTTTTTTTTCCCAATAGTATCTTGTTTTTCCCTATAAGGTTTCATTTTCACATGGGGTAGTAGAAGAAAAAAAACACATTGGAATGATTGGGATTCAGACTGCAATACCAACCCTGGCACAATGAAATAATAATAATAATAATAAATAATAAAGCAATGCCAACTCGTAAACAGTACCAGCCATTGAGCATTGTAGTGAATACTTCTAATAAAACAGATGCCTACTGTATAATGCTGCCGGTTTTAGACCCAACTTTTTTCACCTTACCCTCTGTACCACTAGTGCTCCTATTCCTCCTTCATTTCTTTCATTCCTTCTCCCCTTCCCTGTACCATACTCTCTCCACTATACTGTTCCCAAATTGCTTTCTTTCCCTGCTCTTCACTCTGTCCACTCATTCATACAAGAACTGCAGCCTTCTTCCCACCTTCTGTTCCTGGAAGGTAGAGGATACTGGGTTCCCCTTCATCAAATTATTCCTCCTTCCTCTCAGTGCCCAGTGACCCAGTTGCTAAAACGGGGGTGGGTCCAGCTGTAATTCCTCCTGTCTTCTCCCCCAGTTTACAGCATATGAGATGACTAGCTGATATACCCAGCTTCACCCAAGTTAATTTGATGCAGGTGTTTACATGTTGTTCGCACAGAAAATTTTACGCAGTCCAAGTTACTTTAGAGTAACCAAGGAATAAAATATGTATACATATCAAGGAGAATTATATTCTCTTCAGGCTGCATGTAACGATGTCCCTCTGCTGAATGTGCCATCCCTCACACTCTCCTCATTTAGGACATTAAAAATGCTCTTGCCAATTTTCACACTTGTACGACACCGCAAAGTTACATTACATAAAGGTGCACAGACTTTTTCAATTAGCATTGAATAATCCAGTTAGGAACCCCTTACTTTTCCAATTTAGGACCTTCCTTTTTCTATTTAGGACCTAAAGAATGGTTGTGCTAAGCATTAGCATTGAATAATCATGTTGTGACCCCTTTACTTTTCCTATGTAAGACCTAAAGAATGGTTGTGCCAAATTTCCTGTTTGTACGACATTGGGAAGTTAGAGAATTAGATTTGGTACTTTACAGAGGAGTGCTAATACTTTTGCACTTAGCATTGAATAATTGAGTTGTGACCCCTTTAATTTTTCTATGTAGGACCTAAAGAATGCTCTTGCCAAATTTCATGTTTGTATGACATCGGGAAGTTAGAGAATTAGTGGCGAGTGAGTCAGTCAGTGAGGGCTTTCACCTTTATACATATATATAGATTAGGGTGAGTGAATCCATTAAGCCAGAAAAGACAGAAGGACATGATGGGTGGGTCCTTCTGCTCAGTTTGGCATGGCCTCATATGATGTGATTAGACCTATTAAAAATCTTCTATACAAATGACAATATACCACAATTGCAGTAGTTACAAGCTGCATGACTAAATCACAACTAGCATTGAGCAATTAATAAAATATTCACGTCAGGAAAATATATATTATGAATCAAAACAGTCAATTCTGACTCCTATTGAAATTCGCTTTGCCAACATTCACACATGCATGTGTTTCATAGGATTTAGCTTAGTTGTTTGCACTGCTGTCTTTCAGTGCTGGGGTCCTTGTTTCAAATACCATTAATGAAAGCATCTACATGGACTTTGAAAAATCCCTGCCAGATGTTGCCCTTCGAACCTACAATGCTAATAACTGAGCCAGCAAACTTCTTTACCCTCACTTCTCTAGAGGAGGAGGAGGAGATAGAAACGAACAATAATAATAAACACAAAGATAATGTACAAATTCCATGCAGACATTTTCCATACCCAGATGTAAACATAGGGCCCAGCACTACAACCAACAGTTCTAAACACGCTACTTTCTTCTTACTCTTCCTTCTCAAAAGCAGCTGTGCTAAGAGATAATACTGCCACCACTAGCCATATCATTCAATGCCCTTCTCCCCAAACAAGCACAGGAAGCCTGGATTACACTTATCCATAAAGAAGGAAAGAACCCCCTACTCTGTGGCAGCCACAGACCTATCTCCCTTTTAAATCTTGATCTTAAAATTTGGGCAAAACTTCTCTCCAGAAGGATTAATAAAATTATCCCTAATTTGACGAACAATCAAATTTCGTGGCAGGACGAGAGGGAAAAGATAATTCAGCTTGACTGCTGCATGCAATAAGATACGCCCAAAGCAAGAAGATCTCATTGATTTTGTTAGGAATCGATGACGAAAAGGCGTTCGACAGAATAGTTTGGACCTTCATGGAAGCTGTTTTGAACAAATTTAATTTCCCGTCAGCTCTAGTACAACAATCTTTTCTCTATACTCCAACCCACATGCTAAAATCAACGTCAATGATATTTTCTCCCCTCCCTTCTCCACAGGGGCGTAGCTAGAGGCTCATGGGCCCGGGTGCAAAAGTTTAGCCCCCTTACAGACCCATCCAACTGCCACTCTTTTTCACGGCTACTCCTTGTATCACTTCTAGCTACATTACTGTTTTTTTTTTTTTTTTAATGACCCATCAATGGATCATTAGTAGAGATGAGCGAACGTACTCGTCCGAGCTTGATACTCGTTCGAGTATTAGCGTGTTCGAGATGCTCGTTACTCGTGACGAGTACCACGCGATGTTCGGGTTACTTTCACTTTCATCTCTGAGACGTTAGCACGCTTTTCTGGCCAATAGAAAGACAGGGAAGGCATTACAACTTCCCCCTGCAACGTTCAAGCCCTATACCACCCCCCTGCAGTGAGTGGCTGGCGAGATCAGGTGTCACCCGAGTATAAAAATCGGCCCCTCCCGCGGCTCGCCACAGATGCGTTATGACATAGAGGAGGGAAAGTGCTGTCTTGGTGGAGCTGCTATAGGGAGAGGGTTAGGAGTCTTTAGGCTTCAAAAACCCCAACGGTCCTTCTTAGGGCCACATCTAACCGTGTGCAGTACTGTGGAGGCTGCTTTTTGCAGTGTTACACATTTTTTTTTTTGGTATATCGGCCGTGCAGAGCATTGCGCCCTGCAGTAATACTCCAGGGCCAGAAGTGGTGGTTAGGCAGGGACAGAAGACATATTGATTCAATATAGGCAGTGGGCCTTTGCAAAAACATTTGGGGAAAAAAATCTATTTGGGCTGCCTGTCACTGTCCTCAGTGCTCTGGGTCTCTGCTGGGTGTAGTAGTCCTCCAAATTCATACGCAGCCAGCTGTTACAGCAGGCTTGCGCAAAATTATTTCCTGGCTCTGTCTGGGCTGTTAAATCACTGCTGTATTGCAGTCCACAGTGCAACACTCTGCAGTTCTTTGACATACTCCAGGGCCAGTAGCGGTGAGGCAGGGACAGAAGACATATTGATTGAATATAGGCAGTGGGCCTTTGCAAAAACATTTGGGGAAAAAAATCTATTTGGGCTGCCTGTCACTGTCCTCAGTGTTCTGGGTCTCTGCTGCGTGTAGTAGTCCTCCATATTATTTCCTAGCGTTCCGTAAGCGAAGTCAGCCTCCAACCACAGGCCAATAAGCGGCACATTTAATTACAGCGTTCTGTTTCTGCACTACTGGTAATACACCATGCTGAGGGGTAGGGGTAGGCCTAGAGCACGTGGACGCGGGTGAGGACGCGGAGGCCCAAGTCAGGGTGTGGGCACAGGCCGAGCCAGTGCGGTGGCCAGGGGTAGAGGCAGGGCCAGACCGAATAATCCACCAACTGTTTCCCAAAGCGACCCCTCGCGCCATGCCACCCTGCAGAGGTCAAGGTGCTCAACGGTGTGGCAGTTTTTCACAGAGACGCCTGACGACCGACGAACAGTGGTGTGCAATCTTTGTCACGCCAAGATCAGCTGGGGAGCCACCACCACCAGCATGCGCAGGCATATGATGGCCAAGCACCCCACAAGGTGGGACGAAGGCCGTTCACCGCCTCCGGTTTGCACCACTGCCTCTCCCCCTGTGCCCCAACCTGCCACTGAGATCCAACCCCCCTCTGAGGACACAGGCACGAGTGCCTACCGGCCTGCACCCACGCCCTCACCTCCGCTGTCCTCGGCCCCATCCAGCAATGTCTCTCAGCGCAGTGTCCAGACGTCGCTAGCGCCACTGTTTGAGCGCGAGCGCAAGTACGCCGCCACGCACCCGCACGCTCAAGCGTTAAACGTGCACATTGCCAAATTGATCAGCCTGGAGATGCTGCCGTATAGGCTTGTGGAAACGGAGGCTTTCAAAAACATGATGACGGCGGCGGCCCCGCGGTACTCGGTTCCCAGTCGCCACTACTTTCCCCGATGTGCCGTCCCAGCCCTGCACGACCACGTCTCCCGCAACATTGTACGCGTCCTCACCAACGCGGTTACTGCCAAGGTCCACTTAACAGCGGACACGTGGACAAGCACAGGCGGGCAGGGCCACTATATCTCCCTGACGGCACATTGGGTGAATTTAGTGGAGGCTGGGACAGAGTCAGAGCCTGGGACCGCTCACGTCCTACCCACCCCCCGAATTGCGTGCCCCAGCTCGGTGGTGGTATCTGCGGCGGTGTATGCTTCCTCCACTAAACCACCCTCCTCCTACGCAACCTCTGTCTCGCAATAAAGATGTGTCAGCAGCAGCACGTCGCAAGCAGTCGGTGTCGCGCGGCATGGCAGCACAGCGGTGGGCAAGCGTCAGCAGGCCGTGCTGAAACTACTCAGCTTAGGAGAGAAAAGGCAGACGGCCCACGAACTGCTGCAGGGTCTGACAGAGCAGACCGACCGCTGGCTTGCGCCGCTGAGCCTCCAACCGGGCATGGTCGTGTGTGACAACGGCCGTAACCTGGTGGCGGCTCTGCAGCTCGGCAGCCTCACGTACGTGCCAAGCCTGGCCCATGTCTTTAATTTGGTGGTTCAGCGCTTTCTGAAAAGCTACCCACACTTGTCATACCTGCTCGGAAAGGTGCGCCGGGTCAGCGCACATTTCCGCAACTCCAAGACGGACGCTGCCACCCTGCGGACCCTGCAACATCTGCCAGTGCACCGATTGCTGTGCGACGTGCCCACACAGTAGGTTTTAAGTAAAAAAGTTATGCGCTCGTGAAGAAAGCAGTTAGGTCAAGCAAAATGTAGAAAGTATCCGTCCTGTAAGGGATGGAAAGGATATAAAATAGAATGGCACTTACTCGGAAGGAGGGGGGTGTATAAAACAAGAAGCCTCCTCCTCTGTGTGCTGACTCCTCTAAGTCCTCTCAGTCGCCGATGGTGATTGCAGACAGCAAGTTGATTTATCCAGTTTTATTTATCTAAAATCAAGTTTTACAGGAAGGCAATCACGTGACCGCTCTCTATAGCAACACATGATGCTTAGACTACAGCTTATAATCATGTGACTCACATTACGGGCGGCACGCACGCCTAACATGACCGCATCATCGACCCACCGGTTCTCCTAGTATGTCGCGGCACGCACTGACAGCGCGATCGCGTCATCAGGTCACATGATCAAGGACCCTTCGTGATGTTGTGGCACGCACAAGTAGCGTGACCACGCAACACCAAAGTGAAAGTAAAGCATACAATGCCACGTAACACATCCGGTCAGTGCGGCCACGTCACCAAACGGAACATGTGACACACACTAACCTATCATCATAGACTCCTCCCTCTAGAATCACATAGCGCCACCCACAAAATGGCGCCATACACAGAACGAAAGTGATACTCTGACACCTATAAATGTGAGTAAATCTGTGTTCCTACATATGTATGCATAGGCTTGAAAAAGGTGCATGTCGCACCGAAACGCGTTGCCTTCCTGTAAAACTTGATTTTAGATAAATAAAACTGGATAAATCAACTTGCTGTCTGCAATCACCATCGGCGACTGAGAGGACTTAGAAGAGTCAGCACACAGAGGAGGGGGCTTCTTGTTTTATACACCCCCCTCCTTCCGAGTAAGTGCCATTCTATTTTATATCCTTTCCATCCCTTACAGGACGGATACTTTCTACATTTTGCTTGACCTAACTGCTTTCTTCACGAGCGCATAACTTTTTTACTTAAAACCTACTGTTTGTTTTCTTATTGGGGGTCCACTCTCCTGGTGAGAGTCCCCCCTTACTGTCATTGCAGCTCTCCTCCTTTACGGAGGATAGGAGAAAAGCACATTGGGGAGCCTGCTCAATATCCGTTGGCGCTGTCTGAACTATTGTGCCCACACAGTGTAACTCTACACTCCACATGTTGGCCAGACTCTATGAGCAGCGTAGAGCTATTGCGGAATACCAACTCCAACATGGGCGGCGTAGTGGGAGTCAGACTCCTCAATTATTTACAGAAGAGTGGGCCTGGTTGGCAGCCATCTGCCAGGTCCTTGGAAACTTTGAGGAGTCTACCCAGATGCTGAGCGGGGATGCTGCAATCATTAGCGTCACCATTCCTCTGCTATGCCTCTTGAGAAGTTCCCTGCAAAGCATAAAGGCAGACGCTTTGCACTCGGAAACGGAGGCGGGAGAAGACAGTATGTCGCTGGATAGTCAGAGCACCCTCATGTCTATATCTCAGCGCGTTGAGGAGGAGGAGGAGGGGGAAGAGACAGCTTGGCCCACTGCAGAGGGTACACATGCTGCTTGCCTGTCATCCTTTCAGCGTGTATGGCCAGAGGAGGAGTAGGAGGAGGAGGAGGGGGAGGAGCATGAGGAGGAGGGGGAAGAGACAGCTTGGCCCACTGCTGAGGGTACACATGCTGCTTGCCTGTCATCCTTTCAGCGTGTATGGCCAGAGGAGGAGGAGGAGGAGGAGGAGGATCCTGAAAGTGATCTTCCTAGTGAGGACAGCCATGTGTTGCGTACAGGTACCCTGGCACACATGGCTGACTTCATGTTAGGATGCCTTTCTCGAGACCCTCGCGTTACACGCATTCTGGCCACTACGGATTACTGGGTGTACACACTGCTTGACCCACGGTATAAGGAGAACCTTTCCACTCTTATTCCCGAAAAGGAAAGGGGTTCCAGAATGATGCTATACCACAGGGCGCTGGTGGACAAACTGATGGTAAACTTCCCATCCGACAGCGCTAGTGGCCGAAGGCGCAGTTCCGAGGGCCATGTAGCAGGGGAGGCGCAGAGATCAGGCAGCATGTACAGCACAGGCAGGGGACCATTCTCCAAGGCCTTTGCCAGCTTTCTGGCTCCCCAGCAAGACTGTGTCACCGGTCCCCAGTCAAGGCTGCGTTGGCGGGAGCACTGTAAAAGGATGGTGAGGGAGTACGTAGCCGATCGCACGACCGTCCTCCGTGACGCCTCTGCCCCCTACAACTACTGGGTGTCGAAGCTGGACACGTGGCCTGAACTCGCGCTGTATGCCCTGGAGGTGCTTGCTTGTCCTGCGGCTAGCGTCTTGTCAGAGAGTGTGTTTAGTGTGGCTGGGGGAATCATCACGGATAAGCGTACCCACCTGTCAACCGACAGTGCCGACAGGCTTACACTCATCAAGATGAACAAAGCCTGGATTTCCCCAGACTTCTCTTCTTCACCAGCGGACAGCAGCGATACCTAAGCAATACGTAGGCTGCACCTGCGGATGGAAGCATCGTTCTCTATCACCATCAAAAACGGGGACCTTTTTGCTTCATCAATCTGTGTATAATATTCCTCCTCCTCCTCCTGCTCCTCCTCCTGAAACCTGACGTAATCACGCCGAACGGGCAATTTTTCTTAGGCCCACAAGGCTCAGTCATATAATTTTTGTAAACAATGTTTATACGTTTCAATGCTCATTAAAGCGTTGAAACTTTCACCTCAACCAATTTTTATTTTAACTGGGCTGCCTCCAGGCCTAGTTACCAATTAAGCCACATTAACCAAAGCGATTAATGGATTTCACCTGCCCTCTTGGTTGGGCATGGGCAATTTTTCTCAGGTACATTAGTACTGTTGGTACACCAATTTTTGGGGGCCCTCGCCTACAGTTTAATCAAATGAATTTTTTGCCCACCTGCATTACAGCTGACGTTACATCAGCTGTTTTGGGCACTGCAATGGGATATATTTATGTACCACCGGTGGGTTCCAGGGAGCCACCCATGCCGTGGGTCCACAGGGAGTTGTAACTGCATGTGTCCACTTCTAAAGAACCCCAGTCTGACTGGAGCATGCAGTGTGGGCCGAAGCCCACCTGCATTAAGCACGACATTACCTCAGCTGTGTTGGGCACTGCAATGGGATATATTTATGTACCGCCAGTGGCTTCCTGGCACCCACCCATGCTGTCGGTCCACAGGGAGTTGTAACTGCATGTGTCCACTTCTAAAGAACCCCAGTCTGACTGGGGCATGCAGTGTGGGCCGAAGCCCACCTGCATTAAGCATGACATTATCTCAGCTGTGATGGGCAATGCAATGGGATACATTTATGTACCGCCGGTGGGTTCCAGGGAGCCACCCATGCTGTGGCTGCACACGGAATTCCCATTGCGGAGTTGTACCTGCCTGTGACTATTTATAAAAAACCGCGGTTTGACTGGGACATGCAGACACCTTGACAGAATGAATAGTGTGTGGCACATAGGTTCCCCATTGCTATGCCCACGTGTGCAGCTCCAGATGGAGGTGGCACAGGATTGGATTTCTCATTGCTTCTGTACAGCATTGTGGACTATCGCCCCGCCCCTGTTACAGACGGTCGCTGCCTAGCCGTGCCAACCCTCTGCAGTGTGTGCCTGCTTTTCCTCTGGCAGACGCACTTATAAATAGATATGAGGGTGGCGTGGCATGAGGGCAGCTGAAGGCTGGGCAGGGACAGTTTGGTGTGCGCTGTGGACACTGGGTCGTGGGGGGGGGGGGTTGGGCAGCATGTAACCCAGGAGAAGTGGCAGCGGAGTGTCATGCAGGCAGTGATTGTGCTTTGTTGGAGGTAGTGTGGTGCTTAAAGGGGTTGTCCCGCGGCAGCAAGTGGGTCTATACACTTCTGTATGGCCATATTAATGCACTTTGTAATGTACATTGTGCATTAATTATGAGCCATACAGAAGTTATAAAAAGTTTTATACTTACCTGCTCCGTTGCTGGCGTCCTCGTCTCCATGGTGCCGACTAATTTTCGCCCTCCGATGGCCAAATTAGCCGCGCTTGCGCAGTCCGGGTCTTCTGCAGTCTTCTATGGAGCCGCTCGTGCAGAATGCAGGCTCCGTGTAGCTCCGCCCCGTCACGTGCCGATTCCAGCCAATCAGGAGGCTGGAATCGGCAATGGACCGCACAGAAGAGCTGCGGTCCACGGAGACAGAGGATCCCGGCGGCCATCTTCAGCGGTAAGTATTGAAGTCACCGGAGCGCGGGGATTAAGGTAAGCGCTCCGGTAAGTCTTCTTTACCTCCCTGCATCGGGGTTGTCTCGCGCCGACCGGGGGGGGGGGGTTGAAAAAAAAAAAAAACCGTTTCGGCGCGGGACAACCCCTTTAACTAAGGTATGCATTGCTAATGAGGGCTTTTCAGAAGTTAAAGTTGTTGGGAGGGGGGGCACTCTTGCCGCTATTGTGGCTTAATAGTGGGACCTGGGAACTTGAGATGCAGCCCAACATGTAGCCCCTCGCCTGCCCTATCCGTTTCTGTGTCGTTCCCATCACTTTCTTGAATTGCCCAGATTTTCACAAATGAAAACCTTAGCGAGCATCGGCGAAATACAAAAATGCTCGGGTCGCCCATTGACTTCAATGGGGTTCGTTACTCGAAACGAACCCTCGAGCATCACGATAATTTCGTCCCGAGTAACGAGCACCCGAGCATTTTGGTGCTCACTCATCTCTAATCATTAGTAATCAGGGGTTTTAGCAGATTTTTAAAACATCCAGAACACAAGCCTCAAGATATGCTTTGCTTCCCCAAGAAAAAATAATTTATAATATACATTTCCATACGCAATGTCACTCTAAACAGAGTGGGGAGTTAAAAAAAAAAAGTCCCACTGTTCATGCACAGTACCACACAAAGCCATATGCAGTCCCTGCCGGCAGCGTGCATGGCTGGGAAATGTGTGAAATGCTGGTGGTCTCCCACAGCGTTGTACGCTTACGGCTGCGGCATTGAGCCCTCAGTCACCAATACAGCGGCTCAGTTCTAGTATACCTCTAATAGTGAAGTCAGTTGCCGGCTCGCTGATAGTGATTACCGTGCAGTTACCTCCAGTGATCTCTGGTGACCGTCACTTTCAGTTTTCATCTCTAGCCGGCCCAGACCAGCATTAGGGCTTTTTCCAGCTACCATTCGTCTCTGCAGAATCCGAACAGACATGTTTAGCTACAGTACATGGTTTCCCAACACGCCGCACGCTGCGAACAATTCCCTCCTTCTTCTCTTTAACCCATTAAGGACACGGCTAATTTTGGCTATAAGGATGCAATGATTTTTTGGGGTTTTACTTCTCCACTTTTCAAAAGCCATAACTTTTATATTTTTTCATCAACATGGCGGTATGAGGGCTTGTTTATTACGGGGCGAGAGGTAGTTTTTATTGGTATCTTTTGAGTGTACATAAAATGTATTGTAAAACTTTTATTCACTTTTTTTGAGGCCTGAGAGAGAAAACACATCAATTCTGCCATTTTTTACGGCACTAATCATGCAGCATAAATGGCATGATACATTTTTCTGTGGGTCGGCATGATTGCAACGATACTATCTCACAGAACGCTCCTCGTTCTCCTCCCACAACACACATTTACTTCCTCAATACTATGGATACCATGTCTTACAGAGAAACAATTTAAGTCACTTGTCCCTTTGTGCTTCACAGGCCTCCCACCCCCCTTCCACACCTCGTTTCCCTATTCCCCTATATAAGTTAAAAAAATAACTTTGTAATTTAGCTGTGCTAACTGAGCCATCACACTTGTCTATTCCGTTGCAGAGAAGAGGAAGAACAACTAGAATAAATACAAAGAGAATGGAAAAAAAACACCCAGAAGTTGTTCTTGATCGAATCTGAAGGCATGACTCCAGCACTGCAAAGCAACAGTGCTAACAACTGAGCCACCACACCCTTTCCTCCCCACTCCAGAGAAAAGGAAAAACAACAAGAATAAACACAAAGAGAATGAAAAATAAGTAAATAAATAAAATGTAACGTTTGGTTAAATTTGAACCTACAACTCCAACAGTGCTAACAACTAAGCCACCACACCTTTCTGCTCTGCTCCAGAGAAAGGGAAGAACAACACGAATAAACACAAAGAGAATGTAAAAATCCCATCCAGATGTTGCTCTTGGTCAGATTTGTAACCAGAACTTCTACATTTTAAAATAGATGTGCTAAGTTTATTAGTTTAGTTGTTAGTACTGCCGCTGCACAGTGCTGGAGGCGTGGGTTCAAATCTTACCAAGGGCAACATCTGGGTGGAGTTTTTCAAAGTCTATGTAGTTGTTATTGACAAATGTGAACCTTGTACTCCAGCACTAAAAGCACAAAAGCGCTGGCAACTGAGTAACATTCATAAAAGAAAAATCCTACACTGACATATTTCTAAAGCAATTTTCTGGTGATTTTTACCAAAAATCGTTTGTTATAGCCCAATCCAATTTTGCAAAAATCGCCAGTCAATCATGATGAGCAACACTAGGAAACTGCAACCATTGAGATACACAAATGAATATCAGTAATGACAAAGTTATAACACAGCTATGAAATCAGCACATACAATGATTTCATTTAATGTAGTTCTCCTGTGACGTCAGGGCCAGCTCCAGGTTTGTGCAGGTCCTAGACAATGGAGCCTTAGTGGGCACCTTTGCAGTGTGTCACGCGTGGTAGTAAAATTGCATGTATTGTAGATATTGCTGAAGATGTACCTATTTATTAAATAAGTGAAACCCATTCAAAATGTAGCAACAAACTGCATCCTGCAGAGATTTGTGTGAATCAGCCCTTTTGGTTGAAACACATAGGATTGTTTAAAGGCCACTTCAATTAGATTTTTCCTTGCCTGCCGCCCCAACCCTCCCCCCCTCCATCCCCCCATCCCTCATATGATTGTCTGTTAGATGCTGGGGGTCTCCTCCTGTTTATTGTAGTTGCCTCCCTGAAGTGCAACCCCCTGTCTAATGCTTCTCAGGTACCATCTTGATATTAAGATGTTCTCCATACCACCAGAAGATCTGTGAGAAAAGACCTTCATCCCGCCTGAGTAATACACAGTCATCTTTATGGCACCCATCACACCCGGAGGCTTGTACTGTACCAATACCCAACAACACAAAGAACCTTAAAGAATAATAGAACTGACGTTATTAGTAATGTACTGTCCTTGATTGTTTGCACAACTTTAAAGCCAAGTCCTCAGTAGGATTGTTGGCTTATATTGTTTCTATTTGGCAAGAAATTTGCTTCCCCTAAAAACATTTGCACCTGCATTTTCTTTCCACCCGACGCAAGGAGATAGCAGAAGAGATTCCCCATAATCAGTGACACATAATAACATCAACGTATATAATAAAAATATCTGTCAGATTAGTATAAAATTTGTTATATTTTTATTGATGCTTTCTCCACCACCTTGTTGACCACTTGGATGATTCTTCTTGAGTATTTTTACTGCCAGCCTCCATTTATCATCTAGAGTGGTGCCGATTAGAGATGAGCGAGCACCAAAATGCTCGGGTGCTCGTTACTCGAGATGAAATTATCGCAATGCTCGAGGGTTCGTTTTGAGTAACGAACCCCATTGAAGTCAATGGGCGACCCGAGCATTTTTGTAAATCGCCGATGCTCGCTAAGGTTTTCATTTGTGAAAATCTGGGCAATTCAAGAAAGTGATGAACGACACAGCAACGGATAGGGCAGGCGAGGGGCTACATGTTGGGCTGCATCTCAAGTTCACAGGTCCCACTATTAAGCCACAATAGCGGCAAGAGTGCCCCCCCCCCTCCCAACAACTTTTACTTCTGAAAAACCCTCATTAGCAATGCATACCTTAGCTAAGCACCACACTACCTCCAACAAAGCACAATCACTGCCTGCATGACACTCCGCTGCCACTTCTTCTGGGTTACATGCTGCCCAACCCCCCCCCCCCCGCACGACCCAGTGTCCACAGCGCACACCAAAGTGTCCCTGCGCAGCCTTCAGCTGCACTCATGCCACACCACCCTCATGTCTATTTATAAGTGCGTCTGCCATGAGGAGGAACCGCAGGCACACACTGCAGAGGGTTGGCACGACTAGGCAGCGACCCTCTTTAAAAGGGGCGGAGCGATAGCCCACAATGCTGTACAGAAGCCATGAGAAATATAATCCTGTGCCACCGCCATCAGGAGCTGCACACGTGAGCATAGCAATGGGGAACCTATGTGCCACACACTATTCATTCTGTCAAGGTGTCTGCATGCCCCAGTCAGACCGTGGTTTTTTATAAATAGTCACAGGCAGGTACAACTCCGCAATGGGAATTCCGTGTGCACCCACAGCATGGGTGGCTCCCTGGAACCCACCGGCTGTACATAAATGTATCCCATTGCAGTGCCCATCACAGCTGAGGTAACGGCCGATTAAATGCAGGTGGGCTTCGGCCCACACTGCATGCCCCAGTCAGACTGGGGTTCTTTAGAAATGGACACATGCAGTTACAACTCCCTGTGGACCGACAGCATGGGTGGGTGCCAGGAAGCCACCGGCGGTACATAAATATATCCCATTGCATTGCACATCACAGCTGATGTAACGTCAGCTTTAATGCAGGTGGGCAAAAAATTAATTGGATTACACTGTAGGCGAGGGCCCCAAAAGATTGGTGTACCAACAGTACTAATGTACCTCAGAAAAATTGCCCATGCCCAACCAAAAGGGCAGGTGAAACCCATTAATCACTTTGGCTAATGTGGCTTAATTGGTAACTAGGCCTGGAGGCAGCCCAGTTAAAATAAAAATTGGTTCAGATGAAAGTTTCAACGCCTTAATGAGCATTGAAACGTATAAAAATTGTTTACAAAAATTATATGACTGAGCCTTGTGGGCCTAAGAAAAATTGCCCTGTCGGCGTGATTACGTGAGGTTTCAGGAGGAGGAGCAGGAGGAGGAGGATGAATAGAATACACAGATTGATGAAGCAAAAAGGTCCCCGTTTTTGATGGTGATAGAGAACGATGCTTCCATCCGCGGGTGCAGCCTACGTATTGCTTAGGTATCGCTGCTGTCCGCTGGTGGAGAAGAGAAGTCTGGGGAAATCCAGGCTTTGTTCATCTTGATGAGTGTAAGCCTGTCGGCACTGTAGGTTGACAGGCGGCTACGCTTATCTGTGATGATTTCCCCAGCCGCACTAAACACCCTCTCTGACAAGACGCTAGCCGCAGGACAAGCAAGCACCTCCAGGGTATACAGCGCGAGTTCAGGCCACGTGTCCAGCTTCGACACCCAGTAGTTGTAGGGGGCAGAGGGGTCACCGAGGACGGTCGTGCGATCGGCTACGTACTCCCTCACCATCCTTTTACAGTGCTCCCGCCAACTCAGCCTTGACTGGGGAGCCGTGACACAGTCTTGCTGGGGAACCATAAAGCTGGCAAAGGCCTTGGAGAATGTTCCCCTGCCTGCGCTGTACATGCTGCCTGATCTCTGCGCCTCCCCTGCTACCTAGCCCTCGGAACTGCACCTTCTGCCACTAGCGCTGTCGGATGGGAATTTTACCATCAGTTTGTCCGCCAGGGTCCTGTGGTATAGCATCACTCTCGAACCCCTTTCCTCTTCAGGTATGAGAGTGGAAAGGTTCTCCTTATACCGTGGGTCGAGCAGTGTGTACACCCAGTAATCCGTAGTGGCCAGAATGCGTGTAACGCGAGGGTCTCGAGAAAGGCATCCTAACATGAAGTCAGCCATGTGTGCCAGGGTACCTGTACGCAACACATGGCTGTCCTCACTAGGAAGATCACTTTCAGGATCCTCCTCCGGCCATACACGTTGAAAGGATGACAGGCAAGCAGCATGGGTACCCTCAGCAGTGGGCCAAGCTGTCTCTTCCCCCTCCTCCTCATCCTCCTCATGCTCCTCCTCCTCCTCCTCAACGTGCTGAGATATAGACAAGAGGGTGCTCTGACTATCCAGCGACATACTGTCTTCCCCCGCCTCCATTTCCGAGCGCAAAGCGTCTGCCTTTATGCTTTGCAGGGAACTTCTCAAGAGGCATACCAGAGGAATGGTGACGCTAATGATTGCAGCATCCCTGCTCACCATCTGGGTAGACTCCTCAAAGTTTCCAAGGGCCTGGCAGATGGCTGCCAACCAGGCCCACTCTTCTGTAAAGAATTGAGGAGGCTGACTCCCACTGCGCCGCCCATGTTGGAGTTGGTATTCCACTATAGCTCTACGCTGCTCATAGAGTCTGGCCAACATGTGGAGCGTAGAGTTCCACCGTGTGGGCACGTCGCACAGCAATCGGTGCACTGGCAGATTAAACCAATGTTGCAGGGTCCGCAGGGTGGCAGCGTCCGTCTTGGACTTGCGGAAATGTGCGCTGACCCGGCGCACCTTTCCGAGCAGGTATGACAAGTGTGGGTAGCTTTTCAGAAAGCGCTGAACCACCAAATTAAAGACATGGGACAGGCATGGCACGTGCGTGAGGCTGCCGAGCTGCAGAGCCGCCACCAGGTTACGGCCGTTGTCACACACGACCATGCCAGGTTGGAGGCTCAGCGGCGAAAGCCAGCGGTCGGTCTGCTCTGTCAGACCCTGCAGCAGTTCGTGGGCCATGTGCCTCTTTTCTCCTAAGCTGAGTAGTTGCAGCACGGCCTGCTGACGCTTGCCCACCGCTGTGCTGCCACGCCGCGCGACACCGACTGCTGGCGACGTGCTGCTGCTGCTGACACATCTTGATTGCGAGACAGAGGTTGCGTTGGAGGAGGAGGGTGCTTTAGTGGAGGAAGCATACACCGCCGCAGATACCAGCACCGAGCTGGGGCCCGCAGTTCTGGGGGTGGGTAGGACGTGAGC
This sequence comes from Eleutherodactylus coqui, assembly GCA_035609135.1. Lineage (NCBI taxonomy): Eukaryota > Metazoa > Chordata > Amphibia > Anura > Eleutherodactylidae > Eleutherodactylus > Eleutherodactylus coqui. Next base: position 22,711,432 of record CM069405.1, on the reverse strand, counting down.
GGTCCCAGGCTCTGACTCTGTCCCAGCCTCCACTAAATTCACCCAATGTGCCGTCAGGGAGATATAGTGGCCCTGCCCGCCTGTGCTTGTCCACGTGTCCGTTGTTAAGTGGACCTTGGCAGTAACCACGTTGGTGAGGGCGCGTACAATGTTGCGGGAGACGTGGTCGTGCAGGGCTGGGACGGCACATCAGGAAAAGTAGTGGCGACTGGGAACCGAGTAGCGCGGGGCCGCCGCCGCCATCTTACTTTTGAAAGCCTCCGTTTCCAAAAACCTATACGGCAGCATCTCCAGGCTGATCAATTTGGCTATGTGCACGTTTAACGCTTGAGCGTGCGGGTGCGTGGCGGCGTACTTGCGCTTGTGCTCAAACAGTTGCGCTAGCGACGTCTGGACGCTGCGCTGAGAGACACTGCTGGATGGGGCCGAGGACAGCGGAGGTGAGGGTGTGCGTGCAGGCCGGTAGGCACTCGTGCCTGTGTCCTCAGAGGGGGGTTGGATCTCAGTGGCAGGTTGGGGCACAGCGGGAGAGGCAGTGGTGCAAACCGGAGGCGGTGAACGGCCTTCGTCCCACCTTGTGGGGTGCTTGGCCATCATATGCCTGCGCATGCTGGTGGTGGTGGCTCCCCAGCTGATTTTGGCGCGACAAAGGTTGCACACCACTGTTCGTCGGTCGTCAGGCGTCTCTGTGAAAAACTGCCACACCTTAGAGCACCTTGGCCTCTGCAGGGTGGCATGGCGCGAGGGGGCGCTTTGGGAAACAGTTGGTGAATTATTTGGTCTGGCCCTGCCTCTACCCCTGGCCACCGCACTGGCTCGGCCTGTGCCCACACCCTGACTTGGGCCTCCGCGTCCTCGCCCGCGTCCACGTCCTATAGGCCTACCCCTACCCCTCAGCATGCTGTATTACCAGTAGTGCAGAAACAGAACGCTGTAATTAAATGTGCCGCTTATTGGCCTGTGGTTGGAGGCTGACTTCGCTTATGGAACGCACAGCAGAGCCAGGAAAGAATTTTGCGCAAGCCTGCTGTAACACTTAGCTGGCTGCATATGAATTAGGACAACTACCCCCAGCAGAGACCCAGTACACTTGTGGACAGGAATACAGCGGTGATGTAAGAGGCAACACAGAGGCAGGAAAGAATTTTGCGCAAGCCTGCTGTAACACTTAGCTGACTGCGTATGAATTAGGACAACTACCCCCAGCAGAGACCCAGTACACTTGTGGGCAGGAATACAGCGGTGATGTAAGAGGCAACACAGAGGCAGGAAAGAATTTTGTGCAAGCCTGCTGTAACACTTAGCTGGCTGCGTATGAATTAGGACAACTACCCGCAGCAGAGACCCAGTACACTGAGGACGGTCACAGGCAGCCCAAATAGATTTTTTTTCCCAAATGTTTTTGGAAAGGCCCACTGCCTATATACACTAAATATGTCTTCTGTCCCTGCCTCACCACTACTGGCCCTGGACAATGTAAAATTACTGCAGGACGCAATGCTCTACACTGCTGATATACAAAAAAAAAAAAAAGTGCAACACTGCAAAAAGCAGCCTCCACACTACTGCACACGGTTAGATGTGGCCCTAAGAAGGACCGTTGGGGTTCTTGAAGCCTAAAATAACTCCTAACGCTCTCCCTATAGCAGCTCCGGCACCAGCAGCACTGTCCCTGAACTATGTCAGAATGCATCTGTGGCGAGCCGCGGGAGGGGCCGATTTATATACTCGGGTGACACCTGATCTCGCCAGCCACTCACTGCAGGGGGGTGGTATAGGGCTTGAACGTCGCAGGGGGAAGTTGTAATGCCTTCCCTGTCTTTCTATTGGCCAGAAAAGCGCGCTAACGTCTCAGAGATGAAAGTGAAAGTAACTCGAACATCGCGTGGTACTCGTTACGAGTAACGAGCATCTCGAACACGCTAATACTCGAACGAGTATCAAGCTTGGACGAGTACGTTCGCTCATCTCTAGTGCCGATGTATTGCAGCATTCAGTGTACTGTACCAGAAGGCTTCTTCTATCTTCTTATGATGGTGGACCTTGCAACAGTGAGCACGAGCAGCCAACTCATTCAAAACAGTTGGTGGGGGATTAGAAGATGGTGGGGGAAACCCAGCCAGAAGATCAGATAAAATAAGAAAACACTAGATCTGTTCAGGAAATAAAGCTGGAAACCAACAACTTCTATAGTCCAGTGGACCAATAGATGTAAATGCAGACCACATGTGTCAATTTCAAATAGAAATCTTTATCAGGTATACCATTTGAATCTGAAATTAAAAGCATGGTGTGACTTTGTGTCTTGGGCAGAGAAAAGCTATAACTGGTGAAGTTCTTCATATACAGTATAGATGCATACATTGAAGCAGGAGTGGCTCTGATTTAGAGGGAATACATCACCTATATTTTTTAGTAGTTAAAACCAGTGCAACATTCTCCATTATGTAACCTGTTTTTATTTTCTGATTGTAGATTTATATATTTTATTGTTTCCATGTGACAATGGAGGTGGCCATCTTGTCTTTGATGCAGAGATTAGCTTTAGAGCAGCTTTTAGAAATATGTTTTACAGCAGCCTCATGGGCCATTCATACAATGGACAGGATCTGACCCAGCAACTTCTTTGGAAGATTGTTTTAAACATGCTCTATGGCCTGTGCAGAAAAAGGAGGATGAGGTGAGCTTTGCCCCTTACCTATTATGAATAGTGGATGGTGTGTTTTATCTATTTTTAACAATTACATTTAATTATCATCCTGTCTGTGATGATAATATGATTGTTGAGAAGTTTTCTCTATGGAACAGAAAAGTGACTATTTTTGATTTAGTGGTCACTATGAAAAATTCTGTGTTTTACTATACTATTTTTTTAATCAGATTGTGACTTTTAAAATAAAAAAAAAATCTTTATACAAATGTTTAACATAAAAGCGTGACGTATACAAGTCACTTTCTGACTCATTCCCTTTATTATGAAGGCCATGTATATTATGAGTGCTGTATGTGTGGCTGGTGTGTTGCTGTGGAGAGGGAAAAATTCTCAGTATCCATTATTTCTTCTTGGCACACATATACAAGGTTCATATTCTTGATTTTGTCTTTTACCAAGTCATATAATTGTCTTGTAGCCATAATTCTCTCAATATTAGTACATTGTAAACTTTCCCCAGCTGCTTGTCTCTTCACAGTTCCACCAAGTCCACCACATGAAGTCTTACCATGAGATGGGAATAAGAAGTGCCACTTAGCTGTAATCCCCAAATCAATTTCATGGTGTACTAAGGAAAAGTTTTTGCAGGTTTTGTATTGAGCTGCACACCCATCTGAGGAATAATATATACAAAGATAAATTTTGCACATTGTTTTAGGAATGGAATGAGTTGCTCCTGAAATGTATAGACAGCTAATGAGTTGTGTTACAGTCTGCAATAACTACAAGCTTTATACATGACAATTTGCCAACTTTGTTTCTCTACAGTATGGGTGAATTGTGGCCTGTACAGTATTTGAGTAACAACCCTACACCTCATCTAGACCACATCAGTGACCCTCTATAGCCACAGATTGGTGACAGCAGTCACATGTCCTGGTCAGCAGCAACCACAAAAGACAGAGTGGCTGGGAAGCAATTTTAAGCCTTTCCTGACACACACTGTATATGTACCGTGCAGCGAGCTAGTAGTTCCTGCATTACACCGTACATATATGGCTCTGATAAGCAGGGGGCTCAGAAGCAGACTTACAACTGTTGTCCTACAGTTCCGAACCCGGCATTTCAACCATTTAGATGTTGCTGCCAATGCAGACAGACATGCTTAGAAGGCTTGGAGAGGGAGAGCTTCCTGCTCCTCCCCATTGGCACTTCCGCGATAAGATCAAGGGGTGCCAATGCTTGCCATTACAATCATAGATCAAATCATGGCCTCCAGGTCGGCAATGGACAGTGGCCTGTGAGGGTCAGTGTTCATCACTGACAGTAACGGTTAGTAAACATGACAATATAAGATAATACAGGTGCTACATTAGACATTTAAGACATCCATGAGAAGGACTGCTGTATATTGAATCTGTCGTTGACTGGACCAATATACCTGCCAGAGGGAGCATGTAGGGTGCTGGTATATATACAGTTACTTCTTGTTGGGTGTATAAACATGTATTTAAATTTTGTGTTAGTATGTGAAAAGTATCCCTCAGAGTCTACATGTATGTGTAATTGTGTGTGTCTGCGTGTTTCCAAGAGCATGCCACTATGTTTGTAAGGTAAACCGCTCCACAACAACATTTTTAAGAGCTCCAGAGCCTAACGGTGAGAGAAGTTGGGGCCATGGCCTAGTCAAGTCTACTAAATCCCTGGTCTGGATTTAAGGATCCATCCCCTGGTGGTCACAGGAGGAGCCCTACCGCAGATGAAACTACAGATGGATGCAGCAGAGGTACCATCTCTGATGGCCGGGTGGGAGCCCACAGGACTCTGTGGAGCTGTGACACACCGCTGTCCCCACCAATCACGCCTGACTGGGAAGGCCTGCTGCACTGTGTGGGTCACACCAGCAGATATGCTCCATGGCGGCCTGTACTCACCCTTCCTGCCTCCGATCCATAGTCCCTCAACAGGGAAATATGCAGTACTTCTGATGATATAACTTTATTAAGGTTTTCCATATCACCAGAAGATTTGTGAGAAAAGACTTTCATCCCACCTGAGCAGTGCAAGTCTTCTTTATGGCACCCATCCCACCCGGAGGCTTGTACTGTACCCTCATGCAGAAGCACAGAGACACCTTAAAGAACAATTGAATTGAAGTTATTAGTTATGAACTGTCCTTGATTATTTGCACAATTTGGAAGCCAAGTCCTCAGAAGAATTGTTCATTGGTAGTAGATTATTATGAAACCCTCAAAAGTGTCATGGACAAAGTATTCACCTAACACTATGACTAACACAGATAACAGCAATCTTCGAGCATTACTCAAGCACAGTTCCTTCAGCATTGCTGTAGATGTGCTGAATCACAGACATCATCAGATTTTATCCATTACAAGCTCATGCTCAGAACATACTACTCTGCACTTCTCTACAACAAACAGTCATACTTCACCACTCAATCTCCTCACTATCCAATAGCTCCAAAAGACTCGTTGAGACCTTTCACTGCCTCCTTAGACCTAAAATGCTTATTTTAAAGAGAAAGTTGGCAACATTTATCAGGAACTATTCTCCAAATCTTTAAGTATCTTTGATCCCCTTCCTTCCCAGACTTCTTGTAGTTCACTCTCAATATTTGACCCAATAACGGAAGAAGTTGTGCAAGACTCTTTTCTTCCTGCTCTAATACCTGCATTAGTGACCCTGTTCCCTCACTCTCCATCCAGTCTCTCAGTCACTTCACTACAATACTTAACCTTGCTCCTTTCTCCTTCAAACACACAAAAATTTCCCTATTACTAAAAAAGCCAACTGTTGACACGTCCTGTGCTACCAACTACTGACCTGTCTTCAATTTTTCCTTCATCTTCAAATTCCTGGATACTCAGTCTGCTCTCATCTAATTGCCAAATTCTCTTAAAACTCTCCTCTTCATCCCTTAGAATCTACTTTTAATTCTCTACATTCTACAGAAACTTGCTTTTGCAAAAGTGTCAAATAACATCATGACTGCTAAATAGAGATGAGCGAGTATACTCGCTAAGGCTAACTACTCGAGCAAGTAGTGCCTTAGCCGACTATCCTCTCGCTCGTCTCTAAAGATTCGAGGGCGGGCGGGGAGCGGCGGGGGAGAGCAGGGAGGAACGGAGGGAAGATCTCCCTCTCTCCCCCCCGCTCCCCCCTGCTCATCACCGCAACTCACCTGTCACCCGCGCCGGCAGCCAAACCTTTACAGACGAGCGGGAGGATACTCGGCTAGGGCACTACTCGCTCGAATAGTTAGCCTTAGCGAGTATACTCGCTCATCTCTACAGCTAAATCTATTGTTGACTACTTTCTACTGATTCCTCTGGATCTCTCTGCAGTATTTATTACCGTAGATCACCAACTCCTCCTTAGTATGCTCAACTCGATGATTCTTAAGGACATTGCTCTCCAGATGCTCTGCTTCCTCTCTGAACTCTTGTTTGGTGTATAATTCTCAATGTCTTTCTTTTTTTTCCACCTACACGGCCCCTGTTGGACAAACTATTAGCAGATTTGGCTTTCTGTACCATCTCCTCACTGACAACATCCAATTATACACCTGTCCATTGTCTCTAACATCATGTCCTTCCTCTATCTGAAAGTAATTCTTTTTAAGACAAAACTTCTTGTGTTTCTGCCAAGTAAACTACTTAATCCTGATATGTCCAACTCATAACTGTCCTCTATAACTGCTGAGTAAGACGTCTGGTGTCTTGGGGTCATAGTTGACTACGATATTTCCTTTGCTCCCTATATTCAATAACTTACATACTCATTTCACCTGCACCTCAAAATCTACGCCAGAATCTACTTTTTTCTCCAGGAGGATAAATCAAAAACTCTTTTTGTTGCCCTGTTCCACTCTCAGCTTGATTACTGCAGCTCACTGCTATATAATTGATGTATCTACCCTGTGCCAATCATTGTACATGTTGCCTATCTGTTATAGAATTCCATGTACACTTGTACTGTATAAAGTGAAAGTGCCAAAGACTATTAGTAAAGATGAGCGAACACCAAAATGTTCGGGTTCGCGTTATTCGAAACGAACTTCCCGCGATGTTCGGGTGTTCGTTTCGAATAACGAACCCCATTGAAGTCAATGGGCGACCGGAACATTTTTGTATTTCGCCGATGCTCGCTAAGGTTTTCATGTGTGAAAATCTTGGCAATTCAAGAAAATGATGGGAACGACACAGCAAGTTCTCCTCTGCCACAGCTGTAACAGCTGTGGCAGAGAAGAACGATGTTAGCCCATTGAATTCAATGGAGCCGTCAATACAGCCGACTCCACTGAATGCAATGGGCTGCCGGCGATCGCGGGATGAATTGTCGGAAAGGGGTTAAATATATAAGCCCTTTCCTGCAATTCATCCAGAAATGTGTAAAAATAAAAAATATATATATACTCACCTGGTGCCGGCAGATGGAGTTCAGCGCGGCAGGCTGCAGTTCTCCTGAACTGCTCTGAACAGCTGTGAGTAGTATTCAGCAGCCGGGGATTTAAAATCCCCGCCTGCTGAATAAGATGCCTCTGAATGGTCACAGCCTGACCAATCAGAGGCCAGCCCTCACTCACACCCATTCATGAATTCATGAATGGGTGTGAGTGAGGGCTGGCCTCTGATTGGTCAGGCTGTGACCATTCAGAGGCATCTTATTCAGCAGGCGGGGATTTTAAATCCCCGGCTGCTGAATACTACTAACAGCTGTTCAGAGCAGTTCAGGAGAACTGCAGCCTGCCGCACTGAACTCCGTCTGTCGGCACCAGGTGAGTATATATATATTTTTTATTTTTACACATTTCTGGATGAATTGCAGGAAAGGGCTTATATATTTAACCCCTTTCCGACAATTCATCCCGCGATCGCCGGCAGCCCATTGCATTCAGTGGAGTCGGCTGTATTGCCGGTTCCATTGAATTCAATGGGCAAACATCGTTCTTCTCTGTCACAGCTGTTACAGCTGTGGCAGAGAAGAAGGATTTGTCTTCTATATGTTCTCAATGGGGTTGGCGCTGCTGCCGCCGGCCCCATTGAGCGCATATAGACGAACATCCGAACATCGTGTGGTGTTCGTTACGAATAACGAACATCCCGAACACCCTAATATTCGCCCGAGCAGCAAGCTCGGACGAGTACGTTCGCTCATCTCTAACTATTAGCAATTTCACAAATTCACTGCCACATGCTGCAAAAGTATTCACCCTCCATGTGTTTGAGGAGTAGGCCACATGCTGCTTGGTGAACACCAAACATGTTTTTCTTAAAGTATTGGCACTTTTATGGCTGCTTTTTCATTAAGCTTCACAATGGGGAGTATATGAATTATAGTGGTTCTATGGATAGAACTAGAAGCCTTCATCTCCGCTATGGATCATTGGTGCTCTTTCAGGGTGATTGTTGGTGTATTTGTTGAGTGTTAGTCTCCTCATTAGTTATTTTTTTCATCTATTACCTCATGTAAAAATAAAAACTTTTGGGTTAAAACAAGATGTTGGGGAAAACTTTTTTTGATTTTCATGGCTCAATTGTAATAATTTTTATGAAACCCTTGTGGGAACAAAATAGTCAAAACATCCCTAGATAAACTCTTTGAGGGGTGTAGTTTCCAAAATGGGGTCTTTTAGGGGGTATTTCCTATGTCTTAACATCTCATGGCCACCACAAAACTGACATGGTGCGTGAAAAATATTCTAATAAGGAAGGGCCCCAAATCTGTATGGTGCTGCTTCATGCCTTTGACCAATGTGTCAAGTAGCACCCTAGGGTTATATGCAGAATATTTCTAAAAATTGCAGAACTAGTGCAATAATCAGCTATGTTACTGTGTTATCACTATCTGTCTTACAGGAAAAAAAAATAATTAAAATTGAATTGAATTTCTGCAAACATTGTTAAAATGTTAACTCTGTTTTGCTATAATTCCTGTATAATACTGAAAGAGTTAACAAAGTTCAGTTTGCTGTTTTGAATACTTTGAAGAGCGCAGTTTTTAAAATCTGGTCATTTATGGCAGTCTCTAATACTGTATATTGGCCCCTCAAAGTAACTTCAGAACAAAGTTTGTCACGTAAAATCTGCTTTAGAAATTTTATAGAAAATTTGAAAAATTCCTGCTAAATTTAAATGGCTAAAAGTAATATAATAATAATCTTTATATGTATAGCACTAACATACTCTGCAATACTTTGGGGGAAATTGGGGGAAATATACAAAAATGTATTCGTATTGTAAGCAGAAAAAAGTAATTTTGAAAATTGGTGACTTTACCAAATTTTCTGCACATTTTTTTTTTTTTAAATAAATTAATATTAAAATATTTATCACAATTTACCACAAACATAAAGTACAAGGTGTCATTATTAAACATTCAATAGCACAAATACTAAACTTCCCATAGAGCTGCAATGATTATAGCTGATGATTGGGGTTTCAACAGCCAGATCAACTCAATAGCACCAAGATGACAGAATACTGAAGGTGCCATTATGAGTTAACCTTATTAAGGTTTTCCAGCCATCCGGAAGATCTGTGAGACAAGACCTTCATGCCCCTAAATAGAACGCAGTCTTCTTTATGACAGCCATCATACCCGGAGGCTTGTACTGTACCAATACCCAACAGTACAAAGAGACCTAAAGGAACAATCAAACTGCCGTTATTAGTAATGAAGTGTCCTTGATTATTTGCACACCCTGGAAGCCAAGTCCTCAGTACAAGACCATAAAAGATTCCCCATAGTCAGTGCCACATATTGCAGAATGTATTCACCCTTATTTTCCTTTTTTATTGCATTACAACCCTGAATTAACGTATATTTCTGTAGGGTTTTGTATCATTTGACTCACACAACATGTCAACCACTTTGAAGGAACATAAGTATCAACCCTGTGAGGGTCAGTAGTTTGTTTTGCTACAATCACACATGCAAGTATCACTGAGTTTGTCTCTATAGGTTTAGTATAGATGTAACGACATTTGACTTGACACCTAATGAGCTAAGAAAAAGTTTTATGCTGCAGCTGAAAGTTTGCAACATCTGTACATAAATATACTGATGATTTGTGCCCATTCTTCCAGGCAAAACTTCTCCAACTCCTTCTAATTAGACGGTTGTGTTGGTTTCCAGGCATAGTGAGCATAATCAACCAACTGACAGATTTCAAACAGACTCAATTGGTGGGAGATGAGAAGACTGTGGGGGCTATCAAACTAGAGTATTAGATCTGGAGCATGTAACTGGGGGCAAATGCCTTACCTTCCTCCTTCCTTGACTTCCCCTTTTTGAGCACCATCCAACATGACGGTCACACACTGAAGGCTGAATGTTGGACTCCAGAACCACAAAATTTGTGGAAAAGCTCCATAATTCAGGGCCACTAAACATTTCACTGCCCTGTCATCGCCTGAGATTGTGGAGAAGGTGATGTATTGTATGCCTTATCTATGTGCAAGTATAACACTGCAACTACACAAACACCATATAAACGCTCATGAAAAAGCGCTGATTGTGCTATTTTAAGTAGTGGTTGCCCAACGGCCTAGGCAAATGTCTAAATGTGGCTCAACAAAAACAAGAGAGAGTTGGAGCTGAAAAAAGCTAGAGATGCATCTACAGGTGACCATACCAGCGGGGAATGGTAGTGTTGTAGGTTGTAAAAGTGGTGTAAACAGCAATGAGTGCTAGAGAGCAAATGAGACATGGCTATAGGCTATGGAGGGAATTTAGGAAAGGTTGTACCATAAAAGGTTGCATATTTTTGCGCAAGAATGTTTTACTTTTGCCCTTTATCTGTCCCCATCACCAAAAAATATATATCTCAAATACATGTCGGCTCATGACTGGCATAGATTTGACTTTCTGCTGTACAAATGGTTAAATATGCACCAAATATATGAGCACCACCCTAGCAAGAGACTGCCGCAAATTGTCTGCAGTTCTTCTATGGTTATTTATCTAAGACTTTCTACTCACCGAGTCTGAGAGATAAGACTAAGCATATTGTACCATGTTAAGTGTCCCCGAACATTAGCATTGTCTTGTTCTCTGAGCGATTAAAATATTGTTCTTGCAACAGGTGTCTGCAATATTCTAGAGGGGTGAAAACCCCCAACACACCTACAAAAGATGAGAATCTGGTATATTCAGTATATGCATCAAATGTGAACATTTTTCTTAACCTTAGTCTTAATTTCTCATATTACTCATGAAATAATTTATTTGATATATTTACTTTCCACAGTGGAAGCCATTTGTGTTGCGGTCTGTTATTATGTATGGGGGCACACTATATGGCATCATCTGTGGTTAGGATCCAGATGTCTGCTAGCTTTTCCATTGGTCTCCATAATCTTCTAGCTACACCTAAAATTCTCAAAATGTAATAGGTACATCTACATATAGTACTTTCACATGGCATGTGAAGACTTTTGAAATCCAGTAAGATATCATACGGCAGAGATGCCATAGAAAGATGTGAATTATCATCAGATAAGTTCCATGTCATTTGCTATAACTCAGGTTGGTGGAAGTACAGATCACTTTGTGACGACTGTCTAATCACCATGAGGAGATCTAATTAGTCATATGATGCTTCTTTGGGAATTTTGGCATGCATATGAAGGATGGCATAATGCCTCTACAATGCCCACTATTAGACGGTAGCTTTCCTATAAGTCAATGTTCAAACTTTTAACAGGTCTTGTAACTGGGAATATACCAGAGGATTCTAGAGAAGGAAAGGATAACCTGTTATAGGTTCAGACAGTGACTTGTAGGAGAGCAGCCTTCTTGTAGGTGGCGCTGTAGAGGCATTGTACCATCTCCTATTTGCATACTTGCTATAGCCCTTTGTGTTGGTTCATTGCCAGTCTACAAACACTAACCTGATTGTGACTTACACAATGGTGAAGGGCAGATCACTGGGTGTGCTTACTTTTGTTTAAGTATGTAAATTGGCTCCAGTAGTGATCCAGGATCCTATATAAACCCTTCCCCATGCCAAGGTAGTCACAGTCCAGCACAGAAGAGGAGCAGGTAAGCTTTTCTATTATCTATGAACTCATGCATCACTTGTAAATGTTTTCTCATTTACTAGACAGACAGGGATTTTGAAGAATGCTAACTATTATTCATCTCCCAAGTTTTATATTGTTAGAATTGACAGATGGAAACAAAAAAGCCCAGCTCTGACATTGTGTGGCAATCACTGTATGGCATAAATAATATATTATTTTAGGAGCTTTGTCGTTTACAGACACTGCAATACCAATTACGTTTATTTGTGTCGCATTCGCTTTAATAAGCCTGAACCTGCAGTACCAACCCAGTCCACTGCTTAGTATATGAAGCCTCTGGCGTAACTATAGAGGATGCAGAGGATGCAGTTGCACCAGGGCTCAGTAGCCTAAGGGGGCTCATAAGACCTCATTTCTCCATCTAGGAAACCCAGTACGATGAAAAATGTATTATAGTTGGGGACCCTGTTACAGGTTTTGCATTGGGGCCCAGGAGCTTCAGGTTACGCCTCTATATGAAGCTGTCTGCTTCAGGCAGCAAAACAGCCAGCATTGGGACAACCCCTAAAAGTTAGACATTTATGCACATCCGGTGTATTTCTAGGGTATTACAAGATTACTGGCACCAAATAATAATTAAGATCTACACATAGAGCTGTGATTACATTGTAATTACCCCAAGGGATCACAGGTAAGGTTTATTCTGTTAGTAGTCATAGATGTTTCTCTTTTCTTTCCCCTATCTCAGACTGTTTCCCATCATGACTCATCTCTGGGCACAGAGTAAATCCTGCTGCTACCCCAATACTTCTCTGTTCACTGCATAGTAACAGTACCTCCCCCCACAGAATACAATTGCTGCCTTTAGACCCCTCAGTAATAATGCCTTTCATTATGACTACATAGTAGTAATGAACAGTCTCTTCATCCAACTGAAATAATGAACCCCCATTGTGATGCCGAAATAGTAATAAGTTCCCACAGTGTCCCAAAAGTAAAAATGACCCCCTCCCCTTCCGTCCCAAACCTCGTCCCCATTGTTTCCCTAAAAGTAGTAATGAACCATCATTGTGCGCCCAAAGTAATAATGAGCCATATTTCATGTCAAGGTAATAATAAGTCCTCATTGCGCCTCCATAGTATTAATGAGTCCTTTGCGTCCCCAAAGTAGTAATGAGCTACTTTTATGCCCCAAAGTAAAAGTTAGGTTTCTGTGCCACAGAGTAGTAATGAGCCTTCTGTGAACCAATATTGTGCCCTTAATATAGTAATGAGCCCCATTGTGCCCACAAAATAGTAATTAGCCCCCTACATTCCAAAAAAATAATAAGCCTTATGTGCCCCCAAAGTAATATGAGTCCTCTTTACCCCAAACAGTAATCAGTTCTCTGCAATGAGTCTGCAATGTAGTATGGAACCTTCTGCACCCCCAAAGAAGTAATAGGCCATCGGTACCACCAAAGTACTAATGAGCTCCAACTGTGCTTCCACAGTATTAATGCCCCCAAAGTTGTAATCACACCCCACTGTGCCTCCAAAGTACTAATGAGCCTTGTCATAGCCTCCAATATAAGTAGCCCACTTTAGCCTGAAAGTAATATTGCGGTGCAAGACACTAAGTTTATCATTAAACAACATGCAGTGAGTCTCATATGGCAAAGGGATGAATGGGTCACCATGGCTCCAATGCTTGGTCCCATTTGTGACCACTGTGACTCCCTACAGCCTCTGAGCATAGACTGTTATATGTGTTAAACAATATGGTCTACAATATCTAAAAGGTTATTGAACCTACTTAGTCCTAGAGATCTCTTGCTCCCGATGTGGTACAATTCTTTGCGTTTTTTTCTATCCTTCCTAAATTTCAATCCTTAATCCATCCTAGAAGCAGCAAGTGACAGCCGAGAGGCAGTGTGACCACGATACAGTGCGAAAGAAAAAAGTGAGTAGAGAAGGCTTCAGAGCTGAGCATCCCCGTATCTTCTCCTTAGCCCCCTCATCTTACGAGATAAGAGGGGGAGGAAGATGAATCATGGCTACCATAGCTGGCTGCCAGGATGGAAATGTCCCTTTTTAAATCCTGTGTTTGTCCCTGTAGTGTACGAAGTTCAATGTCAGTCCCTTATTAGCTGTAGACCCAATAACAAGTCTATGGGGGCAAAAACTTAAAAAGTCATGTGACATTCACCTGGTAGATTAATGGATTCCTGCATTTTGTGCTAAACAGAATTCAAATCTTGAAGCAACTCTGATAAATGTACTTGTGATTTCTGAACCAAGGACTGTGAGTTTATGGCAAGAGCAGAAGATAAGATAGAGAGATGCTAGAAATAAAGTTACAATATTGAAGAGGTTTGAGTAGTGTGACAATAAAGGTGATTAATGACTCTACAACAGATTACTACACTACAAATATAAAAGCTGCAAAGAAAGTTAAAAGGGATATGACAACTCAGTCACCTTTCCTCTATTCCCATGATAGGACAAGATTGGTAGGTTCTAACCGCTGGGACCTTTACTGATCACGATAACAGGAGGTGTAGTGAAGTAGGGTGTGCAGTGCTCTACACCCCTCTTACACAATACAGTGGCATAGCAGCTTGTTTAATGTGGCTTGGGAGATGCTGCATAAGCCCTGCCCCCTCCAGTCCAAGATATGGCCGGACAGGCGATGGTGAGAGGAAGACTGTCCAAGTGCCAATGCTAAGCCCAATCTCTATCCTGGACTTAGTGAGGATAGGCAGAGGAAGTCAAAGGCACTGTGTAGAAAGATCCTGCTTACCTGCCAGACGATTGGCAGAGAATGGGGAGCTGTAGGATGCTAGATACACCATTTTTAGAGCATTACGCAGCGTTGCAGGAAGAGGCTCTACCTCCCCTTGATGTGGTGGTGATGTGACCAGGGCTTCACTGCTGAGAAGATCAGTCCAATGGATAGGAGATAATACAGAGCTAAGCCAACTCCCATATGAAATAGCGAGAATGTTCCAAGGGTATATAGAAAGAATACTAGCTGTGTCAGAGGTTCAGACACATCAAAAGAGGGCAGAGTATGTTGAACAGTCCCATAGACTCCTATGGGAGCCTATGAGAGCTGCCGGAAAAGGGAGATGGGAGGGAGTTTAGCTCTGCTAAAATCCCTATCCCTCTCTGCCCCATGCTGGCAAAGGGACAGGCAGAATGGGGCAGGAAATTAGCACACTAGCTCGTGCCCCACCCCCTTCCTTTGCTGAGAGCCAGCAATGGGTGGATAAGGGTTGGGAAGGGGGAGGAGTTTAGCAGAGCTAAACTCTCCCTCCCGCTTGATGGCCTTCCAGGCTGTGGAGTATACGTGCCGCACCTGGGCTAACGGAAGAGGTGCTATGACTTGGTCACGTCTGCCTCTCGTACATTCGATTTTCAACCACCCTGCAGCCATGATGCGACCGGCCGCCAATCGCAGCGCCCATGTGAAAGAGCCCTTATACTGGAGTTACAGGGCAGGTCATGTAATAAAAGAATATACCACTTATCATTGATGTTTCTTCCTGTTTTTAATTTTCATGCCTTGTTTGCTCTCTATATTCTCAGACATGTCGCCCATTTGGATACTGCAGACTTGCATGATCAGTGCACTATTTTATGGTAAGATCTAAATGACAGTTGATAAATGCTCAGTATATATAAAGGATACAAAGAAAAATGGCCAACAGCCTTCTTACAGCTCCCGAAACAGAAAAACATAAGCTATAGAATAAGGTGCCAAAAAAACAAGTGATCTTAATGTGCAAAAAATAATAAAACATTAAAGTAATAAAAATGTGGTATATTATAACAAAAGCTGCCAAAACAATAGAATAAGTAGTGATCAAAGGGTCGCATAAACCTCAAAATGTTACCACTTAAAACTTAATATGTGTACAGGAAAATCATAAAGTTATAGACTTCAGATCCAGGCGGCACAAATGGGACTAATTTTTTTTAAGTTATCATGACAAAAGTATTAAGACAAAATATATATATATCTGTCATTGCCATAATTGTACTGACCTCCAGAATAGCGGTAACGTTACTGTTCTTTACCCCACAGACGCGGCCATGCTGACTCCAACCAGTGCTTTTCTTTTGTTCAGGCTCCTCATTCTTTCATATTCTCTTAATAAATTCTTCTCATAGCACTGTTCATGTGTCAAGTGGGCGGTCCCCACTGATAATTGGTGAAATCAGATATGATTGAGAGTGAATGGTGAAAGCTGTCCACTGTCAACCAAATCTTCCCCATTGACAGTGAGCTGTGGGGATCGGCCACTTAATACATTCACAGCACTAAAAGCAAAACCTATGAAAAGTCTGAACAGGGGTGAGAATGAACAAAAGAAAAACATTGTCATACTTAGAGGGTCTGCAGCTGCAAAGCCTTACATCCAATCCCGTTGACATGAGGACATTGCAGGCCACTTTAAAGAAGCTTGTCTCTCACTTCGCTGCATCACATGTTGCAAAGGACCCATTGTTGTCCTCTACAGAGGGCAGAGGTTGTCACCACTCATTATGATATATTAGGGCTGGGTCACCTCCAGAGACACTCGTTCTACCTCTATGGTAATATATTTACTCCCTTGTCTCCTACTATGAAGGATGCATTTCTTAAAAACTTTCACATAGAAAGGAAGTGAAGGAGTCTAATGGGTTTGTTCATCCCCAGAGGAGTCTAAAATCTGGAGCTCCGACATCTGACTGATGGAAAGCAGGGCACCCTGATGACTTCTGCATACATTTATGGAACCTGTCTATTTTATGAAACAACAAAAAATGATAATATTTGTTAATTCTCATTAATGTAAAATGGTACATTTTTGAGAGCCGTAATAAATGCAGAAATAAGTCAACTTGGTGTCTCAGTGGTTAGCACCGTGTCCTGCTGTGCTGGGATTCTGCTTTTGACTCTAGGAGCACATCTGCATGCAAATTCCTGCCAGGTTTCCCACAGATTACAGTTTTTTTTCTGGGGGTCTCAGTACGAGGACACTTTGTGATCAGCTTGTTGTCAAGGAACCCATCATAGAGCTTGTCCAAGTTGGGGTCCAAAACGCCATGGAAGGATGAGATTATCGAACTCTCCTATTAAATTGTCTCTAGTGTGTATATTTATCACTTCACAACCACATAATGTAAATGTATGTCATGTGATTGGCACATTATATGGGGTGGACTGTCACAGGGAACAGCTGGGATCAGAGTTAGCTCTTATCATGGCTATGAAACTACTTAAATGCCACGGGCAATGCTAACCTGAGCATCTCAGCAAAAAGCAATTGGAGGATCCCGATGGGGTGTCATAGCAGCTCAGAACCTTGAATTGAAACCTGTCGGGGCTTAATAGGCAGTAATTAAAACTGCTACAGGCGTAACACTGCTGACGAATCCCGCATTACCGGGTTACTGAGCTAATTTGTTGTGGCTTGGCACGACTATTCTGCATGCACGGTTGCCCCCCCCCCCTGAACTGAATGATAGCAAATGCGCAACTCTAAGGCTTCTTTCACACGAGTGAATATTGGCAGACTGTTTTTACGCCTTGCCGATATATGCTACGTTGGTTGAGAAAAATTTGGTGAATGGACGCACAAATCAAACATTTGTGCACCCGTTCAGATGGCCTGATAAGCCTGGCACAAATGTGCCGAGCTCACCAGGCCATCACCCATTTCCCCTCCCTCCCCATCGCAGGCTCACCTCTTTTCTGCCCCGCTCGTTCTGTGCAATGGGAGGTGGTGGGACAGGGCGGAGCCAAGTGCCAGTCTGCCCCACCTCCTCCCATTGATGGCTATGGACAAGGGGCGGAGAGAGGGCAGATGCTAATCACGCCCCCATCCCGACCCTTGTCCACAGCATCAATGGGAGGAGGTGGGGTGGACCAACACTTGGCTCCACCCCCTTCCCGCACAGAACGAATGGTGAGGAAGACAGGTGAGTCTACATGGGGGGAGGAGAGCAGAGGGAGGGAGTTTAGCAGCGTAGCTGCTAAACCCTCTCCCAATTACGGCCACTGCCATGGGCTCACATAGGAGCCCATGCAGCGGCCGACATATTCTGGCCCAAAACATAGTTCTGGAACTATGTTTTGGGTCCAACATAAAAACGCCTGGTGCTATATTAGCTGGGCCGGGCATTTTTACATTTCACAAATACGCCCATGTGATCTGATGCATTAGAATCCAATGCATCAGATCACAGCGCATATCGTCCGGTTGTCAAAAGGCTGGCTGATATGCGCTCATGTGAAAGAAACCTAATACTGTACTGGCACCTGGTGGTCTATAACAGAGATGAAGATACATCTGTATGTACTGCTATGCAGAATTATTGCAGTATATGGTACAAGCAAGTTTTAATCCCTTAGAGGGGCTAAAAAGATAAAAGAAAAGAAAAAGATTTATTACATATTTGAAAATGATAAATAGTATTAGGGCTCAGATGGGCGTTTTTTGCTGCACGTGTTGCTTGCATTTGTGATCCACATCTATTAGAACCAATGGCAGCGGTCACATGCCCGATATTTACCTGCACACAAAAATGCGCAGCAACAAATATAGAGCAGTGGATTTTAAAACATAATTAACTGCAGCATTCTGCATTTTTTGGATGTGCAATTCCTAGATTTTGTGACATCCAGGGGTTTCACCTTGTGGTCAATGGGGCCGGGCCGCAGCAGCAGCCGCACGATAGACATACAGAGAAGATCGCAATGCTCTGCCACAGCTGTGACAGCTATGGCTGAGGATTTTTTCAT
The DNA here is from genome assembly GCA_035609135.1 of Eleutherodactylus coqui. Lineage (NCBI taxonomy): Eukaryota > Metazoa > Chordata > Amphibia > Anura > Eleutherodactylidae > Eleutherodactylus > Eleutherodactylus coqui. The sequence goes on along the minus strand of CM069405.1, from coordinate 22,692,960 downwards.
CCCGACGGGGAGTCCCCACATCATTGAACACTGTAACATTGAATTCAATGAATGGCTGAGTGCTGCCTCTAATTGGCTGAGCGCAGAGATCAATCAGAGGCAGCGCTCAGCTGTCATTTAGTGGCTGAGTGCTGCATTTGATTGGTCATAGTGCTCAGCAAATCAGAGGCAGCCCTTTAGGCAGGTAGAGATTTTAAATCCCCGCCTGCTGAAAGCACTTTATTGAAGTTCAGTAGAAGAAGCGTCTGTATGTGCCTGAGCCCCATAGCTGTGGAGAGGTGAGTATATATATATATATTTTTAATTTTTTACACATTCTAGGGATGATTTATATTTAAAGCTCTTCCCCCCAAATCACTGCGGAAGCTGCCAGCATCTCACTGTGTTCAATGGAGCCAGCTGGACAGCATCCAGGGGTTTCACATGTAAGGAATCCCCTGCTGCAGCTGTCACAGCCACAGCAGGGGATAGCAGGCAGCGCACTTTATGTGCGAATAAATGCAGCCAAGAGCGTTTTTTTTAAGTGTCGTGCTTCGGTCACAAAAAAATCATTGTGTGTTTTTGTGCTCTGAAAATGGAAGTGAAACTGTGAAAAATCTTATGAAAGGGTCTCTGGAATATGTTGGGGCTATAGATACATAAATAATTCCTTCTCTTGTCTCTCAGATGCTGCTGGCATGTATGTACCCCCGCCAGGTAACTACCCGAGAAATGTCTATACGTGTACAAGGCTTTATGTCAGTAAATGAGGACACTGAGATCCGGTGAGCTGGAATACGCCGCTACATACGGACCTTTACCTCAGCTGTACGGAAAAGCCGTAATCATTATCCAGGATGAGAAATCCACATCCTGGGGGGGTAAATGTTGTATTACACTGGGGGTCAACGGGCGACATCTGTAACTGTACAGGTACATATAGCCGGTATAGACATACAGTTGGATATGTACGGGGGGTACATTCACCGCACATGGACACATAGAATGGCTCCAGGATGAACATCCACTGTAAGACAGGGGGCACAACCTGCAGCCGGGGGCTACATGGGGTACGTGGCACCATTCTGTGTGCCCTCCAATCATCTGGTCACAGATATGATTGTCTGGGTCTGGTCACAGCATCACATGGGTGCAGCCGGGGGGAAGTACTAATGGTGTACGATGTGGCCATATCTGAGACCCCCATATGTCCACAGAATGGGGGTCTCTGTACAGTGTAGCACTCCAGAAAGGAGTGTATCTGGAATCACATGTAATGGGGGCTCTACAAAACACGGAGTGGAAGACAATCCTTATTGTGAATATAATTGTGGCGGCTTCAGCTGCGACATTGTGAGCGTCCCATAATAACTCCTCTTCTCTTCACTTTAGATTGCTCAGAGTGTGATATGTGTGACGGGGAGATGATTTACGGTATGTTGTGTTCCGCAGTATTTTTCTCATTCCGGGTACATGCACACAGATATTTCTTCTTTGCAATTTTCGGACAAAAATGTCAGTCCTAAATCGTACAGAAGTGGCACCAATTCTGGATGTACTCCCAGGGGCTTGTCCTAGTCTTGTCTGATTCTCAGATGAAAACAGCACATCAGTGTCCAGTGTCCCGCGTACAGAGGGGATGTCCATGTGTTGCCCAATACTAGTTGTACCCGAGAATCTCAGATGTGACTTGTTACGTCCGTGGGCGTGCGCCGATACTGGGGGAGATCTACTATTCAAAATATGACCGCTTTGTGGTGGAAATGATACCACAAATCCTGCATTACATACTTTCCCCCCCCCCCCCCCCCCCCCGCGGCTGCTTGATGTATTCAGACACTTTTAGTCGCTTTTTCTGCCTTTATTTGTCTGACCAAAAGGAGGTGTAGCTTAATAAAAGAGCGCGTGTTATAAAGTGCACAAACATCTTAGCGCATTTATGGCATAAACTAAGCCAACTAATAGGTGGTATTAACTTGACTGAACAGTCTTAGAATTTGGAGGACTCGCCATCCGTCATGAGTCGCTGTGATGGATCTGGCACATTTTAGTACTATTTTAGGGTCAGTGACACAAGCCGATTTTGGCTTCATATCACGCGTGTATTTTTTACATGCTTAATACGCAGGACATAGCCAATGTGGATGTAAGACGTGTACTCCCTGTGTATTTTATGCATCCATAGACTATAGTGCCATGTAGTGAGCGCCAAAAAAGACGTCATGTGTTTTTTATTTTGCAAAATCTCATTCGGGATTAGGAGCCGCGGATGATATTGCTGTGCGGACTTTCCTCACATAGATTCCGCGGCGATTCCACCTCATGTGAACCCAGCCTCAGGGTGTCTTCACACTGCTGAGAATGCAGGATGATGAAACTAATAGCTTCATTCCCATTTGCGATGTTTTCACCCATGTGATGGGGCGTGAAAACAAAAATTCACTATTGAGTCTCCTTTTTATCGCATCACAACGCACAAACTTGTAGTTTCCCGTAATGCGATGTGTTTTTAACATTAGGAACTCCTACTGATTTATCCGCACAAAAATTGCGTAATATAATTGCGTGATTTTGTTGTGGGCGACAGCGATACAATGTGAGATTATTCTCAGGAAAAAAGCATCGCTGGCACTCAAAAATCGCAGGATCAAAAATACAAATTTGCCGCAGTTTACATGATCACAGAATGAAGGAAGCCTAACAGAAATAACCTCCCGCTGCGGCGCTGCGCAGCTTCTGCTACTAATCTTATCATTTTCATCTAGCTGACGATTGGGGCAAAATGCCTGGTGAATGCTGGGACGAGGAAGGTCCTTATCATAGATACTACAGAGACATCGCTAAGGAAGAGTAAGTGACCCTCCAGTCATCAGTCATTACTGACTAAGATAGGAAACCCCACGCAGACTCCAAACTGGTATTATGGGGTGTAGATGTAGCAGAGCTCCGTTATTCTTCCCACTTTACCTTCTGCATGTGATGATGGCTCTTCTAGTACATTTACATGAGGTCTGATATAAACATCATAGAGAGCAGATGGTCATCCGTAATATCACAGTGCGTTGTGTCACATGACAAACTAAGCTCTGCTACATCTGTAAAAATATAATTAAATCCACATACAGGGCAAAAATGCGCGCAATATAAAAGCAAAATACTTCATTCACCAACACAAGGAGTTCCAAAGGGTGGAATCCCGCTGGGAATCTCACCTTTTGGCCATGCAAAAAAATGGGAGATTTCCGCTGGGGAAGCTCTGCTTCTAAACCAGCGTCACTTGACCATGGGTTTTGGAGTGGCTTGGCCGCATGCTCTTCCGTTGCGGCTGGCGCTCCCCTAGAGGAGAGTGCGGCCGCAATGGAAAAAAAATATAAACATGTTGCGGCCGGGGAATCCGCACCGCAGCATCGGCTTCTGCCGGCTTTGCTGCGGCGGATTGGCCATCCCGTGTGGGCGAGATTTTTGACAAATCTCATCCACATGTCCGGCCAATGGCAGGATTAGCGGCCACAGGCGGATTTGCCGCAGCGAAATTCCAGACAGAATTTCCGCGGCAAATCCGCCCTGTGTGAACCCAGCCTTAACACAACATACAAAAATCTGGAATAACGCCTGTTTCACAGGGCTATAAAATCTCGCTACAAAATTCATGTATGTGAGGGCTCTTTCACATGAGCGGATATACGGCGATGGTGTTTTCACTCTGCTAAAATCCCCGGGATGCCTTGCAGTGCCTATAGAGGCACCTGTAAGCTTTTCACTGCGTTGGACGCTGCAAAAATGCCTCCTCCTCCCTTCTATTTCCCTGCTCCCTTAGGAGCTATCTGTTTGGCATCCCTATGTACGCCAGATACATTTTGTCCACTTATGTTCCATCTTTCACGCTGCTGGCGTATTTACGCACCGTATAGTCGTCCATGTGAACGAATGCATTAGGAACCAATGCTTCACATGGGTAGCGCCATATATGTGTTCGTGTGAAAGAGCCCTGAAGCCCATGATTTTCAATCGGTCCTTCAATGATACAAAACATCTCTCATGTGAAAGAACCCATTAGCCCGTGGGAAACAGGACGAAAGAATGCAATGTCCATAATGTATGTATGGCTGGTGGCTGGTTACCAGAATATATATGATTATTATTCACAGAAAAAGCCAAAAATACAATACCTGAAGGTCTGCAAAGCAGACACGGTCGCCATAGGCACGGTCGCCATAAGGCAGGCACAATCGCCACTGGCACAATCGCCGTAGGGCAGGCGCAATGGCCGTAAGCCCTGGAGATATGCAGTCAGCCAGACAATGTGGAGGAGCAGATTGTTCTTGGCAGGCTAATATGCAGTCACCCACTCAACCCAGCCCAGATCGGGGAGGAGTGACTGCATATAGTAATAGCCTGCACATGTGAACGATACCAAAGATGCCAGCCATAGATGGATGGTGACCCACCATACAGGATATCAACCCTGGCTGATATAACAGCAGGTTGCCCTGTATCTCTTAAGTGGGCCACACTGGCTGACATCTTGGGCTCCCCCAACAACTAGCAAGCTACATACAAAAGTACTAATGCATACTAATAAAATGCGGGTGTTGGTACTGCATTTTGGCCAAAACGCATAGGCTGACGGGCCGTGCCGAGACCACACCGCTTCCGTCAGTACCTACGCTAACTCACTATAAATTACATAAAATCACAGAGGTGAGGGGAAAAACAAAAACATTATTCACAGAAAAAGCCAAAAATACAATACCTGAAGGTAAGCAGACACGGTCGCCATAGGCACGATTGCCATGAGGCAGGCACAATCGCCACTGGCACAATCGCTGTAGGGCAGGCGCAATGGCCGTAAGCCCTGGAGATATGCAGTCAGCCAGACAATAATGTGGAGGAGCAGATTGTTCAGGCTATTAGTATATGCAGTCACTCCTCCCCAATCTGGGCTGGGTTGAGTGGGTGACTGCATATTAGCCTGTCAAGAACAATCTGCTCCTCCACATTATTGTCTGGCTGACTGCATATCTCCAGGGCTTATGGCCATTGCGCCTGCCCTACGGCGATTGTGCCTATGACAACCGTGTCTGCTTTGCAGACCTTCAGGTATTGTATTTTTGGCTTTTTCTGTGAATAATGTCTTTGTTTTTTCCCTCACCTCTGTGATTTTACAGAATATATATGAGTGTATCAGTTATATATCTTAATCAATGGCCAACTCAGAAACCATATAAAGCCACGATGTACATTCCGCTTGTTGCTTCTTCCAGAGAACTATGATATATAACTAATCATTGTTCTGGCAACCAGCCTTCAGGCATGCCTACTATATGCAAACACAAATTTTAAGGGCTCAAGGGCCCACTAGGGTTAAATTGCAGCCTTTTACAGCCTTTGCCATAAGCTGATACACACAGTCAGGTGCCTTTAATAAGTGACTTTTCTTGATATGTAATGAAATGTATATTAGTAGCAATGAATTAAAAAGATCAGAGTCTCAATGTAGTGCGAGTGAATGTAATACAGCAGACAGAACTGGTCTGAGAGAAACAATGTCCCGCTGTGCTGAACATGCACAAACATCAGGGTCATGACTGTAACATTTGTGGCAAATGGTGTGCGCTACCATGCAGCAGTGCACTGCTATGTACTAAAGATATGGCAAGTGATTGCATCCCTGCCTTTCAGTATATTGCAGATTCCCCTGTGATATAACCCTTCACAATGGGCATATCTGCACATGAATTTCCTGAATCCGTGACCAAAAAATTACGTCACTTGTTTTTTCTTTAAGTCTGCATGCGTAAAAAAAATCTGTGCTGTGCTGTAAAATTCAGATGTGGATTTAATGCAAGATCAGTAAAGTTTCCACATAGATTCTACATGAAATATGCAGCAAAAAAAATCAAAGAAATATGACCATGGGCATCTGCTACCCTCTAAGATCAGACAAATATATATACTGAACCCCCGCAGGCCCATCGTAACTCTGCTCCCACCATGTATCTAGAGACTCCCTACGCAGCAGCAGCTCCGTACATGTGCGGATTGTGCAGCAGGGTGCGCCGGGCCGATAGATGTGCGGATTGTGCAGGAGGGTGCGCCGGGCCGTGAGATGTGCGGATTGTGCAGGAGGGTGCATCGGGCCGTGAGATGTGCGGATTGTGCAGGAGGGTGCGCCAGGCCGTGAGATGTGCGGATTGTGCAGGAGGGTGCGCCGGGCCGATAGATGTGCGGATTGTGCAGGAGGGTGCGCCGGGCCGTGAGATGTGCGGATTGTGCAGGAGGGTGCATCGGGCCGTGAGATGTGCGGATTGTGCAGGAGGGTGCGCCAGGCCGTGAGATGTGCGGATTGTGCCGGAGGGTGCGCCGGTCCGTGAGATGTGCGGATTGTGCAGGAGGGTGCGCCGGGCCGTGAGATGTGCGGATTGTGCAGGAGGGTGCGCCGGGCCGTGAGATGTGCGGATTGTGTAGGAGGGTGTGCCGGGCCTTGAGATGTGCGGATTGTGTAGGAGGGTGCGCGGGCCCGTGAGATGTGCAGATTGTGTAGGAGGGTGCGCCGGGCCGTGAGATGTGTGGATTGTGTAGGAGGGTGCGCCGGGCCCGTGAGATGTGCGGATTGTGTAGGAGGGTGCGCCGGGCTGTGAGATGTGCGGATTGTGTAGGAGGGTGCGCCGTGCCGTGAGATGTGCGGATTGTGCAGGAGGGTGCGCCGGGCCGTGAGATGTGCGGATTGTGCAGGAAGGTGCATCGGGCCGTGAGATGTGCGGATTGTGCAGGAGGGTGCATCGGGCCGTGAGATGTGCGGATTGTGCAGGAGGGTGCGCCGGGCCGTGAGATGTGCGGATTGTGCAGGAGGGTGCGCCGGGCCGTGAGATGTGCGGATTGTGTAGGAGGGTGCGCCGGGCCGTGAGATGTGCGGATTGTGCAGGAGGGTGCGCCGGGCCGTGAGATGTGCGGATTGTGCAGGAGGGTGCGCCGGGCCGTGAGATGTGCGGATTGTGCAGGAGGGTGCGCCAGGCCGTGAGATGTGCGGATTGTGCAGGAGGGTGCGCCGGGCCGTGAGATGTGCGGATTGTGCAGGAGGGTGCGCCGGGCCGTGAGATGTGCGGATTGTGCAGGAGGGTGCGCCGGGCCGTGAGATGTGCGGATTGTGTAGGAGGGTGCGTCAGGCCATTAGATGTGTGGATTGTGTAGGAGGGTGCATCGGGCCGTGAGATGTGCTGATTGTGTAGGAGGGTGCATCGGACCGTGAGATGTGCGGATTGTGTAGGAGGGTGCGTCGGGCCGTGAGATGTGCGGATTGTGTAGGAGGGTGCGCGGGGCTGTGAGATGTGCGGATTGTGCAGGAGGGTGCGCCGGGCTGTGAGATGTGCAGATTGTGTAGGAGGGTGCGCCGGGCCGTGAGATGTGCGGATTGTGCAGGAGGGTGTGCCATGCTGTGAGATGTGTGGATTGTGCAGGAGGGTGCACCCGGCCGTGAGATGTGCAGATTGTGTAGAAGGGTGCGTCGGGCCGTGAGATGTGCGGATTGTGTAGGAGGGTGCGTCGGGCCGTGAGATGTGCGGATTGTGTAGGAGGGTGCGCCGGTCCATGAGATGTGCGGATTATGTAGGAGGGTGCGCCGGGCCATGAGATGTGCGGATTGTGTAGGAGGGTGCGTCGGGCCGTGAGATGTGCGGATTGTGTAGGAGGGTGCGCCGGGCCGTGAGATGTGCGGATTGTGTAGGAGGGTGCGCTGGGCCGTGAGATGTGCGGATTGTGTAGGAGGGTGCATCAGGCCATTAGATGTGCTGATTGTGTAGGAGGGTGCATCGGGCCGTGAGATGTGCAGCGGTGCCAGTGCGGAGGAAAGGTTAGGTTCATGACATGGCACACAGCACCGCTGATTACTATAATGTGTCCTGACCTGCGGCATCTTGACTTGATCTGCGCCCGATGTCGCTATCATCTTCTGTGACTATCATTACCTCGCCACTGTGCAACGCTTGTAACGAATGAGTATATAATTACACAGCGGATGACAGCAGAAAGCAGCAATAACCACAGCTCAAATCAGTATGCGGGGTGGGCGTCACTAAACATTTACTGGGGGACTAGACCAGAGGCTTATACCACCCTGCGCCCAGCCCAGCCGCCCCTGGGCACGTCACGTCTTCTGTCACCTTGCTGTTGTAGTTAAATTACTCTAATTAATTCAAACTTTCCTTCCTGTTTTAGATAATATCCCCGCAGCAGATTTCAGGCTCCCCGACAAGTAAGTATACACGGTCTATGTATAACTGTACAGCTGTCATGGTGAGGATCCATCATACACCTAACAATACATTATATATCTAGTCTACTATTTGAGGGTTCCCACACATTGAAATCTCAGTGATGAGAAAAAGTCTGATTTGGCCGTGGGGATATTGTCCCAAGAGGTCTAGCTGATGTAGCAGAGCAGAGTTTATCAGATGAACTGTATATTTCAAATACAAGACTGACAACATTAGAGAAAAACCAGCCTACAGTACAGTCCCCACACCCCCCCCCCCCTACACATCTGCTCAGTGCTCCCCACATAACCTGCTTCTCCACCATTACTGATGATAAGCTTGCCATCCTACTCCCTTGCTTCCTTTACCACATTTACACTGATAAGACTCAAATTTACCTTTCTGGTCCAGATGTTACCTCTCTACTACCCAGAGCTCCAGAGTGTCTACCAGCTATATTCCCCTTCTCCTCTCACTTGTTAACACTGAACATGCAGGAAGCTAAGAATATTATTTTTCCACCATCTCACTCAACTCCCCACCAACCCATCAATCACAGCCAACCGCTCCACACTTTCCCCAATCTCACGAGCCTGATCCCTAGGAATAACCTGATTCCACCCTGTCTGTCAGAATGCACATCCAGTCATCAGCACCTCCTGCCGCCTCCACAGCAAATACATTCCCTAGATCTCTTCTGTGTAGATATACAGAATTAATCTCTCTCTCTCTGTACTGCAGGTTCTGTATCCCGCTCATCACTACTGGTAGGAATGAGGAGATTAGAGGAATTTCATCGCCTGAAATGGACTGCACAAACAAGAATTTGGGGGCTCATATATTCATGTAGTAAAATTAATTGTGATTAAAGTAGTGAAATCAATGATCTTCTGATCTTCAGTTTCCTGATGAATAATGATGGATTCAGTGATATCGATAAACACAAGGATCAGATCTGGTAATGAGATGTAATTCTCTAATAAGATGTATAATGTGCAGGAACTGATTGTAGAATAATAGAGAAGTGATTGTAGAGTCATAATAAATCATGTAGAGCATCGCAGTAAAGTCTCCTCTCTTGTATTATTGTGCAGTGAACGGCTACATGTTGTACATTCCCTACATGACATGTCAGCTTGTAATTATGGCGATCAGGATAGGTACGATGTTAAGTGAGTCCTAATTAGAGATGAGCGAACGTACTCGTCCGAGCTTGATGCTCGTTCGAGTATTAGCGTGTTCGAGATGCTCGTTACTCGAGACGAGTACCACGCGATGTTCGAGTTACTTTCACTTTCATCTCTAAGACATTAGCGCGCTTTTCTGGCCAATAGAAAGACAGGGAAGGCATTACAACTTCCTCCTGTGATGTTCAAGCCCTATCCCACCCCCCTGCAGTGAGTGGCTGGGGAGATCAGGTGTCACCCGAGTATTTAAATCTGCCCCGCCCGCGGCTCGCCACAGATGCATTCTGACAGAGATCAGGGACAGTGGGAAAGGTGAAAGAGATATACTGTCTATATAGGCAGTGGGCTTTTTCAAACCAATTTGGGAAAAAAAACTATATTTGGGCTGCCTGTGACCGTCCTCAGTGTTCTGCGTGTCTGCTGGGGGTAGTAGTCCTAATTAATACGCAGCTAAGTGTTACAGCAGGTTTGCGCAAAACTGTTTCCTGGCTCTGCGTTGCCCGTGACATCACCGCCGTCATCCCGTCCACAGGGAAACAGTATACATATATACGCTGCCTATAGTATCTGTCTGCTGTCTCAGCTCAGTCTTTCAAAAAATAGAAGCAAAATACTTACGGCCTACTAGTGGCGTTTGGCCACTTGACTGCTTCAGCGCTGTGAATTCCACCAGCTGAGTCATACGCACCTACGTCTCACTACAGGCTTGCGCAAAATTCTTTCCTGGCTCTGCTGCGCATTCCGTAAGCGAAGTCAGCCTCCAACCACAGGCCAATAAGCGGCACATTTAATTACAGCGTTCTGTTTCTGCACTACTGGTAATACACCATTCTGAGGGGTAGGGGTAGGCCTAGAGGACGTGGATGCGGGCGAGGACGCGGAGGCCCAAGTCAGGGTGTGGGCACAGGCCGAGCTCCTGATCCAGGTGTATCGCAGCCGACTGCTGCGGGATTAGGAGAGAGACACGTTTCTGGCGTCCCCACATTCATCTCACAATTAATGGGTCCACACGGTAGACCTTTATTAGAAAATGAGCAGTGTGAGCAGGTCCTGTCGTGGATGGCAGAAAGTGCATCCACCAATCTATCGACCACCCAGAGTTCTACGCCGTCCACTGCTGCAACTCTGAATCCTCTGGCTGCTGCTCCTCCTTCCTCCCAGCCTCCTCACTCCATGAAAATGACACATTCTGAGGAGCAGGCAGACTCCCAGGAACTGTTCTCGGGCCCCTGCCCAGAATGGGCAGCAATGGTTCCTATCCCACCGGAGGAGTTTGTTGTGACTGATGCCCAACCTTTGGAAAGTTCCCGGGGTCCGGGAGATGAGGCTGGGGACTTCCGGCAACTGTCTCAAGAGCTTTCAGTGGGTGAGGAGGACGACGACGATGAGACACAGTTGTCTATCACTCAGGTAGTAGTAATTGCAGTAAGTCCGAGGGAGGAGCGCACAGAGGATTCGGAGGAAGAGCAGCAGGACAATAAGGTGACTGACCCCACCTGGTTTGCTAAGCCTACTGAGGACAGGTCTTCAGAGGGGGAGGCAAGGGCAGCAGCAGGGCAGGTTGGAAGAGGCAGTGCAGTTGCCAGGGGTAGGGGCAGGGCCAGACTGAATAATCCACCAACTGTTTCACAAAGCGCCCCCTCGCGCCATGCCACCCTGCAGAGGCCGAGGTGCTCAAAGGTCTGGCAGTTTTTCACTGAGAGTGCAGACGACCGACGAACAGTGGTGTGCAACCTTTGTCGCGCCAAGATCAGCCGGGGAGCCACCACCACCAGCCTCACCACCACCAGCATGCGCAGGCATATGATGGCCAAGCACCCCACAAGGTGGGACGAAGGCCGTTCACCGCCTCCGGTTTGCACCACTGCCTCTCCCCCTGTGCCCCAACCTGCCACTGAGATCCAACCCCCTCTCAGGACACAGGCACGACCGTCTCCCGGCCTGCACCCACACCCTCACCTCCACTGTCCTCGGCCCCATCCACCAATGTCTCTCAGCGCAGCGTCCAGCCGTCGCTAGCGCAAGTGTTTGAGCGCAAGAGCAAGTACGCCGCCACGCACATGTGGTAAACGTGCACATAGCCAAATTGATCAGCCTGAAGATGCTGCCGTATAGGCTTGTGGAAACGGAGGCTTTCAAAAACATGATGGCGGCCGCCGCCCCGCGCTATTCGGTTCCCAGTCGCCACTACTTTTCTCGATGTGCCGTCCCAGCCCTGCACGACCACGTCTCCCGCAACATTGTACGCGCCCTCACCAACGCGGTTACTGCCAAGGTCCACTTAATAACGGACACGTGGACAAGCACAGGCGGGCAGGGCCACTATATCTCCCTGACGGCACATTGGCTGAATTTAGTGGAGGCTGGGACCGAGTCAGAGCCTGGGACCGCTCACGTCCTACCCACCCCCAGAATTGCGAGCCCCAGCTCGGTGCTGGTATCTGTGGCGGTGTATGCTTCCTCCACTAAACCACCGTCCTCCTTCTCCTCCTACGCAACCTCTGTCTCGCAATCAAGATGTGTCAGCAGCAGCACGTCGCCAGCAGTCGGTGTCGCGCGGCGTGGCAGCACAGCGGTGGCCAAGCGTCAGCTTAGGAGAGAAGAGGCACACGGCCCACTAACTGCTGCAGGGTCTGACAGAGCAGACCGACCACTGGCTTGCGCCGCTGAGCCTCCAACCGGGCATGGTCGTGTGTGACAACGGCCGTAACCTGGTGGCGGCTCTGCAGCTCGGCAGCCTCACGCACGTGCCATGCCTGGCCCACGTCTTTAATTTGGTGGTTCAGCGCTTTCTGAAAAGCTACCCACGCTTGTCAGACCTGCTCGGAAAGGTGCGCACATTTCCAACACGGACGCTGCCACCCTGCGCACCCTGCAACATCGGTTTCATCTGCCAGTGCACCGATTGCTGTGCGACGTGCCCACACAGTGGAACTCTACGCTCCACATGTTGGCCAGGCTATATGAGCAGAGTAGAGCTATAGTGGAATACCAATTCCAACATGGGCGGCGTAGTGGGAGTCAGCCTCCTCAATTCTTTACAGAAGAGTAAGCCTGGTTGGCAAACATCTGCCAGGTCCTTGGAAACTTTGAGGAGTCTACCCAGATGGTGAGCGGGGATGCTGCAATCATTAGCGTCACTATTCCTCTGCTATGCCTCTTGAGAAATTCCCTGCAAAGCATAAAGGCAGATGCTTTGCGCTCAGAAACGGAGGCGGGGGAAGACAGTATGTCGCTGGATAGTCAGAGCACCCTCCTGTCTATATCTCAGCGCGTTGAGGAGGAGGGGGAGGAGCATGAGGAGGAGGGGGAAGAGACAGCTTGTCCCACTGCTGAGGGTACCCATGCTGCTTGCCTGTTATCCTTTCAGCGTGTAAAGCCTGAGGAGGAGGAGGAGGAGGAGGATCCTGAAAGTCATCTTCCTAGTGTGGACAGCCATGTGTTGCGTACAGGTACCCTGGCACACATGGCTGACTTCATGTTAGGATGCCTTTCTCGTGACCCTCGCGTTACACGCATTCTGGCCACTACGGATTACTGGGTGTACACACTGCTCGACCCATGATATAAGGAGAACCTTTCCACTTTCATACCCGAAGAGGAAAGGGGTTCGAGAATGATGCTATACCACAGGACCCTGGCGGACAAACTGATGGTAAAATTCCCATCAGACAGTGCTAGTGGCAGAAGGCGCAGTTCTGAGGGCCAGGTAGCAGGGGAGGCGCGGAGATCACGCAGCATGTACAGCGGAGGCAGGGCAACACTTTCCAAGGCCTTTGACAGCTTTATGGCTCCCCAGCAAGACTGTGTCACCGCTCCCCAGTCAAGGCTGAGTCGGCGGGAGCACTGTAAAAGGATGGTGAGGGAGTATGTAGCCGATCGCACGACCGTCCTCTGTGACGCCTCTGCCCCCTACAACTACTGGGTGTCGAAGCTGGACACGTGGCCTGAACTCGCGCTGTATGCCCTGGAGGTGCTTGCTTGTCCTGCGGCTAGCGTCTTGTCAGAGAGGGTGTTTAGTGCGGCTGGGGGAATCATCACAGATAAGCGTACCCGCCTGTCAACCTACAGTGCCGACAGGCTTACAATCATAAAGATGAACAAAGCCTGGATTTCCCCAGACTTCTCTTCTCCACCAACGGACAGCAGCGATACCTAAACAATACGTAGGCTGCACCCGCGGATTGAGGCATCGTTCTCTATCACCATAAAAAACGGGGACCTTTTAGCTTCATCAATCTGTGTATTATATTCATCCTTCTCCTCCTGCTCCTCCTCCTGAAACCTCACGTAATCACGCCGAACGGGCAATTTTTCTTAGGCCCACAAGGCTCAGTCATATAACTTTTGTAAACAATGTTTATACGTTTCAATTCTCAATTCAATAAAGCGTTGAAACTTGCACCTGAACCAATTTTTATTTTAACTGGGCCGCCTACAGGCCTAGTTACAAATTAAGCCACATTAACCAAAGCGATTAATGGGTTTCACCTGCCCTCTTGGTAGGGCATGGGCAATTTTCTGAAGTACATTTGTACTGTTGGTACACCAATTTTTTTGGGCCCTCGCCTACATTGTAATCCTAGTAATTTTTAGCCCACCTGCATTAAAGCTGACGTTACCTCAGCTGTGCTGGGCACTGCAATGGGATATATTTATGTACCGCCGGTGGCTTCCTGGGAACCAACCATGCTGCTGGTCCACACGGAGTTGTAACTGCATGTGTCCACTTCTAAAGAACCCCAGTCTGCCTGGGGCATGCAGTGTGGGCCGAAGCCCACCTGCATTAAACCGTACGTTACCTCAGATGTGATGGGCACTGCAATGGGATTTATTTATGCACCACCGGTGGGTTCCAGGGAGCCACCCATGCTGTCGGTCCACACGGAGTTGTAACTGCATGTGTCCACTTCTAAAGAACCCCAGTCTGACTGGGGCATGCAGTGTGGGCCGAAGACCACATGCATTAATGCTGACATTACCTCAGCTGTGCTGGGCACTGCAATGGGATATATTTATGTACCGCCGGTGGCTTCCTGGGACCCACCCATGCTGTCGGTTCACACGGAGTTGTAACTGCATGTGTCCACTTCTAAAGAACCCCAGTCTGACTGGAGCATGCAGTGTGGGCCGAAGACCACCTGCATTAAACCTGACGTTACCTCAGCTGTGATGGGCACTGCAATGGGATATATTTATGTACTGCCGGTGGCTTCCAGGGACCCACCCATGCTGTCAGTCCACACGGAGTTGTAACTGCATGTGTCCACTTCTAAAGAACCCCAGTCTGACTATGGCATGCAGTGTGGGCCGAAGCCCACCTGCATTAAACCTGACGTTACCTCAGCTGTGATGGGCAATGCAATGGGATACATTTATGTACAGCCGGTGGGTTCCAGGGAGCCACCCATGCTGTGGGTGCACACGGAATTCCCATTGCTGAGTTGTACCTGCCTGTGACTATTTATAAAAAACCCCGGTCTGACTGGGGCATGCAGACACCTTGACAGAATGAATAGTGTGTGGCACATGGGTTCCCCATTGCTATGCCCACGTGTGCATCTCCTGATGGAGGTGGCACAGGATTGGATTTCTCATTGCTTCTGTACAGCATTGTGGGCTATCGCCCCCCCCCCCCTTTTAAAGAGGGTCGCTGCCTGGCCGTGCCAACCCTCTGCAGTGTGTGCCTACGGTTCCTCCTCATGGCAGACGCGCTTATAAATAGACATGAGGGTGGTGTGGCATGAGGGCAGCTGAATGCTGCGCAGGGACACTTCGGTGTGCGCTGTGGACACTGGGTCATGCGGGGGGGGGGGGGGGGGTTGGGCAGCATGTAACCCAGGAGAAGTGGCAGCGGAGTGTCATGCAGGCAGTGATCGTGCTTTGTTGGAGGTAGTGTGGTGCTTAGCTAAGGTATGCATTGCTAATGAGGGTTTTTCAGAAGTAAAAATTGTTGGGAGGGGGGCACTCTTGCCGCTATTGTGGCTTAATAGTGGGACCTAGGAACTTGAGATGCAGCCCAACATGTAGCCCCCCGCCTGCCCTATCCGTTGCTGTGTCGTTCCCATCACTTTCTGGAATTGCCCAGATTTTCACAAATGGAAACCTTAGCGAGCATCGGCGATATACAAAAATGCTCGAGTCGCCCATTGACTTCAATGGGGTTCGTTACTCGAAACGAACCCTCGAGCAGCGCGAAAATTTCGAGTAACGAGCACCCGAGCATTTTGGTGCTCGCTCATCTCTAGTCCTAATATATCACAGTGTAAGCTCTTTCCCCTTTTTGGTGGCAAATTAAAGTGTTGCTCCCCAAACCAGCTGTGACGATAGAAGGGCAAATGTGATGATGCACTATGCTGTACTGTACTCTGGTTGTGTTGGTGGAGTGCAGTTGCAGTGGCCTGGAGGCAGCACGGGTAGCCCAAGTTGGAACTCCAGCTTGTGTCATGATGGTGGCTACTGTACCTTGAGTGGTGACTCCCACTGCTGACGGATTACCTGACAGAGAGGGTTAGAGCAGTTGTCACGTGACGCCATTACCTCTGAGAATAACTTTGTCAGATAATAAAGAGTCCAAGCTATACAATCTTTGCAAAATCGGAGGCACAGTTTTACCATAGCTTGCAGGTTGTAGAAAATAACATTCACGAAACAGTTCCTTTAAACAGTACAAACTTCAACAGTATTTTGTACAGTCATATAATGACAGTCCTTAATGCTCTAACTCTTCCTCTCTCAGTCTACTTTCTGTCATCCTCTCCTGATAGCTGAAGGGGCAGTCTAAGTTATCTGGCCCTTGCACTGTGCAGATACTTGCGGAGAAATTGGCAGGGCATGTCGGAGGGCATAATGACTTCTAATTCACAAGGTTGCAAATCACCAATGATACCAAGGCCTGTTTTCCCTTGCAGTTACGTAGAGTCTGCCCTTATTCAGATATCTTCTGATAGGGTGGAAAAATACTCTCCTATGGCTGGATTCACCATTTGTTTCCATCAGCTACAGCTTGACGAGATTCGGCTTTGGATGAGCTGGACCCATCATAAGCTCCAACTTAGTTTGAGCCCAGAATCCACTAAACGCCTCTGGGGCCTGACTTTCCCCAAAGCTCTCTCTCCTTATACTTCTTCTGCTACCTTTTTGCTTCTCCCTCTCCTCCTCTTCTCCTCTCCTCCACACAATGTCTGACCTTTTATTGACTTCCCCTTCGACCAATCCCGAGTAATGGAAGTCTCCACACCCAATCCAGGGCTAGCTAAGAGATAATTGACAGAACACAAAGTGAATTAGGGTGACAGACACAGATTAGACAATATCAACACCAGACAATGACCTGTTAATGACCGGGCTAGACCAATACACAGAGATGGCTATGCGTAACAATACACATAGACAGACAAATACACGCAAACTGAAATTAGTCACATTGGTGTGTATTTGTCTGTCTATGTGCATTGTTATGTGTAGCCATCTGCATTTATTGGCCTAGCCAGGTCATTAACAGGTCATTTTAATGCAGCAACCCCCAAATTTACTTTCACCAATTGATTTAGTATTCCTGGTTATTTCCAACAAGTAATTTCCACTAGAAAAGTCATACTGAGCGTTGAAAATTTGTGTTTCAGGAAATGTTAGGTCCCCAAACAGGAATACATGGAGCATATTTATGAACACCGGGCCTCATTTATCAAAATTATCTAACAGTAAATAAAAAAACAGTAAAAAAAAACAGTTTTTGTTGTCCATAGCAACCAATCACAGAGCAGCTTTTGTTTTTACCTCAACAGTAAGAGGATTAAATACTGTTGTGCAGATCAGGTTTCATTTTATCTCAGCACTACGAGCATTGAAAACTGTTGCCCATAACAACCAATTACAGCACAGCTTTCATTTGACCTCAGCAGTATAACATATAGCAACCAATCACAGGGCAGCTTTCATTTTACCTCAGCAGAATAACACATGAAAATTGAGCTATAACTGGCTGCAATTGGCAACAAAAAATGCTAAATTTTACTCAGATCGGACCAGAACTGGGGATTTGTATACAACACAAACAAACAGATTTTGTGTTTAAGATATAAGTAGCTTTAATTTTATCTCAGCACTGAGGATTGAAAACTGTAGCCCATAGCAACCAATCACAGCACAGCTTTCATTTTACCTCAGTACTAAGAGGATTAAAAGCTGTTGTCTATAGAAACAAAGCACAGCTTTTATTTTACTTCAGCAGTATAATATATAGCTAATACATTAACATAGCCTTAATTAGCATAGGTCTGCTTTGACGTATTTATTAGAGATGAGCGAACGTACTCGTCCGAGCTTGATACTCGTTCGAGTATTAGCGTGTTCGAGATGCTCGTTACTCGTAACGAGTACCACGCGATGTTCAGGTTACTTTCACTTTCATCTCTGAGACGTTAGCGCGCTTTTCTGGCCAATTGAAAGACAGGGAAGGCATTACAACTTCCCCCTGCGACGTTCAAGCCCTATACCACCCCCCTGCAGTGAGTGGCTGGCGAGATCAGGTGTCACCCGAGTATAAAAATCGGCCCCTCCCGCGGCTCGCCACAGATGCGTTCTGACATAGAGGAGGGAAAGTGGTATCTTGTTGGAGCTGCTATAGGGAGAGCGTTAGGAGTATTTTAGGCTTCAAGAACCCCAACGGTCCTTCTTAGGGCCACATCTAACCGTGTGCAGTACTGAGGAGTCTGCTTTTTGCAGTGTTGCACTTTTTTTTTTTTTTTGGTATATCGACCGTGCAGAGCATTGCGCCCTGCAGTAATACACCAGGGCCAGAAGCGCTTAGGCAGGGATAGAAGACATATTGATTGAATACAGGCAGTGGGCCTTTGCAAAAAAATTTGTGGAAAAAAATCTATTTGGGCTGCCTGTGAGTGTCCTCAGTGTTCTGGGTCTGTCCTGGGTGTAGTAGTTCTCCAAATTCATACGCAGCCAGCTAAGTGTTACAGCAGGCTTGCACAAAATTATTTCCTGGCTCTGTCTGGGCTCTGAAATCACCGCTGTATTGCAGTTCACAGTGCAACACTCTGCAGTTCTGTGACATACCCTAGGGCCAGAAGCGCTTAGGCAGGGACAGAAGACATATTGATTATTAATTGAATATAGGCAGTGGGCCTTTGCAAAAAAATTTGTGGAAAAAAATCTATTTGGACTGCCTGTGAGTGTCCTCAGTGTTCTGGGTCTGTGCTGGGTGTAGTAGTTCTCCAAATTCATACGCAGCCAGCTAAGTGTTACAGCAGGCTTGCGCAAAATTATTTCCTGACGTTCCGTAAGCGAAGTCAGCCTCCAACCACAGGCCAATAAGCGGCACATTTAATTACAGCGTTCTGTTTCTGCACTACTGGTAATACAGCATGCTGAGGGGTAGGGGTAGGCCTAGAGGACGTGGACGCGGGTGAGGACGCGGAGGCCCAAGTCAGGGTGTGGGCACAGGCCGAGCCAGTGCGGTGGCCCGGGGTAGAGGCAGGGCCAGACTGAATAATCCACCAACTGTTTCCCAAAGCGCCCCCTCGCGCCATGCCACCCTGCAGAGGTCAAGGTGCTCTACGGTGTGGCAGTTTTTCACAGAGACGCCTGACGACCGACGAACAGTGGTGTGCAACCTTTGTCGCGCCAAGATCAGCTGGGGAGGCACCACCACCAGCATGCGCAGGCATATGATGGCCAAGCACCCCACAAGGTGGGACGAAGGCCGTTCACCGCCTCCGGTTTGCACCACTGCCTCTCCCCCTGTGCCCCAACCTGCCACTGAGATCCAACCCCCCTCTGAGGACACAGGCACTACCGTCTCCTGGCCTGCACCCACACCCTCACCTCCGCTGTCCTCGACCCCATCCAGCAATGTCTCTCAGCGCAGCGTCCAGACGTCGCTAGCGCCACTGTTTGAGCGCGAGCGCAAGTACGCCGCCACGCACCCGCACGCTCAAGAGTTAAACGTGCACATTGCCAAATTGATCAGCCTGGAGATGCTGCCGTATAGGCTTGTGGAAACGGAGGTTTTCAAAAGCATGATGGCGGCGGCGGCCCCGCACTACTCGGTTCCCAGTCGCCACTACTTTTCCCGATGTGCCGTCCCAGGCCTGCACGACCACGTCTCCCGCAACATTGTACGCGCCCTCACCAACGCGGTTACTGCCAAGGTCCACTTAACAACAGACACGTGGACAAGCACAGGCGGGCAGGGCCACTATATCTCCCTGATGGCACATTGGGTGAATTTAGTGGAGGCTGGGACCGAGTCAGAGCCTGGGACCGCTCACGTCCTACCCACCCCCCGAATTGCGTGCCCCAGCTCGGTGGTGGTATCTGCAGCGGTGTATGCTTCCTCCACTAAACCACCCTCCTCCTCCTACGCAACCTCCGTCTCGCAATCAAGATGTGTCAGCAGCAGCACGTCGCCTGCAGTCGGTGTCGCGCGGCAGGGCAGCACAGCGGTGGGCAAGCGTCAGCAGGCCGTGCTGAAACTACTCAGCTTAGGAGAGAAGAGGCAGACGGCCCACGAACTGCTGCAGGGTCTGACAGAGCAGACCGACCGCTGGCTTGCGCCGCTGAGCCTCCAACCGGGCATGGTCGTGTGTGACAACGGCCGTAACCTGGTGGCGGCTCTGCAGCTCGGCAGTCTCACGCATATGCCATGCCTGGCCCATGTCATTAATTTGGTGGTTCAGCGCTTGTCATACCTGCTCGGAAAGGTGCGCCGGGTCAGCGCACATTTCCGCAACCCCAAGACGGACGCTGCCACCCTGCGGACCCTGCAACATCGGTTTCATCTGCCAGTGCACCGATTGCTGTGCGACGTGCCCACACGGTGGAAGTCTACGCTCCACATGTTGGCCAGGCTCTATGAGCAGCGTAGAGCTATTGCGGAATACCAACTCCAACATGGGCGGCGTAGTCGGAGTCAGCCTTCTCAATTATTTACAGAAGAGTGGGCCTGGTTGGCAGCCATCTGCCAGGTCCTTGGAAACTTTGAGGAGTCTACCCAGATGCTGAGCGGGGATGCTGCAATCATTAGCGTCACTATTCCTCTGCTATGCCTGTTGAGAAGTTCCCTGCAAAGCATAAAGGCAGACGCTTTGCACTCGGAAACGGAAGCGGGGGAAGACAGTATGTCGCTGGATAGTCAGAGCACCCTCATGTCTATATCTCAGCGCATTGAGGAGGAGGAGGAGGGGGAGGAGCATGAGGAGGAGGGGGAAGAGACAGCTTGGCCCACTGCTGAGGGTACAGATGCTGCTTGCCTGTCATCCTTTCAGCGTGTATGGCCAGAGGAGGAGGAGGAGGAGGGGGAGGAGCATGAGGAAGAGGGGGAAGAGACAGCTTGGCCCACTGCTGAGGGTACAGATGCTGCTTGCCTGTCATCCTTTCAGCGTGTATGGCCAGAGGAGGAGGAGGAGGAGGATCCTGAAAGTCATCTTCCTAGTTTGGACAGCCATGTGTTGCGTACAGGTACCCTGGCACACATGGCTGACTTCATGTTAGGATGCCTTTCTCGTGACCCTCGCGTTACACGCATTCTGGCCACTACGGATTACTGGGTGTACACACTGCTCGACCCACGGTATAAGGAGAGCCTTTCCACTCTCATACCCGAAGAGGAAAGGGGTTCGAGAATGATGCTATACCACAGGGCGCTGGTGGACAAACTGATGGTAAACTTCCCATCCGACAGCGCTAGTGGCCGAAGGCGCATTTCCGCGGCCCAGGTAGCAGGGGAGGCGCAGAGATCAGGCAGCATGTACAGCGCAGGCAGGGGACCATTATCCAAGGCCTTTGCCAGCTTTCTGGCTCCCCAGCAAGACTGTGTCACCGGTCCCCAGTCAAGGCTGAGTTGGCGGGAGCACTTGAAAAGGATGGTGAGGGAGTACGTAGCCGATCGCACGACCGGCCTCGGTGACGCCTCTGCCCCCTACAACTACTGGGTGTCGAAGCTGGACACGTGGCCTGAACTCGCGCTGTATGCCCTGGAGGTGCTTGCTTGTCCTGCGGCTAGCGTCTTGTCAGAGAGTGTGTTTAGTGTGGCTGTGGGAATCATCACGGATAAGCATACCCACCTGTCAACCGACAGTGCCGACAGGCTTACACTCATCAAGATGAACAAAGCCTGGATTTCCCCAGACATCTCTTCTCCACCAGCGGACAGCAGCGATACCTAAACAATACGTAGGCTGCACCCGCGGATGGAGGCATCGTTCTCTATCACCATCCAAAACGGGGACCTTTTTGCTTCAACAATCTGTGTATAATATTCCTCCTCCTCCTCCTGCTCCTCCTCCTGAAACCTCACATAATCACGCCGAACGGGCAATTTTTCTTAGGCCCACAAGGCTCAGTCATATAATTTTTCTAAACAATTTTTATACGTTTTAAAGCTCATTAAAGCGTTGAAACTTTCACCTCAACCAATTTTTTGTTTTACTGGGCTGCCTGCAGGCCTAGTTACCAATTAAGCCACATTAACGAAAGCGATTAATGGGTTTTACCTGCCCTCTTGGTTGGGCATGGGCAATTTTTCTCAGGTACATTAGTACTGTTGGTACACCAATTTTTGGGGGCCCTCGCCTACAGTGTAATCCAATTAATTTTTAGCCCACCTGCATTACAGCTGACGTTACATCAGCTGTGTTGGGCACTGCAATGGGATATATTTATGTACCGCCGGTGGGTTCCAGGGAGCCACCCATGCTGTCGGTCCACAAGGAGTTGTAACTGCATGTGTCCACTTCTAAAGAACCCCAGTCTGACTGGGGCATGCAGTGTGGGCCGAAGCCCACCTGCATTAAACATGACATTACCTCAGCTGTGATGGGCAATGCAATGGGATATATTTATGTACCGCCGGTGGCTTCCTGGCACCCACCCATGCTGTGGGTCCACAGGGAGTTGTAACTGCATGTGTCCACTTCTAAAGAACCCCAGTCTGACTGGGGCATGTAGTGTGGGCCGAAGCCCACCTGCATTAAACATGACATTACCTCAGCTGTGATGGGCAATGCAATGGGATATATTTATGTACCGCCGGTGGGTTCCAGGGAGCCACCCATGCTGTGGGTCCACAGGGAGTTGTAACTGCATGTGTCCACTTCTAAAGAACCCCAAGTCTGACTGGGGCATGCAGTGTGGGCCGAAGCCCACCTGCATTAAACATGACATTACCTCAGCTGTGATGGGCAATGCAATGGGATATATTTATGTACCGCCGGTGGCTTCCTGGCACCCACCCATGCTGTCGGTCCACAGGGACTTCACAATAGGTAGTTGTACCTGCCTGTGTCTATGAATTAAAAACCCCGGTCAGGTTGGGGCATGCAGTGTGGGCCGAAGCCCACCTGCATTTAATCTGACGTTAGCTCTGCTGTCCAGGGCCCTGCAATGGGATACATTTATGAACAGCTGGTGGGTTCCAGGGAGCCACCCATGCTGTGGGTGCACACGGAATTCCCATTGCGGAGTTGTACCTGCCTGTGACTATTTATAAAAAAACGCGGTCTGACTGGGGCATGCAGACACCTTGACAGAATGAATAGTGTGTGGCACATAGGTTCCCCATTGCTATGCCCACGTGTGCAGCTCCAGATGGATGTGGCACAGGATTATATTTCTCATTGCTTCTGTACAGCATTGTGGACTATCGCCCCGCCCCTTTTAAAGAGGGTCGCTGCCTAGCCGTGCCAACCCTCTGCAGTGTGTGCCTGCTTTTCCTCTGGCAGACGCACTTATAAATAGACATGAGGGTGGCGTGGCATGAGGGCAGCTAAAGGCTGGGCAGGGACAGTTTGGTGTGCGCTGTGGACACTGGGTCGTGGGGGGGGGGGTTGGGCAGCATGTAACCCAGGAGAAGTGGCAGCGGAGTGTCATGCAGGCAGTGATTGTGCTTTGTTGGAGGTAGTGTGGTGCTTAGCTAAGGTATGCATTGCTAATGAGGGCTTTTCAGAAGTAAAAGTTGTTGGGAGGGGGGGGGGCACTCTTGCCGCTATTGTGGCTTAATAGTGGGACCTGGGAACTTGAGATGCAGCCCAACATGTAGCCCCTCGCCTGCCCTATCCGTTGCTGTGTCGTTCCCATCACTTTCTTGAATTGCCCAGATTTTCACAAACGAAAACCTTAGCGAGCATCAGTGATATACAAAAATGCTCGGGTCGCCCATTGACTTCAATGGGGTTCGTTACTCAAAACGAACCCTCGAGCATCGCGAAAAGTTCGCCTCGAGTAACGAGCACCCGAGCATTTTGGTGCTCGCTCATCTCTAGTATCTATGATTACGTTATAAAATAATCTTTTTTTACTCAAAATATTACATTTTGTATTGCATGCGTACTGTATTGGGTACCTGGTCTAGTTATGTTATCCCATTAACGACCAGCCCATAGCGTTTTTACGTCCTCCCGAAGTGGGCTTTATTCTCTGAGGACGTAAAAACATGTGTCCTGCAGAGGATAAAGCCCCTCGGGCTGTGGACGTGACAGCTCCATGCTGTCGGTGCCCGCAGGTAGCCGACAGTATGGAGCTGTCATCCCGGGCTGCGGGACCCCCCCCCCCCCCCAGCATTGTGATCAGCGGTATCCAATGGATAGCGTCGATCGCAAAAAAGTAAATAAAAGTACCAAAAAAGTTAAAGATTCAGCTGCCCTGATGGACCCGAAGCCGGTCTTCTGCGCATGCGCGCCAGGCGGCATTACGTCAGCCGCATGCGCAGAAGGCCGGGCAGCGCGGGAGATTTAAAATCTTCTGGCTCCCGGCTCCTGTAGGTAGCCGGAAGGCAGGAGATGTCAGCGGGGACCGCAGTGAGCGGTCCCCGGTACCACGATCACCGTTATCCAATTGATAACGTCGATCGCGGAAAAGTGCAAAAAAGTTTTAAAAAAGTAAATGTTCCACCTCCCCTCATGGATCCGATCCATGAGGGGAGGTGAAAATACTCACCTCTGCCCTCCCCGATGTCCACGGTGTTCCGGGACCTGAAGTCCCCCTCTGCGCATGCGTGCCCGATGATTGACATCGGGCGCATGCACTGAGGTGCTCGAGCCCCTGGAAATTCAAAATCCCTCTGCTCCTGGCTGCCATGTGTAGCCGGGAGCAGAGAGATTATACCAGGGACATGATCACTGTTATCCAATGGATAGCAGTGATCATGTAAAGTAAAAAAAAATGTAAAAAAGCAAAAAAAGTTAAAAAAAGTTTTAAAAAGTTTAAAAAAAGTTTAAAAAGCGTACGTTTTATCTCCCCTCACAGATCATATCTGTGAAGGAGGATGAAAGTACGTACATAAGGCCCCCAGATTTATCCGCGGACCTTACCCCAACTTCTGCGCACTTGCCCGACGCCAAAATGGCGGACGCATGCGCAAAAGCTGTGGATTGCCAGGATAATTTAAATTCTCCCTGTTCCTGGCTACAAAACGTAGCCAAAAGCTTGGAGATTTCACGGGGGGCCACATTGAGCGGTTCCTGATCACGTGTTCGCCATTATGCAATAAAGGCGATCACGTAAAAGTAAAAAAAAAAAATTGAAGCTTCATCTCCCCTCACCGATGCGATCGGTGAGAGGAGATGAAACTTTTTACCGGAGGCCTGCGTATTTGAACCCCGATGCGATCTTCCTCCATGAACCTTCCCGAATTCTGCACATGCGATTGCCGGCAAAAAGCCGGACACATGCGCATGAGTCGGGGAGCCCAGAAAATTTAAAATCTCCTTGCTCCCAGCGACCAACGGTCGCCGAGAGCCCGGAGCAGTGACGGGTGGCCTCGTTGAGCGGTCCCTGGTCACGTGATAAAAAAGTAGCGCTCTAACATAGGTCGGTCTCACATGACCGGATAGGAATTACGGATTCCGCATGCGTCTGATCCGCGCTAATTTGCAGATCACCTGCATTGGATTACACAATTCCGCTCACATTAGTGGGTTGGAATTGCGTAATCCACTCGCAGAAAAGAGAACGCAGCAGGTTCTATTTTACCGTGGCTATCCGCAACATAGAGCCCATTGTGCTCCACGGTCGTGGATATACCCGCAGCCCATATGCAACTACATTGTGTACGGGCTGCGGGTACCCGCGTCATCGCTAAGCGAAGGTTCGGGAAATGCAAACAACAAAAAAGGTGTACTGCGCATGACCGCCTGTGTGAGTACACAGTTATTCGCAGTACATTACGTGGCCATACGCAGGGTCACAGCCGGGCTCACAGTGAGATCCGCTGCGGGCCTCTGCAAGCGGATTCCGCCTACGGTTGCCTGAGCCCGGCGTTATTCAGACCGTCACCTGTTAAACGTAATTTACAAGAAGCCCCGGTAATGCTTGCCTTCATGTAGTTCCAGGAGCAGCTTGTTGAGCGCCTTCTGTGTGAGACCGCCGCACCTCCGCAAGCTTACGGAGACTCACGGATCGCCACTTTTTAGACCCCATACCCGCTACTGAGGTCACTAAATACCCCCAAAAAGCATGAGAGGAGGGGGGATACCCGGTTTTATTGCCCCATGGGCCCATTTCAACCAGCCTCCGTAATTACCTGTCTTCGGAAATACTACACAGTTCACATTATTACTTTTATCTAAGATTTGCGAACGCCGAAAAGGGCGCGGAGTGTGTGTGTGTGTGGGGGAGGGGGGGAAATTTAGGGAGTCAATTTTTATTTTGTACAAATAAACAATGGGGCCTGGAATTTATTCAGTTGTGCCCTGACATCTAACGGGTGTTCCTTCCTTTATAGGCCTTGCCATGGGTCCTGTAAGTAAATTAGGGCCACAATGGGTATGTTTCTGAACACGGGACAAACGAGGGTATCCATTTTGGGGTGAACGTCTTCATTCCTATGTACAGTGTACAAAAAAAACTGCTTTTAAATTTAAAAAATTGCCAAAAAAATTGAAAATCGTAACTTTTTTCTTCTGCTTTGCTTAGATTCATTCAAATACTGTGGGGTCAAAATACGTAGTACACCCCTAGATGAATTTGTTAAGGGGTCTAGTTTTCAAAATGGGGTCATTTGAGGGGGTTCTTTATAGTTTTGGCCTCTCAATGGCTCTATAAGTGGGCAATGGGGCCTGAAATATTCAGTTGTACCCTGAAATCCAACGGGTATTCCTTTCATTGCAGGCCTAGCCATGGGTCCTGTAAGTCTATTAGGGCCACAATGAGTATGTTTCTGAACACGGGACAAACAGGGGTATCCATTTTGGGGTGAAAGTCTTCATTTATATGTGTTCTGTCCAAAAAAAACCTGTTTTTAAATTGATGCAATAGCCCAAAAAATGAAAATCATAATTTTTTCCTACTGCTTTGCTTAGATCTAGTCAAAAATTGTGGGGTCAAAATACGCAGTATACCCCTAGATAAATTCGTTAATGAGTCTAGTTTTCAAAATGTGGTCATTTGTGGGGGTTCTCTATGGTTTTGGGCGCTCAAGAACTCTACAAGTGGGCAATGGGGCCTAAAAGGACTTCAAGCAAAATTTATGCTCTAAAAGCCACTGACTACGCCTTTCATTTTGGGCTCCGTTGTGCATCCAGACATAAGATTAGGGCCACAATGAGTATGTCTCTGAACACGGGACAAAAAGGTGTATCCATTTTGGGGTGAAAGTCTTCATTCATATGTGTGCTGTACAAAAAAAAGCTGTTTTTAAAATGACAGAATTGCCGAAAAAACGAAAATCACTATTTTTTCCTTTTGCTTGGCTTGAATTCCTTCAAAAACGGTGGGGTCAAAATATGCAGTACACCTCTAGATAAATTCCTTAAGGGGTCTAGTTTTCAAAATCAGGTCATTTGTGGGGGGTTTCTATGGTTTTGGACGCTCAAGAACTCTACATGTGTGCTATGGGGCCTAAAACGACTTCAAGCAAAATTTCTGTTTTGAAAGACCCTGACTACTCCTTTCATTTTGGGCCCCGTTGTGGACTTAGATATAACATTAGGGCCACAATGGGTATATTTCTGAACACGGGAGAAATAGGGGTATCCATTTTGGGGTGTAAATCCTGATTTTCATGTAAACTATAGGAAAAAAATATGTCTGTAAAATGACAGATTTGCAAAAATATGACATTTCACTTTTTCTCCTCTAAATTGAATTAATTCCTGAAAAAGAAAAATCTGGGGTCAAAATACTCATGACACCCCTCGGTGAATACACTAAGGGGTTTAGTTTTAAAATGGGGTCATTTGTGGGGTATCTATCATTTTGACTCCTATGAGCCTTTCCAATCTTGGCTTGGTATAGGAAAACAAAGTGTTCCTCAAAATGCTAAAAAGTAATGTTAAATTTGTACGTCTCCTAAATGGTTAAAAAAAAAAAAGAAAGTTTTTCCAATGTGCGCCCAAAATAAAGAAAACAGATGAAAATATAAATCTTAGCAAAAATTCCTATATTATATTTGCACATATTCTATCGGTCTATTTTTTCCGCCTAAATGAAGTACAACATGTGGTGAAAAAACAATGTCAGAATCGCTTGGATATGCAAAACCTTTCTGCTGTTTTTCCATGTTAAAGTGACACATGTCAGATTTGCAAAATTTGGCCTGGTCATTAAGGCGCAAACAGGCTTGGTCACTAAGGGGTTATATTGTTTATGTGCACCATTGAACGGCTAGGTATAGTTTGAGAGAGACAAGCCTAACGCGTTAGGCAGACCTACAAGGGGCTGAGCTAGGTGATGTAAGTGGACAGAGGAAAAATGAGTAAGATTTCTCTAAAGTAATAGTTTTGCCCCTCTAAAACAACCTAGCAGAAAAGAAGTGCATCTCTATTTGAAGATACAGTTATATATTTTTGATGTGTGCACGAAACGACTACATGGTATATTCAATATATTGAGTTTTACTTATTTGACTACTATTGAATTTTGATACCAAAACAGTAATGAGTTAATTGTGTACTTGACAAGCCTAAAACGTATATTACTAATGGAATACAAAGGTTTATTTAAAGTGTATTACATTTTCAATGTGGGTAGATTTTTGGTGTCAGAGACTTGCCCAGTCAACTTATTAGGGGCTGACCTGCTTACAGTGATACAAGCAAGATTTGAGTAGACTGAAAATGATATTAAGGTGACCAGCCCCCTAACTAACCAACAGTTAACTACAATTTCTGCTATGCTTGCTGTTATACACTTTCCGGAAAATGCATGACCTTACATGCAACAAGTTCTTGCATCGATGTCAGAGATACTGTGAGCCAAAAACAAAATAAATGTTGGATGACTGTGTATCACTCCAATGAACGTTAAGGTCAAAACTGGCATGTAGCCACACAATATCAGGCAATGCCCTTTAAGTGCTGTTCAGAATGCCAATATTCATCAGCAGTTTCAGGCCTACTTTGATTTGGGATCATAAAGGAATATCATTCCTTTATGACACTCCATTATTTTCAGCCAAGAAAAACGTTGCCAAACAGCCACCTCAAACCTTTCTCATGGTCTATGATTTATGAGCAGTTAATTCTGTCACAATTGATAACACTCCACTAGTGCCAATTCCCCACACATTGTTGTCATCGGTAATGATCAACTCCTCCTACTATACAGTGGGGGATGTTGCAAACACTTCTACAGTGTACTTCTAAAGAGGGCACCCAGCTTTATTCGCTTCCACGCACTATGGTAAGCAATACTGCTGGCATGTGTTGCAGTAGAAAAAAGCAAATTACCAAAGGCAGTACTCTGAGGCCCTACAAACTTTTTTCCAAAACTGGGTCCTGAAATAAGTTAGCATGTAACTGCTTTAATATCTTGATAATTTGCTCTTGTGTTGTGACACTGTTGAACAGTGTTTGGAGGAAACTATCAGCATTTTCTTGCTAAAAATGGCTGCAAGGCATCCAAGTTGGAGCTTCAGCTTTGCCAATTCATAGTCGTATTCTTAGATCATTGCATTTCATATGTCATTCAGGCACACTACTACTGAGATAATTCAGGCAGTTCAGGCTGTCTCACTCCCCAGAAGCCTTTGGGAATTGTGCACTTTCCTCGGATTGGTGGTATATTTTAAAGACAGGATACTCCAAGCCTGCAGCCTTCGGCAACCCCTCTATACCTGCAAAGCACTCTAAAAATAATACCCTCACATATCTCAATTGAAAAATCTACAATTCTGAATCCAAATTCATAACTTCCTCTGAATTCAGAAGAGGGGTATGAAAACAAGAAATATTAAATACAAAGCATGATTTTTTACAGTTAATGGAAAACGAGACCATAGGTCTTGAAAATGTTGTTGAAACTCCCATTGCTAATGCAGATTTTAAGTATTTCGTAGATGGCCCCAGATACCAAGAAAATGGGCAAGCAAAACAAGCTATGCGGTGGTAACCAACAATGGGGTAATTGTATTAAAAACTAGCTGAAGATAGGACTGTTAATGTCTACATCGATTCGAGGTACAGCTTTGGAATAGCATTTGATTTTGCATCCTTAGGCCTCGGTCAGACGACGATTCGCCGAAAAATCTGCACCTAGCCGCGTTTTATCGTCGCAGCAAAACAGCCGTCTGACCTGCGAAAAATCGCTGTGTGCATCAAAATGCGCATAAATCTTGGGCCGGCCGGAACATTTTTGCCATGCATGTAATCATGCAGCAGCCCACTACAAGGTGTTATAAAATAACTGCTAATGAGGCCTGTTCTTCATTCTGCTTCTGGTTCTACCTGGATGTGCATGACATTACTGGAGCTGGAGAGATGTCGTCGCGCGATGATATTTTCTTTACCTGGTTGATGATGCGTCTATCTAAGCTTTCTGCTCGCCTGCCAGAGGATGGGTTAGGCTACCTTGCTAGTGACCAACCTAGGGCTAGCGATAGTCCTGGGCCGGTCAGGAGGAGGAGGACTAGGAGGTACTGGGTGCATCCGCTGGTGGAGCTGCAGGAACGTATTGGGATGTTTCACTCCCTGTACGTGGACCTGAGTCAGTACCCGGACAGGTTCACTGCCTTTTGTCTTTTGTCGGTCAGCATGTTCGATGAACTTCTGGAGGTGGTGCGTGCCTGGATTACGCACAGAGATACCAACATGCGTGACAGTATCTCTGCTGAGGAAAGACTCCTGGTCACTCTGCGGTAAGTTCTCATCTGTTTCTAGGTCACATCATCTGTCGTTATCTTTCATCCTCCTCCCCCTGCAGACAAGGACAACGTATATCGGCCCCACCCTTTCCTCATCCATTTTTAATTATTGCAGTCCTTTGCTTTTCCACATCTTGCTGTGGTGCGTTTGACAGCACTTGAGTAGTCTGTATCAAGGGATCGTTGATGCAGCAGAATAATTAGTCTCACCTGTGTTGCACGGTGAGCTCCCCATAAAGTGATGGTGGATCTATCACCATTCTTCAAATCTTAGTAGTGCTTTGATGGCTTTGAAATAATTGCACGATCTTACAGCAGTAATACAAGCGTGTATTTTTTCCTTTATTTGGGCCATTTCTGGCCAACCCTTGTTCTGTTGCCTATTTTTGGGTGTTTGGGGGCTGGGGGTAGGGGGGGGGGCAAGGCTCCTTGTGTTGGGTAAATACTTTATGTAGCCCCTACGTTGTTTGGGCCGAGCATGAGCTACCTTTGGCAGACGGTTACTATAACGAACATGTTTTTCGAACAAGCGAAGATGTAGACGAAAAGCCAGCGCCAATGTACCATGTTTGTCATTGGTCTGAGTATTAGGCCTCCTTCACACAGGCAACACCGCATCGCTGCGAGAAAATCGCAGCGATATTCTTCGCTGCACTGTATGATATCACTGCGATTTTCTTGCAGCAATACCGCAATTTTTTAGCGCTACAAAGTCGCAAGGGACGCTACAAAATCACGCGACTTTGTATCATCTGCTACTGTCAAATGTTGCAGCCGTTCTGAGGCCTGCACCCGGCTTCCAAGTCAGACCAGGTTTTGGGTGTGCCCTTGCTTCTCCTGGAGCTGAGGGGTGTGGTAGTGGCAGGAGTGATGTCATCCAGCACCTGGTGCTAACTAGCTCAGCTCCTATTTAAACTGTGCTAGCTTTGACCTCTGTACTGGTCAATCACTTCAGTCCCATGTTGGACAGCGTCGGAGCAACACAGCGTGGTGGAAGCTCTCCAGTATCAGCTAAGTTCTTCCTGTTTGGTTTAGTTCTGTTTATCCTTTTGTTTTGTGCTAGGGCTCCCAGACAGGGACTGTTCAGTGGCCCAGGCATGAGTGCAGGCTCGCACTTATCAGCGCGGTCGGTCTGTTGAGCAGGCAGGGCTCCCTCCCGGGCTAGGGGAATATAGGGAGAGCATTTCCCCATTTATTTTGTGTTTTCTTTGCACGGTTGTGCCTTTATTTTTTGTTATTGAGGTTGCGCGTTCATAAGATATGATACATCAAAGTTGCACCTCATCACATACAAACCGCATTTTTGTGCGATGCGATGCAACAGAGAGGAAGGCTCCATAGAGAAACATGGGCTACAAAACCTAGCGTGTAGAGGGCATATCGCCAGACCTGCGAGGTTTGTATGTCGTTTTGTAGTATGCTACAAAACATCTCGTGTGTAGGAACCCATAGGAAACCATGGGCTTCTCATACATGCGATTTGTAGCATCGTAGCAATGCTACAAAATCGCGCGACTTTGTCGCCCGTGTGGAGGAGGCCTTATGTTTGTAGTCTGTTTGGTAAAATGATGCATTTCTATATATAGAAAGTTCATGTCATGTTGCAAAGTTCCAAGCTTTTTTTATTTCCTCTTCTCCCACAGATTTCTGACTACTGGGAATTCCTATGCTTCGCAGCATTCACAGTTCTTGATTGGCCGCTCTACCATTGGGGGAATCGTCAGGGAGACCTGTGACGTCCTTTGGCAGTGTCTTGTACCTTTGGTGATGGCTCCTCCCTTTCGTCAAGATTGGCTGGAAGTCGCCAAGGGATTTATGAGCGCTGCGCAGTTCCCAAACTGCATTAGGACGTTGGACGGGAAGCATATTCGTGTCCAGAAGCCACCTAACTCGGGCTCTCAATATTTCAACTACCGGCAGTTCTTTTCGGTGGTCCTCCTTGCTGTTGCTGACAGTAAATATCGATTCCTGCTGGTTGATATTGGGGCCTTTGGAAGTGCTGCTGATGCTCGCATTTTCAGCACGCCCAGAATGGGTAGGCGGCTGAGGGAACAGCAGCTTTCTATTCTTGCGCCCCAGGCCCTTCCTGGCTTGTCAGGTACAGCAACCCCATTTGTCTTTGTGGCGGATGAGGCATTTGGCCTTTCTAATAATGTCATGCGGCCCTTTGCTCGCAGGAACATTGACACTAGGAGGCAGGTCTTTAATTACCGCCTCACACGTGCCCGGCGTTATGTGGAGTGTGCATTTGGTATTCTTGCTAATCGTTGGCGAGTCTTACTAAGTACCATTCAGCTGTCTCCTGAGAACGTGTCTGCGGTAATTAGGGCTGTGTGGCTCTTCATAATTTCTGCCAGCGACATGATACAGTTTTGAATGTTGCGCATCCTTTACCCACTGCTTTTGGGGGCGAAGTTTTGGAGGAGGCTGTGCAGCATGGTAGGCCAGCACAATCTGCTGTCCTCGTCAGGGACCTCTCCACGGAGTATTTCCTATATCCACAGGGAGCACTTCCGTGGCAGTTGGAACATGCTCGAGGAGGCCGATGAGCTGGTTTCTCAAGATTGTATATATATATTTTTAAGCTGGCTGTGCCCGCTTTTTTGTAGTTAGCTGATTATTGGCACATTCTCTTAGTTAGGGACTCGCAAGTAACGAGGATCCTTGACGTGGATCGCGAGCTTGTACTAACTTGTCCACCTTCAGCTCCATATAGGAAACGGCCATTCAAAATGAGGCACTCTTTTAAAACAGTTAGCTGAATTACGGCAATGTAGTAAACCAATACCTCGTTTGGGGCCCTTAGCCAAGGGAACCCCTTAACCTTTTTTTTTGTTTTCTTTTGTTGAGGGCGGGGGGGGGGGGGGGGGGGTCTTGAGGCTGCAAATGTGTTTCTGTGGAGATTATAGACTACAAACACCTAAGGGCTCAGTCACACGGGCACATCGGCACCTGTACCCCGGTGCCGATGCGCCTGTGTGACAGAGAAGACTTACCTGAAGATGGCCATCTCTCTCCAGCGCTGATGAAAGAACACATGACCAGCAATGAAGCCGGTCACATGTTCTTCCTCCCGGCGCTGCAGAGAGACATCCGTCTTCAGGTACAGCCGTCCACTGGCTGCAGTAATACGGGCGCCGATGCGCCCGTGTGACTAAGCCCTAACTGTGGGATTTCACTAACTATTGTCGCATGTCCCACTGTGTAATGTGGTAAAAATGAGTATTGAGGGTTGAAATGCTGTCCGTGACATGCAATAAAAAACACTCAATGCAGGCTCTAACTATGGATCTCTGCTGGAGCCTTTGTACCATCCAAGAGAAGTGATAAAAGCTCCCGCAAGAGTTCCAAGTTCGATCCATGAGTTGCCTAGGAGCATACTGTGTGTGTTTACTAGTGTTAAGTCTTTATTACCTTGTATGTGCATGGTCAACAAAGATTTATTAATAAAGAAATAAAAACACATGTTTGCTTGTTTTTGTTCTGAAAATACTTTTTTGGTTGTTTAAAATGGCAGTGAGCCAACATGGCTCAATTTTTGTTCAAAAATGGGCAGTGAGCCAACATGGCTCAAAACTGTCTTTTCAGGGACATCACGAAACACGGCTCTTCTGATGATGGGCCAGCTGGCACGATGGGCAAACACAGACCCTTCTGCACTCCCACAAAGACTTTCATGTTGTTCTTGAAAGGTCCCAGGGCGATGGTGGGGATAGGGACTGTGGGGAGCTGGCATGACGGTGGAGCGACCTCGTTTCCATCGTCGGGAAGTGATGCGCTCCCCACTGATGGAGGTTGGCCAGTCTTTCACGCAATCCGTCTAGCCCCTGCTGCAGAAAATCAATCTGCAGGTGGCATAGATGGATTTCGTCGAAGAACCACGCCACCCTCTCATCAGGGGGGACATCTCTCCACACTGTGACAAAAAAGAAAGACAAGTGATCAGGCATGTGTAAATGTGTGCCTTGGTCTCCTACTGTGTGCTTACATTTATGTAGCCTACTCTGGTGAATGTGTGTACTACCAAAAATGTCAGAAAAAGGTTATCAGGATGTTACTGTGTAGAGGCCCAAGTGTGTCATCCTTACCTGTCACAGGGCGGCCAGGGTCCAGGCTGGGTCTCTCCACCTCCACCAGAGGATGTGGTGACATCAGGGGAGGCAGGCTCCATGGGGACCCTTCTGCAGATGTGGTTGCAGTTACAGGGGGGTCTTGAGCTGACAAGGAGAAAAATGGAGTGTTAGAAAATTTGGAGGGTACATCAAAGGGTGACTACCCACGACCTTTTTAGGTCACTGCAAAGTTAGCAGCATTTTTTAATCTGCAGGGGTCTATGGGACTTGTAATGTTAAAATGCAATGTAGCGCGATCTCGAGATTTTGCTCCCTCGCGATTTTAATATGACAAGTCCCATAGCCCCCTGCTGAAAAAAACGGGGTGAATTTTGCAGTGGAAAAAAAAAAGGAGTGGGTAGTCACCCAAAAGCTGAGTTAGGTCTCCCACACACTTGCGATGGTGTTTTTGGGTAACCAGATTGACAATGTGACTTTTCATGTTACAAAAATTGAACGGACGCCACAGCGTTGTTGGTGCATTGCGTTTTTAACATTAGAAAGTTCCATTGACAATCGTGTAAAGCCCAAAACGCAATCACAAGTGTGTGGGAGCCCTATTTAGGTCGTCAATTGAGAGTTGCAAAAAGTTGCACAGACTATTTACACTTACCGTCTGCTTCCTCCTGAATGGCTTCTAGTGGAGGTGGAGGTGTAGGCTCCCGTGCTGGAGAGGGATTGTGTTCCTCTCCAGAATCCGCCCTGTGACCTTGTGTTGCATCTGTTGGGACAGTAACATGAACACTTTTAATGTTGTAAACTAGTTTTCACAACTCTTATGCAAATAAATACAGAACATTTATATAACCTTTCAAGGCGTTCTTGAGAAATAAGCCACGCCCCCTTAAAGAACACTGCCACCATGTAAAATTGGTTACAATTTCAGAGCACAACACCACACAGTATGCTTACCTCCTTCCTGACGACGGAGGCGTCGCCTGATGGCCTCAAGACGCTCAGGGTCCTTGAGCTTGAGGTCGCTCCACCTTTTCTGAAGCTGTATGCGGCTTCTCGCAGTCCTAAATTCCCGCACCATCACCCTTCGGACCTTGCGCAGAATCTTCTGCTCACGCTTGTTGGGGTGGTGGTACCGGCCATGATGCCCATCATAATCCAGCTGGTCCATCATCTGGACCAGCAGACGTGTCTTGCGACGTCCCAGAGGTAAGCTGCGACCAAACATGTTAAGTGCCCAAAGTGTGGCCACAAAATGGCGCTGCCCAGCGACTGCCGTGCACAACGCTCAAGCGCGAGGCGGGGCACACACAGATGACGCCAGACGTACACTTTCGCCCACCTTGACAATACTCGGACGATTTTTCGCAAAATAATTCGCACTTTCATATTAACGTCGTTTGTTCGTCCGATAGCAGAAAAAAAAGGAACGAAAAATTAACTATTTATAAGGCCGCCTGCAGACGGGCAGGTAGGATCCGGCGGCGAGAAATTTCGCCGCAGGACACAACCCGAGCGCCTGCAGGGACCAGCACGTACTCACTCGCGCCGGTGGGTGAGTGACACGCTATTTCTCTTCTACTGTGCGCTAAGGTAGCGGCGCAAACATTTTGTTCATTTATAAAATACACATTGCAAAGATTTGATTAGATAGCCTGTTGCCCCCATATTACGAACACCTTGTCAGCCTTTGCCATTTTATTCAAGTAATCACTTCCTAGAAGACTATGCACTCGTGCAGATGCTCGCCAGCAAAAAAACGCAGCTAGTTGCAGTACATGCCTTTGGTGCGCACAATTAAATGCAGAACGCAGTTAGGCACGTTCTGCGAATCGTTGTGTCCTATAATTTATCGCACATCCGCATAAAAAACGGACATGTGACCGATCCCATTGCGCATACTCATGCGCAAATTGCGCGAAAAAACACCCGTTTGACCGAGGCCTTACTGTGTAGTAGAAATTTTGTTGGACCATCTGGTAAACCAAAACATAATGCAGGGAAAGTATCTCTATTGTATTAGGCTTCAGCTTTTCCCAAACAGGCTCATACAATGGAAACAACTCTGGTAGCTCTGGGAAATTGAAGGGCAGATGCAGCCGCCAAAATAGTAGCCCATTGCATACATCAGACATCCAACTGCCCGTGACTGGATCAGGTGTGGATATTGCTTTCTTGTCCCTCTTGCAGGACCAAGCCCCCAGGGGTGAAAAGGAGGAGTGGCATTGGAAGATTGCAGAACCAGATGAAAAGGTAGTCTGGTGGAAAGATAAACATCTATGCCTCCCTCAAACACTCTACTCTATTATGTCATATTTGAACCATGGACCAATGCATCAGTAAAAGGGGGTGATGTATGATTTACAGTCTTCTTGGATTGCCCAAGGGTTCAACGATGCTGCAACCAGATTTGTGCAGGGATGCATGGCTTGTGCCTAACAAACCCAAGCAACATTGCCAAAGTACCTACTCTCTGTACTCCAGAGCCAGATTAAGCAGTCCAGTGATTGCAGCTTGACTACATATCCAAGGTAGGTGTTTGTGCTAATTTGAATAGGCCTTTTTTCAGATTAGCCGGAGGTGTGGCTTGCAAAAGATGCCAACGCCAAGACTACAGTTAAGAAATTGTTGAACAAAGTAATATGTACATATGGTGTACTAGAAGTTATGGAAAGTAGCAGTAGCACATGTAATTATCCCTCTACTCAGTTAGAACCATACTTAATAGACACATCACGCTGTCTCTATATGAAGGTAT
Source organism: Eleutherodactylus coqui (assembly GCA_035609135.1). NCBI lineage: Eukaryota > Metazoa > Chordata > Amphibia > Anura > Eleutherodactylidae > Eleutherodactylus > Eleutherodactylus coqui. The sequence goes on along the minus strand of CM069405.1, from coordinate 22,655,626 downwards.
GTTTGCCATTGTCCCTGCAACACACCTATATTTTCCCCCAACACCTCCAGGATCAGATGGGGACTTTACCTCCTGTGTGAGTGCTCTATACTAGTCATAAATATATATTTTCCTCAGGGCGTGGCCAGGACCTGGACCAAGATGGACATGTGACAGAGCACCGTGCTGTGGCCTCTCTACACAGCTACACCTAAGCTTTAAAGCCAACTGAATCCTGCCTGTTGTCTATTGGATGGTTCAGTGAGGAATATGGCAACAAGAAAAACACAACCCAAAGAAATTGGATGATTTATTTTCTGCACAAGACAACTCATCAAAGATAGCGCCCATCAACAGAATGAGGTCTGACGCAGCAGAGAATCAGATCACGGCGGGAGCTCTCTGGGCCGCCTGTTGGACTGCTCCTTTGGTCGTCACAGCAAGAGAGGTGAGTCCAGAGGAGGTGGAAGAACCTCTTCACCATTGCAGCTGCAGAGGGAGAGAGAGTAGAGAGGCAGGGGAGCGGGAAGAGGAGGGGGGTGCTGGAGAAGGGTGAAGTATGTGCGACCTGTTGAGAAGCTTGCCAACAATTAAATCTTATTGAAAACGATGCCCATTGGGACACAACACTCGCTGATGCATCAAATACTGCTCAACCACAGCAAATATGCACTTTATTTGCGATAATATTGACAAAGTGTTTCCCATCCAATCCAAAAGATCTTTAGGAAAAATACAAAGATTACATGAGTGAAGACATCCTACGTCATTAGCGAGCAACGAATCCAGACATGCAATTCACAACAAACGTGTATAATGAGGCATTAGTTTTGATCAAGGATTTATGTTTGGAAATCAATAACAAAGGATTGGTGCAGTTGGGAATGTGTGCACCGAATCGATCTGCAAATGACGCTTATGATCGTGATTTGCAACGTGAAACACACTTCGATGTCAATGATTTGGGTACATTTGTTGAAAAGAATCTTCCAAAATTGGTTCCAGAACAACGCATTGTATACGATACAATCATGAAAGCAATTACAAATCAAAGCAGAGGACTGAACTTCATAGATGCGCCCGGAGGTACAGGCAAAACTTTTCTCATTTCAATCATCTTGGCAACCATACGATCACGGAATAAAATTGCACTGGCAATTGCATCATCTGGAATTGCGGCAACATTTTAGGATGGTGGTCAAACAGCGCATTCAGCACTGAAATTACCCTTGAATTTGCAAACCACTGAGACGCCAACATGCAATATCACCAAAAGTTCCGGAATTGGCAAAGATCTCCAAACATGTGCACTTATAATGTGGGGTGAATGCATAATGGCTCACAAAATAGCATTGGAAGCGCTTGATCGTACACTGCAAGATTTGAGGGGAAATGCACAGCCCTTCGGAAAAGCTCTCATTGTATTGTCTGGTGATTTTCGACAAACTCTGCCAGTTATACCCCATTCAACACCCGCTGATGAACTTAATGCATGTCTCAAATCATCAGTTCTATGGCGACATGTTAAGAAATTGACTTTGAAAACCAATATACGTGTTTAACTACAAAATGATGCATCTGCCGAACATTTCGCTAAACAATTGCTGGATATTGGGAAAGGGAGGATGGCAATCGACAATGTATCACATTGCTAAAAAACTTTGGTAAGATGACATCAACCAAAGATGAATTCATTCAAAAGGTTTTCCCAAATATCACGCAGAATTACAAAAATCCTCAGTGGCTCAGCGCACGGGCTATATTAGCAGCTACCAACAACAATGTCAATGCCATCAATTTCAGCATTCAAAACGGAATACCAGGCGAAGCGACAACATATAAGTCTATTGATACTGTGATGAATCAAGACGAAGTTGTCAATTACCCAACGGAATTCTTGAATTCACATGATTTTCCCGGTATGCCACCACACATTTCAACAGTGAAAATTGGCGTGCCTATCATTCTTCTCCGAAACATCCATCCACCACGACTTTGCAACGATACAAGACTTTTGGTGAAAAAGATGATGAACAATGTCATCGAAGCTACAATTCTGAATCGGAAATTTACGGGGGAAGATGTCCTGTTGCCACGGATTCCAATTATCCCAACAGATATGCCATTTGAATTCAAACGTTTACAGTTTCCAGTGTGACTCGCTTTTGCAATGACCATCAAAAAAGCTCAAGGACAGTCGCTGCAAGTGTGTGGGCTAGATTTGGAGAATCTGTGCTTCTCACATGGACAACTGTATGTGGCCAGCTCACGCCTCGGAATACCTTCTGATTTATTCTTGTACGCACCAGACGCAAAACAAAAAATATCATGGATCCACGAGCATTCGAATAAATAAAGAGAATTAAAACAACACTTTGAAATGTTTTCCATATGAAAATGAATATGTTTTCAATAAAAATTACACAATGTAAATTCAATGTTACTATAACAAGTTTCCTTGAATTTCCTTTATTCTGAGGTCACAGCAACGCGTCACGGGTAAGCTAGTTAATAATAAACAAGGACAGCAAATTACATACCATGTACAATCTAAAAACAGGAGACTAAACACTTAACTCTTGGGGAATATCTCCCATTTCAAATACTCATGACAATGCAAGATTTGGGCCTTCGAAACGTAACAGTACTGGAACTCGTAAGAAATCAGTCCATTGACTTTTATGTTTAATTCTACTATTAAGGGAGGCTACCATATATTTAAAAGACTTTTCACCCCTGACTAATTGCAGGTTACAATCCTGCCATGTTTTTCTTTAATGTTGTTGTCTGGGCGATCTTCTGGCCTACCATTGGGACACCTGGTCCTTTGTCCGGGCTTCTCCAGTGGTGGGCAGGCGACCTGCTAGACTACTTGTTTTTCTGTTTAATTGCTTTTTATTGTTTTACGCTCTCATTATTATCAAATATTCTGTTCCACAGTTTATTGCTTAATATGTACATATTTGAATGTCAGTAAACATTTTCTCCATTGACACACATGGCTTAAATTCGCCATATAGAAGAGCTACATGGAGAGAGGCACTTAAATCTTGAGTCGATATAGTCTGCTTACAGAAATCCCACTTTAAAGCTTTGCACCTCCTATTATGACACACCCCAAATTCCCCACTATGTTTACTGCAAATGCAAGCAAAAAATGGGCTGGGGGTAATTATAGCCATAATGACTCTTTAAATTTCACAGTAGAGGATCACATTTTAGATTCTAGAGGTCAATAGATTTTTCTCAACTGAACAATGAATTTATTCCCAGTAACGTTAACTAATATCCATGCTCCAAATAACAGGCAAATCCATTCTTTGAACAGGGTGCGGAAGCTTTCTAAGGGCGATAAGAAAATCTGTGGTGATTTTAATATGACTCCGGACAGGGAAATAGATTATACAGGAATTAGCAATAGACATAGTCCCTCTTTGCGCCAGTGGCTACCACAAGAGGCACTATAAATCATTTTCTGATGCAAAAATGCCTCATAGAGGGAATTTTCCTTCTATTTCGGTCATCACAGTTCATTCTCAAGAATAGACCTGTGTTTGGTGAATAGATCTCGCTTACCAAACGTGTTGACTTTCAAATTGGGCACTGCCACATGGTCAGACCATGCTCCCTGTATCACCGCCTTCTCCTTGGGCATGTCCCAATTGCCTCCAAAGTCCTGGAGAATTCCTCAATGTAAGGCAATTATAATGGAAGAAATTAAAAACTACTTTAGCTCTAATGCCATTCCGGGCTCTAATTCTGCGTGGTTTTGGCTTGTCCACAAGGCATATATGAGAGGTGTCTATTAAATTAGGGGCAAGGTAAAAGAGAGAGAAAACAAAGGAGATTGACGAACTCACAAAGAAAATTCAAATTATAGAAAACTATTTGAGAATGAACCCCTTAAATGGTGCTCATTAACAACTTTTCAAACTTAGGGAGCAACTACGCCAATCTCTTTTCAGCGACTATCCAAACCAGTATAAAGAAAAAGACCCCCGCGCTCCGGGACCAGGAAACTCCATTACATAAATTAAATAACTTTTATTGCGACGCGTTTCAACGGTACGCAGCCGTCTTTCTCAAGCATTACATACACAATCAAATACACACCTTTATATACATAAATAAATCAATCTTTACTCACTACACCCGGCTCGGATAAATGCCGCATCCTGGCGCCATCTTGAAACCACGTGGAGTGATCCAACATACAATCCACGTGATGATGAACACGTCATCTATTTCATTCATAAAACAAACCTATTCACCACTGCTATAATCTCTATTAAAACCGAATCACATGGTCAAAAAATAGTCTTATTCCGTAAAATTATATATTAAACAACATATCATAATTATCAGTAGATCATTATCTCTATCATATACAAAAATTCCCTTCCATTATATACTATCATAATATAATTATAAACATTTGTAGACTCAAACCATAAATCTATTAAATAATGAATATATGTAAAAAAAACAATAATAAATAATGTATTATCACATAGTCCCTCTATATGGATAAATGAAAATAAATAAATATATCTAATTATATAAGTATAGGTAGCATATTTTATCTAAACAATCATATCCTAATTATAATTCTATAAAAATTAATAAATATATTGTCATCATATAAAATACTCTATAAAATTAATATAATAAATATATGTTATATCTCAAATATTCTATCAATAATAAATCCAATATTTCCCCTTAATTCGTATTTATTTTAGGAGAGAAAAAAAAAAAAAAACATTAAAAAACCTTTTTTATATATTACTTCTCTAAAAAAATATTTTTTTCTATATATATGTGCAAAATTCATATTTTCCTCCCTAATACATCTAGATTTTTTCTAATATTTCATTCAAACCTCCAGGTACCAGGGTCTTAAATTTATAAATCCAGTACATCTCCTTACGTCGGAGATGACTGATTGATTTATTCTGAACTTGTTCCAGAGGGGTAACCTTCATATATTTCGGTTCACAGTTGTGCTTCTCCAAAAAGTGACGTGATAGGCTGTGTTTCAAATAACCTCTCTTGATATTAAATCTATGGTTATTGATGCGCATTCTCAGGGTATTTTTTGTTCTCCCTATATACCTCATATTGCAACTACATTCTATTAAATAAATGATGCATTTACTACCACAGTCTAGTCTATTTTTATTACCACATTTCACCATTTGATCATCAAGTTCAACGGATGTTCTCCCTTGTTGAATATGCGAACAGCATCTACATTTAGTTCTGCAGCATTTAAAAATACCCGTTTTTTTAAAAAAGTTCCCATCTGTATCTCTCCCGATTTTTTTAGCTTCTGCTCTTGAGGGGGCAATGTTATCCTTAATAGTTTTATTTTTCCTGAAGATTAATTTTGGATATTCATCTATATTTTTCCCAAGTATTGGATCACTTCTGAGGATAGACCAATTTCTTTGTAAAATCCTGCGGATTTCCCGATTTTGGTTGTTATATTTTGTTATAAATCACTGCAAGATTTGAGGGGAAATGCACAGCCCTTCGGAAAAGCTCTCATTGTATTGTCTGGTGATTTTCGACAAACTCTGCCAGTTATACCCCATTCAACACCCGCTGATGAACTTAATGCATGTCTCAAATCATCAGTTCTATGGCGACAGGTTAAGAAATTGACTTTGAAAACCAATATACGTGTTTAACTACAAAATGATGCATCTGCCGAACATTTCGCTAAACAATTGCTGGATATTGGGAAAGGGAGGATGGCAATCGACAATGTATCACATTGCCAAAAAACTTTGGTAAGATGACATCAACCAAAGATGAATTCATTCAAAAGGTTTTCCCAAATATCACGCGGAATTACAAAAATCCTCAGTGGCTCAGCGCACGGGCTATATTAGCAGCTACCAACAACAATGTCAATGCCATCAATTTCAGCATTCAAAACGGAATACCAGGCGAAGCGACAACATATAAGCCTATTGATACTGTGATGAATCAAGACGAAGTTGTCAATTACCCAACGGAATTCTTGAATTCACATGATTTTCCCGGTATGCCACCACACATTTCAACAGTGAAAATTGGCGTGCCTATCATTCTTCTCCGAAACATCCATCCACCACGACTTTGCAACGATACAAGACTTTTGGTGAAAAAGATGATGAACAATCTCATCGAAGCTACAATTCTGAATCGGAAATTTACGGGGGAAGATGTCCTGTTGCCACGGATTCCAATTATCCCAACAGATATGCCATTTTAATTCAAACGTTTACAGTTTCCGGTGCGACTCGCTTTTGCAATGACCATCAAAAAAGCACAAGGACAGTCGCTGCAAGTGTGTGGGCTAGATTTGGAGAATCTGTGCTTCTCACATGGACAACTGTATGTGGCCAGCTCACGCCTCGGAATACCTTCTGATTTATTCTTGTACGCACCAGACGCAAAACAAAAAATATCATGGATCCACAAGCACTTGAATAAATAAAGAGAATTAAAACAACACTTTGAAATGTTTTCCATATGAAAATGAATATGTTTCAATAAAAATTACACAATGTAAATTCAATGTTACTATAACAAGTTTCCTTGAATTTCCTTTATTCTGAGGTCACAGCAACGCGTCACGGGTAAGCTAGTTAATAATAAACAAGGACGGCAAATTACATACCATGTACAATCTAAAAACAGGAGAATAAACATTTAACTCTTGGGGAATACCTCCCATTTCAAATACTCATGACAATGCAAGATTTGGGCCTTCGAAACATAACAGTACTGGAACTCGTAAGAAATCAGTCCATTGACTTTTATGTTTAATTCTACTATTAAGGGAGGCTACCATATATTTAAAAGACTTTTCACCCCTGACTAATTGCAGGTTACAATCCTGCCTTGTTTTTCTTTAATGTTGTTGTCTGGGCGATCTTCTGGCCTACCATTGGGACACCTGGTCCTTTGTCCGGGCTTCTCCAGTGGTGGGCAGGCGACCTGCTAGACTACTTGTTTTTCTGTTTAATTGCTTTTTATTGTTTTACGCTCTCATTATTATCAAATATTCTGTTCCACAGTTTATTGCTTAATATGTACATATTTGAATGTCAGTAAACATTTTCTCCATTGACACACGTGGCTTAAAGGAGATGTCCCGCGCCGAAACGGGTTTTTTTTTTTTTTAAACCCCCCCCCCGTTCGGCGCGAGACAACCCCGATGCAGGGGTTAAAAAAACCACCCGCACAGCGCTTACCTGAATCCCGGCGGTCCGGCGTCTTCATACTCACCTGCTGAAGATGGCCGCCGGGATCCTCTGTCTTCATGGACCGCAGGGCTTCTGTGCGGTCCATTGCCGATTCCAGCCTCCTGATTGGCTGGAATCGGCACGTGACGGGGCGGAGCTACACGGAGCCCCATAGAGAAGAGGAGAAGACCCGGACTGCGCAAGCGCGGCTAATTTGGCCATCGGAGGGCGAAAATTAGTCGGCACCATGGAGACGAGGACGCCAGCAACGGAGCAGGTAAGTATAAAACTTTTTATAACTTCTGTATAATATGCTCATAATTAATGCACAATGTACATTACAAAGTGCATTATTATGGCCATGCAGAAGTGTATAGACCCACTTGCTGCCTCAGGACAACCCCTTTAAATTCGCCATATAGAAGAGGGGCACTTAAGTCTTGAGTCGATATAGTCTGCTTACAGAAATCCCATTTTAAAGCTTTGCACCTCCTATTATGACACACCCTAAATTCCCCACTATGTTTACTGCAAATGCAAGCAAAAAATGGGCTGGGGGTAATTATAGCCATAATGACTCTTTAAATTTCACAGTAGAGGATCACATTTTAGATTCTAGAGGCCAATACATTTTTCTCAACTGAACAATTAATTTATTCCCAGTAACATTAACTAATATCCATGCTCCAAACAACAGGCAAATCCATTCTTTGAACAGGGTGCAGAAGCTTTCTAAGGGCGATAAGAAAATCTGTGGTGATTTTAATATGACTCCGGACAGGGAAATAGATTATACAGGAATTAGCAATAGACATAGTCCCTCTTTGCGCCAGTGGCTACCAAAAGAGGCACTATAAATCATTTTCTGATGCAAAAATGCCTCATAGAGGGAATTTTCCTTCTACTTCGGTCATCACAGTTCATTCTCAAGAATTGACCTGTGTTTGGTGAATAGATCTCGCTTACCAAACGTGTTGACTTTCAAATTGGGCACTGCCACATGGTCAGACCGCGCTCCCTGTATCACCGCCTTCTCCTTGGGCATGTCCCAATTGCCTCCAAAGTCCTGGAGAATTCCTCAATGTAAGGCAATTATAATGGAAGAAATTAAAAACTACTTTAGCTCTAATGCCATTCCGGGCTCTAATTCTGCGTGGTTTTGGCTTGTCCACAAGGCATATATGAGAGGTGTCTATTAAATTAGGGGCAAGGTAAAAGAGAGAGAAAACAAAGGAGATTGACGAACTCACAAAGAAAATTCAAATTATAGAAAACTATTTGAGAATGAACCCCTTGAATGGTGCTCATTAACAACTTTTCAAACTTAGGGAGCAACTACGCCAATCTCTTTTCAGCGACTATCCAAACCAGTATAAAGAAAAAGACCCCCGCGCTCCGGGACCAGGAAACTCCATTACATAAATTAAATAACTTTTATTGCGACGCGTTTCAACGGTACGCAGCCGTCTTTCTCAAGCATTACATACACAATCAAATACACACCTTTATATACATAAATAAATCAATCTTTACTCACTACACCCGGCTCGGATAAATGCTGCATCCTGGCGCCATCTTGAAACCACGTGGAGTGATCCAACATACAATCCACGTGATGATGAACACGTCATCTATTTCATTCATAAAACAAACCTATTCACCACTGCTATAATCTCTATTAAAACCGAATCACATGGTCAAAAAATAGTCTTATTCCGTAAAATTATATATTAAACAACATATCATAATTATCAGTAGATCATTATCTCTATCATATACAAAAATTCCCTTCCATTATATACTACCATAATATAATTATAAACATTTGTAGACTCAAACCATAAATCTATTAAATAATGAATATATGTAAAAAAACAATAATAAATAATGTATTATCAAATAGTCCCTCTATATGGATAAATGAAAATAAATAAATAAATATATCTAATTATATAAGTATAGGTAGCATATTTTATCTAAACAATCATATCCTAATTATAATTCTATAAAAATTAATAAATATATTGTGATCATATAAATACTCTATAAAATTAATATAATAAATATATGTTATATCTCAAATATTCTATCAATAATAAATCCAATATTTCCCCTTAATTCGTATTTATTTTAGGAGAGAAAAAAAAAAACATTAAAAAACCTTTTTTATATATTACTTCTCTATAAAAATATTTTTTTCTATATATATGTGCAAAATTCATATTTTCCTCCCTAATACATCTAGATTTTTTCTAATATTTCATTCAAACCTCCAGGTACCAGGGTCTTCAATTTATAAATCCAGTACATCTCCTTACGTCGGAGATGACCGATTGATTTATTCTGAACTTGTTCCAGAGGGGTAACCTTCATATATTTCGGTTCACAGTTGTGCTTCTCCAAAAAGTGACGTGATAGGCTGTGTTTCAAATAACCTCTCTTGATATTAAATCTATGGTTATTGATGCGCATTCTCAGGGTATTTTTTGTTCTCCCTATATACCTCATATTGCAACTGCATTCTATTAAATAAATGATGCGTTTACTACCACAGTCTAGTCTATTTTTATTACCACATTTCACCATTTGATCATCAAGTTCAACGGATGTTCTCCCTTGTTGAATATGCGAACAGCATCTACATTTAGTTCTGCAGCATTTAAAAATACCCGTTTTTTAAAAAAAGTTCCCATCTGTATCTCTCCCGATTTTTTTAGCTTCTGCTCTTGAGGGGGCAATGTTATCCTTAATAGTTTTATTTTTCCTGAAGATTAATTTTGGATATTCATCTATATTTTTCCCAAGTATTGGATCACTTCTGAGGATAGACCAATTTCTTTGTAAAATCCTGCGGATTTCTCGATTTTGGTTGTTATATTTTGTTATAAAAGCTGTCTTATATGCATTTTTTTCTTCATTAATTGTTTTGAGAGTATTTTTATTCCCATTTACAAATTTATTTCCTGAACTATTATCATTATCTAAATCTTCCGTGTGTTTTGATAACCTATTTTCAACATTAATTCTTTCTTTCCATATTCTATTATATGCTGTATTAAAAATACCTACAGGATAATTTTTATCTAAAAATCGCTTTTTAGATAAAGAGAGAAGCTAAAACAAAAATTGTGTGGGACCCTGGGGATCAGGGTTTTAAAATCTCCCACCCAGAACAAATTGCTGAAACTTTTAGGTCCTATTAGGAGAAATTCTATAATCTTAAAAAAATAACACAAATCTTTCACATACAATAACAGAAAATATAGAGGGCTTTCTACAGCAAATTCCTTTTCCGACTATCTCTAAAGAAGACAATGCAATATTAGAAGCCCCTTTTTCTCCACTGGGGTTAGAAGAAGTAATCAAAACATTGAAACCAATGAAAGCACCAGGTCCAGATGGATTTGCCAGTGAATATTTCAAATTTTTTGTAGAACACTTTTCTCCATATTTATTAGAAGCATTAAAATTAGCAGCGCAAATTGAATATCTCCCCGCCAAATTTTTACAGGCCACCATTGTCACCTTGGGAAAACCTGGCAAGGAATCATGTTCTCCTGGAAATTTTCATCCAATATCCTTTTAAACATGGATGCAAAAATCTACGCCAAAATAATTGCTAGATGCCTTCTCATTATTCTTCCCAATGTAATTCACTCCACTCAATTGGGATTTACAAAGGGCAGACAATCTTCAGATAGAGTCATAACTTTGATACACAATGTAAAACAATCCCACATCTTGACTGTATTATTAGCGCTATATGCCGAAAAGGCCTTTGATAGAGTGCATTGGGATTTTGCCTTTGCGACCCTTAAAAAGTTTGGTCAGGGAAGTAACGCAATCAGAACAAAGCACTGATGCAACTGTTCTTTGGTATTTCTAATGGCGTTAGACAAGGCTGCATATCTCTACTTCTTTTCACCCTAGCTATAGAACTCCTCGCAGAACTAATTTGTCTTAACCCAAACGTGCAGTGAATTCACACAGGGATGTGAATAAATGTCAACCTATCCCTCACAATGCAGGCCTCTTTAGAAAATTAGAAAACACCTTATTTGGAGTTTAAATATTCCCTCTCAATTCACTAAACCTAGTATACCCATAGAAACATTAGAATTCTAATTGCCCTTGAGTATATGGAAATCAAAGGGAGTAACTTATGTAGAAGAGATTTTCGAATGATCTGTCATAATGCCTTTTGACACTATAAGGGCTCAGTCACACATGCGTTTTTAACGTGTGTTTTTCTGCACGTCAAAAAATTCGCACTAGATAGAACCAATGCTTTTCAATAGCAGCAGTTACATGTGCGAATTTTACATGTGGAAAAACACCTGCGGCGAAAATTATAGGACACCGGTTCATAGAACGCATGTAACTGCAGCAAACTGGTGTTCTATATAAGATCCTTTTTGCACTCAACAAATTTACAGAAAATTTAGAAACCCATAAAAATCATTGGAATTTAAAGTCAAGCTCTCTAATAAACAAATCCCAGATAGGAGTCTTCTATGATTGCCTGACTGGTAATAGTATATTGAGCAAAAAGATACACTTATTAAACTGGGAAAGAGATTTAAAGGCAGTATTCAATGATGCCCCATTCAAACATCTAAAGCAAGCAAAGGCTCAGGGGTTCTTCAAGTATACATAAAAATTGTAACACGGGGGTTAATTGAAAGTGACTAGAGATGAGCGAGCACACTCGTCCGAGCTTGATGCTCGTTCGAGTATTAGGGTACTTGAATTGCTCGTTACTCGAGTCGAACACCTCGCGGTACTCGAGTCAATTCCATTTGCTTCCCCGCATGTTTACCGCCGTTTTCTAGCCAATAGACATGCGGGGAAGGCATTACCCCTTCCTCCTGTGACATGCCAGCCCTATCCCACCCCCCAGCAGCGAGTGGCTGGCGAGATCAAGTGACCGCTGAGTACTTAAAGCGGTCCAGCCTGCGGCTCGCCTCAGACACACACTGGCAGAGGTTAGGGAAAGTGCTGTTGCTGATATAGGGAAAGTGTTAGCGTAGGTCCTGTCTTCAAGAACCCCAACGGTCCTTCTTAGGGCTACATCTGACCGTGTGCATTACTGTTGTGGCTGGCTGGGAGCAGTAGTGTACAATTCTTTTTAATCTCTTGCTGTGCAGGACATTTCTCAGTCTGCAGTGTATTATACAGAGTATACGGAAAGTGCTGCTGAGATAGGGAAAGTGTTAGTGTAGGATCCTGTCTTCAAGAACCCCAACGGTCCTTCTTAGGGCCACATCTGACCGTGGGCATTACTATTGTGGCTAGCTGGGAGCAGTAATGCACCATTTTTGTTTTCACCTGGGGCTGTGCAGGCCATTTCAGCTATAGCGTTCTCAGTCTGCACTGTATTATACAGAGTATAGGGAAAGTGCTGCTGCTGATATAGGGAAAGTGTTAGAGTAGGTCCTGTCTTCAAAAACCCCAAAGCTCCTTCGTTGGGCTACATCTGACCGTGTGAATTTTAATTGGGGCCTGCTGGGAGTAGTAGTGCTTCCATTTTTGTATTATGCAGCTATGCCTGTTTGCAGCCTTTCAGTAATACTTTTGTTCTGGCTGCAGTGCCGTACAATACCGCTCTCACTGTGAAAGTGCACTCAAATAATTCCTAGCCTGCTGCGAACTACTTCATTTATACCGTTCTCTGTCTGCAGTGCATTAGACAGCGGTCTCACCGGTAAACAGTACTGTAATATTTCCTGGGCCACTGCAAAGTATTTCAGCTCTGCCGCTGTGTAGAGCGTCTCACAATACCATTTCCGTTGGTAGGGTTGAGATAGCTGCAGTTACCAGCACTATCCACTGGCTTTAGAGTCTTCTCCCACTCCACACAGCCTCTATTATCTACAAGTCTCTGTGAGCGGTAAATTACCCCTAGGTATCAGCGCAAGACAGTGGGTTCCTATTTTTAAGCCACAGCATAGAGCCTCCGCTATCTACAAGTCTCTGTGTGCGGTGAATTAAGCCACAGTTGTCTGTGCTGTACAGTGGGGTAATTTATTTGGGCCCTGCTCTATTCTTAATCCCCCATTGATGAGGAGTAATGGTCCAGGATGTGGATGCGGATGAGGACGCGAACATCCAAGCGAGAATGTGGGCACAGGCCGACTTCCTGGTCCAGGTGAATCACAGCCGGCTGCTGCGGGATTAGGAGAGAGGCAAGTTTCTGGGGTCCCCAGCTTCATATCCCAATTTATGGGTCCGTGTGGTAGACCTTTATTACAAAACAGAGCAGTGTGAGCAGGTTCTGTCGTGGATGGCAGAAAATGCATCTAGCAATGTATCGACCACTCAGTCTTCTACGCAGTCCACTACTCCCGGACTAGGGACTGCAATTCTGAATCCTCTGGCTGCTGCTCCTCCTTCCTCCCAGCCTCCTCACTCAATGAAGATGACATATTCTGATGAGCAGGCAGACTCCCAGGAACTGTTCTCGGGTTTATGCCATGAGTGAGAAAAGATGGTTCCTCTCTCACCGGAGGAGTTTGGCGTGACCGATGCCCAACCTTTGGAAAGTTCCCGGAGTCCGGGTGATGAGGCTGGGGACCTCCGGCAACTGTCTCAAGAGCTTTTTGTGCAAGAAGAGGATGATGATGATGAGACACAGTTGTCTGTCAGTGAGGTAGTAGTAAGGGCACTAAGTCCGAGGGAGGAGCGCACAGAGGATTCGGATGAAGAGCAGTTGGACGATGAGCTGACTGACCCCACCTGGTTTGCTAAGCCTACTGAGGGACAGAGGGGGAGGCAAGTGCAGCAGCAGGACAGGTTGGAAGAGGCATTGGGGTGGCCAGGGGGAGCGGCAGGGCCAGAGTGAAGAATCCCCCAACTGTTTCCCAAAGTACCACCTCGCGGCAAGGCTCCGTGCAGAGGGCTAGGTGTTCAAAGGTGTGGATCTTTTTCAGTGAGAGCGCAGACGACCGACGAACAGTGGTGTGCAACATGTGTCGCACCAAGATCAGCCGGGGAGCCACCACTACCAGCCTCACCACCACCAGCATGCGCAGGCATATGATGGCCAAGCACCCCACAAGGTGGGACCAAGGCCATTCACTGCCTCCGGGTCACACCACTGTCTCTTCCCCTGTGCCCCAACCTGCCACACAGATCCAATCCCGCTCCCAGGATACAGGCACGAGCGCCTCCCGGCCTGCACCCACACCCTCACCTCCACTGTCCTCCACTCCATCCTGCAATGTCTCTCAGCGCAGCGTTAAGCTGTCGCTAACACAAGCGTACGAGCGAAAGTGCAAATTCGCCGCCACGCAATCGCACGCACAAGCTTTAAATGTGAACATTGCCAAATTAATCAGCCTGGAGATGCTGCCGTACAGGCTTGTGGAAACGGAGGCTTTCAAAAACATGATGGCGGCGGCGGTCTCGCGCTACTCGGTCCCCAGTCGCCACTATTTTTCCTGGTGTGCCGTTCCAACCCTACACCAGCACATCTCCTGCACATTAATCATGCCCTCACCAACATAGAAACTGGGAAGGTCCACTTAACCACAGACACGTGGACAAGTACTAGTGGGCAGGGCCACCATATCTCCCTGATGGCAGATTGGGTGAATTTGGTGGAGGCTGGGACCGAGTCAGAGCCTGGGGCCGCTCATGTCCTTCCCACACCCAGAATAGCAGGTCCTACCTGCTGCTGGTATCTGCAGCGTTTTATGCCACCTACTCCAACCCTCCCTTCTCCTACGCCACCTCTACCTCTCAATTAAGAAGTGTGGCGCACGTCGCCAGCAGTCGGTATTGTGCGGCAGCACAGCAGTGGGCAAGCATCAGCAGGCCGTGCTGAAACTACTCAGCTTAGGTGACAAGTGGCACATGGCCCCCGAACTGTTGCAGGGTCTGACAGAGCAGACCGACCTCTGGCTTTCACCGCTGAACCTGCAACCGGGCATGGTCGCGTGTGACAACGGCCGTAACCAGGTGGCGGCTCTGCAGCTCGGCAGCCTCACACACGTGCCATGCCTGGCCCACGTCTTCAATCTGGTGCTTCTGTGGTTTCTGAGTAACTACCCTCACTTGTCTGACCTCCTCGGCAAGGTGGACCGCGTCTGCGCGCATTTCCGCAAGTCCACCATGGACGCTGCCACCCTAAGGACCCTGCAACATCGGTTTCAGCTGCCCGATCACCGACTGCTGTGTGACGTGCCCACATGCTGGAATTCTACGCTGCACATGTTGGCCAGGCTGTATGAGCAGCGTAGAGCAATTGTGGAATATCAACTCCAACATGGGCGGCGTAGTGGTAGTCAACCTCCCCAATTCTTTACTGAGGACTGGGCCTGGATGGCAGATATCTGCCAGGTCTTCGGAAACTTTGAGGAGTCTACCCAGATGGTGAGCGGCTATGCAGCAATCATGAGCGTTACCATTGCGCTGCTTTGCCTGCTGAGACGTTCGCTGCAAAGCATAAAGGCCAATGCTTTCCGGTTGGAACAGGAGACGTGGGATGACAGTTTTGGAGGAGGAGGGAGGAGAAGCAGGAGGGGGAAGAGACAGTTGGGCACACTGCAGAGGGTACCCATGCTGCTTGTGTTACCATGCAGGGCGGCGCTGGGTCCCGCGGCCGGCGCGCGCCGCTTCGAGCTCGGCTTCGGCGTCCCGGAGCTGTGCTGTCAGGGATCTCCCGGCGGCGTGGAGCAGCCAGCGTGCAGCAGCGTGGAGCAGCCAGCATGCTGCGGCATGGGCGTGTCCGCCCGTAGGGTGCCGCCCGCTCTCATCCACCTCCCTTATGCAACAGTGGGAGAGTCGACTCCTCCCACTCTCCGCCCCGGGGCGGAGGCTTTTAGTTAAAAGGCTGGCAGTGACCTGAACTCACTGCCAGTTATTGGTTCTGCTAGCCTCTAGTCAGGTCTATTCTAGTCTGTCCTAGTTGCTTGTCAGCATCCTTTCGTTTGCCTGTGAGCTACACCTCCAGCCTTGATTCACCTAGTAGTTTTGTTGGTCTGTTACACCTGCCTCTTCTGTCGGCACTCTGTCCCCTGTTAGTAGTTCCATCCAGGTAGTCGCCAGGTCCCTAGCCAGCGCAGGGACTCCCGCCCAGTTGTCCGCCTGGGGTTAGCCAGGGCCGAGGCAAGTAGGCAGGGACAGTGGGATGCAGGAGATCAGGGCACCCCAACTGGCGCTCGGGGGGCAGAGTGCCGTAACAGCTTGCCTGTCATCTGCTCAGCGTGTATGGGCTGAAGGAGAGGAGGATCCTGAAAGTCATCTTCCTAGTCAGGACAGCGATGTGTTGCGTACTGGTACCCTGGCACACATGGCTGACTTCATGTTAGGCTGCCTTTCTCGTGATCCTCACATTAGACGCATTCTGGCCACTACGGATTACTGGGTGTACACCCTTCTTGACCCACGGTATAAGGAGAACCTTTCCACTCATTCCCGAAGAGGAAAGGGGTACGAGAGTGATGCAATACCACAGGGCCCTGGTGGAAAAAGTGATGCTAAAGTTCCCATCTGACAGCACTAGTGGCAGAAGATGCAGTTTTGAGGGCTAAGTAGCAGGGGAGGCGCGGGGATCAGGCAGCATGTCCAGCACAGGCAGGGGAACACTCTCCAAGGCCTTTGCCAGCTTTATGGCTCCCCAGCAAGACTGTGTCACCACTCCCCAGTCAAGGCTGAGTCGGAGGGAGCACTGTAAAAATATGGTGAGGGAGTCTGTAGCCGATCGTACCACCGTCCTCCATGATGCCTCTGCTCCATACAACTATTGGGTTTCAAAGCTGGCCAATTGTAAATAATAGTACATATGATGTACTATGTAAGTGGCGAAACAACGCAGCCCCTCTAACATACTTCTAACTTATGCACTTTGTGCATTAGCCTGGATAACATTATGCGTTCCATTGTGGAACGCTCGGCACAATGCGCGTGTGCGGTACACTCTGTGACGCGCGCTCACATGATCGCTATACTACTGTTGCGTCCTCCGGAATTGCAACCTCAAAAACACAAACAAAAAGGCACAACTGTGCAAAAGGAAACAAAAACTAAAGTGGAATGCTCTCCCTATCATCCCCTAACCCGGGAGGGGGCCCTGCCTACTCAGCGGACAGACCGCTCTGACAAGTGCGAGCCCGCTTGCATGCCTGGGCCACTGACAAGTCCCTATAGGGGAGCCCTGGCACAACAGAGACACAAAACCGAAAACTAAACAAAGCATAAAAGCACTTAGCTAGGAGCTTCAGCCAAGGTACGTTCCTCCATCGCTGTCCACAGGTAACTGAAGGATTGACCAGCACTGGAGATCATGCTGGCACTGTTGGAGCCAAGCTACTCAGCATCAGGTGCTGACTGACGTTACTCCTGCAACTATCACGCCCCTCAGCTCCAGGAGAAGCAAGGGCACACCCAAAACCGGGTCTGGCCTGCAAGCCCGCTGCAGGCCTCAGAACGGCTGCAACAGTACCTCCCCTTCTAGAAGGGGCCCCAGGACCCTTAGGACCAGGACGACCAGGGTGTGATCTATGAAAATTTTTTACTAGCCGATCTGCATGAACATCCGCTGCAGGAACCCATGACCTCTCTTCTGGGCCATAACCACGCCAGTGCACCACGTACTGTAGGGAATTCCTGACTAGACGGGCGTCCAGAATGCGACTGATTACAAACTGCTCCTTCCCATCCACTAGCACAGGGGCCGGGGGATGGTGAGTCATTCCCAAAAAAGAAAAAGAAAAAAAAAATGGATAAATCTTTTGAGCAGAGATTTATGGAACACATTGTTGATTTTCATCGTGCTGGGAATTTCTAACTGGAAGGCCACCGCGTTAATCTTTCCAATTATTTTAAACGGACCGATAAATCGCGGGCCCAGTTTAGCGGATGGTTGTTTGAGTTTTATATTTCTGGTAGACAACCACACCAAGTCTCCAACACAGAATCACGCCCCCTCTGAGCGATGACTGTCTGCAACTCGCTTGCTGCGCGAAACGGATCGCTGTAAATTTTTCTGGACCTCCGCCCACCCGGCCTAAATATCAAAACTAATTTGCTCCTGGTATCTCCGAAACCCTCTTGGAAAGGCGGCCAAAACATGGGTGAAATCCGTAGTTACAAAAGAACGGTGAGGTCCCCGTAGCCTCCAGTGGTCTATTGTTTAGAGCAAACTCGCCTAGTGGAAAGAACTTCGACCAGTCCTCCTGATTTTCCGAGGCATAACAACGTAAATACGGCTCCAGGTTCTGATTACACCTCTCCGTTTGCCCATTGGTCTCAGGATGGTATGCCGAGGAAAACGAAAGCTGGACACCCAAACGAGAGCAGACTATTCGCCAAAAGCTAGACACAAATTGTACACCGTGATCGGAGACTATATTCTCTGGCAAACCATGTAGTCTAACGATGTGGCAATTGAACAAACTCGCCAACGTCTTGGCATTAGGTAAACCGGGGAGCGCCACAAAATGGCACATTTTACTAAATCGGTCCACTACCACCCACACAACCGTGTTGCCATCGGAAGGTGGTAAATCCGTAATGATGTCCATGGACAAATGCGTCCATGGTCTCTTAGGAATAGGCAGCGGCACTAACATACCCGCTGGCCGACTGCGGGATGACTTGGTTCTGGCACACACCTCACATGACGAAACAAAACTGAACGTATCCCGTCGTAATGACAACCACCAATATGTTCTAGAGAGTAACTTACGGGTATTATTAATCCCCAGATGCCCGGCCAACACCGAACTGTGAATCTCGGCCAGCACCTGTAACCTTAGATGAACCGGAACAAAAAGCTTCCCAGCCGGAAGCTTTGACGGGGCCAAACTTTGTGCTTTACAGACTTGCTCCTCTAACTCTAACGACACTGCCGACACTACCACCCCTTCAGACAGGATAGGGGCAAGAGGTTCCTCAGAAACCACTGGAAGAAAACTTCTGGAAAGAGCATCGGCCTTCACATTCTTCCAGCCTGGACGATATGTAACTAAAAAATTGAAATGGGAAAAGAAAAGCGACCAGCGTGCCTGTCTGGAATTAAGTCTCTTGGCAGATTCCAGATATATGAGGTTTTTGTGATCCGTGAAAACCGTTACTTTGTGTCGCACCCCCTCTTGAAAATGGCACCACTCCTTGAATGCCCATTTAATCGCCAGCAATTCCCTGTCCCCAATGTCATAATTTCGCTCCGAAGACGAAAATTTATGGGAGAAGAATGCACACGGCCGGAGATCTTGCAATGTCTCCGTTCCCTGAGATAGAACTGCTCCAACCCCCACCTCAGAAGCATCGACCTCAACAATAAAGGGCCTGGAAGAATCTGGCTGCACCAGAACCGGAGCAGTAGCAAAACACCTCTTCAATCTTTGAAATGACTGCATAGCTTCCGTCGACCATTTAGTAGGAAAGCACCCCTTAGTCATATCAGTGAGAGGTTTAACTATCACCGAAAAATTCCTACTGAATCTACGGTAATAGTTGGCGAACCCCAAGAACCTTTGTAAGGCTTTCACATTTTCTGGTAGGACCCAATCCTGTACAGCTCGGACCTTCTCAGGATCCATCATGAACCCTTCGTGGGTAATTATATGCCCCAAAAATGTGATCTCTTGTACAGCAAACACACACTTTTCTCTTTTGGCGAACAAACAATTCACACGCAAAGCTTGGAGGACCTGGCAAACATGAGAAACATGGGACTCGAAATCCGGAGAAAAGATCAAAATATCATCCAAGTATACTAGTACAAATCTGCCCACAAATTGAGAGAGAACCTCATTGATCAAGGACTGGAATACAGCAGGGGCATTAGTGAGACCAAAAGGCATCACCAGACTCTCAAAATGCCCCTCTGGGGTATTAAACACAGTCTTCCACTCGTCCCCCTCCCTAATCCGGATTAAATTATATGCCCCGCGCAAGTTCAGTTTGGAAAACCAATTGGAGCCGTTCAACTGCGAAAACAGATCCGGAATAAGGGGAAGAGGGTATGGATTGCATTTCGTGATTTTGTTCAAATCCCTAAAGTCAACACAGGGACGTAACCCGCCATCTTTTTTCTTTACAAAAAAGAAACCAGCTGCTAGTGGGGAATTAGATGGTCGTATATGATTCCATCTCAAGATGTCCTGGATATAATCTTTGAGCGCCTCTCAGGGGCCCATATGTTGAACATGCGACTCTTGGGGTACTTGCAGTCAGGGAGAAGTTCAATGGCACAATCCCCCTTTCTGTGCGGTGGTAATTTGTCTGCCCCCTCTTGGGAAAACACATCAGAGAAGTCAGCGATAAATTCAGGCAACTTCTCTGCCTGAATGGAGGCTATATCAGCAGAAATGCAACCGGACAGACAACCAGGGCTCTATTTAACAATGTCCCCCTTTTCCCAGTCCACTACCGGGTTGTGTAGGCGCAGCCAGGGAAACCCCAGAACTACTTGCGTAGGGAGGGATTCCATGACATATAGTGTTATACATTCCGTGTGGAACAGCCCAATCTTTAAATGGACATTAGGTACACAAAAGCTCAGATTTCTCTGAGATAGTGGAGCAGCATCAATGGCGGACACAGGGAAGGGAGAATCAAAAGCACTCATCTCTAAGCCTAAACGTTTGACAGTCTCCTGATGTATTAAATTAATACTAGCTCCACAATCCAAAAAGACTCGTATGGGACTGTCAACACTGCCACAACGAATTTCAGCGGGAAGTGCCAGCCTGGAAGAGGATACCCAAGCTATCTGATGGCCTAGGGTAACCTTCCTTCTAACCTCTAGGCCATCTAGTTTTACCCCTGAGCATTATGACGTGGGCAAAACTGAGCCATATGACCTGTATGATTACAGACAAAGCATCGGCCATTAAACTGTACCGTCCTTCTCCTCCTAACCCTGCCAGCCAGAGAACCCAGCTGCATGGGCTCTTCCATACCTGTAGGTAGGAGGTCGGGATCCGTAGACGGTTCCGGATGCCTCTCCCTGATCCGTCTCCCAACTTTAATAGCCAGAGACATGGCCTCATCTAGACTGCGAGGTACTGGATGTCCTACCAGTACGTCCTTGATCTCATTGGACAGACCACAATGGAACTGGCTCTTTAAAGCAGGGTCATTCCACTGAGTTTCCGCAGCCCAACGTCGAAACTTAGCACAATCTTCAACAGTGGAATCTCTCTGTCGTAAACGTCTGATATTTCCCTCAGCCACCGCTATCTTATCGGGGTCGTCATAAATACGACCCAAAGCAGCAAAAAAGTTGTCCACTGAGGTCAGTCTCAGACGTCGGGGGTAATGAAAACACCCATGCCTGTGGCACCCCCTGCAGTCTGAACATTACAATGCCCACCCTCTGGGCGTCGTCCTCTGAAGAGCTAGGACGCAGTCTGAAATAGAGCTTACAGGCCTCTCGAAAGGATCCAAATTTCTGCCTATCACCAGAAAAACGGTCCGGTAGCTCAATTTTTGGTTCCTTGCTTGGAACCTGCAGCGAAAGTTGTCGCTTTTTAATCTCAGCGACCTCCGCAGCCAGCATGCCGAGCTGGTGCGACAAAACCTCAAGGGGATTCATGTTAACAGCACAGAATCTCCCTGAGTAGGTAAGGGCTGGTCAATCTGTTGCGTCCTCCGGAAATGCAACCTCAAAAACACAAACAAAAGGCACAACTGTGCAAAAGGAAACAAAAACT
The DNA here is from genome assembly GCA_035609135.1 of Eleutherodactylus coqui. Lineage (NCBI taxonomy): Eukaryota > Metazoa > Chordata > Amphibia > Anura > Eleutherodactylidae > Eleutherodactylus > Eleutherodactylus coqui. The sequence goes on along the minus strand of CM069405.1, from coordinate 22,633,746 downwards.
AAAGGGGAATGCTCTCCCTATCGTCCCCTAACCCGGGAAGGGGCCCTGCCTACTCGGCGGACCGACCGCTCTGACAAGTGCGAGCCGGCACGCGTGCCTGGGCCACTGACAAGTCCTTATAGGGGAGCCCTGGCACAACAGAAAGACAAAACCGAAAACCAAGCAAAGCATAAAAGCACTTAGCTAGGAGCTTCAGCCAAGGTGTGTTCCTCCGTCGCTGTCCACAGGTAACTGAAGGATTGACCAGCACTGGAGATCATGCTGACACTGTTTAAGTAGGAGCCAAGCTACTCAGCACCAGGTGCTGACTGACGTTACTCCTGCAACTATCACGCCCCTCAGCTCCAGGAGAAGCAAGGGCACACCCAAAACCTGGTCTGGCCTGCAAGCCCGGTGCAGGCCTCAGAACGGCTGCAACAACTACGACATGACGCTGGGTCATGTGACATCGGCGTCATGACGCGTCCAGCCAGGATACCGGCACTAGACTGAACAACTGAAGAAAGTGGCAAGCATAGTTGTGCTTACAGCTGTCTTAAACCACCCATATTATAGAGTGATAAAGCAGAAAATCAAGAATAGACGGAGAGAATATACAAAAGAACTATATGCTAGCCAGTCTGAAGACCAAAAAGATAATGATATGGCCATATGGACATGAAACCTAACGTTTTGGAAGAAGAAATAGCAAGGGCTGTGAGACAGCTGGCAAATAAGAAAGCCGCAGTAAGGCCGCCTGCAGACGGCCAGGTCGGATCTGGGTGCGAGAATTCTCACCGACCCGACCCGAGCCCCTGCAGAGAGCAGTGCGTACTCACCCATGCCCCACAGCTCCGACTCTCTTGTGCAGAGCAGAGCTGGCGGCACAGAATTAGAACATGCCGCGGTTTGCTTGCCGCGCGATATTTCGATAGTTTGCTAACGCAATCCTATGACAGCTTCCAAGGGCGGAAATTCTGCGGGAAATCCGGCCGTGGAATTTCCGCCCGTCTGCTGGCGGCCTAAGTGATATGATACCTGTGGAGCTTATGAAACCAATATCAGTCAGTACCCTCACAGTCTTCTGCCAACAGATATTCCAATACAAGAAATAGCCAGCAGCATGCATGGATGTGAATAGCACAAAGACTTTTGTTGCCCCATCACATAGACAGCGACGTTTCGGCCGTAGTGGCCTTCCTCAAGCCTATACATACAAATACATACTATAAGGCAGTAAATCCTTCAATTAACCAATAACATTGTGAGACACACCTTGACATCATGTGTAGATCCTGTGTCCCTGATTGCCTTGCCTCCACCACATACTATCCCTGTTATATGCAGGCATCCAGTGAAGCAGAAACTCAGCTGTGTATAGTAAAGTCCAATGGGCGCAGGCCTGGAAATACAAGACACGCGGGAGTACCGCGTCACAGGGAACCACATCGCCGTCGCAAGGCACATGCGCGGGAGTACCGTGACCGCGAGAACACGGCATCACAGGAACTCATCCGCTCAGTGAAGAGCCACAGCGCAGGCGCAAAAGTCCATGACACACAGGGTATCAGCCACTACAGCGTTATGGTCAGCGCATGCATGCCACATATACCGCAAGTCTCAGTACCTGAGCATCGTCATAAAAACGACATCTAACGCAACCTAACTGTGTGGCCAACAAAATAGCAATATATCCTCTGAATTATCAGTCCCAATGCATAATATCCAATTGTTACTTATAATGTAGTTGCATAATTTCATATGTATGTATGTATTCCATTCTCACAAAATGTTCCATATATTTTTATTATGCTCGAATATTAAATGTGTAAGTGCTGCATACTATGTATCTTGTGTCATTAGGCAAAACAGGTAATGCCATATAAGGTGTCCCAATTCATAGACACATTCAAATTGTACATCCGTACAAGGATGTGTATACATCAAAAGGGACCTAATTACAAGTTAGGGTATATATAGAGACTATAAATGTCTCAAGTGCCTCATACATGCCACCCAACGGTATATACGGGTGATGCATTAATAAAGATGTATAATTAACCCTACAGGTAAGTCCCAAGCACAGGCACTATGCAATAAGTGGGACACGACCATTACTGTACTATGTGCATACAATCCAAGTCCCACCATATCGGTCATAACACCAGACCCTATTCAACCAACTAAGGAAAAACAGAGTCAAAAATCATTGTATCATTTGCAGCATAATTTATTAAAGATTGATAATTTTTAACAAAACGAGGATGTGAATTTGGAAAAAAAATTTTGGGGAAAAAGGATAATTTTCAGTAAATATGAAAGAACGTTTTGTGTATATTTAGTAAAGACAAAAGAGGCGGCGGTGGAAAGAGACGAGGAACCAACGAGACACGGATCCTGTAACGACAAACAAAAATATGAAATAACATATAGTACACAAATTATAATATACTCATGACAACACACAAGAATAATCAAATAAAATTGTACCCAACATACACTGTTCAATGTCAAAAGAATGTCATAAATGTGGCTGGAAAATGAACTCTTGATTAAGACCCTTGGGGGACATAGTATCGAGCTCAAATATCCATTTGAGCTCCCGTTTTTCAGGAGTGTCTCCCTGTCCCCACCTCTGGGTAGTGGGGGTACATGGTCGATCACCCTGTACCTGAATTGGCTAATGGCGTGCCTAGCTCAACGAAATGTCTGGAGACAGGGGGTTGCATATTCTTTGTTCTGATGGTACTCTTGTGCTTCACCATACGTGATCTCACCTCCATTGTGGTCTCGCCTACATAGCCCATTGCTACATGGGCATGTGATGAGGTAGATCACGTATGATGAAGCACAAGTAAATCTCCCCTTGATTTTATACCTGTTGCCCCTCAGAGGGTGAGACAAATATTCACCCCTGGCTATGTTGCTGCAGCAGGAGCACGCAAGGCATGGGAAATTCCCCCTTTGTGGAGGTATCAATGTTGATTGGATGGATGTTTTTTTACCCCCCAAAAATTATCCTTCGACATGATTGTTCTCAATGTAGAATTTTTTTAAATTGCAATAGAAGTACATCACGACTGACTACTATTAAAAATAATATTCTGGAGCTAATATCACAAGAGGAATGGACTAAACACAAGGAGAAAAAAAATGGTGAATATAAAACGACATCAGGAAGAAATGGAGAATATTAAAAAGACTAAATGGTTCTGGGACGTTGACGACTATAGTCATGGTCGTGTATTTAATTGGCAAGTCTCTAAAAACAGAAATAAGGACGTCTTCGACACAACGACAAGACCAAGAAGACAAAGACGGTGCCCACCCAGGAATAGGGCCCACTTTGGTTTTTCCTCACGGGGCTCCATCTCGACGGATGACTTGAGCAAAAACGATAATACAATGGGTGCCTCTACATCTTTTTTAGGTCGGACAGCTACCATCAGAGGGAAGAGAAAGGAGGGTCCTTCCAATCTAAACGCTGAGGACGAAAGCATCATAGGACATACAAATGGTCCAGATGGGATGATAACTCGATCTACGAAGAGACCTCCCCCAATGGATCCAAGGAAGTGAATGATGGGGACATTGTGGTAAATATCTCATCTAGAACATTGTCACAGATGGAAAGTAGAGTATTGTCTAAAGGTCTCTTCTTCTGTCCCATTTCTCATGTGAACTGGTTTGACTTAAATCTTGATTTACATCGTTTCTTTAGAAATATCAGATTGAAAAGTAATTTTGCCTCACAGCCGACACGTACTGCTACACAGACCAACCCCCGTGAGAATTTTTCTTTGGGGGGTGTTGGTCTGCGTAGCAGAGGTAATTATCAGCCCCCTATGACTAACCACCAGGTGGAGGTGTTTGCGAGTGCTGTATTAAGAGACGTGGAACAATTGAGATTGAATACTCTCAGCAGAAGCAATAGATCTAAACGTAATCTTTCTAGGCCCGAGGAAGAAGCTCTCACGGCACTTTCCTCGGATGAGAGTATAATAGTCAAGCCGGCTGACAAAGGCAGTGCTACAGTTGTTATGGACACAACTAGGTACACAAGGGAAGTTGAGAGACAGCTCTGCGACACCAACATCTATTAAAAACTTAAACATAACCCAACATCCAGATACCAAAATCAACTTAGGATCATGTATAATGATGATCTATTTATAGGTATAATAGATGACAAACTATTTAAGTTCTTGGACGTTCAATACCTGGTGGTCCCCACCTTTTATATCCTGCCTAAAATCCATAAAGATTTAACCCCCTCCCCGGAAGACCTATAGTGTCTGTCCGGGACTCTCTTTTGTGGTCCAGCTCGTTTCCTCGATAAAATATTGAGGCGATTTTCAGATGAGGCAGTCACACATCCGAGACACGTCAGACTTTCTGAATAAAATCTCCACCCTTACAATAACGGAAGGGACCATTTTGGTCCCATTCGATGTGACTGCCCTTTATACCTCCATTGACCACTCCAAGGGGGTACAGGCAGTCAAACGATTCCTTGTGGCTTCGGACATGCCCTCCAGTTGTGTCAATTTTGCCCTGTCGCTGCTGGAGTACATCATCGTGAACAATTATTTTTTGTTCGGGGGAGGGGGGGTGTACTTCAGAAAGCAACAGGTCACCGCCATGGGTTCGAATATGGCGCCTATATACGCCAATATCTTTGTGCGCCAATTTGAGGAACAATTTATCTACACCTCTACATACAAATCCTCGATTCTGTACTGGGGTCAATATATCGATGATGTCTTCGTACTATGGGATGGTTCGCTAAAGACATTACATGAATTTCACAGCTTCCTTAATTCTGTATACCTTGAGTTACAATTTACAATGACACACTCGACTTGTGAGATTCAATTTCTGGACGTTCTCGTCAAAAAAAAGGTTTTTGCTTACAAACTGATCTGTTTGTTAAAAACACAGATCGCAATAGCCTCCTCCTCTACAGTAGCAACCACCCCACGGCTATGAGGAACTCCTTAGCTTGGAGTCAGTTACTACCAGTGAGGAGGATTGCGCATGATGAAAATGTAGACCAGATGTGTGACAGGTTTGTTAGCAGGGGCTATTCTGAGCAGGTTGTAAGAAAAGCTAGAGCCTTATCCCAACGGGACCTATTAATCCCCAAATCCAGGACTAGGGACTTAAAGAGGTTACCGTTTGTGTCCACATACAACAGTATGAGTGGTACTATGAAAAGCATAATAAAGAAACATTGGCCTTTATCGACTTTGGGTGGCCCAGAAGTGTTGGAATTTAATAACGCTCCACTGATGGCGTACAGGAGGGGGACCACTATTGGAGACAGATTGGCGAATTCCCACTTTTTGGGTAAAAAAACATCCATCCAATCGAGATTGATACCTCCACAAATGGGGAATTTCCCATGCCTTGCGTGCTCCTGCTGCAGCAACATAGCCAGGGGTGAATATTTTTCTCACCCTCTGAGGGGCAACAGGTATAAAATCAAGGAGAGATTTACTTGTGCTTCATCATACGTGATCTACCTCATCAGATGCTCATGTGGCAATGGGCTATGTAGGCGAGACCGCAATGGAGGTGAGATCACGTATGGTGAAGCACAAGAGTACCATCAGAACAAAGAATATGCAACCCCCTGTCTCCAGACATTTCGTTGAGCTAGGCACGCCATTAGCCAATTCAGGTACAGGGTGATCGACCATATACCCCCACTACCCAGAGGTGGGGACAGAGAGACACTCCTGAAAAAACGGGAGCTCAAATGGATATTTGAGCTCGATACTATGTCCCCCAAGGGTCTTAATCAAGAGTTCATTTTCCAGCCACATTTATGACATTCTTTTGACATTGAACAGTGTATGTTGGGTACAATTTTACTTGATTATTCTTGTGTGTTGTCATGAGTATATTATAATTTGTGTACTATATGTTATTTCATATTTTTGTTTGTCGTTACAGGATCCGTGTCTCGTTGGTTCCTCGTCTCTTTCCACCGACGCCTCTTTTGTTTTTATTAAATATACACAAAACATTCTTTCATATTTACTGAAAATTATCTTTTTTCCCAAAAAATGTTTTTGCAAATTCACATCCTCGTTTTGTTAAAAATTATCAATCTTTAATAAATTATGCTGCAAATGATACAATGATTTTTGACTCTGTTTTTCCTTAGTTGGTTGAATAGGGTCTGGTGTTATGACCGATATGGTGGGACTTGGATTGTATGCACATAGTACAGTAATGGTCGTGTCCCACTTATTGCATAGTGCCTGTGCTTGGGACCTACCTGTAGGGTTAATTATACATCTTTATTAATGCATCACCCGTATATACCGTTGGGTGGCATGCATGAGGCACTTGAGACATTTATAGTCTCTTTAGCCTAATGACACAAGATACATAGTATGCAGCACTTACACATTTATTATTCAAGCATAATAAAAATATATGGAACATTTTGTGAGAATGGAATACATACATACATATGAAATTATGCAACTACATTATAAGTAACAATTGGATATTATGCATTGGGACTGATAATTCAGGGGATATATTGCTATTTTGTTGGCCACACAGGTTGCGTTAGATAATGTCGTTTTTATGACGATGCTCAGGTACTGAGACTTGCGGTATATGTGGCACGTATGCGCTCACCATAACGCTGTAGTGGCTGATACCCTGTGTGTCATGGACTTTTGAGCCTGCGCTGTGGCTCTTCATTGAGCGGATGAGTTCCTGTGATGCCGTGTTCTCACGGTCACGGTACTCCCGCGCATGTGCCGTGCGACGGCGATGTGGTTCCCTGTGACGCGGTACTCCCGCGTGTCTTGTATTTCCAGGCATGCGCCCATTGGACATTACTATACACAGCTGAGTTTCTGCTTCACTGGACGCCTGCATATAACAGGGATGGTATGTGGTGGAGGCAAGACAATCAGGGACACAGGATCTACACATGATGTCAAGGTGTGTCTCACAATGTTTTTGGTTAATTGAAGGATTTACTGCCTTATAAATAGTATGTATTTGTACTTGTATGTATAAGCTTGAGGAAGGCCACTACGGCCGAAACGTCGCTGTCTATGTGATGGGGCAGCAAAAGTATTTGTGCTATTCACATCCATGCGTGCTGCCGGCTATTTCTTTTATTGGATTATCACGTGGAATCTGTCTGGTTTGGACTGCGGCCTGGCTTTGCATCTTACCAGCCTGACCCTGAAGTGGGATTATCTGAAGTGCTGCTAGTGGAGCTTTTGCGTATTTCTGCCAGCAGATATGTCTACTTGTAAATGGCCAAATGATTTGACAAGATCAGTATTCAACACACTATCAAAGAGAGGTGATGTCTTAGATTGCTCCAATTATCTCACAATAACACTAATGTCCCAAACCAGTAAGATCCAATTGAACATTATTCAAAAGAAGTTGCAGCAAGACATTGATCGGGAGCTGTGCAATGCCCAAGCCGGTTTTAGGAAGGGGAGATGTACTAGGGATCTCATCACCAACATCAGATGGATCATGGAAAAGGCCATGAATATCAGAAAGATTTATACATATATTCCATTGACTACAGCAAGGCTTTCAACTGCATTGAATATGACATGATCCGAGCAGTTCTCAATGATATCCGTGTATCAAATCACTGTATATTAATCAAGAAGCAATGGTGCAAACACTCTATGGAGATACAGACTGGCTCAAAATTGGCAGAGGTGTGAGACAGGACTGCATATCGTCCCCATTTCTTTTCAGCCTTTAGACATCTTTCACACGAGCAGATATCGTCCGACTGTTTTCACGGCCGGCCAGTATACACTACGTCGGTTGAGAAAAGTTTGGTGAACAAACATTTGTGCGCCCCTTGAAATGGCATAGTGAGCCCAGAGCAAATGTGCTGAGATCACCAGGCCATCGCTCATTTCCCCTCCCCATCGCGGGATACCTCTCTTTCTCCCTGCTCGTTCTGTGCAATGGGAGGGGGCAGGATGTGGTGGAGCTAAGTGCCAGTCGCCACACCCGCTCCGATTGATGGCTATAGACAAGGGGCAGGAAGAGGGTGGCCATTTAGCTCCGCCCCCATTCCACCCCCATCTATACTATCAATGGGAGGAGGTGGGGTGGACCAGCGCTTGGCTCCGTCACTGCCCCACCCCTTCCATTGCACACAACGAGCGGGGAGGAATACAGATGAGCCTGCACGGGAGAAGGAGAACAGTGGGAGGAAGTTTAGCAGCTACGCTCCCTCCCACTTACGGCTGCTGCCATGGGCTTCCATAGGAGCCCATTCAGCGGACGACGTATTCCTGCCCAAAACATAGTTCCAGAACTATGTTTTGGGTCTGACATAAAAATGCCTGGCGCTATTGTCGTAGAATTCCTTTGCGGAATCACGGCTTACTCAATTTGGAATGTTTACACCCTTCCATATTAATTCTGAATTGATAATGCGCATAAGAAGTTTCCACACTGACACGAGGTTCAGCATGCATAGCTTCCTCAATTCTAACTTTAATGATCGGCGTGTAGCCTATTTTAAGAGTTTAACACATCCGCCCATCTGGGCAGGTCAAAGATTACATAGATACAACGTATTGTTTAATTATTGGATAAGCATCTTGCAATTCTTCCATCCTCCGGTCATCTGTGATTGGCCATCAGGTGGTGGATGAAATGACTGGGTTGTCTTGGAGCCACGTGTGGTTCCTTCGATATGATTGGATGTTACATCATGAGTTAATAATAGCATAGACCTCCCATGTTATTCGCGTCTGTTTCCAGTAAAGTCGCTGGGGAAATTTTCGCGGTAACTTGAAAGCGGAAGCTTGTCTCAGATTCGGTTCATTGTCTACTTCCTAGTTCCTTTAATCACCCATGCAACCGGACAAACAGATATATTTATATCTTGGTTGCGTGCTAAATTCCATCCAGCAGAGTTTATAAAACAGATATTTCATATAAGCGGAAGTACCTATTGCATAACTGTAAGAACATTATATTTGTAGCAAGACAGAAAGCAAATATGTATACAGAATGACAACTGTCTACTGCCAAGGCCCACCGATCCATATAGATATATACTGGGCTTCCACCACACTATATTGGCTTGGTCGGACGTTTTTACGTCTCACAAATACGCCCATGTGATCTGATGCATTGGAATCCAATGCATCAGATCACAGCGCATATTTGGCTGACCCTGAAAAGTTTGCATTGCTGCGATTTTTGTGCAATGCGATTTTAACATTAGAAAGTCCCATTGACATTTGGAAAAAAACGCAGCAAAATCGCAGCGAAAAAAACCCGCTTGTGGATAAAAACACTTAGAAAGTGCAAAAACGGGGCTACACCTTAACATCAAGGAAACAAAGAACAGGACAACAGCAGCTAATGGAAAATTGAAGCTAAAAATTAAAATACAAAAAAATTTAATCAGTTCAGGAATTCATCTTCCTTGGATCAAAAATCAACCATGATGACGAATCCAACCCAGAAATCAAACATAGATTAACATTGGACCACCCGCAATGGTTTCTTATAAAATCTGGAAGAGCAAATACATCACTCTAATTATCAAAAGCAGACTAGTAAGAGCCATCGTCTTTCCTATGATGATGTATGGGTCTGAGAGTTGTAAACTTAGTGAAAAGTCGACAGAAGGAGAATCAATGCTTTCAAAATGGGATGCTGGCGGAAATTATTAAGAATGCCATAGACAGTCAGATAACAGAGAAGTGTTTGATTGCATGAAACCAGGAAAATTGCTAGAAGCTAAAATTCACTAGATTGCGACTGACTTATTTTGGCCACATCATGTGTGCAAATGATGAACAGAAGAAGGGGCCAACAAAGAACAGATTGGCTCGACACCATCAAAATAGATACCAATTTGTGTGTCAAGCAATTAAAGAAGCAGTGCTTGACGGGGTAGCTGGAGAATGTTTGCTTATAAAGTCACTTAGAGTCAGTCGCAACTAAATGGATAGATTGAATGTCATACAGAAAAGGATTACTTCAGGTTGCTGCTAAAGGTGGTTTAGCAAGCTACTGATTCATGGAATGTACTTAATTTTTTACACACTGCTTCTGTATTTTGTCCTAGTTTTTGTTAAAGAAACAATTACTCTTTTTTCATGTGTTTTAGTACATCTGAGGTTGCATTTACCTAATTTTAAGACCTTCTAAAGAACCACATGTCCTCACCTGTTAAGCAAATAGCATTCAAGTAGGGTGTACTTCGTTTTCTCATGACTGTATGTTAAGGACTGGGATACTCTGACCCACATTGCACCTGGTGGATGCATCTAGGTGGAAAATGTTTAAAGGGTTGACCAAGTACATTATGTGTGCAGCTCTCTCCACCCAATTCTATTATGCAGTTGAGTCAACAGCAGTCACATATTTATAGCATAACCTGTGGTTATGCCCTAAATTTCTGAGATGAGAACACCTCTTTAAGTGGTTCCATATCTGGCCACCTATTGAGGAATAAAAACTCTTACAATAAGTTTTCTACTTGTATCTTTAACTTCTTTGTTATTCAGACTGTAAATTAGAGGGTTCAGTAATGGACAGATAATATAAGACAATGAGAAATATTTACCTTGGTTGGTGGAGTATTGAAATGACGGACCAAAATACATGATAATTGCCGTCCCATAAAATAAAACCACCACAGTGATATGGGAAGTGCATGTAGAGAAGGCCTTAGACCTTTCTGTAGAGTGAATCCTTAGGACAGAGGATATAATACAAGCATAAGAAACAATAACAAACAAAAAAGGTAGAAAAAGGGAGATAAAACTACTCAGAAACATCGAAAGTTCATTAAAGTAAATCTTATCACAAGCCAACTGCATGACAGCGAGAGTCTCACACATATAATGATTGATATCGTTTGGGTAACACAGGTCGATTGGCATCAAAAGGCAGGGAAGGATGACGACCAAAAAACTTATTATCCACAGCAAGGCTGTTAGACGATAACAAATGCTCCACCTCATCAGGATCCGATAGTGGAGCGGACGGCAGATGGCGATGTATCTATCATAGGCCATTAGAACAAGTAGGAAGGACTCGGTTCCTGACATAAGTAGTAAGCTGTAGAACTGTATGGTACAAGCACCAAGAGATATCAACCTAAGTGTGGAGAGCAGGTCTGCCAGGAGTCGGGGCACAACAGATGTTGACATACATAGATCCACCAAGGATAAAACAAAAAGGAAGAAGTACATTGGGGTATGTAGATTGGGGGCTGTTATAATTAAGCTTATAATAAGAACATTTCCAATGACAGTTACTATATAGATCACCAAAAACAGCAAAAACAGGAAGATATTCACCCTAAAATCCTTAGAAAAACCCAGGAGGATGAATTCAGTTGCCAGGGTCCGGTTCATGATCTTCAAATGGCAGACAGTGGAGAAGATTATTATTAGATATACAAAACAAAAGGTGGTAAGATGAAGAGGTTATGAGAAATCTTCATTTCTGGGTTTTGCAGATATTAGCAGAAGAAGCCGACTTGATATTCCATCAGGAATGTCCTGAGGGATTTTCAGTCCAGCAGTCAATTGGCTCATCCCAACTCATACATTGCTCAAGCTAAACTAACTGGCCTCCATAGATGAGATGCTAGCAGGAACTCTGGAGTCAGCATGTAATGGGGCAGTCCTCCTTCAGTGATAAAGACGTGTGAGGAGTAAATATTAATCACTATTTCATGCACATAAACTAGGTTAGAGTTGATTAAGACCCTGTGTCAACATATTAGTGTCAGTCTTCTCAGCAACTATAGGCACTAGTAGAAAGGACAGAGTCAAGAAAACGTTACTACCAGATCACACCATACAACGTCTGGAGATAAATAGGTCTGTATATGAGATAAATACACAAGATGGCAGGGGAATTACTTAACGAAGTCTATTTGCATAATTGTACAATTTTTATTTTAGATGCATTTGAGCAATTGATTAGAAACTTGTTACTGTTCATTTTGATTCAAAAAATTCACCTGAAGAAATATCTGAGCCACTTGACTAACATGGCTCACACAAAGACTGAATATTCGCACGTTTTTAACATAGCCTAATAGCAAAACTTTGAAGCAAGATTTCCATTGACTAAGATATCTGATTTCACCATGTGTTTAAGACCTCATGGACAGAGCCATATCAAAGATCTGCACAAACCTCTGGTTGCACGGAGCTGTAACATGACACTTATGAACCATACTGGTACTTCAATTGCAAATTGAATGAAATAAAAGATAAAATTGTGCCATGCTCCTTCAAATGTCATAGAATGCTGGCGAGCTCCTCTAAATGCAGTCTTCTAAGAAGAAACACTTAGATAATATGTAGCTGTACACAGATATACATAGGTTTCTACTGTTGAATTCCTACAAAATTACACTGGAAAACACTATGAGATACTCCACTACACTGTTTATACGTTATGGATGGTCAGTTGAGAAGTCATTGCCACTCCAAGAATCCCAAACACAAGTGTAAAATTTCTCTGCCAATAACTTCCTCACAATTATACCTGTCCGTTTTCAAATTCACCTGTCATCTCTAAAACATAGGAAGAAGACAGGGTATACTGCATTAAAGCTGTGTCAACAAGAGAAGTATGGTTATGTTTCTTTAACTATACTCACAAATGAATTAGTAGCCCTGGAATAAGCTGTAAAAGTGAAAACTTGATTCAGGCAGAAGAGGACTCTTCATGTGGGATTGTCTTCACACCATTTACACTTTGTCATCTGTGAGTGTATTAATAGGATTGTACCCATACTGTTATTGTGGCCAAAACTTTATTGCACTACATACTGTTTTCTATCTCTGTATTTGGGATGACAGATGACAGGTTTAATTGTGTAAAAGCTATCGGCATAGAAGATCGGTACTTGTGTCCAGGACTTTTGGAGTGGTGATCTATGAATATTGTATGAAAGAGATTCGGGACAATTCTGGCTGGCTGCACCCAGTAAACTTTTACCAACTGCTAGAACATTATTCTTTCCGTATACATTCTGCCATTGAGCGCTGGATTATGGAGCATTACCTGATTAATACAGTGCTGTATGGACACACTCCAATCCTGGCACACAGAGTTCTTACAGCTCTGATTTAAAGGGCTATAAGGACTTCAGGGGCTCCTGGGCTACAGTGTGTGCCTGACGCCTTACATAGGGCAAACATATTGCACTCTTGATATCCAAATTATAGAATTGAAAGTTATTATACAGTAAGTCAGTGCTGGGTGCCGATGATATCCATCCTACAAAGGATCTGGAACTGCAATTTAGTCTTCACGATAAACAGAAACCACCTAAACATACAGTCTCAGATAGTGTCATAAATAGTCCCATTACATAGTGATTTGATTCTGAATAAAACAGGCAGCAGCTCACATTACATTTAATTCAGTGACACACATGAATCTCTACTCCTACAGCATGGCACAGCAAATTGTAAGTTCCATCTGCAGTTTGGAGCCAACAATTACTGCTGAGTCTTTATAAGCCACCAGGAACTCTAGAGATCAATTAATGATACCCAGGACAAAGAATTGCATATGGAGACGAGGGATTTATCATCAACTGTTTTTTGTAATTATCTTCTATTAAATATAATTAGTCTATTTATTAGAGATGAGCGAGCGTACTCGTCCGAGCTTGATGCTCGTTCGAGTATTAGGGTACTCGAGACGAGCACCACGTGGCACTCGAGTCAATTCCATTTCCTTCCCTGAGAAATTTGCGCCATTTTCTGGCCAATAGAAACACAGGGAAGGCATTACAACTTCCTCCTGTGACGTTCCAGCCCTATCCCACCCCCCTACAGTGAGTGGCTGGCGAGAATAAGTGACCGCCGAGTATATAAGGCAGCCCCACCCGCTGCTCGCCTCAGACACACGCTGGAAGAGCTTAGGGAGAGTGCTGCTGCTGCTATAGGGAGAGTGTTAGTGTCTACAAGAACCCCAACAGTCCTTCTTAGGGCCACAGCTCACCTAGTGCATTACTGTTGTGGCTGCTGTGAGCAGTTTTGCACTTTTTTTTTTAATGTATATCGGGCGTGCAGGCTATAGCGTTCTCAGGCTGCAGTCTGTACTTGAGTAAAGGGGCAGTATTGGTCAGGCAGGGACAGTGGTAGTGTAGAATTCTGTCTACAAGAACCCCAGCGGTCCTTCTTAGGGCTACCTGTGACCGTGTGCATTTAACTCCGTGGTTGCTGGGAGTTGTAGTACCTCAGTATTGCACAGCAAGGGCTGCGTGCAGCCTTTATTTAAATATTTTTCTGCCCGCAGTTAGCGTAACGTCAGCGCTGTCTGCTTCCAAGTGTACGCCAAGAAACCCCAAATTTTGTACTACGCTCTGAGTTACACGCCGCTGCCTCAGAAGTGTACGGTGTGTCAGACACCCATAGATTGAAAGTGCAATACACACTGCATAGCCTCAGCCTGCATTGCATAGAAAAAAAAGGAAATTTAAAAAAGAAATACTTTTTACGGCTACTGGTGACCCAGTGCATTTGCCATCCACTGCTGCAACTCTGAATCCTCTGGCTGCTGCTCCTCCTTCCTCCCAGCCTCCTCACTCCATGAAAATGACACATTCTGAGGAGCAGGCAGACTCCCAGGAACTGTTCTCGGGCCCCTGCCCAGATTGGGCAACAATGGTTCCTCTCCCACCGGAGGAGTTTGTCATAACCGATGCCCAACCTTTGGAAAGTTCCCGGGGTCCGGGGGATGAGGCTGGGAACTTCCGGCAACTGTCTCAAGAGCTTTCAGAGGGTGAGAAGGACGATAACGATGAGACACAGTTGTCTATCAGTGAGGCAGTAGTAAGGGCAGTAAGTCCGAGGGAGGAGCGCACAGAGGATTCGGAGGAAGAGCCGCTGGAGGATGAGGTGACTGCTCCCACTTGGTGTGATAAGCCAACTGAGGACAGGTCTTCAGAGGGGGAGGCAATTGCAGCCACAGGACAGGTTGGAAGAGGCAGTGGGGTGGCCAGGGGTAGAGGCAGGGCCAGAGCGAATAATCCACCAGCTGTTTCCCAAAGCACCCCCTCGCTCCAAGCCACCGTGCAGAGGCCAAGGTGCTCTAAGGTGTGGCAGTTTTTCACTGAGACCGCGGACGACCGGTGAACAGTGGTGTGCAACCTTTGTCATGCCAAGATCAGCCGGGGAGCCACCACCACCAGCCTTACCACCACCAGCATGCGCAGGCATATGATGGCCAAGCACCCCACAAGGTGGGACGAAGGCCGTTCACCGCCTCCGGCTTGCGCCACTGCCTCTCCCCCTAGGCCCCAAGTTGCCACTGAGATCCAACCCACCTCTCACGACACAGGCACGAGCGTCTCCTGGCCTGGACCTACACCTCCACCTCCGCTCTCCTCGGCCTCATCCAGCAATGTCTCTCAGCACAGCGTCCAGCTGTCGCTAAGAGAATCGTTGGAGCAAAAGCGCAAATACGCCGCCACGCACCAGCACGCTCAAGCTTTGAATGTCCACATAGCCAAATTGATCAGCCTGGAGATGCTCCCCCCACAGGCTTGTGGAAACTGAGGCTTTCAAAAACATGATGGCAGTGGCAGCCCCGCACTACTCTGTCCCCAGTCGCCACTATTTTTCACGGTGTGCCGTCCCAGCCCTGCACGACCACGTCTCATGCAACATTGTACGCGCCCTCACCAACTCAGTTACTGGCAAGGTCCACTTAACAACGGACACATGGACAAGCACAGGCGGGCAGGGCCACTATATCTCCCTGACGGCACATTGGGTGAATTTAGTGGAGGCTGGGACCGAGTCAGAGCCTGGGACCGCTCATGTCCTACCCACCCCCAGAATTGCGGGCCCCAGATCGGTGCTGGTTTCTGCGGCGGTGTATGCCACCTCCACTAAACCTTCCTCCTCCTCCTCCTCCTCCTTTAACGCAACCTCTACCTCGTAATCAAGACGTGTCAGCATCAGCACGTCGCCAGCAGTCGGTGTCGTGTGGCAGCACAGCGGTTGGCAAGCGTCAGCAAGCCATGCTGAAACTACTCAGCTTAGGAGAGAAGAGGCACACGGCCCTCGAACTGTTGCACGGTCTGACAGAGCAGACCGACCGCTGGCTTTCACCATTGAGCCTGCAACCCGGCATGGTCGTGTGTGCCAAGGGCCGTAACCTGGCCATTTTCTAATGACACAAAACAGACAACGGAGGGAGGGGGAAATAAAATAAGCGAGTAAGACGGGCAGGAGGGGAGGGGGGGGGAGGGAAAAGGGGGGAGTACGAAGGAGCAGGGGGGAGGGAGGAGGTTAGGACTCCCCGAGTGTAATCTGCACCCATGGGGATCGCCTGGAGGAAAGCTGGGAGGACCTTCTCTCCTGGCTAATGGCGTAAAGGGGGTTTACGCAGGGGACGATCAGCTCCATGGGGAGAAGGGAGTTAGTTAGAGACGGTGGGAATGCTGAAGTCAGGAGACTATCCACCCGCTTCGTCCACATATCTCAAACGGCTCAACTCTGGTCCGCTCTCTTAGCTATATGCCAAGGTTTCCAGATCTTCAGGAATCTATCATGCGTTCCGTTGGACCAACTCGAAAGCTCCTCTAAGTTTGCTAACCTGTCGACTCTGGACCTCCAGAGAGGTAGTGTCGGGGGGTCCCTCTGTTTCCACATCCCTGGAATAAGAGATTTAGCAGTGTCGATCAGGAGAGCAACCAGCCTATGCTTGCATGGGTGGAAGGCTGGGGTAGGTCTCCACAGGAGGACCACATCCGGGGACAGTTCTAGGTCAGGTAAGAGCTTTTTAATCTCTACAGTTAGATCTCTCCAAAAGGGGGCTATAATCGGGCAGTCCCACCAAATGTGCAGGTAAGATCCCGTGGGCCCCCCACATCTCCAACACCCCCCCATCTCCACCAGTCTGTGGTCATGTAGCCATTGCGGGGTTCTATACCACCGCGCCAGGAGCTTATAGTGTGACTCCTGTGCGGTGACACAAGCGGAGAGTCCGAATGCTGTCTTTAGGATCTGTTTGGTCTCGTTTTCTGATAGCGTAATGTGTAACTCTTTCTCCCATGAGACGAGGAAGGCAGGTTTCGTACATGCAGGGCGGGATATAAACTTTTTCCGGATGAGAGAGATTTTCTTTAAAGAGAGGTTAGAGGGGTTGCCAATTGCGGTTTCAAAGGATGTGGGTGGCCTAGGAGAACCACAGGCCCTCCGGAAGTCGTTTATGACTCTCACCAGATGGGTCGAAAACAGGAAGGGAAGAGGTCGGCCTGGAAGGAGGTCTTCCAGATCGGTGAGGGGTGCCTCCTGGTTAAAGGCAAGTATATCTTGGAAACGTCTTCCGGAAAGCATCCTCCAAACTCGTGTCGAGCAGGAGTCTAGCGGGAGATTCAAATATTTATATAAGGCGGACAGTGGTGTACAAGGGGAGGGGGCGGAGCCAAGGTCTTCCCCAGGGCGTCCCAGGCTTCCATCGCTCCCTCCAAAAGGGGATTTTTTTTCCGATCCCTACCACCCCTTCTCCCCGGGAATCAGAGGTCCTCCAATAGGGTGGGGCCATAAGATCCCTTTGCTAGACGTTGGATCAGTGGATCCCCGTTTGGCTGTGTTAATTCTATCCAGTGCTTTAAACGGGTGGCAAGGTAGAATTCTCGTGGGCAGGGGAGGTCCACTCCTCCTTCCGTGCGTCTCCTGATCATCAGGCCATAGGCCAGTCTGGGCTTCTTTCCCATCCAGAGATATCTGGAGAAGATTGAGCGAGTCGTTTTAAAAAAGCTGGCAGGGAGAGAAACAGGGAGAAGTCTCATTTTGTAAAGAATTATGGGGATGATATATGATTTTAAAATATTCTTACGACCCAGCCACGAGATAAAAGGGAGATCGTAGGAACGTAGTAGCTTCTTAATCTTGGCTAGGGTGGGAAGAAAATTTGTCACGTACAAGTCTTCTGCTCTCTTGGTTATCTTTATGCCCAAAAAGTCAATTTCCGAGTCGGACCACGCAAAAGGTGAAGCTTTTTTAATATCGTTGAACCGCTTGTTGGGGATGGACACATTCAAGGCGACAGATTTGGTGAAATTAATTTTAAAATTAGAAAGGTCTCCGAAATGCTCCAACAAAGAGGTAAGGCGAGGAAGTCCCTCTTCGGGGTTAGTGACGAGGAAGATAATATCGTCGGCATAAGCCGCCGCCGATAGCGTGTGCTTCTCAACTTTTAGCCCTTGTATGGTAGGGTCTAACCTGATCTTTTGGAGAAATGGTTCCAGGGCCAATATGAAGAGTGTGGGAGAGAGGGGACACCCCTGCCTAGTGCCGTTCTTTATTTAAAATGATGGGGAAAGAGAATTATTGATCTTGAGCCTCGCGTGGGGCATAGCATAGAGAGAGAGAACCGCCGAGACGAATTTGGGAGGAATGTTAAAATGCAGCAGGACTCGCTCCATATATAGCCAATTCACGCGGTCAAACGCCTTTTCGGCGTCCGTACCTATCAAGGCGAGTGATATGTTAGGTTTTTGAGCGAATCTAGCCGCATATAGGAGTCTTAGGCAGCTGTCTCTCCCCTCTCTGCCCCGCACAAACCCGGTTTGTTCTGGGTTGACCAAATTGATGACATGTTTCTCTAAGCGTTTTGTTAGAATTTTGGCCCACAATTTCATGTCGAAATTGATCAGGGAGGTGGGACGATAGCTCCCACAAGATTCGGGATCTTTATTCTCTTTGTGCACAAGGGTAATGTGCGCTTCCTGCGCTTGCCTAGGCAGGGGGGCCCCATTTAGAAGAGAATTGTAGAGCTCGGTTAGTCTAGGGATAAGGGAGGTATTTAGGGCCTTATAATACGCAAGGGGAAGGCCATCTGGGCCCGGGCTCTTGCAAGGGGGGGATGCGTTTAGGAGGTCCTCTACTTCCTGTGGAGCTATCGGAGACAAGAAGGGTGCGGTATCAATTTCTTGAATTTTGGGGAGGTTTAAGTCATTGAGAAAGTGGTGAATTTGTTTTTTTATACTAGAACTGTCTTCTGCGGTGACTGGGTCTCTGAGGTTGTATAGGCGGGAATAGAAAGTCTGAAATTCTTTAGCTATTTCCGGAGTAGATGTGACTCTGTGTCCCGCAGAAGATTTAATGGTCTTTATGAGATTTCTTGCTTGGGCTTTTTTAATGAGGGACAATGTAAATTTGCTGCCTTTGTTTCCTTGGGCGTAAGAGATGTGCTTAAAGGGGTTGTCCCGCGCCAAAACGGGTTGTTTTTTTTTCAACCCCCCCCCCCCCCCCCCCCGTTCGGCGCGAGACAACCCCGATGCAGGGACGTACAGAAAGCTTACCGGAGCGCTTACCTTAATCCCCGCGCTCCGGTGACTTCTATACTTACCTGTGAAGATGGCCGCCGGAATCCTCTTCCTCCGTGGACCGCAGCTCTTCTGTGCGGTCCATTGCCGATTCCAGCCTCCTGATTGGCTGGAATCGGCACGTGACGGGGTGGAGCTACACGGAGCCTGCATTCTGCACGAGCGGCTCCATTGAAGAGAGCAGAAGACCAGGACTGCGCAAGCGCGCTAATTTGGCCATCGGAGGGCGAAAATTAGTCGGCACCATGGAGACGAGGACGCCAGCAACGGAGCAGGTAAGTAAAAAACTTTTTATAACTTCTGTATGGCTCATAATTAATGCACAATGTATATTACAAAGTGCATTATTATGGCCATACAGAAGTGTATAGACCCACTTGCTGCCGTGGGACAACCCCTTTAAGATATAAATATTTTTTGTTAAACTTCGCTTCCAGCAGAAGTTTAAGTTCCATTCGGAGAGAGGTGAGTCTCTCCATAGCAGCTTCACTTTGTGAAAGTTTAGACAGACGCTCTACTTTGGCAATTTGGGACAGCTTATCGTCTATGTCTCTTTGTTGCTTCTTTTTTGCTCTGGAGCCAGCAGCAATCAAAAGTCCTCTCATAAAGGCCTTATGGGCTTCCCACACTATCGGGACTGACTGGTCGCCCGATGTATTAAGTTGGAAGAACTCCTCTAGGGCGTTGTTCAACTGGGATCTGTCCTCAGCAGAATCCAGGAGTGAAGGGATGAGTCTCCATCTTCATTCCCGGGGAAGGGAGTTTGGGAGATGGAGGATCAGGTGGACTGGGGCATGGTCCGATATGGCCATGGCGTCTATTAGAACTTTTTTGTATGTTGTAATAGATTAGAGGAGACAAAGACGTAATATAAACGCTGAAAGGAGGAGTGGACCTGTGAGAAAAATGTGTAGTCTCTAGTAGACGGGTTGAGGCATCTACAGGCATCAATTATACCTAATTGGGCGAGGGATCTGATAAGTCTACTAAGCTTTCTTTGCGATATCTGGGACTTCCCAGACGATTAATCCAATGAGGGGGAGAGAGTAAGGTTAAAGTCTCCGCCTAAAATAATCTGACCGATGGCAAAGTGTTTGAGTGTTTCTAGTTGTCTCGTGAGCCATTCTATTTGGTCTTTATTAGGAGCGTAAAGGTTGGCGAGGGTTACTTTAGTTTCGTTAAGACATCCTCTCAGAAAGAGAACCCTGCCCTCCTCATCTGCGTAACGGGCTTCACAGATAAAATTAAGGGATTTATGTATTAAAGTTGACACACCTTTAGAGGCGGAGGAGGGGTGGGAGCTATGAAACGCCACTGGGAACTGACCACCCGGTAGAGATAGACATCTGTCTCCTTTAAAATGGGTCTCCTGCAGAAACACTACCCCAGAGCCATACCTTTTCAGAAGCAAGGCCACGTGGTGCCTTTTGTTTGGAGAGTTCAGTCCATTGATATTAAAGGTGGTGATCTAAAGAGGTTTCGCCATCTCAGAGATGTGGAGCGGATTGGCGGTATCCCTGCTTAGGAAAAAGAGAGGGGAACAAAGTTATGTGAGAGGGGGCTTTATAAGTCAAGCCTAAACGTCGTCTCCTAGACAGACAGAAGAATAGGGGAGAGGGGGGGAGACGTGCAAGGGGTAAGAGGAGGAGGCAAGGGGTAAACACGAGAGGGGGGGAGGGGGAACAAAGAATTATGTTGCAAACCGCAACACCGAATTGAATGAATTAGGTCAGCAGGATCGAGAAAATAGATCCCGCTGGGGGTGAGGGTGAGTTGTCTGAACCTTACAAGGAAGGTCCACCAACTATATCAATAACAGCCTGATCAGACAGGCGCCCACAGGAAATGCTGTAACTAATTATCTGCTGCTAATGGAGAAAGAACAGCATTAATTCAATAACTTGCATAAAACCGCAACAGCAATAACAGTCGTTATACGTGCGAACATTCGTTCAGAGAAAATGGTGGTCCCCAGACCACCATTAGGAGGAGAACATGTCCAACAAGGCAAAATTTTCAGAATAAACAAAGAACATCAGAGCCGATCAAACAAAAGTAGCCAGACAGTGGGGTTAGAAGGCCGGCGTGGCATCAGCCGCAGGGCAGGTTGGAGAGGTCAAATGCCTCTTTTTTCTTCAACCATCGGAGGTAATCGCAGGATCTCTAGCCCTCTTTTTTTTACTTCTGGGCGATTTGAGATTGCCCGCCACTTGCCAGGATTCCGAAAGGGCTAACTTAGGGAGCTTAGGGAACTCCGGAAGGGGTAGCCAATTCGGTAAGTCTATCGGCTCCATCTCAAGGTGTTCCCAGGAGCTGCAGAGCTCATCTGGGGTGCGGATCAGTAATCTGCGGCCCTTGTACAAGATGTTGATGCCAAAAGGGAAGAGCCATGAGTAACGAATGTCTCTTGCTCTGAGGGACTCCAACAAGGGTCGCATCATTCGTCTCTTTGTTAAGGTAGCAGGGGAAAGATCCTGAAAGATTTGGATCAGAGAGTCTCCGTATTTTAAGTCTTTGTAATGCCTGGCAGCTTTCAGGACAGCAGACGTATCTTGATATGTGAGGAGCTTGCAGACAATATCTCTGGGGGGCTCTGTTGGGGGTGGGAGGGGTCTCAGGGCGTGGTGGATGCGTTCCACAGAGATTGTTGCGGCTCTGTCCTGACCAAGTAGCTGACCAAATATCTCTATAGCCACTTTGGGTAGGGCTTCCGCTGCCCAAGATTCGGGGATACCCTTAAACCGGACATTACACCTCCGGTTCCTGTTCTCCAAGTCCTCTTGGAGGATGAGGGCTTTATTTAAGTTGTCGTGTTGTTCCTTAAGGCTTTGGCCATAGTTAAGGCATGTGATGTAACTGATGAGGCAGACTCTAACTCCTCAACTCTGCTACCCATCTGTCTTATATCCTCTTTTATCTCTGTCATCTCGCTGATAAGGGGACGTAGAGCATTAGTGATCAGCTCTTTCATAAACCCCCGAGAAACAGTTCCTGAGTCCTCCTCATCAGAGGATACATGGCCCTCCCCCTCCTTACTGTAACCCGATGCAGCCTCCGAGGCCGGCGCCATCTTGCCAGATGAGTGAGGAGAGCGGGAGCTTCTCTCTTTCAGAAATCTCTGCATCCCGGTTTGGTTTTTAGACGTCCTCGGTGTGCTGGCATGTTCTCCTCCCTTGTCTTTTAGCTGTTTCGGCATTTTGCAGCTGTCAGCGGTGCTTAGGATCTCCTGCAGGCGCCGTGCTGAGGGAGCTCCGGTCTCAGACGGCCATTTCGCTCCGCGGCCAGGCTCCGCCCCCAGTGCAATCTTTTTTATGCACGAATAAACACACATACAAACGCCCGTGTGACTGAGCCCTGAGAAGTATGTCACTCCATCTTTTAATGACTTTCAACTGGGTGTTCTGTTCACACTGTATACAGAAACTGCATATAAAGTGTCCACATAGATTTTAACTAGCATTAGGATTTTTCTTTATATCTACTTTCTGGATATTTGATATTCTTTAATTTACGCTGAAGCACCTTTGAAGTACCATACAGAGTCACAATCAGTGATCGTCATCCAATAGTGAGTGACGTTTGCGGGGATGGAGGAAACTCCTGCCACAGCTGTGACAGCTGTGGCAGAAGTCTGCGGCATTCTCCATTTCTTTTCAATGGGACTAGCGCTGCTGGCGCTGGCCCAATTGAAAAGACTGCCGATATCCCGGCGTGATGCCGTTTTTTTTCTCACACTGCGCTGCAAGACTTTTCCTTTACTCTCGCAGTGCAGTGGAGAAAAAAACGCCAGTGGGTGTCCGCCCTAAGATATTTCTTACTGAGCACCACATTATTTATAAATTAAGTAGTGACCATGGAGGATCATAATGCTTCCTCTGGACAATAGTATTAAGCGTAGTTTAAATGCAAGTAGAAAGGACGCTGTTGCATTTGTTTGAACAGTACAATTTACAAAGTGGCTTAAAAATATAAGCACTAAAAGTCTTGAATATCGCACAAAATCTATAGCAGAGAAAGAAATCTGTTTGTTTTGAAGAGTTAATGCATTGCAGTCATATAATGCTTCCAACCGCGTACCTAGAGGTTTAAGCGTGTATAAAGAGGTGTCTCTGTTCCACGACGAATGCTATACGTTTAGAGATGAGCGAGCACCAAAATGCTCGGATGCTCGGTACTCGAGTCGAACTTTTCGTAATGCTCTAGAGCTCGTTTCGAATAACGAACCCCATTGAATTCAATGGGGGACTCGAGCATTTTTTAAGCTGACTGATGCTCCACATGGGGGAGGTTGTGTGAAACAGTTGAAAACATCAGAAAGTCATGGAAACACCACAGAAGCGGATAGGGATGCATGGGTACATCTGAGGCTCCCAGGTCCCACTATTAAGCCAAATTGTGGCCAAGAGCCTGGTGGTCACCCCCCTAACAATTTACTTGGGACAGACCATCATTAGCAAGGCAGACGCGCTGGCACATCTTAGCTAAGCACCACACTAGCTGCAACTAAGGACAATCACCACCTGCGGGTGACACTGCTGCCTCTTCTGCATTACATGCTGGCATTGCTGTCCAACCCCCAGCACAAGCCTGCGTTCACAGTGCACACAAAATTTTCCCTGCGCAGCGTTCAGCTGCCCTCATGCCACACGCTCGCTTCATAGCCACACCACCTTCATGTCTATTTATTAGCACGTATTGGATGAGGAGGAACCGGAGGCACACACTGCAGAGGGTTGGCAGGGCCAGGCAGCTATCCTCTTTGAAAATGTGGGTGAAAGCCCAGAATGCTGATAAAAATTGATGATAAATTGATGCACGATCATAAATCCAATCCCGTGCCACCTCGGTCAAAAAATTGTCAGGGGACGTAAACGTGGGCATAAAGGGAACTCAGGTGCCAGTACTTCTACACACCTCCACAATGCAGCAGCGCATACTAACACCAAAGATTGGTTTGAAGCAGGAGGTGTCGCAAAAGTAGCCACCACAGGTATACAGTGGCCCTGTGAAAGTCTCATTAAATCAGTTACGCTTCCTGTGAACGCTCCAACCAAGTATCTTGGATAACTGTGGTAATTTGTAGCACGAGAGATAATACATGTCGACCAGTGCAGATCCCCAGACCCCAAGCAGGAGGAGGTGGCATAATAAGCCCGAGAAACCATGACCGAGCACGTGAGCGGGCCCAGGGCCAGGTTCGGTTGCAGCCTCTACCTTGTATGACTCAAAGTGCCGTCAGTTACATAGCTATGGGAAATCCATGTGTCCCCCCACACTTCATTCTGTGTAGGTGTCAGATAGCAGAACACCACAATGGGGAAAGCCTTCTGCGCCCTACCCAAGTCAAGTGTATTTGTGCCAGATAGCTAAAACACCGCAATGGGAAATCTTTGTGCACCCACGCCATAGGCGAGCCCCTGAAACCCAGGGAAAGTATTAAATATGCAGAATTTCACCCTGCCAATGACCTCGGCCTCTGCCCACAGCCTCAGCAATCGTGGGCATAAGGCGGACTCGGATGCTAGTACAGTTGTGAACGTCTTCTTAATTCAGTTACGCTTCTTTTGATTGGTCCAAACCAGTGTCTCAGATGACTGTGGTAACACAGAAGCAAATACATGTCAACTAGCGCTGATTCCCAGACCCCAAGCAGATGGAGGAGTTGGCATAATAAGCCCGAGAAACCATGACCGAGGTAGGACCTGCAATACTCTGTGTGGGAAGCATGTGTGCGGGCCCAGGGTCAGGCTTGGTCCCAGCCTCCACCTTGAGTGACCCAAGGTGCCATGAGTTACATAGCAATGGTGAATCCATGTGTCCCCACACAATTCATTCAGTGTATTTGTGCCAGATAACTGAACACCGCACTGGGAAGCCTTTGTGCGCACACAGCATAGGCAAGCCCATGAAACCCAAAGACAATATTACAAATAAAGAAATCAGAGTGCCCAAACATGGCAGAGTTTCACCCCGCCCAGGACCTCGACCTATACTTCTGCCCAAGCCATTCAGTGTATTTGTGCCAGACAGCTGAACACCGCTATGGGAAACCTTTGTCCACCCACAGCATAGGTGGACCCCTGAAACATTTCTGTAGCAAGAGTATAGGCGAAGCCCTGAAACTTTTCTGTTGCAAAAGTATAGGAGAAGCCCTCAATCCTTTCAGTAGCAAGTGTATAGGCGAACCCCTCAAACCTTTCAATAGCAAGTGTATAGGCGGACCCTTGAAACATTTTTGTAGCAAGAGTATATGCGAATCACAGAAACTTTTCTGTTGCAAGAGTATAGGCGAACCCCTGAAACCTTTTAGTAGCAAGTGTATAGGCAGACCCCTAAAACATTTCTTTAGAAAGAGTATAGGCGTATCCCTGAAACATTGGTGTACTAAGAGTATAAGAGAACACCTGAAACAATTTGTTTACCTAGAGTATAGGCGAAGCCCGGAGAAATTAGTTTGCTGACATTATTGGCGAGGGCCTGAAAAATTGGTGTACCTATAGTACAAGTGTACCCGTGAAAAATATCTGAATGCTGAGGGCAGGTGAAACCCATAAACATTTTTTAAAGATACAGCTCATTGTTGCTTAATTTGTAACAGAGCCTGGAGGCAGCCCTGTGAAAAAAAATTGGTTTCTGTTAAAGTATTAATACTTTTGAAACTTTGAAAAATTGTACAAAAAATTATAAACAAAGCCTTTTGGCCGCTGAAAAATTGGCGGTTCAGCGTGATGACATGCTGTTTTAGGAGGATGAGTAATATCCAAGAGGGATAGACCAAGCTACGTCTCCCCTTTTTAGGGGTGATAGAGGATGCACATTTCTCCTGTTGCAGCTAAAAGAATCTTTAGGACCCGCTGCTTTTCACCGGTGGAGAAGAGAAGTCTGGGGAATTCCAACCTTTGTTCATCTTTATGAGTGTAAGCATGTCGGCACTGCCAGTTGACAGGCGGGTACGCTTATCCGTGATGATCCCCCCAGCACCACTAAACACCCTCTCTGACAAGACGCTAGCGGCAGGGCAGGCCAGCACCTCCAGGGAATACAGTGCAAGTTTGTGCCACGTGTCCAGCTTTGACACCCGATAGTTGTATGGAGATGAGGCATGACGGAGCTATGTACTCCCTCACCATCTTTTTACAGTGCTCCCTCCAACTTAACCTTGACTAGGGAGTGGTGACACAGTCAGGCTGGGGAGCCATAAAACTGGCAAAGGCCTTGGAGAGTGTTCCCCTGCCTGCGCTGGACACGCTACCTGATCCCCACGCCTCCCCTGCTAGTTGGCCCTCTGAACTGCGTCTTCTGCTACTAGCATTGTCAGATGGCAACTTTAGCATCACTTTTTCCACCAGGGCCCTGTGGTATTGCATCACTCTCGTACCTCTTTCCTCTTTGAGAATGAGAGTAGAAAGGTTCTCCTTATACCATGGGTCTAGAAGCCATGTGTGCCCGGGTCACAGTATGCAACACATCGCTGTCCTCACTAGTAGGATGACTTTCAAGATCCTCCTCTTCAGCCCATACACGCTGAACAGATGAGAGGCAAGCAGCATGGGTACCCTCTGCAGTGTGTGCAGCAGTCTCTTCCCCCTCCTCCTCCTCCCCCTCCCCAAAGCAGTGGGATGAACACGTTGAACACGCAACCTTCAGGTCGTGAGCGAGAGCTTAGGACTGCATACTGCACACAAGGCTCTTTAGATCTGTACTAGTCTTACCATAGTGGCTTGCTACGGTGCCAAGGAAGTGGAGGGCTGAAGTTTTCTCATACTGCATGCTAAGGGCCCTTTCCAAATTAAAGCTCACTTTGAAGTCACCTTTGGTACTTGAAAGTCATGCTAGTCAATGTTACTTACTAACTAGAGATGAGCGAACGTACTCGTTTAGGGTGATTTTGCAATCGAGCACCGCTTTTTTCGAGTAACTGACTACTCGGGCAAAAAGATTCGGGGGACGCCGGGGGTGAGCAGGGGGTTGCAGAGGGGAGTGTGGGGGGGGGGGGGGAGAGAGAGAGCTCCCCCCTGTTCCCCACTGCTACCCCCCGCTCCACCACGCCGCCCCCCCCCCCCCCCGCTCTGTGGCTAAACCGGCAGAAGCCGCTGCTGCGGCGCGGATTTGCTGACTGCAGCATGTCTATTTTTTTTTCAGCTGCGGCCGTGCTCTCCTCTATGGGAGTGCCGGCTGCAGCGGAAGAGCAAGCGGTCGGGCTGCTTCAAAGCCTCCCGGTGGAAATGTCGCGGTTTTTCGCTGTGGCAAAACCGCAACATTTCCGTCGGGAATCCGCCCTGTGTGACTTTGGCCTTAGGGGAACAGACAGTGCAATCTGCCACAAACACCAGATTGTTTTTTGTAATTTGCTGTTTATTTTCAGTAAATTCATCTATAATGTATTTGAATTATTCAAATATTTCATTAAAGGCCTAGTCCTGCATTTTTTTTTTTCATTCCTTATGTAGCTATCCCTCCAATATATGTGAGTCAGCTAGTGTTTCCTTGGTTAGTTATACCTTTCTATCCAAAACTTCTGGCCTTTTTTGTCCTCAGATTGTCATATGATGTAAATGTGTTAATTTTCTAGTCATTTTCTCAGTCTATGTAATATTACATGTCTCCAAGACAGAAACAGATTAGGGGGGGGGGGGGGGGCACAGTTACTCATGATGATCACACTGCACCTGTCACATGTATAATAGAGGAGACCACAGCTCTAGACTGTATACTTATTTAGTTGAATATTGAAGGTAGCATAATTAAACTATCCATGAACCAGATAGAACTGGTTCAAGCCTTTAATAATAATGCATCATGGGATTGATGTGAAAGTAACATTTTCACTATCAAGATGGTGCCTTATAAGGATCAGACAGGAGGCTGCACTGCATGGAAGTGACTGCAGTATACAGATGAGACCACCAGAGTGTGACTGTCAATCAGGTGAGAGGGATAGGCATGGAAAAATGTATTTTTGCCAGAGTGATCCTTTAACACTCTCATCTTGTTCTTAGTATATGGGAACAGATGAAACAACCAGGGGCTTAGCTATAGGGCGTTCACAGTTACAGCTACACACAGCCCCTGGGGAAATAGAAGGTCCAATTTCCATTCTTTTTTTTTAATCAATATGTTTTTATTGGTCATTCGTAAAAGGTTTTTGATACAACAATGATAGATAAGCTTCATTGAATACAATTATGTCTTGAATATACAGTTGTGTTATACATTTCTTGAGAAGCATACAATCTATGACATTTAAATTGACCGTATTTATTTTATTTTTTCAGAGGAAAGAGATTTATGAGAATATAGAGAATTTAGTGTCAAACTGAGTTGGGGGAGGGGGTTAGGAGGGGGGGTGGAGATGGATAAGGTAGGGTAAGGGATTGGAGAAGGAGGGGGGAGGAAAAGCGTGGGAGGGGGATAGGTAGCCTGGGGAAGGGAAATAGAACATAAAGAGCAGAAAATAAAACATTGAACTCTTGTTACTGTAACAAGGTCTACTTGGAGAGATCCTTGAGGGGGAAAAGGTGCAACCATGGATTCCATATCTCGTAGAAACTAGAAACTGTGTTGTTTCGAAGGGCTATTATTTTCTCGAACATGCCATGTTCTGAAATCAAATTAGTAAGGTCTAGGGTCTTGGGTGCTGTTTCCGATTTCCATCTTTTAGCTATTAAGAATTTTGCTCCAAGAAGGATATGCCCTATTAGTTTTTTCATTGGAAATTGGATCTTGCCAGGATCCAACAGTTATATAGCAGTTTTTGGGTTGAATGGAATGTGGAGTCCTGTTAGCTCGTGAATGAGGTTGTAAACTTCTCTCCAAAAGGGAGAAAGAGGTGGACAAGTCCAGAATATGTGGATCAAGGATCCCCGACCTCCACAATTTCTCCAACATTGCTCGTTCGTAGATAGGCCTCTTTTATAGAGCAGAGTAGGTGTAAAGTACCATCGTGTCAGTGTTTTAAGGTGAATTTTGACTAGATTTGCACCCTGAGAGGACTGTCAGGCCCAGCTAAATGCCTTAATCTATGTCTTTTTCTCAATTTAATAAGTGCCATTTTTTCGCAGGTCTTAACAGGCCCGTGAAACTGTCATAGAAAGAGCCGGTAGGCATTTTAGTATGTGTAAGATTTAAAGTGGTTTGGGCAATTTTTGGAATTTTAATATGTTGAAGATTCTGTGTGCGTATTAGAGAGCATATTTGTGTATATTTATATAAGTCAGTATTTGTCAGATGGTGTTTAAGCTTGAGAGAGTGGAAGGGGATGGGGCCCTTTGCATCGCAAATGTCTGAGATAAATCTAATCCCCATATCTGTCCATGAGTTCAATTGGAGATCCGGGATAAAAAATTCTAAAGTTTTAATCGGTATATATTGAAGCGGTTGAAGTGTGCTTTTTTCAGCATTTTAAATTGAATCGCTCCAAGCTTCCATTATAGCGCACATAGGAGGAGAGAGGTTAGGGGCATTCAGACATCTCATGAGTGCTTTAGAGTGTGTAGCTAGCGCTGAGGCATATAGGAGAAGTGTGAAAGGTTTTTGTTTATTAATCTCTAGTTCAATGGAGGGCCAACTTAAATTTAAATTCCCTCTAATCCATGGGAGCAATTGGCTTAATATAGTAGATTTACGATAGGATTCCAGATTAGGAAGGCCCAATCCACCTTGGGGTCTATTTAGTGAGAGAATAGATAGCGCTATTCTAGGTTTTTTGTCTTGCCAAATATAGTTGGATAGTTGTCTTTGGAATAGTTTGTTTTGGAATTGGTATAGGAAGGGTACGGAAAAAATGAAGTATTTTTGGTAATATTATCATTTTATAAATTACAACTCGGCCCATCCATAAAGTAGAGCGACGGTTAAAGAAATCTAGTTCTTTTTGAATTTCGGATAAGAGTGGGGGGAAATTTGCTGATATTAAATCTGAGGAGGGAAAGCACAAGTTTATCCCTAAGTATGGAATTTTTTTGTTTTGCCATTGGAATGAGAATTCATTTATTATTTCTTGTTTCAGTTCTTTTGAAACAAAGAGGCCTAAAATTTGTGATTTGGTTGTGTTTAGTTTATAGAAAGACGCTTCTGTAAATCTGTTCAGAGTGTGGCAAATTGTTCTGAGGGATCTGATTGGATTTGTAAGTGTGAGTAAAATGTCATCAGCGAATAGGCTGATTTTATGTTGGCGGAGGCCTGCATTTATGCCTTGTATGTCTGGATTGTTTCTGATATGCTCAGCTAGGGGTTCCATGACCAGTGTGAATAAAAGGGGTGATAAAGGGCAGCCCTGGCGAGTTCCTTTGGTTATGGATAAAGGTTTAGATAATGAACCGTCGACTAAAATTTTTGCTGATGGGGATGTATAAAGTGCACTTATGGCTTTGAAAATATTACCACAAAATCAGAATTTATTTAAGTAGCGAAGGCGAATTTCCAATGAAGATGGTCAAAAGCTTTTTCAGCATCGAGGGACAGAAGAATTGATGGGGAGCGTGTATATTCAGTTTTATGTATGAGATTTAAAATTCTCCTTGTCCTATCTGAAGCTTGTCTCCCTTTTGTGAAGACCACCTGATCTGAGTGGACGATTTCAGGTAAAATTTTTAGAAGCCTGAGGGCTATAATTTTTGCATAGATTTTTATATCGCAATTTAGGAGAGATATAGGCCTGAAATTTGAGGGTGAGATGGGATCCTTCCCCGGTTTCTGAATTGTTATGATTGTAGCCTCTAGCATCTCTGGGGGAAGGAACATTGTTCAATGCCTTGATTAAAGGCCCAGGACATATGTGAGGTTAGGTGGGTGGAGAAAAGTTTGTAGTAATCATTTGAAAAACCGTCAGATCCTGGGGCTTTATGGGGTTTTAAAGTTTTGATAGTGTCTGCGACTTCTAAAGGTGAAAGTGAAGTATTTAAGGAGTCAAGTTTTTTTGAGAGGGACGGGAGTTTTATTTCTTTCAAGAAATTTTCTATTATTTGGGGTGAAGGTTGAGGTGTATGTATATCGTCTTTTAAATTGTAGAGCTTACTGTAGTATTGACGAAAGGCCTCTGTGATTTGTTCGGGATGAAAAAGTTTTGCATCGTGGTTTTGGGGGTCTATAACATAGGGAATCGACGATCTATAAACTTTCTTTTTAATTAATTTGGCCATCATACGTGAAGGTTTGTTGTTAGATATGTAAAATGTCGATTTTGAGGATCTCTTTTCCCTATTGTAGTTATCTAGTAATATGTTTCTGAGTTTTTGTCTTAGGTTAAAGAGGTGGTTGTGTAGGGTTTCGGAAGGAGATTCACACAATTGGTTTTCTGTGTGTTCTATTTGTGTTAAAATAGAGTTGAGTTGGATATTTTTTTCTTTTTTATAGTGGACACTCTTTTTAATAAGGACTCCTCTAATGAATGCCTTGTGAGCATTCCATATAGTGATTGGAGATATCCCGGGGTGGTGTTGTTTTTGAAATATTCTTTAAAGTTGGACACGATTGTATTATGATATTTTGGAAGCTTCATTAGAAACACGTTGTTTCTCCAAGATTTGGCTCTTTCTTGGGCGCCTTCGAAAGTTATGGAGATTGATGTGGGGACATGATTAGACCAAGTCATAGAACCCAGCCGAGCACTCGTGATCAGGGGAAGAGCATTTTTATTTACTAAAATGAGATCTATTCTAGAAAAGGATTTATGTCTTGCTGAATAAAAGGAATATTCCTTGGCGGAAGCATTTAAGCAACTGAAAGTATCATTAAGCGCCTCCTTTTGAATCCATGGTGCCAACTAGGGGGTAGATCTTAGGGAGCCTCTTGATGAATCGAGCAATTTGTCCGGAACAGTGTTAAAGTCTCCACAAATAATGAGGGTACCCATTTCGTGTTTTCTTACCTTTTTTATTAATTTGTTTAAGAAACGTATAGGAGCATTGTTAGGTGTGTATAGATTGACGAGAGTAAAAGGTTTTAAATTTAATGAGCACGATAATATCAGATATCTGCCTTCAGGTTGTGAAGTTTGTGAAGTTATGTCAACTTGTATGGATTCTCTGAAGGCTATCAAAATTCCAGCCTGTTTTTTAAGGAAACATGCTAAAAAAAATTTTGGGAAATTTTTTATGTGAAATGTTGTGGCAGGCAGATGTCACGAGATGGGTCTCCTGTGCACAAATTATATCTGCGTCTACAAAGATAGCTTCTTTCCACAAGGAGGATCTTTTAAAGGGTGAATTGAGCCAGTTAACATTCATGGATAATATTTTAATAGCCATTTTAACGGTATATTGGGGAGTGAGGAAGAGATATGTAGGGTTGCGAGGTTTCCAAGTAGACCAGAAATATAAATTTCAAAGATTAACAAGAAAAAGCAATTCTAACGCATATCAGAATATTCTTTGTTTACAGTGTTTGTATATATATTTTTTTGACAACAATATAAATGAAACACAATAGATTTCAGTTCGAAAGAATAGAAAAGATGAACATTGGATTGACACAGGTACTAAGCCTGTGCAATAAGGGGGGAGCAGAAAAGTTCACCTGGAGAGGAGCTCTCCGGAACCACCTAGATGAGTCATGTGGCTTGTCTTCTCCTGATGAGTCGGTCATTTGTTGAATATTTCTTGATCTTGGTCATGTGATTTTTTAGGTGATACTTGTTGGCGTTGAGGTAGTGGTAGGTTTATACCCGAAGTTTTGAGTTGTTGCTCAGCTTCTTCTGGTTTGACAAATACATGGGTGTAGTTGTCTTTTCTGATTATGAGTTTTGTGGGGAAACCCCATCTATGGGGGATTTTTGCTTGGCGCAAGGCTGAGGTAACCGGAAATAATTTTTTTCCTTTCTAACATAGTAGTTTTAGATAAGTCTGTAAAAAGACGAATATCTTCATATGGAGCAGGTAGCTGGATATATTTTCGGGCAGCTGTCATAAGGGCTTCTTTTGTTTGAAAAAAATGGATTCTTGCGATAATGTCTCTTGGTATAGAGTCAGTGATAAATCTAGGCTTGGGTAGCCTATGGGCTCTATCTATAATTAGATCTTGTCGCATAGCATCAGGTAGCATAGTGACCATCAGCTGGTTGATGTATTTGGGGATTTCAGATGTTGTGATAGATTCAGGTACCCCGCAAATTTTTATATTATTTCTTCTATTTCTGTCCTCCATATTTGCAAGTTTCGCTTTAAGTTGGTCTACTTCGTCAGCTAGGTCATAGTTTGCATCAATCAGGGCATTATGCGATTGTGAAAATTCCCCTAATTTATTTTCGGTGTGGGAGACTCTTGCGCCAAAGTCTTCAATTGTTGCTTTCAGAGCTGAATTTAAAGATTTAAAATTAGATTGTAGAGAGTCGCTTAGCGCGATCACCATGTCTTTAATGAAAGACTCTGAGGCAGGTTTTGTAGATGAGGGTAAAGATGATATGTATTCTTTTAAGGAGGAATCTTGGATTTCAGAAATATTCTTAAATTCCTTTCTGGGGCGCTGTTTAAGAGGGCTTATTGAGGGGGAGATATCCGGTGACCCCTGTGATGGAGAAGTTGGTGCCATGTTGTGAATTTGCTGGGGGGAGTGGTTGTGTCTTTTTTCCCCTGTTTTATAGTATGTTGAAGAGGCTGCATGCTCACTCACCATTCTCTGAGATGAGCGCTCCGGCTGGGAGGTTACTGCTGCCGCTGGAGGTGTTGAGCTCTCTCCTCTGCTTTGAGCGCTTGAGGTAGGAGAGGCAGGAGCTGTGGCTGCAGGAGCGCGCCGGGCCGCCGGCGCTGTGAAGAAAGTTTCCAGCCGCTTTGGCTGTGACCGCGGAGCTCTTCGTCGGGACATCCCGGAGATGAGAGATACTTGGCAAGTATAGATGCAGTACAGGAGAGTTTTTTTAACTGCTTTTTAGTTGCTTCTAGGCAGGTTCTCTAGCGGAGCTCAGGATTTATGCCACCATCTTAGAGCTCGTTCAGGCCACGCCCCCCAATTTCCATTCTGACATGTAAGAGGATGTCAAAATTATAAATGGCAAATGGTAGGTGAGGTTGCTCTGGGGCACACCCATGGGCATCTGGGCTCCCTAATCCAAGACATTGCCTGGTTAACGTGACTTACAATGAACCAGGTTACTAATAAAGAAATCTACCAATACTCTGGTATGCACCCAATACATTCCCAAGTCACTGCAGACAAACTCCATTTTGTTGGGCACATTTTTTGCCTCTCTGAGACAAGACTGGGAAGAATCACCATCTCATGGAATCCAAAAAATGGGCAGCGTCATTATGGAAAGCAAAAGATCACCTGGCGACATACATTTATAGAGGACTTGCGTACTATTAATCTTTCATGGCTTGATTCCAAAACTGCTGCCTTTTATTGTCAACGATGGTGTTCTTTTCCGAAGTGCCAAAAGGCATGGGAGGACCTAAGTAAGTCCCCTTATAGCATTTGGCACCAGAGTGAAAGAGGTCAGGTAACTTCTGTACAGCCAGTGGCAGTCAACATTTTCTGCAGGTAAATAGCCCAGGAACAGACTAGGCAGGCAAGAGCAGACTGAGGCCACCTGCAACGATAATTGTATTATTACCCGCTGCAGTAGATGTTGCAATTAGCATGGCTCCACCACTTAAAATTGATTATTAGTGTTGAAGGAACCAGAACAGTTGAACCCTGTTTTCAGTTGAACGGTACTGGTTTATGGATGGGAATCTGAAACTTATCATCTCATAACCTATTCATTCTAATTGTGCCTGCTTTGGAAGTACAATTGTCAACCGTACCTCATAGAAGTTAAATAAATAGGAAGGCACTTCCTTTTTATCTGAGAACCTTCATATTTTGGCTCACATACCATAGACTTCAAGCAAAAAATTGCTGTCTGAGTATTTAGATTATATGGCTAGGAGGTTGCAAATAGAGATGAGCCAGCACCAAAATGCTCGGGTGCTTGTTGCTCGAGTTGAACTTTCCGCGACTCGAGCATTTTTGTATATGACCCATGCTCCGCTAAGGTTTTCATTTGTGAAAATCTGGAAAACCCAAGAAAGTGATGGAAACAACATAGAAACGGATAGGGCAGGTGAGAGGCAACATGCTGGGCTGCATCTCAGGTTCCCAGGTCCCACTATTAAGCCACAATAGCGGCAAGAGTGCCCCCCCCCTAACAATTTTTACTTCGGACAAACCCTCATTAGTAAGGCACACCTTAGCTAAGCACCACACTACCTCCAACCAAGCACAATCACTGCCTGCGGGACACACCGCTGCCTTTTCTCCTGGGTTACATGCTGCCCAACCCCCTTTCCCCCCGCACAACCCTGCATCTGCAGCGCACACAAAAGTGTCCCTGCGCAGCCTTCAGCTGCCCTCATGCCACACACTGGCTGCATTGCCACACCACCCTCATGTCTATTTATAAGTGCGTCTGCCATGAGGAGGAACCGGAGGCACACAATGCAGAGGGTTGGCAGAGCCAGGCAGCGACCCTCTTTAAAAGGGGCGGGGCGATAGCCCACAATGCTGTACAGAAGCAATGAAAAATCCAATCCTGTGCCACCTCCGTCAGGAGCTGAAATTGTGGGCAGAGCAATGGGGAATCCATGTGCCCATGCAGTATTCATTCTGTCAAGGTGTCGCATAGCTCAATCGACACCGCAAGGGGAAAGCCATCTGCACCCTGCCCCCTACCCAAGTCAGTCAGTGTCTTTGTGCCAGACAGGTCAAACACAGCGATGGGAACTAAGTGGGCACCAACGACATAGGTGGGACCTAGGCAACCCAAGACATGAACAAAAAATAAATCTGAGCGGCCACACATGGCAGACTTGCACCGCGCCCAAGACATAGGCCTCGGCCCACAGCTTCAGCAATCGTAGGCAGGAAGTGGACTTTCACTGCACCCAGGACATAGGTCTCTGCACAAACCCTCAGCAATCGTGGGCCAAAGCTGTGCACGTCTCATTAGCGCTGTATTGCTCCTGTAGTTTGTCCCAATGCAGTGCCCCGGATAGTAGAGCTAACGTCAGATAAAATACAGGTGGGCTTTGGCCCACACTGCATGCCCCAGTCAGACTGGGTTTTTTTTATAAGTAGACACAGGCAGGTACAACTCCCCTATGGGAAGTCCCTGTGGACCCACGGCAGGGGTGGCTCCCTGGAACCCACCGGCGGTACATAAATAAATCCCATTGCAGTGCCCTGGACAGCAGAGCTAACGTCAGATAAAATACAGGTGGGCTTCGGCCCACACTGCATGCCCCGGTCAGACTGGGGTTTTTTATAAGTAGACACAGGCAGGTACAACTCCCTAATGTGAAGTCTGTGTGGACCCACAGCATGGGTGGGTCCCGGGAAGACATCGGCGCTACATAAATAAATCCCATTGCAGTGCCCTGGACAGCAGGGCTAATGTCAGATAAAATACAGGTGGGCTTCGGCCCACACTGCATGCCCTAGTCAGTCTGGGTTATTTTTTTTTTGGGCCATGTACGTGGAACACCGCGATGGGAACACTTAGTGCACCGATAGTATGCACAGACCCCTGTAATACTCCTGTAGCAAAGGTATAAGCTGACCCCACTAATAGTTATGTTGCAGAAGTCTATTATCAGACCCTATTAACACTTCTGTAGTTATAGTATAGCTGGACCCCAGTAACATTTAAGTAGCAGTAGTATAGGGAGAGCCCAGTATCAGTTTCATTTCAGTAGTAACTGTATCGGCAGACCCCTGTAACATTTCCGTTACAGCAGTATAGGCAGAGCCCAGTATTAGTGGGATTTCAGTAGTAACAGTATAGACAGATAGACAACACCTATGTGGAAAAGCTAGAGGGGCATTTGATTGCAATGAAAAGGATATTTAAGGTACTGAAAGTCTGCACTCCTCATCTCAAGCTGAAAAATGGAAAGGCTTCATTCCTATGGTTTCTGTTGTCCATTTCAAAGTGTTAGCAAATAGCAATCCAAGTTTCTGGCTACTACCACGCATCCTTCTTAGGAATTACCAAAGATGATCACAAGTAAAGGCCTCATCATCGGTCAGTCCAAAATCATTCAGGGAGTATGTGGTTCTCAGCTAGCCTGCTTCTATTAAGGATCGGTACCTGCTGCAACTCTGTCTCTGGCCTTGCAGGGATGCTGTGTTCTATAGTCACCTGTATTCCGACCTCACCTCTACGCTTATCTTTGGACTTAGCAGTACCAACAAGTTGGAAGCCACCATTGCTCTACCAGTCGGCTGAAAGCTTCAGCTAGGGATAACGGAATACTACCCCGGTTTTATTTAGTTGGTTTTCTGAATGTGGCCAGGGTTAAGTGGGCCGTGGCGGGGGGGGGGGGGGGGGGAGAGGGAGGGTGGTGTTGGGCTTTCTTATTGTGTCGTTTAAGGTGAAATTCTTGGACTGCCGCCAGACGGACCACTGTGAAAGCATTTGCCAAGAAAGTTTTCAGGTTGGAGGAGGAGGGAGATGTTTTTGAGGCAATACGTGTCCTGTCCACGTGTCCGTGGTTATATGCACCTTACCAGTAACCGCGTCGCTGAACAATTGTCGCGCCTGGGGACCTAATAGCATGGCCTCACCACCATCATGTCTTTGGGAAGCCTCCGTTTCCACAACCCTGTAACATAGCAGTAGCAGCAGTATAGGCAGAGCCCAGAATTAGTAACATTTCAGTGGAAAGAGTATGGGCAGACCCCAGTAATATTTCATTCGCAGCAGTAGGGATAGACCCCAGTAACATATCAGTAGTATAAGTATAGACAGATGCCAGTAACAGTTCACTAGTAACAGTAGGGACAGACCCCAGTAACATTTCAGTAGTATCAGTTGCGACATGCTCCAGTAACATTTCAGTTCCAGCAGTGCAGACAGACCCCAGTAACATTTCAGTAGTATCAGTATAGACAGACCCCAGTAAC
The DNA here is from genome assembly GCA_035609135.1 of Eleutherodactylus coqui. Taxonomy (NCBI): domain Eukaryota; kingdom Metazoa; phylum Chordata; class Amphibia; order Anura; family Eleutherodactylidae; genus Eleutherodactylus; species Eleutherodactylus coqui. The sequence continues at coordinate 22,595,528 of CM069405.1, read as the reverse complement.
AGTTCAGTAGTAACAGTAGGGAGAGACCCCAGTAACATTTCATTGGCAGCAGTAGGGACAGACCCCAGTAACATTTGAGAAGTATCAGTAGGGACAGGCCCCAGTAACATTTCAGTTCCAGCAGTGCAGACAGGCCCCAGTAACATTTCAGTAGTATCAGTAGGAACAGGCGCCAGTAAAATTTCATTTGCAGCAGTGCAGACAGACCCCAGTAACATTTCAGTAGTATCATTAGGGACAGGCCCTAGTAACATTTCAGTAGCAACTGTATAGACAGATGCCAGTAACATTTGAGTAGTATCAGTAGGGACAGGCCCCAGTAACATTTCAGTTCCAGCAGTGTAGACAGACCCCAGAAACATGTCAGTTCCAGCAGTGCAGACAGACCCCAGTAACATTTCAGTTCCAGCAGTGCAGACAGACCCCAGTAACATTTCAGTTCCAGCAGTGCACAGACCCCAGTAACATTTCAGTAGTAACAACAGTATAGACAGACCCCTTTAACATTTCCGTAGCAGCAGTATAGACTGACCCCAGTAACATTTCATTTGCAGCAGTATAGACAGACTCCAGTAACATTTCAGTAGCAGCAGTCTAGGCAGAGCCCAGTAACATTTCAGTAGTAACAGTATAGACCGACCCCAGTAACATTTCATTTGCAGCAGCATAGACAGACCCCAGTAACATTTCATTTACAGCAGTATTGACAGACCCCAGTAACATTTCAGTAGTAGTAACAGTATAGACAGACCCCAGTAACATTTCCTTAGCAGCAGTGTAGGCTGACCCCAGTAACATTTCATTTGAAGCAGTATAGACAGACTCCAGTAACATTTCAGTAGCAGCAGTCTAGGCAGAGCCCAGTAACATTTCAGTAGTAACAGTATAGACCGACCGCAGTAACATTTCATTTACAGCAGTATTGACAGTCCCCAGTAACTTTTCAGTTGTAGTAACAGTAAAGACAGACCCAAGTAACATTTCCGTAGCAGCAGTATAGGCAGAGCACAGTATTTGTAACATTTCAATAGTAGCAGTATAGACAGGCCCCAGTAACATTTACGTAGAAGCAATATGGGCAAAGCAGCAGATTAACATTTCCCTTTCAGCAGTATAGGAAGAGCACAGTATTTGTAACATTTCATTAGTAGCAGTATAGACAGGCCCCAGTAACATAAACATTGAAGCAGTATAGGCAGAGCACAGTATTTGTAACATTTCAGTAGTAGCAGTATAGACAGGCCCCAGTAACATTTACGTAGAAGCAGTATGGGCAAAGCAGCAGATTAACATTTCCCTTGCAGCAGTATAGGGAGAGCACAGTATTTGTAACATTTCAGTACTTGCAGTATATACAGACCCCAGTAACATTTGCGTAGAAGCAGTATAGGGAGAGACCAGTATTAGTTACATTTCAGTAGTAGCAGTATAGACAGGCCCCAGTAACATTTACGTAGAAGCAGTATGGGCAGAGCCCAGTATTAGTTACATTTCAGTAGTAGCAGTATAGACAGGCCCCAGTAACATTTCCGTTAAAGCAGTATGGGCAGAGCCCAGTATTGGTAACATTACAGTAGTAACAGTATACACAAACCAAGGTAACATTTCAGGAGCAGAAGTATCGGCAGACCGAGGTTACATTTCTGTTGCAGAAGTATAGTCAGACCCCTCTAGCATTACTGTGGCAGAAGTATAGGTAGGCAGAACAGAGTTACATTTCTGTAGCAAAAGTGTAGGCCAACCCCAGACACAGTGGTGTACCATGAGTGCAGGCGAAGCCCATAAAAATTACTTGGATTACATTGTAGGCGAGGGGCCGAAAAATTGGTGTACCGACAGTAAAAATGTACCCCAGAAAAATTGCCCATGCCCGACCCAGAGGGCAGGTGAAACCCATTAATCGCTTAGCATACTGTGGCTTAATTTGTAACTAGGCCTGGAGGCAGCCCAGTTAAAATAAAAATTGGTTCAGGTGGAAATTTCAATGCTTTAATGAGAATTGAAACGTATAAATATTGTTTACGAAAGTTATATGAGCCTTTTTGGCCACAGAAAAATTGCCCGTTCGGGGTGATTACGTGAGGTTTCAGGAGGAGGGGCAGGAGGACGAATATCATACACAGATTGACAAAGGTAAAGGTACCCATTTTTTTAGGTGATAGAGAACAATGCTCGGATCCGCGGTTGCAGCGAAAATAATCTTTAGGTACCCCTGCTGTCCGCTGGTGGAAAAGAGAAGTCTGGGGAAATCCAGGCTTTGTACATCTTTATGGGTGTAAGCCTGTCGGCAATGTCAGTTGGCAGGTGGGTACGCTTATCCGTGATGATTCCCCCAGCTGCACTAAACACCCTCTTTGACAAGACGCTAGTCGCAGGGCAAGCCAGCACCTCCAGGGCATACAGCGTGAGTTCGTGCCACGTGTCCAGCTTTGACATCCAGTAGTTGTACAGAGCAGAGGCATCACGGAGGATGGTGGTACGATCGGCTACGTACTCCCTCACCATCTTTTTACAGTGCTCCCTCCGACTCAGCCTTGACTGGGGAGTTGTGATACCGTCTTGCTGGGGAGCCATAAAGCTGGCAAAGGCCTTGGAGAGTGTTTCCCTGCCTGCGCTGAACATGCTGACTGATCTCCACGCCTCCCCTTCTACTTGGCCCTCGGAACTGCGCCTTCTGCCACTAGCGCTGTCGGATGAGAAGTTTAACATCAGTTTGTCCACCAGTGCCCTGTGGTATTGCATCACTCTCGAACCCCTTTCCTCTTCAGGAATGAGGGTGGAAAGGTTCTCCTTATACCGTGGGTCGAGCAGTGTGTACACCCAGTAATCCGTAGTGGTCAGAATGCGTCTAACGCGAGGGTCACGAGAAAGGCATCCTAACATGAAGTCAGCCATGTGTGCCAGGGTACCTGTACGCAACACATGGCTGTCCTCACTAGGAAGATCACTTTCAGGATCCTCCTCCTCCTCCTCCTCCACAGGCCATACACGCTGAATGGATGAGAGGCAAGCAGCATGGGTACCCTCTGCAGTGGGCCAGCTGTCTCTTCCTCCTTCTCCTCAGGCTCCTCCCCCTCCCCCTCCTCCTCCTCAACGCGCTAAGTTATAGACATGAGGGTGCTCTGACTATTCAGTGGCATACTGTCTTCCCCCGCCTCCGTTTCCGACTGCAAAGCATCAGCCTTTATGCTTTGCAGGGAAATTCTCAACAGGCATAGCAAGGGAATGTTGACGCTAATGATTGCAGCATCTACCATCTGGGTAGACTCCTCAAAGTTTCCAAGGACCTGGCAGATATCTGCCATACAGGCCCACTCCTCTTTAAAGAATTGAGGAGGCTGACTCCCACTACATGTTGGAGTTCGTATTCCACTATTGCTCTACGCTGCTCATACAGCCTGGCCAACGTGTGGAGCGTAGAGTTCCACCATGTGGGCACATCGCAAAGCAGTCGGTGCACTGGCAGATTAAACCGATGTTTCAGGGTCCTCAGGGAGGCAGCGTCCGTGTTGGATTTGCGGAACTGTGCGCTGACCCAGGCACACCTTGCCGAGGAGGTCTGACAAGTGTGGGTAGCCTTTCAGAAACCGCTGTACCACCAAATTAAAGACGTGGACCAGGCATGGCACGTGCGTGAGGCTGCCGAGCTGCAGAGCTGCCACCAGGTTACGGCCGTTGTCACACACGACCATGCCCGGTTGGAGGCTCAGTGGCAAAAGCCAGCGGTCGGTCTGCTCTGTCAGACCATGCAACAGTTCGTGGGCCGTGTGCCTCTTCTCTCCTAAGCTGAGTAGTTTCAGCACGGCCTGCTGACGCTTGCCCCCCGCTGTGCTGCCGCGCCACACCGCTCCACACCTGGCGACGTGCTGCTGCTGACACGTCTTGATTGCGAGGTAGAGGTTGCGTTGGAGGAGGTGGAGGAGGAGGAGGAAGGTTTAGTGGAGGTGGCATACACCGCTGAAGATACCAGCACCGATCTGGGGCCCGCAATTCTGAGGGTGGGTAAGACATGAGCGGTCCCAGGCTCTGACTCGGTCCCAGCCTCCACTAAATTCACCCAAGGTGCCGTCAGGGAGATATAGTGGCCCTGCCCGCCTGTGCATGTTTAACGTGTCCGCTGTTAAGTGGACCTTCACAGTAACCGCGTTGGTGAGCTCGTACAATGTTGCATGAGACGTGGTCGTGCAGGGCTGGGACAGCACACTGTGAAAAATAGTGGCGACTGGGGACAGAGTAGCGTGGGGCCGCCGCCGCCATCATGTTTTTGAAAGCCTCAGTTTCCACAAGCCTGTACGGGAGCATCTCCAGGCTGATCAATTTGGCTATGTGGACATTTAAAGCTTGAGCGTGCGGGTGCATGGTGGCGTATTTGCGCTTTCGCTCCAACACTTGTGCTAGTGACAGCTGGACGCTGCGCTAAGAGACATTGCTGGATGTGGCCGAGGACAGCGGAGGTGAGGGTGTGGGTCCAGGCCAGGAGACGCTCGTGCCTGTGTCGTGAGAGGTGGTATGGATCTCAGTGGCAGCTTGGGGCCCAGGGAGAGAGGCAATGGCGCAAGCCGGAGGCAGTGAACAGCCTTCGTCCCACATTGTGGGGTGCTTGGTCATCATATGCCTGAGCATGCTGGTGGTGGTGAGGCTGGTGGTGGTGGCTCCCCGGCTTATCTTGGCACGACAAAGGTTGCACACCACTGTTCATCGGTCGTCTGCGGTCTCAGTGAAAAACTGCCACACCTTTGAGCACCTTGGCCTCTGCACGGTGGCTTGGCGCGAGGGGGTGCTTTTGGAAACAGCTGGTGGATTATTCGCTCTGGCCCTGCCTCTACCCCTGGCTACCCCACTGCCTCTTCCAACCTGTCCTGCAGCTGCAATTGCCTCCCCCTCTGAAGACCTGTCCTCAGTTGGCTTATCACACCAGGTGGGGTCAGTCACCTCATCGTCCTCTTCCTCCGAATCCTCTGTGCGCTCCTCCCTCGGACTTACTGCCCTTACTACTGCCTCACTGATAGACAACTGTGTCTCATCGTCATCGTCCTCCTCACCCACTGAAAGCTCTTGAGACAGTTGCCGGAAGTCCCCAGCCTCATCCCCCGGACCCTGGGAACTTTCCAAAGGTTGGGCATCGGTCACGACAAACTTCTCCGGTGGGAGAGGAACCATTGTTGCCCAATCTGGGCAGGGGCCCGAGAACAGTTCCTGGTAGTCTGCCTGCTCCTCAGAATGTGTCATTTTCATGGAGTTAGGAGGCTGGGAGAAAGGAGGAGCAGCAGCCAGAGGATTCAGAGTTGCAGCAGTGGACGGCGTAGAAGACTGGGTGGTCGATAGATTGCTGGATGCACTTTCTGCCATCCACGACAGGACCTGCTCACACTGCTCGTTTTTTAATTAAGGTTTATGACGTGGACTCAAAAATTGTGATATGAAGCTGGGGACCCCAGAAACTGTCCTCTCTCCTACTCCCGCAGCAGCCGGCTGTGATTCCCCTGGACCAAGAACTTGGCCTATACCCACACCCTCATTTGGAAATCTGCGTCCTCGCCCGCGTCCATGTCCTCTACGCTTACCCCTACCCCTTCCCTTCAGCATGGTGGATTAAGAATCGAGCAGACACTGAGCGGTGTAAAAATCTTTGTAAATTATTGCCGCGCAGTTGGTGGCTGCCAGCAGTTATACAACGCAAAATGAAGCCAGAGATAAATTATAAGGAAGGATGCAAGCAGGACTAGCTGTGCAATATGCAATTGTGATGCACCTGAAGTCCCACAGGCCACGCAGTAATATGCACTGGGTTACAAGCAGCCGTAAAAAGGATTTCTTTTTTAAAATTGTTTTTTTCCAATGCAATGCAGGCAATGGAGCGTGTATTGGACTTTCCCTCTATGGGTGTCTGGCACCATACACTGTGCCGGCAACTGACTGGTAACACAGAGCGGTGAAAAAAATTAGTGCTTTCTTGGCGTGCACTTGGAGGCAGAGAGCGCTTACGTTATGCTAACTGCACCCAGCAAAAAATGTAACTGAAGGCTGAACTCAGGCCTTGCTGTGCAATGCTGAGGTACTACAACTCCCCGCAACCACGGAGTTAAATGCACAGGTAGCCCCAAGAAGGACCATTGGGATTGTTGTATACAGGATTCCACACTACCACTGTCCCTGCCTCACCAATACTTCCCCTATACTACGTAGTACAGACTGCAGCCTGAAAATGCTATAGCTGTAATGGGGCTGCACGCCCGATATACAAAAAAAAAAAAAGTGCAAAACTGCTCCAAGCAGCCACAACAGTGCACTAGGTGAGCTGTGGCCCTAAGAAGGACCGTTGGGGTTCTTGTAGACGCTAGCACTCTCCCTATACCAGCAAAAGCAGCACTGTCCCTAATCTCTGCCAGCGTGCGCCTGTGGCGAGCCGCGGGCGGCGCCACTTTATATACTCGGCGGTCACTTGATCTCTCCAGCCCCTCACTGCAGGGGGGTGGGATAGGGCTGGAACATCACAGGAGGAAGTTGTAATGCCTTCCCTGCTAGTCTATTGGCGAGAAAATGGCGCAAATCTTTCAGGGAAGGAAATGGAATTGACTCGAACATCGCGTGGTGCTCGTCTCGAGTAACGAGCATCTCAAACACCCCAATACTCGAACGAGCATCAAGCTCGGACGAGTATGCTCGCTCATCTCTAGTCACAAACCATTTAATCTGAAGTGAGAACAGCAATGATGGTAATGGTGTCTATATTTTGCCACTTCAGAGACTCTGATGCTTCGGTTCCCTTCCTATATTTGTGTTTGCCCACTGTGTTTGAATTGTGCCCCTTTCTCTAGGTCTGCCTAAGCAGACAGTAAGAAATAAGCTTATTGGAGTCAAGGTCCACCCTACTGATTAATTTAAATTGTCCTGATGATAAGCAGACAATTTAGAGTACTGGAGAATTGATAGGTGTGCAACACTTAACTCTTTATTACTGCGATCCCACTACTAATTGAATGAATGGGGAGGATAGGGTTATTTCCAGGACAGCAAGGACAGCATTAATGTTATAACCTGCATACAATTGATATGTATTTTCTTCCCTGCTGAAGTATACTACTCACGAGAGTGTAGTATTCTTAATAAATAATGACTTTGTGCAATTTGTCAGTTGTTTGTATTTACTTAATTTTAAGACATTCTAAGGACCAGATGTTTTTATTAAGTCCTGACTTGTAATGCCATAGCATTCTAGTAGCGTGTACTTAGCTTTTCTCATGACTATATATTAAGGACTTGGATTCTCTGACGCACATGATGGATGCATCTAGGTGGATAAAAATTAAAGAGGTGACCAAGTACATTATGTCTCCATTCAGATCTATAGAACAGTTGAGTCAACAGTAGTCACACGTTTATAGCATAGCCTGTGGATACGCCCTAAATTTCCGAGATGAGAACCCCTCTTTAAGTGGTTCTATATCTGGCCACCTATTGAGTAATAAAAACTCTTACAATGAATTTTCTACTTGTATCTTTAACTTCTTTGTTATTCAGACTGTAAATTAGAGGGTTCAGTAATGGACAAATAATATAAGACAATGAGAAATATTTTCCCTGGTTGGTGGAGTATTGAAATGACGGACCAAAATACATGATAATTGCCGTCCCATAAAATAAAACCACCACAGTGATATGGGAAGTGCATGTAGAGAAGGCCTTAGACCTTTCTGTAGAGTGAATCCTTAGGACGGAGGATATAATACAAGCGTAAGAAACAATAACAAACAAAAAAGGTAGAAAAAGGGAGATAAAACTAGTCAGAACCATCAAAAGTTCATTAAAGTAAATCTTATCACAAGCCAACTGCATGACAGCAAGAACCTCACACATAAAATGATTGACAAGGTTCGGGTAACACAGATCAATTGGCATCAAAAGGCAGGGAAGAACGAAGAGCATGAAGCTCACTATCCACAGCAAGGCTGTTAGACGATAACAAATGCTCCACCTCATCACAACTGGATAGTGGAGTGGACGGCAGATGGCGATGTATCTATCATAGGCCATTAGAACAAGTAGGAAGGACTCAGTTCCTGACATAAGAAGTAAGGTGTAGAACTGTATGGTACAAGCACCAAGAGATATCAACCTAAGTGTGGAGAGCAGGTCTGCCAGGAGTCGGGGCACAACAGATGTTGACACACATAGATCCACCAAGGATAAAACAAAAAGGAAGAAGTACATTGGGGTATGTAGATTGGGGGCTGTTATAATTAAGCTTAAAATGAGAACATTTCCAGTGACAGTTACTATATAGATCACCAAAAACAGCAAAAACAGGAAGATATTCACCCTAAGATCCTTAGAAAAACCTAGGAGGATGAATTCAGTTGCCAGGGTCCGGTTCATGATCTTCAAATGGCAGACAGTGGAGAAGATTATTGAATATACAAAACAAAAGGTGGTAAGATGAAGAGGTTATGAGAAATCTTCATTTCTGGGTTTTGCAGATATTAGCAGAAGAAGCCGACTTGATATTCCATCAGGAATATCCTGAGGGATTTTCAGTCCAGCAGTCAATTGGCTCATCCCAACTCATACATTGCTGAAGCTAAACTAACTGGCCTCCATAGGTTACATGCTAGCATGTAAGGGGGCAGTCCTCCTCCAGTGATAAAGAAGTGTGAGGGGTAAATATTAATCACTATTTCATGCACATAAACTAGGTTATAATTAATTAACACCCTGTGTCAACTTATTAGTATCACTCTTCTTGGTAATCTATAGGCACTAGAAGAAAGGACAGAGGCAAGAAAACGTTACTACCAGATCACACCATACAAAGTCTGGAGATAAATAGGTCTGTATATGAAATAAAAATACAAGATGGCAGGGGATTTTTTTAACCAGTCTATTTGCATAATTGTACAGTTTTTATTTTAGATGCATTGGAGCAATTGACTAGAAAGTTGTTACTGTTCATTTAAATTCAAGATCCAACCGAAAAAATATCTGAGCCACCTGATCAATATTGCTCACACACTAAAGACAGAATATTAGCGCTTTTCTAACTCAGTAAAATGATTATCAACGCAAATAAAATAAAATAAAATTGTGCCATGCTCCATCAGATGTCATAGAATGCTGGTGAGCTCCTCTAAATTCAGTCTTCTTAGGATAAACGTTTACATAACATGTAGCTGTACACAGATATACAGAGGTTTCTACTTTTGAATTCCTACAAAATCACAGAGGAAAACACTATGAGATACTCTACTGCACACTGTTTATACTTTAAAGAATGGCAGTTGAGAAGTGATTGCCACTCCAAGAATTCTAGACGTAAGTGTAAATCTTCTTGGCCAATAAGTTCCTCACAAGTAGACCTGTCTGTTTTAAATCTGTCATCTCTAATACAGCGGTAGAAGACAGGATATAGTGCAATAAAGTTTTGACAACAAGAGAAGTATGGGTATGTTCCTTTAACCATACATACAAATGCATTGGAAGCACTTCAAGAAGCTGTGAAAGCGAAACTCAATGCAAGCGGAGGAGTACTCTCCATGTTGGATTGTCTTCACACCATTTACACTTTGTCATCTGTGAGTGTATTAATAGGATTGTACCCATATTGCTATTGTGGCTAAAGCTTTATTGCACTACATCCTGTTTTCTACGTCCATATTAGAGATGAGAGGTCAAATTGTGAGGAAGCTATTGGCATAGAAGATTGGTATTTGTGTCCGGGACTTTTGGCATTCCATTCTTTTTTTTCCAGTGAAGTGTATTCTGTAATGTATAAATATGGAATTAAAGATTTGGGACACGTTTGGCTTGCTGCATCCAGTAAGCCTTAATCAACTGCATTCTGCAATTGAACATTGTATTATGGAGAATTACCTGAGTAATACAGTGCTATATGGACACATCATGCGTGGCACTCCGAGTTCTTACAGCTCTGCATCAGGGGGCGATAAGAACTTCAGGGGCTCCTTGTACTTGGCTACACTGTGTTTCTTACATAAAACAAATTGCACCGTTAATATCCAAATTATAGAATTAAAAGCCATTATGTTGGGTGTTGATGGCATCCATTATACAATGGATCTGGAACAGCAATGAAGTCTTCACTATAAACAAAAAATGCAAAATAAATGTTAATAGAGCCTCAGATAGTTTCATAAATAATCCCATCATGTAGACATCTTATCCTGAATAAAAAAAAGCAGCAGCTCACATTACATCTAATCCAGTGACTCACATGAATCCCCATTCCTGTGACTATAGCATTTCACAGTAAATTGTAAACTGCACCAGCAGCTTGAAGCCAACAATTACTGCTGAGTATTTATAAGCCATTGGGAACTCTAGAGATCAATTAATTAAACCAAAGACACTTGCGGAGATGAGGGATTTATCATCAACTGCTTTCTGTTTTCTTTAATTAAATTAATTATTTATTTATTAATTAGTTTATCATACTTTTCTGTTTTTAGTAACATACATAGAAGAGCGGCATCCAAAGTCAAAATAAGTCCCTATTAGTCTGCTTGAATTTGATATCAAGTATAGTAAAATATTGTATAACCAACAGCATGCGGAGATATAGATACATCCTGGTGTTTTCAAAGCCTTAACCCAAGGCGAGGAGGACGATGCAAAGCCAGGTTAGATCCGAATCAAAGACCAAGTAAATATCCACTGTAGTAAAGAGTTCCAGGCAGCATCAGATGAGTTTATTCATCCATAGTAAAAAGATTGACCAGCAATGTTTCGACCTACATACCAAGGTCTTTGTCAAACTCAGCCATCATTAACAAATGCCACGAATAAATACATACACACAAAATTAAAAAAAAAACATTGCAGCTGTAAGAAGGGGGGTGTTGCTGTCCATCACCACAGGTGCCTCACCTCATTTACATCATCGCAATCCAGTTAACCAACTCTTGGCTGAATAGCCTATTCTTACAATGTAGAAGGTAAGTATAGGCTATTTAGCCATGAGTTGGTTAACTAGATTGCGATGATGTTAATGAGGTGAGGCACCTGTGGTGATGGACAGCAACACACCCCTTCTCACAGCTGCAATGGTTTTTCTAATTTTGTGTGTATGTATTTATATGTGGCATTTGTCAATGATGGCTGAGTTTGACAAAGACCTCGGTATGTAGTTCAAAACATTGCCGGTCAATCTTTTTACTATGGAGGAATTAAAGGATTTTAAACTCATCTGATGCTGCCTGGAACTCTTTACTACAGTCAATTTGATATCAAGGACAGAATGACCTTGCATTTGTTTGCCTTCTACGCTCTATCCGTCACCATTGGGCCAATTTTACGACTTTTTTTTTCAATAACAATGCAGCCACTCTGGAGAGGGCAGTCCTGCACAGGTTAATGTAGAAACCCACATGGGTTGTCACTATGGTACATATGCCCTTGTTTATATAGCAGGAAGACAGGTTGCCCCACTATAATTAATATAAAGTCAGCCGCATTAAGATCAATGGACTTTTATTCAGTCAGCAATACGATTGTCCTCTCCAGGAAGATAATTTGCTTATATCTGATGTATTCTTTGAAGAGGGAAGGGACCTGTTGAGTAGGATGATTGCTGGGTTTAGCCAAGTCTAGCTGCTTGGAGGAAATTGCCAGGCCAGGGATCAGAGCTCTAGAAATATAATTTGCTTATACCCACATGCTGCAATCTTGGAGGAGTGAAAAGTGAAAAATGTGTACACTTAGTAACATCTTATACTGTAGGTTAAATATCGTTGCAAGAAATTTTGACTTTTAAAAGTTTGGAAGTGGACATACACTGACAACATGGAAGGGAAGAGTAGCCAAATGATGAGCTGCAAAATGTGTTGTATCTTTACTGACCTACCAGAGGAAAAGTCAAACTTCACCTTCCAGAAATACAAGCTTGTGTATCTATTGCAGGAAAAAGGGCAAAGTCTTCAGGATAATAGCTACATTGAAAACTCATTAAGGAAGATGGGTATTTCCTTGACATAGCTGAAGTAACTCTCCAGAAAGTTGCAGGAAAATAAGTGTTCAGTGTACCTGTAGTAGTGGGGGAATGGAAGAATGGAACTCAAAGAATCGGGAGGATCTGGAGTTGCTCAGAGCAGTATAGCATCTACATATCTAATCAAACACCCTCTTCTAGCAAAGTGACAGGTGCCACACCCACTGACCTTTTGACCCCTTTGATACTGTAATTAACTGAAACAAGTGTGATCACCATGCCCCTGCCCTTTTGACCTAATTTGATAGTTTTTATCCCCTCCCCCAGAGTGTACTATGATTATGAGGCTTTTATTTATATTTATAGTTATGGCATGGAATTTATACACCTCGGAGACGTAGTAAAAGGTATCCCCAGCCCTTATTAGATTTATGCAGCCTTCCACGTAAATTGTGTTATGAGTATAAGGCTTTATTTATAGCCTGACATAAAGTTATGTAGCTTCAAGTCCTAGTCTAGACAGCCCCCACCTTTTTTGTTTGACAATAACTTGTAGACATATTATAGTAATATAGAGATCATGCTGCAGACTATGCAGACTAAATGCAAAGTTTTAAAAACCTTTATTGAGTGTACGTATGAACACATTAATGACATACGATAAAAAATATGGCTAATACAATTATTACATAAATATGTATAACATTAACAGTGACATATTACATGGTAATGAATATATTGTATAACGTGTATTCTCCTTTAGCTGTAGGATAACGAATACAACGTGTAAATAGTAGAGATGAGCGAGCACCAAAATGCTTGGGTGCTTGTTGCTCGAGTCGAACTTTCCGCGATGCTCGAGAACTCGTTTCGAGTAACGAACCCCATTGAAGTCAATGGGCGACTCGAGTAGTTTTGTATATGACCGATGCTCGCTAAGGTTTTCATTTGTGCAAATCTGCAAAACCTACGAAAGTGATGGAAACGACACAGAAACGGATAGGGCAGGTGAGGGGCAACATGCAGGGCTGCATCTCAGGTTCCCAGGTCTCACTATTAAGTCATAATAGCGGCAAGAGTGTGCCCCTCCCCCCCTAACAATTTTTACTTCAGACAAACCCTCATTAGTAAAGCACACCTTAGCTAAGCACCACACTACCTCCAACTAAGCACAAGCACTGCCTGCGGGACACTCCGCTGCCTCTTCTCCTGGGTTACATGCTGCCCAACCCCCCGCACGACCCTGCGTCCGCAGCGCACACAAAAGTGCCCCTGCGCAGCCCTCAGCTGCCCTCATGCCACATGCTGGCCTCATAGCCACACCACCCTCATGTCTATTTATAAGTGCGTCTGCCATGAGGAGAACCCGGAGGCACACACTGCAGAGGGTTGGCAGTGCCAGGCAGCGACCCTCTTTGAAAGGGGGGGGGGTGATAGCCCACAATGCTGTTGAGAATTGATAATAGATTGACGTTCCATCTTCATTCCAATCCTGTGCCACCTCCGTCAGGAGCTGCAAACGTGGGCATAAAGGGGAGCCCGCTGCCAGCCCGGCACTTCTACACATCTCCACAATGCAGCAGTACTCGGTGTGTGCAGTATGTGAGCGGGCCATGGGTCAGCCTCTGTCCCAGCAAACACCTTGTGTGGTCCAAGGTGCTGCGAGTGACATAGCAATGGAGACTCCATGTGTCCACACACTACTCATTCTGTTTGGGTGTCGGATACATCATCGACAATGCAAGGGGTAAACCATCTGCACTCTGCACCCTACCCAAGTCTGTCAGTGTTTTGGGGGCAGACAGGTAAGACACCTCAATGGGAAGTCTGTGTGCACCCGCAGCATGGGTGGCCCCCTGGAACCCACAGACGGTACATAAAGAAATCCCATTGCAGTGCCCCGGATAGCAGAGGTTACGTGATAGAAAATACATGTTGGCTTTGGCCCACACGCCATGCCCCAGACATTCGTGGTTTCTCTAAAAGTGCCAAGCAGGTACAACTCCACTATGGCAAGTCTCTGTGCACCCACAGCATGGGTGGCTAGCAGGAACACACAGACGGTACAAAAAGAAATCCCATTGCAGTGCCCCGGATAGCTGAGGTTACGTGAGACGAAATACATTTTTACGGGAGAGGAACCATTTTTTTCCAATCAAGGCAGGGGCCCGAGAACAGTTCCTGGGAGTCTGTCTGCTCATCAGAATGTGTCATTTTCATGGAGTTAGGAGGCTGGGAGGAAGGAGGAGCAGCAGCCAGAGGATTCAGAGTTGCAGCAGTGGACAGCGTAAAAGACTGGGTGGTCGATACATTGCTGGATGCATTTTCTGCCATCCACGACAGGACCTGCTCACACTGCTCAGTTTGTAATAAAGGTCTACCACGTGGACCCAAAAATTGTGATATGAAGCTGGGGACCCCAGAAACTTGCCTCTCTCCTAATCCCGCATCAGCCGGCTGTGATTCACCTGGACCAGGAACTCGGCCTGTGCCCACACCCTCACTTGGACCTCCGCGTCCTCGCCCACGTCCACGGCCACGTCCTCCAGGCCTACCCCTACCCCTCAGCATGGTGTATTACCAATAGAGCAGACACAGAGCGGTCTGAATAATTATGCAATTAGTGGCGTGCAGTTGGAGGCTGACAGCGGTTATGTTACGCACACTGCAGTCCGTAAAAAATTATACGCTTGGCTGCAAAAAGGCCTAGCTGGGTAAGAGTGAGCCACTACAACTCCCAGCGGCCACGCAGTTAAATGCACATGGTCACAGGTAGCCCTAAGAAGGAGCTTTTTTTCAGATTTTGGTAAAAAGCCCAGCAGCCTAGATAGCGTGTATATGTCTTTCCCTCTATCAGCGGCTGTGGGTGTACGTTGTGCGTGAAGTTGACGGGACGCACAGAGCGGTGTAAAAAAATAGGCAGTTATTAGCCTGCACTTGGAGGGTCACGGCGGTTATGTAACGACACTGTAGGCCGAAAAAAATATACGCTGGGCTGCAGAAAGGCCTAGCTGGCTAATAGTGGGCCACTACAACAGTAATGCACACGCTCACAGGTAGCCCTAAGGAGGAGTGTTTTTTTAGATTTTTGTGAAAACAGCAGCCTAGATAGCGTGTATATGTCTTTCCCTCTATCAGCGGCTGTGGGCGTTCGCTGTGCATGACGTTGATGAAACGCACAGAGCGGTGTAAAAAAATAGGCAATTATTGGCCTGCACTTGAGCCACTACAACAGTAATGCACACGGTCACAGGTAGCCCTAAGGAGGAGGTTTTTTGGGGTACTTGTTGACAGGATTCTACACTACCACTGTCCCTGCCTGACCAGTACTGCCCCTATACTCTGTATAATTGGCTGCAGACTGAGAACGCAATCGTTTGCATAGCCCAAGATGAAAACAAAAAAAATGTGCAAAACTGCTCCCAGCAGCCACAACAGTAATGCACACGGTCAGATGTGGCCCTAAGAAGGACCATTGGGGTTCTTGAATACGCTAACACTCTCCCTATAGCAGCAGCAGCACTCTCCCTAATCTCTGCCAGCGTGTGTCTGAGGCGAGCAGCGGGCGGGACTGCTTTATATACTTGGCGGTCACTTGATCTCGCCAGCCACTCACTGCAGGGGGGTGGGATAGGACTGGAACGTCACAGGAGGAAGTTGTAATGCCTTCCCTGTATGTCTATTGGCCAGAAAATGGCGCTAAACATGTAGGGAAGGAAATGGAATTGACTCGAGTACCCCGTGGTGCTCGTCTCGAGTAACGAGTATCTCGAGTACCCTAATACTCGAGCGAGCATCAAACTCGGACGAGTACGTTTGCTCATCTCTAGTAAATAGTGCGACAGAGGCGCAAAAGTATTTTGACTTAAGTTTAAGGCATCTAAGAGATCACGCGTGCAAGGGACAGCAGCAATATCAGTCGGTAAATTAATCTCATGCATAGAAATGTTCCAACCCACTGGCAGAGTTTTTTTGATGAACATGTGGCTCTGCATCGTATGTCTGATCAATGCAGGGTTGTTTGATTCCGTAATAACGGTTCCCTTGTAAACCAGTTCACCTTTAGTGTTCCAGGTAATAATATATCACTGTTAGAGTAGTTTGCCCAGCAATAGCACTGGTTTTCCTCCATGCTGGTGCCAGGTCGCATCGCTGCATGACATTTGTTATTTCAGTCTAATATCGCTCTCTATCAGCATTCTGGATCATTGAAATAGCATAATACATTGTATCCATCTCAGTGTCTTTCAGCTCAATGTTTCAGAGCCAAGCATGTGTTAATAGTGGGGAGTTCAACCATAGAATGAAGAGTTGGCTACATTACCATACAGCAGTTATTAAATCCAAAGCCCTGCAGGGGTATGCACCGTAGTGGGGGGCTGACATGCCTAGTAATGATTATACAGGTGTAAGCGTTTAAACATGCAAGGGTCTATTTAGGGCTAAGTGAATTTTTAATTAAAGGCTGTGAAGGCTAAGTAAAATTTTAATTTGAGGCTGTGAGAGTCATCTAGTAGTTAAGACCCTAATCAGCTATTGAGAGCTTGGCATGTCATGTTATAAACACATTCCCTGGGGTATCGGTGCTGGGGCTCAGGGAATTTTTCTTTTATTTAATTTATAAGCTGTAGTGTGTTCATAATTAGTCGTAATCATACAGGACTTCTATTCTGTGGTTAATTTCTAGACTAGTGGGATTGACGACATATACTATTATATTTACAGTATGGGGCGTTGGGGCACAAAATCTTATTTCAGTGCGTAGGTTTCCTATTTTAATGAGGGAAAAGTGTATTCCTGATTCTTGATCAGGCAAAAGATCAAAAGGAAAAAAATGTACTCTCTAATGGCTAATTTAGCCTCAAAATTAGGCTGAAAAGGCCTGGCGTGGGTCTGCTGACCATCTAGATACAGAGCGGCGTGATACACGTTCTACTGGTGGAAACATGTCTTTTTTCTGGTAGCTGCCGCTAAAGGCTTCATTATCAATAATTTCTCATATTACTTTTTTAGGAATCTGTCCCAAGAACAAATTTTCATGGTTGGCATTTCTTGTTCCCGCGGGTATGCTGTATACTTTAGCTATAAAGGTTATCTAACTGCGAAATAAGCCGATCTCCCAGTGTGATGTCCACTTGATTGAAAAGTGTAGCTATTGGATAATTAATAAACCCACACGAGAGTCATCGGGAATTATGTTGAGTTATCTTGTTTCACTATACGACAATTTATATACAAGAGGGTGTTATTCAGATCATAATAATATTCGTCGTAACCGGACATGAAGAATTCCAACTGAACTTCCAGGCTGAACTTCAACAAATAGTTAATTTTCAATGTTCGTTTGCATGGGCAGTATGTCGAAAATGTCCAATTCAGATTTGGTGCACTCCACAGATCCTTCTTGTATGAAAGCCATGTTAACAAATTAGAAGATGTTGTCCGCTGAGCGTCTAACAAATTTCCATCATCATCATCTTCCCCCCTGATGTCCCCTTCTTTCTCTCCCTCCCCCCCCCCCACCTTATTTCTTTCTATGTGTTACTTGTTTAGTAATGTCTGTCTTTTATTTGGCTGCTATTTTGTTTACACCTTTGGAGTAATTTTACATGTCTGGGATGTGGCCTTGAGAGGGCGTGAGGAGTTTTGCCACCCTTTTTTGCTACTCCATGTTCTTACAGGGACCATTGAGGCCATAGATACTCTCTGGATGACGGTGACATGTTATGCACTGTTTGTATAACTTGTGAAAATTTAATAAATGATGATTCAAAAAAAAAAAAGTATTTTAAAACGTCATTTTCTCCTGAATAATCAAGCATACTAACTAGATCCGCTTGCCATTGTGAATCAAATACTGAAACTTTAACGACTGTGGATGGGGAACCACTGTGTTCCAATCCAACACG
Source organism: Eleutherodactylus coqui (assembly GCA_035609135.1). Lineage (NCBI taxonomy): Eukaryota > Metazoa > Chordata > Amphibia > Anura > Eleutherodactylidae > Eleutherodactylus > Eleutherodactylus coqui. The sequence continues at coordinate 22,577,678 of CM069405.1, read as the reverse complement.
GTTGACAGCCGATTCCAGCGTGGGAGGTAAGATACCAGATTTACAAACCTGTATGAAAATGAAAGCTAGAGAAAGTATCTTGCCCTAAGCTGATAACCAGGAGTGGAAGACCCCTGCCTAAAAGCGGGGCTTTTGTCCCGATAGGGATGACCCCATGGTCTTCTTCTAGGTACTGACTGACCCTGACAGGACAGAACACCTATAAAACAAAAGACAGAACGATATCAGGGAGTACAGGTACAAAGGAGGTACAGGCTAACAAGGATAAACAGAAAATCAGACTCACAAGGATGACATACAGCAGGATACATGAATGGAGGACACAGAACATGAGCAGAAAGCAAGGTAGCAAGGTAACAGCCTAAGCAGTGGCTAAACATGAAGTTATGGACACGAATCACACAACACTATAGCACTGTCTGAAAGGCCCAGGGCAGCTATATAGGGTGGTGCATTAGCTGAGCAGGAGGCCCAGAAGCAATTAACCCTAGGTGTACTGAAAGAGAATAAATGAAAGTTCAGTGAACAGAGAAGCAGGACGACTCCCATGCCTGCTAGACACAGAAGCAGAGGATTGTGCCTGAACAGTGCACCTAACAGAAACTATTATTCTATTACACACAAATGTTTTCTTAACAGGTTTGTGCAAAGTATAGGTGTCTTCTTTTTTTAAGCCAGGCTTTGATGTCATTTTTCTTAATTTTCTTATGTTGATAGACGAATATAACCTATCAATCCCACCATAGGATGCACTGTATTTGGGATTGTAATAATGGCTTTTTAATACCTAAGCAGTCTGTCCCGCGGCCATGGAGCTAATTACAGAACACAGATGACCTACACCTTTAACTCCTTCCCGCTCCAGGATATACACTTACATCCTGGAGCATCGGGGTATGTATGAAGAGAGGTCGCGGGGCGACCTCGCTTCATACAGTGCGGGTGTCAGCTGTTTATTACAGCTGACACTCACAGGCAATAGCTGCAATCGGCTGTGCGGCAGATCGCGGCTATTAACCCTTTAAATGCCGCTGTCAATTGCATTTAAATCCCCCGAATGATGTTCGTGGGTCCCATACGCCCCCCCCTCCCCCCGGCGGGGTGAGATCAGGGGAGCCGTGCAGGTGTCATGGCCCCAGGGCTGCCTTGCGAGACTGCCTATCAAGCTATCCTCGGCTGCCTGTCAGAATGCAGTATGACATAATGCTATAGCATTACAGCATGCTGCAGGAGCAATCAAAGCATCGCATGTAGAGATGAGCGAGCACCAAAATGCTCGGGTGCTCGTTGCTCAAGTCAAACTTTTCGTAATGCTCGAGAGCTCGTTTCGAGTAACGAACCCCATTGAAGTCAATGGGGGACTCGAGCATTTTTGTATGCAACCGATGCTCTGTATTGGTGATGACTTGTGAAACACCTGAAAACATCAGAAACTCATGGAAACACCACAGAAATGGGTAGAGAACGGCAGGGGCAGCATGCATGGCTGCATCCGAGGCTCCCAGGTCCCACTATTAAGCCAAAATGGGGGCAAGAGCCTGGCCGTCAACCCCCTGACAATTTACTTTGGACAAACCCTCATTAGCAAGGCACACGCACTGGCACATCTAAGCTAAACACCACACTACCTGCAACCAAAGACAATCACTGCCTGTGGGTGACACCGCTGCCTCTTCTCCTGGGTTACATGCTGGCATTGCTGTCCCATCCCCCGCAAGACCCTACGTCCACAGCACACACAAAATTGTGCCTGCGCAGCATTCAGCTGGCCTCATGCCACACGCTCGCTTCATAGCCACACCACCCTCATGTCTATTTATAAGTGCGCACTGAATGAGGAGGAACTGGAGGCACACACTGCAGAGGGTTGGCAGGGCCAGGCAGCGACCCTCTTTGAAAGTGTGGGTGATAGCCCACAATGCTGTTGAGAATTGATGATAAATTGACGTACAATCATCATTCCAATCCTGTGCCACCTCCGTTACAAAATTGTCAGGAGCCGCAAACATGGGCATAATGCAGACTCAGGTGCCAGCACTTCTACACATCTCCACAATGCAGCAATCCTCTGTGTGGGAAGCACGTGAGCGGGCCCGGGATCAAGCTCAGACCCTGCCTCCACTATGTGTGACCCAAGGTGCCGTGAATTACATAGCAATGGGAAATCCATGTGTCCCCACACAATTCATTCTGTGTAGGTGTCAGATAGCTCAACACCGCAATGGAAAGTCCTTGAGTTCCTTGGGCTCGCCTATGCTGTGGGTGTACAAAGATGGTATTACACAGGAAGAAATAAGAGTGCCTAAACATGGCAGAGTTTCACTCCGCCAAGGACCTCAGCCTCAGCCCCCATTTCTGCCCAAGTCAATCAGTGTATTTGTGCCAGATGGGTAAAACCCTGCGATGGGAAGTCTTTGTGCATCCACAGCATAGGCAAGGCAAAGGAACTGAAAGATGGTATTACACATGAGGAAATCAGAGTGCCCAAACATGTCAGAGTTTCACTCCGCCAAGGGCCTTGGCCCACATTTCTGCCCTAGTCAGTCAGTGTATTTGTTCCAGACAGGTAAAACACCGCGATGGGAAGTCTTTGTGCATCCACAGCATAAGCGACCCCAGTTACATTTCTGTAGCAAGAGTATAGGCGGACCCAAGTAACATTTCTGTAGCAAGAGTATAGGTGAACCTCTCAAACCATTCAGTAGCAAAAGTATAGGAGGACACCAGTAACATTTCTGTAGCAAGAATATAGGCAGACCCCTGTAACATTTCTGTAGCAAGAGTATAGGCGGACCCCAGTAACAATTCTGTAGCAAAAGTATAGGCAAACCCCTGTAATATTTCTGTAGCAAGAGTATAGGCAGACCCCTCAAACCTTTGTGTAGCAAGAGTATAGGTGGACCCCTCAAAGCTTTCTGTAGCAAGAGTATAGGCGGACCCCAGTAACATTTCTGTAGCAAGAGGTTAAGCGGACCCCAGTATTACTTATTTAGCAAGAGTATAGGCGGACCCCTCAAATCCTTCAGTAGCAACTGTATAGGCGGACCCCAGTAACATTTCAGTAGCAAGAGTATAGGCGAACCGCTGAAACATTGGTGTACCAATAGCATAGGCGAACACATGTAAAAATTTGTTTACCAAGAGTATAGACGGAGCCTGGAAAAATAAGTTTGCTAACAGTATTGGCAATGGCCTGAAAACGTGGTGTACCAAGAGTACAAGTGTACCCGTGAAAAATTGCTGAATGCCGAGGGCAGGTGACACCCGCAAACATTTTTTGAAGATACAGCTCGTTATTGGTTAATTTGTAACAGACCTGGAGGCAGCCCTCCACAAACATTGGTTTAAGTTTAACTTTTAAAACTTTAAAAACCTATAAAACTTTTAAAAAGAGCCTTTTGGGCCGCATAGAAATTGGCAGTTCAGCGTGAAGACATGCTGTTTTAGGAAGAGGAGGAGAAAGAGTAATAATATCCGATATGGATACACAAAGCTAATTCTCACCTTTTTTGGGGTGATAGAGGATGGATTTTTCTCCTGTTACAGCGAAAAGATTCTTTAGTATCTGCTGCTTTCCACCAGTGGAGAAGAGAAGTCTGGGAAAATCCAGCCTTTGTTTATCTTTATGAGGGTAAGCATGTCGGCGCTGTCAGTTGACAGGCAGGTACGCTTATCCGTGATGATCCTCCCAGCAACACTAAACACCCTCTCTGACAAGACGCTAGCGGCAGGGCAGGCCAGCACCTCCAGGGCGTACAGCGCAAGTTCCTGCTACTTGTCCAGCTTTGACACCCAATAGTTGTATGGAGCAGAGGCATCACGGAGGACGGTGGTACGGTCGGCTATGTACCCCCTCACCATCTTTTTACAGTGCTCCCTCTGACTCAGTCTTGACTGGGGAGTGATGACACAGTCTTGCTGGGGAGACATAAAACTGGCAAAGGCCTTGGAAAGTGTTCCCCTGCTTGCGCTGGATATGCTGCCTGATCCCCACGCCTCCCCTGCTAGTTGGCCCTCTGAACTGCGTCTTCTACCGCTAGCGCTGTCAGATGGGAACTTTAGCATCAGCTTTTTTTTCACCAGGGCCCTGTGGTATTGCATCACTCTCGTATCGCTTTCCTCTTCGGGAATGAGAGTGGAAAGGTTCTCCTTATACCGGGGGTGAAAAGGGTGTACACCCAGTAATCCATGTTGACAAGAATGTGTCTAACGCATGGGTCACAGGAAAGGCAGCCTAACATGAAGTAAGCCATGTGTGCCAAAGTCCAAGTACGCAAAACATCGCTGTCCTCACTAGGAGGATGCACCTCCTCCACGCCCTCCCCCTCCTCCTCCTCATCCTCCTCTAAAACCCGCTAAGATATAGACGTGAGGGTGGTCTGGCTATCAAGCGACATACTGTCATCCCCTTTCTCCTCTTCTAACTGCAAAGCGTCAGCCTTTATGCTAAGCAGCGAACTTCTCAGCCGCATCGCCGCTCACCATTTGAGTAGACTCTTCAAAGTTTCCGAGGACCTGGCAGATGTTGGCCATCCATGCTCACTCCTCTGTAAAGAACTGCGGAGGTGAACTACCACTCCGCCACCCATGTTGCAGCTGGTACTCCACAATTGCTCTACACTGCTCGTGCAGCCTGGCCAACATGTGTAGCATAGAATTCCAGTGAGTGGGCACGTCGCACAGCAGTCGGTGCTCTGGCAGCTGAAACCGATGTTGCAGTGTCCTGAGGGTACCAGCATCCGTGGTGGACTTTCGGAAATGTGCACACACATGGCGAACCTTGCCGAGCAGGTCAGACAAGTGGGGGTAGTTTTTCAGAAACCGCTGAACCACCAGATTGAGGACGTGCGTCAGGCATGGCACGTGTGTGAGGCTGTCAAGCTACAGAGCCGCCACCAGTTTGCGACCATTGTGACACACGACGATGCCCGGTTGTAGGCTCAGCGGCGAAAGCCAGAGGTCGGTCAGACCCTGTAACAGTTTGGGGGCCGTGTGTCTCTTGTCACCTAAGCTGAATAGTTTTAACACAGCCTGCTGACACTTGCCCACTGCTGTACTGCCGTGCTGTGCTCTACCACCTGCTGGCGACGTGCTCACACTATGTATTTGAGAGGTGGTGGAGGAGGAGGAGGGGGGGGCTTGGAGGAGGTGGCATAATACGCCGCAGATACCAGCACCGAGGTAGGACCCGCTATTCTTGGTGTGGGTAGCATGTGAGCGGTCCCAGGCTCTGACTCGGTCCCAGCCTCCACAAAGTTCACCCAATGTGCCGTCAGGGAGATATAGTGGCCCTGCCCGCCAGTACTTGTCCACGTGTAAGTCATTAAGTGGACCTTCCCAGTAACAGCCTTGTTGAGGGCACAGGTAATGTTATGGGAGATGTGCTGGTGTAAGGAGGGGACTGCACACTGGGAAAAATATTGGCGACTGGGGACCGAGTAACGTTGGACCGCCGCCGCCATCATGTTTTTGAAAGCCTCCGTTTCCACAAGCCTGTAAGGCAGCATCCCCAGGCTGATTAATTTGGCAATGTGCACGATTAAAGCTTGTACATGCGGATGGGTGGCGGTGTATTTGCGCTTTCGCTCCAATGCTTGTGTTAGCGACAGCTGAACGCTGCACTGAGAAACATTGCTAGAGGCCGGTGGGGGTGAGGGTGTGGGTGCTGGCCAGGAGATGCTCGAGCCTGCGTCCTGGGAGGGGGATTGGATCTGTGGCACAGGTTGTGGCACAGGGGAAGAGTCAGTGGTGTGACACGGAGGCGCTGAATGGCCTTCGTCCCACCTTGTGGGGTGCTTGGCCATCATATGCCTGCGCATGCTGGTGGTGGTGAGGCTGGTAGTGGTGGTTCCCTGGCTGATCTTGGTGCAGCACAAGTTGCACACCCCTGTTCGTCAGTCGTCCGCGCTCTCACTGAAAAACATCCACACCTTTAAACATCTAGCCCTCTACACAGAGGCTTGCTGCAAAGGGGTGCTGTGGGTAACACTTGGGGGATTCTTTGTTCTAGCCCTACCTCTCCCCCTTGCCATCCAACTGCCTCTTTCTACCTGTCCTGCTGCTGCACTTGCCTCCCCCTCTGAAGACCTGTCTTCATTAGGCTTAGCAAGTCAGGTGGGGTCAGTCACCTCATCGTCCAGCAGCTCTTCCTCCGAATTCTCTGTGTGCTCCTCCCTAGGACTTACTGCCCTTACTACTATCTCACTGACAGACAACTGTGTCTCATCATCCTCATCCACTGAAAGCTCTTGAGACAGTTGCCAGAAGTCCCCAGCCTTATCACCCGGACTCCGGGAACTTTCCACAGGTTGGGCATCGGTCACGACAAACTCCTCTGGTGAGAGAGTAACCGTTTTTTCTCCTCTGGGCAGGTATCTGAGAACAGTTCCTGAGAGTCTGCCTGCTCAGAATCTGTCATTTTCCTGGAGAGACGAGGCTGGGAGGAAGGAGGAGCAGCCTTAGGATTCAGAGGCGCAGTCCCTAGGCCGGGAGTAGTGGACTGCGAAGAAGAATGGGGGTTTAATACATTGCTGGACGCATTATCTGCCATCCATGACAGGATCTTCTTGTAATATAGGTCTACTACGCGGACCCGCAAATTGTGATGGGAAGCTGGGGAGCGTAGTGACTTGGCTGTCTCCTAATCCCTCAGCAGCCGGCTGTGATACACCCCACCCAGAAACTTGGTCTACGCCCACACCCTCACTTGGACGCCTGCGGCTGCATCCATGTCTTCAACCCTTACCCCTACTCCTCATCATGTCGGATTTAGAATAGAGGAGGGCTAAAATAAATTACTCCACCGTATAGCACTGAGAACTGTGGCTAATTTACCACACACAGAGACTTGTAGATACTGTAGGCTCTATGCTGTGACCGGAAAAAATTAAACCGCTGTCTTGTGCTGATACGTAGGGGTCATTTACCGCTCACAGAGACTTGTATATAATAGAGAGGCTGAATGGAGTGGGAGAAAAATAGAAAGCCAGTGGATAGTGCTGGTAATTGGGGCAACTTCATTACACCCAAGGAAAGGGTATTGTGCGATGCTCTGCCCAGGGGCAGAAAGCTTTAAAGCCAGTGGATAGTGCTGATAACAGGGGCAAATTCATCGCAAACCAAGGAAAGGATATTGTGTTACGCTCTGCCAGGGGCAGAAAGCTATACAGCCAGTGACCAGTGCTAATAACAGGGGCAACTTCACCGCACCCAAGGAAAGGATATTGTGTGATGGTATGCACAGGGGCAGAAAGCTATATAACCAGTGGATTGTGCTGATAACTGTGGCAACTTCACCCAGCACATAGAGTGGTATCTGTGAAATGCTGTTCTGCAGTGGGCCAGGAAATATTTGCGTACTATTTAGCGATGAGAGGGAGCTGCTATAGCTGGAATGCTCTGCAGAGGGATAGATGTTTAAATAAATAAATAAATTGGTGCACTACTGCTCCCAGTCAGCTACAACTGTAATGCACACGATGAGGAGTAGCCCTTAGAAGGACCGTTGGGATTCTTGAAGACAGGATCTTACTCTAACACTTTCCCTATATAAGCAGCTCTTTCCCTCAACTCTGCCTACGGCACTGCACACACAGAACAATATAGGTGTAATGGCCTGCAAAGGCCTAGATGCTTAAAAAAAAATGGTGCACTACTGCTCCCAGCCAGCCACAACTGTAATGCACACAATGAGGAGTAGCCCTAAGAAGGTCCATTGGGGTTCTTGAAGACAGGATCCTATGCTAACACCTTCCCTGTATAAGCCTCAGCACTTTCTCTAAACACTGCCAGCATGCATCTGAGGCGGGACTAGTTTAAGTACTCGGCGGTCACCTGATCTCACCAGCCACTCACTACTGTAGGGGGGAAGGGCTGGCACGTCACAGCAGGAAGTGGTAATGCTTTCCCTGCATGTTTATTGGCTAGACAATGGCGCTAAACATGCAGGGGGGAAATGCAATTGACTCGAGTACCGCATGGTGTTCGTCTCGAGTAACGAGCATCTCTAGCACCCTAATACTCGAACGAGCATCAAGCTCGGACGAGTATGCTCGCTCATCTCTAATCGCATGTTGTAGTCCCCAGGTGGACTTAAGAAAAAGAGAAAAAAAGATCAATAAAGTTTTAATAATTGTAAAAAAAAAGAAATCAAAGTTTAAATCACCCCCCTTTTGCCATATTTATAATAAAAAATTTCTAAATCATAAAAGAAAAATTCATATTTGGTATCGCCACATCCGTAAAAGTACAAACTATCAAAGGAGTGCATTATTTACCCTGCAAGGTGAACGTTGTTTGAAAAAAAAAAAAAAACGCCAGAAATGCACTTTTTCAGTTACCCTGTCTCCCAGAAAAAACGCAATAAAAAGCGATCAAAAAGTCATATGTATTCCAAATTAGTACTATCGGAAACTAGAGTATAGCGTGCAAAAAATGAGCCATCACTCAACTTCGTCGACGGAAAAGTAAAAAAGCAATTGCACGCAGAAGATAATTGAAAATTAAATGTCTTTGAAAAGAAAAAAACAGTGCAGTAAAAAAAAAACTATACAAGTTGTGTATCGTACTAATCATACTGACCCATAGTTACTCACCGCTCCCCCGCGCCGGCACCGGAACATGCAGTCTCGAGCGGGGGAGATACTCGGTAAAGGCAATGCTCACTCGAGCAATTGCCTTTAGCGAGTATACTCGCTCATCTATAGTTATGATGTCATTTTTGTTGCAGTTTGTGTGCCGTAGAAACAAGACACACTGAAAGGTGGCGGTATGTCGTTTTTTTTTTCATTTTACTCCACTTACAATTTTTTAAAGTTTTTCAGTACATTATATTGTACATTAAATAGCATAATTGAAAAGTACAACTCGTTCTGCAAAAACCAAGCCCTCATACAGCGACATCGATTGATAATTAAAGGAGTTCTGATTTTTTTTAAAGGAGGGGGGGCGATAATGGGGAAAAAAAGGGGCTGCATCATTAAGGGTTAATTAAATAAGTCCTTTTAACAAACTAACTAAGAGGCTTCATTAACTAGGTGGTTAACTCCATGACCAGTAAACGAACAACCAGTTGTAGCGGTGTGAGTTACCCCTGTGACCCCCTAACTTACAGAGTTAAATACAGCAAGACTTTTTTTAAAAAGCGTAAAAGACATACTGGATGTGCCAGAGACAAAACTGTCTAATTACAGAAGACCTTTAATGATCTAGCGGCGCAATGAATGTATGTAAGAAGATGCAGAAGAAGGATGTATGTATATAAGCCGTGACTACAAACAGTTCACTATAAACAGCCTCTTTACAGAGAGCAGTCAAAGTCATCATTCTGTGATAAAGGTAACTCTTTTAGTTGTTTTTTTTTGTATTAGATGAATAAGAGCCTTGTGTGCCGCAGTGTTAAATACAGCAGAATTACAGTCCTAAGCTCTCACTCACGATTTGAAGGTTGCGAGTTCAATCCCCGCTTGCTTCAGGTAGTCGGCTCAAAGTTGACTAATCCTTCCGAGGTCACTAAAATGACAAGCTTGGTGGGGGGTAATAAATAAGTTATCGGATAGCGCTGCAGAATAAGTTGGTGCTATACAAGTTTGTTTTACAAGATTTATTTTAATAAGCATAAATGGCTTGTTTATACTGTCCCGTATTTGATAAGGTTTAAACAGGATCTCTGGCCGGTACCTGCATGAATGTTACAGCTATGTATATATATATTTTTTTGTATATCTGACTCATAATGTTTGTGTGGTCTAGATTGATGTTGAGATGACAGTGTATTTTTTAATATTTAAATTAGATTTTTAATATCTTTGTCACATTTTGTTTCTTGTATTATATTATTAAGCATAAACAATGTGTTTACATAAACTGTATTTTTAATATTTATATTGGATCTCTGTCTAGTGTCTGAGTTATTCTCACAGAGCTGTATGCTCTGTGAAAACCGCATAATAAAAAGAAAACGATTGCTTTTGATATTATTTAGTGATCTACACAGATATGTTGTGTATAACTATGAAGCCCTTTTAAACATGTATAAATTTCTGTATTAGTATACACGTCTGGTAATCAGTAAAAAACATCTATAATCATATAGGATAAATGGATGGTTATTTATAGCTATATATGCAACATGTGTAATCACTGTATAATTCATAAACTGTGTTATGCTTTTTTGACCAGAGAATGAGTGGGTAGCTCCAGAAAAACCACTACAGCTACGATGTCAAAATCTCCAGCACCATGTACGGAACGCAAGACCGCATCGGTGAGGGTCGACAATCCGGAACTAAAGGCCCACACGGATCCGCACAGATATGTGCAGCTACAGATAGCGCGCCCAATAGAACCAACAGTAGTTCATGAACATATCTCCACCCTGGCTGCATGCGTCAACCCGCAACACCCCGCATTAAGACAACAAAATGGATGTGTGAGATACAAAGCACTATCGCCTACTTGTATACGCAAACGTTCAAAATGTCATATATGTGAGGGTCTGTGCTGAATTATTTGTAAAAAAGTTGCAGAAATTTGACGGGCACTTCTGCTCTATGCAAAATTACCACCCGAGGAAAGAATTGGTTCATTGATTTACTTAATTTCATTCCCATGCATCTTAGTAAACTACCACAGGCTATGGGGTTTTCAGGGTCATTTCCCCTACTTTTTCAACACTGATAAAAACCAAAATTATGTTGAGCCCCTACCTGATGCTAAATATTACACCCCCAAGTACATGATGCCGGATGAGAAAAAGAAGTTTGTGCAGTGGTATGAGGAGCAAAAAGGATGTACTTTTGTTTTAAAGGCAGAGCTAAAAGCTTACTGCAAGCAGGATGTTAAGGTATTGAGGCAGGCTTGTGAACGTTACGGAGATCAGGTAATGGAAATGTCTGAAAAAAAACTGTTACAAGGTATTGTGAGGAAAAAACAAAAACGGCAGAGAGACTTATCGCGTTTACTCGTTCCAGCACATCACCCAGGCTTCTGTATGTATGGCAATATACAGGTTTAAATTCCTGCCTGAAGACACTTTAGCTATTTTGTCTTCTGTTAATTATCACAAGGCCAAAAAAATGTTACTCAACCCCGGCCATTCACAGGCTGATATACGTGTCTCACAGCGAAAACGTAGTCATACAGCACACATTGAGAAGCGGTCAGTAATTATTATTTAGACAGTTACATGTATGTTGAAGGTTGTCATATCACGTTAGAATTTCAGGGTTGTTTTTACCACAAATGTCCCGTCTGCTATAATGAAAACACCAAAAATAACATCACTAAAACCATGTACAGTCAACTATACCAGGCTTTTTTAGCCACAAACACTCTTTACAACACACAGGATACACTGTACATGTTTCATGGAAACATGAGTGTCGAGAAATGGTTGAGAAGGATTCGTGCCTTCAGGATTTCTTCTTAAAATGCAGTTCCCAACAATGCTAGACCCCCGCAATGCCCTATATGGTGGCAGAACTAACGCCATACCACAAAGCAGAGCGAGACGATAAATTGTTATAATTTAACTAGTCTGTAACCCTTTGTCAACAAGACAAAGACTTATCTTAGAGGGCATCCAATGATCATTTACAAAAAACTTTGGCTACATCCAAAACTACTTTGGCATTGCAAGAGTTAAAGTGTAGCCACCGAGAGATTTGTTTTTTCTGGTACTGCCAGTGAAAATGAATTATAAATTGATTTTTCTCTCTGCTACACATGTGTTCTATATTCACAGCCAGTTCCATGTTCACATATTGTTGAGGAGTGCTCTCTGATTAGTACTTGGGGCATGATAGAGCTGGAGATTGTTGTGGAAAAAAGGGTACAGTATAGCACAACCCTACAAATTTTGTCATTTTCCAGAAACATCAGATGACCTGTTTACATCTTACATAAAACTACATCTTAGGGATAACTAAGAGGCTTCAGGGAACCCTAGCTGGTGTACAGACAATGTCAAGAAAAAAGCATACTTTTTTTCCCCACACCTTCTTGAAAAAGAAGGTGTGGAATTGCAGAGGGGCGAAGTAGGTGTAAATCCTGCTAAAATACAAATCTCCAAGCTTTTCTTAAACTGCTTGTGTGGAAAAAATTTGCACAGAAACCAAATTTCTATGTACCAGCATTATGTGTGACCCTGACAAACTCTTTGAGTATGTGTTTCTACCCCACTACGAAATTTCAAACCTGAATTTTATCGATGATGACACAGTCAACATCACGTGGAAATACAGAAAAGAGGACCAAACGGTCAACAAAAATATCAACATCTTATTTTACAACAGCCTACACCAGACTAAAGCTCTACTCACTTCTGGACAGACTGCAGTAACACTATTTTTACCACGGCACAGATTCTGTCATTTTTGTCCATCAGGAAGGTAAGTGGAATCCACCGTTAAGCAATTATCTGGGTGAATTGACCAGCAAGATTCCCGATGATACATAAATCACACAGTTTGTATCTGCGGGTTCCAAAACCTACGGATACAAACTAAATACAGGTAAAATGGTGTTAAAAGTTAAAAAGGCATAACTTTAAATGATGCCAACACCCAGCTCATAAATTTTGACAGCCTGAAAGATCTGGTTTTGGATTACCCGCATAACACATCCTCTGAAACTCATAATCACTAGGAACACTATGATGGTAGGTTGGAGAGCAATCCAGCTGAACTGAACGATATAATAAACGAACAACCTAATAAATAGAACTAAACAATATAATAAACAGAACTATGTATACATGAAATGAGAATGACATGTAAGAAAGCTATATAGTCCATCTGATTGCTTCTGCCTCAATTACAGGCAGTGGATATTTATCATTCCACAGCCCTGTGCATTTTTCGGAAAGCTACTGTTGGACAAAAACAAACATAACAATAGCTAAAACCTAAATTCAATAAGCAAGAGAGCTGCATAACTCACCTGATTGCTTTTGTCCTATGGACACACAGTGGCTGTTTATTATTCCACTTGTGCGCTTCATATGGGGAACTATTGTTTACGTTAATTAGCTCTCTGCCACTTACCCTCAGAGGATTAGTGAGTAGAGATAAGGGTCCAAGCAATATTGACAGGGGCCCTATCATCACTCCTCTTTTTTACTCTTTTTTTTACACTTTTTGACATTTTGTCAAAATTTACCTCAATTGTCACTTGTTTTTTTTGTTCGCTTCTTGGTCCTTTTATGTTAATTCTATAATAGAATTTTAATTAAATCTACAATAAAAGCTATATTTTAAGAGGTCGGACCCAGTGATTATGCTATATTCCCTTTTTGGGATCTCTCCCGCATCAGTGACTTTTTTTATCCTCTATAACTCGGAAAACCGTTAGCATAGAGAAGCCAGGGTTTGTAGGAAATGAGAAGTATTGGGACATCAATACAAGGCCGCTGCACAAAACACAGAGGTGTGTTTATACAAAGAGACATCTATTATATGAATTTAGAACCCTACCTTACAGTTATTAGCTCTGCTACTGTGAAATTCGCTGCTTCAGACACACAAACACCCGTGAACCCATAATATTGTTTGATTTTATACATGCCGGCAAAATTATATGATGGTCTGACTGTCTCTTTTCCTAACCAGGTTTTGTAATAAATAAGAGGTATCGGGTCACGGGTTTTAGACAAATGTACTATATAAATTCACGGTTATTAGCTCCGATGTGATGGTCACATGCTTGCAACACCCCTTCTCGTGTATTTTAGTGGGACCGTCTAACTCTGGAAGAAATTACTTTGTAAAACAACTGTTACATAACTCCGCGACAGATATATCGCACAAACCCGATAATATTGTTTGGTTTTATGCATGTTGGCAAAAAGTGTATGATGAACTGAGTAATTATTTCCCTAACATCAGGTTAATCAAAGGTCTTCCACAGACCTTTATTGACAACTTTTTTTCTCCCTACAAGGTAAATTTGACTATTGTTGATGATCCCATAGAGAGTGCTAGTGAAAACTGCAAAATGGAAAAAATGTACTTGGTCCTTAAACACGAGCTTAACAAGATAAGGCAAGCTGTTACAATGTCCCCTAACATACATCAGGCTGCTATTCATCACCTTGATGATAAAATTAGCTGTTTTACAGCGTTGTGACCTACCGGATGATGTGAAAATTAAAAAAATACACTGCTGTGCTACGAAGATACTTGGTTCATGTTAAACAGCATGCAAAAAAGCTAATAACTTTAAATGTTGTAACTCCGAGTGCAATAACAGAAAACGGCCATTACTTACTGAATAAGGAGTGCATATAGCTGCATCCTCTGACCATGCAGGTAGCTGACTACCAAATGAAGGAGCTAATTGCACCTGTGCGGGACACCGATGAGACAGCCATATAGAGGGGTGGCTGCTTGGTGTATATTCCCACACAGAGTGGATATAAAGTGGCAGGCCATTCTTATACATGTAGCTCACCATGCAGACCAGCAACCTATTAATGACTCCATAATAATTCGGTGGGTTCCCCTACACTTTCAACAGTAAACCACATTGGTACTGCCACCCTGGGCTCCCCCCTGGAGTCTTAAAGCCACACTGCATGTGAATGATAGATAATACATGCAAGGCATTAGTTGGATTTTGGCTAGGATGCATCAGCCCACTAACCACGTCACGGTTTCTTGCATTGTAGTGGGTCCCTACACTAATATAAATACATCACAGAAGGGGAAATATAGAAACATAAAAACAATCACAGAAAACGGCCATTACTTACTGACTAAGGAATGCATATAAATGCATCCTCTCACCACGCAGGTAGCTGACTACTAAATGAGGGAGCTAACTGCACCTGTGCGGGACACTGATGAGACAGCCACTCACACTGCCTCTTGAGATAGATGGGGGTAGCTGCTTGGTGTATATTCCCACACAGAGTGGATACAAAGTGGCAGACCATTCTGATACATGTAGGTCACCATGCAGACCAGCAACCTATTAATGATTATGTTACGGCACTCTGACCCCCTGAGCGCCAGGTGGGGTGCCCTGAACTTCCCGAAGGGACGAAGGGTTTCAACAAGTACTTGTGGAAAACCCTATGCACTTTCCACGTGGCTGGCAGCTCAAGTTCGTAAGCGAGCGGGTTAATTACAAGCGTGATTGTAAAAGGACCTACAAAGTGCGGCGCGAGCTTTAAGGACGGGACCTTCAGTCTAAGGTTCCTGGAGGACAGATACACCTTTTGACCCACTTTGTAAGGTTCAGAAACTGAGAGGCTTCCCCCACTGCGCAGCTGCATGCGAGACCCCACTACTTCTGGATTCTTTTGCACTTCCTTCCATCCCCCCTGCAGCACCTCAGTGGCGACATCAGCTGCAGGACAGGCAGACGGGGTAGGAAGAGGAGTCAAAACACGGGGATGCCATTGTGATTCTGGTAAGTCGGTAACAAAATCCACCGAAAGATGCGACCGGGGGCGCGACGGCACGGGCAACGGTCGCAGGGGACCCTCCAGACGCTGCCGGCGACTCTTGCCGTGAGCGCAAACAGAGCACCCCCTTACGAAGTCACGTATCTGATGAGACATGCCAGGCCACCAGTAGAGCCTGGAGCAGAGATCCCGAGTCCCTTGCACTCCCGGATGACCCGCGAAAACTGTCGAGTGGGACTCTTCAATAACCGTGAGGCGTAACGATTCGGGCACAAACCATCTGCCCTCAGGAACCCCTGGTGGAGTGTCCTGCTGAGCACTCTGAAGGCGGGGACTGAGCGCGGTCTCTACTGAGCAGAGAGGAAGGGGAGCAAGATGGCTATGGCAGGATGGTCCCCAATGAGTCAGTTCCCGGGTGGCCCAATTGAATTGGGGGTTGTGCAACGCCAACCACGGCATCCCTAGTACCATGTCTACCCACATTTTCTCCATCACCAGGAATGAAAGATCTTCCGAGTGGAGACCCCCCACCGTGAACTGTAACACTGGGGTCCTCCATCGTAACAAGCCCGTAACAAGAGGTGTAGCATCAATGCTAGTAAAACGAATTGGCGTCTTTAGCGCCACAAATTCAGCCATCAGGGGTCTAACGAAACGCATGCTTATCAGGTTAGCGGCTGCTCCAGAATCAATAAACGCCTGCCCTGGGCGGGAAAAGTTCCAGAATCTAACCTGACAAGGTACCAGAAGTTTCGGAAGTGCCTGAAGTCCTAGGCGATCCTCCCTGCAATCGCCTAGGACTTGGAGTTCTTCCGCCGGTTCAGACTGTGAACGCTGAGGCCTCAGGGGGTAGGTTATCACCCGATGTCCAGCTTTCCCGCAGTGGAGGCAGAGATGATGCAATAAACGAATCTGGCGTCGCTCCTTGGGGTCCAGCGGGTCCACCTCCATAGGCTCGGGAACAGAGACTGGTGATGAAGAAGGGGGAACAGGACAAACGACC
Source organism: Eleutherodactylus coqui (assembly GCA_035609135.1). Lineage (NCBI taxonomy): Eukaryota > Metazoa > Chordata > Amphibia > Anura > Eleutherodactylidae > Eleutherodactylus > Eleutherodactylus coqui. Next base: position 22,561,269 of record CM069405.1, on the reverse strand, counting down.
TCCCGCTCTCTACGGGCCTGTCTATCTTGCTTCCCCGCCCTGAGCCTCCTATCCGCCTTCACCGCTAGCTCCATAGCCTCCTTTAAGGACCCGGGAACGGGATGGGAAATTAACAGGTCTTTAACCGAAACCGAGAGGCCCTGCAGAAAAACGTCTTTCAGAGCGCTATCGTTCCATGCTGTATCACCCGCAGAGTGTCTGAAGTTAGAGCAATAATCCCCCACACAAAGCGACCCCTGATGCAACGCCAACAGCCGAGAAACCGCCAACCCCACATGGTCCGGTTCATCAAAGATACCCCCGAGTTCCTGAAAAAAGGAGTCCACCGACTGTAGGCAGGGGGAACCCTCGGGAATGGAAAAAGCCCAGGTCTGGGCAGAGCCCTGCAGCAGGGACATTATAAGCCAGACCCTCTGGGCCTCCGACCCGGAAGAGTGGGGACGCATCCGAAAAAATAAGCGACATGCCTGTTGGAAAACAAAAAACCTGTTCCTCTACCCAGAGAACACCTCGGGAAGAGGGCACTTGGGTTCGGGACTAGTTGAGGCGTCGGGCCCCTGCGACAACCCCCGCTGCTCCTGGGCCGCCATGCGAGCGGATAAATCCTGGACCAGGGCTTGCAGCTGGGTCACCAGGGAGCTGATCGCCTTCATGGCAAAAATAGTTTAAAGGGCCAGTTATTATGTTACGGCACTCTGACCCCCTGAGCGCCAGGTGGGGTGCCCTGAACTTCCCGCACCCCACTGTCCCTGCCTACTTGCCTCGGCCCTGGCTAACCCCAGGCGGACAACTGAACGGCGGTCCCTACCCTTGGCTAGGGACCTGGCAACTACCAGATGGAACTACCTAACAGGGGGCAAAGTGCCGACAAAGGAAGGCAGATGGAGATACCAACAGAAAATGCTGAGCACTAGACAAAGCTAGGGAAAGGAAGCTGACAAGCAGACTAGCGAACTGACGCAGAGCCAAAGCCGAAGCGGCGCGCACCGACCGCGGGACCCCGCGCTGTATGGTAACAGATTATTTATATTAGTATTTATATTAGTGTAGGGACCCACTACAGCGCAAGGAACCGTGACATGGTTAGTGGGCTGATGTATCTTGGCCAAAATCCAACTAATGCCTTGCATTTATTATCTATCATTCACATGCAGTGTGTCTTTAAGACTCCAGGGGGAGCCCAGGGTGGCAGTACCAATGTGGTTCACTGTTGGAAGTGCAAGACAACCCACCGAATTATTATGCATCATTAATAGGTTGCTGGTCTGTATGGTGAGCTACATGTATCAGAATGGTCTGCCACTTTGTATCCACTCTGTGTGGGAATATACACCAAGCAGCCACCCACATCTATATCAAGAGGCAGTGTGAGTGGTTGTCTCATCGGTGTCCCGCACAGGTGCAATTAGCTCCCTCATTTGGTAGTCAGCTACCTGCATGGTGAGAGGATGCATCTATATGCTTTCCTTATTCAGTAAGTAATGGCTGTTTTCTGTAATTGTTTTTATGTTCCTTATTTGTAACTCCCAGTGAAACTGGTCATCAGCAATTGTCAAACACTAAACCTGATAATAAAAATACTGTTCATGAAATTATAAGTTATGTCAGCCCCCATTTACACTAAAATGCAGAACTTTTGCTAAACAGGCTGTCACAGAATGGTGATTTTACAGCCTGCAACAATAAGGATGAATTCATCTAAAAGGGGAGCGCCATCCACAACTCCAACATATTGGACTTGATCCATCATGCGACACAGAACCATAGCCTCTGGATTGGTAAACTTTTTTGCGATCCGTGTTCAAGATTAATATACCTTCTACAGTCATAGGCAACCATGGTACTAGAGAAATTCCTTAGATGCTGAAAATGGGTTTAAATGTCGATTCTGTGTACGTTACCCTGCAAAGCATAAACCGGCCATTCACTTCCACAACTCCAGGATTAAAACAGGCCAGCTCGCTGCCTAAAAAGAGGACTCTACTGCTGCTTCAGGGCTTGGTCACACGGGCATTTTTTGGTCCGATCTGCAGACGTGCTTGCGATTTCATGAATGGGTGAGTGAGTGCTGCCTCTGATTGGCTGAGTGCAGGGACCAATCAGAGGCAGCTCTCAGCTATTGAATGACAGCTGAGAGCTGCTTCTGATAGGTCCCTGCGCTCAGCCAATCAGAGGCAACACTCACTCACCCATTCATGAATTCATGAATGGGTGAGTGAGAGCTGCCTCTGATTGGTGAGGGCTGTGACCAATCAGAGGCAGCCCATTCGGCATAATCTAATTCTCTCACCTCCCGATGTCATAGAAACTTGAAGTTTGGCACGAGCATTGATTATGTCGTAAATAGGAAAAGTTAATGGGTCCCAACTCGATTATTCAATTCTGGAGCAAAAAAATTAGCGTCCATATGTTACGTACAAAGTCTAATTCTCTCACTTACCAATGTCATAGAAATTTGAAATTCGGCACAAGCATTGATTATGTCATAAATAGGAAAAGTTAATAGGTCCCAAGTTGATTATTCAATTCTAGCACAAGAGAGCTGGCGTCCAAATTTTATGTACGTTATCTAATTCTCTCACTTCCCAATGTCATAAAAATTTGAAATTTGGCACAGGCATTGATTATGTCATAAATAAGAAAAATTAATGGGACCCAACTCGATTATTCAATTCTAAGCGCAAAAGAATTAGCGTCCAAATTTTACGTACAGAATCTAATTCTCTCACTTGAAATTTGGCACGAGCATTGATTATTATGTCATAAATAGGAAAAGTTAATGGGTCCCAACTCGATTATTCAATTCTAAGCGCAAAAGAATTAGCATCCAAATTTTAAGTAAGGAATCTAATTCTCTCACTTCCTGATGTAATTTTATATAAAGGAAACGTTGCATGGTTACCTTCACGTGGTGCTTCCTGGGTAACGCAAAGAACCATGGAAAATGGTGAACATATTATTTTTCTCGGTATCTCAAAAGTAACCATGACTTGATAAGATTTTCCGTGTGAACACCAGATAAACACTTGTACTGAATTAACGCGGGCGAAGCCGGGTATATCAGCTAGTCTATATATATAAAGACGAAAACCTTCACCGACTGACTGACACACTCACTCACTCACTCACTGACTTGCCACTAATTCTGCAACTTCCGGATGTCTTAGAAACTTGAAATTTGGCACAAGCATAGATTATGTCCAAAATAGGAAAAGTTAATGGGTCCTAACTCGATTATTCAATTCTAAGCGCAAAAGAACTAGCGCCCAAATTTTATGTACATAATCTGATTCTCTCACTTCCTGATGTCATCAAAATGTGAAATTTGGCACGAGCATTGATTATGTCATAAATAGGACATCTGATGGCCCCCAACTCGATTATTCAATTGTAAGTGCAAAAGAATTAGCATCCAAATTTTACGTGCGGAATCTAATTTTCTCACTTCCCGATGTCATAGAAAGTTGAAATTTAGCACGAGCATTGATTGTGTCATAAATAGGAAAAGTTAATAGGTCCCAACTCGATTATTAAATTCTAAGCACCTAAGAGTGTGTCCAAATTTTATGTACGGAATCTAATTCTCTCACTTGAACTTTGGCACGAGCATTGATTATGTCATAAATAGGAAAAGTAAATGTGTCCCAACTCGATTAATCAATTCTAAGCGCAAAAATATTAGCATCCAAATTTCACGTACGGAGTCTAATTCTCTCACTTCCCGATGTCATAGAAACTTGAAATTTGGAACGGACTTTGATTAATTCATAAATAGGAAAAGCTAATGGTTCCCAACTTGATTATTCAAGTCTCGGGCAAAAGAACTAGCGTCCAAATTTTACGTACATAATCTAATTCTCTCGCATCCCGATGTCGAAGAAACATAAAATTTGGCAATGACATTGAAAATGTCATATATTGGAGAAGCTTTTGCGTCCCAACTCGATTATTCAATTCTAAGCGCAAAAGAATTAGCATCCAAATTTTACGTACGGAATCTATTTCTCTTACTTCTCGATGTCAGAGAAATTTGAAATTTGGCACAAGCATTTATTATGTCATAAATAGGAAAAGTAATTGGGTCCTAACTCGATTATTTAATTCTAAGCACAAAAGAACTAGCGTCCAAATTTTACATTCGGAATCTAATTCTCTCACTTCTCAATGTCATAGAAACTTGAAATTCGGCACGTGCTTTGATTAGGTCATAAATAGGAAAAGCTAATGGGTCCCGACTCAATTATTTAATTCTAAGTGCAAAAGAATTAGCGTCCAAATTTTACGTACAGAATCTAATTCTCTCATTTGAACTTTGGCACGAGCATTGATTATGTCATAAATAGGAAAAGTTATTGGGTTCGAACTCCATTATTCAATTCTAAGCGCAAAAGAACTAGCGTCCAAATTTTACGTACGGAATCTAATTCTCTCACTTCCTGATGTCATAGAAACTGGAAATTTGGCAGGGCATTGATTATGTCATACATAGGAAAAGTTAATGGGTCCCAACTAGAGATGAGCGAACGTACTCGTCCGAGCTTGATACTCGTTCGAGTATTAGCGTGCTCGAGATGCTCGTTACTCGTAACGAGTACCACGCGATGTTCGAGTTACTTTCAGTTTCCTCTCTGAGACGTTAGCGCGCTTTTCTGGCCAATTGAAAGACAGGGAAGGCATTACAACTTCCCCCTGCGTCGTTCAAGCCCTATACCACCCCCCTGCTGTGAGTGGCTGGGGAGATCAGGTGTCACCCGAGCATAAAAATCGGCCCCTCCCGCGGCTCGCCTCAGATGCGTTGTGAGATAGCTGAGGGACAGTGCTATAGTGTTGGAGCTGCTGTAGGGAAAGCATTAGGAGTTAGTGTAGGCTTCAAGAACCCCAACGGTCCTTCTTAGGGCCACATCTAACAGTGTGCAGTAGTGTGGAGGCTGCTTTTAGCAGTGTTGCACTTTTTTTTTTTTTTGTGCTATATCGGCCGTGCAGAGCATTGCGCCCTGCAGTAATACTACAGGGACAGAAGTGGTGGTTAGGCAGGGAGAGTGTTAGGAGTTAGTGTAGGCTTCAAGAACCCCAACGGTCCTTCTTAGGGCCACATCTAACCGTGTGCAGTACTGTGGAGGCTGCTTTTAGCAGTGTTGCACTTTTTTTTTTTTTTGTGCTATATCGGCCGTGCAGAGCATTGCGCCCTGCAGTAATACTACAGGGACAGAATTGTGTAGGCAGGGCCAGAAGACATATATTATAGATTGAATATACGCAGTGGTCCTTTAGAAAAAAATCTTTGAAAAACAAATATTTGGCCTGCCTGTCACTCTGCTCAGTGTTCTGGGTCTGTGTCTGCTGCGGGTTGTAGTTCTCCAAATAAATATGCAGCCAGCTAAGTGTTACAGCAGGCTTGCGCCAAATTATTTCCTGGCTCTGAAATCACAGCTCTGTTGCACTTAATAACAGTGCAACACTGCAGTTCCGTGACACACACATCAGGGACAGAATTGCGTAGGCAGGGCCAGAAGACATATATAGATTGAATATACGCAGTGGTCCTTTTGAAAAAAATATTTGAAGAAAAACAAATATTTGGCCTGCCTGTCACTCTGCTCAGTGTTCTGAGTCTGTGTCTGCTGCGGGTTGTAGTTCTCCAAATAAATACGCAGCCAGCTAAGTGTTACAGCAGGCTTGCGCCAAATTATTTCCTGGCTCTGAAATCACAGCTCTGTTGCACTTAATAACAGTGCAACACTGCAGTTACGTGACGCACACATCAGGGACAGAATTGTGTAGGCAGGGCCAGAAGACATATATAGATTGAATATACGCAGTGGTCCTTTTGAAAAAAATATTTGAAAAAAATCTATTTGGCCTGCCTGTCACTCTGCTCAGTATTCTGGGTCTGTGTCTGCTGGGGGTTGTAGTTCTCCAAATAAATACGCAGCCAGCTAAGTGTTACAGCAGGCTTGCGCCAAATTATTTCCTGGCTCTGAAATCACAGCTCTGTTGCAGTTAATAACAGTGCAACACTGCAGTTCCGTGACACACACATCAGGGACAGAATTGTGTAGGCAGGGCCAGAAGACATATATAGATTGAATATACGCAGTGGTCCTTTAGAAAAAAAGATTTTAAAAAAATCTATTTGGCCTGCCTGTCACTCCGCTCAGTGTTCTGGGTCTGTGTATGCTGGGGGTAGTAGTTCTCCAAATAAATACGCAGCCAGCTAAGTGTTACAGTAGGCGTGCGCCAAATTATTTCCTGGGGTTCCGTAAACGAAGTCAGCCTCCAACCACAGGCCAATAAGCGGCACATTTAATTACAGCGTTCTGTTTCTGCACTACTGCTAATACACCATGCTGAGGGGTAGGGGTAGGCCTATAGGACGTGGACGCGGGCGCGGACGCGGAGGCCCAAGTCAGGGTGTGGGCACAGGCCGAGCCAGTGCGGTGGCCAGGGGTAGAGGCAGGGCCAGACCGAATAATACACCAACTGGTTCCCAAAGCGCCCCCTCGCGCCATGCCACCCTGCAGAGGTCAAGGTGCTCTACGGTGTGGCAGTTTTTCACAGAGACGCTTGACGACCGACGAACAGTGGTGTGCAACCTTTGTCGCGCCAAGATCAGCTGGGGAGGCACCACCACCAGCATGCGCAGGCATATGATGGCCAAGCACCCCACAAGGTGGGACGATGCCCGTTCACCGCCTCCGGTTTGCACCACTGCCTCTCCCCCTGTGCCCCAACCTGCCACTGAGATCCAACCCCCCTCTGAGGACACAGGCAGTACCGTCTCCTGGCCTGCACCCACACCCTCACCTCCGCTGTCCTCGGCCCCATCCAGCAATGTCTCTCAGCGTAGCGTCCAGACGTCGCTAGCGCCACAGTTTGAGCGCAAGCGCAAGTACGACGCCACGCACCCGCACGCTCAAGCGTTAAACGTGCACATTGCAAAATTGATCAGCCTAGAGATGCTGCCGTATAGGCTTGTGGAAACGGAGGCTTTCAAAAGCATGATGGCGGCGGCGGCCCCACGCTACTCGGTTCCCAGTCGCCACTACTTTTCCCGATGTGCCGTCCCAGCCCTGCACGACCACGTCTCCCGCAACATTGTACGCGCCCTCACCAACGCGGTTACTGCCAAGGTCCACTTAACAACAGACACGTGGACACGCACAGGCGGGCAGGGCCACTATATCTCCCTGACGGCACATTGGGTGAATTTAGTGGAGGCTGGGACAGAGTCAGAGCCTGGGACCGCTCACGTCCTACCCACCCCCCGAATTGCGTGCCCCAGCTCGGTGGTGGTATCTGCAGGGGTGTATGCTTCCTCCACTAAACCCTCCTCCTCCTCCTCCTACGCAACCTCTGTCTCGCAATCAAGATGTGTCAGCAGCAGCAGCACGTCGCCAGCAGTCGGTGTCACGCGGCATGGCAGCACAGCGGTGGGCAAGCGTCAGCAGGCCGTGCTGAAACTACTCAGCTTAGGAGAGAAGAGCCACACGGCCCACGAACTGCTGCAGGGTCTGACAGAGCAGACCGACCGCTGGCTTGCGCCGCTGAGCCTCCAATCGGGCATGGTCATGTGTGACAACGGCCGTAACCTGGTGGCGGCTCTGCAGCTCGGCAGCCTCACGCACGTGGCATGCTTGGCCCATGTCTTTAATTTGGTGGTTCAGCGCTTTCTGAAAAGCTACCCCCACTTGTCATACCTGCTCGGAAAGGTGCGCCAGCTCTGCGCACATTTCCGCAAATGCCACACGCACGCTGCCACCCTGCGGACCCTGCAACATCGGTTTAATCTGCCAGTGCACCGACTGCTGTGCGACGTGCCCACACAGTGGAACTCTACGCTCCACATGTTGGCCAGACTCTATGAGCAGCGTAGAGCTATAGTGGAATACCAACTCCAACTTGCGCGCCGCAGTGGGAGTCAGCCTCCTCAATTATTTACAGAAGAGTGGGCCTGGTTGGCAGCCATCTGCCAGGTCCTTGGAAAATTTGAGGAGTCTACCCAGATGGTGAGCAGGGATGCTGCAATCATTAGCGTCACCATTCCTCTGCTATGCCTCTTGAGAAGTTCCCTGCAAAGCATAAAGGCAGACGCTTTGGAATCAGAAACGGAGGCGGGGGAAGACAGTATGTCGCTGGATAGTCAGAGCAACCTCATGTCTATATCTCAGCGCGTTGAGGAGGAGGGGGAGGAGCATGAGGAGGAGGGGGAAGAGACAGCTTGGCCCACTGCTGAGGGGACAGATGCTGCTTGCCTGTCATCCTTTCAGCGTGTATGGCCAGAGGAGGAGGAGGAGGAGGAGGAGGAGGAGGAGGAGGGGGAGGAGCATGAGGAGGAGGGGGAAGAGACAGCTTGGCCCACTGCTGAGGGTACAGATGCAGCTTGCCTGTCATCCTTTCAGCGTGTATGGCCAGAGGAGGAGGAGGAGGAGGAGGAGGAGGATCCTGAAAGTGATCTTCCGAGTGAGGACAGCCATGTGTTGCGTACAGGTACCCTGGCACACATGGCTGACTTCATGTTAGGATGCCTTTCTCGTGACCCTCGCGTTACACGCATTCTGGCCACTACGGATTACTGGGTGTACACACTGCTCGATCCACGGTATAAGGAGAGCCTTTGCACTCTCATTCCCGAAGAGGAAAGGGGTTCGAGAATGATGCTATACCACAGGGCGCTGGTGGACAAACTGATGGTAAACTTCCCATCCGACAGCGCTAGTGGCCGAAGGCGCATTTCCGCGGCCCAGGTAGCAGGGGAGGCGCAGAGATCAGGCAGCATGTACAGCGCAGGCAGGGGAACACTCTCTAAGGCCTTTGACAGCTTTATGGCTCCCCAGCAAGACTGTGTCACCGGTCCCCAGTCAAGGCTGAGTTGGCAGGAGCACTGTAAAAGCATGGTGAGGGAGTACGTAGCCGATTGCAGCACCGTCCTCAGTGACGCCTCTGCCCCCTACAACTACTGGGTGTTGAAGCTGGACACGTGGCCTGAACTCGCGCTGTATGCCCTGGAGGTGCTTGCTTGTCCTGCGGCTAGCATCTTGTCAAAGAGCGTGTTTAGTGTGGCTGGGGGAATCATCACGGATAAGCGTACCCGCCTGTCAACCGACATTGCCGACAGGCTTACACTCATCAAGATGAACAAAGCCTGGATTTCCCCAGACTTCTCTTCTCCACCAGCGGACAGCAGCGATACCTAAGCAATACGTAGGCTGCACCCGCGGATGGAAGCATCGTTCTCTATCACCATCCAAAACGGGGACCTTTTTGCTTCATCAGTCTGTGTATAATATTCATCCTCCTCCTCCTGCTCCTCCTCCTGAAACCTCACGTAATCTCGCCGAACGTGCAATTTTTCTTAGGCCCACAAGGCTCAGTCATATAATTTTTCTAAACAATTTTTATACGTTTCAATGCTCATTAAAGCGTTGAAACTTTAACCTCAACCAATTTTTATTTTAACTGGGCTGCCTACAGGCCTAGTTACCAATTAAGCCACATTAACCAAAGCCATTAATGGGTTTCACCTGCCCTCTCGGTTGGGCATGGGCAATTTTTCTCAGGTACATTAGTACTGTTGGTACACCAATTTTTGTGGGCCCTCGCCTACAGTGTAATCCAATAAATTTTTGGCCCACCTGCATTACAGCTGACATAACATCAGCTGTGATGGGCACTGTAATGGGATATATTTATGTACCGCCGGTGGCTTCCTGGCACCCACCCATGCTGTGGGTCCACAGGGAGTTGTAAATGCATCTGTTTCCACTTCTAAAGAACCCCAGTCTGACTGGGGCATGCAGTGTGGGCCGAAGCCCACCTGCATTAAACATGACATTACTACCTCAGCTGTGTTGGGCAATGCAATGGGATATTTTTATGTACCGCCGGTGGCTTCCTGGCACCCACCCATGCTGTGGGTCCACAGGGAGTTGTAAATGCATCTGTTTCCACTTCTAAAGAACCCCAGTCTGACTGGGGCATGGAGTGTGGGCCGAAGCCCACCTGCATTAAACATGACAATACTATCTCAGCTGTGATGGGCAATGCAATGGGATATTTTTATGTACCGCCGGTGGGTTCCAGGGAGCTACCCATGCTGTGGGTCCACAGGGAGTTGTAACTGCATCTGTCCACTTCTAAAGAACCCCAGTCTGACTGGGGCATGCAGTGTGGGCCGAAGCCCACCTGCATTTAACATGACATTACTACCTCAGCTGTGATGGGCACTGCAATGGGATATATTTATGTACCGCCGGTGGCTTCCTGGCACCCACCCATGCTGTGGGTCCACAGGGAGTTGTAAATGCATCTGTTTCCACTTCTAAAGAACCCCAGTCTGACTGGGGCATGCAGTGTGGGCCGAAGCCCACCTGCATTAAACATGACATTACTACCTCAGCTATGTTAGGCAATGCAATGGGATATATTTATGTACCGCCGGTGGGTTCCAGGGAGCCACCCATGCTGTGGGTGCACACGGAATTCCCATTGCGGAGTTGTACCTGCCTGTGACTATTTATAAAAAAACGCGGTCTGACTGGGGCATGCAGACACCTTGACAGAATGAATAGTGTGTGGCACATAGGTTACCCATTGCTATGCCCACGTGTGCAGCTCCAGATGGAGGTAGCACAGGATTGGATTTCTCATTGCTTCTGTACAGCATTGTGGGCTATCGTCCCGCCCCTTTTAAAGAGGGTCGCTGCCTAGCCGTGCCAACCCTCTGCAATGTGTGCCTGCTTTTCCTGTGGCAGACGCCCTTATAAATGGACATGAGGGTGGCGTGGCATGAAGGCAGCTGAAGGCTGGGCAGGGACAGTTTGGTGTGCGCTGTGGACACTGGGTCGTGGGGGGGGGGGGAATTGGCAGCATGTAACCCAGGAGAAGTGGCAGTGGAGTGTCATGCAGGCAGTGATTGTGCTTTGTTGGAGGTAGTGTGGTGCTTAGCTAAGGTATCCATTGCTAATGAGGGCTTTTCAGAAGTAAAAGTTGTTGGGAGGGGGGGGGGGGCACTCTTGCCGCTATTGTGGCTTAATAGTGGGACCTGGGAACTTGAGATGCAGCCCAACATGTAGCCCCTCGCCTGCCCTATCCGTTTCTGTGTTGTTCCCATCACTTTCTTGAATTGCCCAGATTTTCACAAATGAAAACCTTAGCGAGCATCGGCGATATACAAAAATGCTCGGGTCGCCCATTGACTTCAATGGGGTTCGTTACTGGAAACGAACCCTCGAGCATCGCGAAAAGTTCGTCTCGAGTAACGAGCACCCGAGCATTTTGGTGCTCGCTCATCTCTAGTCCCAACTCGATTATTCAATTTCAGGGGCAAAAGAATTAGCGTCCAAATTTTATATATACGGAATCGAATTCTCTCACTTCCCGATGTCATAGAAACTTGAAATTTGGCACGGACATTGATTATGTTATAAATAGGAAATGTTAATGGGTCTGAACTCGATTATTCAATTCTAAGCACAAAAGAACTAGCGTCCAAATTTTACATACGTAATCTAATTCTCCTATTTCCCGATGTCATAGAAATTTGAAATGTGGCTTGGGCATTGATTAAGTCATAGATAGGAAAGCTAATGGGTCCCAACTCAATCATTCAATTCTAAGTGCAAAACAATTAGCGTCCAAATTTTAAATACGTAATCTAATTCTCTCACTTCCTGATGTTATTTTATATAAAGAAAGCGTTGCATGGTTACCTCCACGTGGTGTTTCCTGGGTAACACAAAGAACCATGCAAAATGGTGAACATATTTTTTTACCTGGTATCTCTAAAGTAACCACGACTTCATAAGATTTTCCGTGTGAACACCAGATAAACACTAGTACCAAATTAACTCAGGCGAAGCTGGGTATATCAACTAGTTGTAAAATATAAATATATCTCAGTTAACGTTATACATCTTTATGTAATAATACTGTAAACCATATTTTGTATTGTAAATCATTTATATATTCATATGTGCGCTCAATATAGATTTTTGAAACTGCATTTAGTCTGCAGTTTCATCTTTATACTACTATAATAGGTCCTGATGGTTTTGCGAAACAATAAAAGTGGAGGCTGGATAGACTAGGACTTGAAGCTACATAGCTTTATGTCAGCCTATAAATAAAGCCGTATACTCATAATAAAAGTATATACTAGGACTTGAAGGTATATAAGTTCATGTCAGGCTATAAATAAAACCTTATACTCATAATACAATTTATGTGCAGGGCTGCATACATCGTATAAGGGCTGGGGATACAATTTATTAGAATTCCGAGGTGTATAAACTTCATGCCATGGCTAGAAATATAAATAAAAGCCTAATAATCATAATAAACTCTGTGGAAGCGGGGGATAAAAACCATCAAATGGTGTCAAAAGGACAGGGGGTATGGTCATCACACGAGTCTCACTGAGTCACACTATCAAATGGGTCAAAAAGTGGCACCTGTCACTTTGCTAAAAGAGGGTGTTTGACAAGATATGTAGATGCTATGCAGCCAGCACCCATGCAGATCAGGTACCAGTACCACACTCTGAGGCAGGAGAATAACAAGGAGGTACATCAAGTAATGACTTTGGCCACAAAGAACAGTCTAGTAAGCACTCAGATATCTGTTGTGTTGGGACTAACCTCTTGGAAGACATTGCCAGACAGCACACTGTTAGGGCTTTTACCCACTAGCATTTTTTTTAGACCTGCGATATTTCTGCATTTTTTTAATGGGACTTTCTGATGTTAAAATCGCATCGCAACAAAATCGCAAGTGCACAAACTTGTGATTTTTGTGCGATGCGATTTTAACATTAGAAAGTCCCATTGAAAAAAGCACAGTGATATCTCAGCGTTAAAGGAAACGCTAGTGGGTAAAAGCCCGTATACTTCATAACATCTTATAGGTTAAATATCATTGCAAGAGTTGACTATTTGAAATGTCGACGTAGTCATTAACTGACTATGTGAAACACGGAAGAGGAGAGTAGCTATAAGAAAAGCTGCAACATATGCTGTATTAGCTGATATACCCGTCCTCGCCCGAGTTAATTTGATACAGGTGTTTATGTGTTGCTTGCACAGAAAATTTTATGAAGTCAAGGTTACTTTAGAGTAACTGAGGGAATAAAATATATATACACATAGAGGAGCATTAGATTCTCCTCAGGCTGCATGTACCGATGTCTCTTTACAGAATGTACTACCTCTCCCACCCTCCTCATTTGGGACCTAGAGAATGCTTGCACCAAATTTTACACTTGTAGGACACCAGGAATTTACATTACATAGGCGTCCACTTAGTTTTGCAATTAGCATTGAATAATTGAATTGTAACTAGAGATGAGCGAACGTACTCATCCGAGCTTGATACTCGTTCAAGTATTAGCGTGTTCGAGATGCTCGTTACTCGTGACGAGTACCACGCAATGTTCGAGTTACTTTCACTTTCATCTCTGAGACGTTAGCGCGCTTTTCTGGCCAATAGAAAGACAGGGAAGGCATTACAACTTCCTCCTGCGACGTTCAAGCCCTATACCACCCCCTGCAGTGAGTGGCTGGCGAGATCAGGTGTCACCCGAGTATAAAAATCGGCCCCTCACGCGGCTCGCCACAGATGCGTTCTGACATACTTTAGGGAAAGTGCTGTCTTGGTGGAGTTGCTATAGGGAGAGCGTTAGGAGTATTTTAGGCTTCAAGAACCCCAACGGTCCTTCTAAGGGCCACATCTAACCGTGTGCAGTACTGTGGAGGCTGCTTTTTGCAGTGTTGCACTTTTTTTTTTTTTTTGGTATATCGGCCGTGCAGAGCATTGCGCCCTGCAGTAATACTCCAGGGCCAGAAGTGGTGGTTAGGCAGGGACAGAAGACATATATTGTGAGGCAGGGACAGAACACATATATTGTGAGGCAGGGACAGAAGACATATTTATTGAATATAGGCAGTGGGCCTTTGCAAAAACATTTGGGGAAAAAAATCTATTTGGGCTGCCTGTGACTGTCCTCAGTGTTCTGGGTCTGTGCTGGGTGTAGTAGTCCTCCTAATTCATACGCAGCCAGCTAAGTGTTACAGCAGGCTTGCGCAAAATTATTTCCTGGCTCTGTGTTGGCTGTTAAATCACCGCTGTATTCCAGTCCACAGTGCAAAACTCTGCAGTTATTTGACATACTCCAGGGCCAGTAGCGGTGACGCAGAGAGAGAAGAGATATATTTATTCAATATAGGCAGTGGGCCTTTGGAAAAACATTTGGGGAAAAAAATCTATTTGGGCTGCCTGTGACTGTCCTCAGTGTTCTGGGTCTGTGCTGGGTGTAGTAGTCCTCCTAATTCATACGCAGCCAGCTAAGTGTTACAGCAGGCTTGCGCAAAATTATTTCCTGGCTCTGTGTTGGCTGTTAAATCACCGCTGTATTCCAGTCCACAGTGCAAAACTCTGCAGTTATTTGACATACTCCAAGGCCAGTAGCGGTGACGCAGAGAGAGATGAGATATATTTATTGAATATAGGCAGTGGGCCTTTGCAAAAACATTTGGGGAAAAAAATCTCTTTGGGCTGCCTGTGACTGTCCTCAGTGTTCTGGGTCTGTGCTGGGTGTAGTTGTCCTCCTAATTCATACGCAGCCAGCTAAGTCTTACAGCAGGCTTGCGCAAAATTATTTCCTGGCTCTGTGTTGGCTGTTAAATCACCGCTGTATTCCAGTCCACAGTGCAACACTCTGCAGTTATTTGACATACTCCAGGGCCAGTAGCGGTGACGCAGAGAGAGAAGAGATATATTTATTCAATATAGGCAGTGGGCCTTTGGAAAAACATTTGGGGAAAAAAATCTATTTGGGCTGCCTGTGACTGTCCTCAGTGTTCTGGGTCTGTGCTGGGTGTAGTAGTCCTCCTAATTCATACGCAGCCAGCTAAGTGTTACAGCAGGCTTGCGCAAAATTATTTCCTGGCTCTGTGTTGGCTGTTAAATCACCGCTGTATTCCAGTCCACAGTGCAAAACTCTGCAGTTATTTGACATACTCCAGGGCCAGTAGCGGTGACGCAGAGAGAGATGAGATATATTTATTGAATATAGGCAGTGGGCCTTTGCAAAAACATTTGGGGAAAAAAATCTCTTTGGGCTGCCTGTGACTGTCCTCAGTGTTCTGGGTCTGTGCTGGGTGTAGTAGTCCTCCTAATTCATACGCAGCCAGCTAAGTCTTACAGCAGGCTTGCGCAAAATTATTTCCTGGCTCTGTGTTGGCTGTTAAATCACCGCTGTATTCCAGTCCACAGTGCAAAACTCTGCAGTTATTTGACATACTCCAGGGCCAGTAGCAGTGACGCAGAGAGAGATGAGATATATTTATTGAATATAGGCAGTGGGCCTTTGCAAAAACATCTGGGGAAAAAAATCTATTTGGGCTGCCTGTGACTGTCCTCAGTGTTCTGGGTCTGTGCTGGGTGTAGTAGTCCTCCTAATTCATACGCAGCCAGCTAAGTGTTACAGCAGGCTTGCGCAAAATTATTTCCTGGCGTTCCGTAAGCGAAGTCAGTCTCCAACCACAGGCCAATAAGCGGCACATTTAATTACAGCGTTCTGTTTCTGCACTACTGGTAATACACCATGCTGAGGGGTTGGGGTAGACCTAGAGGACGTGGACGCGGGTGAGGACGCGGAGGCCCAAGTCAGGGTGTGGGCCTTTGCAAAAACATCTGGGGAAAAAAATCTATTTGGGCTGCCTGTGACTGTCCTCAGTGTTCTGGGTCTGTGCTGGGTGTAGTTGTCCTCCTAATTCATACGCAGCCAGCTAAGTGTTACAGCAGGCTTGCGCAAAATTATTTCCTGGCGTTCCGTAAGCGAAGTCAGTCTCCAACCACAGGCCAATAAGCGGCACATTTAATTACAGCGTTCTGTTTCTGCACTACTGGTAATACACCATGCTGAGGGGTAGGGGTAGACCTAGAGGACGTGGACGCGGGTGAGGACGCGGAGGCCCAAGTCAGGGTGTGGGCACAGGCCGAGCCAGTGCGGTGGCCAGGGGTAGAGGCAGGGCCAGACCGAATAATCCACCAACTGTTTCCCAAAGCGCCCCCTCGCGCCATGCCACCCTGCAGAGGTCAAGGTGCTCTACGGTGTAGCAGTTTTTCACAGAGACGCCTGACGACCGACGAACAGTGGTGTGCAACCTTTGTCACGCCAAGATCAGCTGGGGAGCCACCACCACCAGCATGCGCAGGCATATGATGGCCAAGCACCCCACAAGGTGGGACGAATGCCGTTCACCGCCTCCGGTTTGCACCACTGCCTCTCCCTCTGTGCCCCAACCAGCCACTGAGATCCAACCCCCCTCTGAGGACACAGGCACTACTGTCTCCTGGCCTGCACCCACACCCTCACCTCCGCTGTCCTCGGCCCCATCCAGCAATGTCTCTCAGTGCAGCGTCCAGACGTCGCTAGCGCCACTGTTTGAGCGCAAGCGCAAGTACGCCGCCACGCACCCGCACGCTCAAGCGTTAAACGTGCGCATTGCCAAATTGATCAGCCTGGAGATGCTGCCGTATAGGCTTGTGGAAACGGAGGCTTTCAAAAGCATGATGGCGGCGGCAGCCCCGCGCTACTCGGTTCCCAGTTGCCACTACTTTTCACGATGTGCCGTCCCAGCCCTGCACGACCACGTCTCCCGCAACATTGTACGCGCCCTCACCAACGCGGTTACTGCCAAGGTCCACTTAACAACAGACACGTGGACAAGCACAGGCAGGCAGGGCCACTATATCTCCCTGACGGCACATTGGGTGAATTTAGTGGAGGCTGGGACAGAGTCAGAGCCTGGGACCGCTCACGTCCTACCCACCCCCCGAATTGCGTGCCCCAGCTCGGTGGTGGTATCTGCGGTGGTGTATGCTTCCTCCACTAAACCACCCTCCTCCTCCTCCTGCTCCTA
This sequence comes from Eleutherodactylus coqui, assembly GCA_035609135.1. Lineage (NCBI taxonomy): Eukaryota > Metazoa > Chordata > Amphibia > Anura > Eleutherodactylidae > Eleutherodactylus > Eleutherodactylus coqui. The sequence goes on along the minus strand of CM069405.1, from coordinate 22,544,350 downwards.
CGCAACCTCTGTCTCGCAATCAAGATGTGTCAGCAGCACGTCGCCAGCAGTCGGTGTTGCGTGACACGGCAGCACAGCGGTGGACAAGCGTCAGCAGGCCGTGCTGAAACTACTCAGCTTAGAAGAGAAGAGGCACACGGCCCACGAACTGCTGCAGGGTCTGACAGAGCAGACCGACCGCTGGCTTCCGCCGCTGAGCCTCCAACCGGGCATGGTCGTGTGTGACAACGGCCGTAATCTGGTGGAGACTCTGCAGCTCGGCAGCCTCACGCACGTGCCATGCCTGGCCCATGTCTTTAATTTGGTGGTTCAGCGCTTTCTGAAAAGCTACCCACACTTGTCATACCTGCTCGGAAAGGTGCGCCGGGTCAGCGCACATTTCCGCAACTCCAAGACGGACGCTGCCACCCTGCGGACCCTGCAACATCGGTTTCATCTGCCAGTGCACCGATTGCTGTGCGACGTGCCCACACAGTGGAACTCTACGCTCCACATGTTGGCCAGGCTGTATGAGCAGCGTAGAGCTATTGCGGAATACCAACTCCAACATGGGCGGCGTAGTGGGAGTCAGCCTCCTCAATTATTTACAGAAGAGTGGGCCTGGTTGGCAGACATCTGCCAGGTCCTTGGAAACTTTGAGGAGTCTACCCAGATGCTGAGCCGGGATGCTGCAATCATTAGCGTCACCATTCCTCTGCTATGCCTCTTGAGAAGTTCCCTGCAAAGCATAAAGGCAGACACTTTGCACTCGGAAACGGAGGCGGGTGAAGACAGTATGTCGCTGGATAGTCAGAGCACCCTCATGTCTATATCTCAGCGCGTTGAGGAGGAGGAGGAGGGGGAGGGGCATGAGGAGGAGGGGGAAGAGACAGCTTGGCCCACTGCTGAGGGTACACATGCTGCTTGCCTGTCATCCTTTTAGCGTGTATGGCCGAGGAGGAGGATCCTGAAAGTGATCTTCCTAGTGAGGACAGCCATGTGTTGCGTACAGGTACCCTGGCACACATAGCTGACTTCATGTTAGGATGCCTTTCTCGTGACCCTCGCGTTACACGCATTCTGGCCACTACGGATTACTGGGTGTACACACTGCTCGACCCACGGTTTAAGGAGAACCTTTCCACTCTCATTCCCGAAGAGGAAAGGGGTTCGAGAATGATGCTATACCACAGGGCGCTGGTGGACAAACTGATGGTAAACTTCCCATCCAACAGCGCTAGTGGCCGAAGGCGCAGTTCCCAGGGCTGGTAGCAGGGGAGGCGCAGAGATCAGGCAGCATGTACAGCACAGGCAGGGGACCATTATCCAAGGCCTTTGCCAGCTTTCTGGCTCCCCAGCAAGACTGTGTCACCGCTCCCCAGTCAAGGCTGATTTGGCGGGAGCACTGTAAAAGGATGGTGAGGGAGTACGTAGCCGATCGCACGACCGTCCTCGGTGACGCCTCTGCCCCCTACAACTACTGGGTGTCGAAGCTGGACACGTGGCCTGAACTCGCGCTGTATGCCCTGGAGGTGCTTGCTTGTCCTGCAGCTGGCGTCTTGTCAGAGAGTGTGTTTAGTGTGGCTGGGGGAATCATCACGGATAAGCGTACCCACCTGTCAACCGACAGTGCCGACAGGCTTACACTCATCAAGATGAACAAAGCCTGGATTTCCCCAGACTTCTCTTCTTCACCAGCGGACAGCAGCGATACCTAAGCAATACGTAGGCTGCACCCGCGGATGGAAGCATCGTTCTCTATCACCATCAAAAACGGGGACCTTTTTGCTTCATTAATCTGTGTATAATATTCCTCCTCCTCCTCCTGCTCCTCCTCCTGAAACCTCACATAATCACGCCGAACGGGCAATTTTTCTTAGGCCCACAAGGCTCAGTCATATAATTTTTGTAAACAATTTTTATACGTTTCAATGCTCATTAAAGCGTGGAAACTTTCACCTCAACCAATTTTTATTTTAACTGGGCTGCCTCCAGGCCTAGTTACCAATTAAGCCACATTAACCAAAGCGATTAATGGGCTTCACCTGCCCTCTTGGTTGGGCATGGGCAATTTTTCTGAGGTACATTAGTACTGTTGGTACACCAATTTTTGGGGGCCCTCGCCTACAGTGTAATCAAATGAATTTTTAGCCCACCTGCATTACAGCTGACGTTACATTAGCTGTGTTGGGCACTGCAATGGGATATATTTATGTACCGCCGGGGGGTTCCAGGGAGCCACCCATGCCGTGGGTCCACAGGGAGTTGTAACTGCATGTGTCCACTTCTAAAGAACCCCAGTCTGACTGGGGCATGCAGTGTGGGCCGAAGCCCACCTGCATTAAGCACGACATTACCTCAGCTGTGTTGGGCACTGCAATGGGATATATTTATGTACCGCTGGTGGCTTCCTGGCACCCACCTATGCTGTCGGTCCACACGGAGTTGTAACTGCATGTGTCCACTTCTAAAGAACCCCAGTCTGACTGGGGCATGCAGTGTGGGCCGAAGCCCACCTGCATTAAGCACGACATTACCTCAGCTGTGATGGGCAATGCAATGGGATATATTTATGTACCGCCGGTGGGTTCCAGGGAGCCACTCATGCTGTGGGTGCACACGGAATTCCCATTGCGGAGTTGTACCTGCCTGTGACTATTTATAAAAAAACAGGGTCTGACTGGGGCATGCAGACACCTTGACAGAATGAATAGTGTGTGGCACATAGGTTCCCCATTGCTATGCCCACGTGTGCAGCTCCTGATGGCGGTGGCACAGGATTATATTACTCATTGCTTCTGTACAGAATTGTGGGCTATCGCCCCGCCCCTTTTAAAGAGGGTCGCTGCCTAGCCGTGCCAACCCTCTGCAGTGTGTGCCTGCGGTTCCTCCTCATGGCAGACGCACTTATAAATAGACATGAGTGTGGCGTGGCATGAGGGCAGCTGAAGGCTGCGCAGGGACACTGGGTCGTGCCGGGGGGGGTTGGGCAGCATGTAACCCAGGAGAAGTGGCAGCGGAGTGTCATGCAGGCAGTGATTGTGCTTTGTTGGAGGTAGTGTGGTGCTTAGCTAAGGTATGCATTGCTAATGAGGGCTTTTCAGAAGTAAAAATTGTTGGGGGGGCCCACTCTTGCCGCTATTGTGGCTTAATAGTGGGACCTGGGTACTTGAGATGCAGCCCAACATGTAGCCTCTCGCCTGCCCTATCCGTTGCTGTGTCGTTCCCATCACTTTCTTGAATTGCCCAGATTTTCACAAATGAAAACTTTAGCGAGCATCGGCGATATACAAAAATGCTCAGGTCGCCCATTGACTTCAATGGGGTTCGTTACTCGAAACGAACCCTCGAGCATCGCGATAATTTCGTCCCGAGTAACGAGCACCCGAGCATTTTGGTGCTCGCTCATCTCTAATTGTAACCCCTTTACTTTTCCTATTTAGGGCCGAAAGAATGGTCATGCTAAAATTCATGTTTGTATGACACCGGGAAGTTAGAGAATTAGGTTAGCAACATTATATGGGGGTGCCAATACTTTTGCACTTTACATTGAATAATCGAGTGGAGCCCTCTTTACTTTTCTTATTTAGGACCTAAAGAATAGTTGTGCCAAATTTCATGTTTGTACAACACCGAGAACAAACATTTCATAGGGTGCCAATATTATGCACTTAGCATTGAATAATCAAGTTGTGACCCCTTTACCTTTGCTATCTTGGACCTACGAAATGCTTCTGACAAATGTCATGCTTGTTCGACACTGGGAAGTTACATTACATAGGGGTGCCAATACTTTTGCAGTTAGCAGTGGATAATCAAATTTTGATCCCTTTACTTTTCCTTTCTATGAACTAAAGAATGCTCCTGCCAAATTTCATGTTTATACGACTTCGGGAAGTTAGACAATTAGTTTAGAGTCAGTCAGTCAGTGAGGGCTTTCACCTTTATTTATAAACATGAGGAGACGCTTCTGTAGTAATACTGTATAATGTCTGCTCCTCCACACACACTGACAGACATGAGGAGACGCTGCTGTAGTAACTCTCTATAATGTCTCCTCCTCCACAAACATTGACAGACATGAGGAGACACTGCTGTAGTAATATTGTATAATGTCTCCTCCACAGAAAGTTACAGATATGAGGAGACACTACTGTAGTAATATTGTATAACGCCTCCTCCTCCGCAGACACTGACAGACATGAGGAGACACTGCTGTAGTAATACTGTATAATTATAGATGAGCGAGTATACTCGCTAAAGGCAATAGCTCGAGCGAGCATTGCCGGCAGCGGGCACGGAGCTGCGGGGGAGAGCGGGGCGGAACGGAGGGGAGATCTCTCTCTCCCTCTCTCCCCTCCGCTCCCTCCTGCTGACAGCCGCAACTCACCGCTCCCCCGCGCCGGCACCCGAACCTGCAGTCTCGAGCGGGGGAGATACTCGCTAAAGGCAGTGCTCGCTCGAGCAATTGCCTTTAGCGGTATACTCGCTCATCTCTATGTATAATGTCTGCTCCTTCACAGACACTGACAGACGTGAGGAGATGCTGCTGTAGTAATACTGTAAAATGTCTTCTCCTCCGCAGACACTGACAGACATGAGGAGACAATGCTGTAGTAATTGTTACGTTCGTGTGGGCAAACAAGCACCAGGCGCACACGAACGTGACCCGAAATCACAGGTTGAAGGGAAGATGGCGAGACCCTTCCTAACAAGCGGGGCGATCGCCTCTACAGATATTGACTGATATAAGGAGACACTGCACAGTCTTTCCCCAACTTCTCCACAATGGCTGCAGGACTTTGACATGGCTGGAAAGCTCCCCCGCTGCCACTGGCACATTAGTGGCAGACAGTGCGGCTATTGGGTTTAGACGCAACCCATCCTAACCTCCCCGCAACTTTAGGTCCTGGCTTCAATCTTCACGCTAGACCCGACTAAGCCACAGTATTAAGAAGCGTCGAAGAAGGATGCAAGACCCTTTTACCAATGCCTTCCTTGGTGGTGGAGACCCTGATGGTGATAGGCAGCACTTCTAGGGCTCTGTATGATGGATGGCTGCAAATTTTTGGGTAGACATGCGGAGCTCTGAAGTGGTACATCTTCGGTCTCTAATGGCTAGGCTAACCCCTCCGAAAAATGGCATTTTAACAGTTGTTTGTGGACTTTTTATATACAATGTACATGTTGCAGTTGTTTTTGAATGTGATACGTAAAGGGTAAAACTTCTAAACAGTTGCTTATTAATTCCTAATCTCCAGATGCAATTCTGTGTTCTGGGGTATCAGTAATTGATCTCAAGAGTTTCCATCATCCTATAAAGACTCAGCAGTAATTCTTGTCTCAAAGCTGCAGGTGGTAAATGACGGTGGCCGCAGAGTTCACGTCAGACACTGGATTGGATGTAATGTGAGCTGCTGCTTGGTTTATTCAGGATTAGATGGCTATGTGAATTGTTGTTTTGTAAAGATTATTTAAGACTCTGTTAATGTTTGTTTCATTAAAAAACACAACGCAGCACCAAGAGATACCACCGGCATCCAATGCACCCTACTGATGTACTGTATAATGGCTTTCATTATAAAATTGGGATATTACATCTATCTATATATATATATATATATATATATATATATATATATATATATATATATATATATATATATATATATATATATAAGGTGAAAGCTCTCACTGACTGACTCTCTCACTGACTGACTGACTGACTGAATGACTGACTCGCCACTACTTCTCTAACTTCCTAATGTCTTACAAACTTGAAATTTGCCACAACCACTTTTTGGTCCAAAATAGGAAAATTAAATGAAACTCAAATATATTATTCAATGCTAAATGCAAAAGTAAGTGACCCTCTTTGTAATGTATGAAATCTAATTCTCTAACTTTCTGATGTTGTACAAACTTGAAACTTGTCAGGAGCATTCTTTTGGTCGTAAATGGGAAAAGTAAAAGGGCCGCAACTTGATTATTCAATTCCAAGTGCAAATGTAATGTAACTAATACCACATATCTGTTTAGCATAAACGTTAAATTTGGGACGACCATTCTTCAGGTCCTAAACAGGAAACGTAAAGAGGTTGCAACTTGAATTTTCAATTCTAAGTGCAAAATTAAGTGACCCTCTATGTAATGTAACTAAATACACACATCTGTACCGCACAGTCTGAGGAGAATCTACCACTCCTCTACGTGTATACATATTTTATTCCTCGTTTCCTCTGAAGTAACCACAACTTCATAAAATTTTCTTTGCAAACAACAGATAAACACCTGTACCAAATTAACTAGGGCAAAGCTGGATATATCAGCTAGTAAACAATATGTTTTTCTTACTTAAGGTCTCACACACAGAGTAGCCAGGTACAAGCCACCTGGAGTCCCCATAGCTCTCTAGGGCAGGGCTGAAGGCTGTCTGTGTCATGTGTGGTGTCTCCATACAGCACTGTATTACAGATATTTTTGCTAGTAGCAATGCTCCATAATACAATATACAATGGTTCTTTCCTATCAGATTTTGTAGGAATCCAAGAGGAAAACACTCTGTAAACTGCATACAGCCCTGTATTACATGCATAGATATTTTTGTTAATATGCTTGTTAAGGGGAGAACACCAGCACCATATGGCATCTTGATTCAATGCCCTGCAATTTTTCAAAAAATCAACTTTGCAAATAGTCTTGATTTAAAATTGTCTGCCATCTTGTGTATACAGATCATATGCAGACCTTTGCATCTCCAGACCCTGTGTGGTGTGATCCCGCAGTCATGTGTACTTGACTCTGTCTGTTCTTGTAGTGTTTATAGATTAGCTAGAAGAATGATGCTAAGAAGCTGACAACTTGCTTCAATCGAGTTTATGTGCATAAAATAGCAATTAATATTCACTCCCCATACTTCTTTATCACTGGAGGAGGACTGCCACCATACATGCAGGCTCCAGAACTTCTGATAGAATGTAACCTATGGAGGTCAGTTAGCTTAGCTTAGGCAATACATGAGTAGAGGTTACTGCTGATGGACTACTGGGTTACAAACCCCTTAGGACACTCCTCATGGAGTCTGAGGCCATCCTCTTATGTTATTAGCTACAGCCCACAGAAATGTAGATTTTGTCATAATCTCTTCATTATACTACCTTCTATTTTCTCTATGCAGCAACCTTCTCCACTATCTGCCATTTGATGACCCCAATGAACCGGACCCTGGCAACTGAATTTATCCTCCTTGGCTTTTCGAACAGTCTTAGGGTGAATATTAGCTTGTTTTTGCTGTTTTTGGGGATCTATCTAGTAACCGTCAATGGAAATGTTCTTATTATGAGCCTAATTCTAAGAACCACTAATCTACATACCCCAATGTACTTCTTCCTTTGTATTTTATCCTTTGTGGATCTATGTATGTCAACATCTGTTGTGCCCCGACTTCTCGCTGACCTATTCTCCACTCATAGGTTGATATCTCTTGGTGCTTGTGTCATACAGTTTTATACTACTCTTCTTATGGCAGGAACGGAGTTCCTGCTCCTTGCCCTAATGGCTTATGATAGATACATCGCCATCTGCCGCCCGCTCCACTATCCGGTCCTGATGAGGTGGAGCATGTGTTATTGTCTAACAGGCTTGGTATGGATATTTGGTTTCATGCTCTTCGTCCTTCCCTGCCTTTTGATGCCAGTTGACCTGTGTTACCCAAACCATGTTAATCATTTTATGTGTGAGCTTCTCGCCATCATACAGTTGGCTTGTGATGACACTTATTTAAGTAAAATTTTGACGCTTCTGACGAGTTTAATTGCAATTTTTCTCCCTTTTATGTTTATTATTGTTTCTTATGCCTGTATTATATCATCCATCCTAAGGATTCATTCTACAAGAAAGTCAAAGGCCTTCTCTACATGCACTTCCCATATCACTGTGGTGATATTATTCTATGGGACGGCAATGTTTGTATATTTTAGTCCATTATCTCAATCCTCCACCGACCAGGGAAAATACTTAGCACTATTTTATTATATTATCTGTCCATCATTAAACCCTCTAATTTACAGCCTGAATAACAAAGAAGTTAAGGAAGTTATCCAAAAGATGTTTCATAAATGCCTGACTAATGTGGACTCAACTGCTCCATAGAATTAAATTGAGGGAGATGTGTACATAATGCAAGTGGTCATTTCTTTATTGATTCTCCACCTGGATGCAGTTAAGATCCACCCCATCAGGTGTGATATTGGGTCAGGGGCTACCAGCCGTTATCATGGGTATAAAGTGACAATGTTTAATGCCATAAATGTCTGGGATTGGAATACTCACTTAAATGTTTCTTATTGCTATACAGTTATGCACAACTGCATGTGGTTGGGCAATTAAGAAGAGTGCATGGATCTATTGATTTTTAGAGAGAAAATACAAACACAATGAAAACCATAAATAAGAGTTTATAAGTTTTTCTGGGTGGACTACATAGGATGAACATTACTTCTTTATTGCCCTAATATGGCTTCAATGCCCATGACATTCTATTCCATACAGATGTCCTGTTGTGAGGTCACAAAAAGGCAGTGGCACTTCAGTCCCTTGGCACAGGGTGTAACTACAGCGGATGCAGGGCTATTATTCGCTATTTGGCACTTTAGCCTTAGGAGACCAAAAAGCTCCTCCATCACATAAGAAGACATCAGTATGATAAACAGTACATGGTGGGTGTGGGCCTTGTTACATATTTTACATTGGGGCCTAAGAGCTTCTAGTTATGCCTCCGCCTTGGGAGGACCATTTTGACGGCTCTTGAGACACTAAATCCATGAAATGACATCATAATTGGGATGCAACATTATGGTGCTGAAAATAGGTCCCTGGAAAAGATTTGTTTGTTTTCCATGACATTGGAAACTAGGTGTGTGTGTGTGGGGGGGGGGGGGGGGGGCATTGCAGGAATTGTAATTCCAGTAAATACTAGAAAACCAGGGTTTGGTACACAGGTTTGTTGGGATAGAACAAATCAAAGAGTCAGGCCATAACCCTGACTTATTTTTTATATTGAAGCCAGTAAATATAATGTGTTTCAAGGCAATATACCCCTTTATCAGATGTTGCTGGAATGTGCTCAGTTGTGGTCTTGGGATCAGCTTAATTCGGGGCCGTAAAAACATGTTGACTCTGAAGAATAAAGCTGCGGAGTCGGGGAATGTGACATCTTCATGCTGTCAGTTACAAGAGGTACCTGAGAACCTGGAGCTGTCATCGGGCGCTGCAGTTGTCAGTCTCCTATCACACGGTCACCATTATCCAATGGATAATGGCGATCATATAATGGTTGAAAAAAAGGTAAAAAGTTAGTTTCATCTCCCCCAATGGATATGATGCATGCGGAGAGATGAAACTTCTTATTGGAGGCCCCTGGATTCGTCCCCCGATGCAATCATCCTCCAAAGACCTTCCCCGCTTTCAGCGCATGCAGCTGCAATCAAAATAGTCAGTACATGCACAGAAGCCAGAGAGAGAACAGACAATTAAAAATCTGCTTGCTCCGGGCCACCAAAGGTAGCTGAGAGCCTGGAGCAGTGACTGGAGACCTCGCTAAGCAGTCACTGATCATGTAATCGCCATTATCCAATGGTATAAAAAGGTAGCAATCTATCTTAGACCGGTCTCACACGACTGGAAAGTAATTGTGGATTCCGCAAGCTTTTTATCTGCGGTAATACACGGATCAATCAAATGCCTTGGATTGCACAGTTCTGTTCACATTTGTGAGTCGGAATTCCATAATTCGCTTGTAGAAAATAAAACACAGCATGCTCTATTCTACTGTGGATATCTGTGACACAGGGACTATTGTGCTCTATGGTCGCAGATATACCTGGACCCCATGTGCCACATACTCGGGTACCCTCATTATCTCTAAGGGATGGCACAGGAAATATAAACATACAGAAAAGGTGTACTGTGCATGACCACCTGTGTGAATATGCAGTCATGTGTATAATGGGTATGTAATTTAGAAAAAGTCCCAGGGAACGCCAACTTTCCTGCAGTTCCAGGAGTAGCTTGTTGAGTGCCTATTGTTTGAGACCACCCCACTTCAACAAGCTTACGAGTCTGAGGAGGTGTGAAGGCTCAAAGTGCACCACTTCCTATACCCCCCTTCTTCCACTGAGGTAAAAAAAAAAAGTGATGGCTTTACAGCAAGCATGAGAAAAGGGATACACCGCTTAACAGCCCATGTGCCTATCCCAACTAGTTTTTTGTAATTAGCCCCACACGGTTTTACATTATACCTTTTATCTAAGATTTAGGGAATGCCAAAAAGGCGGGTGGGGAATCTTTTTAGGGAGTCAATTTTTTTTTCTGCACGAGTGTGCAATGGGGCCTGGTATTTATTCAGCTGTGGCCTGGAAGCCAATGGATGATCCCTCCATTGTGGGCCTAGCCATGAGTCTAGTAAGAATATTGGGCTGCAGTGGGTATGATTCTGAACACAGGGCAAACAGGGGTATCCATATTGGGGTGTAAGTCTTTGGTGGATTTTCATCTCCACTTTTCAAAAGGCATAACTTTATATTTTTCCATTGCCATGGCCATATGAAGGCTTGTTGCTAGCATGGTAAATTGTAGTTTTCATTGGTACCATTACACATACAGATCTACTACATTCATCCTGACCCCACACATCACACACAGCACATAACACACACAGCTCTACTACATTCCAATTCACACACATACGGCTCTGCTACGTATTACATCCATTATGATCCGCAAACATCACACACAGCTCTACTACATCCATCCTGATTCACACACATGCCATACACAGCTCTGCTACATCCTGATTCACACGCACACACAGCTCTGCTACATCCACACACACAGCTCTCCTACATCCATTCTGATTTTCACACATCACCAGACTCTTGGATACAGTGATCATCCCCTGGTCTTATTGATTCCTGACTCCACCCACGCAGGTGATCACATGGCGGTGACATTGTCACAGGTCCTGGTGGCTGCTGTCGGGTTATAAAGTATACAGCACTTTCTACCAAATTGCACAATGCCAGTAATGTCACCGCAGGTCCTTCAGGCCACCGGATCTCTTTTACTAAACTACACAATGGCTACTCCCACAGTAGTGATGTCACCGCAGGTCGTTCACCCCACTGTATCACTGAGGTAATGGTAGGTCGGTGTCTTCTATCAGGATTGCTAAGTTGTGTCTGAGATAATAACGGCTTAGTTGTATTCTCATTTTGTTATTTTTGTTCTCCACTTTTCAGGAGCCCTAACTGTGTTGTTCTTCTGTCGGTCAGGCTCTGTGTTTTATATATGTTGTAGGACCTTCAATGATGTCACCAGGGGGCAGAGCGATGACGCCACCATGGGTGGATCATCAGAAGCACTCACATACATACTAACGGACAAGTGATCGTTAGTAGTTTGACTGCATAATTCTAACGGTGTCTGTAACATCTTTTCTATTGGCAACCTGACATGATAAAACATATTTTGGTGCTGTGAATAGGATATGATAGAAAATGATATATAACTAGAATAAACCACCCATATATTGGGTCAAAAGATGAGAAGAGAGGGGGCGGAGGCTGAGCGGGATGGAGTGCTGAGAGTGAAGCTCCGTCCCAGCGGCACCTAACGGGACCCTATTCAGCTAACAAAAGTCTTACCATGGCGAAGACAAGTAAGGAAAGAGGCAGTGATCTTCAGAGCATCCCCCGATCGAGCAAGGGACAGGTAGATATGCAGCGGTACTTAAAAGAACGGAGCGCTTGGTCCCTGTATGAAGCACCCAAGATGGCGCCCACCCAGGAGTTAAGCAAGGCTGTCGGAGGAGACAGAGAGGAGGAAGCTTTCTCGGAGGGAGATGAAGGTGAGATCATCTCTAAAGCTTTCATGAGGGATCTGCTGACATGCACCATGAGACCTGTGCTGGCAGAGCTGGGAGAAATTAAAGAAGAAATGAAGCTCCTGGGCAGACGAGTGGAGAGTCCTCTTTTTCCGTTTGGCCTTGGCATTTCACACAAAGGGCGGAGGCTGAATATCTGCTCACCGGAGGACCTGCAGAACTGCTGGCAGATCTTAGAATTAGAACCCATAGAATTGCCCTGCTGGCTGCCCATCCCTGATCTCCCACGTTTTCCTCGACTGGAACCCCCTGAAAGATGGCAACCGGTGGTGAATGTGAAATCCCCTAGAGGGAAAAAGAAGAAGGCACGGGAGGAGACCGCGGGTTACGACAACTGAAGTAGATGTTATTTCACTGGGCGGTATTTCCTCTGCTCCTATTTTGTTTTTTTTTTGCTCTTTATGACATGCTGTTCGCATAATGTTTCAGGAGCTTTGTGGCTTGCCCGACTCTTACCACCATGCTCAGACCAGTAGCAACGCTGCTGGGGGGAGAAGCTGAGAACAGAGGTTCTCCCAACTGAGCGGGCCGCCCCTAACCGCCTTTTTGAGCCTTCCTTCTCTCTTTTGAGGGCTCATCTGATGTTCCTCTGTTTAACATTTTCTTATCTGTCTCTCTCTGAATGTATCAAAATACACTTAATTACCTATGTCTGTTCTCCCCCCCCCCCCCTCCCTTCCCGCATGGGTCCTAATTGGTGCCTGTCAGGTCGGGATGTGAATAGTTTTCTCCTGCGATTGTACCGTAGTTGTAGTCGCTTATTTCGCTCGCCCGCATACTTGGAGGGCGCTTTCTAAATCTTTTTTGGGAAGCCCGCTCCATCCTTTTCTGTCTGAGTTTTACTTTCTTTTTCAAGCTTTTATCTGTTTTACCCACTTTACCTCTGTCTAGGATTAAGTTCCTACTTTCCCCCCTACCTTGTGTGCCCCTCTGACCCTAGCCTTACCAACTCTCATCCCCCTCCTCCCCCCTCTGTCCCACTTAAAAGAGCCGATTGTTACAGCCAGTTCAACAGATAAGTCTAGGACCACAGTAACATTACCTTTACAATCCATACTCGTAGGCTAGCCTCCACCGGAACTGGTCCTCTTATCTCATGATGGACGACTTACGGATCACGTCCTTTAATGTGAGGGGCCTCAACTCTCTCGTCAAGAGACACAACGTTACCCTGCTGGCTAAAAGGTATGGCACAAGCATTCTTCTTTTGCAGGAGACACTCTTTAAAAAAGCTAAATGTCTCTCCCTACCAGGAAGACAATTTGAGCAAAGTTTCCACTGCGCCCATCCCTCCTCGGCCTCCAAAGGGGTGTCAACCTATTTTCACAAATCTACAAACTTCTCCTGTCTCTTCCAGTATAGGGATGAGGAAGGCAGAGTCCTGTATCTAATGACCATAGCAAATCTCTATGCCCCAAATGTAGACCAAATTCCTTGGCTAATCAAACAACTGACAACTCTGAGTCACTTTGCAGAGGGCCATTTGATTCTGGGAGGCGATATTAATGTCGCTCTCCACCCATTGGTCGATTCTTCGGTGGGACGCTCGCATATCTCACAGTCAAAACTGAAAAGGCTTTCCCATGTCCTTCAAGATTTAAATTGGGTGGATGCTTGGCGCCTTCTGAACCCCTCTACAAAGGACTACACCTATTTCTCCCAGGTGCACTCGTTCTTTCAAAGGTTGGACTAGCTCTTTGTCTCCTCTGACCTCCTGGCGCGCCTTGGGGGAGCTAAAATTGAGATGATGACTGTCTCTGACCTCGCCCCAGGCCACATGGAAATCCGCCCGTTACACCCTAAACCCAGAGAGTGGAGATGGCGGCTCAATGCATCACTATTAGTCTCTCATGAAGAGAGAGATTGCCTCTCCAAACTCATTGAAGAATTTTTTTCAGGTGAATACGGAGGGTGGTCCCGAGGCTCCATTGGTCTGGGAGGCCCACAAGGCCTTTGCTCTGGGTTTATTGATAGCATTGGGCTCTAAAACTAAAAAACTTCCACAAAAAGCCATAGATGACAAACTCAGCAAAATTGCCAAATTAGAACAGATGGTGAAACTTTCCCAAACCCAAATCATCATGGATAGTCTTACAGAGCTGAGGAGGGATCTGAAACAAGCCCTTGAATCAAGATTTAACAAAAAACATTTGTTTTTAAAACACGCAGTCTATGCGCAAGGTAACAGGGGGAGCAAATGTATGTCCGCTTTAATAAAAAAAAGCGTGAGCAAAAAAAATGTATTAAATCTATTAAGACCCCTACAGGTACTTCGGTGACCTCCTTGGCAGATATAGCCAATGCCTTTCAGCAATTCTATTCCCATCTTTACAATATCAGACAGGACAACCTCCCCCCCCCCCCCCCCCCAGCAGGCTCTGATATGAAAAAACTGACTGAATCCATTCTATATCGGGCACAACTTCCGAAGTTGAGTGACAGTCAAGCTGACTCCTTACTAGCCCCGGTTACACAATCAGAAGTGGAATTGTTATTAGCTTCATGCCCTCATAGTAAGAGCCCTGGTCCAGATGGTTTGAATCTCCCATATTATAAATCCTTTAGTCCAATTCTGATTCCCAGATTAACAGAACTCTTCAACGCACTTATGAGAGGTTCTACCTTGCCCAATCAAGCCCTAGAAGTGAATAACCTTAATCCACAAAGAAAATAAAGATCCGGAGATAGGTGGCAGCTATCGTCCGATCTCCCTGATCAATTTCAACATTAAGCTTTGGCTCAAACTTATGACCAAAAGGCTTGAAAACTATATCCCCCTATTGGTCAATGAGGAACAAACGGGCTTTGCATATCCTAGTTTGGGAGAAAAAATATCCTAAAAACCTATGTTCTACCCATAGTGCTCTACAAAATCAGGATGCTTCCCATCCACCTACCAGTGAGCTTCTTTGGGGTAATACGCAGAGCTTTCTCCGGGTTTGTCTGGAGGCAGAGGAGACCGAGACTGGCTTACAGCCTAATGATTAAGAGGGGTTCGGAAGGTGGCATAGATCTTCCAAACGTCCATGATTTCTAACGGGCCTCCCATCTGAGCTATTGGATGGATTTAGTGCATCCAATTAAGGACCAACTACTTGTTTCCCTGGTGGAGGGTGCTGGAGATAACTCGCTTGTGGAGGATTTCTGATTCCCATCCAAAAACAAATGTAGATCAAAAGACTTTAACCTACTAATCAGAGGTTACGAAACTTCCCCTGAAGGGAGAGTTGGCACCGGACCCTTCCCCTTGCTCCCCATTAAGTTCTATCCCCAAACTTTTGAGCATCCCCTATGATCTAACCTCCAGGTCAGTCTGGAGGAGATTTAATCCTTTCAAACTAGGTGACCTCCAAGACCTGGCGCATAAAAATCTCACTGACATTCTTCAAACCCTACTACCGCAACAAAACCTTTCCTTCCTACAGCAGGCTTCTGTTAAGAAAATGTTCAGTGAGTTTCTCAAAAGATTCCACTCCACCAGACCCCTGACGCACTTTAAGAGAAGGCTGAAGGAAACTAACTCTAAATTCAGGAAAACAGCCTTTGTACGTAAACAATTTATTGTAAGGGCTCCTTCAACCAAACCATCTTTCTTTATTTTTTTGGGGAAAAAATTAGGCATTTCTCTCTCCTTGAGTGTCATAAAGTCAATCTTAAGCACATCCTTTGGCCTCTCCCCCTGTATCCTAGCACAAGAAAGCCACTACAAGTTACTTGTCAGATGGTACAAAACTTCTCAGTGGCTCTTTGCATATAAATTGGCACTGCATGAGAGATGCTGGAGATGTGAGAAGGAGCCGGGATCCTACCTCTATATTTGGTGGAGCTGCCCGATATTGACACCCTTTTGGCATGAGGTGGAGGAAGTAATGAGGAAACTTACTCCAAATCTCTCTATCTCACCAGAGATGATATTTTTGTGGAAACCCTCACCAGTGTTTCACCCTAAGAAGAATAGACTCATTGCCTTCCTACTAGATGCTGCTAAGGCCCTGATACCCCCACAGTGGCTTCAAAAAACCCCACCTTCTCTGGCACAGTGGTTAGAGAAGGTAGACACATTTTGTAACTTAGAAGAACTTTCCAGCTGGTCCAGAGGTTCCCATGATAGCTTTGTGCGGACATGGGGTCCTTGGAGGAATCTAAGGTCAGTGTCTTCTTGAGGGGGGTTGCTGGGAACCCCCGTTGAGATCAATCTTCCAGCCATTTCCCGGGAAATTACATCTCCAGAGGTTCGATCCCCAGCCAATATGCTTCCTGATGCCTCACAGGCTCGACGGGACTTAGAGCATGGACCCCCTGCCCAGTTACAACCCCAGTAAGACTCTGGGGAAAACCCCGACAACGACTACACTTAGAGTTCTCCTACCCCCCTAGGCATCCTTCGGATATGGGGCCCCCGTCACGGTCCCGATATCTACCCTCCCCTGCCGTCTACCTCCCCCAAGCTGCCCCCTCCTACCCCCCCTTCTCCTGGTCCCCACCCACCGTCCCCCCCCTACTGTCTCCAGTTCTTATTCTTCAGTTGTTATAGATTCTCCAGACCGTGGACTACTCCATGCAGTTCTTTTCTTTAATTGATCCATCTTTCATATACTTCAGAGTCTACTCACATAACACACCGAGGCGGATCAGTCCGTGCAAGTTATGTGTTATTTGAAAGAACGTGTTCTCATGAAGTACTTTGATCGTATAAGTGTCCGCTTCTATCCATACCATTGTTGTACACTGCTGTGTTATAAAACGAAAATTGAAATAAAACTTGATTTAAAAAAAAAAAAAGATGAGAAGAGAGACCAATCCAGTGGGTTTTAGGGAACTATCATAATTATCCTAGGAGGACTTTCAATTCCATCTTCAAAAAGGTGGAGTAGACTAAACAGCAGATTCCAAAAAGGAAAATGCTGTTAAAAAGAGTATCAAAAAAATATCCTTCCCAAAAAAGTGATATGACATGATTGAATTTAGATAGATACTCTATCAATGAATACCAGGGAATGTTAATGGCATATAAGTTCACCTGTATATATCGTTGGGGCACCTATCATTGCTGCACCTCGTGTGGCGCAGAGTACTAAAGCAGTAGAAATGCATTCCTTGGCACTCGCTCACGACCTTAAGGTTGCGAGTTCAATCACCTCATGGTTCAGGTAACCGGTAGAGATGAGCGAACGTACTCGTCCGAGCTTGATGCTCGCTTGAGTATTATGGTGCTTGAGATGCTCGTTACTCGAGACGAGCACGACCCGTTACTCGAGTCAATTCCATTTCCTTCCCTGCATGTTTAGCGCCATTTTCTGGCCAATAGACATGCAGGGAAGGCATTACAACTTCCTCCTGTGACGTTCCAGCCCTATCCCAACCCCCTGCAGTGAGTGGCTGGCGAGATCAAGTGACTGCCGAGTATATAAAACAGTCCCACCCGCTGCTCGCCTCAGACACACGCTGGCAGAGATTAGGGAGAGTGCTGTTGCTGCTATAGGGAGAGTGTTAGCATTCAAGAACCCCAACGGTCCTTCTTAGGGCCACATCTGACCGTGTGCATTACTGTTGTGGCTGCTGGGAGCAGTTGTGCACATCTTTTTTGTTTTCATCTTGGGCTATGCAGACTATTGCGTTCTCAGTCTGCAGCCAATTATACAGAGTATAGGGGCAGTACTGGTCAGGCAGGGACAGTGGTAGTGTAGAATCCTGTCAACAAGTACCCCAAAAAAACTCCTCCTTAGGGCTACCTGTGAGCGTTTGCATTACTGTTGTAGTGGCTCACTATTAGCCAGCTAGGCCTTTCTGCAGCCCAGCGTATAATTTTTTCGGCCTACAGTGTGCATAACTAGAGATGAGCGAGTATACTCCCTAAAGGCAATTGCTCGAGCGAGCATTGCCTTTAGCGAGTATCTCCCCCGCTCGAGACAGAAGGTTCAGGTTCCGACGCGGGGGAGCGGTGAGTAGCGGCTGTCAACAGGAGGGAGCGGGGGGGAGAGAGGGAGAGAGAGATCTCCCCTCCGTTCCGCCCCGCTCTCCCCCGCAGCTCCGTGCCCGCTGCCGGCACCCGAACCTTCAGTCTCGAGCGGGGGAGATACTCGCTAAAGGCAATGCTCGCTCGAGCAATTGCCTTTAGCTAGTATACTTGCTCATCTATATGCATAACATAACCGCTGTGACCCTCCAAGTGCAGGCCAATAATTGCCTAATTTTTTACACCACTCTGTGCGTCCCGTCAACTTCAAGCACAGCGTACGCCCACAGCCGCTGATAGAGGGAAAGACATATACACGCTTTCTAGGCTGCTGGTTGTTTCCAAAAAATCTGAAAAAACACTCCTCGTTAGGGCTACCTGTGAGCATGTGCATTACTATTGTAGTGGGTCACTATTAGCCAGCTAGGCCTTTCTGCAGCCCAGTGTATAATTTTTTTGGCCTACAGTGTACGTTACATAACCGCTGTGACCCTCCAAGTGCAGGCCAATAATTGCTTAATTTTTTACACCGCTCTGTGCGTCCTGTCAACTTCACGCACAGCGTACGCCCACAGCCGCTGATAGAGGGAAAGACATATACACGCTATCTAGGCTGCTGGGTTTTTTTTAAAAATCAGAAAAAAAACCTCCTTCTTAGGGCTACCTGTAAGCGTGTGCATTACTGTTGTAGTGGCTCACTATTAGCCAGCTAGGCCTTTCTGCAGCCCAGCGTATAATTTTTTCGGCCTACAGTGTGCGTTACAGTCCCGCTGTGATCCTCCAAGTGCAGGCCAATAATTGTCAAATTTTTTACACCGCTCTGTGCGTCCCGTCAACTACAAGCACAGCGTATGCCCACAGCCGCTGATAGAGGGAAAGACATATACACGCTTTCTAGGCTGCTGGTTGTTTCAAAAATATCTGAAAAAACACTCCTCTTTAGGGCTACCTGTGAGCATGTGCAGTACTGTTGTAGTGGGTCACTATTAGCCAGCAAGGCCTTTCTGCAGCCCAGCGTATATTTTTTTCGGCCTACAGTGTGTGTAACATAACCGCTGTGAACCTCCAAGTGCAGGCCAATAATTGCCTAAATTTTTACACCGCTCTGTGCATCCCGTCAACTTCACGCACAGCGTACGCCCACAGCCGCTGATAGAGGGAAAGACATATACACGCTATCGAGGCTGCTGGTTTTTAAAAAAAAATCTGAAAAAACACTCCTCCTTAGGGCTACCTCTGACCGTGTGCTTTATTGTTGTAGTGGCTCACTATCAGCCAGCTAGGCCTTTCTGCAGCCCAGCGTATAATTTTTTCGGCCTACAGTGTACGTTACATAACCGCTGTGACCCTCCAAGTGCAGGCCAATAATTGCCTAATTTCTTACACCGCTCTGTGGGTCCCGTCAATTTCACGCACAGCGTACGCCCACAGCCGCTGATAGAGGGAAAGACATATACACGCTTTCTACGCTGCTGTTTTTTTTTTTTAATCTGGAAAAACACTCCTCCTTAGGGCTACCTGTAAGCGTGTGCATTACTGTTGTAGTGGCTCACTATTAGCCAGCTAGGCCTTTCTGCAGCCCAGCGTATAATTTTTTCGGCCTACAGTGTGCGTTACATAACCGCTGTGACCCTCCAAGTGCAGGCCAATAATTGCTTAATTTTTTACACTGCTCTGTGCGTCCCGTCAACTTCACGCACAGCATACGCCCACAGCCGCTGATAGAGGGAAAGACATATACACGCTATCTAGGCTGCTGTTTTTTTTGAAAAAATGTGAAAAAAAAGCTCCTTCTTAGGGCTACCTGTAACCGTGTGCATTTTACTGCGTGGCCGCTGGGAGTTGTAGTGTCTCACTATTAGCCAGCTAGGCCTTTTTGCAGGCTAGGGTATAATTTTTTACGGACTGCAGTGTGCGTAACATAACCGCTGTCAGCCTCCAACTGCACGCCACTAATTGCATAATTATTCAGACCGCTCTGTGTCTGCTCTATTGGTAATACACCATGCTGAGGGGTAGGGGTAGGCCTAGTGGACATGGCCGTGGACGCGGGCGAGGACGCAGAGGTCCAAGTGAGGGTGTGGGCACAGGCCGAGTTTCTGGTCCAGGTGAATTGCAGCCGGCTGATGCGGGACTAGGAGAGAGGCAAGGTTCTGGGGTCCCCAGCTGTTTTGCCAACTCGAAAGGCAACAAGTTCGGATACGGCTTTAAAGAAGGACAGATAGGTTGATGCAACTCAATTTTATTAATAAGATGATAATTGAACAAAATTGTATAAAATAAGTGATAATCAAAGTAAGTTACATAAAATAGGTGATATGGCATACACTTTTACAATATTTCTTATGCAAAGGTTAAGTACTAAAATCACCAAGAGTTATACATGAATCATATGCACCTTACCTAGGAATATACTCACATCACAAACACATCATCTGTCTTGGAACATCAACTGCAGGAAGAGGCAGTGAAAAACAGAGAACCAATCCCATCTGTAGGAGCCTTCCTTAACATCATCTGTCTGGACGTCCACTGGAGAAGCGGACAGCGGAAGACAGAGAGCCCCTGGGAACTACACCATGAGAGAGCGTCCCCTAATCATGGGTCCATGGCTTCTGTCTTCCATGCATCAACTCCAATCTTTTATACGCTATAAAGTAGCTTAGTCATCTACTATGTCCTAAGCTTGCATTTTTGCAAAGAACAAAGGTTTGTTTCCCTGAAGTTATTACACATCCAAAGTGGCCACATTTAGAGTGTAATAAAGTCTGGTCAAACAAGACAATGGGGATATTAGCACTGGATTAACTAGGCTCAACAGGTCTTTTACAGAGATGTTCATAGTCCATACAATGATATACTCATGGAAAATCTAATTATATAATCATCATATATATAGTCATGGTTACTAAGATACAAACTGGTGGGCTACAAATAGTCACTTTTATACATTTTCATCACAATCCACCCTTGGCTATTTGTAGCCATTATAACTAAAAAGAATTAAACAACGATTTTTTGATATATCATGGTTTGATTTTCAAGTTCTATTAATGAATAGATTCTAAATGTTCCCTTTAAATATTCCATATTCTTCATAACAATGATACATTCACCTTTATTACACTGTTCCCTATATTTTCATTTGCTATCAACATAAAACCAATCTTGACAAATCTGGGCTCAGAGCAAAAATAAAAACAAAAATGAAAAAAAAAAACAAAGCCTTCATATGTTGAATACAAATGTCTCTTTTTCTTCTTCTCTTGATCTCCTTTGGACCCTAAATCCACAGGGTCTCCGATGCAAGGAAGCAGGGGATTATTATGCCCTTACTGCTTTCCCTGGTTGGCCAAAGAACAGACCCTAAGCAGGAATCTGTCCCGCCCATTACATTGGTGTCAATCAATCTTCTCCATTCTCCAAATCCAGACGTATCCACAGCTGACTATAGAGCCCCTTTGCTTTATAGATTCCACAGTTGCAGATGCCCTCTGTACACCACTGCGTTGCCCAAGGTCCTCAGGGAGGAGCTGTGATGCTTAGCCCTCATTTAACGTCATCAGTTGGCACTTGGTGTGACAGTTTAGCAGCACTCAGGCACTTTGTTAGAAACACTTGTCAGTTCTTCAGGCTCAGATGAATAGTCATACCTATGGATAGATGCAGCATGCACTTAGAAAGGATGAAATTTAAAATCACACTTGGAAAGTCCCGATGTCCTGGCGGAAATAACTCAGTTCATGAATTTACTCAGTCTGAAATAAACTTGATCCAGAATAATTCAGTCCATAACAGTTCGAACAACACTAAAACAACAAAATGGCAGTCCTGGGTCTTCTGTGCTTTTCTTCACCCCTCCATAAAAATAGATAAAACAAAAATCTGTAGGTCCATTTTATCAATAAAACATTTTTTGCCCAGAGTGACCTGATAAGTTTTCTGCTGCAGCAAATGAATATCTCTAATATTCCTAGACTATCTTCATTACAAGCACAAACTTCTATATACAGTATACATAAAACTAATCAATGAATTATTACTATTTAAACAAACAATATAATATCAAACATTGCAAATCAACTTTACAATACAATAATCTTCGATTTATCATCAACATCATCAGCACAGTTATTGGTTTATCACATATGCTATCAAATACTGCAAGTCATGTTATTCAAATTTATAACACAATCTTCGATTTATCATGATTATCTTCATCAATAGTTACCTATTTACCACATCCAATTTCTAGATTTGTCGTAACAAGTTTTCACAAATAGATTGTTCTGCATTATATTCACATAATTCTCAGTTTTCCCCCCAAACACAACCCAAATTGATATACTATTAATCCAACCCATGCAAATGAATTTGTACGTAACAATGTCCCATCCCACATCGATCATGCGCATCTCACACTTACTTTCCCTATCTTCACCAATCCATCCAGTCAATATGTAGTAACGTTTCTGATCCACACAAATAACCATATATTTCATAAACCCCACATTTGTATTGCATTCTGCATCATCTCAGATGTGTAGATGCAAAACCTGTTACCAGGATCCACAAACTTTTAACGTACACAAACCATTTACATGTAGACAGACCACAGACAAACATTAGACATTGAACAAGGGCTTTCCTACAGCTAATATGCATAGGAAAGACAGTCTGTTTTTTTTCAACACATATGAGTTCTTCTGAACTCCATATGCAATGGAGCTCCAGAAAATATGGAAATCAAAAACCTTTCTCTACATAGGTTGGTTATACAATGTATAGCGAAGCAAAGCTAACACTATCTATTCTATCTATTGTTGGGTGATATCACATGTCAATGAACGGCCACAATTCTGCTCTTGTATTCCTACAAACAAACAAAAGTTATTAGCATTCTTCTTTTCCCAACTGAGCAGCAAATAACCAGTAGTTTTAATTTCTGTTCTGCAAAATAAAACATCTCATTAGAAAAGGTACTTCTGTGTTTTTTTTCAAAATCAACTATCTCAGCCGGCACAACATCATCCTAGTATCCCTTGCTGGAATACTTCTCCTGTTAGTTTCAAAGAGGAAAAAGAAAACCCAAAACATAGTGAGACAAGCATCACATTAAAGATCAAATGATAACAATCATTATAGTCTTTCCACATTGATGGATTTGGAGTTCTATCATGTACATTTTCCCTGAATTCTTCCCCTGTGTCATACAATTCACTTTTCTTATACTTTCTCCACATGTCATCTGTATGGATCCCATCTATTTTCTCCCGTGGGACCCCATCTTTTAATAAAACTGGGAACATATTTGTCCTGCTCACTTCATCTTGATTCACCGGTGTTCTAGTAGGATTGGGATTTTGATCTAGCTGTGACTCCTCCTCCTTTTCCTGTTTTAACTCTTTCACCAATGATCTAACTTCCGAATAAAAATCCTCTAACCTCGATGCAGTGGGTTGTTCCGGCGACATGGAAGGACGGAAGTCTCTCTTGCCACGTGACCCAATACACCCCCACTGTGGAATTTCTGAATCTTTAATCGTTACCTTTTTATTTTGGGACCCCTGTTTCTTATTAAGCCCCCTTTCCTGGTACATCCTCCACATATCTGCTGTGCTTATACCATCTATTGTGTCTCTCATGACACCATCTTTCAATAATGCAACATTTCTTTTCTAGTAACCTGAGTCTTATCACTAGTACTCTGTTCCTCATCTCCTGTTTCTCTAGTAGAAGGTTGCTGGGGACCCCATTCTCCTGTTTCTCTGGTAAATGATTGCTTGGCACCCCATTCTCCTAAGTCTCCCAATTGTCTGACCGCCTCCAGGACGGCTTCTGTTTCCTGTCCAGTCTGGTTCACCAATAAAGCCATAATAACAGATTTGTATGCTGGCGGAGCACATTTAAAAATTTTATTCCTCACACCCACTGGAAAGGGCAACTGTATCATTCCATCTGTAGTGGAAACCCAATATTTCTATATTTTGGACTTTGAGCCTTTGGTAGTGGACATTTGTGAATTTAACATTCTGTATAACCAAATGTCATGTTTGCCTTCTGTTCTTACATTTACGCAATATGCAATACTTCCTCTTATGAAACTTCTGTTCTCAAAACGCTGACAAGATAATATATAGTATAAACACGTTACATTTTCCATCTGTTTTGCAACTTTGGAAGACAGTATAACTCAGACATAGATAATCGCAGTCTGAAACAGCTACCACAATAATTACCCAAGCAATTTTACTGGAAACGTATGCAAATAACATGGGAGGTTTGTGCAATTTATAGTTCATGATGTAACATCCAATCATATCGAAGGAACCACACGTGGCTCCAAGACAACCCACTCATTTCATCCACCACCTGATGGCCAATCACAGATGACCGGAGGATGGAAGAATTGCAAGATGCTTATCCAATAATTAAACAATACGTTGTATCTATGTAATCTTTGACCTGCCCAGATGGGCGGATATGTTAAACTCTTTTAAAACAGGCTACGCGCCCAACAATAAAGTAGAATTGAGGAAGCTATACATGCTGAACCTGAGTCAGTGTGGAAACTTCTTATGCGCATATAATCAATTCAGAATTAATATGGAAGGGTGTAAACATTCCAAATTGAGTAAGCCGTGGCTCCAAAAAGGAATGCCACGACACATCTGCATGTCCCACAACAATAGCTGTTTTCATCATCTCCTCTTTAATACGCTGCATGCAATCTCTTACCGTAAACCACTGTCTATCATTAGAAGGCCAATCGGCTTCACTGGGATATTTCTCATTACACCCCCTGGCTGCTACAGCTAACACATTTGTTAACCCTTCTTGCTCAGTATAATCATGGAATGTTGTTTGGACATTTGGTTCATTACTAAGGGTGATAAACTTTTTCACAACCTGTGCATCCAAGTTAACCCCTGACGCTCCTTGATCATATAGGTGGACCATCCAAGCTATTAAACTTTCTCCTGACTTCTGCTGAAATCTACCAATAAGATCCATTATTTCTTGCTGAGAAAAATCTTCTCTTGTGTTAGTAAATTTTGTAGCTATTTGACCATTACCATGAGTATTTACCTGCTTTCTTCTAACAGCTGGTTTAGCCTCAACAGATAAGGAATCTACTCCTCTTTGTTCATTACAACCCTCATCATCCTCTTCACTACTGCTAGAATCCCAGATATTTCCATCCCATTTATCAGGATCCCATTTAACCCCTGCTTCAGCTATAGCCAAGGCAACTTTCCTTTTATTTACTCTTCGTCTTTTCTTACACTTATACTGAGCCACTCGTACTGCTGCCTTCTCAGCTACATAGTGATAGCCATCACATTTATCCATAAGCAGCTTATTTTGACACTGAGCAACTGTCCAAGCACTTTGTGCATCACACAACTGTTTTTCCAATTCTTGCACTTGCACCAACGTTCGCTCCTTCTCTTCTCGCTGTTTACGGTAGGCAACTAGCAATATCCATCCACGTCTGGACACAGTAATAAAATCTTTTTCTTTCCTCAATTTCACTTTTTGCAAACACGCTACCACATTCACTGGTTCTGCATCTTTCAAACACTTTTCCCATGATTCACTTAAACCTGCACATTTTGACCATTCAGCGGCCAATGTATCATCGGGAGTCTCCTCCCACCCTGGGATCTCAACAGATTCATTCAAAATATTATTTTTCTTAAAAAGAGACATGGTATGCAATATCACACTATGTCCTGGATTATTAGACCGAGTCCTTAAAATTCCAGATTATCGGAATTTTGCTAAAAATCAACCTCTGAACCTTCTGCGTATCCTGTTCACAGCGCCAATTATGTATTGCCAACTCGAAAGGCAACAAGTTCGGATACTTTAAAGAAGGACAGATAGGTTGATGCAACTCAATTTCATTAATAAGATGATAATTGAACAAAATTGTATAAAATAAGTGATAATCAAAGTAAGTTACATAGAATAGGTGATATGGCATACACTTTTACAATATTTCTTATGCAAAGGTTAAGTACTAAAATCACCATAGTTTTACATGAATCATATTCACCTGACCTAGGAATATACTCACATCACAAACACATCATCTGTCTTGGAACATCAACTGCAGGAAGAGGCAGTGAAAAACAGAGAACCAATCCCATCTGTAGGAGCCTTCCTTAACATCATCTGTCTGGACGTCCACTGGAGAAGCGGGCAGCGGAAGACAGAGAGCCCCTGGGAACTACACCATGAGAGAGCGTCCCCTAATCATGGGTCCACGGCTTCTGTCTTCCATGCATCAACTCCAATCTTTTATACACTATAAAGTAGCTTAGTCATCTACTATGTCCTAAGCTTGCATTTTTGCAAAGAACACAGGTTTGTTTCCCTGAAGTTATTACACATCCAAAGTGGCCACATTTAGAGTGTAATAAAGTCTGGTCAAACAAGACAATGGGGATATTAGCACTGGATTAACTAGGCTCAACAGGTCTTTTACAGAGATGTTCATAGTCCATACAATGATATACTCATGGAAAATCTAATTATATAATCATCATATATATAGTCATGGTTACTAAGATACAAACTGGTGGGCTACAAATAGTCACTTTTATACATTTTCACCACACCAACTTCATATCACAATTTTTGGGTCCATGTCGTAGACCTTTATTACAAACAGAGCAGTGTGAGCAGGTCCTGTTGTGGATGGCAGAAAATACATCCAGCAATGTATCGACCACCCAGTCTTCTTTGCTGTCCACTGCTGCAACTCTGAATCCTCTCGCTGCTGCTCCTCCTTCCTCCCAGCCTCCTCACTCCATGAAAATGACACATTCTGATGAGCAGACAGACTCCCAGGAACTGTTCACATGTATCTCTAAAGTAACCACGACTTCGTAAGATTTTCCGTGTGAACACCAGATAAATACCAGTACCAAATTAACTCGGGCGAAGCCGGGTATATCAGCTAGTTATGTCATAAATAGGAAAAGCTAATGGGTCCCAACTCGATTATTCAATTCTATGCCCAAAAGAATTAGCGTCCAAATTTTAAGTAAGGAATCTAATTCTCTCACTTCCTGATGTAATTTTATATAAAGGAAACGTTGCATGGTTACCTTCACGTGGTGTTTCCTGGGTAACGCAAAGAACTATGCAAAATTGTGAACATTAGAGATGAGCGAGCACCAAAATGCTCGGGTGCTCATTACTCGGGACGAAATTATCGCGATGCTCGAGGGTTCGTTTCGAGTAACGAACCCCATTGAAGTCAATGGGCGACCGGAGCATTTTTGTATATCGCCGATGCTCGCTAAGGTTTTCATGTGTGAAAATCTGGGCAATTCAAGAAAGTGATGGGAATGACACAGAAACGGATAGGGCAGGCGAGGGGCTACATGTTGGGCTGCATCTCAAGTTCACAGGTCCCACTATTAAGCCACAATACCGGCAAGAGTGCCCCCCCCCCTCCCAACAACTTTTACTTCTGAAAAGCCCTCATTAGCAATGCACACCTTAGCTAAGCACCACACTACCTCCAACAAAGCACAATCACTGCCTGCATGACACTCCGCTGCCACTTCTCCTGGGTTACATGCTGCCCAACCCCCCCCCCCCCCCGCACGACCCAGTGTCCACAGCGCACACCAAACTGTCCCTGCCCAGCCTTCAGCTGCCCTCATGCCACACCACCCTCATGTCTATGTATAAGTGCGTCTGCCACAGGAAAAGCAGGCACACACTGCAGAGGGTTGGCATGGCTAGGCAGCGACCCCCCCATAAAAGGGGCGGGCTGATAGTCCACAATGCTGTACAGAAGCAATGAGAAATCCAATCCTGTGCCACCTCCATCTGGAGCTGCACACGTGGGCATAGCAATGGGGAACCTATGTGCCACACACTATTCATTCTGTCAAGGTGTCTGCACGCCCCAGTCAGACCGCGGTTTTTTATAAATAGTCACAGGCAGGTACAACTCCGCAATAGGAATTCCGTGTGCACCCACAGCATGGGTGGCTCCCTGGAACCCACCGGCGGTACATAGAAATATCCCATTGCATTGCCCAACACAGCTGAGGTAGTAATGTTGTGCTTAATGCAGGTGGGCTTCGGCCCACACTGCATGCCCCAGTCTGACTGGGGTTCTTTTCAAGTGTACAGATGTAGTAGAAACTCCGTGTGCACCTACAGCATGGGTGGGTGCCAGGAAGCCACCGGCGGTACATAGAAATATCCCATTGCATTGCCCAACACAGCTGAGGTAGTGCTTAATGCAGGTGGGCTAAAAATTTATTTGATTACACTGTAGGCGAGGGCCCACAAAAATTGCTGTATCAACAGTACTAATGTACCTGAAAAAAATTGGCCATGGCCAACCAAGAGGGCAGGTGAAACCCATTAATCGCTTTGGTTAATGTGGCTTAAGTGGTAACTAGGCCTGGAGGCAGCCCAGTTTAACAAAAAATTGGTTCAAGTTAAAGTTCCAACGCTTTAATGAGCATTGAAACATCTAAAAATTGTTTAGAAAAATTATGAGTGAGCCTTGTGGCCCTAAGAAAAATTGCCCGTTCAGCGTGATTACGTGAGGTTTCAGGAGGAGGAGCAGGAGGAGGAGGAGGAATATTAGACACAGATTGATGAAGCAGAAATGTCCCCGTTTTGGATGGTGAGAGAGAACGTAGCTTCCATCCGCGGGTGCAGCCTACGTATTGCTTACGTATCGCTGCTGTCCGCTGGTGGAGAACAGAAGTCTGGGGAAATCCAGGCTTTGTTCATCTTGATGAGTGTTAGCCTCTCGGCACTGTCGGTTGACAGGCGGGTACGCTTATCTGTGATGATTCCCCCAGCCGCACTAAACACCCTCTCCGACAAGACGCTAGTCGCAGGACAAGCAAGCACCTCCAGGGCATACAGCGCTAGTTCAGGCCACGTGTCCAGCTTCAACAACCAGTAGTTGTAGGGGGCAGAGGCGTCACCGAGGATGGTCATGCGATCGGCTACGTACTCCCTCACCATCCTTTTACAGTGCTCCCTCCGACTCAGCCTTGACTGGGGAGCGGTGACACAGTCTTGCTGGGGAGCCATAAAGCTGGCCAGGCCCTTAAAGACTGTTGCACTGTCTGGGCTGTACATGCTGCTTGATCTACGCACCTCCCCTGCTACATGGCCCTCGGAACTGCGCCTTCTGCCACTAGCGCTGTCGGCTGGGAATTTTACCATCAGCTTGTCCGCCAGGGTCCTGTGGTATAGCAACACTCTCGAACCCCTTTCCTCTTCGGGAATGAGACTGGGAAGGTTCTCCTTATAGCGTGGGTCGAGCAGTGTGTACACCCAGTAATCCGTAGTGGCCAGAATGCGTTGAATGCGAGGGTCACGAGAAAGGCATCCTAACATGAAGTCAGCCATGTGTGCCAGGGTACCTGTACGCAACACATGGCTGTCCGCACTAGGAAGATCACTTTCAGGATCCTCCTCCTCCTCCTCCTCCTCCTCAGGCCATACACGCTCAAATGATGACAGGCAAGCAGCATGGGTACCGTCAGCAGTGGGCCAAGCTGTCTCTTCCCCCTCCTCCTCATCCTCCTCATCTTCCTCCTCCTCCTCCTCCTGAACGCGCTGAGATATAGACAGGAGGGTGCTCTGACTATCCAGCGACATACTGTCTTCCCCCGGCTCTGTTTCCGAGCGCAAAGCGGCTGCCTTTATGGTTTGCAGGGAACTTCTCAAGATGCATAGCAGAGGAATGGTGACGCTAATGATTGCAGCATCGCCGATCACCACCTGGGTAGACTGATCAAAGTTTCGAAGGACCTGGCAGATGTCTGCCAACCAGGCCCACTCTTCTGAAAAGAATTGAGGAGGCTGACTCCCACTGCGCCGCCCATGTTGGAGTTGGTATTCCACTATAGCTCTACGCTGCTCATAGAGCCTAGCCAACATGTGGAGCGTAGAGTTCCACCGTGTGGGCACGTCGCACAGCAGTCGGTGCACTGGCAGATTAAAGCGATGTTACAGGGTGCGCAGGGTGGCAGCGTCCGTGTGGGACTTGCGGAAATGTGCGCAGAGCCGGCGCACCTTTACGAGCAGG
This sequence comes from Eleutherodactylus coqui, assembly GCA_035609135.1. NCBI lineage: Eukaryota > Metazoa > Chordata > Amphibia > Anura > Eleutherodactylidae > Eleutherodactylus > Eleutherodactylus coqui. Next base: position 22,514,386 of record CM069405.1, on the reverse strand, counting down.
TCTGACAAGCGTGGGTAGCTTTTCAGAAAGCGCTGAACCACCAAATTAAAGACGTGGGCCAGGCATGGCACGTGCGTGAGGCTGCCGAGCTGCAGAGCCGCCACCAGGTTACGGCCGTTGTCACACACGACCATGCCCGGTTGGAGGCTCAGCGGCGCAAGCCAACGGTCCGTCTGCTCTGTCAGACCCTGCAGCAATTCGTGGGCCGTGTGCCTCCTATCTCCTAAGCTGAGTAGTTTCAGCACGGCCTGCTGACGCTTGCCCACCGCTGTGCTGCCACGCCCCGCGACACCGACTGCTGGCGACATCCTGCTGCTGCTGACACATCTAGATTGCGAGACAGAGGTTGAGGAGGAGGAGGGTGCTTTAGTGGAAGAAGCATACACCGCCGCAGATACCACCACCGAGCTGGGGCCCGCAATTCTGGGGGTGGGTAGGACGTGAGCGGTCCCAGGCTCTGACTCTGTCCCAGCCTCCACTAAATTCACCCAATGTGCCGTCAGGGAGATGTAGTGGCCCTGCCCGCCTGTGCTTGTCCACGTGTCCGTAGTTAAGTGGACCTTGCCACTAACCGCATTGGTGAGGGCGCGTACAATGTTGCGGGAGACGTGGTCGTGCAGGGCTGGGACGGCACATCGGGAAAAGTAGTGGCGACTGGGAACTGAGTAGCGCGGGGCTGCCGCCGCCATCATAGCTTTGAAGGACTCCATTTCCACAACCCTATACGGCAGCATCTCAAGGCTGATAAATTTGGCTATGTGGACGGTTAACGATTGAGCGTGCGGGTGCGTGGTGGCGTACTTGCGCTTGCGCTCCAACACTTGCGCTAGCGACGGCTGGACTGTGCGGTGCGAGACATTGGTGGATGGGGCCGAGGACAGCGGAGGTGAGGGTGTGGGTGCAGGCCATGAGACGGTTGTGCCTGTGTCCTGAGAGGGAGGTTGGATCTCAGTGGCAGGTTGGGGCACAGGGGGAGAGGCAGCAGTGCAAACCGGAGGCGGTGAACGGCCTTCGTCCCACCTTGTGGGGTGCTTGGCCATCATATGTCTGCGCATGCTGGTGGTGGTGAGGCTGTTGGTGGTGGCTCCCCGGCTGATCTTGGCGCGACAAAGGTTGCACACCACTGTTCGTCGGTCGTCAGGCGTCTCTGTGAAAAACTGCCAGAACTTAGAGCACCTCGGCCTCTGCAGGGTGGCATGGCGCGAGGGTTTGCTTTGGGAAACACTTGGTTGATTATTCGGTCTGGCCCTGCCTCTACCCCTGGCCACCGCACTGCCTCTTGCAACCTGCCCTGCTGATGCCCTTGCCTCCCCCTCTGAAGACCTGTCCTGAGTAGGCGTTGCACACCAGGTGGGGTCAGTCACCTCATCGTCCTGCTGCTCTTCCTCCGAATCCTCTGTGCGCTGCTCCCTTGGACTTACTGCCCTTACTACTACCTCACTGCAAGAAAACTTTGTCTCATCGTCATCGTCCTCCTCACCCACAGAAATATCTTGAGACAGTTGGTGGAAGTCCCCAGCCTCTTTCCCCGGACCCCGGGAACTTTCGAATGGTTGGGCATCAGTGACGATAAACTCCTCTGGTGGGAGAGGAACCACTGCTGCCCAATCTAAGCAGGGGCCCGAGAACAGTTCCTGGGAGTGTTCCCGCTCCTGAGCATGTGTCATTGTAGTGGAGTGAGGAGGCTGGGAGGAAGGAGGAGCAGCAGACAGAGGATTCGGATTTGCAGCACTGGACGGCGCAGAACTGTGGGTGGATGATAGCTTGCTCGAAGCACTTTCTGCCATCCAGGACAGGACCTGCTCACACTGCTCATTTTCTAATAAAGGTCTCCCGCGTGGACCCATTAATTGGGCGATGAATGTGGGGACGCCAGAAACGTGCCTCTCTCCTAATCGCGCAGCAGTCGGCTGCGACACACCTGGATCAGGAGCTCGGCCTGTGCCCACACCCTCACTTGGCCCTCCACGTCCACGTCCTCTAGGCTTACCCCTACCCCTCAGCATGCTGTATTACCAGTGATTTGATTTCCCAGGCAGGAAATAAATTGGCGCAAGCCTGCAGGCCAAATATAATGTTTTCGCTTTTTTGCAAAGGGAAGACCCCACTGCGTATATTCAATGAACAAGAAGTTTAATATCTGTGGTGTGGCCCTCAAAAAGTGTCACACAAGTATAGTGTAGCAGAGTTATTAACTCTAGCAGAGCAGGTATTTGCCAGTCAGGAAAGACAATGGCGCTAGGCTGCAGTAAAGCGTAGCTGGTTGCGTCTGATTTTTGTACGTTGTACACGCAGCACACACGTACACGGAGACCTTAGGACTGACACAGGCAGGCCAAATATAATTTTTTCCTTTTTAGCAAAGGGAAGACCCCACTGCGTGTATTCAATGAAAAACAAGAAGTTTAATATCTGTGGTGTGGCCCTCAAAAGTGTCACACAAGTATAGTGTAGCAGAGTTATTAACTCTAGCAGAGCAGGTATTTGCCAGTCAGGAAAGACAATGGCGCTAGGCTGCAGTAAAGCGTAGCTGGTTGCGTCTGATTTTTGTACGTTGTCCACGCAGCACACACGTACACGGAGACCTTAGGACTGACACAGGCAGGCCAAATATAATTTCTTTTCCTTTTTGGCAAAGGGAAGGACCCACTGCGTATATTCAATGAACAATAACTTTTAGTACTGTAGTGTGGCCCTGAAAAAGTGACACACAACTTTAGTGTAGCAGAGTTATTAACTCTAGCAGAGCAGGTATTTGCCAGTCAGGAAAGACAATGGCGCAAGCCTGCAGTAAACCGTAGCTGGTTGCGTCTGATTTTTGTACGTTGTACACGCAGCACACACGTACACGGAGACCTTAGGACTGACACAGGCAGGCCAAATATAATTTTTTTCCTTTTTAGCAAAGGGAAGACCCCACTGCGTGTATTCAATGAATAATAAATGTCTTCTGGCCCTGCCTACACAATTCTATCCCTGTAGTATTAATGCCGGGTGCAATGCTCTGCACAGCCGGTTTTGAGGAAAAAAAAAAAAATGCAACACTGCTAACAGCAGCCTGGACAGTACTGCACACGGATAGAAGTGGCCCTAGAAAGGACCGTTGGGGTTCTTGAAGCCTACACTAACTCCTAACACTCTCCCTGCCTAACCCCCACTTCTGTCCCTATTGCAGGGCGCAATGCTCTGCAGATCCAATTTTGGACAAAAAAAAAATAAAATTCTGTGCTAACACAGTACTGCACACTAGTAGATGTGGCCCTAAGAAGGGCCGTTGGGGTTCTTGAAACCTACACTGACTCCTAACGCTCTCCCTACAGCAGCACCAGCAGCAGCACTTTCCCTCAGCTAAGTCACAAGGCATGTGTGGCGAGCCGCGGGAGGGGCCGACTTTTATACTCGGGTGACATCTGATCGCCCCAGCCACTCACTGCAGGGAGGTGGGATAGGGCTTGAACGTCACAGGGGGAAGTTGTAATGCCTTCCCTGTCTTTCAATTGGCCAGAAAAGCGCGCTAACGTCTCAGAGAGGAAACTGAAAGTAACCAGAACACCGCGTGGTGCTCGTTACGAGTAACGAGCATCCAGAAAAACCCTAATATTCGCACGAATATCAAGCTCGGACGAGTACGTTTGCTCATCTCTAGTGAACATATGTTTTTCTTGGTAACTCTAAAGTAACCACGACTTCATAAGATTTTCCGTGTGAACACCAGATAAACACCAGTACCAAATTAACTCGGGCGAAGCCGGGTATATCAACTAGTCTATATTAGAGATGAGCGAGCACCAAAATGCTCGGGTGCTCGTTACTCGAGTCGAACTTTCAGTGTTGCTCGAGAGTTCGTTTCGAGTAACGAACCCCATTGAAGTCAATGGGCGACTCGAGCATTTTTGTATATCGCCGATGCTCGCTAAGGTTTTCATTTGTGAAAATCTGCAAAACACAAGAAAGTGATGGAAACGACACAGAAACGAATAGGGCAGGCGAGGAGCTACATTTTGGGCTGTATCTCAACTATTGGCTCAGCGCAGGGACAGCTGAGAGCTGCCCCTGAGCCAATCAGAGGCAGCCCTCACTCACCCATTCATGAATTCATGAATGGGTGTGAGTGAGGGATGCCTCTGATTGGTCAGGCTGTGACCAATCAGAGGCCTCTCATTCAGCAGGCGGGGATTTTAAATCCCCGGCTGCTGAATACTACTCACAGCTGTTCAGAGCAGTTCAGGAGAACTGCAGCCTGTCGCGCTGAACTCCGTCTGCCAGCACCAGGTAAGTATATATATATTTTTTATTTTTACACATTTCTGGATGAATTGCAGGGAAGGGCTTATATATTTAACCCCTTCCCGACAATTCATCCCGCGATCGCCGGCATCCCATTGCTTTCAATGGAGTTGGCTGTATTGCCGGCTCCATTGAATTCAATGGGCTAACATCGTTCTGCCGGGACCAGGTAAGTATATATATATTTTTTATTTTTACACATTTCTTGATGAATTGTAGGGAAGGGCTTATATATTTAAGCCCTTCCCGACAATTCATCCCGCGTACGCTGGCAGCCCATTGCTTTCAATAGAGACGGCTGTATTACCGGCTCCATTGAATTCAATGGTCAGTGCTCGTTTAATCGAGACGAGTACCGCGTGGTGCTCGTCTCGAGTAACGAGCATCTCGAGCACCCTAATACTCGAACGAGCATCAAGCTCGGACGAGTATGCTCGCTCATCTCTAGTCTATATATATATAAAGCTGAAAGCCCTCACTGACTCACTGACTGACTGACTGACTCACTGACTGACTCGCCAAAAGTTCTCCAACTTCCCGATATCGTAGAAACATGAATTTTGGCACGAGCATAGATTATCTCCAAAATAGGAAAAGTAATTGGGTCCCAACTCGATTATTCAATTCTAGCACAAAAGAATTGGCGTCGAAATTTTACGTACATAATCTAAATCTGTCACTTCCCAATGCCTTAAAAACTTAAAATTTGGCACGGGCATTGATTATGACATAAATAGGAAAAGCTAGTGGGTCCCAACTCGATTATTCAATTCTATGCGCAAAAGAATTAGCGTCCAAATTTTACGTACGGAATCTAATTTTCTCACTTTCCGGTGTCATAGGAACATGAAATTTGACACGAGCATTGATTATGTCATAAATAGGAAAAGTTCATAGGTCCCAACTCGATTATTCAATTCTATGCGCAAAAGAATTGGCGTCAAAATTTTACGTGCGGAATGTAATTTTTTCACTTTCCGGTGTCATAGAAACAGGAAATTTGGCACGAGCATTGATTATGTCATAAATAAGAAAAGCTAATAGGTCCCAACTCCATTATTCAATTCTATGCGCAAAAGAATTAGCGTCCAAATTTTACGTACGGAATGTCATTTTTTTACTTTCCGGTGTCATAGAAACGGGAAATTTGGCACGAGCATTGATTATGTCATAAATAGGAAAAGCTAATGGGTCCCAACTCGATTATTCAATTCTAGCGCAAAAGAATTGGCGTCAAAATTTTACGTGCGGAATGTAATTTTTTCACTTTCCGGTGTCATAGAAACATGAAATTTGGCACGAGCATTGATTATGTCATAAATAGGAAAAGCTAATGGGTCCCAACTCGATTATTCAATTCTAGCGCAAAAGAATTGGCGTCGAAATTTTACGTACGGAATGTCATTTTTTCACTTTCCGGTGTCATAGAAATGGTAAATTTGGCACAAGCATTGATTATGTCATAAATAGGAAAAGCGAATGGTTCCCAACTCAATTATTCAATTCTATGCGCAAAAGAATTAGCGTTCAAATTTTACGTGCGGAATGTAATTTTTTCACTTTCCGGTGTCATAGAAACAGGAAATTTGGCACGAGCATTGATTATGTCATAAATAGGAAAAGCTAATGGGTCCCAACTCGATTATTGTATTCTAGCGCAAAAGAATTGGCGTTGAAATTTTACGTGCGGAAGGTAATTTTTTCCCTTTCCGGTGTCATAGAAACAGGAAATTTGGCACGAGCATTGATTATGTCATAAATAGGAAAAGCTAATGGGTCCCAACTCCATTATTCAATTCTATGCACAAAAGAATTAGCGTACAAATTTTACGTACATAATCTAAATCTCTCACTTCCCAATGTCATAGAAACATGAAATTTGGCACAAGCATTGATTGTGTCATAAATAGAGATGAGCGAACGTACTCGTCCGAGCTTGATACTCATTCGAGTATTAGCGTGTTCGAGATGCTCGTTACTCGTAACGAGTACCACGCAATGTTCGGGTTACTTTCACTTTCATCTCTGAGACGTTATCGCGCTTTTCTGGCCAATTGAAATACAGGGAAGGCATTACAACTTCCCCCTGCGACGTTCAAGCCCTATACCACCCCCCTGCAGTGAGTGGCTGGGGAGATCAGGTGTCACCCGAGTATAAAAATCGGCCCCTCCCGCGGCTCGCCACAGATGCGTTCTGACATAGAGGAGGGAAAGTGCTATCTTGTTGGAGCTGCTATAGGGAGAGTGTTAGGAGTTATTGTAGGCTTCAAGAACCCCAAGGGTCCTTCTTAGGGCCACATCTAACCGTGTGCAGTACTGTGGAGGCTGCTTTTTGCAGTGTTGCACATTTTTTTTTTTTTTGGTATATCGGCCGTGCAGAGCATTGCGCCCTGCAGTAATTAGACATAGTGCAGGGCCAGTAGTGGTGAGGCAGGGACAGAAGACATATTATTGATTGAATATAGGCAGTGGGCCTTTGCAAAAAAAATTGTGGGAAAAAATCTATTTGGGCTGCCTGTGAGTGTCCTCAGTGTTCTGGGTCTGTGCTGGGTGTAGTAGTTCTCCAAATTCATACGCAGCCAGCTAAGTGTTACAGCAGGCTTGCGCAAAATTATTTCCTGGCACTGTCTGGGCTCTGAAATCACCGCTGTATTGCAGTTCACAGTGCAACACTCTGCAGTTCTGTGACATACTCCAGGGCCAGAAGCGCTTAGGCAGGGACAGAAGACATATTGATTGAATATAGGCAGTGGGCCTTTGCAAAAAAATTTGTGGACAAAAAATCTATTTGGGCTACCTGTGAGTGTCCTCAGTGTTCTGGGTCTGTGCTGGGTGTAGTAGTTCTCCAATTTCATACGCAGCCAGCTAAGTTTTACAGCAGGCTTGCGCAAAATTATTTCCTGGCGTTCCGTAAGCGAAGTCAGCCTCCAACCACAGGCCAATAAGCGGCACATTTAATTACAGCGTTCTGTTTCTGCACTACTGGTAATACACCATGCTGAGGGGTAGGGGTAGGCCTAGAGGACGTGGACGCGGGCGAGGACGCGGAGGCCCAAGTCAGGGTGTGGGCACAGGCCGAGACAGTGCGGTGGCCAGGGGTAGAGGCAGGGCCAGACCGAATAATCCACCAACTGTTTCCCAAAGCGCCCCCTCGCGCCATGCCACCCTGCAGAGGTCAAGGTGCTCTACGGTGTGGCAGTTTTTCACAGAGACGCCTGACGACCGACGAACAGTGGTGTGCAACCTTTGTCGTGCCAAGATGAGCTGGGGAGGCACCACCACCAGCATGCGCAGGCATATGATGGCCAAGCACCCCACAAGGTGGGACGAAGGCCGTTCACCGCCTCCGGTTTGCACCACTGCCTCTCCCCCTGTGCCCCTACCTGCCACTGAGATCCAGCCCCCCTCTGAGGACACAGGCACTACCGTCTCCTGGCCTGCACCCACACCCTCACCTCCGCTGTCCTCGGCCCCATCCAGCAATGTCTCTCAGTGCAGCGTACAGATGTCGCTAGCGCAACTGTTTGAGCGCAAGCGCAAGTACGCCGCCACGCACCCGCACGCTCAAGCGTTAAACGTGCACATTGCCAAATTGATCAGCCTGGAGATGCTGCCGTATAGGCTTGTGGAAACGGAGGCTTTCAAAAGAATGATGGCGGCGGCGGCCCCGCGCTACTCGGTTCTTAGTTGCCACTACTTTTCCCGATGTGCCGTCCCAGCCCTGCACGACCACGTCTCCCGCAACATTGTACGCGCCCACACCAACGCGGTTACTGCCAAGGTCCACTTAACAACAGAGACGTGGACAAGCACAGGCGGGCAGGGCCACTATATCTCCCTGACGGCACATTGAGTGAATTTAGTGGAGGCTGGGGCAGAGTCAGAGCCTGGGACCGCTCACGTCCTACCCACCCCCCGAATTGCGTGCCCCAGCTCGGTGGTGGTATCTGCGGCGGTGTATGCTTCCTCCACTAAACCACCCTCCTCCTCCTCCTACGCAACCTCTGTCTCGCAATCAAGATGTGTCAGCAGCAGCATGTCGCCAGCAGTCGGTGTCGCGCGGCACGGCAGCACAGCGGTGGGCAAGCGTCAGCAGGCCGTGCTGAAACTACTCAGCTTAGGAGAGAAGAGGCACACGGCCCACGAACTGCTGCAGGGTCTGACAGAGCAGACCGACCGCTGGCTTGCGCCGCTGAGCCTCCAACCGGGCATGGTCGTGTGTGACAACGGCCGTAATCTGGTGGAGACTCTGCAGCTCGGCAGCCTCACGCACGTGCCATGCCTGGCCCATGTCTTTAATTTGGTGGTTCAGAGCTTTCTGAAAAGCTACCCACACTTGTCATACCTGCTCGGAAAGGTGCGCCGGGTCAGCGCACATTTCCGCAACTCCAAGACGGACGCTGCCACCCTGCGGACCCTGCAACATCGGTTTCATCTGCCAGTGCACCGATTGCTGTGCGACGTGCCCACACAGTGGAACTCTACGCTCCACATGTTAGCCAGGCTCTATGAGCAGCGTAGAGCTATTGCGGAATACCAACTCCAACATGGGCGGCGTAGTGGGAGTCAGCCTCCTCAATTATTTACAGAAGAGTGGGTCTGGTTGGCAGACATCTGCCAGGTCCTTGGAAACTTTGAGGAGTCTACCCAGATGCTGAGCGGGGATGCTGCAATCATTAGCGTCACCATTCCTCTGCTATGCCTCTTGAGAAGTTCCCTGCAAAGCATAAAGGCAAACACTTTGCACTCGGAAACGGAGGCGGGGGAAGACAGTATGTCGCTGGATAGTCAGAGCACCCTCATGTCTATATCTCAGCGCGTTGAGGAGGAGGAGGAGGGGGAAGAGACAGCTTGGCCCACTGCTGAGGGTACACATGCTGCTTGCCTGTCATCCTTTCAGCGTGTATGGCCAGAGGAGGAGGAGGAGGAGGAGGAGGGGGAGGAGCATGAGGAGGAGGGGGAAGAGACAGCTTGGCCCACTGCTGAGGGTACACATGCTGCTTGCCTGTCATCCTTTCAGCGTGTATGGCCAGAGGAGGAGGATCCTGAAAGTGATCTTCCTAGTGAGGACAGCCATGTGTTGCGTACAGGTACCCTGGCACACATGGCTGACTTTATGTTAGGATGCCTTTCTCGTGACCCTCGCGTTACACGCATTCTGGCCACTACGGATTACTGGGTGTACACACTGCTCGACCCACGGTATAAGGAGAACTTTTCCACTCTCATTCCCGAAGAGGAAAGGGGTTCGAGAATGATGCTATACCACAGGGCGCTGGTGGACAAACTGATGGTAAACTTCCCATCCGACAGCGCTAGTGGCAGAAGGCGCAGTTCCGAGGGCCAGGTAGCAGTGGAGGCGCAGAGATCAGGCAGCATGTACAGCGCAGGCAGGGGACCATTATCCAAGGCCTTTGCCAGCTTTCTGGCTCCCCAGCAAGACTGTGTCACCGGTCCCCAGTCAAGGCTGAGTTGGCGGGAGCACTGTAAAAGGATGGTGAGGGAGTACGTAGCCGATCGCACGACCGTCCTCGGTGACGCCTCTGCCCCCTACAACTACTGGGTGTCGAAGCTGGACACGTGGCCTGAACTCGCGCTGTATGCCCTGGAGGTGCTTGCTTGTCCTGCGGCTAGCGTCTTGTCAGAGAGTTTGTTTAGTGTGGCTGGGGGAATCATCACAGATAAGCGTACCCACCTGTCAACCGACAGTGCCGACAGGCTTACATTCATCAAGATGAACAAAGCCTGGATTTTCCCAGACTTCTCTTCTTCACCAGCGAACAGCAGCGATACCTAAGCAATACGTAGGCTGTACCCGCGGATGGAAGCATCGTTCTCTATCACCATCAAAAACGAGGACCTTTTTGCTGCATCAATCTGTGTATAGTATTCCTCCTCCTCCTCCTGCTCCTCCTCCTGAAACCTCACATAATCATGCCGAACGGGCAATTTTTCTTACGCCCACAAGGCTCAGTCATATAATTTTTCTAAACAATTTTTATACGTTTCAATGCTCATTAAAGCGTTGAATCTTTCACCTCAACCAATTTTTGTTTTAACTGGGCTGCCTCCAGGCCTAGTTACCAATTAAGCCACATTAACCAAAGCGATTAATGGGTTTCACCTGCCCTCTTGGTTGGGCATGGGCAATTTTTCTGAGGTACATTAGTACTGTTGGTACAAAAATTTTTGGGGGCCCTCGCCTACAGTGTAATCAAATTAATTTTTAGCCCACCTGCATTACAGCTGACGTTACATCAGCTGTGTTGGGCACTGCAATGGGATATATTTATGTACCGCCGGTGGGTTCCAGGGAGCCACCCTTGCCGTGGGTCCACAGGGAGTTGTAACTGCATGTGTCCACTTCTAAAGAACCCCAGTCTGACTGGGGCATGCAGTGTGGGCCGAAGCCCACCTGCATTAAGCACGACATTACCTCAGCTGTGTTGGGCACTGTAATGGGATATATTTATGTACCGCCGGTGGCTTCCTGGCACCCACCCGTGCTGTCGGTCCACACGGAGTTGTAACTACATGTGTCCACTTCTAAAGAACCCCTGTCTGACTGGGGCATGCAGTGTGGGCCGAAGCCCACCTGCATTAAGCACGACATTACCTCAGCTGTAATGGGCAATGCAATGGGATATATTTATGTACCGCCGGTGGGTTCCAGGGAGCCACCCATGCTGTGGGTGCACACGGAATTCCTATTGCGGAGTTGTACCTGCCTGTGACTATTTATAAAAAAACGCGGTCTGACTGGGACATGCAGACACCTTGACAGAATGAATAGTGTGTGGCACATAGGTTCCCCATTGCTATGCCCACGTGTGCAGCTCCTGATGGCGGTGGCACAGGATTATATTTCTCATTGCTTCTGTACAGCATTGTGATCTATCGCCCCGCCCCTTTTAAAGAGGGTCGCTGCCTAGCCTTGCCAACCCTCTGCAGTGTGTGCCTGCGTTTCCTCCTCATGGCAGACGCACTTATTAATAGACATGAGGGTGGCGTGGCATGAGGGCAGCTGAAGGCTGCGCAGGGACAGTTTGGTGTACGCTGTGGACACTGGGTCGTGCAGGGGGGGGTTGGGCAGCATGTAACCCAGGAGAAGTGGCAGCGGAGTGTCATGCAGGCAGTGATTGTGCTTTGTTGGAGGTAGTGTGGTGCTTAGCTAAGGTATGCATTGCTAATGAGGGCTTTTCAGAAGTAAAAATTGTTGGGAGGGGGGGCCCACTCTTGCCGCTATTGTGGCTTAATAGTGGGACCTGGGAACTTGAGATGCAGCCCAACATGTAGCCTCTCGCCTGCCCTATCCGTTGCTGTGTCGTTCCCATCACTTTCTTGAATTGCCCAGATTTTCACAAATGAAAACCTTAGCGAGCATCGGCGATATACAAAAATGCTTGGGTCGCCCATTGACTTCAATGGGGTTCGTTACTCGAAACGAACCCTCGAGCATCGCAATAATTTCATCCCGAGTAACGAGCACCCGAGCATTTTGGTGCTCGCTCATCTCTAATTGTAACCCCTTTACATGAGGAGACGCTGCTGTAGTAACTCTCTATAATGTCTCCTCCTCCACAAACATTGACAGACATGAGGAGACACTGCTGTAGTAATATTGTATAATGTCTCCTCCACAGAAAGTTACAGATATGAGGAGACACTACTGTAGTAATATTGTATAATGCCTCCTCCTCCGCAGACACTGACAGACATGAGGAGACACTGCTGTAGTAATACTGTATAATTATAGATGAGCGAGTATACTCGCTAAAGGCAATAGCTCGAGCGAGCATTGCCGGCAGAGGGCACGGAGCTGCGGGGGAGAGCGGGGCGGAACGGAGGGGAGATCTCTCTCTCCCTCTCTCCCCTCTGCTCCCTCCTGCTGACAGCCGCAACTCACCGCTCCCCCGCGCCGGCACCCGAACCTGCAGTCTCGAGCGGGGGAGATACTCGCTAAAGGCAATGCTCGCTCGAGCAATTGCCTTTAGCGGTATACTCGCTCATCTCTATGTATAATGTCTGCTCCTTCACAGACACTGACAGACGTGAGGAGATGCTGCTGTAGTAATATTGTAAAATGTCTTCTCCGCAGACACTGAAAGACATGAGGAGACAATGCTGTAGTAATTGTTACGTTCGTGTGGGCAAACAAGCACCAGGCACACACGAACGTGACCCGAAATCACAGGTTGAAGGGAAGATGGTGAGACCCTTCCTAACAAGCGGGGCGATCGCCTCTACAGATATTGACTGATGTAAGGAGACACTGCACAGTCTGTCCCCAACTTCTCCACAATGGCTGCAGGACTTTGACATGGCTGGAAAGCTCCCCCGCTGCCACTGGCACAATAGTGGCAGACAGTGCGGCTATTGGGTTTAGACGCAACCCATCCTAACCTCCCCGCAACTTTAGGTCCTGGCTTCAATCTTCACGCTAGACCCGACTAGGCCACAGTATTAAGAAGCGTCGAAGAAGAATGCAAGACCCTTTTACCAATGCCTCCCTTGGTGGTGGAGACCCTGATGGTGATAGGCAGCACTTCTAGGGCTCTGTATGATGGATGGCTGCAAATTTTTGGGTAGACATGCGGAGCTCTGAAGTGGCACATCTTCGGTCTCTAATGGCTAGGCCAACCCCTCCGAAAAATGGCATTTTAACAGTTGTTTGTGGACTTTTTATATACAATGTACATGTTGCAGTTGTTTTTGAATGTGATACATAAAGGGTAAAACTTCTAAACAGTTGCTTATTAATTCCTAATCTCCAGATGCAATTCTGTGTTCTGGGGTATCAGTAATTGATCTCAAGAGTTTCCATCATCCTATAAAGACTCAGCAGTAATTGTTGTCTCAAAGCTGCAGGTGGTAAATGACGGTGGCCGCAGAGTTCACGTCAGACACTGGATTGGATGTAATGTGAGCTGCTGCTTGTTTTATTCAGGATTAGATGGCTATGTGAATTGTTGTTTTGTAAAGATTATTTAAGACTCTGTTAATGTTTGTTTCATTAAAAAACACAACGCAGCACCAAGAGATACCACCGGCATCCAACGCACCCTACTGATGTACTGTATAATGGCTTTCATTATAAAATTGGGATATTACATCAATATATATATATATATATATAAGGTGAAAGCTCTCACTGACTGACTCTCTCACTGACTGACTAACTGAATGACTGACTCGCCACTACTTCTCTAACTTCCTAATGTCTTACAAACTTGAAATTTGCCACAACCACTTTTTGGTCCAAAATAGGAAAATTAAATGGAACTCAAATATATTATTCAATGCTAAATGCAAAAGTAAGTGACCCTCTTTGTAATGTATGAAATCTAATTCTCTAACTTTCTGATGTCGTACAAACTTGAAACTTGTCAGGAGCATTCTTTTGGTCGTAAATGGGAAAAGTAAAAGGGCCGCAACTTGATTATTCAATTCCAAGTGCAAACGTAAGTGAACGCCTATGTAATGTAACTAATACCACATATCTGTTTAGCATAAACGTTAAATTTGGGACGACCATTCTTCAGGTCCTAAACAGGAAACGTAAAGGGGTTGTAACTTGAATTTTCAATTCTAAGTGCAAAATTAAGTGACCCTCTATGTAATGTAACTAAATACACACATCTGTACCGCACAGTCTGAGGAGAATCTACCACTCCTCTACGTGTATACATATTTTATTCCTCGTTTCTTCTGAAGTAACCACAACTTCATAAAATTTTCTTTGCAAACAACAGGTAAACACCTGTACCAAATTAACTAGGGCAAAGCTGGATATATCAGCTAGTACACAATATGTTTTTCTTACTTAAGGTCTCACACACAGAGTAGCCAGGTACAAGCCGCCCAGAGTCCTCATAGCTCTCTAGTGCAGTGCTGAAGGCTGTCTGTGTCATGTGTGGTGTCTCCATACAGCACTGTATTACAGATATTTTTGCTAGTAGCAATGCTCCATAATACAATATACAATGGTTCTTTCCTATCAGATTTTGTAGGAATCCAAGAGGAAAACACTCTGTAAACTGCATACAGCCCTGTATTACATGCATAGATATTTTTGTTAATATGCTTGTTAAGGGGAGAACACCAGCACCATATGGCATCTTGATTCAATGTCCTGCAATTTTTCAAAAAATCAACTTTGCAAATAGTCATGATTTAAAATTGTCTGCCATCTTGTGTATACAGATCATATGCAGACCTTTGCATCTCCAGACCCTGTGTGGTGTGATCCCGCAGTCATGTGTACTTGACTTTGTCTGTTCTTGTAGTGTTTATAGATTAGCTAGAAGAATGATACTAAGAAGCTGACAACTTGCTTCAATCGATTTTATGTGCATAAAATAGCAATTAATATTCACTCCCCATACTTCTTTATCACTGGAGGAGGACTGCCACCTTACATGCAGACTCCAGAACTTCTGATAGAATGTAACCTATGGAGGTCAGTTAGCTTAGCTTCGGCAATACATGAGTAGAGGTTACTGCTGATGGACTACTAGGTTACAAACCCCTTAGGACACTCCTCATGGAGTCTGAGGCCATCCTCTTATGTTATTAGCTACAGCCCACAGAAATGTAGATTTTGTCATAATCTCTTCATTATACTACCTTCTATTTTCTCTATGCAGCAACCTTCTCCACTATCTGCCATTTGACGACACCAATGAACCGGACCCTGGCAACTGAATTTATCCTCCTTGGCTTTTCGAACAGTCTTAGGGTGAATATTAGCTTGTTTTTGCTGTTTTTGGGGATCTATCTAGTAACCGTCAATGGAAATGTTCTTATTATGAGCCTAATTCTAAGAACCACTAATCTACATACCCCAATGTACTTCTTCCTTTGTATTTTATCCTTTGTGGATCTATGTATGTCAACATCTGTTGTGCCCCGACTTCTCGCTGACCTATTCTCCACTCATAGGTTGATATCTCTTGGTGCTTGTGTCATACAGTTTTATACTACTCTTCTTATGGCAGGAACGGAGTTCCTGCTCCTTGCCCTAATGGCTTATGATAGATACATCGCCATCTGCCGCCCACTCCACTATCCGGTCCTGATGAGGTGGAGCATGTGTTATTGTCTAACAGGCTTGGTATGGATATTTGGTTTCATGCTCTTCGTCCTTCCCTGCCTTTTGATGCCAGTTGACCTGTGTTACCCAAACCATGTTAATCATTTTATGTGTGAGCTTCTCGCCATCATACAGTTGGCTTGTGATGACACTTATTTAAGTAAAATTTTGACGCTTCTGACGAGTTTAATTGCAATTTTTCTCCCTTTTATGTTTATTATTGTTTCTTATGCCTGTATTATATCATCCATCCTAAGGATTCATTCTACAAGAAAGTCAAAGGCCTTCTCTACATGCACTTCCCATATCACTGTGGTGGTTTTATTCTATGGGACGGCAATGTTTGTATATTTTAGTCCATTATCTCAATCCTCCACCGACCAGGGAAAATACTTAGCACTATTTTATTATATTATCTGTCCATCATTAAACCCTCTAATTTACAGCCTGAATAACAAAGAAGTTAAGGAAGTTATCCAAAAGATGTTTCATAAATGCCTGACTAATGTGGACTCAACTGCTCCATAGAATTAAATTGAGGGAGATGTGTACATAATGCAAGTGGTCATTTCTTTATTGATTCTCCACCTGGATGCAGTTAAGATCCACCCCATCAGGTGTGATATTGGGTCAGGGGCTACCAGCCATCATCATGGGTATAAAGTGACAATGTTTAATGCCATAAATATCTGGGATTGGAATACTCACTTAAATGTTTCTTATTGCTATAAAGTTATGCACAACTGCATGTGGTTGGGCAATTAAGAAGAGTGCATGGATCTATTGATTTTTAGAGAGAAAATACCAACACAATGAAAACCATAAATAAGAGTTTATAAGTGTTTCTGGGTAGACTACATAGGATGAACATTACTTCTTTATTGCCCTAATATGGCTTCAATGCCCATGACATTCTATTCCATACAGATGTCCTGTTGTGAGGTCACAAAAAGGCAGTGGTACTTCAGCCCCTTACAGGGGTGTAACTACAGCGGATGCAGGGCTATTATTCGCTAGTTGGCACTTTAGCCTTAGGGGACCAAAAAGCTCCTCCATCACATAAGAAGACATCAGTATTATAAACAGTACATGGTGGGTGTGGGCCTTGTTACATATTTTACATTGGGGCCTAAGAGCTTCTAGTTATGCCTCCACCTTGGGAGGACACTTTTGACGGCTCTTGAGAGAGTAAATCCACGAAATGACATCATAATTGGGATGCAGCATTATGGTGCTGAAAATAGGTCCCTGGAGAAGATTTGTTTGTTTTCCATGACACTGGAAACTAGATGTGTGTGTGTGTGGGGGGGGGGGGGGGGGGGGGGGCATTGCAGGAATTGTAATTCCAGTAAATACAAGAAAAACAGGGTTTGGTACACAGGTTTGTTGGGATAGAACAAATCAAAGAGTCAGGCCATAACCCTGACTTATTTTTTATATTGAAGCCAGTAAATATAATGTGTTTCAAGGCAATATACTTCTTTATTAGATGCTGCTGGAATGTGCTCAATTGTGGTTTTGGGATCAGCTTAATTCGGGGCCGTAAAAACATGTTGGCTCTGAAGAATAAAGCTGCAGAGTCGGGGAATGTGACAGCTTCATGCTGTCAGTTACAAGAGGTACCCGAGAACCTGGAGCTGTCATCGGGGGCTGCAGTTGTCAGTCTCCTATCACACAGTCGCCATTATCCATTGGATAATGGCGATCACATAATGGTTGAAAAAAAGGTAAAAAGTTAGTTTCATCTCCCCCAATGGATATGATCCATGCGGAGAGATGAAACTTCTTATTGGAGGCCCCTGGATTCGTCCCCCGATGCGATCATCCTCCAAGGACCTTCCCCGCTTTCAGCGCATGCAGCTGCCATCAAAATAGTGAGTACATGCACAGAAGCCAGAGAGAGAACAGACAATTAAAAATCTGCTTGCTCCAGGCCACCAAAGGTAGCTGAGAGCTTGGGGCAGTGACTGGAGACCTCGTTAAGAAGTCACTGATCATGTAATCGCCATTATCCAATGGTATAAAAAGGTAGCAATCTATCTTAAGCCGGTCTCACACGACCGGATAGTAATTGTGGATTCCGCAAGCTTTTGATCTGCGGTAATACACGGATCAATCAAATGCCTTGGATTGCACAGTTCTGTTCACATTTGTGAGTCGGAATTCCATAATTCACTTGTAGAAAATAAAACACAGCATGCTCTATTCTACTGTGGATATCTGTGACACAGGGACTATTGTGCTCTATGGTCGCAGATATACCTGGACCCCATGTGCCACATACTCGGGTACCCTCATCATCACTAAGGGATGGCACAGGAAATATAAACAAACAGAAAAGGTGTACTGTGCATGACCACCTGTGTGAGTATGCAGTCATGTGCATAATGGGTATGTAATTTAGAAAAAGTCCCAGGGGACGCCAACTTTCCTGCAGTTCCAGGAGTAGCTTGTTGAGTGCCTATTGTTTGAGACCACCGCACTTCAGCAAGCTTACGAGTCTGAGGAGGTGGTAAGGCTCAAAGTGCACCGCTTCCTACACCCCCTTTCTTTCACTGAGGTAAATTAAAAAAGTGTTGGCTTTACAGCAAGCATGAGAGAAGGGATACACCGCTTAACAGCCCCATGTGCCTATCCTAACTAGTTTTTTGTAATTAACCCCACACGGTTTTACATTATACCTTTTATCTAAGATTTAGCGAATGCCAAAAAGGCGGGTGGGGATTCTTTTTAGGGAGTCAATTTTTTTTCTGCACGAGTGTGCAATGGGGCCTGGTATTTATTCAGCTGTGGCCTGGAACCCAATGGGTGATCCCTCCATTGTGGGCCTAGCCATGAGTCTAGTACGAATATTGGGCTGCAGTGAGTATGATTCTGAACACAGGGCAAACAGGATATCCATATTGGAGTGTAAGTCTTTGGTGGATTTTCATCTCCACTTTTCAAAAGGCATAACTTTATATTTTTTCATCGCCATGGCCATATGAAGGCTTGTTGCTAGCATGGTAAATTGTAGTTTTCATTGGTACCATTACACACACAGATCTACTACATTTATCCTGACCCCACACATCACACACAGCACATGACACATGCAGCTCTGCTACATTCTAATTCACACACACACGGCTCTGCTACATATTACATCCATTATGATCCGCAAACATCACACACAGCTCTACTACATCCATCCTGATTCACACACTTGCCATACACAGCTCTGCTACATCCTGATTCACACACACACACAGCTCTGCTACATCCACACACACAGCTCTCCTACATCCAGATCCATTCTGATTTTCACACATCACCAGACTCTTGGATACAGTGATCATTCCCTGGTCTTATTGATTCCTGACTCCACCCACGCAGGTGATCACATGGCGGGGACATCATCACATGTCCTGGATGCTGCTGTCGGGTTATCAAGTATACAGCACTTTCTACCAAATTTCACAATGCCTGTAATGTCAACGCAGGTCCTTCAGCCCACCGGATCTCTTTTACTAAACTACACAATGGCTACTCCCACAGTAGTGATGTTACCGCAGGTCGTTCACCCCACTGTATCACTGAGGTAGGTCAGTGTCTTCTATCAGGATCGCTAAGTTGTGTCTGAGATAATAACGGCTTAGTTGTATTCTCATTTTGTTATTTTTGTTCTCCACTTTTCAGGAGACCTAACTGTGTTGTTCTTCTGTCAGTCAGGCTCTGTGTTTTATATATGTTGTAGGACCTTCAATGATGTCACCAGGGGGTGGAGCGATGATGTCACCATGGGTGGATCATCAGAAGCACTCACATACATACTAACAGACAAGTGATCGTTAGTAGTTTGACTGCATAATTCTAACAGTGTCTGTAACATCTTTTCTATCGGCAACCTGACATGATAAAACATATTTTGGTGCTGTGAATAGGATATGATAGAAAATGATATATAACTAGAATAAACCACCCATATATTGGGTCAAAAGATGAGAAGAGAGGGGGCGGAGGCTGAGCGGGATGGAGTGCTGAGAGTGAAGCTTCGTCTCAGCGGCACCTAATGGGACCCTATTCAGCTAACAGAAGCCTTACCATGGGGAAGACAAGTAAGGAGAGAGGCAGTGATCTTCAGAGCATTCCCCGATCGAGCAAGGGACTGGTAGATATGCAGCGGTACTTAAAAGAACGGAGCGCTCGGTCCCTGCATAAAGCACCCAAGATGGCGCCCGCCCAGGAGTTAAGCAAGGATGCCGGAGGAGACAGAGAGGAGGAAGCTTTCTCGGAGGGAGATGAAGGTGAGATCATCTCTAAAGCTTTCATGAGGGATCTGCTGACATGCACCATGAGACCTGTGCTGGCAGAGCTGGGAGAAGAAATTAAAGAAGAAATGAAGCTCCTGGGCAGACTAGTGGAGAGTCCTTTTTTCCGTTTGGCCTTGGCATTTCACACAAAGGGCGGAGGCTGAATATCTGCTCACCGGAGGACCTGCAGAACTGCTGGCAGATCTTAGAATTAGAACCCATAGAATTGCCCTGCTGGCTGCCCATCCCAGATCTCCCACGTTTTCCTCGACTGGAACCCCCTGAAAGATGGCAACCGGTGGTGAATGTGAAATCCCTAGAGGGAAAAAGAAGAAGGCACGGGAGGAGACCGCAGGTTACGACACCTGAAGTAGACTTTATTTCACTGGGCGGTATTTCCCCTGCTCCTACTTTTTTTTTTTGCTCTTTATGACATGCTGTTCGCATAATGTTTCAGGAGCTTTGTGGCTTGCCCGACTCTTACCACCATGCTCAGACCAGTTGCAATGCTGCTTGGGGGAGAAGCTGAGAAGAGAGGTTCTCCCAACTGAGCGGGCCGCCACTAAGCGCCTTTTTGAGCCTTCCTTCTCTCTTTTAAAGGGCTCATCTGATGTTCCTCTGTTTAACATTTTCTTATCTGTCTCTCTTTGAATGTATCAAAATACACTTAATTACCTATGTCTGTTCTTCACACCCCCCCCCCTTCCCGCATGGGTCCTAATTGGTGCCTGTCAGCTCGGGCTGTGAATAGTTTTCTCCTTCTGCGATTGCACCGTAGTTGTAGTCGCTTATTTCGCTCGCCTGCACACTTGGAGGGCGCTTTCTAAATCTTTTTTGGGAAGCCCGCTCCATCCTTTTCTGTCTGAGTTTTACTTTCTTTTTCAAGATCTTATCTCTTTTACCCCCTTTACCTCTGTCTAGGATTAAGCTCCTACTTTCCCCCCTACCTTGTGTGCCCCCCTGACCCTAGCCTTACCAACTCTCGTCCCCCTCCTCCCCCCTCCGTCCCACTTAAAAGAGCCGATTGTTACAGCCGGTTCAACAGATAAGTCTAGGACCACAGTAACATTACCTTTACATTCCAGCGGACCAATCCGACTCGTAGGCTAGCCTCCACCGGAACTGTTCCTCTTATCTCATGATGGACGACTTACGGATCACGTCCTTTAATGTGAGGGGCCTCAACTCATTCATCAAGAGACACAACGTTACCCTGCTGGCTAAAAGGTATGGCACGAGCATTCTTCTTTTGCAGGAGACACTCTTTAAAAAAACTAAATGTCTTTTCCTACCAGGAAGACAATGTGAGCAAAGTTTCCACTGCGCCCATCCCTCCTCGGCCTCCAAAGGGGTGCAAACCTATTTTCACAAATCCACAAACTTCTCCTGTCTCTTCCAGTATAGGGACGAGGAAGGCAGAGTCCTGTATCTAAAAGGGCTAGTTTACAACACGAAAATGACCATAGCAAATCTCTAAGCCCCAAATGTAGCTCAAATTCCTTGGCTAATCAAACAACTGACAACTCTGAGTCACTTTGCAGAGGGCCATTTGATTCTGGGAGGCGATATTAATGTCGCTCTCCACCCATTGGTCGATTCTTCGGTGGGATGCTTGCATATTTCACAGTCAAAACTGAGAAGGCTTTCCCGTGTCCTTCAAGATTTAAATTGGGTGGATGCTTGGCGCCTTCTGAACCCCTCTACAAAGAACTACACCTATTTCTCCCAGGTGCACTCGTTCTTTCAAAGGTTGGACTAGCTCTTTGTCTCCTCTGACCTCCTGGCGCGCCTGGGGGGAGCTAAAATTGACACGATGACTGTCTCTGACCTTGCCCCAGTCCACATGGAAATCCGCCTGTTACACCCTAAACCCAGAGAGTGGAGATGGCGGCTCAATGCATCACAATTAGACTCTCATGAAGAGAGAGATCGCCTCTCCAAACTCATTGAAGAATTTTTTCAGGTGAATACGGAGGGTGGTCCCGAGGCTTGAGTGGTCTGGGAGGCCCACAAGGCCTTTGCTCTGGGTTTATTAATAGCATTGGGCTCTAAAACTAAAAAACTTCTAAAAAAGCCATAGATGACAAACTCAGCAAAATTGCCAAATTAGAACAGATGGTGAAACTTTCCCAAACCCAAATCATTATGGATAGTCTGACAGAGCTGAGAAGGGATCTGAAACAAGCCCTTAATTCAAGATTTAACAAAAAACATTTGTTTTTAAAGCATGCAGTCTATGAGCAAGGTAACAGCGGGAGCAAATTTATGTCTGCTTTAATAAAAAAAGCACGAGCAAAAAAAAATTATTAAATCTATTAAGACCCCTACAGGTACTTTGGTGACCTCCTCGGCAGATATAGCCAATGCCTTTCAGCAATTCTATTCCCATTTTTACAATATCAGACAGGACAACCTCCCCCCCCCCCCCCCCCCAGCAGGCTCTGATATGAAAAAGCTGACTGAATCCATCCTACATCGGGCACAACTTCCGAAGTTGAGTGACAGTCAAGCTGACTCCTTACTAGCCCCGGTTACACAACCAGAAGTGGAATTATTATTAGCTTCATGCCCTTATAGTAAGAGCCCTGGTCCATATGGTTTGAATCTCCCATATTATAAATCCTTTAGTCCAATTCTGATTCCCATATTAACAGAACTCTTCAACGCACTTATGAGAGGTTCTACCTTGCCCAAATAAGCCCTAGAAGCGCATATAACCTTAATCCACAAAGAAAATAAAGATCCGGAGATATGTGGCAGCTATCGTCCAATCTCCCTGATCAATTTCGACATTAAGCTTTGGCCCAAACTTATGGCCAAAAGGCTTGAAAACTATATCCCCCTATTGGTCAATGAGGAAGAAACGGGCTTTGTGTGGGGGAGGGAGGGCAGAGACAACTGCCGCAGATTGCTCCACGTAATACGCTTCGCCCAAAAGAGCCACATTCCACTAGCCCTAGTGGGCACGGATGCTGAAAAGGCGTATGACCGGGTTGACTGGGATTATATGATAGACGTCCTATTGCATCTCAACTTCTCCCCGATCTTCGTCCTTTCCCTGTATTCAACTCCGTACGCCAGGCTGAAAATCAACGAAATCCTATCCCCACCCTTTGACATTAAAAACGGCATCCGTCAGGGTTGCCCGCTCTCCCCCACTTTATTCTTCCTGGCACTGGAACCCCTCCTTCAGCTAGTAAGACAAGACCCGTAGATCACAGGACTCATAGTCTTTCTCGTAACAAATCCTGAGAGAGGCCTTCCCAAATTAGTCGACCTCCTGAACAGCTTTGGCTTAGTGTCCAATTTTAAAATTAATTTTTCAAAATCAACAGTTCTTAACGTATCTATCCCAGCAGTCCAGAGCAAACATTTAAAGGAGAGCTCTTATTTCTTCTGGTCAGAATCCTCACTGGACTTCTTAACTTCTTAGGGGTTATAATAACTAAAGAGCTACACAACCTCTATTCCGCTAATTTTCCACCCCTACTAGGATTGATAAAAAACCTTCTGAGAACATATGACCTGCCCTGCATATCCTAGTTCGGGAGAAAAAATATCCTAAAAACCTATGTTCTACTCATAGTGCTCTACAAAATCAGGATGCTTCCCATCCACCTACCAGTGAGCTTCTTTGGGGCAATACGCAGAGCTTTCTCCGGGTTCGTCTGGAGGCAGAGGAGACCGAGAATAGCCTACAGCCTAATGATTAAGAGGGGTGCGGAAGGTGGCATAGATATTCCAAACGTCCATGATTTCTAACGGGCCTCCCATCTGAGCTAATGGATGGATTTAGTGCATCCAATTAAGGACAAACTACTTGTTTCCCTGGTGGAGGGCACTGAAGATAACTCGCTTGTGGAGGAATTCTGGTTCCCATCCAAAAACAAATGTAGATCAAAAGACTTTAACCTACTAATCAGAGGCCTCTGCGAAACTTCCCCTGAAGGAAGAGTCGGCATCGGACCCTTCCCCTTGCTCCCCATTACGTTCTATCCCAAAACTTTTGAGCATCCCCTATGATCTAGCCTCCAGGTCAGGCTGGAGGAGATTTAATCCTTTTAAACTAGGTGACCTCCAAGCCCTAGCGCATAAAAATCTCACTGACATTCTTCAAACCCTACTACCGCAGCAAAACCTTTCCTTCTTACAGCAGGCTTCTGTTAAGAAAATGTTCAGTGAGTTTCTCAAAAGATTCCACTCCACCAGACCCCTGACGCACTTTGAGAGAATGCTGAAGGAATCTAACCCTAAATTCAGGAAAATAGCCTTTGTATGTAAACAATTTATTGTAAGGGCTCCTTCAACCAAACCATCTTTCTTTATTTCTTGGGGAAAAGAATTAGGCATTTCTCTCTCCTCGAGTGACATAAAGTCAATCTTAAGCACATCCTTTGGCCTCTCCCCCTGTATCCTAGCACAAGAAAGCCACTACAAGTTACTTGTCAGATGGTACAAAACGTCTCACTGGCTCTTCGCATATAAATTGGCACCGCATGAGAGATGCTGGAGATGTGAGAAGGAGCCGGGATCCTACCTCCATATTTCGTGGAGCTGCCCGATATTGACACCCTTTTGGCATGAGGTGGAGAAAGTAATGAGGAAACTTACTCCAAATCTCTCTATCTCACAAGAGATGATATTTTTGTGGAAACCCTCACCAGTGTTTCACCCTAAGAAGAATAGACTCATTGTCTTCCTACTAGATGCTGCTAAGGCCCAGATACCCCTACAGTGGCTTCAAAAAAAACCCACCTTCTCTAGCACAGTGGTTAGAGAAGGTAGACGCAATTTGTAACTTAGAAGAACTTTTCAGCTGATCCAGAGGTTCCCATGATAGCTTTGTGCGGACATGGGGTCCTTGGAGGAATCTAAGGTCAGTGTCTTCTTGAGGGGGGATGCTGGGAACCCCCGTTGAGATCAATCTTCCAGCCATTTCCCGGGAGATTACATCTCCAGAGGTTAGATCCCCACTAGAGATGAGCGAGCATACTCGGATAAGCACTACTCGCTCGAGTAATTGGCTTTATCCGAGTATCGCTGTGCTCGGGTCTAAAGATTCGGGTGCCGGCACGGAGCGGGGAGCTGCAGGGGAGAGCGGGGAGGAACGGAGGTAAGATCTTTCTCTCCTTCTCTCCCGCCCGCTCTCCCCTGCTCCCTGCTGCGACTCACCTGTCAGCCGCAGCGGCACCCGAATCTTTAGACCCGAGCACAGCGATACTCGGATAAAGCCAATTACTCGAGCGAGTAGTGCTTATCCGAGTACGCTCGCTCATCTCTAATCCACACCCAATATGCTTCCTGATGCCTCACAGGCTCGACAGGACTTGGAGCTTGGACCCCCTGCCCAGTTACAACCCCAGTAAGACTCTGGGGAAAACCCCGGCAACGACTACACTTAGAGTTCTCCTACCCCACTAGGCATCCTTCGGATATGGGGCCCCCATCATGGTCCCGATATCTACCCTCCCCTCCCCTGCCGTCTACCTCCCCCAAGCTGCTCCCTCCTACCCCATCCCTCCTGGTCCCCCCCCCACCGCCCCCCCCCTTACTGTCTCCAGTTCTTATTCTTCAGTTGTTATAGATTCTCCAGACCGTGAACTACTCCATGCAATTCTTTTCTTTAATTGATCCATCTTCCATATACTTCAGAGTCTACTCACATAACACACCGAGGCGGATCAGTCCGTGCAAGTTATGTGTTATTTGAAAGAACTTGTTCTCATGAAGTACTTTGATCGTATAAGTGTCCGCTTCTATCTATACTATTGTTGTACACTGCTTTGTTATAAAACGAAAATTGAAATAAAACTTGATTAAAAAAAAAAAAAGATTAGAAGAGAGACCAATCCAGTGGGTTTTAGGGAACTATCATAATTATCCTAGGAGGACTTTCAATTCCATCTTCAAAAAGGTGGAGTAGACTAAACAGCAGATTCCAAAAAGGAAAATGCTGTTAAAAAGAGTATCAAAAAAAGATCCTTCCCAAAAAAGTGATATGACATGATTGAATTTAGATAGATACTCTATCAATGAATACCAGGGAACGTTAAAGGCATATAAGTTCACCTGTATATATCGTTGGGGCACCTATCATTGCTGCACCTCGTGTGGTGCAGAGTACTAAAGCAGTAGAAATGCATTCCTTGGCACTCGCTCATGACCTTAAGGTTGCGAGTTCAATCACCTCATGGTTCAGGTAACCGGTAGAGATGAGCGAACGTACTCGTCCGAGCTTGATGCTCGCTCGAGTATTAGGGTACTTGAGATGCTCGTTACTCGAGACGAGCACCACCTGGTACTCGAGTCAATTCCATTTCTTTCCCTGCATGTTTAGCGCCATTTTCTGGCCAATAGACATGCAGGGAAGGCATTACAACTTCATTCTGTGATGTTCCAGCCCTATCCCACCCCCTGCAGTGAGTGGCTGGCGAGATCAAGTGACCGCCGAATATAAAGCAGTCCCTCCCGCTGCTCGCCTCAGACACACGCTTGCAGAGATTAGGGAGAGTGCTGTTGCTGCTATAGGGAGAGTGTTAGCATTCAAGAACCCCAACAGTCCTTCTTAGGGCCACATCTGACCGTGTGCAAAACTGTTGTGGCTGCTGGGAGCAGTTGTGCACATCTTTTTTGTTTTCATCTTGGGCTATGCAGACTATTGCGTTCTCAGTCTGCAGCCAATTATACAGAGTATAGGGGCAGTACTGGTCAGGCAGGGACAGTGGTAGTGTACAATCCTGTCAACAAGTACCCCAAAAAACCTCCATCTTAGGGCTACCTCTGACCGTGTACATTACTGTTGTGGCTGCTGGGAGCAGTTTTGCACTTTTTTTTCATCTTGGGCTCTGCAGACTATTGCGTTCTCAGTCTGCAGCCAATTATACAGAGTATAGGGGCAGTACTGGTCAGGCAGGGACAGTGGTAGTGTAGAATCCAGTCAACAAGTACCCCAAAAAACCTCCTCCTTAGGGCTACCTGTGAGCGTTTGCATTACTGTTGTAGTGGCTCACTATTAGCCAGTTAAGCCTTTCTGCAGCCCAGCGTATAATTTTTTCGGCCTACAGTGTGTGTAACATAACCGCTGTGACCCTCCAAGTGCAGGCCAATAATTGCCTAAATTTTTACACCGCTCTGTGCGTCCCATCAACTTCACGCACAGCGTACGCCCACAGCCGCTGATAAAGGGAAAGACATATACACGCTATCTAGGCTGCTGGTTTTCTAAAAAAAATCTGAAAAAACACTCCTCCTTAGGGCTACCTGTGAGCGTGTGCAATACTGTTGTAGTGGCTCACTATTAGCCAGCTAGGCCTTTCTGCAGCCCAGCGTATAATTTTTTCGGCCTACAGTGTACGTTACATAACCGCTGTGACCCTCCAAGTGCAGGCCAATAATTGCCTAATTTCTTACACCGCTCTGTGCGTCCCGTCAACTTCACGCACAGCGTACGCCCACAGCCGCAGATAGAGGGAAAGACATATACACGCTATCTAGGCTGCTGATTGTTTCAAAAAAATCTGAAAAAGCACTCCTCCTTAGGGCTACCTGTGAGCATGTGCATTACTGTTGTAGTGGCTCACTATTAGCCAGCTAGGCCTTTCTGCAGCCCAGCGTATATTTTTTTTGGCCTACAGTGTGTGTAACATAACCGCTGTGACCCTCCAAGTGCAGGCCAATAATTGCCTAAATTTTTACACCGCTCTGTGCATCCCGTCAACTTCACGCACAGCGTACGCCCACAGCCGCTGATAGAGGGAAAGACATATACACGCTATCTAGGCTGCTGTTTTTTGTTTTTTTTTAAAATCTGAAAAAACACTCCTCCTTAGGGCTACCTGTGCGAGTGTGCTTTATTGTTGTAGTGGCTCACTATTAGCCAGTTAGGGCTTTCTGCAGCCCAGCATTTAATTTTTTCCGCCTACTGCGTGTGTTACATAACCGCTGTGACCCTCCAAGTGCAGGCCAATAATTGCCTAATTTTTTATACCGCTCTGTGCGTCCCGTCAACTTCACGCACAGCATATGCCAACAGCTGCTGATAGTGGGAAAGACATATACACGCTATCTAGGCTGCTTGCTTATTGGAAAAAAATGTGAAAAAAAAGCTCCTTCTTACGGCTACCTGTAACCGTGTGCATTTTACTGTGTGGCCGCTGGGAGCTGTAGTGGCTCACTATTACCCAGCTAGGCCTTTTTGCAGCCTAGGGTATAATTTTTTATGGACTGCAGTGTGCGTAACATAACCGCTGTCAACCTCCAACTGCACGCCACTAATTGCATAATTATTCAGACCGCTCTGTGTCTGCTCTATTGGTAATACACCATGCTGAGGGGTAGGGGAAGGCCCAGAGGACGTGGCCGTGGACGCAGACGAGGACGCAGAGGTCCAAGGGAGGGTGTGGGCACAGGCCGAGTTCCTGGTCCAGGTGAAACGCAGCCGGCTGATGCGGGACTAAGAGAGAGGCAAGTTTCTGGGGTCCCCAGCTTCATATCACAATTTTTGTTTCCACGTGGTAGACCTTTATTACAAAATGAGAAGTGTGAGCAGGTCCTGTCGTGGATGGCAGAAAATGCATCCAGCAATGTGTCGACCACCCAGTCTTCTTTGCCGTCCAATGCTGCTCCTCCTTCCTCCCAGCCTCCCCACTCCATGAAAATGACACATTCTGATGAGCAGACAGACTCCCAGAAACTGTTCTCGGGCCCCTGCCTTGAGTGGGAAAAATTGGTTCTCTCTCAGCTGAGGAGTTTGTCGTGACCGATGCCCAACCTTTGGAAAGTTCCCGGGGTACAAGTGATGAGGCTGGGGACTTCCGGCAACTGTCTCAAGAGCTTTCAGTGGGTGAGGAGGTCGATGATGATGAGACACAGTTGTCTATCTGTGAGGTAGTAG
The DNA here is from genome assembly GCA_035609135.1 of Eleutherodactylus coqui. Lineage (NCBI taxonomy): Eukaryota > Metazoa > Chordata > Amphibia > Anura > Eleutherodactylidae > Eleutherodactylus > Eleutherodactylus coqui. Next base: position 22,485,822 of record CM069405.1, on the reverse strand, counting down.
TAAGGGCAGTAAGTCCGAGGGAGCAGCGCACAGAGGATTCGGAGGAAGAGCCGCTGGACGATGAGGTGACTGACCCCACCTGGTTCGCTAAGCCAACTGAGGAGAGGTCTTCAGAGGGGGAGGCAAGTGCAGCAGCAGGACAGGTTGAAAGAGGCAGTGCGGTGGCCAGGGGTAGAGGCAGGGCCTGAGCGAAGACTCCCCCAACTGTTTCCCAAAGCACCCCCTCGCGTCAAGCCACCCTGCAAAGGCCTAGGTCTTCAAAGGTGTGGATGTTTTTCAGTGAGAGTGCAGACGACCGACGAACAGTGGTGTGAACCTGTGTCGCGCCAAGATCAGCCGGGGAGCCACCAGTACCAGCCTCACCACCACCAGCATGTGCAGGCATATGATGGCTAAGCACCCCACAAGGTGGGACGAAGGCCGTTCACCGCCTCTGGGTCGCACCACTGCTTCTCCCCCTGTGCCCCAACCTGCCACTCAGATCCAACCCCCCTCTCAGGGCACAGGCACGAGCGCTTCCCGGCCTGCACCCACACCCTCACCTCCGCTGTCCTCGGCCCCATCCAGCAATGTCTCTCAGCGCAGCATCCAGCTGTCGCTAGCGCAAGCCTTGGAGTGCAAGCGCAAATATGCCGCCACGCACCCGCACGCTCAAGCTTTAAACGTGCACATTGCGAAATTGATCAGCCTGGAGATGCTGCCGTACAGGCTTCTGGAAACAGAGGCTTTCAAAAACATGATGGCGGCGGCGGACCCACGCTACTCGGTCCCCAGTTGCCACTATCTTTGCTGGTGTACCGTCCAGCCCTACACCAGCACGTCTCCCGCAACATCAATCGTGCCCTCACCAACGCGGTTACTGGCAAGGTCCACTTAACCACGGACACGTGGACAAGTACTGGAGTGCAGGGCCACTATATCTCCCTGATGGTACATTGGGTGAATTTGGTGGAGTCTGGGACCGAGTCAGAGCCTGGGACCGCACACGTCCTAACCACACCCAGAATTGCGGGTCCTTGCTCGGTTCGGGTATCTGCGGCGGTCTATGCCACCTCCTCTAAACCCTTCCCCTCCTCCTCCTACGCAACCTCTACCTCTCAATTAAGAAATATGAGCAGCACGTCGCTAGCAGTCAGCGTGGCGCGGCAGCACAGCGGTGGGCAAGCGTCAGCAGGCCGTGCTGAAACTACTCAGCCTAGGTGACAAGAGGCACACGGCCCCCGAGCTGTTGCAGGGTCGGACTGAGCAGACCGACCTCTGGCTTTCGCCGCTGAGCCTCCTACTCGCACTTGTCCCACACGTGCCATGCCTGGCCCACGTCTTCAATCTGGTGGTTCAGCGGTTTCTAAAAAACTACTCGCACTTGTCTGACCTGCTCAGCAAGGTGCGCCGCGCCTACACACATTTCCGCAAGTCCACCACGGATGCTGCCACCCTGAGGATTCTGCAACATCGGTTTAATCTGCCAGAGCACTGGCTGCTGTGCGACGTGCCCACACGGTGGGAGTCAGCCTTCCCAATTCTTTACGGAGAAGTGGGCCTGGATGGCAGACAGCTGCCAGGTCCTCGGAAACTTTGAGGAGTCTACCCAGATGGTGAGCGGCGCTGTGAGGGGCAACAGTATGGTGGTCTCACGGCCTCGGCGTATAGGCACTGGGCCATTGCTGTCGGAATGGGTGCAGAAATGTTAGATTTGTATGCCCGTTCACAAGTTTTTACTCCTTAGATCGTAGTGTATATTGGCCTGCGTGAAAGAGCCCTTAGAGTGAATATTTGCTTGTTTTTGCTGCTTTTGGTGATCTATCTAGTAACTGTCATTAGAAATGTCAATAGCCTTATTCTAACAACCCCTACTCTAGATACCCCAGTGCACTTCTTCCTCTGTGTTTTATCCTTCGTGGATGTATGCATGTCAACACCTGTTGTGCCCCAACTCCTCCTGACTTATTGGTTTATGATAAATACCTCGTCATCTGCCGTCTGCTTCACTATCTGGTCCTGATAAGATGGAGCTTGTGTTATCGTCTAACGGTTTTGCTTTGGATAATTTCGTCTCCAGCCTACCTTCAAGGCTGATGACACTGCTAAAATTTTTATTTTGTGCTGCTGGGGAAATGCGGGATAGAATGTAACTCAATAGAACTATTCTCTAATTGATAGTTTCTGAACTACACCTAGACACAATTTAAGCTCTATGGTTTCTTTGCAAAACTGGATAAAGGTTCTTCTATAGAACCCATCTAATTTGTTGGTTTGGTCATTGATGAAACTGTACTATGTACAGTAGAAACATGCCAAACCAGTTCATAATCATTAAAAAGAATGATTTCATCATTAGTACAGCAATAGAGAACTAGTATAGAATTAGTGCCTATTTTTTAACCAGTTTATTAATAAAGAAAACAAAAGAAAGAGCCAGCCTAAGATCTAGTACCTAACCAGTACAAGACACTTAACCATTTTACAGATTGGCAATCCCTGATAAGGGAAAGGGGGGGGGGGGGGTCCTATTTGGGCAATTCTTTCAAGGACGAACGAGCACCAATGCATTATGTGTATGGTGACTATTGCGTTATGTCACAGCTTACCAGTTACATTAAATGGTGACATATTTAATTTTTAGCCCCTTGCTGGCTCTTGTTTTTTTTTATTTCAGTTTACCAGACACTGAGAATTGTCATGTGTCTGTAGGCTGGAGGGAACCTTCTCCCTAAGCAGTTGATTCCTTGAACACCTAGGTGTGATTCTGTGTATATATTTGTGTCTGTTAGTTAAAATTCCGGCATAGTGATTTTTATATTCAGTCATTAATAATAATTATGTCTTAAGAGACCGAAAAAGAATCAACACAGAGAAAACTGCTTTGGATAATGAGTTTCATGATCTTCATCCTTCCAGCACTTTTGATGCCAACTGACCTGTGTTACCCAAACCAAATTAATCATTTTATGTGTGAAGTTCATAGAGTTGGCTTGTGATGATGTTCACTTAAGTGAAGCTGTGATGCTTTTGACAATTTTTATCGCCATTATTCTCCCTTTTTTGCTGATTATTATTTCTCCATCCTAAGCATTAATTCTACGAGAAGGTCTAAGGCCTTCTCTACATGAACTTCCCATATCACTGTGGTGGTATTATTCTATGGAACGGCAATGCTTGTGTATTTTAGTCCGTTATCTCAATACTCCATCGACCAGGGAAAATACTTATCACTATTTTATTATATTATCTGTCCATCATTACACCCTCTAATTTACAGCCTGAATAACAAAGATGTTAGGGAAGTTTTACAAAAGATGTTTCATAAATGTCTGACTAATGTGAACTCAACTGCTCCATAGAATTGAATTATTTGATTTAGTAATAACTGGGCAAAATGTCTATATGACCAGACTAGTAATTATTAGGAAATTATAGTACCAGTGTTTCTGGTGGTGAAATGCACCGAACAGCTTGGCTGCATGCACATCACACACACAGCTGCGGTACATGGGCGTGTGACAGACACACACAGCTGTGCTACGTTCCATGCGCCTGACAGATACAGCTCTGCTACATTATATGCGCGTGACAGACACAGCTGTGCCACAGTACATGTGCATGTTGCAAAATCAGTTCTGCTACATGACTTGGGCGTCATAGACACAGCTTTGGTATATGACATGTGCCTGGTACAAACACAGCTCTGCTACTTTATATGTGTGTGACAGACACAGCTGTGCCATAGTACATGTGCATGTTGCAAACTCAGCTCTGCTACATAGAATGGGCTTCACAGACACAACTTTGATACATGCCATGCACCTGACAGACATGACATGCGCATGGTACAAACACAGCTCTGCTACATTATATGTATGTGACAGACATACTTGTGCCACAGTACATGGGCATGTTGCAAACTCAGCTCTGCTACAGGACATGGGCATCACAGACATAGCTTTGGTACATGACATGTACCTGGTACAAAACAGCTCTGCTACATTATATGTGCATGACAGACACAGCTGTTCCACAGTACATACGCAAGTTATAAACACAGCTGTGCTACATCACATCCACGGTGACTATACACATTATACACACAGCACATTAGAAAAACAGCCACTCGCAGCTCTACAACATTTAGTGCTCATGTCTACGGGAGGGTTTGAATTCCAGGATCCATGTGGGGCACCCACACGGATGATCCGGGGTTCTATCCGCCCATAGACAATCATGGGCACCCGCAGCTTAATTAAAGCATGTGCGTTTGTTCTCCGGACCTTCCAGTCCAGAAGACAAATCACAGCATTCTCCGTTTTGCCATGGATCCCGCAGGGATGGTTTCCATTGAAGCCAATAGAAGCCGCCCAATCTGCGGCACACCCGGAACCATCACTGTGGGTGTGCTGCGGGTCCTGCGGGAAAGCAGAAAATCTAAAAAAGAAAATCTCCACTTCGCATGTGCGTGGTCGGGGAGGAGTTAACGCCAGATGACCCATATGCATCTGGACTGGTAAGTAATGTCCTCATGCCGTGGGCAGGGCACAGCGGGGATCCAGCCCACGGAACCCGACCCGCCCATGGACATGAGGCTTTATGCTGACTACACACATAACACACACAGCTCCAGGAATACAGCAATGAGCCCCTGGTCATGTGATCCCTGACTCCACCCACACAGGTGATCACATGACAGTGAGATTAACACAGGACTGGGTACTTTCTGTCAGCTTATCTAGTATACAGTACTATCAAACTCCAGAATGGTTCCTTCCACAGCAGTGATGTCACTGCTGGTCCTTCAGCCTGCTGGAACTCTGTGGTGGTGGTAGGTCGGTGTCTTCTGTCAGGACCGCTGTGTTATGTCTGACATAATAACGGCTTAGTTGTATTCTCAGTGTGTTAGGACCTGCCATAACAGTATCAGGAGGCGGGGCTATTACTCCACCACGGGATGGGGGGGGGGGTTATGGCACCACCAGGGGCGGGGCTATAACATTGCCAGGGAGTAGGAGCATGAGAAGCACTCACACACATACATTAAGGCAAGTGGTCGTTAGTAGTTTGATATTGAGTTCTATTTTCATTTAAACATTTTTCAGATTATCACTCTCTAGTGTTGTGTATAGTATATATTTTTGCAGTCTCACTCCTTTAATTCAAATGCATCTATTTCTGCAGATCATTACTCCCTATGTACACATATAGAGTCATATATCTTTTCAATTTAAACGTATCTTTTGCTGCAGATTATTACTCTGTGGTGTGTATGTGCATATGTAGTCTGATCTTTTTGATTTAAGTGTATCCACTTCTGCAGATCCTCCCTCTTTCTGATATTTATCTTGAGGGAAGTAATATACCCCGTTAGCACACTGACCTAATCACATCTGGCTAATCTCTCTCCTCTTCAGACTATTGGTGTTCAGACATGTAAACCAGCACCTCTCCTATTTAAAGGACAGACTAAACACGGTGCCCACCATAATAGCCCTAGCTTCCTGTTGAAAAGCCAGAGGTGGTAAAACATGTCAGGAAGGGCATCCTGTTTTTAGCTCAGATAGTTAGACAGCAAACCTAGAGCTGATATTCGGTCAGATTAGAGATGGTAGAAATTTGTCAGTGCTGGTCAGTAAGCCTCTATGGTATTGGAAATCCATCTAGCATATTAATGGCAGCAATTAGCCTCCTCTTGGATGTCTAGTCATATGCTACTCACACTAACCTACACCCCTCATAGCTGGTCAGTCTATATGTTACTGGCGAAGCTTGGCCCCTGATGACTGGTCAGTCTCTATGTTACTGGTGGAGCTCGGCCCCTGATGGCTGGTCAGTCTCTATGTTACTGGTGGAGCTCGGCCTCTGATGGCTGGTCAGTCTCTATGTTACTGGTGGAGCTCGGACCCTGATGGCTGGTCAGTCTATATGTTACTGGCGGAGCACGGCCCCAGATGGCTGGTTCTCCCATATGCTACTGGCAGAGCTCAGCCCCTGATGGCTGGTCAGTCTCTATGTTACTGGCAGCACTCAGCCCCTGATGGCGGGTCAGTCTATATGTTACTTGCAGCACTCAGCCCCTGATGGTTAGTCAGTCCATATGTTACTGGCATATGGGAGGATCCCTGATGGCTGGTCAGTCTATATGTTACTGGCGGAGATCGGCCCTTGATGGCTGGTCAGTCTATATGCTACTGACCACATTATCAATTAGGGCGACCACCCACTGGCGTTTTTTTACCTGCGTTTTGCGTTTTTCCTGCACAGGCATAGAGATAACATGTGTTCCTGTCCACTGGCGTTTTTTTTTGCGTTGCGTTTGCGTTTTTAACATAGGAACTGTCAGTTGCATATGTGTCCTTATTTTTCTCCTAATGCACCCATGAAAGTCAATGGAAATTAATGGAAAAGCCGCGAAAACGCCGCGAAAAACGCGCGGAAAAATCGCGGGAAACGCAAACGCCAGTGGGTGGGCGCCCTCATATTTTACAATAAGCTACCAGGAACAAAAGAATTTTTCTAAGACACAAAAATCATGTTGCCTAATGCAGCTGCTGCAGAGAGGGGGGGGGGGGCTGGACAAGTTATTGTAGGTTTGTAGTTAAAAGTAATGTCTTTATTCCGTCATTGGATGGCAATGTAGATGCATGCAGAAAAGCGAATGTTTCAGCCACTAAGCCCCACCGCGTCTTCAAATTTGGCAAGAAACAAACAAATGTATTTATCATGTTCCTAATAGTAACAAATGACCAACTACATACTCCAATGTACTTTTACCCCTTAGCCTATTGAAGATGGAGCTCTGTATGTCGAAATCAGTTGTCACCCGACTCCTCACTAACTTATCCCCACTCATAGCTGCGTAACAGTTGATGCTTTCACAATACAGTTCTACACCATACCATGGACTAAAATGGTTTCTTCTTGCCCCTATGGTAAATTCATCTCCAAATACCATTTTCTTATCCTTATGAGGTGGAGCACTTGCTATCATCTAACAACCTTGTTAGATAGGTTTCGTAAAGGAGCCTAAGCTAGACCTGCCAGATAGTTCTTCTGGTAAAAGGCAGGAAACTCTTTCCATTTAAAAAATCCTGCAAACTATACTTTAAATTATGCCCTTTTTTCTCAGGAGATGAGTCTCAGAAGGTAGGGATGGTGATTTCCAGGTTGCAGGGAGACCCTCAGGCTTGGAGCTTTTCATTACCACCCACTTCTGAGGCTTTATTGTCGGTGGATAATTTGTTTTTGGTTTTGGGTTTGATCTATTATGACCCTGATAGCGTCTCACTGGTGGAAGGTAAGATTAGAAGCCTATGGCAGGGAAGATCACCCATTGAAGACTTTTGCACAGAGTTTCGCCGTTGGGCAAACGATCTACAGTGGAATGACTCGCTTTGCGCTAGACAAGGAGATTAAAGATCTCATGGTTTCCATCCAACACCTAGAACTCTTAGCAAAGCCATGTCTCTAGCCATACGGATTGGTCAGTGGGTTAGAGAGCAGGCAAGTGACCTATTGTTTGCCATGTCTGTAGAATTTGTGGTTCTTGATGAACCCATGCAACTGGGCTCCTTATCTGGTAAAGCTGTGAGAAAGGAGAAGCAGGAGGGCACATGTTGCTGTTTTTTTCTGCAGCCATATACGACACTTCATACAAGTGTGTCCTTTTCAGGAGTCTCAGTCAGTAAAACTGGATGGATTGGAGGTTAAGGGGAAGTTCCCTTTGGGTCCACAAATTGCCTGGATATCATCCTGCAAGTTGGTCCTCCCTACGGAGATTCTTTTTACTGGACGCTGAAAACGTACCTTTTATTAAATGTTAGCTGAAAATTTTATATATATATATATATATATATATATATATATATATATATATATATATATACATATATATATACACCAACTTAAATAGAGAAACAAATGACACTTTTGTCATATAGGTGATAGATATAATAGCGTCAACAGTAGCATAAGGTGTCAGAATCGGAAAGAAAGCCCAAATAGATGGTGCAGGTTCTTCTGTCTGGAGCGACCAGATCCAGATATGGTGGTACAGATCCCCACAGCAAAAACTGCAGATGGATTGTCCAACCAGGGAGAATACACTCAAAAATTGACATACATGAAAGAGTTGTTTTTTTGGTTCACTTTTTAGGTTTAAAACGTTTTGTCATGCAAGCGAGTCATTAGGAACCACATGAAAATAGACCTCCCATATGAACATTTTCTAAAGAGACCTAGGTGAGTTAAGGACCTAGGATATAGTGATTGATTCTAGAGTAAAGAAGGAGAGACTATGAATATCTGGGCAAAATAAAATAAAGCAAGGGCTCATATATATGCAAAAAATGTGTTCCAAAGTGCCCAGATAAATTCAGATTTCTAATACTAGACTGTCATTCAGCAAATTAGTCCTCATCTAACTACAGTGTAATCTGGCAGGTTTAAAACTACAAGCTTTTCTAGAATCTGTGACTAATCTCACTCTAAAGATTCTGCTTAGTCTTGACCCCATAACCCTAGGAATAAAAATAATAAAACAAGGGCATGGTAGAGTCCCCAGCCTTGATGGTAGTCTGGAGAGCAATGAGAAAACGAGCTTTAGTGCTCATAATTTATGGTCCATTTGGATCCACCACTCCTGGAGGTGGGTGTCCCCTCATCCAATCAAAGCAATCAACCAGGAAGCCATGCCTATGGGGAGGATGCCCCCAATGGCTACGGGGTATGAGCTTAAAAATACCAGCATGCAGGTTGGGCGTGGCCTGGATGCGAGCAGAGCTGGACGCACGATCCTGAGCTCCGCGCTCTGACAGCCTTTAAAGCGACTTAAAAGCATCTCTAGCGAGGTAATTACCTGCGGATCCACCTCGGAGGCTTCCCTAGGCATCATGCTGAAGAGAAAGACGGTGAAAGCGCCGCTGCAAAAGGTGTCCGACTTCTTCCCTTCCCGCGGGTCGGGATAGACTGAGCCGGTGGTGAGGGAGAGCTCCCCGGGGCCTGTGAGCTCTGACGCCGGAGCAGAGGAGAGCTATGCAGATACCACAAGCAGAGGAGAGAATCCAGCGGTCGGCTCGGAGAAAATGCCTCCCGACCAGCAGAAGACATCACTGCAGCGCAGGGTGAGTGAGGAAGCAAACAGCTCCGCCATTAATGTCCCAGCTATGCACAAAATGGCGTCGCAGCACTCCCACTCCCCTCCCAATCCCTCTTCACCTAAGATATCCACACCTTCTGCTAGCCCAGAAAAAACAAAGACCTCGCATGTCCCCTCCTAACAATACTTCTAACCAGCTCTTTCAAACAGAAGTGGACCCTATAAGCGACCTTCCCTCCTCAAGCCTTCCCGGAAGACTTTATCAAAAGCATGATCCTGGCCCTGTGTGGCTCGCTACAGAAGGGCATTAAAACCCTTTCTAATACAATCAACGTGTCCATACAAGAGCTAGAATAGCGTACGGATCATCTCGAAAATAAAATAGGAGAAATAGCATCATCCCATAACAATCTAATTGATTATTCTCTGCAGGAGGAAGTGGAGTTCCTCAAGAGCAAACTGACCGATTTGGAAGATAGGAGCAGAAGAAATAATGTGAAATTCAGAGGCATACCTGAAAGTGTAACACAACCTGACCTTGAAAACTACCTCACCAAGCTAATAAGACACTTTCTTCCAAACGCCACCGAACATGACTGCATCATAGATAGAGCTCACAGGTTAGCCAAACCAAGCTTTCTCCCTGAAACTACGCCTCGAGATGTAATCGCCAGGATACATTTTTTTCATGTAAAGGAAGAGCTTATGTCGGCCTCCAGAGCCTCGGGCCCTCTATCTCCGCCGTACACCAATATTCACCTGTACACGGACTTATCTCAGACCACCATTCAAGCCAGAAAAGCTTTCTCTCAGAAAACTTTGGCACTGCGAACAGCCAAAATTCCCTACAAATGGGGATTCCCCACTAAACTGATAATTCGCAGAGACAATGCAACACAAATTATATCTTCTCCAGAGGAAGGAAAAAATCTATTACTTAAATGGAATGTCTCTTTGCCAGATACCTCTCAAACAGCGAAACCCCGAGACAACGGGGGGGCTCCTAATCGCCGCACTCTCCCTACTACACTTCCGTGAGGGAGCTGCAGCACTTCTATCTTGACCTTATCCATCTTACTCGCTGGAAATCTTAATGAACACAAGGAAAAAAAAAAAAAAGGCTGTCATTTGTTTGCCAAACTTTTCCCCCAAATGTACCAGGTTTTAATACCTGCTATACTGGTTTGCTTAAACTATTTCTGTTCTCAGGTCTTCAAACACCTAAGCGAAGAATTACTTCCTCGAACCTTACCTTTTAGGTACACCACCTCTACCTACAAGAACAGCGTCCACAAACCTTCGCCCATATTTTGCAGAAGATCTGTCTTTACTGTTGTAAGTTTTCAAGTTTCTATACTTATTGTTAAACATGCTGCCAAATTAACCTCGCACATAACACATATATCTACCCGCCATGATGTCACTAAATGTTTGCTCACTTAACGTCAAGGGACTGGAACACCCCTTTTAAAAGGGCAATGGTTTGGAGAGACTGCAGGTCAGCAAACATTGATATACAGGGTGGAGCGCGGTAATTTGCTAATTTGGAAGTGAAATAAAAAAATAATGAACTTGTAAAAACTTTATTTTATATTTTATTTACATTGAACAGTAGTGGAATTTACAAATTATTTGGTTTTAAATATTGTATCTGGCAAATGTTGACCTTCGCTATCCACACACTGCTGCATACGTTGCATTGCAATGATCGAGTGGTTATTTGAAAAATACGCTTCAACACAAAATGAACGCTCCTCACGTGTCCACTGCATGATGGCAACTGAAAAGCAGCTGCAGACAAACTTCCCGTCAGCCACTATAACCAACGCCCACTCTCCCCTCTCTTCGACCAACAGCGCTGCCACAATCTGCAACTCAAAAAAGCAACACCCTGGAAGACCTAAGGAACAATATTGACGCTGAGATTGCCAGAATACCAGTCGACATGCTTGAAAGAGTGCATGAGAACTTCAGAAAACGTATGCAGCAGTGTGTGGATAGCGAAGGTCAACATTTGCCAGATACAATATTTAAAACAAAATAATTTGTAAATTCCACTACTGTTCAATGTAAATAAAATATAAAATAAAGTTTTTACAAGTTCATTATTTTTTTATTTCACTCCCAAATTAGCAAATTACCGCGCTCCACCCTGTATTATGTCTACAAGAAACACATTTCACACATCTCTCTTCTACTAAATTCTCAAACAAGCTCTACCTTAATATTTTTTTCGCAAATGCTCAAAAGAAGCATGCAGGCGTATTAATCGCATTTAGAGAGACACTAAACTTCTCCCTCAGAGAACAAATCGTTGACAACAAAGGAAGATATCTTATCTTAGTGGGCAAACTTAGGGAAACCCCAATAATGATAGTAAATATCTATGCACCTAATAAAGCACAAATCTCCTTCCTAAATAAACTGATCAAAAAAAATCAAAAAGCTTCACACAGGCAAATTAATCCTCTGCGGGGATTTTAATATTATTCCAAACAGAGATGTAGACTCTACAGCAAAAATAAAAACTTCCCCAACACTTCAATCCTGGCTCTATAGAGAGGGTTTATACGATTCTTTTAGGTGCCTAAACTACTCTTCAAGAGAGTTTACTTACTATTCCCCGAGACATAAAACATTTTCGCGAATCGACCTCCTGTTAGTGGATAGATGGACTCTCACCTCCGTTACTAACTCGTCAATAGGCACCACTACATGGTCTGGTCATTTTCCTATCTACTTAAAACTTAATATTAACGCCCCTTTCAACCCAGCCAGGATCTGGAGAAATGACGTAAACTTATTCAACTCTCCTGCCAACCAAAAATTCATTAAAAGTGCGTTAGACGAATACTTTGCCAGAAATGCTACTCCAGACATTAGCAACTACACACTATGGAAGGCCCATAAGGCAGTAATCCGAGGAGTCTTGATAAAACTAAAAATACAAGCCCGAAAAAATAAACAAATGAAAATTGACTTCTTATTAGAGAGTATTGAAAAAATAGAGAAAGCCCAACAAGAATCTCCTCAAAATAGTCAACATGTAGAGTTGATGGCTATGAGAAGTGAATTAAGGAAAATCCTTCTAACTAAACATACCAACAATCTTACCTTCCTTGAAGCGAATTTCTATTCCTATATTGATAAGCCATCAAAACTAATGGCCTAAATAGCTAAAAAGAGGCAAATTAAAGCAAAAATTCATTTCTAAATTCTCTCAAAGACCCTACCATTAAAATTACCCATCCCCAACAAAGAGCAGATCAGTTTAGAACTTTCTACGCTAATCTCTACAATTTAGCTGAAGATTCCAGTACTCTCCAGCCTACTGCGGAACTCATAGAGAAGTTCTTGGAGAGGGTGTCTCTTCCTTCTTTGAAGTTAGAGAACGAGCCCCTAAACAAACCGATATCTATCCCAGAAATAACTAAAGCCATCAATGGACTAAAAAACCATAAGTCCCCATGCCCTGATGGCCTATCAAATGAATATTACAAAAAAATTCTCCCTCTCTCTATCACCATATCTAGCAGCCATTTTTAACGATTCAATGAACCAAGGTAAGATGGCAGAAGAAATGTTACAAGCCACAATTGTTACCATCCCCAAGCCAGGGAAATCCACCTCATCACCAGCAAACTTTAGACCCGTTTCCCTCCTAAATTCTGACGTTAAAATATATTCCAAAATTTAAGCACCAAGACTTCTAGAACTCCTTCCTGGAGTGATACATGACGACCAGGTGGGCTTCACAAAAGGTAGAAACGCAGTGGATGGCGCAAGAAGAACCCAAAACCTGGTGGAGCTATCAAACTCGAGTCGGGCGCCTTCTCTCCTTCTTTCCCTGGACGCAGAGAAGGCGTTCGATAGTCCATTGGGGGTTCGCCTTTGCCGTTCTCCACAAATTTGGGGTAGGAGATAACTTTCTTCATGCGGTACAGGCCCTCTATACTCAGCCTTCTGCGAGAGTCCTAGTTGATGGAGCTCTGTCCAAGCCATTTCTGATTACAAATTGAACCCGTCAGGGGTGCCCCTTTTCCCCTCTAATATTTACCATGATAATTGAGCCTTTGGCTGAAATGATTAGAACTTCCCTAACAATCAAAGGGATACCAATTGGCATGAGGCAACACAAAATTGGCCTCTTTGCGGATGATGTTCTCATTACACTAACTGATCCTCTGAACTCTCTTAGAGAGGTCTACGTGTGCATCTCCCATTTCAGTCAAGTCTCCTACTATAAACTAAACATAAGCAAATCCCAGATCATGGGCTTTAATATAGATAAAAAATGAAAAGAGAGCATTCAAAACGAATTCCCATTTCAGTGGAAAACAACAATCCCCTATTTAGAAATTAAACTCTGCAGTACAATGTCAGAAATTGTCCCGCAAAATTTGAATCCACTTTTTTCTACACTTAAAGGGGAGCTGGATGAGTTGGGGAGAAGAGAGATCTCCTGGTGCGGCAGAATGGCCTTATATAAAATGCTCATTCTACCAAAAATCTTATATCTGTTCCGCACACTGTCCTACCCAATTCCTCAAAACATAATAGCCAACTTCCAAATACAGATGCTAAACTGTATCTGGAACAACAAGAAACCCAGACTAGCCGCTTCCATTCTATACCAACACAGAAAACAGGGCGGTCTGGGAGTACCCAAACTTCAAGCTTACTATAATTCAACTATTCTAAGTCAATCAGCCAACTGGTTCAAAAACTCACAACTTCCATCATGGTGTCACACAGAGAGACAGAGAAACCAAAACAAACCTTTGAATCTCCTTGTTAAAGCCGCAGTAATAGGCATACTCAACCCAGAAATGCCCCCTTTCCTCCCAGAGTCAAATCTATCGCCTCTAATGGTAACTACCATCCATTGCTGGAACCTCCTGGGGTATAAATTTGAACAAACCACCAAAATTTCCTCAACTAACCTCCCTCGGGAAATTCTAACCTACTATACACGGGACTTAAACTTAAAGGAATGGAACAAACGCGGAATCAACTTTATATCTGACTTCCTGGATGGAGGGGAACCTCGATCTTTTCAAAATATCCAATCTCAGTTTAATCTACCAGACAAAGAGGCCTTCTCCTACTTGAAAATCTTATCACTTCTTGGCAGTTCCGTCTAGGGTCGCACTATTTTTCAAACAATCTAGAAACTTTATTCCATAAATGTGCTACTTCTCAAACCTCTATGACAAGAACATTCTATGATATCATCGCAGGAATTATGAACAATATTTAAAAAATCAATTTATTAAACTGGGAACGAGATCTCGGGAAAAAATTTGAGATCACACATTGGCTGAAAGCCTTCGAAAGAACAAATAAAGCAACCATATCAGCCGGTCTACTCCAGACACACTACAAAGTGCTATCAAGATGGTACTACACTCCTACAAAATTAGCTAAATGCTATCCAAACACAAGCAGAGAATGCTGGAGAAACTGTGGATCTGAAGGCTCACTCTACCATATATTCTGGGACAGTCCCTTGATCCAAAATTATTGGCGAGAGGTATTTGACACTATCCGACTTATCACTGGAACATGACCTGCAAAAACTCCACAACTGGCTCTCCTCCTCCTTGAAAGCAACTCACTCCCGCGGGACAAAAGAACCTGGATATGCCACTTTCTTCTTGCGGCTAAGAATATCATTGTGATAAAGTGGAAAACGACTTCCCCGCCCCTCCTAAAAGACTTACTGGACACATTATCCGATCACCATTGCTTTGAAAAAATATATTCAAAAAACAATAACTCCCTATCAAAATTTAATTGCATATGGGAACCTTGGCAGCAATTCAAGTTGAAATGTTTGTTTTGATTTTACTTTGTGTACATAACCAAATGAACAACTTACCTTTATCAATAATAGTAACAACAAATTTTATCTGTGAACACAATGTATGCTACAATCCGATTCTATCTATCACTATTGATACTCAGCGCTATACTTTGTCCATACATTTGTTACTATGCATATTGCAAATTATCCTTGCATGTGTGTATACTTAATAAAAAATGTTCAATAAAAAATATTTGGAAAAAAAAAAATACCAACATGCAGGGAGACTAATAGACGTCAGCCGCTAAGCAGAAAAAGATCCTCATATGCGCCGGACAAGCCTGACTGCAAAGGGTGACACTGATCGTCACTGGAGGCCCGTATGTAATACCAAAAGGGTCCCTCCTTTCAGGGAACAGTGATCATGTGATAATCACATGACGTGGCACCGCGACATCATCCTGTGGCAACACAGTGTGCAGAGTCAGCGTTCATGGAGGCTGGTCCTGGCCTGACGCAGGGGATCTACCTTCCCCATTGGTCATGTGACCCCAAGATAAAACCTAGCAACATACTCACAGCACTTAAAACGGCGTTACCTTGGATTCTAGGGTGTTGAAAATACCGAAATTACCGCTGTATGGGCAGTTGTCATGTGACATGCATAAACAGCAGAATAAACTAATTCACCAAGCAATGTCCAAGGATCATTTCAGTGACAATAGATACTTTACTTTTGACTTCCTCTGCCTCAGTGATTCTTTTTCTACTGAACGCAGTCGTCCGGTGACAATTTTTTTTGATTGTGAAGTCGGAGTCAATTTAATTCACGATGAGGTAGCCAAACGTCTGAAACTTAATATTATACCTGCCCGATACCTGTGTCAGCAATTGATTTCTCCCAACCAACCCAGAAGTGTTCACATTTTTTTTGTTTCTGATGTTTGTTTAGGGATTGAGTTATTTCATACAGAGAGAATAATTGTATTTATCATGGAGTCTCTCCCTACACAAGTGGTGTTGAGTTTACCATGGCTAAAGTTGCACAACCCCTGTGGTGGACTGAAAAAAGGGAGACATAGTTCAGTGGAATCCTTCCTGTAGACAGAATTGCATGTCAGTTAATATCTCTGCGGTACAAACTGAGGAATTGCCTGAGTCCATCAAGGATTTTGTTGACGCCTTTTCTAAGGAGGGAACAGATAAGCTACTACCTCATAGGGAGGGTGATTGCACTATTGATCTCATTCCAGGTTGCAAGCTATCCAAGAGTCGCATGTATAACGTGTCAGGTACGAAGGACGGGTCCTGAGAGGTAGGTCCTCAAGCAGTATATTGCTGGCAGCTCGAGAAAGAAACATATACATCCATCCAATTCACCAGTAGCTGCCGGTTTCATTTTTACTACGAAGAAAGATGCAGGTCTGCGACCATGTTTGGACTTTAGGGAACTTAATAAAATGACTAAGCCCAACCCTTATCTGTTACCTCTCATTCCCGATATGTTTAGTCAGCTAATGGGTGCCAGCTGGTTTTCTAAGTTGGACTTGCAGCAGGGGGCGGGGGGGGGGGGGGGGGGGGTGTTTTGTGTTGGTTTATTTAGATGATATTCTTAATTTTTTTCCCTGAGAATGATTGCTATGTTTTGCATATTCGACAAGTGTTGCAAGCCATCTGTGAAAACTATCTTTTTGCCAAGAGGGAGAAGTATACTTTTGCTGTAAAGGGAATTACGTTTCTGGGGCATATTATACCCTAGGTGGATCAAAGATACACCCTGGGAAGGTCCGAGCTATTTTGGATGGGGTTCGGTCGGAGAACTTGAAGGCACTTCAAAGATTCTTGGGTTTCACAAACTATTATCGGAAATTTATACAGGTGTTTTCGGCGAGGGTCAAACCTTTGACTGATATGATGAATAAAGGATCCTTTTCTTTTAAATGGTCTCCAAAAACGATTCACGCATTTGAGACTTTGAAGAGGTGTTTTGCTACTGCCCCTATTTTTATATAGCCAGATTCTTCCAGGCCATTTGTTGTTAAGGTGGATCCCTCAGAGGTCAGGGTGGGGGCTGTTCTATCTCAAGCTACTGCTGAATTGAAGAATCTTTGCCCATATGCATTCTTTTCACAGAAGTTTACCTCAACCAAACAGAATTATTACATTGGTGACAAAGAGTTGTTGGCCATTAAATGGGCCTTTGAGGACTGGCGTCACCTTCTGGAGGGGGCTCAACATAAGGTGACAGTTATCACTGATCACAACAATCTGATTTATTTAGAATTGGCGAAGCGACTTAACCCTAGGCAGGCACGGTGGTTGCTTTTTTCTGGCTTTGATTTTGTGGTCACATGCCAGCCTGTAAGTCAGAATATCAGGGCGGATACTTTCTCCAGGAGTTTTGTCCCAGTGGTCTTTGATGAACCCCCTGCACCCGTTCTGTTCAAGGGGGTTGTGGTGTCTGTGGTGTCCCTGGATCTGCAGATTCATAAGGCCCATGATTTGGTGCCTGCTGTGCTAGAGCCAAATTGTCTTAGAATCTTCCAGCGGGGAAATTGTTGCCCCTACTGGTAGCAGAGAGACCCTGGACTCATTTGTCCATGGATTTCATCACCGACTTACCATCCTCGCAGGGAAACACTGCTAACTGGGTGGTGGTGGATCGTTTCAACAAGATGTGTCATTTTTTTTGCTCTGCCTAGTCTAAATAATGCTCAAAAATTAGCTAAGTTGTTAATAG
The DNA here is from genome assembly GCA_035609135.1 of Eleutherodactylus coqui. Classification (NCBI taxonomy): domain Eukaryota; kingdom Metazoa; phylum Chordata; class Amphibia; order Anura; family Eleutherodactylidae; genus Eleutherodactylus; species Eleutherodactylus coqui. The sequence continues at coordinate 22,468,194 of CM069405.1, read as the reverse complement.
CTCATGTTGTTAGGTTACACAGGGTACCATCTAATATTGTCTCTGATCAGTGGGTTCAGTTTGTATCTGGGTTCTGGCGTTTTGTGTGTTGTTAGTTAGGTATACAGCTATCTTTACCTTCTACTTACCATCCTGAGACAAATGGTCGGATGAAGAGGTGTAACCAGAGTCTTGAAAAGTACCTGCGATGCTTAGTTTCTGATAATCAAGAATGCAGGTCTGGGTATTTACCTTTAGCAGAATTAGCTGTAAACAATAGATATTTAAAGTCTACAGGCACATCTCCTTTTTTTGCAACTATAGTTTCCATCTGTGTTTTGGTTCATTCACTAAATCTGTATTGGAGGTGACCCTAGAGAATAAATTCTCATCCAGACTTGAGACAGTCTAGGAAGAAGTCTAGAGAATCTTAAATGATCAGTAAGAAGCTATAAGAGGATGACAGACAATAGTTGGTCAGAGGGGGTTGGTTTTCAGGTGGGTGATTTAGTCTGTTTGTCTATCAAGAACATCAAGCTTAAACAACCATTCTTTAAGCTGGGTACATGGTTTATTGGTCCTTTTAAGATCACAGAGAGCATTAACCCGATGCCATTTAGATAGGAGATTCCTAGCTTGTTAAAGATCACTAATGTGTTCCACAAGTCTTTACTTAAGAAAGTGGTGAGTCCGGTACGTGAGTCATCCTCCCCTTCGCTAGTGTTGGTGGATGGAAATTTGCAATTTGAAGTAAGCCGCATCATTGACTCATTAATTCAGGAACTCACTACAGTATCTGCTGCGTTGGCAAGAGTATGGTCTTTAGTAGAGGACGTGGGTTCCAGTGGCTGAGGTGAACGCGGACCAATAATTAGGAACTTCTATAAAAGGAATCCCGGTAAACCAGGTCCTAGTGGTCCAGAGGCCCCTCCTTGGAGGGGAGGTACTGTCGCGGCTTGTCAGCTGCAACAGCGTTGATACATGGTTGCCACGACACAGGGTCTGACCCATCACCCTGTTACTATGCAGGACAAGGGTTAATGCATGTTGTGCAGAGATTGCTTGCTGCTCTACCTATCAGCAGCTGTGGAGAGCTGTATATTCATACCACACCCTCTTCTCCTTGCTATTGATTTCAGTTCTTTAGATGAGTTTTTGGAGTAGGTTGGTGCCTCTATGCTGGGTGAAATAATTCCAAATTCAGATAAGTACTGATGGTCATTTTTGTTGATTTTTGTTAACTTTTTGTTAACTCTTGCACAGTGGCGAGAGCAATAGTGGGATGTGATTGACGCCCTGATATCGCTCTTGCAATCCTTCTGAAGCCCTGGATGTGAGGAGTTTTTACAGGGAAACAGCCTCCAATCCTAGCAGGGCTGAAGGAATCTCCTGCTGTGGGTGTGACAGACAATTGCTGAAGCAATCCTCTGCTGCAGCTGTTACAGCTAGAGCAGTGACTCCTGATGTTCTCCCATTGTTCTCAATGGGGCTGGCAGCAGTGTCAGCTGACTCTCCGCGGCAAGGATTTATTAATTTTTTTTTTTTTTTTTTGGGGGGGTGTGAGGGGTGGCTTGAAATATAAGCCCTACCCTGAAAATAATCCTTAATTGTAGAAAAAAAATTGCATCACCTTGGAAGTGCTATCATCTCCGGTGCATCTTCTAGCAGGTCCACGACACTCTTCTTCAGCTTCTTTTCTTGCCGGGGCTTGAAAACTCCCTACTTCCTGAAAGCCCTGCCTCTGATTGGCTGAGCTCTGTGACCAATCAGAGGCAGCCATTCAATGAATGGCTGCAGGGCTGGCCCCATTGGAAACAATGGGCGAGATCGCAAAAAGAATGGACATAATGCGAGCCATGAGAAAGGAGCCATTGGAAGCCATTTGCTTCAGAATTTAGCGATTTCTCACAGCCTCGCAGCACTGGAAAATCTTGCGATTTCATTGCCAGTTTGAAGGCTCCCTTATTGTTTCATTTTTGCTGTGTCAGTGCACCTCTCCAGGGGTTCCTACAAGGGATAGTCAGGGCCCAGGAGAAGACAGCAGGGCTGTCCTTATCAGGACAATTACTCTGCTTGTAGGCAGGGGCTCCTCACTTCCATTAGGTAAGGGACAGGTTTTTCCATCTTACTGTTCCTGGAGTGGTGTTTACTGTCTAGCATAGTTTTGGTGTAATCTTTTTGCATTCTGTGTGAATGTCACCCTGCATTGGGGCGAGGGACAAGAACATTATTCTTCCACTATATAAGGCACTTGTCAGGCCTCACCTGGAATACTGTGTAAATTTCTGGACACCTATGTTCAGGAAATACATTACAGTGCTTGAGGAGGTACAAAGAAGGGCAACTAAATTAATTAATGGAATGTGAGGACTAGAATACACAGAGAGGCTATCAAAATTGGGATTATTTACCCAGGAAAAAAGATGATTAAGGGACAATCAAATAACTATGTATAAATGCATTAGAGGACAATACAAAGATCTCTCCCATGATCTGTTTAGACCCAGCACTGTGACGGTAGCAAGAGGGCATTCTCTATGTCTAGAGGAACAAAGGTTTCATCATCAACACAGAAGTGGGTTCCTTACTATAAGAGCAGTGAGACTGTGGAACTCTCTGCCTGAGGACGTGGTGATGGTAAAATCCATAGATGAGTTTAAGAGGAACTAGATGTCTTTCTAGAGCACTACAATTTTACAGGATATAGAAATTAGGGACCAGCGGGGTTGTTCATCTCAAATGTTGATCCAAGGATTACTCTGACTGCCATTATGGAGTCATGAAGGAATTTTTTCATCCATATGAGTTAATTGGCTTGCTATTTGTTTGTTTTTTTGCCTTCCTCTGAACCAACAAGGGGGAGGTTAAAGCAGGTTTAACTTCATTCAGCCTATCATACTATGTTACTCGCAAATGAGCCATCAACTAAAATCCTTACCCCCTCTTTGGAGAATTAATGTACCTTCAAAACTGGATAATTGGTTAACTTCCCTCCAAGATTCTAATAAAGGCCTTTCTACCTGCTACCAAATGCTAAACATCTCCTCAGTTAAGGCTGTACTTATCCTAAAAGGAAAATGGGAAAGGCACTTAAAACTACATTCTCAGATGACCAATGGTACAGTGCCTACTCTTCAGTTCTCTCAATCTCTATATGTACAAATCATTTTGAAAACTCCCACAAGGCCCTATATAGGAAGTATCTCACTTTTCGTATCCTTAGTAAAATTTCACCCCACTTCTCTTGGAGGAGTGGTTTAGTGGACAGTACCTTGCTACACCTATAGTGGGACTGCCCTTATGTTTCAACCTTCTGGAAATGGGTCTTTCAGCTGATGGCAATATTTAGCAGCTTTCAACTACATCCTAATCCTGCAATAGCTTTACTTAATATAGATACAGATCAACTCCCAGGTCTACTTCGCACCCCCCTGCTTAGCATTCTCAGTGCTTCTAGAGTAACCATCACTGGCCATTGGAAAAATAACTCCATTCCTTCCACATCTGAAATAACCAGGTTAGTAAAAAAAAAAACTGCTGGTTCAAATATATGAGCGCAAGTGCCTTAAGAAAAAGGAACATTTAGAAAGGATTGGGCAGCCCGGCTCCAGAATACTCTGTGCTACATGCCTACTTTTTTAGATCACTGAAATCCACCAATGTCTTTAATCTCTTTATTTGAAACATGTGTAGTGGAAACCCAATATTTCTATATTTTGGACTTTGAGCCTTTGGTAGTGGACATTTGTGAATTTAACATTCTGTATAACCAAATGTCATGTTTGCCTTCTGTTCTTACATTTACGCAATATGCAACACTTCCTCTTATGAAACGTCTGTTCTCAAAACGCTGACAAGATAATATATAGTATAAACACGTTACATTTTCCATCTGGTTTGCAACTTTGGAAGACAGTATAACTCAGACATGGACAACCGCAGTCTGAAACAGCTACCGCAATAATTACCCAAGCAATTTTACTGGAAACGTATGCAAATAACATGGGAGGTCTATGCTATTACTAACTCATGATGTAACAGCCAATTATATCGAAGGAACCACACGTGGGCCTAAGACAACCCAGTCATTTCATCCACCACCTGATGGCCAATCACAGATGACCGGAGGATGGAAGAATTGCAAGATGCTTATCCAATAATTAAACAATACGTTGTATCTATGTAATCTTTTGACCTGCCCAGATGTTAAACTCTTAAAAGAGGCTACACGCCCAACATTAAAGTTAGAATTGAGGAAGCTATACATGCTGAACCTGCATCAGTGTGAAAACTTCTTATGTGCATTATCAATTCAGAATTAATATGGAAGGGTGTAAACATTCCAAATTGAGTAAGCCGTGGTTCCACAAAGGAATTCCACGTCAGTGGCACCCCAGATGGGACGTGATCGATAGGCTCCAAAGAGCTCGGACACAAGGCACGGAGATAGACAACCTTGGACTTAGTGGGCCCACTAAATCATCAGAACACGGTAAGATAAATTAATTATCTATACCTGTGTGGCTAACTCCGGGCTTGCCTATGTGCCGTGCCAGGCCGATAGATTTGGAACCGCACGACGACAGGTATTTATAAGTCTCGATCACGTGATAAGAACCTGTCATAAGATATAAAGGAATGTTTACATGCCTGTTGTTTTGAGAGTTCTGGTCGAGTGGCGAGGTCAATAAACTGCCTTAAGGGGGGGGAGACCCTGCACAGGCGTCCCTACTTGGTCACAGGTTTGGTTACAGAAACCTAAGAGTAAGGGACCTGTCAGGGGGTTTGACTAGGTGTTCCTACTCTGGTCTGGTTTGGTTACAAAGCCTAGGAGTCAGGGAACCGTCAAACGTCTGAACAGGTATCGCTACTTCGGTAAAGTCGGTAAAGGCTTCGGGAGAAAGTGAACTGCCAGACCGGATCCCGAGGGGCAGTGAGACTAAAACCAGTCGTACTGGTGCTCTGTCTATTTGTGTGTGTCCACAAATTTGTTTATCGTTTGAACGTTCATGAGTAGATCCCTCCGTCTGAGGGTAGGTTAATAAACTGTGTAGCGACAGAAATGCTAGAGACTCTAGGGCGGGACATACTGTGTCCGGCATCTGAGGAGACTTCTATAATCATGAATTTGGCAGCCATGATTGAAATTGAAAGGCAAAAAACATTGAACCAAGGTCAATTCTTACACCCTCCAGAAAAGTGTGGAAGGGGTGGAGAGTCAAGTTACCATTGATTAATCAAGCAATCTTCCTGTGTGCTCAAAAAGTCCTACCTGTCAGTATGATAAAGTTAGTGTGCTTGTCTGTTGTGTAGAGCTAATCCTGCTGAGTTGTTATATAGAAATAGTCTGTTTGTCTGTTATATAGAATTAGTATCAGTCCTGCTCAACTGTAAGAAGGGATTGTCGGCAGTGAGAACGCATTGGCTGGGTTGTAGCCAAGATTAATGCACCGTACACAGCGGCGCGCTGTGGGTTTGGACTTTGTAGGTTGCATGTTCATTATTGGATCCCTTCTAGTAAGGCAGATTACTAGACTGTGTTGCTGTTGAATTGTTAAACGTTGAAAGTATAGGCTTGTGCCCGTAAGTGAATGTATAAAAAGGGTTAACTGAATGTGTTTAGAGGAGAGAAAAAAAAAGGCTGCTAACTTCATTTAAAAAGAGGAAGTGCTGTAACTCTTAATAGAAGTGAAGCAATTCTTGTGCTGTAACAAATAACTACTGTTGGATGTTAAAACTACTCGTATGTTTTGTTATGTAATCTAATCCTTGTTATACATCCGTCAGACAAATGTAAAAAGTTATATGCCACTCACATCCTGAGGGGGCTCTTAAGAATACAAACTGTAACAAACTGCGTAGCCCACCATGCCCACAAGAAAATACATCTATGTTTGCCAAGTCCCCAATTCAATTGTAACCACATACAATGTTAGGTGGTCAACGCTGTGAAAAGCTACAAACATTTGTGACCGTAAAGTTACAACATAGTATGTCAGAAAAGAGGAAGAGAAGGTGGGCTGAAATGGCGTCTGTATCCGCACATGCAAAAGACACCAGCGTTCAATATAACAGTTTAGTAAATAGGGAGAATTGCAGTACATTACCAATCAGATGGAGATGCCTGGCATCTAAGACTGCATCTGCCCGGTCGCCGGAAGTCTGGGACAAAAACTGTTGTAAAAGTAAAAATTAGCCACGTTCTCCCTTGTAATCCTGTCTCTGGGCTGTCACGGGAGGGAGAGATTCTGAAAAGAGGAAGTTACTAGCCCTGACAACGTCCCAGCACCAGTAAAGTACATTCGCAGACAATATAAAATAAATAAATAAACTGCAGGGAGTAAGATCTAGGTTAAGCAGAAAAACCGAGGTTGCTGCAGAGAAGCCAAGGAATAGGAAACAAGCAGGTAACGATAAGGCCAGGTATCCACAGGAGGAACGGGGCAGATTGACCCGTAATTTGTAAAATGTAAATTGTGTGATGCATAAGACTTTATCTTTATTGGGTTTTGATGTGTATCCAAGGACTGCCAACCTTGAATGAGAGAATAAGGAAGTAAGGGATTAGCCTGATTCAGAGGGGTGGAGCTAGATGATGCAAGAACACATCTCTTATCCAAGGAGGGGGTAAGAATCATAGATAGCCAGAAGAAAAAGTTTTGTTTTTTCCTCCTGTCTCAAACTCAGCTTTCCACGGTTCCTGACAGCTACAAGACAGACGTAGGGAAATTTAATGTACCGACCATAATATATACGAGACCCAGATACACATATATAAAAAAGAAAAAAAAGGGGGTGAAGGGTCAGCCACGCATGTTAGGTGCTGTGTGCTGATGCTTTGGAAAAAACTGCCAACCGGCCACAATTTCACTGTTAATTTCTCTTGCAGAAGGCTGTAAGGCCTGGAGGCCTCCAAAGACTAACCAAGTTCTGCAGGCCATACCCGTACATACACCCGCTGCCGAATTCCGCACCTTTCTGGGCCTTGTTTCATACTGCCGCCCATACGACAGTATTGACACAAAAGCATGGAGGACGACCACGGCCACTGGGATACTACTCCATGAGGTTAAATCCAGTGACTCGAGGAGCTCCCTCATCTGCTTGTGCAGTGGCAGCAGTACAGGCAATGGCTGACAAATCTTCTAAGTTGGTATTGGACTACCCCCTAGTGGTCCACACCCCAAATGACACCCAGAACATACTCATGCAAGTGCAACCCAAGCACTTATCTCTGGCCTATTAGATCCGGCTACAATGTGCCCTTTCCATGCCTCCCCCAATATTTCTTCCCAATGTTTAATCAATGTTTAATCAGGTATTCCGGTTCAAACGGGGGAGGTGAGGCATAGGTGATCTGAGTATGGCAGATCAGCTATTTTTTAAAATTGTTTAAAATTCTGTGCAACAAGATTCTGACATTATTGTAGTGATGTACACACTGTTAATGATGCATATTTTGAGTTTTCTTTTGTAGATGGTACCAGGGTGAGGATTGATGACTCCGAACCAGATATGCAGAGGTCACAGAACAAGATTTCCTAAACGCAGAAGCTCTGCCTCCGCATGTCTCAGGGCAAGAAGCGGAACCGGAGGCCCTCACTGAGGCGTGTGGAGTGGTAGAAGGTAAGACGGCAACTCTTTACACTGACTCCTGGAATGCATTTGGCATAGCTCATGATTACGGCCCAATATGGAAGGCCAGACAGCTTGTTATCTCAGTAGGACAGCCAATTAAGAATGGTGCAGCGGTGCAGAGTCTCATGGAAACCCTACTACTACTACTACCTGGCAATGGAGAATTCACACCGATTTCTACAATGGAGAAGCGAGAGATGACACCCTCGCCGACAACACAGCAAAGGCAGCGGCCCGCAAGCCGTGGAAGAAAGAAGAATAGATACTGACAGCATGAGTCAGTGATAAAAACTTTGGACTTTGATAAAAACTTTGGACTTTGATAAAATCTTGGACTTTATGTCAAGGACTTTACAGTTGCAAGTCAACGAGGAAAGAAAGCAGATGGGCTAAAAGACGGGAGCGACAGAACAGGACGGCGTATGGCGAACAATCAACAGAACTTGCCTACAGAGGTCCCTGTCCCCCATGATGGCCCAACTGGTACACAGAATCAAAAGCAGCGATGACGTCGACACTGAACAAGAATGGGTGACACCTAGGTTCTCTGCAGCTGCTGCATCATTTGTCCAGTTAGCATGATCTTTGCCATATGCGAGTCCGGACAGAAGTAAGGTGGCCATATAACACTTGCCTTGACCACTCTACCCATTTCAGAGATTGCCAATTTGACCACATTCAGCTCACACCTGTTGGGGAGTATGAATATGTGCTTGATGTTGCTCGAGTCTTTTTCAGGTTGGAGGCCCACCCTGATACTAAGGTAAATGAGCAGGTAACCACACAGAAGCTCATGAATGAGGTAATCTGCAGACACAGGGTACCGGAAGTGAATGAGGTAAACGAAGGTACACACTTCACAGGTAAAATAATGTGATGGCGGCAGCGTCTAGAAAGTAATTGGACAGGGGAGTGTGTCTTAGTAAAGCCCTTATGCTCCTCCACATCCTGTCAGACAGCATTGAAGATAATGAGGTTACCCCCCATAGTTACTCTATCTTGATCCAACTCTGCTGTGTTCTGTAGTTATCCTGTCATGTTGGTCTACCCTTGTTTCTGCATAGGTAAGACGGCTCCTTCCAGTCTTGTCACTAGGTAGTGTAGGGTCAGGGTAGGCGGCCTGGATGTGTTCACCATCAGGACTATCTCCAGGAGGGACATTGGTGTGGGTGAAGATCAGGGAGTCCCACGCCGTGCGTACCTGTGCACACTACTAGTATGTACTTCTAGTACAGCACATTAGAGTGAGAAGAGAGACCCCTGGTGGTAGTTTTGACCTACACGTGTACGTTGACGTCATCAGACAGCCAAGGGGGGTACCTGACGAGTTTTAAAAAAAAAAATGTCCTGATTATTATGGTAAATAAAATGTTGACTGGATTAATTATGTTTATTATAATTAGCAGTAGTTTATAAATTATACTAGAAACGCCTTATAGGGACTAGTCGACCAATAGGACCTACCTCTACTATGACTTTTCAAAATAGAATGGCACTAGGTACAATTTTAGCCAAAAAAAGGGAGTGTCTGTAAGATGATAGGGGAGACTTGTACCTACATTCCAGACAAAACATGACCCGCGGGTAAAGACGCAGTTGCCATTAAGAAGCTGACCGCACTAACTAAAAAGAGCTAACCTTAATCTGTTTTCCTCAGTAAGGTACCTAACAGGAGAAGGAAAAAATATATATAAAATAAGTTCTGAAACATTGTGTATTTAGAACACTGTGATAGGTTTTCGCTAAGATTTTGCTTTATTTTATCTGCAGTGCACTCTGCTTATGTCCACGCAACATGCCGGTGTTACAACGCCCCTGGTCCTGTTACCTTGCCGCCTCTGGAAAAGGGAAGTGGGAATAATCAGCTTGTAGCTCTTTCCTTCCAGACTAATATATATGATAATGCACTTACTAATGAGACAAAGATTCAGTCATGTTGATCAGTCATTAGATAGTCCTGACTTTGCACTCTTGTTGATGAATCGAGGTAACGTCAAGAAGGCGAGGTTCTATACAAGTTATGCAGTGTTTACCTGAAATAGTAAAAGTCGCACCTCTCCTAACCTAATGCCTCGAGATCCCAGGCGGTAGCCTAGACCTCCACATGTACCAAAAGACCCGATTGCCATGAACCCACACCTAGGTATCAGAGGGGCATTTACAGCCTAAGCGACAGTTGTGAAAGACCGCCACTCTACTGAGTTTTCAGAACGTTCTACACAAGAGGTTATTCTGATAAGGAAGTTATGAATTATATTTGTCACCTTTATAGTCATCCTAATTTCTGTTTGTCGTTGCATACAGTGTATTCCGACCCTGATGACTACCTGGCCCACCTGTCTCACTACAATGTCCAACAAAAAGCCCACTGTCAGCGCAAACGTCGTCATCATGGATCCAGAATACGATGATGTCGAACCATCCTATACCCCCATGACAGCAATAGCTCCAGTGTACAACACAATGCGAGTCTAGGGTCAGCGGTGGGGGTGGGACGGAGCAGGGCGAGTTTAGTGAAACAGATAGTTTCAAGGGGGGTCTGTAGTGGAAACCCAATATTTCTATATTTTGGACTTTGAGCCTTTGGTAGTGGACATTTGTGAATTTAACATTCTGTATAACCAAATGTCATGTTTGCCTTCTGTTCTTACATTTACGCAATATGCAACACTTCCTCTTATGAAACGTCTGTTCTCAAAACGCTGACAAGATAATATATAGTATAAACACGTTACATTTTCCATCTGGTTTGCAACTTTGGAAGACAGTATAACTCAGACATGGACAACCGCAGTCTGAAACAGCTACCGCAATAATTACCCAATCAATTTTACTGGAAACGTATGCAAATAACATGGGAGGTCTATGCTATTACTAACTCATGATGTAACAGCCAATTATATCGAAGGAACCACACGTGGGCCTAAGACAACCCAGTCATTTCATCCACCACCTGATGGCCAATCACAGATGACCGGAGGATGGAAGAATTGCAAGATGCTTATCCAATAATTAAACAATACGTTGTATCTATGTAATCTTTTGACCTGCCCAGATGTTAAACTCTTAAAAGAGGCTACACGCCCAACATTAAAGTTAGAATTGAGGAAGCTATACATGCTGAACCTGCATCAGTGTGAAAACTTCTTATGTGCATTATCAATTCAGAATTAATATGGAAGGGTGTAAACATTCCAAATTGAGTAAGCCGTGGTTCCACAAAGGAATTCCACGTCAGTGGCACCCCAGATGGGACGTGATCGATAGGCTCCAAAGAGCTCGGACACAAGGCACGGAGATAGACAACCTTGGACTTAGTGGGCCCACTAAATCATCAGAACACGGTAAGATAAATTAATTATCTATACCTGTGTGGCTAACTCCGGGCTTGCCTATGTGCCGTGCCAGGCCGATAGATTTGGAACCGCACGACGACAGGTATTTATAAGTCTCGATCACGTGATAAGAACCTGTCATAAGATATAAAGGAATGTTTACATGCCTGTTGTTTTGAGAGTTCTGGTCGAGTGGCGAGGTCAATAAACTGCCTTAAGGGGGGGGAGACCCTGCACAGGCGTCCCTACTTGGTCACAGGTTTGGTTACAGAAACCTAAGAGTAAGGGACCTGTCAGGGGGTTTGACTAGGTGTTCCTACTCTGGTCTGGTTTGGTTACAAAGCCTAGGAGTCAGGGAACCGTCAAACGTCTGAACAGGTATCGCTACTTCGGTAAAGTCGGTAAAGGCTTCGGGAGAAAGTGAACTGCCAGACCGGATCCCGAGGGGCAGTGAGACTAAAACCAGTCGTACTGGTGCTCTGTCTATTTGTGTGTGTCCACAAATTTGTTTATCGTTTGAACGTTCATGAGTAGATCCCTCCGTCTGAGGGTAGGTTAATAAACTGTGTAGCGACAGAAATGCTAGAGACTCTAGGGCGGGACATACTGTGTCCGGCATCTGAGGAGACTTCTATAATCATGAATTTGGCAGCCATGATTGAAATTGAAAGGCAAAAAACATTGAACCAAGGTCAATTCTTACACCCTCCAGAAAAGTGTGGAAGGGGTGGAGAGTCAAGTTACCATTGATTAATCAAGCAATCTTCCTGTGTGCTCAAAAAGTCCTACCTGTCAGTATGATAAAGTTAGTGTGCTTGTCTGTTGTGTAGAGCTAATCCTGCTGAGTTGTTATATAGAAATAGTCTGTTTGTCTGTTATATAGAATTAGTATCAGTCCTGCTCAACTGTAAGAAGGGATTGTCGGCAGTGAGAACGCATTGGCTGGGTTGTAGCCAAGATTAATGCACCGTACACAGCGGCGCGCTGTGGGTTTGGACTTTGTAGGTTGCATGTTCATTATTGGATCCCTTCTAGTAAGGCAGATTACTAGACTGTGTTGCTGTTGAATTGTTAAACGTTGAAAGTATAGGCTTGTGCCCGTAAGTGAATGTATAAAAAGGGTTAACTGAATGTGTTTAGAGGAGAGAAAAAAAAAGGCTGCTAACTTCATTTAAAAAGAGGAAGTGCTGTAACTCTTAATAGAAGTGAAGCAATTCTTGTGCTGTAACAAATAACTACTGTTGGATGTTAAAACTACTCGTATGTTTTGTTATGTAATCTAATCCTTGTTATACATCCGTCAGACAAATGTAAAAAGTTATATGCCACTCACATCCTGAGGGGGCTCTTAAGAATACAAACTGTAACAAACTGCGTAGCCCACCATGCCCACAAGAAAATACATCTATGTTTGCCAAGTCCCCAATTCAATTGTAACCACATACAATGTTAGGTGGTCAACGCTGTGAAAAGCTACAAACATTTGTGACCGTAAAGTTACAACATAGTATGTCAGAAAAGAGGAAGAGAAGGTGGGCTGAAATGGCGTCTGTATCCGCACATGCAAAAGACACCAGCGTTCAATATAACAGTTTAGTAAATAGGGAGAATTGCAGTACATTACCAATCAGATGGAGATGCCTGGCATCTAAGACTGCATCTGCCCGGTCGCCGGAAGTCTGGGACAAAAACTGTTGTAAAAGTAAAAATTAGCCACGTTCTCCCTTGTAATCCTGTCTCTGGGCTGTCACGGGAGGGAGAGATTCTGAAAAGAGGAAGTTACTAGCCCTGACAACGTCCCAGCACCAGTAAAGTACATTCGCAGACAATATAAAATAAATAAATAAACTGCAGGGAGTAAGATCTAGGTTAAGCAGAAAAACCGAGGTTGCTGCAGAGAAGCCAAGGAATAGGAAACAAGCAGGTAACGATAAGGCCAGGTATCCACAGGAGGAACGGGGCAGATTGACCCGTAATTTGTAAAATGTAAATTGTGTGATGCATAAGACTTTATCTTTATTGGGTTTTGATGTGTATCCAAGGACTGCCAACCTTGAATGAGAGAATAAGGAAGTAAGGGATTAGCCTGATTCAGAGGGGTGGAGCTAGATGATGCAAGAACACATCTCTTATCCAAGGAGGGGGTAAGAATCATAGATAGCCAGAAGAAAAAGTTTTGTTTTTTCCTCCTGTCTCAAACTCAGCTTTCCACGGTTCCTGACAGCTACAAGACAGACGTAGGGAAATTTAATGTACCGACCATAATATATACGAGACCCAGATACACATATATAAAAAAGAAAAAAAAGGGGGTGAAGGGTCAGCCACGCATGTTAGGTGCTGTGTGCTGATGCTTTGGAAAAAACTGCCAACCGGCCACAATTTCACTGTTAATTTCTCTTGCAGAAGGCTGTAAGGCCTGGAGGCCTCCAAAGACTAACCAAGTTCTGCAGGCCATACCCGTACATACACCCGCTGCCGAATTCCGCACCTTTCTGGGCCTTGTTTCATACTGCCGCCCATACGACAGTATTGACACAAAAGCATGGAGGACGACCACGGCCACTGGGATACTACTCCATGAGGTTAAATCCAGTGACTCGAGGAGCTCCCTCATCTGCTTGTGCAGTGGCAGCAGTACAGGCAATGGCTGACAAATCTTCTAAGTTGGTATTGGACTACCCCCTAGTGGTCCACACCCCAAATGACACCCAGAACATACTCATGCAAGTGCAACCCAAGCACTTATCTCTGGCCTATTAGATCCGGCTACAATGTGCCCTTTCCATGCCTCCCCCAATATTTCTTCCCAATGTTTAATCAATGTTTAATCAGGTATTCCGGTTCAAACGGGGGAGGTGAGGCATAGGTGATCTGAGTATGGCAGATCAGCTATTTTTTAAAATTGTTTAAAATTCTGTGCAACAAGATTCTGACATTATTGTAGTGATGTACACACTGTTAATGATGCATATTTTGAGTTTTCTTTTGTAGATGGTACCAGGGTGAGGATTGATGACTCCGAACCAGATATGCAGAGGTCACAGAACAAGATTTCCTAAACGCAGAAGCTCTGCCTCCGCATGTCTCAGGGCAAGAAGCGGAACCGGAGGCCCTCACTGAGGCGTGTGGAGTGGTAGAAGGTAAGACGGCAACTCTTTACACTGACTCCTGGAATGCATTTGGCATAGCTCATGATTACGGCCCAATATGGAAGGCCAGACAGCTTGTTATCTCAGTAGGACAGCCAATTAAGAATGGTGCAGCGGTGCAGAGTCTCATGGAAACCCTACTACTACTACTACCTGGCAATGGAGAATTCACACCGATTTCTACAATGGAGAAGCGAGAGATGACACCCTCGCCGACAACACAGCAAAGGCAGCGGCCCGCAAGCCGTGGAAGAAAGAAGAATAGATACTGACAGCATGAGTCAGTGATAAAAACTTTGGACTTTGATAAAAACTTTGGACTTTGATAAAATCTTGGACTTTATGTCAAGGACTTTACAGTTGCAAGTCAACGAGGAAAGAAAGCAGATGGGCTAAAAGACGGGAGCGACAGAACAGGACGGCGTATGGCGAACAATCAACAGAACTTGCCTACAGAGGTCCCTGTCCCCCATGATGGCCCAACTGGTACACAGAATCAAAAGCAGCGATGACGTCGACACTGAACAAGAATGGGTGACACCTAGGTTCTCTGCAGCTGCTGCATCATTTGTCCAGTTAGCATGATCTTTGCCATATGCGAGTCCGGACAGAAGTAAGGTGGCCATATAACACTTGCCTTGACCACTCTACCCATTTCAGAGATTGCCAATTTGACCACATTCAGCTCACACCTGTTGGGGAGTATGAATATGTGCTTGATGTTGCTCGAGTCTTTTTCAGGTTGGAGGCCCACCCTGATACTAAGGTAAATGAGCAGGTAACCACACAGAAGCTCATGAATGAGGTAATCTGCAGACACAGGGTACCGGAAGTGAATGAGGTAAACGAAGGTACACACTTCACAGGTAAAATAATGTGATGGCGGCAGCGTCTAGAAAGTAATTGGACAGGGGAGTGTGTCTTAGTAAAGCCCTTATGCTCCTCCACATCCTGTCAGACAGCATTGAAGATAATGAGGTTACCCCCCATAGTTACTCTATCTTGATCCAACTCTGCTGTGTTCTGTAGTTATCCTGTCATGTTGGTCTACCCTTGTTTCTGCATAGGTAAGACGGCTCCTTCCAGTCTTGTCACTAGGTAGTGTAGGGTCAGGGTAGGCGGCCTGGATGTGTTCACCATCAGGACTATCTCCAGGAGGGACATTGGTGTGGGTGAAGATCAGGGAGTCCCACGCCGTGCGTACCTGTGCACACTACTAGTATGTACTTCTAGTACAGCACATTAGAGTGAGAAGAGAGACCCCTGGTGGTAGTTTTGACCTACACGTGTACGTTGACGTCATCAGACAGCCAAGGGGGGTACCTGACGAGTTTTAAAAAAAAAAATGTCCTGATTATTATGGTAAATAAAATGTTGACTGGATTAATTATGTTTATTATAATTAGCAGTAGTTTATAAATTATACTAGAAACGCCTTATAGGGACTAGTCGACCAATAGGACCTACCTCTACTATGACTTTTCAAAATAGAATGGCACTAGGTACAATTTTAGCCAAAAAAAGGGAGTGTCTGTAAGATGATAGGGGAGACTTGTACCTACATTCCAGACAAAACATGACCCGCGGGTAAAGACGCAGTTGCCATTAAGAAGCTGACCGCACTAACTAAAAAGAGCTAACCTTAATCTGTTTTCCTCAGTAAGGTACCTAACAGGAGAAGGAAAAAATATATATAAAATAAGTTCTGAAACATTGTGTATTTAGAACACTGTGATAGGTTTTCGCTAAGATTTTGCTTTATTTTATCTGCAGTGCACTCTGCTTATGTCCACGCAACATGCCGGTGTTACAACGCCCCTGGTCCTGTTACCTTGCCGCCTCTGGAAAAGGGAAGTGGGAATAATCAGCTTGTAGCTCTTTCCTTCCAGACTAATATATATGATAATGCACTTACTAATGAGACAAAGATTCAGTCATGTTGATCAGTCATTAGATAGTCCTGACTTTGCACTCTTGTTGATGAATCGAGGTAACGTCAAGAAGGCGAGGTTCTATACAAGTTATGCAGTGTTTACCTGAAATAGTAAAAGTCGCACCTCTCCTAACCTAATGCCTCGAGATCCCAGGCGGTAGCCTAGACCTCCACATGTACCAAAAGACCCGATTGCCATGAACCCACACCTAGGTATCAGAGGGGCATTTACAGCCTAAGCGACAGTTGTGAAAGACCGCCACTCTACTGAGTTTTCAGAACGTTCTACACAAGAGGTTATTCTGATAAGGAAGTTATGAATTATATTTGTCACCTTTATAGTCATCCTAATTTCTGTTTGTCGTTGCATACAGTGTATTCCGACCCTGATGACTACCTGGCCCACCTGTCTCACTACAATGTCCAACAAAAAGCCCACTGTCAGCGCAAACGTCGTCATCATGGATCCAGAATACGATGATGTCGAACCATCCTATACCCCCATGACAGCAATAGCTCCAGTGTACAACACAATGCGAGTCTAGGGTCAGCGGTGGGGGTGGGACGGAGCAGGGCGAGTTTAGTGAAACAGATAGTTTCAAGGGGGGTCTGTAGTGGAAACCCAATATTTCTATATTTTGGACTTTGAGCCTTTGGTAGTGGACATTTGTGAATTTAACATTCTGTATAACCAAATGTCATGTTTGCCTTCTGTTCTTACATTTACGCAATATGCAACACTTCCTCTTATGAAACGTCTGTTCTCAAAACGCTGACAAGATAATATATAGTATAAACACGTTACATTTTCCATCTGGTTTGCAACTTTGGAAGACAGTATAACTCAGACATGGACAACCGCAGTCTGAAACAGCTACCGCAATAATTACCCAAGCAATTTTACTGGAAACGTATGTAAATAACATGGGAGGTCTATGCTATTACTAACTCATGATGTAACAGCCAATTATATCGAAGGAACCACACGTGGGCCTAAGACAACCCAGTCATTTCATCCACCATCTGATGGCCAATCACAGATGACCGGAGGATGGAAGAATTGCAAGATGCTTATCCAATAATTAAACAATACGTTGTATCTATGTAATCTTTTGACCTGCCCAGATGTTAAACTCTTAAAAGAGGCTACACGCCCAACATTAAAGTTAGAATTGAGGAAGCTATACATGCTGAACCTGCGTCAGTGTGAAAACTTCTTATGTGCATTATCAATTCAGAATTAATATGGAAGGGTGTAAACATTCCAAATTGAGTAAGCCGTGGTTCCACAAAGGAATTCCATGTCACATGTATCAACACTGATCATGACTAAGCCTGGTCTTACTTGTGTTACTTGTTTCACTTGCTTTACTTATTTTCAATACTTCTAACTTTTTACCCAAAGTGTTTTGTTGTATTTCCCAATTATTTACCTATTTTTATGAAAATACACATGCATATCAATCAGATGTAATTTGCTGCTATCACATTTTTGAATACAAAACTTAATGTTTAAAAACAAAAAAACAGAGAAACCTCAGATTCTGACAGTTTAAACTTTACATGCGACAATCAATAGCAACTGCAGCATGTAATCGGATGACAGGGGGAGGGGGCTCTTTCTGCTGCAAATTGGAACCACACAGTGTGATTGCAAAGTACCAATAGGTTCCCTTGCCAGCCAGAAGCCTGACAAAGGCATCCATGTCTGCCATGTAACTCAGCATTTGAGGCCTTGCCTCCTGCAGATTCTAATTGGGCACTGTCATAGGCTTAGTAGAATGTACTGCATAAGTAATGCAGTGTACTATTATAGCAGTCAAACCATCACATCTTCAGGTCCCATTGAAGGACTTAAAAATAGCATTAACACATTTAATTAACTTCACTTGAAAGAATAATCCAGTTTAAGAAAAAATACTTATTTTTCACCACAAAAACTTTTCAAAAAAAGGGAAAAATACCCCCAAAAATTTTTTTAAAAGCATCATATAAATGGTATTAATGTATTTGTAATGACCCAGACTTTGAAAATATTTTGATATTTATCGTGCTTGGTGACTGCCGCAAAACAAATTTTAAATAGTAATTTCAGTATGTTTATTTTGTTTTTAATTGCCTTACAAAAAACACAATAAAAACCTATTCAAAAGTCACATACATCTTAAATAGTTACCAATAAAAACTACAACTCTCTCTGCAAAAAACAAGTTCTCACATAGTTCCACACCAGGAAAAATTAAAATGTTCTGGGACTTAGATTGTAGCAATGTAGAGGCAATTGCTTTCTAAAAAAAATGTTTAAGGCCGCCTGCAGAAGGGCGGAAATTCCGCGGCGGGATTCCCTGCAGAATTTCCGCCCCTGGACGCCTGCATAGGATTGCATTACAATACGTAATCCTATGCAGACGACCACTGTTTGTCTGCGCGAAATCACGGGGCTCGCAGAGAAAGAGCCGAAGCTGCGGCAGCGGGTGAGTTCCGCGCTGCTCTCTGTAGGCGTTCGGGTCAGGTCCCGCTGCGAGAATTCTTGCTGTGGGGTATTCCCCCTGCTGAGCAATTCCCCAGCAGCTGAGGCAGCAAGGGACTCTCTCCACCTCTCTCTCCAAAGAAATTCCCTATAGCGTGGAGAGAGAGGGGCATTTCACAAGTGCGTGTAAGGAGGGGTGGGGCTAGAGGTATCGACCCTCTATGGTTTGCTATGGGGAATCTCTGGAGAAAGACCTATAGCCCCACCCCTCTACTTGCACTATGGGGATGTCCCTCAGGGATCAACATAGCAGGGAGAGACAAAGCAGGACTATGGATTTCCCCATAGCAGGGAGAGAGAATGGAGCTATGGGGAAATAACCCACAGCCCGATCCGCCTCACCCTGCTATAGGGAATTCCCATAGCTCCACTCTCTCTCTCTGCAGTGGAGGAATTCCGAAACCTTGCAGGGCTTCTTCTCTCTTATCCTGGAGCTGCCGTGCTTCTCCAAGCACAGCAGCTTCAGTGAACAGGCAATTTTTCACGCATTTTCAACACATGCAAGTGAGCCCCTATCAGAACCAATGGCTATCACTCTTGGCCATTCTGCAGAGCCATTAGTGCTCTGGACCCAAACTTTGTCTCTACTAGATATTATCAGTAGAACTAAATTTGCCATGTGTCTGGCGCGGGATTGGAATCTCGTGTTGTAGCCACTTACTGGAGAGTAGCAAGGACAAGGAGTAGCTGGGGTCTGGTACAGAAGATGGTGGCGTAGTACAGTAGATTCAGGCAGATTAGTTTTCAGGAGGTAGCTTAAGTCTGGTATAAGAGATGGTCGAGCAGTTGTAGAGGAGCAGGTATGAGGGAGGATAGCTTTTTTTAAAGTCACAAGGCACAATAAACATGCAAGGAAAGAGGGAAAAGGGCCATGTTTATATAGGAGACTAATTGGGAAATGTACTAAGACATGGGGTGGACTAGATAAGGGAAACACGGAACAAAGAACAGGAGACAAGGACAAGGAACACAGAAGTAGAAATCAGGGGAGCTACACAGTATTCTGAATAGCTCAGTGTGGTGCAAGAGGTCACAGGTTCAAATCCTTAGAGAATTTTTTTTTCACCTTTCACTCTAATTGCTACAGATGCTTTTCCTTTTACAACCTGTGCTTTTGTCATAGGGAGTATTGAAAACTGTGCAATCCTATCCTGTGATTGTATTAGTAAGTCATGTTCTCCACTATTCATTAGGATAACTTTAATTTCTCCCTGATAATCTGCATCAAACACTCCTCCTAAAACTTGTATTCCTTTCAAAGCCAACCCTACTCATGGAGCGATCAATCCAAAGTGGTTGGGAGGCAGTTATATACGTATACCAGTGTCTATAACTGCAATGCTTTCATGATTAAGTTTGACTATTTTAAAGCATATAGGTCTAGATCTGCTTCTTCTGGAATAGCTCGATATGGTGATAGGACATCTGTTTCTATTTGCCAATACATGACTGTTTGGGACCTTACATATGCACTATTGACTTTTACCTGCAAGTTAATCATACTCATAAGAGGAGTTTGTAAGGTAATGCCATGATACAACATTATGAAATCTAATCTGGACAACATACACTGGCGAGGGGTGAAGGAAACTGAGCAGTTAAAATGCTGTCAGAACTCCCGCCCAGCAGCTGATTTGGGCAAGGAGCCTGACAGCAGCAGGACCCAATCATAGGATGCTGGGAGAACAGCCCCCAGCGCCTACGAGACAGGCAGAGAACCAGATATCAAGCAGAAAGTCCAGAGCAGAGATCCAGACATCAAGCAGCGAGTGAAGAACAAACGTGCTCCCCTGCGCCGCATCCCCAGAGTCCGGGTACTAGGGCTGGTAGTGTAGGCACAGGGACCTCGAGAGTCGCCGGATCTGACATATACATTTTAATTCCAGATTGATAATGTCCTCCTGAAAGTTGCAAAGTCATTACAGAATACAATTACTGAGCTAAATGCCCAGCCTTCAATTCTGTGTCTGCACTTCCTCAATCTATTTCCCATCTAAACCTGTCACTACTACTTTTTGTCCTCTAAATACTTTGGATTACCATAAATAAGAGTAGCCTCAGCCTAGTCTCTACTAATGCCTGAATTTACTAACCAGAAATCACTGAAGGTCCTTCTAAAACTAAATTTTTATAAGAAAATTAACGGAGGCAAATAAATAATAAATCCAAATAAAAAACTGTCACCAAGTAAGAATATAATATAAAGCTGATCCCTAAACCGTGAAGTTGAGGAATTTGCAGCTGAGTTTGAAAGAAGTAAAGAAATGATTGATGGGAAGGCCCAGCTCTAATAAAAGAATGGGCTAGGCAAGATGTCAGACCCATGTAGATTTAACTATGTTCTAGAAAAATGGATCTAGTCAGGAAGTTCTGATGGTGAACTGGTAATAACTCAGATCCACTGAATATCACTGCTGGAGATATTAATTGGCCCCCGATTGATGCCACTCGCAAGAAGGGCCCATCCGATTGTTCTATAAAGATTTAGTTTTAGAAGTACCTTCAGTGATTTCTAGTTAGTAAATAGTTTCTTCCCTGCCCTTCTGTGATACAAACTTGCCAACAAGATCCATTTTCCAGAACATAGTTAAATCTACAAGGGGTCTGATATCTTGTCTAGCCCATCTCTCTCCTAGAGCCAGGCTCTCACAGCAATCATTTTTTTTACTTCTTTCAAACTCAGCGGCAAATTCTTCTATTCCTGATGGATGTACAGGTCTTCTTACTCCTCCCACTTCTTCAGCTGGCCCCTTGGAACCCAAGACCTACCAGCTGAGGACCCCCTGCCAGTATGTGGAGAGTCCCATTGAGAATCTGCATATGGGGTAGATGAAGTAAAAGAAACTGTGGGCACCTCTCCATTTACTGTTTCACTATTTGCCTAATTTTTCCAATCCAAACTCCTATCCTTGTACATATTCCACAATTCATCTGTAGTAACACCAGCAATTTTATCACGAGACACACCATCTTTCAGTAAACCTATAAGCAAATATCTTCGAGACGCCTGACCGATACTCCTCTCACTCCCTCTGTCTGTCTCTTTTGTTTCAAGTCTCCAATCTGCCCAGTCACTAAGTTGCCTGCCTGCTTCCACTACCTGTGTAACCGCATTTCTTGCTAGTCATTATCCCCTGCTTGTAAGTGTAGAAAGTCTGATTATCTTATTTCGAATAGCGTTAGACAACACAATATCCCCTATATCTACTCATTGATTCAGAACTATGGCATTTTTCATAGTCTCCTCTGTAATTCTCTGTATGACATTGTTTAAGGTAAACCAAGATTTGTTATTTGGGGGCAATTTTCCTCTGAAGGATAAATTAAGATTCAACTGCTTGCTGCCTACAGCGATCACAAATATCATTTACTTCCTGTTGACTGAAATCTTCTAGCGCACCCCACTTAATCAACCCTCCTTTAGGTCCCCTCTCTGTCCGTCGTCTCTGTACTGGCTGTGTCTACATTGAAGGAGGATCATTCTATCTCTTCTGATTATAAGATTGCTCCTCATTTTCAGTATCTGACAAGGATTCTGACCCTGAAGAATCCTATACATCACCATCACATTTATCAGGGTCTCATTCTAAGCCTGCATTAGCATTAACTAAGTTCACCTATTTCCTATTTACCTTTTCGCTCCTCTTTCTGCATTTACATTGTGCCACGCATACAGCTGCCGTTTCTGCCACTGTCCTAATAGTGTCTAATGTGTCAACAAACAACTGCAGTATGGGGTCGGTAATACATGCTGCAAGTCACAATTCTTTTACTCCAACTTCTGTATTAACTCTTTCTACTATTCCTTCAATTCATGCCTGTAGGCATATAGCACGATCCATCCACGCCTCCCACAGCACTGAACAATCTTCCTTTGTCTATAACAACTCTTATTAAACACTTTTATACATCTACCTGCTAAACATTCACTAAATAGCTATCCCATTCTTCATACAAATCCGCACAATGTTCAAGGATCTCTCCCATGATCTGTTTATATCCAGGACTGCGTCGGTAACAATAGGGCATTCACTACGTTTAGAGGAAGGAAGGTTTCATTGCCAACATAGAAGGGGGTTCTTAACTGTAGGAGCAGTGAGACTGTGGAACTCTCTGCCTGAGGACGTGGTGATGGCAAAATATACCCCTGTGTGTCGATGCATACTCTTTAACTGACTGTATGCAGTTTCAGTGCATATTTTGGCCTAAAACCATACGCTCTATACCCCCATGTGCGTACTTTCAAAAAACACTTTCTAACAAGACTATATGCAGTTCACGTTTGCGTTTTTGGGGTTTAAGGCGACCGCTATGTACTCCTGTGTGTGTCCTGTCAATGCATATGCTGTAACTTGACTGTACGCAGTTTACAGAGCATATTTTGGCCTAAAATCGTACACTATATACCCCTGGGTGCGTCCTTTCAAAAACACTATTAAACAAGACTATACACAGTTTACTTTTGTTTTTTGGGGGGCTTAAAGTGTACGCTATACATCCCTGTGTAAGTACTTTTAAAAAACACTTTCTAACAAAACTATATGCAGTGTGCGTCCTGTCGATGCAACTCTGTAACTTGACTGTACGCCGTTTACAGTGTATATTTTGGCCTTAAAGCATATGCTGTATACCCCTGTGTGCGTCCTGTCAATCCACACTACCTAACAACACTAAATGCATTTTACAGTATCTGTTTTGGGCTTACAGAGTTCGCAAACTACCTTGCAGTTTGCGTAGTTTTTTGACAGAGTGCATTTTACAAGATGATGAAGGCTAAGGTAAGGGTCGAGGATGTGGATGTGGGCGTCCGAATGAGGGTGTGGGCAGTGGCCGAGGTCCTGGGCGGGGTGAAGCAGCGCTTGCTGCTGAGGGAGAAATAGAATGCCGTGTATTTATACTCCCTAGCTTCATCTCACAGTTTGCAGGTCCACGTGGTAGACTATTATTAAAAGCACAACAGTGCGAGCAGGTGATAACGTGGATAGCGGATAACGCATCCACTAATTTATCCAACACCCAGTCTTCCACGCAGTCCACTCACGCTAGCCAAGGGACTGCACCTCCCGAATCCTCAGGCTGCTCCTCCTTCCTCCAAGCCTGGTCACTCCCGGTAAAGGAGAGATTCTGAACAGGGAGACTCCCAGGAACTCTTCTGAGTCAGAAAAAATGGTTATTGAGCCACCTGAGAAGTTTGTCGTAACTGATGCCCAAAATTTTGACCTTTCACAGTCTCAGGGTGATGAGGGTGGGGACTTTCAAATAGTGTCTCAAGAGGTATTTGTTGATGATGATAATGAGACAGTTTTCTGTCAGTGAGGTTGTTGTTAGGTCATTAAGTCTGAGGGAGGAGTAGACTGAGTATTTAGAAGAAGAGCTGGTGGATGATGAGGTGACTGACCCGATCTGGGTTGGTAAGCCTACTGAGAACAGCGCTTCTGAGGGTGAGGCAACTGCAGCACCAGAACAGGTTGAAAGAGGCAGTGGGGTGGCCTGAGGGAGAGGCAGGGCCAGAGCAACTAATCACCCTACTGTTGCCCACAGCACCTCCTTGCAGCAAGCTCCCGTGCAGAGGGCTACGTGTTCGAAGGTCTGGAGTTTTTTTTTATTGAGAGTGTGGACGACCAACGAACAGTGGTGTGCAACCTCTGCCGCACCAAGATCAGCAGGGGAGCCACCACTTCCAGCCTGACCACCAGCAGCGTGCGCAGGTATAGGATTGCTAAGCACCCAATCAGGTGGAACGTAGGCCATTCACCACCTGCGGGTCACACCACTGCCTCTTCCCCCGTTTCACATGCTCGCACTGAGATGCAATCCCCCTCCCAGAATGTAGGCACAAGCGTCTCCCGCCGTGCTTTCACCCCTTCAGCTGCATGGTCCTCCACTGTCTCCACCAATGTGTCCCAGCGCAGCGTTCAGCTGCCCATAACAGAGGCATTGGAGCGTAAGCGCAAATATGCAGCCACCCACCTGCATGCACAATTGCTAGACATGCATATAAGCAAACTGCTGAGCCTGGAGATGCTGCCATATAGGCTGGTTGCCTTCCGCAACCTTATGGCAACGGCTGTCCCTCGCTACTCGGTCCCCAGTTGGCACTATTTTTCCCGGAGTGCCGTCCCCTCTCTACACCAGCACGTGTCGCGGAATATCGACCATGCCCTCACCAGCGCGGTTACTGGAGAGGTCCACTTAACTACCGACACGTAGACAAGTGCTGGCGGACAGGGACACTTCATCCCCCTGACGGCACATTGGGTTAACCTGGTGGAGCCTGGGACAGAGTCTCACCCTGGGTCCACTCACGTGCTACCCACACCAAGGATTGTGGGTCCTATCTCGGTCATGGTTTCTCTGGCTTATTATGTCACCTCCTTTAACCCCCCACCTCCTCCTCCATCTCTCAATTACCATCTGTGAGCACGTTGCCTTCAGTCGGTAGCTTGAGGCACTGCAGCACTGCGGTGGGGAAGCGTCAACAGGCCGTGCTGAAACTCCTGAGCATGGGAGACATGAGGCACACTGCCCAAGAACTGTTACAGGGTTTGACGGAGCAGACAGATCTGTGGCTTTCGACCCTAATCCTCCAACCAGGCATGATCATGTGTGACAATGGGCATAACCTGGTGGCGGCTCTGCAGCTTGGCAGACTAACACATGTGCCATGCCTGGCCCACATGTTCAATCTGGTGGTTCAGCGCTTTTTTAAAAAACGACCCCAATTTGTCTGAGCTGCTCAGCAAGGTATGTCGCATGTGCGCACATTTCAGAAAGTCCACAGATGCTGCTACCCTCAGGACACTGCAACAGCACTTCCAGCTGCCAGTTCACCGACTGTTGTGTGACGTGCCCACGCGCTAGAATTCAACTTTGCACATGTTGGCCAGGCTTTACGAGCAGCATAAAGACATTGTTGAATACCAGCTGCAACATGCCCGTCGGAGTGGTAGTCAGCCTCCGCACCTCTTCACAGAGGAGTGGGCATGGATGTCTGACAGTAGTCAACAGAAATGGTGAGCGGTGATGTGGCCATAATCAGCGTAACCATCCTGCTGCTTTGCCTGCTGAGAAGGTTGCTGTTTAGCATTCAGGCCGACGCTTTGTGGATAGAACAGGAGATGGGGATGACAATACGTCACTTGATAGCCAGACAACCCTCACGTCTGTTTCTCAGCGAGTATTGGAGGAGGAGGAGGAGGAGGAGGAGGGGAAAAGACAGCTGCCCATACTGCAGAGGGTACCCATGGTACTTCCCTTACATCTGTTTAGCGTGTATAAGAAGAGGAGGAGGCTGAAAGTCATCCTTCTAGTGAAGACAGTGATGTGTTGCGTACTGGGATTCTCGCACATATGGCTGACTTAATGTTAAGCTGCCTTTCCAGTGACCCTCGTGTTAGACGCATTCTGGCCAACACAGATTACTGGGTGTTCACCCTTCTTGACCCACAGTATAAGGAGAACCTTTCCACTCTCATTCCCGAAGGGAAAGGAGTAGGAAACAGATGCAATACCACAAGGCCCTTGTGGAAAAGCTGATACTAAACTTCCCATGTGACAATGCTAGCAGTAGAGGACGTAGTTCAGAGGGCCAACTAGCAGGGGAGACAAGGGGAACGGGCAGCATGTCCAGTGAAGGCAGAGGAACACTTCACAAGGCCTTTACCATTTTTATGGCACCCCAGCCAGACTGTGTCACCACTCCCCAGCAAGACTGAGTAGGAGGGAGCAGTGAAGAAAGATGGTGACCGTACCAACATCCTCTGTGATCCCTCTGCTCCATACAACTATTGGGTATCAAAGCTGGACACAAGGCACGAACTTGCTCTGTATACCTTGGAGCTGCTGGCCTGCCCAGCCACTAGCGTGTTATCAGAGAGGGTGTTTAGTGCTGCTGGAGAGATTATCACGAATAAGCGTACCCACTTGTTAACTGACAGCGCCGACAGGCTTACACTTATTAGGATGAACAAAGGCTGGATTTCCCCAGACTTCTTTTTTCCACCGGTGGAAAACAGCTTAACATAAAGATTCTTAATGCTGGAACTGGAGAACCATGCACCCCAAAAAAGGGTAGAAGTAGCTTGGTCTATGCTTCTCTGATCTTTCTCCTTCTCCTCCTAAACCAGCATGTCAGCATGCTGAACAGCCAATTCTTCAGAGGGTGAAAAGGCTTTGTGAAGACAAATTTTTTCGGATGGCTGCCTCCTGGATCTGTTAGCAAATTAGGCAAGTACTAGCTTTTTCTTTAAAAAAAAAATTCAGGGGTTAACCTGCACTCCGGGTAAACAAATTCTTCAGGGGTACAACTATACTCTTGGTACACACATTTTTCTGGGGTTCACCTATACTCTGGGTAAACAAATCTTTCAGGGGTTCGCCTATACTCTTGGTACACAAATTTTTCAGGGCTTCGCCTATACTCTTGGTAAACAAATCTTTCAGGGGTTCACCTATACTCCCGGCCAACAAATACTCTGCACTCTCGCTCAAAAAATCTTTCAGGTTCTCAGCTGCAATCTTCGTAAACAAAATGTCTTCTTTTTAAAATGGGTTATTTTCTTCATTAAAAATGTAGAATTACTGTCCTCTGAGTCCCCCTTATGCTGGTATTTGTGACTAATGAAATATTGCAACAGAGGTGGCATGGGATGGTACATACAATCATACATTAATTTGTCTGCGATTTGTCAGCTATGAAGCACAATTTTAAAAAGGTCACGCGGCGTACGGAAACATATCCCAGAGCGGTATCCATCTTTGATCTTTGGCCACTGATTTTTTTACAGTTCATGCAGTCTTTCCCTGGGGCATTGGTTAACAAGCCGCTCGGGGACAGATTTTTTTCAGTTTTTTTTCTCTTTGCACGCTTCCTCAAATGGCAGAGGTGTCGTTGTGTGCCCGGATGCTTGGAGTTGATGCCCGGGTCGGATAACAGCCCGCCAGCTACCAAGAATGGACAGGCAGAGTGGGGTCTCGGGTATTCCATAGCTCTGCTGCAAAGGGAGGCGGTAGAGGGGCAGCTGCAGTGCAGTGACTCCAGTGTGCGCGTCCCCACTCCTCAGCGCTTTAAGAAAATAGGTCAAAGACCGCCAGCTCTCTGCCAGTAGTCCCAGACAAAAGCAAGTTTACCCAAACCCCTGGGACAAGAGAAGAGTGATGCTCCTCTTTTGCGTGCCGCTCTGTGGCGTCGATCCATCGGACGTCACTAGCCGGAAGGACCGGCCTACTGTGTTGCCGAGCTCCCATCGTCGAAGTATGGGATGGGGACAGCTGGACGCTGCGCTGGGAAAAAATGTTTAGTACGCTGTGGACTCAGGCTCATGCCTGCATCCTGGGGGGAAATTGGAGATTGGACAGCAATGCCAGCAGGTAACAGAGGAGAAGAAGCAGTGGTGTCACCCACAGGCAGTGATTGGCCTTTGTTGCACCTAGTGTGGTGCTTAGCTAAGATGTGCCAGCGCATGTGCCTTGCTGCTTATGTTCTGGCCCAACTAAATTGTTAGGCAGGTGATCACCAGGCTCTTGCCCACAATTTGGCTTAATTGTCTGTGAGAAATGCGTACAGGCTGCTTATATAGTGTGGATCGACAGGACACACACTGGGGTATTTTGTGACCTGTGAGCCTCAGATGCATCCATGCATGCTGCCCCTGCTATTCCCTATCCATTTCTTTGGTGTTTCCATCACTTTTAGATGTTTTCCGGTGATTCCCACAACCTCCCCTATGCAGAGCATGGGTCACCTTGAAAAATGCTCGAGTCTCCCATTGACTTCAATGGGCTTCGTTACTCGAAACGAGCTCTCGAGCATTACGAAAAGCTTGACTAAAGTAACGAGCACCCGAGACTTAGCACATATTATGTATTAGGAGGACATTTAGGAACTGATAAAACGCAGGATAGAATTCTTCAAAGGTTCTTTTGGCCAGGGGTATACAAGGACATAAAGGAGTACTGTGTCGCACTTCCACAGTCCCTTAGTGCGTCTACCGATTATAGAGGTACCCTTTGAAAGAATTGGAATGGATTTAGTGGGTCCCATCGTCAAGTCGGCTAGAGGACATCAATACATTTCGGTCATGTTAGATTATGCCACTCGATACCCTTAGGCAATCCCTTTAAAAAGCCCTACTGTCAAAAACATTGCATGTGAGTTGTCCCTTATGTTCTCCAGAACAGGTCTTCCCAAGGAAATCCTCACGGACCAAGGGACCCCATTCATGTCCAAAGTAACAAAAGAATTGTGCCAACTCTTTAAAATTGATCACATACGAACCTCGGTTTACCACCCTCAGATAGATGGGTTGCTGGAGAGGTTCAATAAGACCCGGAAGCAAATGCTAAAGTGGGTAGTAGAGAAAGATAGTCGGGACTGGGACCGTCTGTTACCTTATTTCATGTTCTCCATACGGGACGTACCACAGGCTTCCACATCCTTCTCGTCATTTGAGTTGCTATATGGTCGGCACCCCAGAGGGTTGTTGGATAAAGCCAGAGAAACCTGGGAGACCGAGTCTACTCCCTATAGGAGCATCATAGAGCACGTGGCTCAGATGCAGGATCGCAATAATACTGTAATGCCCATTGTCAGGGAACACTTGCAGAGGGCACAGGAGGCCCAAAGCAGAGTGTGCAATCGTTCTGCCAGGGTGAGAACGTTTAGTCTTAGTGACCGAGTTCTCATCTTGGTGCATACTGTAGAGAGTAAATTCCTCGCCAGGTGGCAGGGTCCCTACAAAATTGTTGAGAAGGTAGGCAACGTCAACTATAGAGTGCACCAGCCAAGGAAAAGGAAGCCGTATCAGGTGTACCATGTAAATTTAATAAAGCCCTGGAAGGATAGAGAAGCTTTGGCTACTTCAAGCGTCATGAGGGGTGGGCCACATCCCTCCCTGCCCGATGTTAGAGTAGGTGAGGCCCTCTCGGTGTGCCAACGGCAGGAGGCAAAAGAGTTCCTGCAAAGAAACAGAGAAAAATTCTCTGACCTGCCTGGTGGAACATACTTCATAATAACACATGATATCATAACTGAACCCGGGATGAGGGTAAACTTAAAACCATACAGGATTCCAGAAGCACGTAGGAAAGCAGTTTCTGAGGAGCTTAAGCACATGCTGGAGTTAGGGGTGATAGAGGAATCAAAAAGCGAGTGGTCAAGCCCCATTGTGTTAGTCCCCAAACCAGATGGTATTTGGAGGCTTTGAAATGAATTTAGGAAGTTGAACGAAATCTCCAAATTTGATGCATATCCCATGCCCAGGGTTGATGAGTTAATTGAGAGACTGGGCAATGCCAGATATATCACCACACTTGACCCTCCCTCCCAGGCTCTTAGTCTGTACAGGGTGGAGATCCAGTCTGTAGGCACTGACCTTATTACTGGGGCATAAAAGACTGCAGACCCCCCCCCCCCCCAGGAAGTCAGTGCCTGACAGCCTGAGGAGGAAGCCTCTGAGCACCTTGCATGGTACAGCTTTTCATTTGTGATTTTGCATGGACCTTTTAAAAGACTTTTCTGTTTTGCTATGCTTGACCAATAAAACTGAAGGAAATTTTATTTTACTTTTTGGTCCTGCGTATCTTTGCCACCCACCCCCTGGAGAGCATTATTACATTATGTTTTTCACAGTTTTGCATGATAGCGTGCACAGTTGTTGTACAGATTGTCACTAATATGATGATACCAAACGTGGGTTTTTTTACATTTCTCCTTTTATATGTAAAGAGGGGAAAGTGCGCAAAAAGGAGTTTTTAAGTTATTTTTTTTGCACTATTTAAATTTTTTTAACACTTATGTCCCTACACCGGATTCGTGTCAGAAAAGCTCTAATCGCCATGATAATGCCTTTCAGTACTTCTGTGCTCATTATAGTGATCACAGGCCATGGCAGGCCCAGATACACACAGCAAAGGGCTAATGACATTGCAGAGGGAGCAGTCTCTCTGTGAACTCTTTACATGCCACGATCTATATTGATCGTGACATGATGAGGTTAACAGCAGGGAGCAGTATTCTTATCAATCCCCATTGTTGCAGCAGGAGTCTGGCTATCAGTCACAGCCATCTCCCACTTCAGTATGCCACGGGCTCACTTCTCCTAACATCCACAGGACATATGGTAATGTCCTTTTGTATTAACTAACACCATGCTAGGATGTAAACTTACCTTCTGTGGCTAATATTTGTCTGTGTTGGTTCCTCTCCAAATATTGGCTAGGTACCTAGAGAAGTAACAAGTCAGCAAAGCAAACATTGTTTTAGCTAGAATTTATGTTATGGCCCTTTTACATGGGACAACATTCTGCTAACCATCTGCATAAATGCTGACCTCACCGCTAAGGTTATTAGCACTCTTGCAGAGCGTTTATGCAGGCAGAGTTTGCCGCTGGAACACAGGATTCTCACTGGCTACTCACTCAGCGCTTCACATCCTATGTGAAGCGCAATGCGGGGAGCATTTAAATGAAACAAGAAGCCTGCAACCCAGCCATAGTTTTTAATCTAACTGAAAGTCAGCGATAACAATCTGTGAATGAATAGTGAGTGTTTTTTGTATTTACACTGCATGATTATCACTCAAATTGGTTCATTTTAAAGGGGTTCTGACATAAAAAAAAAAAAATTGTACTCACCTTGCCTGGCCCGATCGCCAGGCATGTCCCCTCCAGCTGGCATCTACTTCTGTGCCTTTAAAGCAGAGCAGGAGCGGTCAAAAAGACCGCTTCCTGCTCTGGTCCGTCCGTCAGGCACTTCCGAGGTGAACGGACGGACCGCCCACAGAAAGCATGTCACAAGCAGTGCTTGCTGTGGGCGGCCCGTCCGTCCTGCTGAACTCCGGAGTGCTGCGCATGCGCAGTGGAGACGCAGCCCGTCCTGACTCCTGTCAGAGGGCACCTCTCCACTGCGCATGCGCGCGATCCCGGAGCGGCGTGGCTCGTGCAGACAGAAGAGGAGGAACAGCGCCTGCTGGGAGATGACCCCCCAGATGTCAACAACAACAGAAGAACAGGTAAGTATTATCTTTTTATGCTTTAGCAGCCATTAAACCATGGGTTCCCTGGGTCCATTAGGCAGACCAGGGAACAATTGCTGCTAAAGCATAAAAACATTATTTGTGTCAGAACCCCTTTAAGGAATTTTGAGCAATAATCATTGCATATAAATGTGCCATTAGGTAAACTGTCAATAAACCGAAAACCTATTTTACATTCAGAAAACGGTTACACTAAATGTTACTATGACTTCCAAAATACAATAATGAGGACATATAGAGAAAATCACCAATAAATCTGCGTAGCACTATGCAAAGAAGAATTGCAGGCCACTGAATGCTTTTCTGAAATGCTTTACTTATGTTGCAACTAGAGATGAGCGAGCACCAAAATGCTCGGGTGCTCGTTACTCAAGACGAACTTTTCGCGATGCTCGAGGGTTCGTTTCGAGTAACGAACCCCATTGAAGTCAATGGGCGACCCGAGCATTTTTGTATTTCGCCGATGCTCGCTAAGGTTTTCATTTATGAAAATCTGGGCAATTCAAGAAAGTGATGGGAACGACACAGCAACGGATAGGGCAGGCGAGGGGCTACATGTTGGGGTGCATCTCAACTTCACAGGTCCCACTATTAAGCCACAATAGCGGCAAGAGTGGGCCCCCCCCCAACGACTTTTACATCTGAAAAGCCCTCATTAGCAATGCATACCTTAGCTAAGCACCACACTACCTCCAACAAAGCACAATCACTGCCTGCATGACACTCCGCTGCCACTTCTCCTGTGTTACATGCTGCCCAACCCCCCCCCCCCACGACCCAGTGTCCACAGGGCACACCAAACTGTCCCTGCCCAGCCTTCAGCTGCCCTCATGCCACGCCACCCTCATGTATATTTATAAGTGCGTCTGCCAGAGGAAAAGCAGGCACACACTGCAGAGGGTTGGCACGGCTAGGCAGCGACCCTCTTTAAAAGGGGCGGGCCGATAGTCCACAATGCTGTACAGAAGCAATGAGAAATGCAATCCTGTGCCACCTCCATCTGGAGCTGCACACGTGGGCATAGCAATGGGGAACCTATGTGCCACACACTATTCATTCTGTCAAGGTGTCTGCATGCACCAGTCA
Source organism: Eleutherodactylus coqui (assembly GCA_035609135.1). Lineage (NCBI taxonomy): Eukaryota > Metazoa > Chordata > Amphibia > Anura > Eleutherodactylidae > Eleutherodactylus > Eleutherodactylus coqui. The sequence continues at coordinate 22,435,507 of CM069405.1, read as the reverse complement.
GACCGTGGTTTTTTATAAATAGTCACAGGTAGGTACAACTCCGCAATGGGAATTCCGTGTGCACCCACAGCATGGGTGGCTCCCTGGAACCCACCGGCTGTACATTAATATATCCCATTGCATTGCCCATCACAGCTGAGGTAATAATGTCATGTTTAATGCAGGTGGTCTTCGGCCCACACTGCATGCCCCAGTCAGACTGGGGTTCTTTAGAAGTGGACAGATGCATTTACAACTCCCTGTGGACCCACAGCATGGGTGGCTCCCTGGAACCCACCGGCGGTACATAAATATATCCCATTGCATTGCCAATCACAGCTGAGGTAATAATGTCATGTTTAATGCAGGTGGGCTTCGGCCCACACTGCATGCCCCAGTCAGACTGGGGTTCTTTAGAAGTGGACACATGCAATTACAACTCCGTGTGGACCGACAGCATGGGTGGGTGCCAGGAAGCCACCGGCGGTAGATAAATATATCCCATTGCATTGCCCATCACAGCTGAGGTAATAAATTCATGTTTAATGCAGGTGGGCTTCGGCAGAACACTGCATGCCCCAGTCAGACTGGGGTTCTTTAGAAGTAGACACATGCAGTTACAACTCCCACAGCATAGGTGGCTCCCTGGAACCCACCGGCGGTACATAAATATATCCCATTGCAGTGCCCAACACAGCTGATGTAACATCAGCTTTAATGCAGGTGGGCAAAAAATTTATTGCATTACACTGTAGGCGAGGGCCCCAAAAAATTGGTGTACCAACAGTACTAATGTACCTCAGAAAAATTGCCCATGCCCAACCAAGAGGGCAGGTGAAACCCATTAATCGCTTTGGTTAATGTGGCTTAATTGGTAACTAGGCCTAAAAATTGGTTCAGGTGAAAGTTTCAACGCTTTAATGAGCATTGAAACGTATAAAAATTGTTTACAAAAATTATATGACTGAGCCTTGTGGGCCTAAGAAAAATTGCCCGTTCGGCGTGATTATGTGAGGTTTCAGGAGGAGGAGCAGGCGGAGGAGGAGGAATATTATACACAGATAGATGAAGCAAAAACGTCACCGTTTTGGATGGTGATAGAGAACGATGCTTCCATCCGCGGGTGCAGCCTACGTATTGTTTAGGTATCGCTGCTGTCCACTGGGGGAGAAGAGAAGTCTGGGGAAATCCAGGCTTTGTTCATCTTGATGAGTGTAAGCCTGTCGGCACTGTCGGTTGACAGGTGGGTACGCTTATCCGTGATGATTCCCCCAGCCACACTAAACACACTCTCTGACAAGACGCTAGCCGCAGGACAAGCAAGCACCTCCAGAGCATACAGCGCGAGTTCAGGCCACGTGTCCAGCTTCGACACCCAGTAGTTGTAGGGGGCTGAGGCGTCATCGAGGATGGTCGTGCGATCGGCTACGTACTCCCTCACCATCCTTTTACAGTGCTCCCGCCAACTCAGCCTTGACTGGGGAGCGGTAACACAGTCTTGCTGGGGAGCCATAAAGCTGTCAAAGGCCTTAGAGAGTGTTCCCCTGCCTGCGCTGTACATGCTGCCTGATCTCTGCGCCTCCCCTGCTACCTGGCCCTCGGAACTGCGCCTTCTGCCACTAGCGCTGTCGGATGGGAAGTTTACCATCAGTTTGTCCACCAGCGCCCTGTGGTATAGCATCATTCTTGAACCCCTTTCCTCTTCGGGAATGAGAGTGCAAAGGCTCTCCTTATACCGTGGGTCGAGCAGTGTGTACACCCAGTAATCCGTAGTGGCCAGAATGTGTGTAACGCGAGGGTCACGAGAAAGGCATCCTAACATGAAGTCAGCCATGTGTGCCAGGGTACCTGTATGCAACACATGGCTGTCCTCACTCGGAAGATCACTTTCAGGATCCTCCTCCTCCTCCTCAGGCGATACACGCTGAAAGGATGACAGGCAAGCAGCATCTGTACCCTCAGCAGTGGGCCAAGCTGTCTCTTCCCCCTCCTCCTCCTCTGGCCATACACGCTGAAAGGATGACAGGCAAGCAGCATCTGTCCCCTCAGCAGTGGGCCAAGGTGTCTCTTCCCCCTCCTCCTCAACGCGCTGAGATATAGACATGAGGTTGCTCTGACTATCCAGCGACATACTGTCTTCCCCCGCCTCCGTTTCCGATTCCAAAGTGTCTGCCTTTATGCTTTGCAGGGAACTTCTCAAGAGGCATAGCAGAGGAATGGTGACGCTAATGATTGCAGCATCCCCACTCACCATCTGGTTAGACTCCTCAAAGTTTCCAAGGACCTGGCAGATGTCTGCCAACCAGGCCCACTCTTCTGTAAATAATTGAGGAGACTGACTCCCACTACGCTGCCCATGTTGGAGTTGGTATTCCACAATAGCTCTACGCTGCTCATAGAGCCTGGCCAACATGTGGAGCGTAGAGTTCCACTGTGTGGGCACGTCGCACAGCAATCGGTGCACTGGCAGATGAAACCGATGTTGCAGTGTCCGCAGGGTGGCAGCGTGCGTGTGGGACTTGCGGAAATGTGCGCAGAGCTGGCGCACCTTTCCGAGCAGGTATGACAAGTGTGGGTAGCTTTTCAGAAAGCGCTGAACCACCAAATTAAAGACATGGGCCAGGCATGGCACGTGCGTGAGGCTGCCGAGCTGCACAGCCGCCACCAGGTTACGGCCGTTGTCACACACGACCATGCCCGGTTGGAGGCTCAGCGGCGCAAGCCAGCGGTCGGTCTGCTCTGTCAGACCCTGCAGCAGTTCGTGGGCCGTCTGACTCTTCTCTTCTAAGCTGAGTAGTTTCAGCACGGCCTGATGACGCTTGCCCATTGCTGTGCTGCCACGTTGCGTGACACCGACTGCTGGCGACGTGCTGCTGCTGCTGACACATCTTGATTGCGAGACAGAGGTTGCGTAGGAGGAGGAGGGTGGTTTAGTGGAGGAAGCATACACCGCCGCAGATACCACCACCGACCTGGGGCACGCAATTCGGGGGGTGGGTAGGACGTGAGCGGTCCCAGGCTCTGACTCTGTCCCAGCCTCCACTAAATTCACCCAATGTGCCGTCAGGGAGATATAGTGGCCCTGCCCGCCTGTGCTTGTTCACGTGTTGGTTGTTAAGTGGACCTTGGCAGTAACCGCGTTGGTGAGGGAGCGTACAATGTTGCGGGAGACGTGGTCGTGCAGGCCTGGGACGGCACATCGGGAAAAGTAGTGGCGACTGGGAACCGAGTAGCGCGGGGCCGCCGCCGCCATCATGCTTTTGAAAGCCTCCGTTTCCACAAGCCTATACGGCAGCATCTCCAGGCTGATCAATTTGGCAATGTGCACGTTTAACGCTTGAGTGTGTGGGTGCGTGGCGGCGTACTTGGGCTCGCGCTCAAACAGTGGTGCTAGCGAGGTCTGGACGCTGCGCTGAGAGACATTGCTGGATGGGGCCGAGGACAGCGGAGTTGAGGGTGTGGGTGCAGGCCAGGAGACGGTAGTGCCTGTTCCCTGAGAGGGGGGTTGGATGTCAGTGGCAGGTTGGGGCACAGGGGAGAGGCAGTGGTGCAAACCGGAGGCGGTGAACGGCCTTCGTCCCACCTTGTGGGGTGCTTGGCCATCATATGCCTGCGCATGCTGGTGGTGGTGCCTCCCCAGCTGATCTTGGCGTGACAAAGGTTGCACACCACTGTTCGTCGGTCATCAGGCGTATCTGTGAAAAACTGCCACACTGTAGAGCACCTTGACCTCTGCAGGGTGGCATGGCGCGAGGGGGCGCTTTGGGAAACAGTTGGTGGATTATTCGGTCTGGCCCTGCCTCTACCCCTGGCCACCGCACTGGCTCGGCCTGTGCCCACACCCTGACTTGGGCCTCTGCATCCTTGCCAGCATCCACGTCCTCTAGGCTTACCCCTACCCCTCAGCATGCTGTATTACCAGTAATGCAGAAACAGAACGCTGTAATTAAATGTGCCGCTTATTGGCCTGTGGTTGGAGGCTGACTTCGCTTACGGAATGCCAGGAAAATATTTGGCGCAAGCCTGCTGTAAGACTTAGCTGGCTGCGTATGATTTTGTAGAACTACTACACCCAGCACACACAGACCCAGAACACTGAGCACAGTGACAGGCAGGCCAAATAGATTTTTTGCCCAATATTTTTTTAGAAAAGGCCCACTGCCTATATTCAATCAATAATATGTCTTCTGTCCCTGCCCCACACTTCTGGCCCTAGGGTATGTCACAGAGCTGCAGAGTGTTGCACTGTTAACTGCAACACAGCGGTGATTTCAGAGCCCAGACAGAGCCAGGAAATTATTTGGCGCAAGCCTGCTGTAACACTTAGCTGGCTGCGTATGATTTTGTTGTAGAACTACTACATGCAGCACACACAGACCCAGAACACTGAGCACAGTGACAGGCAGGCCAAATAGATTTTTTGCCCAATATTTTTTAGAAAAGGCCCACTGCCTATATTCAATCAATAATATGTCTTCTGTCCCTGCCTCCACACTTCTGTCCCTGGAGTATTACTGCAGGGCGCAATGCTCTGCACGGCCGATATACCAAAAAAAAAAAACTGCAACACTGCAAAAAGCAGCCTCCACAGTACTGCACACAGTTAGATGTGGCCCTAAGAAGGACCGTTGGGGTTCTTGAAGCCTAAAATACTCCTAACGCTCTCCCTGCCTAAGCACTTCTGTCCCTGGAGTATTACTGCAGGGCGGAATGCTCTGCATGGCCGATATACCAAAAAAAAAAAAAAGTGCAACACTGCAAAAAGCAGCCTCCACAGTACTGCACACGGTTAGATGTGGCCCTAAGAAGGACCGTTGGGGTTCTTGAAGCCTACAATAACTCCTAACACTCTCCCTATAGCAGCTCCAACACAATAGCACTTTCCCTCAGCTATGTCAGAACGCATCTGTGGCGAGCCGCGGGAGGGGCCGATTTTTATACTCGGGTGACACCTGATCTCGCCAGCCACTCACTGCAGGGGGGTGGTATAGGGCTTGAACGTCACAGGGGGAAGTTGTAATGCCTTCCCTGTCTTTCAATTGGCCAGAAAAGCGCGCTAACGTCTCAGAGATGAAAGTGAAAGTAACCCAAACATCGCGTGGTACTCGTTACGAGTAACGAGCATCTCGAACACGCTAATACTGGAACGAGTATCAAGCTCGGACGAGTACGTTCTCTAGTTGCAACTGATAAATGTGATACTAAAGACAGCTAACCATTCTTGTTAGTACAAAGACAGTTCCTATGAGCGACTGAAGATAATAATAATCTTTATTTAAATAGCGCCAACTTATTCCGCAATGCTTTTGAGGCACATAGGGAACATAAACAATAAGCAGTTTACAGAAATTACAAGAGTTCCATGTGGTATTCAATTATTTGGAAACAAAGGAGGCGGGGGGATACAGAAGGTACAGGGACAAGAGGTGGAGCAAGTGGGAACACAGCAATGTAATGATAACGTGATATGCAGTTTTTAGGACACATATGGGGTGTGGGTAGTACAGGAGGTATGGGGCAGGAAGTTTACATGATAGGCAAAAGTGGAAAGCCATAGGGAGGAGCAGGGGGCATATGGTGGGGGTGGGAGACAAGATCAGGAGGTTTGTTATGCTTGTTTGAAGAGGTGCGTCTTTAAGGCATGTCTGAAGTTCTATGTATTCAGAACTGCCCGGATATTTTGGGATAGAGCATTCCAGAGGATTGGTGGTCCTCTAGAGAAGTCTCGGAGGCAAGTATGCAAGGTTCGTATTAGAGGGGTGTTTAGTCTGAGTGCGTTATTAGATAGGGGCGTGTGGACTCAGGAGGGAAACTATGTATAGTGGCGGGGCACCATGGAGAGCATTGTTCCTAAGGGTGATAAGTTTGAATTGAGTTCTGTAGTGTATGGGCAGCCAGTGCAGCGACTGGAATAGCGCAAAGGCATTTAAGAAGTGGCTGGATAGGAAGAGGAGTCTAGATGCCACAATTAGTATGGATTGAAGAAAGCCAATGAGCAGGGAGTTGCAGTTGTCAAGTTGCGAATGGATGAGTGTGAAAACGATATTGCATACTGATATGCAGATGTTGGGGGGAGGTCAGCTGGTTGAGGTCGGAAAGATAAGGGGGTCTGTTTTTGAGAGGATATTTTTGAGAAAAAAGAGGGACATGGTGTTAGAGACAGCAGACAGACAGTCAGTGATGTTTTGTAGGAAAGGTGCAGAGATGTTGCGGGAAGAGGTGTATAAATAGTTGTCATCAGCGGTGGTATTGGAGGCCAAATCTGCGGATATTTTTTTCCGATTGGGGCTTTGTATATAGAGAAGAAAAGGGAGCCAAGGACCGAGTCCTGAGGGACTCCAACAGCGAGGGGGACTGGAGAGAAGAGTAAGCAAGCAAAGGAGATGCTGAAAGAATTGTCAGAGAGATAGGAGAACAGGAGAGAGCAGTATCCTTTAGGCCAATAGAGCAAAGCATAGCAAGGAGGAGCTCATGGTCGACAGTGTCAAATGCAGGAGAGAGATCAAGGAGGATTAGTAGGTAGTAGTCTCCCCTCGTTTTGGCCATCCTCAGGCTGTTTGATACTTTTGTGAGGGTGGTTTCCTTCGAATGTAGAGGGTGGAAGCTAGACTAGAGGGGGTCAAGGATAGAGTTATCAGAGAGAAAGTGTGGGAGGTGGGAATAGACAAGGCATTCAAGTAATTGGAGATGAAGGGGAGGTTTGAGATTATCGGTAGTTGACAGCATCGGTCAGGTCAAGGGTAGGTTTCTTTAGCATAGGGGATATGATGGAGTGTTTGAATGAGGGGAAAATACCAGGGGTCAGGGAGAGGTTGAAGATGGTGGTGAGGTGAGTAATGACTGCCAGGGAAAGGGACCAGATGAGGTGTGAGGGAAGAGGGTCATTAGTGCAGGTGGTGGGGTTGTCAGCAGACATCCCTCTGGAGACTTCTTCCTCTGTTGTTGGTTCTAGTATAGATAGTGAGTAAGTGATGGATGCAGTGCTGAAGAGACTGGGATTGGGGCTAGCTGTGTAATGCTTGGAGATTTCTTTGTGGATGTTTATGATTTTTTCCTTGAAGTTGGCAGCTAGCTCTCCATCATGGGGGCCTGGTCTTTGGGGTGAGCAGGGAGTGCAAGGTATCAAAGAGTTGTTTGGGGTTGTGGGATAGTGAGGAGATGAGAGAGTTGAAATAAACTTCTTTGGCATGGTGGAGGGCAAGTTTGCAGGTTTAGAGCATACATTTGAAGTGGGTGAAGTCTGCAGAATGTTTGGATTTTCTCGCGCGGCAAACAAACCGTGGCATGTCCTATATTTGTGCAGGGCACGCACTCACCCGGCCGCCGGCTCCGGTTTGCGCATGCGCCGGCTGCGCCGCAGCCAGCACATGAAAGAGCCGGGGCCGCCAGGCGCGGGTGAGTATGCGCTCGTCCCTGCAGCCTCTCGGGTCGGGTCCCGCGGCGAGAATTCTCGCTGCCGGATCCGACCCGCTCGTCTGCAGGCGGCCTAAGGTCTCAGCAAACTGATGCATGTGGACAAGCTGAAGATGGCATGTAGATGGTTCAACAAACTCTATAACAAAAATGTACCTGCACTATTCGGTTCTTAACACCTTACAGCTGAAAAAAAAATTATATTTGCTGGTTTCAATAAAAAAAAAGAAATCAGGGTCATGCCATGGCTATGTGATTTAATGTATCTTAACTAACCTGTGTGCCAAACCCTGGTTTTCTTACATTTACTGGTAATAAATTCCCTGCAATGGCCACTACCCTACACAATTTTACTAGTTTCCAATGTCAGATGGAAAAAAAAACAACAAATCTTTTCCAAGGACCTATTCCCAGAACAATAATGTTGCATCCTAATTATGATGTAATTTGGTAGATATAGCATCCCGAAAGTCAACCAAAGCATCCTTCCAAGGCAGAAGCATAACTAGGAGCTCTTAGGCCCAATGTAAATTCTGTAACAGGACCCACACCCACATGTACTATTTATGTGATGGAGGGGCTTATGGTGACCCCTAAATCTAAAGAACCAAGTAGCAATTGCTACCCCTGCATCCCCTGTAGTTACATTCCTGTCCCAAGAAACTGAATTGCTACTGCCTTCTTGTGATTTCACAACAGGACTTCTGTATGGAATACAATGTCATGGGCATTGAAGCCATACCAGGGCTATAAAGAAGTCAACAGATGCATGTTTCCCCTATTGAATCCACACAGAAACACTTATAAACCCTTATTTATGGTTTTAATTGTGCTTATGTTTTCTATTTTAAAATCAATAGATCCATGAACTCCTTTTGATTACTAAACCACAGTGCAGTTGTGTATACTTTATATCAATAGGAAACATTTAACCCCTTAGTGACCAGGCCTGTTTGCGCCTTAATGACCAAACCAAATTTTGGAAATCTGACCTGTGTCACATTGACATAAAATAACTCCATAAAGGTTTTACATATCTAAGTGATTCTGACATTGTTTTTTCGCCACATGTTGTACTTCATTTAGGTGGTGAAAATAGTCCGATAGAATTTGTGTATATTTATTAAAAGCACCAATTTGGAAATTTTTGAAAAAGCTGCAATATCTCAAATATGTACAAACATACTGTACACATTTTTATAAGATATATATTTCCATCTTTTTACTTTATTCCGGAGGCACATTGGAAAAACTTCAATTTTTTTAACCGTTTAAGAGACGTACAAATTTGACATTGATTTTTAACATTTTGAGGAACATTTTCTTTTCCTACACCAAGCCAAGATTGCAAAGGCTTGTAGGTGTCAGAATGAGAAATACCCCCCACAAATGACTCCATTTTAAAAACTACACCCCTTAATGTATTCACTGAGGGGGGTAGTGTGTATTTTTTCCCAGGAATTAATGCAATTTAGAGGAGAAAAAATTAAAATTCATACTTTTGCAAATATGCCATTTAATTAAAAGTTGGGATTTTTTTTATTGTGTGCATGAAAATAAGTATTTGCACCCAAAATGGATACCCCGTTTGTCCTGTATTCAGAAACATACCCATTGTGGCCATAATCTTATGTCCGTATGCACAACGGGGCCTAAACCGAAAAGAGCAGCGGTGGCTTTCAGAACAGTCAATTTGCTTGAAGGTGATTTAGGCCCCATTGCCCACTTGTAGAGCCCCTGAGCGGCCAAGGCAATGGAGAACCACCACAAATGACCTCATTTTGAAAACTAGATTCCTTAATGAATTCATCTAGGGGTGTACTGTGCATATTGACCCCACAGTTTTTTAATGAATCTAAGCAAAGCAGGAGTTAAAAAAATTACGATTTTGAAAACTAGATCACTTAGTCCATTTATCTAAGGGTGTACTGCGCATTTTTACCTACAGTTTTTGAATGAATCTGAGCAATGCAGAAGGAAAAAATTTAGATTTTTATTTTTTTTGGCAATTGTGTCATTTTAAAAACATTTTTTTGTACAGCACACATCTGAATTATGACTTTCACCCCAAAATGGATCCCCCCCATTTGTCCCTGCACAACGGGGCTCAAACCAAAAGGCGCATCAAGCTTCAACTGTGTCTTAACTTTTACATAATCACCATTACCCATTGGATAACGACGATCACGTGACCGGCGACCGCTTACTGCAGCCTACGATGACTTCTCCAGGCTCTCGGCTACCTTTAGTAGCCAGAAGCAAGGAAACTTTAAATTTACTGGGCCCTCCACAGCTTCTGCGCTTGTGTCCCCCATGATGTCTTTCTAAAGTGGAAGGATATTACAGGATATAAATTTTAGGTGACCAGTGGGTTGTTGATCTGGGTATACAGACAGGTAGGAACTCTTAGAGGTCGATCCAGGGATTAGTCTGATTGCCATTAGGGAGTCGGGAAGGATTTTTTCCCCCAAAAGGGCTAATTGGCTTTTGCCTTTTGGGTTTTTTTGCCTTCTTCTGCATCAACAAGGAGGATAAATAGGCTAAACTAGATGCACATTGTCTTACTTCGGCCTTACATACTATGTTATTTTGGGGAAAGGTCCGCAGATAAAGATCCCGCCGGGGGACATCGCTGGAGTTTCACCTATCCTCACGGATCAGATTCGTGATTTGAGGTGAAACTTGAACTTTTTTTTACTCTTACGTGATCACCGTTTTCAAGTGGAAAACGGCGATCACATGACCAAGGGCCGTGCACTACGGAACCCCTTGAAATCTCCAGGCTCTTGGCTATGTTTGGTAGCCAGGAGCAGGTAGATTTTAAATTACCCTAGCAATCTGCGGCTTTTGCACATGCGTCTGCCATTTTGGTAGTGGGCGCATGTGCAAAAGCCGTGGTGAGGTACTTAGGTAAATCCGGGGCCTTGAGTACGTTATTTCATTTTTCTTCACGGATATGAGCCGTGAGTGGAGTTAAAACGTAAACATTTTTTATTTTACTTTTTTAAAACTTTTTTTTTACTTTACATGATCTCTGTTATCCATTGGATAGCAGCGATCATGTGACCCGGGCCGTGAGCGCCTTCTGTGCGTATGACGTCTAGCACACATGCGCAGAAGGCACCAACGGTTCCCGGGAGGCCAGGACAGCACGGAACATCGCGGAGAAGGCAAATGAGTATTTTCAGCTGCCCTAATGGATCTGATCCATCAGAGCAGCGGAATCTTTAACTTTTTAAAAACTTTTTCTTGACTTTTATATGATCGCTGGCATTCAGTAAATGCTGACAATCATGTGATCGGGGGAGGGGACCCACAGAAGGAATGGCAGTTCCAGGTTGCTGGCTCCCTCTGAGAGCTGGAACATGAAGCTGGCACATCCTCAGCTTGCAGGGCCTTGATCCCTGCAGGAAACATGTTTTTACATCCTCAGGGAGGAGAGCAAGCAAGCTAGGACGTAAAAATGCAATGGACTGGTCACTAAGGGGTTAAAAGGGTATTCCAATTCCAGATATTAAAGCCATTAAAAATTGTAACCTTACACCGAGGATGAGGGATGGTAGTTCCTGACCCAAAATTACGCCTGATGAGGTGGCTTTTAACTGGATTCAAGTAAAGAATGATTAAAGAGATGACCAGTTACATTATGAATACAGCTCCCTGCATTCAATTTTATTGAGCAGTTGAGTCCACATTAGTCAGACATTTATGAAACATCTTTTGGATAACTTCCTTAACTTCTTTGTTATTCAGGCTGTAAATTAGAGGGTTTAGTGATGGACAGATAACATTATAAAATAGTGCAAAGTATTTTCCCTGGTTGCCGGAGGATTGAGATAATGGACTAAAATATACAAACATTGCCGTCCCATAGAATAATACCACCACAGTGATATGGGAAGTGCATGTAGAGAAGGCCTTAGACCTTTTTGTAGAGTGAATCCTTAGGACGGAGGATATAATACAGGCATAAGAAACAATAATAATCATAAAAGGGAAGAGAATTGCAATTAAACTTGTCAGAAGCATCACAATTTTACTAAAGTAAATGTCATCACAAGCCAACTGTATGACGGCAAGAACTTCGCACATAAAATGATTGATATGGTTTGGGTAACACAAGTCAGTTGGCATCAAAAGTGCTGGAAGGATGAAGACCACGAAACTTATAATCCACAGCAAGGCTGTTAGACGATAACAAATGCTCCACTTCATCAGGACTGGATAGTGGAGCGGGCGGCAGATGGCGATGTATATATCATAAGCCATTAGTGCAAGGAGCAGGAACTCTGTTCCTGCCATGAAAAGTATAGTATAGAACTGTATGGCACAAGCACCAAGAGATATCAACCTAAGAGTGGAGAATAGGTCAGCGAGAAGTCGGGGCACAACACATGTTGACACACTTAGATCCAAAAAGGATAAAACACAGAGGAAGAAGTACATTGGGGTATGTAGATTAGGGGTTCTTAGAATTAGGCACATAATAAGAATATTTCCATTGACAGTTACTAGATAGATCCCCAAAAACAGCAAAAACAAGCAAATATTCACCCTAAGACTATTAGAAAAGCCAAGGAGAATAAATTCAGTAGCCAGGGTCCGGTTCATGGTGGTCATCAAATGGCAGATAGTGGAGAAGGTTGCTGTATAGAGAAAACAAAAGGTAGTAAAATGAAAAGGTTACGACAAATCTACATTTCTGTGAGCTGCAGATAATAACAGAAGAAGCAGACCTCAGACACCATCAAGAGTGTCCCAGTGTTTGTATCCCAGCAGTCAACCAGCAGTCACCTCTACTCATATATTGCCAAAGCTAAGCTAACTGACCTCCATGGGTTACATTCTATCAGAAGCTCTGGAGTCTGCATATAAGGTGGCAGTCCTCCTCCAGTGATAAAGAAGTATGAGGGGCAAATAATGCACATATGCTCTGTTAAAGTTGATTAAACCAAGATGTCAACTTTTTAGCATCACTCCTCTAGCTAATCTACAAACACTACAAGAACAGATAGAGTCAAGTACACATGACTGCGAGATCACACCACACAGGGTCTGGATATGCAAAGGTCTGCATGTGATCTGTATACACAAGACAGCTGGGGGTTTTAAATCATAAGTAATTGCAAAGTTCATTTTTTTTAATGTAAGATGCATTTGAGCAATTGACTAGAAAGTTATAACTGTTCATCAAGGTTCAATCGGCATCCATATAGTGTTGGAATTCTCCCCTTAAAGCTGTCTTATTAACAAAAATATCTTATTAACATGTAATACAGAGCTGTAAGCAGGCTTACAGAGTGTATTCCTATTGGATTCCTACAAAATCCGATAGGAAAGAATCATCACACTCTCCATTGTATATTGTATTATGGAAAGTATCTAAAATGCAGTGCTGTATGGAGTCACCATACATGACACAGAATTCCTTTAGCACTGCACTAGGGAGCTATAGGGACTCCGGGCTCTAACTGGGTTCTTGTATTCTGTGTGCGTGAAGCCTTATGCAAGAAAAATATATTTAATATGTAATATCCAATTGATAGGGATGAAAGCCATTATACAGTACGTCAATGGGGTGCGTTGGACATCTCTTGGACATCTGCATGGTATCTCTTGGTGCTGCTTTCTGTTTTTTTCATGAAATAAGCACTATCAGAACCTTAAATATTCTTTACAAACCAATTCACATAGCTGCCTGATCCTGAATAAAACAAGCAGCTCACATTACATCCAATCCAGTGTCTGACGTGAACCCTGTGGCCGCCGTCAATTACCACCCGCAGTTTGGAGCCAACTATAATTGCTGAGTCTTTATAAGATGATGGAAACTCTTGAGATCAATTACTCATACCCAAGAACACAGAACTGCATCTGGAGATGAGGGATTAATAAATGGTTTTTATTTCATCCTATTAACTCAATGTTTCCCAACCTATTCAGCCTTAAGACACCCCTAGAAAAAATGTTTATTATGGGGCACCACTACCAAAAATAGGGTGTGGTCAGTGGCATAGCTGGTTGTGTAGTTTATCACAAGGTATGATTTACTGCCATTATTTCAGTGAATTTGTCACACAGTCTTGCAGGTGACATTTCTCCCAAGCATCCTCCAATGTCATGGGAGAGCAGCAGCTGCCTTCTTTCAACATTGAATCATAGCCAACTATGGGCAGAACCTCCACTCAACCTGGTCTACCATCGGCAGTGAGCTGGAGAGGTAGGGGAGGAGGGAAAGCCCAATGGTGGCTGAGTTATTTCCAGGCTGGGAGCTGCGACGACCCTGCCAAGTTCTCACAACACAATATGACCCGTTGTATGAATAATTCTATTGAAAAACAAACTAAAATCTTTTAGGGTGGAAAAATGAAATAAAACTAAAATAATGGGATTGCATAAGTCTGATTGTTGAAAGGTATCAGGAAACCAGGGGGTACCTAAATATACTGAAGGCATTACAAATATCACGGAACACAGAGAAGAAGTGGATTAGATTTGGCACAACAGTAATACTACCAAGCATTAGAATTCCCTCGAAGATTGATGAAAAAAAACTGAAGATTGATGAAAAAAAACTGCATGTGAAAACCATCTCCATATTCCTCATATGTCTGTGCTGTGGGGTAGGATAGCAAAATGGAAACAAAAGAAAATATCCAAGCCCAGCTAAGATATGCCAAAACCTATATGACGTTTGCCAGAAGTATGTGGGAGAACATGTTGTGGTCTGATGAGATCAAGATGTACTTTATGGTCATGATTAGAGATGAGCGAGCACACTTGTCCGAGCTTGATGCTCGTTCGAGCATTAGGGTGCTTGAGATGCTCGTTACTGGAGACGAGCACCACTCGGTACTCGAGTCAATTCCATTTCCTTCCCTGCATGTTTAGCGCCAATTTCCATGCAGGGAAAGCATTACAACTTCCTCCTGTGACGTGCCAGCCCTATCCCACCCCCCTGCAGTGAGTGGCTGACGAGATCAAGTGACCCCCGAGTATTTAAAGCGGTCCCGCCCACGGCTCGCCTCAGACACACACTGGGAGAGATTAGAGAAAGTACTGCTGCTTATTCAGGGATAGTGGTAGTGTAGGATCCAGTCCTCAAGAACCCCAACAGCCCTTCTTAGTGCCACATCTGACTGTGTGCATTACTGTTGTGGCTGCTGAGAGCAGTTTTGGACAATTTTTTTTTTTTTTTCATCTCGGCCTGTGCAGGCTATTACAGCTATAGCGTTCTCAGTCTGCAGTCAATTATACAGAGTATAGGGAAAGTGCTGCTGAGAAAGGGAAAGTGTTAGAGTAGGATCCTGTCTACAAGAACCCCAACAGTCTTTCTTAGGGCTACCTCTGACCATGTGCATTTTACTGGGTGGCTGTTGGGAGTTGTAGTGCTTCACTATTACGCAGCTAGGCCTGTTTGCAGCCTTCCGTACATTTTTTTTCTGGCTGCAGTTTGCGTTGAATAACCGCTGTCAGCGTGAAAGTGTACGCAAAAATTCCATAATTATTTACACCGGTCTGTGTCTGCAATGAATTATACGCACAGCCCAGGGCCAACACAGCCACTTTTAAAGGGAAAGTAATATAGACAGTAAACAGCCTGTATTTTTTTTCCACAAAAAAAACCCAAAAACCTTCGTTGGGCTGCATCTCAGCGTCTGCATTTTACTGGGTGCCTGCTGGGAATTGTAGTGCTTCACTATTTCACAGCTAGGCCTGTTTGCAGCCTTCCATATATTTTTTTTCTGGATGCAGTTTGCGTTACAATACCGCTGTCAGCGTGAAAGTGCACGCAAATAATTCCATAATTATTTACACCGGTCTGTGTCTGCAGTGAATTATACGCACAGCCCAGGGCCAACACAGCCACTGTTAGAGGGAGAGTGATATACACAGTATACAGCCTGTATTCTTTTTCAAACAAAAAAAACCCAGTTCCTTCATTGGGCTGCATCTCACCGTCTCCAATTTATTGGGTGGCTGCTGGGAGTTGTAGTGCTTCAGTATTTCACAGCTAGGCCTGTTTGCAGCCTTCCGTATAATTTTTTTCTGTCTTGTGTTAGCGTTACAATACCGCTGTCAGCGTGAAAGTGTACGCAAATAATTTCATAATTATTTATACAGTTCTCTGTCTGCAGTGAATTACACCGCGGTCCCACCGCTAAACGTGGGCATAGCAATGGGGAATCCATGTGCCCACACAGTATTCATTCTGTCAAGGTGTCACATAGCTCAATCGACACCGCAAGGAGAAAGCCATCTGCACTCTGCCCCCTACCCAAGTCAGTCAGTGTCTTTGTGCCAGACAGGTCAAACACCGTGATCGGAACTAAGTGGGCACCAACAGCATAGGTGGGTCCTAGGCAACCTAAGACATGAACAAAAAATAAATCTGAGCGGTCAAACATGGCAGACTTGCACCACACCTACAACATAGGCCTCAGCCCACAGCTTCAGCAATCGTAGGCAGGAAGCGGACTTTCACTGCACCCAGGACATAGGCCTCTGAACAAGCCCTCAGCAATTGTGGGCCTAGAGCGGACTCCAATGCTAGCGTAGCTGTGAACGTCTCATTAGCGCAGTATTGCTCCTGTAGTTTGTCCCAATGCAGTGCCCCCGATAGTAGAGCTAACGTCAGATAAAATACAGGTGGGCTTCGGCCCACACTGCATGCCCCAGTCAGACTGGGGTTTTTTATAAATAGTCACAGGCAGGTACAACTCCGCATAGGGAATTCCGTGTACACCCACAGCATGGGTGGGTCCCAGCAAGCCACCGGCGCTACATAAATAAATCCCATTGCAGTGTTATGCACAGCTGAGCTAATGTCACATTAAATACAGGTGGGCTTCGGCCCACACTGCATGCCCAAGTCAGACTAGAGTTTTTATAAGTAGACACAGGCAGGTACAACTCCCCTATGTAAAGTCCCTGTGGACCCACAGCATGGGTGGGTCCCAGCAAGCCACCAGCGCTACATAAATAAATCCCATTGCAGTGCCCTGCCCAGCTGAGCAAACGTCACATTAAATACAGGTGGGCTTCGGCCCACACTGCATGCCCCAGTCAGACTGGGGATTTTTATAAGTTGACTCAGGCAGGTACAACTCCCCTATGTAAAGTCCCTGTGGACCCACAGCAGGGGTGGGTCCCTGGAACCCAGCGACGGTACATAAATAAATCCCATTGCAGTGCCCTGCACAGCTGAGCTAACGTCACATTAAATACAGGTGGGCTTTGGCCCACACTGCATGCCCCAGTCAGATTGGGGTTTTCTATAAATAGTCACAGGCAGGTACAACTCCCCTATGTGAAGTCCCTGTGGTCCCACAGCAGGGGTAGCTCCCTGGAACCCACCGGCGGTACATAAATAAATCCCATTGCAGTGCCCTGCACAGCAGAGCTAACGTCAGAGAAAATACAGGTGGGCTTCGGCCCACACTGCATGTCCTAGTCAGTCTGTGTTTTTTTGGGGGGGGGCCTTGTACGTGGAACACCGCGATGGGAACACTTATTGCACCGATAGTATGCACAGACCCATGTAATACTCCTGTAGCAAAGATATAAGCTGACCTCACTAATAGTTATGTTGCAGAAGTCTAGGGAGACCCTATTAACACTTCTGTAGTAATAGTATAGCCGGGTCCCATTTCTGTTATAGCAGTATAGGCAGAGCCCAGTATTAGTGGGATTTCAGTAGTAACAGTATAGACAGATAGACAACACCTATGTGGAAAAGCTAGTATTTTCTGAGACGAGAGAGGGGCATTTGATTGCAATGAAAAGGATATCAAAGATACTGAAAGTCTGCACTCCTCATCTCAAGCTGTAAAATGGAAAGGCTTCATTCATATGGTTTCTGTTGTCGATTTCAAAGTGTTAGCAAATAGCAATCCAAGTTTCTGGCTACTACCACGCATCTTTCCTAGGAATTACCTAAGATAATCACAAGTAAAGCCCTCATCATCGGTCAGTCCAAAATCATTCAGGGAGTATGTGGTTCTCAGCTGGCCTGCTTCCATTAAGGATCGGTACCTGCTGCAACTCTGTCCCTTGCCCTGCAGAGAAGCTGTGTTCTATAGTCACCTGTATTCCCACCTCACCTGTACGCTTATCTTTGGACTTAGCAGTACCAACAAGTTGGAAGCCACCATTGCTCTACCAGTCGGCTGAAAGCTTCAGCTAGGGAGAATGGAATACTACCGCGGTTTTATTTAGTTGCTTTTCGGAATGTGGCCAGGATTCAGTGGGCCGTGGCGGGAATCGGGGTGGGGGTGGTGGGGGGCTTTCTGATTGTGTCATTTATGGTGAAATTCTTGGACTGCCGCCAGACGGACCACTGCGAAAGCATTTGCCAAGAATGTTTTCATTGTTGGAAGAGAAGGAGGGGGATGTTTTTGAGGCAGTACGTGTCCTGTCCATATGTCCATGGTTATATGCACCTTATCATTAACCGCGTTGGTGGGAAAGTGGTCGCGACTGTGGACCTATTAGCGCGGTTTTATTTAGTTGGTTTTCGGAATGCGGCCAGGATTAAGTGGGCCGTGGCAGGGGGTGGGGTGGGGGCTTTCTTATTGTGTCGTTTAAGGGGAAATTCTTGGACTGACGCCAGACGGACCACTACGAAAGCATTTGCCAAGAATGTTTTCATTGTTGGAGGAGGGGGATGTTTTTGAGGCAGTACATGTCCTGTCCACATGTCCGTGGTTATATGCACCTTCCCAGTAACCGCGTCGCTGAAAAATTGTCGCGCCTGGGGACCTAGTAGAGCGGCCTCGCCACCATCATGTCTTTGGCAAGCCTCCATTTCCACAACCCTGTAACATAGCAGTAGCAGCAGTATAGGCAAAGCCCAGAATAAGTACCATTTCAGTGGTAAGAGTATGTGCAGACTCCAGTAACATTTCATTGGCAGCAGTAGGGACAGACTCCAGTAACATTTCATTTGCAGCAGTATAGACAGACCCCAGTAACATTTCAGAAGTATTAGTTGCGACATGCCCCAGTAACATTTCAGTTTCAGCAGTGCAAACAGACCCCAGTAACATTTCAGTAGTATCAGTAGGGACAGGCCCCAGTAACATTTGAGTAGCAACAGTATAGACAGACCCCAGTAACAGTTCAGTAGTAACATTAGGGAGAGACCCCAGTAGCATTTCATTGGCAGCAGTAGGGACAGACCCCAGTAACATTTGAGTAGTATCAGTACGGGACAGGCCCTAGTAACATTTCAGTTCCAGCAGTGCAGACAGACCCAGTAACATTTCAGTAGTATCATTAGGGACAGGCCCCAGTAACATTTCAGTAGTATCATTTGGGACAGGCCCCAGTAACATTTGAGTAGTAACAGTATAGACAGACCCCAGTAACAGTTCAGTAGTAACATTAGGGAGAGACCCCAGTAGCATTTCATTGGCAGCAGTAGGACAGACCCCAGTAACATTTGAGTAGTATCAGTACGGGACAGGCCCTAGTAACATTTCAGTTCCAGCAGTGCAGACAGACCCAGTAACATTTCAGTAGTATCATTAGGGACAGGCCCCAGTAACATTTCAGTAGTATCATTTGGGACAGGCCCCAGTAACATTTCAGTAGCAGCAGTCTAGGCAGAGCCCAGTAACATTTCAGTAGTAACAGTATAGACCGACCCCAGTAACATTTCATTTGCAGCAGCATAGACAGACCCCAGTAACATTTCATTTACAGCAGTATTGACAGACCCCAGTAACATTTCAGTAGTAGTAACAGTATAGACAGACCCCAGTAACATTTCCGTAGCAGCAGTGTAGGCTGACCCCAGTAACATTTCATTTGCAGCAGTATAGACAGACTGCAGTAACATTTAATTTGCAGCAGTATTGACAGAGCCCAGTAACATTTCAGTAGTAACAGTATAGACAGACCCAAGTAACATTTCATTTGCAGCAGCATAGGCAGACCCCAGTAACATTTCCTTTACAGCAGTATTGACAGACCCCAGTAACATTTCAATGGTAATAACAGTATAGACAGACCCCTTTAACATTTCCGTAGCAGCAGTGTAGGCTGACCCCAGTAGCATTTCATTTGCAGCAGTATAGACAGACCCCAGTAACTTTTCAGTTGTAGTAACAGTAAAGACAGACCCCAGTAACATTTCCGTAGCAGCAGTATAGGCAGAGCAGCACATGTACATTGCCATCGCATCAGTACAGGAAGAGCACAGTATTTGTAACATTTCAGTAGTAGCAGTATAGACAGGCCCCAGTAACAATACATTGAAGCAATATAGGCAGAGCACAGTATTTGTAACATTTCAGTAGTAGCAATATAGACAGGCCACAGTAACCTTAACGTTGAAGCAGTATAGGCAGAGCGCAGTATTTGTAACATTTCAGTAGTAGCAGTATAGACAGGCCCCAGTAACATTAACGTCGAAGCAGTATGGGAAGAACACAGTATTTGTAACATTTCAGTAGTATTAGTAGGGACAGGCCCCAGTAACATTTCAGTAGCAACAGTATAAACAGACCCCAGTAACAGTTCAGTAGTAACATTAGGGAGAGACCCCAGTAACATTTCATTGGCAGCAGTAGGGACAGACCCCAGTAAAATTTGAGTAGTATCAGTAGGGAAAGGCCCTAGTAACATTTCAGTTCCAGCTGTGCAGACAGACCAAAGTAACATTTCAGTAGTATCATTAGTAACAGGCCCCAGTAACATTTCAGTAGTATCATTTGGGACAGGCCCCAGTAACATTTTAGTAGTATCAGTATAGACAGGCCCCAGTAACATTTACATAGAAGCAGTAGGGGCAAAGCAGCAGCTTAAAATTTCCCTTGCAGCAGTACAGGAAGAGCACAGTATTTGTAACATTTCAGTAGAAGCCGTTTAGACAGGCCCCAGTAACATTAACGTTGAAGCAGTATAGGCAGAGCATAGCATTTGTAACATTTCAGTAGTAGCAGTATAGACAGGCCCCAGTAACATTTACGTAGAAGCAGTATGGGAAAGCAGCAGATTAACATTTCCCTTGCAGCAGTATAGGGAGAGCACAGCATTTGTAACATTTCAGTACTTGCAGTACAGACAGACCCCAGTAACATTTACGTAGAAGCAGTATGGGCAAAGCAGCAGATTAACATTTTCCTTGCAGCAGTATAGGGAGAGCACAATATTTGTAACATTTCCGTAGTAGCAGTATAGACAGGCCTCAGTAACATTTCCGTTTCAGCAGTATAGGGAGAGACCAGTATTTGTAACATTTCAGTAGTAACACTATAGACAGGCCCCAGTAACATTAACCTTGAAGCAGTATAGGCAGAGCACAGTATTTGTAACATTTCAGTAGTAGCAGTATAGACAGGCCCCAGTAACATTAATGTTGAAGTAGTATGGGCAAAGCAGCAGATTAACATTTCCCTTGCAGCAGTATAGGGAGAGCACAGTATTTGTAACATTTCAGTACTTGCAGTATGGACAGACCCCAGTAATATTTACGTAGAAGCAGTATAGGGGGGGACCAGTATTAGTTACATTTCAGTAGTAGCAGTATACACAGACCCTAGTAACATTTACGTAGAAGCAGTATAGGGAGAGCACAGCATTTGTAACATTTCAGTACTTGCAGTACAGACAGACCCCAGTAACATTTACGTAGAAGCAGTATGGGCAAAGCAGCAGATTAACATTTTCCTTGCAGCAGTATAGGGAGAGCACAATATTTGTAACATTTCCGTAGTAGCAGTATAGACAGGCCTCAGTAACATTTCCGTTTCAGCAGTATAGGGAGAGACCAGTATTTGTAACATTTCAGTAGTAACACTATAGACAGGCCCCAGTAACATTAACCTTGAAGCAGTATAGGCAGAGCACAGTATTTGTAACATTTCAGTAGTAGCAGTATAGACAGGCCCCAGTAACATTAATGTTGAAGTAGTATGGGCAAAGCAGCAGATTAACATTTCCCTTGCAGCAGTATAGGGAGAGCACAGTATTTGTAACATTTCAGTACTTGCAGTATGGACAGACCCCAGTAATATTTACGTAGAAGCAGTATAGGGGGGGACCAGTATTAGTTACATTTCAGTAGTAGCAGTATACACAGACCCTAGTAACATTTACGTAGAAGCAGTATAGGGAGAGCCCAGTATTTGTAACATTTCAGTAGTAGCAGTATAGACAGGCCCCAGTAACATTTACGTAGAAGCTCTATGGGCAAAGCAGCAGATTAACATTTCCCTTGCAGCAGTATAGGCAGAGCACAGTATTTGTAACATTTCAGTAGTAGCAATATAGACAGGCCCCAGTAACATTAACGTTGAAGCACTATGGGCAAAGCAGCAGATTAACATTTCCCTTGTAGCAGTATAGGGAGAGCACAGTATTTGTAACATTTCAGTACTTGCAGTATAGACAGACCCCAGTAACATTTACGTAGAAGCAGTATGGGGAGAGACCAGTATTAGTTACATTTCAGTAATAGCAGTATAGACAGGCCCCAGTAACATTTACGTAGAAGCAGTGTGGGCAAAGCAGCAGATTAACATTTCCCTTGCAGCAGTATAGGGAGAACACAGTATTTGTAACATTTCCGTAGTAGCAGTATAGACAGGCCCCAGTAACATTTCCGTTTCAGCAGTATAGGGAGAGCCCAGTATTTGTAACATTTCAGTAGTAGCAGTATAGACAAGCCCCAGTATCATTAACATTGAAGCAGTTAGGCAGAGCACAGCATTTGTAACATTTCAGTAGTAACAGTATAGGCAGGCCCCAGTAACATTAACGTTGAAGCAGTATAGGCAGAGCACAGTATTTGTAACATTTCAGTAGTAGCAGTATAGACAGGCCCCAGTAACATTTACGTAGAAGTAGTATGGGCAAAGCAGCAGATTAACATTTCCCTTGCAGCAGTATAGGGAGAGCACAGTATTTGTAACATTTCAGTACTTGCAGTATGGACAGACCCCAGTAACATTTACGTAGAAACAGCATAGGGAGAGCCCAGTTTTTGTAACATTTCAGTAGTAGCATTATAGACAGGCCCCAGTAACATTTACGTAGAAGCTGTATGGGCAAAGCAGCAGATTAACATTTCCCTTGCAGCAGTATAGGCAGAGCACAGTATTTGTAATATTTCAGTAGTAGCAATATAGACAGGCCCCAGTAACATTAACGTTGAAGAAGTATAGGCAGAGCACAGTATTTCTAACATTTCAGTAGTAGCAGTATAGTCAGGCCACTGTAACATTAACGTTGAAGTAGTATGGGCAAAGCAGCAGATTAACATTTCCCTTGCAGCAGTATAGGGAGAGCACAGTATTTGTAACATTTCAGTAATAGCAGTATAGACCTGCCCCAGTAACATTTCCATTGAAGCAGTATGGGCAGAGCCCTGTACTAGTAACATTACAGTAGTAACAGTATACATAAAGCAAGGTAACATGTCAGGAGCAGAAGTATCGGCAGACAGAAGTTACATTTCTGTTGCAGAAGTATAGTCAGACCCCTCTAGCATTACTGTGGCAGAAATATAGGTAGGCAGAACAGAGTTACATTTCTGTAGCAAAAGTGAAGGCCAACCCCAGACACAGTGGTGTACCATGAGTGCAGGTGAAGCCCATAAAAATTACTCGGATTATATTCTAGCCAAGGGCCCGAAAAATTGGTGTACCGACAGTACAAATGTACCCCACAAAAATTGCCCATACCGAACCCAGAGGGCAGGTGAAACCCATTAATCGCTTAGCTTACTGTGGCTTCATTTGTAACTAGGCCTGGAGGCAGCCCAGTTACAATAAAAATTGGTTTAGGTGGAAGATTCAACGCTTTCATGAGAATTGAAACATAAATATTGTTTACAAAAGTTATATGAGCCTTGTGGGCCACAGAAAAATTGCCCGTTCCAGGTGATTACGTTAGGTTTCAGGAGGAGGAGCAGGAGGAGGAGGACAAATATCATACACAGAATGACAAAGGTAAAGGTCCCCATTTTTTTAGGTGATAGAGAACAATGCTTGCATCCGCGGTTGCAGCGAAAATAATCTTAAGGTACCGCTGCTGTCCGCTGGTGGAGAAGAGAAGTCTGGGGAAAGCCAGGCTTTGTTCATCTTTATAAGTGTAAGCCTGTCGGCGCTGTCAGTTGACAGGCGGGTACGCTTATCCGTAATGATTCCCCCATTTTTACAGTGCTCCCTCCGACTCAGCCTTGACTGGGGAGTTGTGACACAGTCTTCCTGGGGAGCCATAAAGCTGGCAAAGACCTTGGAGAGTGTTCCCCTGCCTGCGCTAAACATGCTGCCTGATCTCCGCGCCTCCCCTTCTACTTGGCCCTCGGAACTGCGCCTTCTGCCGCTAGCGCTTACCATCAGTTTGTCCACCAGGGCCCTGTGGTATAGCATCACTCTCAAACCCCTTTCCTCTTCTGGAATGAGAGTGGAAAGGTTCTCTTTATACCGTGGGTAGAGCAGTGTGTACACCCATTAATCCGTAGTGGCCAGAATGCATCTAACGCGAGGGTCACGAGAAAGGCATCCAAACTTGAAGTCAGCCATGTGTGCCAGGGTACCTGTACGCAACACATGGTTGTCCTCACTAGGAAGATCACTTTGAGGATCCTCCTCCTCCACAGGCCATACACGCTGAACAGATGAGAGGCAAGTAGCATGGGTACCCTCTGCAGTGGGCCCAGCTGTCTCTTCCTCCTCCCCCTCAGGCTTCTCCCCCTCCTCCTCCTCCTCCTCAGCGCGCTGAGATATAGACATGGGGGTGCTCTGACTATCCAGCGACATACTGTCTCCCCCGCCTCCGTTTCCGACCGAAATGCCTTTATGCTTTGCACGGAACTTCTCAACTGGCATAGCCAGGGAATGACGCTAATGATTGCAGCATCGCCGCTCACCATCTGGGTAGACTCCTCAAAGTTTCCGAAGACCTGGCAGATATCTGCCATCCAGGCCCAGTCCTCTGTAAAGAATTGAGGAGGCTGACTCCCACTACGCCGCCCATGTTGGAGTTGGTATTCCACTATAGCTCTACGCTGCTAATACAGCCAGGCCAACATGTGGAGCGTAGAGTTCCACCGTGTGGGCACATCGCAAAGCAGTCGGTGCACTGGCAGATTAAACAGATGTTGCAGGGTCCGCAAGGTGGCAGCGCCCGTGTTGGACTTGCAGAAATGTGCGCTGACCCGGCACACCTTGCCTAGGAGGTCTGACAAGTGTTGGTAGCCTTTCAGAAAGCGCTGAACCACCAAATTAAAGACATGGGCCAGGCATGGCACGTGTGTGAGGTTGCCGAGCTGCAGAGCCGCCACCAGGTTACGGCCGTTGTCACACACGACCATGCCCGGTTGGAGGCTCAGTGGCGAAAGCCAGCGGTCGGTCTGCTCTGGCGACGTGCTGCTGCTGACAAGTCTTGATTGCGAGGTATAGATTGCATTGGAGGAGTAGGAGGAGGTAGGTTTAGTGGAGGTGGCATACACTGCCGAAGATACCAGCACCGATCTGTTGCCCGCAACTCTGGGGGTGGGTAGGACATGAGCGGTCCAGGCTCTGACTCGGTCCCAGCCTCCACTAAATTCACCCAATGTGCCGTCAGGGAGATATAGTGGCCCTGCCCGCCTGTGCTTGTCACGTGTCCGTTGTTAAGTGGACCTTGCCAGTAACCGCGTTGGTGAGGGCACATACAATGTTGCGTGAGACGTGGTCGTGCAGGGCTGGGACAGCACACCGTGAAGAATAGTGGCGACTGGGGACAGAGTAGCGCATGGCCGCCACCGCCATCATGTTTTTGAAAGCCTCAGTTTCCACAAGCCTGTACGGGAGCATCTCCAGGCTGATCAATTTGGCTATGTGGACATTTAAAGCTTGAGCGTGCGGGTGCGTGGCAGCGTATTTGCGCTTTCGCTCCAATGCTTGTGCTAGCGACAGCTGGACGCTGCGCTGGGAGACATTGCTGGATGGGGCCGAGGACAGCAGAGGTGAGCGTGTGGGTCAAGGCCAGGAGACGCTCGTGCCTATGTCCTGAGAGGTGGGTCGGTTCTCAGTGGCAGCTTGGGGCCCAGGGGGAGAGGCAGTGGCGCAAGCCAGAGGCGGTGAACGGCCTTCGTCCCACCTTGTGGGGTGCTTGGCCATCATATGCCTGCGCATGCTGGTGGTGGTTGCTCCCCGGATGATCTTGGCGCGACACCACTGTTCATCGGTTGTCCGCGCTCTCACTGAAAAACATCCACACCTTTGAAGACCTAGGCCTCTGAAGGGTGGCTTGGCGCGAGGGGGTGCTTTGTGAAACAGTTGGGGGAGTCTTCGCTCTAGCCCTGCCTCTACCCCTGGCCACCCCACTGCCTCTTCCAACCTGTCCTGCTGCTGCACTTGCCTCCCTCTTTTGAAGACTTCTCCTCAGTTGGCTTAGCGAACCAGGTGGGGTCAGTCACCTCATCGTCCAGCGGCTCTTCCTGCAAATCCTCTGTGCGCTCCTCCCTTGGACTTACTGCCCTTACTACTGCCTCCCTGATAGACAACTCTGTCTCATCGTCATCGTCCTCTTCACCCACTGAAAGCTCTTGGGACAGTTGCCAGAAGTCCCCAGCCTCATCCACCGGACCCCGGGAACTTTCCAAATGTTGGGCATCGGTCACGACAAACTGCTCCGGTGGGAGAGGAACAATTGTTGCCCAATCTGGGCAGGGGCCCGAGAACAGTTCCTGGGAGTCTGCCTGCTCCTCAGAATGTGTCATTTTCATGGAGTGAGGAGGCTGGGAGGAAGGAGGAGCAGCAGCCAGAGGATTCAGAGTTGCAGCAGTGGACGGCGTAGAAGACTGGGTGGTCGATAGATTGCTGGATGCACTTTCTGCCATCCACGACAGGACCTGCTCACACTGCTCGTTTTTTAATAAAGGTCTACGACGTGGACCCAAAAATTGCGGTATGAAGCTGGGGATCTCAGAAACGTGCCTCTCTCCTACTCCCGCAGCAGCCGGCTGTGATTCGCCTGGACCAGGAACTTGGCCTCTACCCACACCCTCACTTGGAACTCCGCGTCCACGTCCTCTACCCCTACCCCCACCCTTCAGCATGGTGGATTAAGAATCGAGCAGACACTGAGCGGTGTAAAAGTTTTTGTGAATTATTGCCGCGCAGTTGGTGCCTGCCAGCGGTTATACAACGCAAAATGAACCCAGAGATAAATTATAAGGAAGGATGCAAGCAGGACTAGCTTTGCAATATGCAGTTGTGATGCACCTGAAGTCCCACAGGCCACACAGTAAGATGCACTGTGTTACAAGCAGCCGTAAAAAGGATATCTTTTTTAAAATTGTTTTTTTCCAATGCAATGCAGGCAATGGAGCGTGTATAGGACTTTCCCTCTATGGCTGTCTGGCACCGTACACTGTGCCGGCAACTGACTGGTAACACAGAGCGGTGAAAAAAAATAGTCCTTTCTTGGCGTGCACTTGGAGGCAGAGAGCGCTTATGTTACACTAACTGCCCCCAGCAAAAAATGTAGGCTGAAGGCTGAATGCAGGCCTTGCTGTGCAATGCCGAGGTACTACAACTCCCAGCAACCACGGAGTTAAATGCACAGGTAGCCCTAAGAAGGAGCGTTGGGATTGCTGTAGACAGGATTCCACACTACGACTGTCCCTGCCTCACCAATACTTCCCCTATTTTAGTACAGACTGCAGTCTGAGAACGCTATAGCTGTAATGGGGCTGCACGTCCGATATACAAAAAGAAAAAAAGGGCTAAACTGCTCCAAGCAGCCACAGCAATAGTGCACTAGGTGAGCTGTGGCCCTAAGAAGGACCGTTGGGGTTCTTGTAGAGGCTAACACTATTCCTATACCAGCAGCAGCAGCACTCTCCCTAATCTCTGCCAGCGTGCGTCTGTGGTGAGCTGCGGTTGGCGCTACTTTATATACTCGGCGGTCACTTGATCTCTCCAGCCACTCACTGCAGGGGGGTGGGATAGGGCTGGAACGTCACAGGAGGAAGTTGTAATGCCTTCCCTGCTAGTCTATTGGCCAGAAAATGGCGCAAATTTTTCAGGGAAGGAAATGGAACTGACTCGAACACCGCGTGGTGCTTGTCTCGAGTAACGAGCATCTCGAACATCCTAATACTCGAACGAGCATCAAGCTCGGACAAGTATGCTCACTCATCTCTAATTGTTATCATTAGAGGTCGGCAATTACCTTTGCTCCACTCACAAAATGCCCCTCTTCTAGGACACGAAAGGTGCAAACGGGACAGGAGAGGGGTACCCGCCTTATCATGTTTACCTGTGGCTTGCTCAGGGGTATAACCCCAAGATGTACCTGTGTTACATGCTGCCTGAGACCAGGAGGAACAATAATCATCACCTGGTGAGGTTACACAAATATAATATTGAGCATTTAGTGATTGTAGCTAAGACTCAGAAGCACATTTACCTATGTCACAATAATCAAACTTAATAGTGACACTGTCAGAGCTAGTATCAACATACATGTATACTGGTTTCTGCCCATTTCTATTGTTTAGCCATGAATTCGCAACACAGAGTGGTATGAGGAAACAAAATAAGGGTAAATAGATGAAAGGCTTCATTTCTCCTTTGGCTCAAGTACTTTCTTGCAGTGCGAAGCGTGTATCCAGTTGTCCTTCCCCTGTAGCTTAACAGTAGTAGGAGTGTTTAGCAGGACTTGGAAAGTTCCATCATATCTGGGCTCAAGGCTTCTCCTGACATGCTTCTTAATTACCACCCAATCTCCTGGCTTGAGACAGTGGGTTCCTTCCACAGAGTCTGCATAGACCTTTCTATGCAGTTTGGTTAACTGAGAGGTAAGTTTTTGCATGTATTGTGACATGTTATCAAATTGCAACTGTAATTGCTGAGGAAAGTATAGGCCTAGACGAGGTGCTGAACCAAACAGAATCTCATAAGGACTCAGAACTGTCTGTTTAGTGGGCGTGTGTCTTATTGAAAACAGAGCCAAGGAAAGACAATTAGGCCAAGGTTTGTTCAATTCAGTCATTGCTTTCAAAATTTTATTTTTTATGGTCCCATTCAATTTCTCTACTCTCCCACTACTTTGAGGATGGTAGGGTGTGTGAAATGCCTGTTCTATGCCTAACATCCCTGCCATCTCAGTCATGACTTCTGATGTAAAGTGTGTCCCACGTTCACTCTCAATGGTTTCTGGGACACCAAACCTACAGAGCATTTCAGAAAGAAGCTTTTTGGCTGTATTTTGGCAGTAGCCGCAGAAACAGGGTAAGCTTCCACCCAGCCAGAGAAGAGATCAACACATACAAGGACGTATTGAAATGGTCCAGATTGCGAAAGTTGTATACAGTCGATCTGCAACCTCTGGAAGGGGTACAAGGGCCTAGGAGTGTGTTTAGAAGGGGTTTTTACAGTCCTACCTGCGTTGGACAGTGCATAAGTCATACATCCCTGAGTATAAGAGGCAGCAACTACCGAAAAACCGTCCGCATACCAATACCTGGAAGCAAGATCACACATTGCAGTTTTAGAGGCATGCGTGGGGCCATGTGTTATGGAGGCTAGCACCGGAAACAAGGCTCTTGTAAGACAGGGCTTCCCGTGAAGTGTCCACATACCAATGGAATCTGAAGTGGCTCCTTTTGCTTGCCAACTCGACACTTCATGGGAAGATGCTTGTTTCTGAAAAGTCAAGGGAAGATGTTGTGAGACATTTAGTGATGGTGACATATCTTCTTCTTGGCAGGTGGCCAGAATTGCTGGTGCGAGGGGCAGCAAGGCTGCCTCTTTGGCTGCTTGGTCTGCCAAAGCATTACCTTTAGCTTCTGGACAATTGACTGACATATGTGCCTTGACTTTAAGGATGGCCACCTGTTTGGGTAGGAGAAGAGCAGTCATTAGTGCTTGAACTTGTGTTCGGTGTTTTATTGGCTGACCCATAGAAGTAAGGAAGGATCTAGCTTTCCAGATTGGACCATAGTCATGTGCAATACCAAAGGCATATCTGGAGTCTGCGAAATGTTGGCTGTCTTCTCTTGTGCCAGCGTACAGGCGTGTGTAAGGGCTTGCAGTTCGGCTTGTTGGGCTGAGACGTGTGTAGGTAATGACTGTTGATGAAGTACAGTGGTCTGCGTGGTGACCGCATATCCAGTGTGGAATTGTCCATCTACAGCATACCTGGAACCATCAACAAACAGGGTTAAGTCAGGACTGGGTAACGGGGTGTCCTTGATAGAATCAAACTCACAAGTTTCCATCTGCATGAGTTGGGCACAGTCATGAGGTTCTTCTTGAGTCACTTGGTCAGTGTCATCCTGTTCTGGTAAGAGAGTGGCAAGATTCGATGTCTGACAGCGGATGATGGTGACATTGGCAGACATCAGGAGGGCATATTGGAGTCTCAGATGATGAGCTGCAGACAATTGCTTAGGCTGAACCTGTGTTAGAATGGCAGAGATGTCATGTAGTGCTAACACTTGTACCTTATGATCCAGAACTAGGTCCGCTGACTTGTCCAACATCCTAGAGACTGCTGCTACTGCTTGTAAACAGGAAGATGATCCTCTAGTGACAGGGTCTAACCTGCTGGAGTAGTAGGCAATGGGTCATTGGTGCCCTCCATGCTGCTGTGTAAGAACTGCTGCTGCGTGTCCATTGTTCTCATTGCAGTAGAGCCTGAAGGGTTTGTCATAGTAAGGCAGGCCCAGGGCTGGGGCTGCCAAGATGGCTGCTTTAAGCTGGTGAAAAAAATCGATGGCTTCTTCTGTAAGTTCGAAGGGTTCTTTCTTGAGACAGTCACACAGTGGTTGCATCAGTTGCGAAGCATTCACAATCCATGGTCTACAATAAGAAACAAGTCCTAGAAGGGACGTAATTTAGAGATAGAAGTGGGTACCTTAATGTCCATGATGGCAGATTTACGATCCTGGGTGAGATGAAGAGCCCCTGCCGTGAGACAATGTCCTAGAAAAGTTACAGATGAACAACAAAACTGGAGCTTCTTCTTTGACGCCTTACATCCGTTCTTTGCCAGGAATTGAAGAAGAGAAATTGAAGCTTCTATGCATGTAGCTTTGTCTGGAGCACAGAGCAAAAGATCATCAACGTATTGCAACAAAACAGCTTGTGACTCAGGTTGCCAGCCTTCCAACACTTGGCCCATGAGCTGAGAGAACAGAGAGGGTGAATTCTAAACCCCCTGTGGCAACACAACCCAGTTATATTGTTTGCCTTTGTGTGTGAAAGCAAACAAATACCAGCTGTCTTTATGCAAAGGGATTGAGAAATACGCATTGGCAAGATCGACCACTGTATAGCAACAAGTTCCAGCCGAAATTTGTGCCAATAGGGTGTGTGGGTTGGGCACAATGGGCGTGTCCAAAATTGTGGCTTCATTGACTGCTCTGAGATTCTGCACCATTCTGTATTGGGCAGGTTGCCCTTTCTCACTCTTCTTTTTGACTGGAAACATAGGGATGTTACAAAGTGACTCTATTGGAATTACTGCCCCATTTTGCAGTAAAGCCTCCAGTTGACAAGAAATGGCTTCTGTTTGTGGAACTGACAATGTGTACTGAAGTATACATGGCAATGGGACGCCTGGTTTCAACCCAACCTGAACTGGTGGTACTGCCAATCTACTTATATCCACTGCTCCCTTGCTCCAGAGGATGACTGGAACTTGTTGTAAGCATTGTTCTAGCTCCTTCTCTGACAACAAAGGTGTGCATACGGCTATAGGGGTTTCTGAAGATTGACAACATGCAGCTAGTATACAGATTTCTTCCTCTGCTAACTGACCAGTGATTCTAACCGACCCATCCTCCCTGAACTCTAAAGAGGCGTGGATTTTCTGTAGCAAATCTGCTCCTAGTAGGTTGAGAGGAGGGGTTTCACTAATCAACAATCGAGTAGTCAAAGAGTGGTTAGGTGTGAACTTCACTTCCATGGGTTTAGACAAAGGAATATCTTTTGGTGTTCCATCTACTCCTACATATGAAAGGCTTTGTTTACTAACGTCACTCTTTTTCACTTGTCTGCTGTGTATTACACTGGTGGCTGCTCCGGTGTCTACCAGAAAGGGGAAAGGAACTTCTGAACCTATAGTCAAAGAGACAATCGGTACTGGGCCCCTTCTGGATTTGCTAACTTGCAGAGGGCAGACGTCATCAATGAGTACAGACACCGGATTGCCTGTTTCCTAATGGTCAGAGGAGGACAGTCTGGGTTTGGACTGTCCATTCTGAGCATTAGGAGGTGTCCTACAATGTCTACGCATGTGGCCCTGTTTGCCACAGTTGTAGCAAGTGATAGGTTTTCGGGATTCATTATTGTCCAGGTTTACAAGTACCGTGGTACAGGAGCCTAACCGCGGACGACTTGAAGAAGAGTCTGAGCCTCTAGAGTACGCCATTCAGGATGGGCAGCTTCTAGTTTGTCCTTCAGGTTCTTTTTGAGACCTCCACAAAGGCTTGTGTAAGAAGTTGGGCATGTGCAGGGACATTAGGACTGTATCCCAAGTCCCTCCATGCTACCAGAATCCTAGACAGAATTTTTCTGCTGATTCTGTCTTCTCCTGCCTAACATCATGCAAGGTAATTCCTAACTCTGTCATACGCTTCGAGGCCCAGTCTTTCAGATGACATAGGAAAGTAGCCCCTGAACCTGACACCTTAGGGTCAAGTGGTGGATTAAATTGGTCCATCATCAGAGGGCAGAAGAAGGGATCAGCCTTATGTCTGGCCACTTCTTCTAGGTCTTTATAATAACAGTCATAAACTCCTGCTAACTGTAGACAAGCTCTATAAAATCCCATGGGTTGTTTCTCGGGATCTGGCATTTTATAAGTGATACTAATAATATCTTGGGGACACCAAGGAACATAATCCTTGCGGTCAGAGTCAACATGTTGGTCAGGATCATTGGTTTTGATCCTCCAGGTAATGAGACATTTAGGAGTTTGTGCAGTGGTCCCTTCCTCTATCAATTCTTCTATTATCTCTTCCTCTGTGGTGACAGGACCCTTTGACTTGGTATTATATGAGTTCATCATAGGTGCTATAACTTGTGGATGTAGAGGGGAAAAATCTTTACCTTCAGGGAACATAGGATATAATCCCGTATTCCCAACAGGCTCATGAAATTTTTCTTTTAAGGCAAACTGTCTGCTGGCTCCACAAGCCAGACAGATGTCTCTCCAATCGGGGTTTTGTTGACCACAAGAGTGACAAACCCAATAGGGGCCACCGTTGGGGTTATAGGGCGGGGGTATATTTCTAGATATTGTCTTTCTCATTTTGTACTTACTGACACCGTCATTTTCAATCCTTCCTTCAATCTTCCCTTTAGCAACCAGGCGAGCACATTGGCCCCAACCTTCAGCTGCCTCCAGGAATTTAGCATCCTTAAAACTACCTTTATATTCTATCATTGTATTTAACCACAGACAGGGACTAAGGGTCCCATGTCTGGTGTCTTGTTTCATGATAGACATCAAAGCCTTGCATTCTTTAGCTATTTCTTTACATTCCATATTCTTAACTATGTCCTTGGCCAATATCCATTCTGACTCATCCGAGGTGGCTTTCTTAGACCACCCATGTTTCACTGGTAATCTATATGGGTTTTTAATAACCTTTTTCCTCCTTATATGAGGAGAGGGTAACCCCGTCTGAGGATATTATGTTGATTATGGCAAGAGATTCTTGTCACAAATCAGACATTTTTCCTACAGACAACATACATTACAAGTGTTCCCGCTGCGTGACTCTAAAAAACTCAGACTTCACAGTGCAGAACCCACTTAAACCATATACACAGGTGTTCCCGCTGCGTGACCCTAAAAACTCAGACTTCACAGTGCAGGACCCACCTAACGCATCGGTCCCTCGTCAGAGATCCGGAACACGTTACCAGTAGATTAGGGAATTTAGATTATAGAATAGCCACACTAGAACAATTATTCAACCTATTGATATTATTATGGCCTTTTAACACACTGAGTTACACATTCATTCAAACCTAGACAACGAGACAGCTTATTTGACAGGGTTCTTTGTCATATAAAATAGACCGAGTTTAAACCATAAATGAACCACTTAAAATAAATGAACACACTTACCCAACTTTGAGCAGACAGAAGCACAGAGTCACAATGAGGGATGAGAATAAAAATTTCTTACCTGCCGGCTTTGTCCTGATTATGGGTCTGCGCAGTCTGTCCGTTCAATAAGTCGGGTCAGAGGCTCTGGTCACTCGGTCCCTGTTCGGACGCCAGCTGTTATCGGACCGCACCAGTACCGATCTAATGACCTTGTTGCCGGTGCCAAATTGGTAGATATGGAAGCCCATGATGAGGAGATTTTGCTAGCAAATAGCTATCAATAGCATGAAATTACTCCATGTTATGTCAAGACATTTCTCCAGTGAGAATCTCAATGAAATATTACTTTATTATCAACATTGCCAACTCATACAAAAAGAAAAAGGCGTATACAAGAGCTACTTGGTACAAATATTAGTGTTACATAGTTTACTCTTACAAAGGTGAAAATACTTATTGATCATAAGACTTATTGACATCTACCAAATAGTCTCAAAGCTCTTAAGACTTATCTCAGACATGGAAATCACTAGTCAGGAAATTATTATTGTTCTAGACACTATTTCTGCTATAGTTGTGTGTCCTCTCTGTTAATATAACTTAGCCTTATTTAATTTGTCTGTTGACTTCTTATCTTAAAATACTAGTTCCCGGCACTACGAAGCATAGGTTTTAGTCTTCTATTTAAGGGCCAGTAGTCCAATACAAGATAAGAAACATACACTTATTGCATTCTGAAACATAACACTCTATATTCCATGACACCAGTGTATAAAGACTCAACATCCATCGTGACCAGGATCATATCTGCTCCCAGGCATAACCCATCTAATCTCATCAAGACCATCAATGGGTCTCTGATGTATGAGGGCAGGTCCACCACCAGTTTTTTAAGGTAAAAGTCTACAAATTTACATAAGGGCTCAGATAGCCCTGCCATGCTGGACACAATTGGATATCCCTGAGGGTCACAAACTCTTATGGACCATCAGGAACATAAAGAATGCAAGGACACGTGAATGTTTGCATAGCAATCCATCCTTATCCTTTTTTGGAAACACTGGAAACATTCCCCATTTACTATCTTGAAAATCTTGACCGTAAAAGAGGACAGTGGATTACAAGATAATTTTTCATATGTATCACTTTTTTAATTGTCTATAGGCCTCCCTTTCATAGAGAGCAATAGATCATTTCACTACATTCCCCCCTCATCCGCTGGTTTTATAACCACATCTGAACATTCCCTCAGCTACAGAGCTCGGTGCTCAATCTCTGTAAAATTCATGTTTATACAGCTTCGACAAAAGGTATGAAAGTCCTCAGTCACAAGTTTTGTAAAAACATTGATTTGAGATGACAGAGACAGGGCAAAGAAAGCGGTCGATCTAGGGCCATATTATCAGGAAATATACCTGATGTGGGTCGATCCAGATCCTCCGAGAAGGACACCAAGTCATCAAAGCAACTGATTCTAAATCACTGCTGGATCCCACACTTGGAGGCTTACTATGTATTTTATGCAAAATCAATTTTCTAAGGAATAGATAAAGGTTAGAGATGAGCGAACGTACTCGGATAAGCACTACTCGTCCGAGTAATGTGCCTTATCCGAGTACCGCTGTGCTCGTCCTGAAAGATTCGGGGCGCTCCGCTGCTGACAGGTGAGTCGCTGCGGGGAGCGGGCGGGAGAGAAGGAGAGAAAGATCTCCCCTCCGTTCCTCCCCGCTCTCCCCTGTAGCTCCCCGCTCCGCAGCGCGTCCCGAATCTTTCAGGACGAGTACAGCGGTACTCGGATAAAGCACATTACTCGGACGAGTAGTGCTTATCCGAGTACGTTCGCTCATCTCTAATAAAGGTCCTTCAAGGCTGTAAAAAATTTAAATTCATTGTTAGGCTGGAGGGAAAGATTCCCTAAAGAGAACATCATATGAACATCAGAAAAATTAACTCTCTGGGCATCTGAGAGATTAACTACCTCTAAAGCACTCCAACGTTTTTATCCTGCACAAAGGCTTGTAGGATAGTTGGGTATTGGATTATTCAATGGTTCAATCTAGTCTGCGGCTTTTGTTAATCCATTTATTACTTGAGTTGCCTACCTTTGTACCCACTCAAGTTCTGATGTCCTTCTCGAGCCATAAACATGGCCAATTATTGAGCGATGAACAATAATTCATTTGCTTATCATTTGTCGCTCATTTCATGCAGGCATAAAAAGAAGTGTTCGCTCGTTCACAACTCATTACATGATACAGTGAATACGAATGACTGAATGATGTAGTGAACAAAAATTTATCTTCGGGTATAAACTGGCTTTTATGATACTAGTAGTGTGCGCTGGTACGCATGGCACGGGACTTACAATACTAGTAGTGTGCACAGGTGCGCACAGTGCGGGACTTACAATTCTAGTAGTGTGCACAGGTACGCACGGTGCGTGACTCCCTGACCCTCACCCACGCCAATGTCCCTTCCTGGAGGTAGCCCCTAAGGTGGACAGGTCCAGGCCACCAATACTGACCCTATGCTGCCTAGTCACAAGGCAGAAAGGAATCGCCGTACTTATGCAGGAGAAACCTTACTAGTACCGACAGGCTAGGCAGAAAGTATAGACAAACCTGACAGAAAAACCACAAAGACGCAGCAGAAAAACAACCGGCACAAAATGGGAACAGGTCAAAGTACCAGAGCCAGAACTCAGCAGGTCTGACCAGCAGGACTGCTCAAGGATCACTGGAGATTAATCGGCAACTCCCAGGGAGCAAGAGCTGTATCTTATAGGGAGGTGGGAAAAGCTGACTGGCAGACAGACATGCAGTAAAAATGAAAAGTGAGCAGCATCATGAGTGTCTTCCATAAAATTGTATCTGAACGATAGGTTGACAGCACTCGCATTAGTACGAGTCCGGGAGCATGACGCGTTGATTTCGAGAGGTCCTCTGCTTCACACGAGACTTGCGAGGACTCGCACATGCGCAATAGAATATACTGGACGCCGATTGGAGCATACCGGCACTTGAGCATGCTAAATGTATGGAGGACCAGAGTGGCTGCGAATCCTGCACCTGCGATGGCGATTTGCAAGAAGACTTTCAGCTGTAAGTGGGATTGGCTTTATTGATTAATGTATGGTGATTGGTGAGGGTATTCTATATATTATGTGTATATGGCAATTGTCTGATACTTGAAAAAGACCCCTGCGTGGGTTGAAACATTGTGCTGTTCTGTCTACCTTGGAGTAAATAAACGGGCAGCGTTCGGATGCAATTTTATGGAAGACACTCATGATGCTTGCCACTTTTCATTTTTACTGCATGGACTGATTGGGATCATTGTAGTCTGGTCCCCTTTCTGGTGAAGCTTTGCATCATTAATACAGTTGCCTCCCACTGATGTGGTAGTTTGGTAGTGCCGTTGTGACTTTTCTTTATTCTGGCAGACAGACATGTCAATCAGCAGCACCCCTCTCAGAAACTAGCAAGGTAATTAACCTAGACTAGAAAGCACATGAGCTGTTAACCCTGGCTTGTCTGGACAGAACCTACAGAAACAAGGTGTGCTGGCAAATAATTAACTATGTGCTGACTGAGATGTGACACTGGCTGCACAAGCAAGCAAGTGAACTCCCTCATCGTTTGCTCATTTGTTTGTGTGAATGATTTCTTGCTCCATGTAAAAGCCCCAAGAGCGTGCCAAGCACCAAGTGTAGTTTGTCGGTCTTCTAATGTTGTATTGCCAAGTTTTTGTGTTTAAGGTTTTAATATGCCTTTAAAGAAGGACAAGAAGC
Source organism: Eleutherodactylus coqui (assembly GCA_035609135.1). NCBI lineage: Eukaryota > Metazoa > Chordata > Amphibia > Anura > Eleutherodactylidae > Eleutherodactylus > Eleutherodactylus coqui. Next base: position 22,398,258 of record CM069405.1, on the reverse strand, counting down.
TAAATCGAACACAATTTTATTAATAGAATGAGCTGTACTACAGTTGCATATAGTAAATGATATAGTGTCCTTGTTACCAGATCATCATAGCCAGCCAATTTTATTGTCAGCCAATCAAGATGAGCAAAAATAATATGTACCATACGTACAAATCATTCAGGGCACTGGGTAAAGGAGCTCTATTCCTGGTTGGTTTTATTCTCTTTCCTCTGATAACTTGTCCAGGAATCCCCTCTGCAGAGCGGTTGCATTGTTATAAAGATCTACGTGTTCAAAAATTACTCAAAAGATAGTCAAAAAGGTCAAAGATAGAGTTTGGAGGGGTAACAAACACAAGGTCCTTCTAGTCTGGGCAGCTTAATAGGGGCTCGTTTTGATTTCGGACCCCTCTCTTCTCTGTGTGTCACTGAAAACAGAAATATATGATAAACCACTTAATTAATAAATGAATGGGCTAATTGTATTTATTAGAAAGAAATAACCAAAAGCAGTTGCTGATAAATCCCTTGTTCTGCGATGGAATTCTATACCCTTGGGTTTCAATAATTGATCTCAAGAGTTTCCATTATGTTATAGAGACTCAGCAGTAATTGTGGGCTGCAAAGAGATAAATGATGAGAATCACAGGATTCATGTTGGTTATTGGATTAGATGCAATGTGAGCTGCTGCTTGTTTTATTCACGGTCACACTTCTATGTAATAGGATTGTTTGAAAGTATATCTGAGGCTCTGTTAACATCTATCCTGTGGTTACTGTTTACAGTAAAAACTGCATCGCAGTTCCAAATCTGTTGTATGACGGATACCATCGGCACCCAACACCGACTTATTGCATTATGGCTTTCAATTCCATATTTGGATTTCAACTGCACAATAATTTTTCCTACATAAGGTGTCAGGCACACAGAAGACCCAAGTATAAGCGGCTCCTAAAGTCCCTATAGCCTCCTAATGCAGAGCTGTAAGAATGAAGCGCAGCAAAATAAGTTGGTGCTATACAAATAAAGATTTATTATGAATAACTCTGTGTGCCACGTTAAGTGTCTCCATACAGCACTGTATTACATAGATAATGCTCCACAATACAATGTTCAATGGCAGCATATATACAGAGGGAAAAATGTGCCTCTGCATGTGTAACCTATGGAGGATATTTAGCTTGGCTTTAATAATATGATTATAGGTAAGCCAATCAACTGCTTTGCTACAAATTCGCTACAAGTCTGTAGTCACTTTCTGCTATTTTCTGTAGCCCCCAGAAATGAACATTTCTCATAAGCTTTTCTCTTATCAACTTGCTTTTCCTATGACCTTCTCCACTATCTGGCATTTGAAGATCACCATGAACCGAACCCTGGCTACTGAATTTATCCTCCTTGGCTTTTCTAGGGATCTTACGGTGAATATCTTCTTGTTCTTGCTGTTTTTGGTGATCTATCTAGTAACCGTTATTGGAAATGTTCTAATTATGAGTCTTATTGTAACAACCGCCAATCTACATATACCAATGTACTTCTTCCTCTGTATTTTATCATTGGTGGATCTATGTGTGTCGACATCTATTGTTCCCCGACTACTGGCAGACCTGCTCTCGTCTCATAAGTTAATTTCTCTTGGTGCCTGTTTTACACAGTTATACATCTTGCTTCTCATGTCAGGAACTGAGTCTTTACTCTTAATGCTAATGGCCTATGATAGATACATCGCCATCTGCCGTCCACTCCACTATCCAGTCCTGATGAGGCGGAGCATTTGTTATTGTCTAACAGGCTTGCTGTGGATAATCAGTTTCATGGTCTTCATCCTTCCAGCACTTTTGATGCCAATTGACCTGTGTTACCCAAACCATATCAATCATTTTATGTGTGAGGTTCTCGCTGTCATGCAGTTGGCTTGCGATATCATTTACTTAAATGAACTTGTGATGTTTGTAACTACTTTTATCGCTCTTTTTCTCCCTTTTGTCTTTATTATTGTTTCTTATGCCTGTATTGTATCTTTAGCTCTAAAGATTCATTCTACTGGAAGGTCTAAGGCCTTCTCTACATGCACCTCCCATATCATTGTGGTGATTTTATTTTATGGGACAGCAATAATCGTGTATTTTGGTGCATCATCTCAATACTCCACCAACCAGGGAAAATATTTTTCATTGTCTTTTATTATCTGTCCATTACTGAACCCTCTAATTTATAGTTTGAATAACAAAGAAGTTAAAAATGCAAATAGAAAACTCATTCTAAGATTTACTATTACTCAGTAAGTGGCCAGATATGGAACCATATGGACATTAGAAGGATATTCCCATCTTAAATTTTTATGATAAATATTTGAGTGATGTGCTTATTAAATAATGCTATTTGTATGCCCTATCTCCGCACACAATGTAGATACTTCAAGGCAGAGCTACAATGGTGTTATTCAAAAAGTGCATCACCAAATTTCTTTGGGCTCCCATTCTTCTGGAAGGATTTATACTCCTTTAAAATGAATTTCATAGGCCATTCCAAGAATGTACAACAATCCAAAATCTAGAGTTTACATTCATAGGCCTTTTAGGGTCGGTGTAAATGGATTACCACCCCATAGTCACTGCAATGGCTTCCATTAACTTGTCAGATACTGCAAGTACTCATCAGATAAAGGCAGCCTGGAAATTGGATAGAATATTAGTAGATGCTTTTGTAAATATTTTCACTATTAATTTTAAAGTTTTCGTTGATGAATCTTTATATCTGCACACAAGATCCTATATGGGCCATACCCACGTTTAACAAGCAAATTACCTGTCTTAGAAATGGAAGTTTAAACAACATTTTCAGAATCCCCCTAGTTTCACTTCCATTAATTCCAATTGCTCTTAAAATCTGCCTAGCTTCCTATTTGGAACTATTTTGATTGTCATTGCCATTGTCATTTGTAAGTGCTATTGCCTACGGCCCTGCCATTAGTTTTTGCTAGTCCCCTGGCCCCCACAAGTGATGCTTCCAGAGCTATTACTCAAGAGTTTGGGAGGTCTCTCACAGGTTTTATCTTGCAGACAGGATTCCCTTTTTTCTCTAAATTGTAGTCTGGTAGTGGGTCAGAATGCTAAGTTAAAAAAACCCTAGTGATGGTGATAATGAATTACATGTTGCTCAAAGGAGTAAAGCAAAAAACATATGTATATAAAGTAGAACTACAGTAGTTATGACTGCTGTCAGGGACAGACCAGCCAAAGTAAAACTAGTCAGAAAAAAGGACACGGATAAACCAGGGCAGATCATAGGGATAATAATTCAAGGACATGCAACTAAATAAACGGGAAAAAGGATAAATTCTCACTTATGCCCCAGGACAAACTGCAGTTCAGGCGGAATATCCAAGAAGCTTCTTTTTTTGATATCTCTGCATCTACTATTTGAACATATCTGTTCAATTCCACAGAAAGATACTAATTTGCCATCCCCTTGATGGTGAGTTCTAATGTGGGATGATGGGGGTGTTTCTGCATCTCGTCTAATATTTCACACATGTGCAAGGATACGTCTGCTGAACTGCTGGATGGTTTTCCCAACATAGTCCTTAGGGCATGGCCTAGTAGCCAGGAAAATGACATTGTGTGATTTGCAATTTATAAATTCCCTGTTGAGGTACTTGAATCCAGTGGATGCTCCGATCAAGGAGTTACCCTTGCAAATGACCTTGCATGCCTTCCAATCTCCGCACCTAAAGATGCCCCTAGCGATGTCCCTATGCAACCAGGTTTGAGTGGTGCAAGATGGCTGTGAACTAGTCTATCACCCAAGTATGTAGAGAAAAGTATGGCAGCAAACCAGGTGCAGATAAATGATGCAGAGCTTTATTCCTCCTCAAGTCACAGATACATGACGTTTCGACACAAAGTCTTTTTCAAATGCAATGAAAGCAATGGTACAACAGGGTATATATGCAGTCAAACAGCCAATCAGTTGTTAATTGCAAATTAGTACCTCATGTGGAGGGTTTAGAATCAATGCATGGATACTTGTGGGCACTTCCGGCATCAGGCGTCGTCATGGAGAAAGTCATGTGATAGAACGTCATGATGTCACGACGTACCACGCATAGGGGCCTCATACAGCGTGTCTACACTGTCACGTGAACACACGTCATTAAATGTGCCACATGTGCGCATCAAAATAAGCGCTTCCAAATAGGGCGCATAAATTAATCACAGGCTTGCGAAAAAAGGCCTGCGTGTCAAAATGTGCGTTCCAAAGCGGGGCGCATAAATACTACGTATTCAATGCGAAAAAAGGTCAAAAAAAGCCGAAAGTGTCAACAAGAGTCCATGCATTAATTAGTGAAATACAAAAAATAATTCATACAATACAGGAGGAACAGGGCCAAAACACAGAGCAAACATCCAAATATCGCAATGCATAGAAACATAACAAATATAACAGCTGGGATTAGTAGCACCAAGAAAAAAGATGCATGATATAAAAATCGCTACAAAACGCAGCAGAAACCGCTGTATATGCATATGTACAAAATGTGTTTGCAAATAAAGGATGTAAGTCTCCATGTGTGGCTCCAAGTTCACTCCGGTAGATTCCAATATCCAATATCTCAAACGAATATATATTTCACCACTATAACAAAAGAAAAAAAGTATAAATAAGCAAAAATATGACAAACATATCAAAATAAATACCAAATACAAAAAATGCACAAATAAAAGTAAGACAGATACGGTGAGGATCAACAGCACTATAGATATTGCGTGATATTGTAATCTATATTGAGGCCACGTGGCGTCAAAGTGTCTAAAATATAGATCCAGCGGAGTTCTTTTTTAAGGAGAATTTTTTCACGATCGCCACCACGTGAGAGAGGGGGCACACAGTCGATCACCCTAAATCGTAGTTGACCGACCGTGTGACCACTCTCCACAAAATGGCGCGAAACAGGTAATGACAGGTTCTTAGTATGAATAGAGCTTTTATGTCCATTAATTCTGGTACTAACTTCAAGCGTTGTTTCTCCTACGTACTGCAGTCCACATGGACAACACAAAAGGTAAATTACGTAAGAAGAGGAACACGTGAAGAAACCTTTAATCGAGAAAGCAGCACCCGTTGATGAATGGTGAAATTTATCACCCTTAAGCATATTATTGCAGCAAGAGCACCCTAGGCACGGGAAATTTCCCGAGCGGCGGGGTGCTAATAAGGTTTGCTGTAATCCTGATTTCTTTTCATACAATGAGTGTACCAAGATGTCTCGCAAGTTCTTACCCCTTTTGTAGGACATCATGGGGGGATTAACAAACTCCTCAATGTTATTGTCGGCCATGCGTAGCAATGACCAATGTTTTCTGAGAACAGCAGATAATCGTGTACTTACAGGATTGTATACCGATACAAAAGGGATCCGTTTTGGACCCTCCACCCTGGATCTAGGGGACAACAAATCAACATGTTGAACATTAGTCAGTCTTTGTGTGGCCATAGTGATTACATTTTGAGGATATCCACGTGATAGAAATCTAGTGCACATCTGTGACAAACGAATATCAAGTTTGTGGTCAATGGTAACTCGTTTAACCCTAATTAACTGGCTCCACGGTAGAGACCTTACCATGGAGCGAGGGTGAAAGCTATTGTATTCTAGTAAACTATTACGGTCCGTTTCTTTAACATAAAGATCGGTTTCCAATCTACCGCCAACATTGGTTACTAGAACGTCCAAAAACGCAATTTCGTTTCTTGAATATTTCAAAGTGAATTGGAGTTCTGGCCAAATGCCATTTAACTCCGAGTGGAATGACATCAAGTCACTCTCATTGCCACGCCACACCAAAAATATGTCATCAATATACCGGTGCCAGGAGACCACCATGGGCCAGAACGCAGACGCATACACAAACTCTTCCTCAAATCTGTTCATGTAAATATTTGCGTAGGTAGGCGCTACGTTCGAACCCATGGCGGTCCCCCGGCACTGCCTGTAGTATTTGTCTGCAAAAAGAAAATAATTTTTTGACAGAATAAGTTCAAGTAATGATAGAACAACATGTTCGCATTCGAGAGATATGTCAGACGATGCTAGTTTGTATCTCACTGCCTCTAATCCCTTCTCATGGGTAATTGACGTGTACAACGATGTCACGTCAAATGAGGCCAGAATCACATCGCCTGAAATAGTCATTTTACTCAGGATCGTTAAAAAATCACTGGTGTCTTTAACATAAGAGGCACCCGAGGTAGCAAACCTCCGCAGTACCTTATCCAAAAAAATTGATGTGTGATTAAATAATGATCCCCTCCCCGAGACGATCGGGCGTCCGGGGGGGTTTACAAGAGATTTGTGGATTTTAGGTAATGCATAAATAGTTGGCACCACTGGTGTGATTACGTACAAGAAATCATAAAGGGCTTGATCTATGTTGCCCTCCATGACGGCGTCAAACAAAATATTCCGTAGAAGAGTCTGATACTGACTGGTGGGGTTGTTGGATAACGGTTCATATACGTTGAGATCTGCTAGCTGTCGATAAATTTCAGCCTCATACTGTATCGAGTCCATCCCCACCACAGCCCCGCCTTTGTCGGCGGGCTTGATGGTGATGGACCCGTCACTTGACAGCGCTCTGAGCGCCCGACGCTCCTCACCAGAAAGGTTAGATACAGATTTATAGGATACATTACGCCTGCGTAATTTATTAATGTCAGCATGAACCAGGGAGATGTATGTCTCAACAATGTGGTTAGTATCCGGTGGTTGAAATTTGCTCTTATTGTAAATGCCACACTTACGTAAGGTGAAAGGTACTTGTCCAATAGGGTTAGAGTCACCATTATTGTTGGAAGTGTCACCATTCGATTGTTGAGAGAAGAAGGATTTAAGGCGCAGTCTCCTAAAGAAGCCCCGTAGACTCAAATCAATCTCAAACCAGTCTATTTGAGGGGTTGGACAATAGGACAAACCTTTTGATAGAACTGTGGTTTCGACCTCCGAGAGTGTTCTGGACGAGATGTTTACCACTAGGTTAGTTGCGTTATCGCCTTTTTGTTGCTGGATCGTGTGGTCCTGCTTAGTGACCCTTTTTCTCCATCTTGCGTGTTTTCTTCCACCTCTGCGAACCGATTTGAAGTGGCATTTTTCATTCTCCCACGATTGGAAGGGCCTGATCCTAAAAAAATGAACTGATCTATTAGAACCCTGAGAGGATTCATCGGTAGATTCGGAACCGGCCGAGGAAAAACCAAACGTTGACTCCTTAAATAGTTTTCTTCTAGACGCATATCGACCACGTCTAGGTATACGCATATTACGTTCACTTTTAGTCATGCGCCAACTATATATGCGACCCTTTTCGTAATCGTCTAGGTCGCGAAACCACTTTGTCCGTTTAACTGACTCAATGTCCTCTTTAAATTTTTGCAGTGATACATCAATCTTTTTAAGCACTGTAGTCCACTGTTCAGTGGATATCTTGGTGTTAATCTGTTCCTCAATGCTCGCAATGTTTGTCAAACATGTAGTAGCTTCAATCTGTAGGTGTTCTATGTTCAACAACATTATGTCAAATGAAAATCTGTTACAGATGTTTTCAAACTTCAGGCAAAAGTTTGCATTATCAGGGAGAAGAGTGGGTCTAAGGTGTGACCGCAGTCCACGTGGAATTCTCTTAATCTTAAAATATTTGGATAGGGTAACCATGTGGAGGTTCAAAGAAACATACCTCTTTTTCTCCATTTCCCACTTCCGTTGCAATACATCAAGGGACGGGGTATTCAAAAAAGTCCCGTCAAAGCTTGTCCCAGCAAGGATCCTCACTGTATCAGCTTCTGAGAACCAGGCTTGAGAGGAAACCGGAGCACCTGTATCCGGGTTTTCAGATTCCATTCCGTTCAATTCCTGGGTGCACGTCCACCAGGATCCACAATCCAGCAAAGAGAAGCAGAGTTGCAGACAGCACAACCTTAACCCAATAAGGGATGAACTGGTAACTTGCAATCGCCACAAGGAAATTGATCCAAATAATTTCCAAAGTAATCCAAGTATGTAGAGAAAAGTATGGCAGCAAACCAGGTGCAGATAAATGATGCAGAGCTTTATTCCTCCTCAAGTCACAGATACATGACGTTTCGACACAAAGTCTTTTTCAAATGCAATGAAAGCAATGGTACAACAGGGTATATATGCAGTCAAACAGCCAATCAGTTGTTAATTGCAAATTATTACCTCATGTGGAGGGTTCAGAATCAATGCATGGATACCTGTGGGCACTTCCGGCATCAGGCGTCGTCATGGAGAAAGTCATGTGATAGAACGTCATGATGTCACGACGTACCACGCATAGGGGCCTCATACAGCGTGTCTACACTGTCACGTGAACACACGTCATTGAATGTGCCACATGTGCGCATCATAATAAGCGCTTCCAAATAGGGCGCATAAATTAATCGCAGGCTTGCGAAAAAAGGCCTGCGTGTCAAAATGTGCGTTCCAAAGCGGGGCGCATAAATACTACATATTCAATGCGAAAAAAGGTCAAAAAAAGCCGAAAGTGTCAACAAGAGTCCATGCATTAATTAGTCAAATACAAAAAATAATTCATACAATACAGGAGGAACAGGGGCAAAACACAGAGCAAACATCCAAATATAGCAATGTATAGAAACATAACAAATATAACAGCTGGGATTAGTAGCACCAAGGAAAAAGATGCATAATGTACAAATCGCTACAAAAACGCAGCAGAAACCGCTGTATATGCATATGTACAAAATGTGTTTGCAAATAAAGGATGTAAGTCCCCATGTGTGGCTCCAAGTTCACTCCAGTAGATTCCAATATCCAATATCTCAAACGAATATATATTTCACCACTATAACAAAAGAAAAAAGTATAAATAAGCAAAAATATGACAAACATATCAAAATAAATACCAAATACAAAAAATGCACAAATAAAAGTAAGACAGATACAGTGAGGTTCAACAGCACTATAGATATTGCGTGATATTGTAATCTATATTGAGGCCACGTGGCGTCAAAGTGTCTAAAATATAGATCCAGCGGAGTTCTTTTTTAAGGAGAATTTTTTCACGATCGCCACCACGTGAGAGAGGGGGCACACAGTCGATCACCCTAAATCGTAGTTGACCGACCGTGTGACCACTCTCCACAAAATGGCGCGAAACAGGTAATGACAGGTTCTTAGTACGAATAGAGCTTTTATGTCCATTAATTCTAGTACGAACTTCAAGCGTTGTTTCTCCTACGTACTGCAGTCCACATGGACAACACAAAAGGTAAATTACGTAAGAAGAGGAACACGTGAAGAAACCTTTAATCGAGTAAGCAGCACCCGTTGATGAATAGTGAAATTTATCACCCTTAAGCATATTATTGCAGCAAGAGCACCCTAGGCACGGGAAATGTTGTTGAACATAGAACACCTACAGATTGAAGCTACTACATGTTTGACAAACATTGCGAGCATTGAGGAACAGATTAACACCAAGATATCCACTGAACAGTGGACTACAGTGCTTAAAAAGATTGATGTATCACTGCAAAAATTTAAAGAGGACATTGAGTCAGTTAAACGGACAAAGTGGTTTCGCGACCTAGACGATTACGAAAAGGGTCGCATATATAGTTGGCGCATGACTAAAAGTGAACGTAATATGCGTATACCTAGACGTGGTCGATATGCGTCTAGAAGAAAACTATTTAAGGAGTCAACGTTTGGTTTTTCCTCGGCCGGTTCCGAATCTACCGATGAATCCTCTCAGGGTTCTAATAGATCAGTTCATTTTTTTAGGATCAGGCCCTTCCAATCGTGGGAGAATGAAAAATGCCACTTCAAATCGGTTCGCAGAGGTGGAAGAAAACACGCAAGATGGAGAAAAAGGGTCACTAAGCAGGACCACACGATCCAGCAACAAAAAGGCGATAACGCAACTAACCTAGTGGTAAACATCTCATCTAGGACACTCTCGGAGGTCGAAACCACAGTTCTATCAAAAGGTTTGTCCTATTGTCCAACCCCTCAAATAGACTGGTTTGAGATTGATTTGAGTCTACGGGGCTTCTTTAGGAGACTGCGCCTTAAATCCTTCTTCTCTCAACAATCGAATGGTGACACTTCCAACAATAATGGTGACTCTAACCCTATTGGACAAGTACCTTTCACCTTACGTAAGTGTGGCATTTACAATAAGAGCAAATTTCAACCACCGGATACTAACCACATTGTTGAGACATACATCTCCCTGGTTCATGCTGACATTAATAAATTACGCAGGCGTAATGTATCCTATAAATCTGTATCTAACCTTTCTGGTGAGGAGCGTCGGGCGCTCAGAGCGCTGTCAAGTGACGGGTCCATCACCATCAAGCCCGCCGACAAAGGCGGGGCTGTGGTGGGGATGGACTCGATACAGTATGAGGCTGAAATTTATCGACAGCTAGCAGATCTCAACGTATATGAACCGTTATCCAAAAACCCCACCAGTCAGTATCAGACTCTTCTACGGAATATTTTGTTTGACGCCGTCATGGAGGGCAACATAGATCAAGCCCTTTATGATTTCTTGTACGTAATCACACCAGTGGTGCCAACTATTCATGCATTACCTAAAATCCACAAATCTCTTGTAAACCCCCCCGGACGCCCGATCGTCTCGGGGAGGGGATCATTATTTAATCACACATCAATTTTTTTGGATAAGGTACTGCGTAGGTTTGCTACCTCGGGTGCCTCTTATGTTAAAGACACCAGTGATTTTTTAACGATCCTGAGTAAAATGACTATTTCAGGCGATGTGATTCTGGCCTCATTTGACGTGACATCGTTGTACACGTCAATTACCCATGAGAAGGGATTAGAGGCAGTGAGATACAAACTAGCATCGTCTGACATATCTCTCGAATGCGAACATGTTGTTCTATCATTACTTGAACTTATTCTGTCAAAAAATTATTTTCTTTTTGCAGGCAAATACTACAGGCAGTGCCGGGGGACCGCCATGGGTTCGAACGTAGCGCCTACCTACGCAAATATTTACATGAACAGATTTGAGGAAGAGTTTGTGTATGCGTCTGCGTTCTGGCCCATGGTGGTCTCCTGGCACCGGTATATAGATGACATATTTTTGGTGTGGCGTGGCAATGAGAGTGACTTGATGTCATTCCACTCGGAGTTAAATGGCATTTGGCCAGAACTCCAATTCACTTTGAAATATTCAAGAAACGAAATTGCGTTTTTGGACGTTCTAGTAACCAATGTTGGCGGTAGATTGGAAACCGATCTTTATGTTAAAGAAACGGACCGTAATAGTTTACTAGAATACAATAGCTTTCACCCTCGCTCCATGGTAAGGTCTCTACCGTGGAGCCAGTTAATTAGGGTTAAACGAGTTACCATTGACCACAAACTTGATATTCGTTTGTCACAGATGTGCACTAAATTTCTATCACGTGGATATCCTCAAAATGTAATCACTATGGCCACACAAAGACTGACTAATGTTCAACGTGTTGATTTGTTGTCCCCTAGATCCAGGGTGGAGGGTCCAAAACGGATCCCTTTTGTATCGGTATACAATCCTGTAAGTACACGATTATCTGCTGTTCTCAGAAAACATTGGTCATTGCTACGCATGGCCGACAATAACATTGAGGAGTTTGTTAATCCCCCCATGATGTCCTACAAAAGGGGTAAGAACTTGCGAGACATCTTGGTACACTCATTGTATGAAAAGAAATCAGGATTACAGCAAACCTTATTAGCACCCCGCCGCTCGGGAAATTTCCCGTGCCTAGGGTGCTCTTGCTGCAATAATATGCTTAAGGGTGATAAATTTCACCATTCATCAACGGGTGCTGCTTACTCGATTAAAGGTTTCTTCACGTGTTCTTCTTCTTACGTAATTTACCTTTTGTGTTGTCCATGTGGACTGCAGTACGTAGGAGAAACAACGCTTGAAGTTCGTACCAGAATTAATGGACATAAAAGCTCTATTCGTACTAAGAACCTGTCATTACCTGTTTCGCGCCATTTTGTGGAGAGTGGTCATACGGTCGGTCAACTACGATTTAGGGTGATCGACTGTGTGCCCCCTCTCTCACGTGGTGGCGATCGTGAAAAAATTCTCCTTAAAAAAGAACTCCGCTGGATCTATATTTTAGACACGTTGACGCCACGTGGCCTCAATATAGATTACAATATCACGCAATATCTATAGTGCTGTTGAACCTCACTGTATCTGTCTTACTTTTATTTGTGCATTTTTTGTATTTGGTATTTATTTTGATATGTTTGTCATATTTTTGCTTATTTATACTTTTTTTCTTTTGTTATAGTGGTGAAATATATATTCGTTTGAGATATTGGATATTGGAATCTACCGGAGTGAACTTGGAGCCACACATGGAGACTTACATCCCTTATTTGCAAACACATTTTGTACATATGCATATACAGCGGTTTCTGCTGCGTTTTTGTAGCGATTTGTACATTATGCATCTTTTTTCTTGGTGCTACTAATCCCAGCTGTTATATTTGTTATGTTTCTATACATTGCTATATTTGGATGTTTGCTCTGTGTTTTGCCCCTGTTTCTCCTGTATTGTATGAATTATTTTTTGTATTTGACTAATTAATGCATGGACTCTTGTTGACACTTTCGGCTTTTTTTGACCTTTTTTCGCATTGAATACGTAGTATTTATGCGCCCCGCTTTGGAACGCACATTTTGACACGCAGGCCTTTTTTCGCAAGCCTGCGATTAATTTATGCGCCCTATTTGGAAGCGCTTATTCTGATGCGCACATGTGGCACATTCAATGACGTGTGTTCACGTGACAGTGTAGACACGCTGTATGAGGCCCCTATGCGTGGTACGTTGTGACATCATGACGTTCTATCACATGACTTTCTCCATGACGACGCCTGATGCCGGAAGTGCCCACAGGTATCCATGCATTGATTCTAAACCCTCCACATGAGGTACTAATTTGCAATTAACAACTGATTGGCTGTTTGACTGCATATATACCCTGTTGTACCATTGCTTTCATTGCATTTGAAAAAGACTTTGTGTCGAAACGTCATGTATCTGTGACTTGAGGAGGAATAAAGCTCTGCATCATTTATCTGCACCTGGTTTGCTGCCATACTTTTCTCTACATACTTGGATTACTTTGGAAATTATTTGGATCAATTTCCTTGTGGCGATTGCAAGTTACCAGTTCATCCCTTATTGGGTTAAGGTTGTGCTGTCTGCAACTCTGCTTCTCTTTGCTAGTCTATCACCCAAGTTACAGCCTCTACTAAAGGCAATGGAATGTCTTGGTGTGAGAACTTCTGAAAGATCGCTGTGTAAAATATCCAAATAAGAAGTCCATCTCGTCTCTGGGCTATAGCAAAATCAAGGGCATTTGTCACCATTGTTTCAGCATACCCATTTTAGCTGATTCTTTTCTAAAACTACCCTCATCTAAGCAATTCCTTCTGAGTCTCAGAAATTGGCTTTTAGGAATACCTCTTTTGGGGGGTTGGATGGAAATTCTCCCAACCAAGAAGATTGTCGGTGGCTGTGGGTTTTCGGAAAGCCGTAGTCATGAGGACTTCATTTCTACTCCTCTTGATCTGAAGATCCAAGAACATAATAGTTAATCCATGAATTTCAGAGGTAAACCTTAGGGCCAAAGAGTTCATATTGAGGATGTTAAGGAAATCAGAGAAAGAAGATGAAAATCCTGACAGGCTGTCATCTACTGAATATATCTTAGCCAAAGTGGGATATTGGACGTCCAGACCGCATTCTTGTCCATAAACACAATAGTCGCCTCTCACTAGCCCAGGAATAAGTTGGCGTTAGCAGGGTCACGTGGGTTCCCCATGGCGGTAACCTTGAGCTCATGGTAGAATCTGTTGTTCAAGAGAAAAAAGTTGTATTCTAGAACAAATGCTTGTAGCTGGAGAACAAACTCATTACGGGGTGAAAAGTGAGTACAGCTCTGTTGTAGGAAGAAAGAGACAGCTTCATAGCCTGTAGAATGAGGAATAGAACTTTAAAGCACCTCACCATACAGGCGAGCGAGCTTGGTGTTCTCTGGGATAGATACTCCCTCAAGACGTCCGTGGTATCCCAAACGCAGGGGAGTGCTAAAGCAAAAGGGCGTAAGACTGTCATGATATATGCTGGAATTTTGACAAAGACCGTTAATACCTGTGCACCTGGTTTGGGACCCAGTGGATTTGTCTTGGGGTCTGGGCCTGCTTTTGGAGTGGTTTAAGTTTTTGGAGCATTTTTGTAATTTTTCCTCTGAGGAATGGGTGTTTTTTCTGCGGTCTCTGTTGTGGGCGTCATTAGGATTGCACGGTGTGTGTTCTTTTGATGTCTACTTTAGGGGTGTGACTTTGGTCGGCGGTTTTTCCATCCCATTTTAGATCAGAGGTTCCCAAACTTTTTTGCCCCATAGACCACTTGCCGATTTTTCTGTTTTTCATAGACCCCCTGCCTGCCTAAGGTTGGCTGCACATGATCGGGTCGGATTCCACAATCGGGAGCCTTTAGCAGAATCCAACCCTGTGCCCAGCTGGCATCCACGCATACATGTCATTACTTCTTCTTTTCTGTACGGATAGTCCACATGGCTTGTTGTTGAACATTACAGATTTTTTTTAAAACCTCTGCTTTTCCCACTTCATCGCCTAGTGATGATGCGGAACCTGCGACCTTTTCGCAATGTCAACTGCGGAAGGACCATGGGTAGGACGGCTTCCAGTGACCACGACATGGAAAGCTGCTTAAAAATAGAACATGCTGTAGTGTTGGCTCCTCAAGCAGAAAATTGCAATTGATTTCTGATCATGTACAGGAAAAAGCATTTTTCAATAGCATGTTATGGGCAGTATTTTCTGCAGAATCCTAACAGCAGACGCCCGCTCCAGATTCCGCAATCCAAATCCATACGTGTACAGCCGGCCTAATATTGAATTCCCCTTACCTTATTAGAGTCAAATGGGTTTTTCACTGCTGACACGGTGCTGCTCACTTAGGGTTTTTGTAGAGTGGATAACTGTAAAAAAAAGAAAAACATGTATAATTTTTATTCAGATTTTTATTGAAAAGACACAAAATGCAAATAAATATTTGAATTTGGGACAAAACAAATCAGAACCTAGTAAAGTGTTTACATAAAATTAGTACACAAATAATGCTGTTAATGGGAGGGATGGCTACGTTCTGATGCTCTGATAGCAATTGTTCAATATTTGGCTTCATATTAGTGAGGTATAGTCTCAAATCTCTACCTCCAGTGATTTGCAGTCAATTTCTTTTCTTTGTAAGAAGGTTGGCGACTGCACTAAAATCTCTTTCCATGAGGTATGAAGATGGAAAAGCTATCAAAAACTGTCTTGCGATAGTCCATAATGCAGGATAAGCAACAAATACACACACGATGCGTTGCTGATAGTATGAAAACTTGTAAAAACTTGCACATGAACATAGCACACCGCAAAGCAGATAGTGACAGTTCACTCAAAATTTCTTGGGCTCTGGCAGATCCCATAAAATGCACAGTAGAAACTTTATAGGTAAATTTGCTACTGTGCAGGTCTGTTATATCTATCACCAGAGCCCAAGTAAAGAGATAAGTAATTGCTATATCTCTTATAAGTATTATATACACACAATCTGTGTAAGGTGTACTATGTAATTTACAGAGCACCTAAATGTTGATGACCTTGCCAAATGGGGGTCACTCACATGGACCCCATTTGCATCTCGTGTACCCTCAAATATTTTTCTTGCTGACATGGCCCCTCAGCAAATCAAAATCAAACCCTGGGGGTCCATATGGACAACTTTGGGAACCAGTGCTATAGATGGTCATTTTTGGCTGGCCCGTGCCGTTGCACCTTGGTCTCATTTGGTTGTGGCAAAGGGCTAGGGGGGTTGTCTCTGTGCCCGTCTGGTGGTGTATTTCTGTACTTTTGTATTTGTTTGGTATTTATCAGCCCTTATTTTGATATTTTAGACAGGTATAATAAAAGTTAGATACTTTTTAAATTGCAGTCAGATGTTTGCATGAGAATATCTAAGTGTGACAAAATACAAAACATACTGACATATACCATATTTGAGCAGCTGTAAAGGTAACGTAGTACTATTGTGTTTTGGTTAGTAACAACAATCAATTAAGATTTAGTTGCATTAGTTTAATTAGCCAGCCCTATTACTGAAAAATGTGATAATCTAGACAGTCTATATCTTTTACTAACTAATCCCTCATCAGTAGTATGAATGGGCAAATAAAACCATCCTGTTAGCCATGCCCATTGACACTACATGAGGCTTACCATTTGGCCTTGCCCAATTATCTGCATCTCTATTGAAGAGTGTGTGTTCAAGGCTTACTGTTTATGGCAGACCATCATGTGGCAACACAAAGCATGGTTAAGACTGCATGACCTAGGCCTCTAGACAACTTGTCATCTAAAGAGCAGGACATCGTATACTTTGGCCCAATATTTCTATTGTCTTATCATGTACGTCGTCCCACAAATTGTACATGTTTATTAAGTATCCTACTGCAATCTCCCTAGAGGGTGATTCACAAACAGAGTCACCACATTATTTGTGTCTACCACGCATGTACATTTTGACCAGGAGGGATAACGGCCTGCAGTGACACTTTTACCAGGCAGAGGAGATGGCATGATGAACCACAGTTCATAAGTGAGTAAGGACCAGCCAGGGGTCACTGAGCTATGTTCTAACCATTGTTGGGGCAGTTGTTCTGTAGTGTTTTTGTGACAACTCAGGGGCATCAGGAATTTTATTAAACCATGACCTGATCTCCATAATGAGGAGTATGCACACAGGGCATAGATGAGGATGCTATAGAAGCACGAGCATAAATTTAACAATTTTCAAACTTTTTGCGTCATTGAATGCTACAAGTATTTTGTAATATTTAACAAACTTATTGTCCAAATTAGTTTCCAACATATTATTCAAGCCCCAAACTCTTGGTACTGTGATCATAAGTAAAAGGATATGTATGGTTCCGAGGGGTATTTGGTTCTTTTTTGGGGGTGGAGACTCACATACAGTGATTGATATGGACCTTGTGGACTTATCTTTTCCTTTCAATTTAACTGAAGTGGCAGTTGTCAACTACATCTAGTATGGTCCATGAAATCTCGTTTCCATACTTTTTCTTATATGTCCTTTTGTGGACCACCCAATCATCTGAAAACAAAACTATGTGACTATTCCTTTGAGTCTGGATCTGAAATTGAGGAAAATACACATTTATGAGTGACAGTTAACTCCTAACATAAAGCACTCATGTAGGAAGTGAGATTCTTATGCTGGGACTGGAGAAAGAATATGCCTGTTACAGGGGCTCTATCAAACAAAACCTCAGAGGGGCTCAATTCAGTCTCATGATTAGGCACAGGTCTGACTGAGTAAAGGGCTAATAAAATGTGTACCTCTGTTTTCTGTGATTTCCTTTACACCGTATATATACATATTCATAACACATTCATAACTACTTCATTTCACAATCTCTTAGCTGTCGTTTTGGCATTGACATTTTCATTTATTTTATTTTATAAACCACGGCTATATCTGAGAAGAAGACTATGCAGTCAATCTGCAGTCACTGAAATAGATAGTCTGGCCCTGAAGTAACAACGAGGAGGTACTTTGACCAATTTGCCTAGATTGTGATGGATGCATACCATGCAGAAATGTACAAACTGGATCTCAGCTGTGTTAAAGGCCGCCTGCAGACGGGCGGGTCGGATCCGGCGTCGAGAATTCTCCCCGCGGGAGCCGACCCCAGCGCCTGCAGGGAGGAGCGCGTACTCACCCGCTCCTGGCGGCCCCGGCTCTTTCATGTGCCGGCTGCCGGGCAGCCGGCACATGCGCAGACCGGAGCCGGCGGCCGGGTGAGTGACATTTCTGTGCAAGGCTCTGCGAGCCCCGCACAGAAATAGGACATGCCGCGCTTTGTTTGCCGCACGACATTTCGTGCGGCCAAACCGCGGCCGTCTGCATAGGAGTGCGTATTGTAATGCACTCCTATGCAGGCTTTTAGTGGCGGAAATCCCGTGGATAATCCCGCCGCGGGATTTCCGCCCGTGTGCAGGCGGCCAAACCCTGAAGAAAGCCAAGTTGAAGGCACTTAAAGGGGTTGTCCCGCGCCGAAACTGTTTTTTTTTTTTTTTTCAACCCCCCCCCCCCCCGTTCGGCGCGAGACAACCCCGATGCAGGGGTTACAAAAGAACACCGGACAGCGCTTACCTGAATCCCCGTGCTCCGGTGACTTCTTACTTACCCGGTGAAGATGGCCGCCGGCATCTTCTCCCTCCGTGGACCGCAGGGCTTCTGTGCGGTCCATTGCCAATTCCAGCCTCCTGATTGGCTGGAATCGGCACGTGACGGGGCGGAGCTACACGGAGCTACACGGAGCCCCATTGAGAAGATAAGAAGACCCGGACTGCGCAAGCGCGTCTAATTTGGCCATTAGACGGCGAAAATTAGACGGCAACCATGGAGACGAGGACGCCAGCAACGGAACAGGTAAGTGAAAAACTTTTTATAACTTCTGTATGGCTCATAATTAATGCACAATGTACATTACAAAGTGCATTAATATGGCCATACAGAAGTGTATAGACCCACTTGCTGCCGCGGGACAACCCCTTTAACTACACATTACCTCCTTGGATTGATAGGTTAGCTCATGGCTCAAGTGTGACATCTTTTAGTAGAGAGTGTGGAGGAGGCAAAGGAGATAAGCAACAAAGAGATATCCACACCCATTCTGGGTGCAACCAGGTTAACAGCCATTACCTCAATCTAGGAGAGTCTGGCTACTGTGTTTACTCTCCTCAGGAGTTACATCCCTGATGTGAGCCTGGAACTTAATGATAACTACCTGTGTGGGAAGAGATAAAACCTTGTACAACAAAGACTGTGCTTGTACATTCTGTACTGGCTTACCGGATGATCAAACTAAATTTCCACTGCATCACAAAGGTGTGAAATCAAATGAGATTCCAAAAGCGTACCTTGAGTCGGTGTCAACACTAAGTCGTACCTTCAAGCGAGTCGTACACATTGTAGCAAGGGCTATACATTCGAACCTAATTTGATATAGTCCCAGGAAGGTAGTGGTTTATCTTTCTATTATCAATGTAGGTTATCAGTACATAGCCTGCTCTGCTTGCCCATCATTATGATAATCTGAACAAACCACAAAAAAGCTCAAAACCTGTATGAGAAACTGGTTGATGTTTAACATGCTCAAATGCAATCATGTTGGCATAGGACATTTTCTTGTTCTGTGGGCTCTAGTGATTTTAAACACAGAGCATTTTATTAGGCTACTCAGTGGTTACTGTGACCCCTCACCCCTCTTTGAATCCAAGCAAAAATAATATTGCGGAATTCAACATAGTTACTTTTATGGCCCCCAACTGTAGCAAGGTATGAATCGTTAGTTTAAATGCTGCCTCTTGTCTGGGTCATCAGGGGCTACTGAGGCATAAGAGAAAACACAGCCCCTTCCTTGAGGTTCACCAAGGCATGTGGGTATTAACAGTTTCACAATTTCTGTCTTGCTAATCACCCATAGCATTTATGGGCCCTGAGTACCAGACCCCTTGTACCCAAGGGGCCCAATGTTGTCTATTACCAACAGAAGTGATCCACAACTATTGGCTAATATTACTTACTGCTCCCTGTTGCCACGTCCTCCTTATTTCCAGGCACCACTGCACACAGAGTTGTGCAAGGATCCTCTGTGTGACCAGTAATTTCCAACATTTAGGAGGAACTCGGAGCAAGCAATACCAAAGGGAATGCCTAGTCATGGACTAACAATGGCTCCCCCTCAGTATAGGCGAAGAATAGCTGTTTGATGGCATTCTACCACACTGCAATAGCCCAGATTGGGGTTGCAAGCTAAGTTCCTATTGAAAGCAATGAAAATGTTGCCATATGGCTCATCAGTTTCTAATTGTGTCTGTACTATTGAGTAACATTATATGACTGGTATCATTTGACGTATTAGCTAGCTCTGAAGTCTGAATGTATACCGCAATGTTTATTTATAAAAATCTGTATCATACCATCAAAACTCACTTTTTATGCTTCTTGCTACACATAAATGTACTGCAACCCTCCCTTTTCTAGACAAGTTTATAGCACTACTTATCCTGAGCTTCCAAGTTCATGTATGGAATGCCTGAGCTTCAGTGAAGAATGACACTTAAAATATGCAAAGGCATAGGGAAAAGGGAACAGAAAGTGAGGATGAATTTCTGCAAAATAAAGTGATAGGAGCAGATTTTGGCTTTTATATGATGAAGCATAACAATAATATCTGAAAAGTAGGTTGACTAATTCTCAAATAGCACCATCCAATACCCTCGAACTGATTTTCAGGATTAAATACAGAAAACGTATCATTCCCTACTTGCTCTTATCTGCATCTTCCTCTCTGGTTTTATATAATGGCAACTATTATAATTATTTGAGCCTGTACTTAATTTGTCTGATTTACTAGTTCTGTAGCTTCCATTTATTTATCATACATTTGCATAAGCATAGGATAAATGAAAAATATACTGAAAACTTTGTTTGCTGCACCCATAGATGCCATATTGGGTTTGTCTTTTGGCTGTCCTCCTATAGAGAGTGTGCCTAGGAATGCTTGTGTATGAAAAACCATCATGTGGAAGCATGAGTATGGCAGGTGTGAAGCGTACAAGAGTGCATAATCCTGCTGTATTTAATGCAAGCTATTTGTATGCCCTATCTCCGCACACAGTGTAGATACCCGGAGGCAGAGCTACAAAGGTGTTATTAAAATTACTTTGGCCTCCAATTCTTCTGGAAGAGTCTTTACTCCTGCAAAATGAATCTAGAGGCAACATTCATAGGCCTTTTGAGGTCTGTGTAAGTGGATCGCAACCTCCTAAATCACTGCAGTGGCCCCATTAACTTGTCACATACTTCTAGTACCAAAGAGATTGGGATAACCTGGAAATAGAATAGAATATTAGCAGGTGCTTGTGTTGATGTTTTCGCTATTATTTTAAAGTTCTCCTTGATGAATCTTCCAATCTGTGCACAAGATCCTATAGGGCCATACCCACATTTAACAAGCAAATTGACTAATGGGAGCTTTACCTACATTTTCAGAATCTCCCTAGTTTCACTTCCATTAATTCCAATTGCTCTTGAAATCTGCCCCTATCTTTCCTCCCTTTCCCAATTTAGTGGAAGGAATGAATGTAGCTGTATTTGAAATTATTTTGATTGTCGTGTGGGGGTGCTAACAGGGGAGTTGCATTAATTTGTGCTCAATGCAGAATTTCTATGCATTTCATGACCTTTGAAGTCCCACAACATGTCTTAAAAGCTATAATATGCAAGGTCTCTGACACCATAAATCTACCCACAATGGAAATGTGATATCCTTTAAGCATATTGATGCTATTAATTTAATTCTGTTTGCTATGCACTCATCAGGTTTGTCGAGTGCATAATTATCCCCATTATTTATTATTAACCATCCAGCTTTCCGGAGGCAATTTTATTCAGCTTTCTACACAGTACAGGATTTTGCTCTCAGTATCTGTTTCTCAGAACCTTAACCTTACATCTCCACCCCTTTAAGTCTGGCTAACTGTTTATTTTTCACATTTGAAATCTAATAGTCTAACAGAGCATATCTATATATATATAAAGCTGAAAGCCCTCACTGACTCACTGACTCACTCACTGACTGACTCGCCAAAAGTTCTCCAACTTCCCGATGTCGTAGAAACATGAATTTTGGCACAAGCATAGATTATCTCCAAAATAGGAAAAGTAATTGGGTCCCAACTCGATTATTCAATTCTAGCGCAAAAGAATTGGCATCGAAATTTTGCGTACGGAATCTAAATATCTCACTTCCCAATGTCATAGAAACTTAAAATTTGGCACGAGCATTGAATATGTCATAAATAGGAAAAGCTAATCGGTCCCAACTCGATTATTCAATTTTATGCGCAAAAGAATTAGCGTCCAAATTTTACGTACGGAATCTAATTTTCTCGCTTTCCGGTGTCATAGAAACGTGAAATTTGGCATGAGCATTGATTATGTCATAAATAGGAAAAGCTAATGGGTCCCAACTCGATTATTCAATTCTAGCGCAAAAGAATTGGCGTCGAAATTTTACGTGCGGAATGTAATTTTTTCACTTTCCTGTGTCATAGAAACGGGAAATTTGGCACGAGCATTGATTATGTCATAAATAGGAAAAGCTAATGGGTCCCAACTCGATTATTCAATTCTATGCGCAAAAGAATTAGCGTCCAAATTTTACATGCGGAATGTAATTTCTTCACTTTCCGGTGTCATAGAAACAGGAAATTTGGCACGAGCATTGAATATGTCATAAATAGGAAAAGTTCATAGGTCCCAACTCGATTATTCCATTCTAGCGCAAAAGAATTAGCGTCCAAATTTTACGTACAGAATCTAATTTTCTCACTTTCCGGTATCATAGAAACGTGAAATTTGGCACGAGCATTGATTATGTCATAAATAGGTAAAGCTAATGGGTCCCAACTGCATTATTCAATTCTATGCACAAAAGAATTAGCGTCCAAATTTTACGTACATAATCTAAATCTCTCACTTCTAGAGATGAGCGAACGTACTCGTCCGAGCTTGATATTCGTGCGAATATTAGGGTGTTCGGGATGCTCGTTACTCGTAACGAGTACCACGCGGTGTTCCGGTTACTTTCAGTTTCCTCTCTGAGACGTTAGCGCGCTTTTCTGGCCAATTGAAAGACAGGGAAGGCATTACAACTTCCCCCTGTGACGTTCAAGCCCTATACCACCCCCCTGCTGTGAGTGGCTGGGGCGATCAGATGTCACCCAAGTATAAAAATCGGCCCCTCCCGCGGCTCGGCTCAGATGCCTTGTGAGTTAGCTGAGGGACAGTGGTATCATGCTGGAGCTGCTGTAGGGAGAGCGTTAGGAGTTAGTGTAGGCTTCAAGAACCCCAACGGTCCTTCTCAGGGCCACATCTAATAGTGTGCAGTACTGTGTTAGCACTGTATTTTTTTTTTTTTTTTTTAAATTGGATCTGCAGAGCATTGCGCCCTGCAATAGGGACAGAAGTGGTGGTTAGGCAGGGAGAGTGTTAGCAGTGAGTGTAGGCTTCAAGAACCCCAACGGTCCTTTCTAGGGCCACATCTATCCGTGTGCAGTACTGTCCAGGCTGCTGTTAGCAGTGTTGCATTTTTTTTTTCTCTCAAAACCGGCTGTGCAGACCATTGCACCCGGCATTAATACTACAGGGATAGAATTGTGTAGGCAGGGCCAGAAGACATACATTATTCATTGAATAGACGCAGTGTGGCTTGTCCTTTGAAAAACAAGGGAAAAAATTCTATTTCGCCTGCCTCTGACAGTCCTCAGGGCTCTGGGTACGTGTGTGCTGCGTGCAGAACGTTAAAAAAAATCAGACGCAGCCAGCTACGTTTTACTGCAGGCTTGCGCCAATTTCTTTCCTGCATGGGAAATCCCTGATCTGCTGGAGCGAATAACTTTGCATCATTGCAGTTCTCTGACACATTTGCAGGGCCACAACACAGTTATTAAACTTAGTAGTATTCATTGAATACACGCAGTGTGGCTTGTCCTTTGAAAAACAAGGGAAAAAATTCTATTTTGGCTGCAGGCTTGCGCCAATTTCTTTCCTGCATGGGAAATCCCTGATCTGCTGGAGCGAATAACTTTGCATCACTGCAGTTCTCTGACACATTTGCAGGGCCACAACACAGTTATTAAACTTAGTAGTATTCATTGAATACACGCAGTGTGGCTTGTCCTTTGAAAAACAAGGGGAAAAATTCTATTTTGGCTGCAGGCTTGCGCCAATTTCTTTCCTGCATGGGAAATCCCTGATCTGCTGGAGCGAATAACTTTGCATCACTGCAGTTCTCTGACACATTTGCAGGGCCACAACACAGTTATTAAACTTAGTAGTATTCATTGAATACACGCAGTGTGGCTTGTCCTTTGAAAAACAAGGGAAAAAATTCTATTTTGGCTGCAGGCTTGCGCCAATTTCTTTCCTGCCTGGGAAATCAAATCACTGGTAATACACCATGCTGAGGGGTAGGGGTAGGCCTATAGGACGTGGACGCGGGCGAGGACGCGGAGGCCCAAGTCAGGGTGTGGGCACAGGCCGAGCCAGTGCGGTGGCCAGGGGTAGAGGCAGGGCCAGACCGAATAATCCACCAACTGTTTCCCAAAGCGCCCCCTCGCGCCATGCCACCCTGCACAGGTCAAGGTGCTCTACGGTGTGGCAGTTTTTCACAGAGACGCCTGACGACCGACGAACAGTGGTGTGCAACCTTTGTCGCGCCAAGATCAGCTGGGGAGGCACCACCAACAGCATGCGCAGGCATATGATGGCCAAGCACCCAACAAGGTGGGACGATGCCCGTTCACCGCCTCCGGTTTGCACCACTGCCTCTCCCCCTGTGCCCCAACCTGCCACTGAGATCCAACCCCCCTCTGAGGACACAGGCACTACCGTCTCCTGGCCTGCACCCACACCCTCACCTCCGCTGTCCTCGGCCCCATCCAGCAATGTCTCTCAGTGTAGCGTCCAGACGTCGCTAGCGCCACAGTTTGAGCGCAAGCGCAAGTACGACGCCACGCACCCGCACGCTCAAGCGTTAAACGTGCACATTGCAAAATTGATCAGCCTAGAGATGCTGCCGTATAGGCTTGTGGAAACGGAGGCTTTCAAAAGCATGATGGCGGCGGCTGCCCCGCGCTACTCGGTTCCCAGTCGCCACTACTTTTCCCGATGTGCCGTCCCAGGCCTGCACGACCACGTCTCCCGCAACATTGTACGCGCCCTCACCAACGCGGTTACTGCCAAGGTCCACTTAACAACGGACACGTGGACAAGCACAGGCGGGCAGGGCCACTATATCTCCCTGACGGCACATTGGGTGAATTTAGTGGAGGCTGGGACAGAGTCACAGCCTGGGACCGCTCACGTCCTACCCACCCCCAGAATTGCGGGCCACAGCTCGGTGGTGGTATCTGCGGCGGTGTATGCTTCCTCCACTAAAGCACCTTCCTCCTCCTCCTCCTCCAACGCAACCTCTGTCTCGCAATCAAGATGTGTCAGCAGCACGTCGCCAGCAGTCGGTGTCACGCGGCGTGGCAGCACAGCGGTAGGCAAGCGTCAGCAGGCCGTGCTGAAACTACTCAGCTTAGGAGAGAAGAGGCCCACGGCCCACGAACTGCTGCAGGGTCTGACAGAGCAGACCGACCGCTGGCTTGCGCCGCTGAGCCTCCAACCGGGCATGGTCGTGTGTGACAACGGCCGTAAGCTGGTGGCGGCTCTGCAGCTCGGCAGCCTCACGCACGTGCCATGCCTGGCCCATGTCTTTAATTTGGTGGTTCAGCGCTTTCTAAAAAGCTACCCCCACTTGTCATACCTGCTCGGAAAGGTGCGCCAGCTCTGCGCACATGTCCGCAAATCCCACACGCACGCTGCCACCCTGCGGACACTGCAACATCGGTTTAATCTGCCAGTGCACCGACTGCTGTGCGACGTGCCCACACAGTGGAACTCTACGCTCCACATGTTGGCCAGACTCTATGAGCAGCGTAGAGCTATAGTGGAATACCAACTCCAACTTGCGCGGCGCAGTGTGAGTCAGCCTCCTCAATTATTTACAGAAGAGTGGGCCTGGTTGGCAGCCATCTGCCAGGTCCTTGGAAAATTTGAGGAGTCTACCCAGGTGGTGAGCGGCGATGCTGCAATCATTAGCGTCACCATTCCTCTGCTATGCATCTTGAGAAGTTCCCTGCAAAGCATAAAGGCAGACGCTTTGCGCTCGGAAACAGAGCCGGGGGAAGACAGTATGTCGCTGGATAGTCAGAGCACCCTCCTGTCTATATCTCAGCGCGTTCAGGAGGAGGAGGAGGAGCATGAGGAGGATGAGGAGGAGGGGGAAGAGACAGCTTGGCCCACTGCTGACGGTACCCATGCTGCTTGCCTGTCATCCTTTCAGCGTGTATGGCCTGAGGAGGAGGAAGAGGAGGAGGAGGAGGATCCTGAAAGTGATCTTCCTAGTGAAGACAGCCATGTGTTGCGTACAGGTACCCTGGCACACATGGCTGACTTCATGTTAGGATGCCTTTCTCGTGACCCTCGCGTTACACGCATTCTGGCCACTACGGATTACTGGGTGTACACACTGCTCGACCCACGGTATAAGGAGAGCCTTTGCACTCTCATTCCCGAAGAGGAAAGGGGTTCGAGAATGATGCTATACCACAGGGCGCTGGTGGACAAACTGATGGTCAACTTCCCATCCGACAGCGCTAGTGGCAGAAGGCGCAGTTCCGAGGGCCAGGTAGCAGGGGAGGCGCAGAGATCAGGCAGCATGTACAGCGCAGGCAGGGGAACATTCTCCAAGGCCTTTGCCAGCTTTATGGCTCCCCAGCAAGACTGTGTCACCGCTCCCCAGTCAAGGCTGAGTCTGCGGGAGCACTGTAAAAGGCTGGTGAGAGAGTACGGAGCCGATCGCACAACCGTCCTCCGTGACGCCTCTGCCACCTACAACTACTGGGTGTCGAAGCTGGACACGTGGCCTGAACTCACGCTGTATGCCCTGGAGGTGCTTGCTTGTCCTGCGGCTAGCGTCTTGTCAGAGAGTGTGTTTAGTGTGGCTGGGGGAATCATCACGGATAAGCGTACCCACCTGTCAACCGACAGTGCCGACAGGCTTACACTCATCAAGATGAACAAAGCCTGGATTTCCCCAGACTTCTCTTCTGCACCAGCGGACAGCAGCGATACCTAAGCAATACGTATTATGCACCCGCGGATGGAAGCATCGTTCTCTCTCACCATCCAAAACGGGGACATTTCTGCTTCATCAATCTGTGTATAATATTCCTCCTCCTCCTCCTCCTGCTCCTCCTCCTGAAACGTGACGTAATCACGCCGAACGGGCAATTTTTCTTAGGGCCACAAGGCTCACTCATATAACTTTTCTAAACAATTTTTATACGTTTCAATGCTCTTAAAAGCGTTGAAACTTTAACTTGAACCAATTTTTCGTTCAACTGGGCTGCCTCCAGGCCTAGTTACCACTTAAGCCACATTAACCAAAGCGATTAATAGGTGTCACCTGCCCTCTTGGTTGGCCATGGCCAATTTTTTGGATGTACATTAGTACTGTTGATACAGCAATTTTTGTGGCCCCTCGCCTACAGTGTAATCATAGCAATTTCTATGTTCTTCGCCTGCACTCATGGTACAGAAAGGTGTGTGGGGTTGGCCTACACTTTAGCTACATAAATGTAACTTGTGCCTTGTCTATACTGCAGCTACTGAAATGGAACGAAGACTGCGCTCGCACTATACTGCTGCTTCGGAATTGTTACTGGGGCCTGTCTTGAGTGCTACTATTACTGAAATGGAACTAATACTGTGCTCCCCCTATAATGCTGCTAGTTATATGTTAGTGGGGCCTGTCCTAATGCTACGGCTGAAATGTTACTAATTATGGGCTCTGCCTATACCGCTGCTAATGGTATGTCTCTGGGGTGTGGAAACAGAGGCTTCCCAAAGACATGATGGCGGCGAGGCCATTTCCCACCAGCGCTGTTACTGTTAAGGTGCATATAACCACAGACTCGTGGAGAGGACACGTAGTGCCTCAAAAACATCCCCCGCCACAGCCCACTTAATCCTGGCCACATTCCGAAAACCAACAAAATAAAACCGCGCTACTAGGTCCGCAGTCACCAACACATTACCACCAACGCGGTTACTGTTAAGGTACATATTACCAGTCTGACTGGGGCATGCAGTGTGGGCCGAAGCCCACCTGCATTAAGCACGACATTACTACCTCAGCTGTGTTGGGCAATGCAATGGGATATTTTTATGTACCGCCGGTGGCTTCCTGGCACCCACCCATGCTGTGGGTCCACAGAGAATTATAAATGCATCTGAAAGCACATCTAAAGAACCCCAGTCAGACTGGGGCATGCAGTGTGGGCCGAAGCCCACCTGCATTAAGCACGACATTACTACCTCAGCTGTGTTGGGCAATGCAATGGGATATTTTTGTGTATCGCCGGTGGGTTCCAGGGAGCCACCCATGCTGTCGGTCGACAGGGACTTCACAATAGGGAGTTGTACCTGCCTGTGTCTATGAATTAAAAAGCCGGGTCTGACTGGGGCATGCAGAGACACCTTGACAGAATGAATAGTGTGTGGCATATAGGTTCCCCATTGCTATGCCCACGTGTGCAGCTCCTGATGGCGGTGGCACAGGATTCTATTTCTCATTGCTTCTGTACAGCATTGTGGGCTATCGCCCCGCCCCTTTTAAAGAGGGTCGCTGCCTAGCCGTGCCAACCCTCTGCAGTGTGTGCCTGCGGTTCCTCCTCATGGCAGACGCACTTCTAAATAGACATGAGGGTGGTGTGGCGTGAGGGCAGCTGAAGGCTGCGCAGGGACACTTTGGTGTGCGCTGTGGGGGGAGGGGGGGCGGTTGGGCAGCATGTAACCCAGGAGAAGTGGCAGTGGAGTGTCATGCAGGCAGTGATTGTGCTTTGTTGGAGGTAGTGTGGTGCTTAGCAAAGGTATGCCATGCTAATGAGGGCTTTTCAGAAGTAAAAGTTTTTGGGAGAGGGGGGGGGGGCACTCTTGCCGCTATTGTGGCTTAATAGTGGGACCTGTGAACTTGAGATGCAGCCCAACATGTAGCCCCTCGCCTGCCCTATCCGTTGCTGTGTCGTTCCCATCACTTTCTTGAATTGCCCAGATTTTCACACAAGGAAACCTTAGCGAGCATCGGCGAAATACAAAAATGCTCGGGTCGCCCATTGACTTCAATGGGGTTCGTTACTCGAAACGAACCCTCGAGCATCGCGAAAAGTTCGTCCCGAGTAACGAGCACCCGAGCATTTTGGTGCTCGCTCATCTCTACTCACTTCCCAATGTCATAGAAACATGAAATTTGGCACGAGCATTGATTGTGTCATAAATATGAAAAGTTAATGGGTTCCAACTCGATTATTCAATTCTATGCCAAATTTTATGTACGTAATCTAATTCTTTCACTTCCTGATGTCATTTTATATAAAGGAAACGTCGCATGGTTACCTCCAAGTGGTGTTTCCTGGGTAACGCAGAGAACTATGCAAAATGGTGAACATATGTTTTTCCGGTATCTCTAAAGTAACCACGACTTTATAAGATTTTCCGTGTGAACACCAGATAAACACCAGTACGAAATTAACTCGGGTGAAGCTGGGTATATCAGCTAGTCTCATATATAACACAAACCGGAGCCCTTCACACACAGTCACACAAAAATTCACAAAAATAGTGTGTAGGAAAGTCACACATTTTTAGTTCCCATTGCACAAACATCTTTAAATCACTTTCTTCCCACCTGATTCATACTTACATGCACCAGTTTATGTTCGACTGTGAAATCTACTCCTAAGATGACAGCCCCTCCCTTTTGCCATTAATTTTATCTCTGAAGTCACAATGTATTAAATTATATGCTCTCTCACATGGGAATAACAGTCTTATTATAAAATTAGTGTTTCAGCATTAGAACACCACGATTAATGCAAAATCTGCAATACACACTGAATATGCTGCACAAGCAGTTTCCCCTGAGACCTGTACATCACTATGTTACAGAAAACTAAAGCTGACAGCCCCTTCCTTTGGTATTCACTCTTGTCTCTCTTTGAGAAGATAAGAGTCTCTGAGAACCAAACATAATATCTATTTCAGCACTGCTACATCTGTTTATTGGTAATTGTAGTGATACCTCTCTCCGAGTGTCTAAGTAGCACTGAAACTATTAATTCATCTCTATTTAAGAATAGAATATGAGAATGCCCCTTCCCTCCTTGCAGATCCACATTACACAAAACATTAATAGCTTTTTACAAAGCATAATTGCAGGAAACGGTCAAAAAGTGTACAGAGATCGGTAGGAAAGCCCTACACACCACAGATCTAAGTGTCTGCGCAGTATCAACCATTTCAACCGCTCAATGCCGCTGACAATCCTCAAAAGTCAATATATGGCCGATTTCCACTTGCACAATAGTTCAGGCAATCTTCTGGATTCATACCAGCTCTTTTTAACATTGCTTGACATTCTTTTAACTGCATTTTTAAACCCATTATCACTCAACAATCCCCAATGTTCACAGGTAAATTTCCTCCATTCCACAAAACATCCAAAAGACCCTTTGGCCACATGCCTACTTGTTTAAGCATCTTTTCATACCTTCTGACTGCGTTTTTGCACTTTCTCTTCCACCAGCTGCCTGGTCATCTTCCAAACAATGTCCTATTCAGCTTTATTACTTAGCCTGTTCCTCATAGTTTCTGTTTACTGTTGTATTACACAGGAATACTCAAAACAAGTTTTTTTTTTTCATTGACACACGTGCTATACACATGGGGGAACAAACACACTACAAACCTGGGCAGTGCATTATATAGTACACTCCTGGCAATATCTTTATTGTCCTGATCAATCTCAAATTCAGCAGTAAAAAGGAAGACACACCCAGGAGGGCAGGAAAAAAACAAACGCTTCCAACCTTATTCTTTGTGTCAAATAAAATTATTTTTTGTCTACCACAGCAAGAAGAGGATCTTGCACATCCTTTGCTGGATGTACAGTCCTTACAAGAAATGAGCAGTACAAAAATATTTCCTTTGAACAGAAACTACTTTACGCATAATGCAAAGACAAACAATCTCAGGATAATTTACAAAATAATGTCATGTTCTGCTCTCATTTATATTTGCCAAATTCAGTTCACAGTGTGTTGTAGCCTCAGGAATATCAGGGGGAGGCAGAGGGGGGGGGGGGGGGGGTAGGTCAGAAAGACGCCGCTAGCTTTTTTTTTTTTTTTTGCAAAAGCCAAGCATTTCAAAGGAAACAGGCTTTTTAACTATTTGTAAGACGAACCATATAACGTATTAAGTACTTATTAAGAGCATGGCAAATAATTTTGATCACACCATAAACTTTTTCTACCTTTTCCTCTCGGATTCATTCAATTTGCTTCTGAACATTCATTCACTCAGTCTTATCGCCCAGGACCGCTGTTTCACACAGGTACACACAGTTTCTTACTCAAAAACATACTGTCTGTCAGATGCTTTAAAACTGGTGGTCGTATCACAACAATGGTGGCCTTCAAATGCAGCAATCAGGGAAGGCTAATGCATTCAGGGAGGGACAGATAAAACGTAATAATAAAATACGTTTTGTTACCTCTTTTATGGAGCTTCTTAATCCGTCCATTTCAGAATGCAGAAATGCTTCCAGTCAAACATTGAGCATCAATTGTTAGTGCAAATAAAAGATTTGCTAATAGGTATGTCTCCAGGTATCCAAATTAATTCTTTATTTTCTAGCTCAAAGTCGTTTTATGGATCACTCACGCATTGGATGTGATTGGAAGTCATTTGTTTATTCCATTAACAAGAGGAAGTATATATAGAAAAGACATTTACAACAAGGCTAAAACACACCTCACTTGTAATAATTATAATAATGTATTATAATTAATTTATTCACATTGGTTAATACCATAGAACTAAACATAGGACAGTGACGACCCAAGGCCCATTTACATGGGCAGATGATCACTCAAAGATCGCTCAAACAACAGTTTGAGTGACAGCTTTGAGCAATCATTTTGCATAAATTTTTAAGTAGCTACTCAGCTACTTAAGAGCAATTAAGTGTGCAAATGAAGCCGTAGCTGAAAGCAGTTAATAGCCCGAGGGCTATTATCTGCATTCAGATCCTTAGTTCTCCAGCAGGAAACAATGGTATCAGCACTCCCGTTGGAGAACTGCTGATAAGGCTGACCAACGATTTTTAGGTTGGACTGAATTTAACAATCAGCTAGCAGTGCATGAAAAGTGCATGATGGGCGCGCATTAAGACATGCCGATGATCACTAAAACGATCGTGTTTTTTAGTGATCATCGCTCAGTGTAAATGGGTCTTTTGTTGTTAGACAGTACTTCTCTTAAGCAAATAATGTATAAACAATAATATATAGATGCTTCTTGGGGAACGGGTTGTGCTGACACATAGACCATCAGTCTGGTTTCCTTATCAGTGCAGTACTGGATGTTCTAAACAATCAAGGCCTTTAGAACTGTTAGTCCATATCTGTAAAATTCTTGTTAAAGGAAAATGGCAAGAATAAGAAATGACAGGCTAAAGCATACAAGATGGAAGATGGATACAAAGTGGATTAATATTTACTACCTTGATTGGCATTTGGGGGTCTTGAACAGGTCCTTGCAATGAGATCTTGAAGTGCCATTTGGTTGTCATGGCAGCTCAAGGCCTTCTAAAGGCACCATGGGATAATATTTATTGTGCGGCCTGTTCTAATGGAATGCCTGAAAGGAATACCATATACAACAATAATGAAGGATGGCAGTATATGATTCCTTTATGAGGAATATAAAACAAAGTATAAGTGAAAAATATTTTTTTTCACAGCATTGTAAAAATGAAAGTGTATTAAAGTTAAAAAAAAACAAAAAAAAAACCTTTATCCATATTTAGGCCAAAGTCTGATGAGTGATCTTTTGTGTGCACCTATGTGCTCAAAAAATCACGCCTATTAGAACCATTGGTTTCCTATGAATTGCTCACATGTGCATTTTTTCCAGGCACAAAATACTCGCACCTGTGAAAGATAGGACATGCATGCACAGGAAAGGTCTGTGCTGCGCATAACATCTTGTGATGTAACAGGAAGACGCCTAATCACTGAACACTGTGACATCACTGTCACAGTGTTCAGTGATAAGGGGACTGCATCGAAGTTGAAAGAATCCCCTGCCACAGCTGTCACAGCTGTGGCAGAGAATCACGATGTTCTCCCATTGCTTTCAATGAGGCTACCGCTGCTGCCACCCCATTGAAAGCTATGGGATGCAGGCAACCCCCACAGTGATTTATGGGGAAGGGCTTGAAATATATTAATGAGGTAACCATTGAATTTTTTTTTGCTGATGTCCAGAAAATTCTAAACGAAGTGCCAAAGAAAGACATCATTTACATTACGGGCAATTTCAATTACAGCCAGTCGTCAGCCAGCTAGAAGCAACCATCACAGGAAGATTTGGCCTTGGTGAAATAAATGAAGCAGACGATCGCCTGGTACAAGAAAATTGTCTCAGGATAACAAACTCATGGTTTATGCAACCGAAACGCCAACTGTATATGTGGATATTATCTCCCAATAGCCTCCATTGAAATCAGATTACATCCTGTGCAATCATTATTGGTGAAGTTGCAAAGTCATTGCAATAAAAACCTTTCCTGGCACCAACTGCAGCTCTGATCATAAACTCATCACAGCTAAGGTCAAGATTAAATTCTGTAGCATAAAGAAAGCTGTTCCATTGATAAAAGTTTTACATTATGAAATCCCCCCATCATATACTATTGAGGTAGCAAACAGATTCAAACTGCTTGATATATTAGAAAGGCATCAAGATTAACTATGCCACAATATACAGTCCACAGTTATGGACACAGGCATTACGCATTTCACCTATAAGTAGCAGGCTGTTCCCCTGATTTTTTAAAACTTTTGCCACTGTGTTAATGGGCCAGTTAAGAGACCCAGCGATGCAGTAGAATGCTTTTGGAGGGGGGCCCAAGATAAACTTCTTCACCTGGGTCCAGGGGCCTTTAGTTATGTAGATAGGTACATAGATATGAGATAGACAGATAGATTACATAATGTGTAAGGCTGAAGAAAAAACACATATGTCCATCCAGTTCAGCCTCTTACCCCTCAATGTTGATCCAGAAGAAGGCAAAAAAAACAATGAGGTAGAAGCCAATTTTCCCCACTAAGGCTTCAGTCACCTGAACATTTTTCTTTGTGCACCTATGTGTGCAAAAAAATGTGCTGCACAGATGTGGAAAATGCGCCTGACCGAAGCTCCATGCACATTGCTTTCAATGAGGCAGGTGCTACTGCTGCCCCATTTGAAAGCAATGGGATTCAGCCAACTACCGCAATAATTTTCAGGGAAGAGGTTGAAATATAAGCCCTTCCCTGAAAATCATCCCTCACTGCTGGAAAAAATAAAAAATATATATATACATCACCTCTCCGCCACAGTGCAGCATTCTCTCCTGCTGTGAATTTAAAAATCCCTGCCTATGGAAAGCGCTGTGTCTGATTGCCTGAGCACTCAACCAATAACAAAAAGCACTTAGCCATTCATTGCCATATCCATGCAAAAAAAACACTTGTCTGACTGAGCCGTCATAATGAAAAAATCAAAAGAAAAAAGAGCAATGGCATAATTGGTAGCACCATGTCTATAAAAGTCTGATCTATAAAAGCAGTGCATTATTTACCCTGGACAGTCAACATCATCAGAATAAAATACACAAAAATTTCCATAAAAACTTTTAAAGCAAAGCAATCAAAAATTTAATAGAAATCTAAAATATGACTAATAAAAACTGCAGAATGTCGCCCAAAAAAACAAGCCCTCATCTAGATATATCAACAGGAAAATAAAAAAGTTATATTAAAGATATTTTATAAGTACTGTAGTACCGAAAAAAGAATTTAAAAATTTGGTAGTCATAACTGTAATAACCAACAGAAGACAGTTATGTCATTTCTTCCACAGTGCGAACTCCGTAAAATCATGGTTTCACAGCCCTTTCCCCTGTGTCAGTGGATAAAGCAGCTCTTCAAAGGAAGACTGATGATAGGGTATCAGCAAACAGAATAGTAATGGATAAAGTCCAGAAGATGCCTGGAGCAAGTTGAAGAGAGGGCACTTTTCAAATTCTCAAGCTGTTAAGCAATGCAGAGCACCTTAAAAGAGGGTCTGTACTACACATTGCAATCGCAACAACATCCAGGACCCCCCCCCCTTTCCCCCACACACACCTTTAGTGAATGGAACATGGATCATTGTGATATACATCAGGGTACAGTTGTAAGGAATTAACCCTATTGACATGCCTGACTTTACATGGTTAAAGTCATGAATAGAGATGAGCGAACGTACTCGTCCGAGCTTGATACTCGTTCGAGTATTAGCGTGTTCGAGATGCTCGTTACTAGAGGCGAGTACCACGCGATGTTCGAGTTACTTTCACTTTCATCTCTGAGACGTTAGCGCGCTTTTCCGGCCAATAGAAAGACAGGGAAGGCATTACAACTTCCCCCTGCGACGTTCAAGCCCTATACCACCCCCCTGCAGTGAGTGGCTGGCAAGAACAGGTGTCACCCCAGTATATAAATCGGCCCCTCCCGCGGCTCGCCACAGATGCATTCTGACAGAGATCAGGGAAAGTGCTGCTGGTGCCGGAGCTGCTATAGGGAGAGCGTTAGGAGTTATTTTAGGCTTCAAGAACCCCAACGGTCCTTCTTAGGGCCACATCTGACCGTGTGCAGTACTGTTGAGGCTGCTTTTTGCAGTATTACACAATTTTTTTTTTTTTTGTATATCGGCCGTGCAGAGCATTGCGTCCTCAGTCTGCAGTCATTGTACAGAGTATAGGGGCAGCACTGGTGAGGTAGGGAAAGAGATATTCAGGCTATATAGGCAGTGGGCTTTTTCCAAAAAATTGATCGCCGTCATCCCGCCAGAGGGAAAGAGTATACATAATATTATACGCTGCCTACAGTATCTATCTGCTGGGGGTAGTAGTCGTAATTAATACGCAGCTAAGCGTTACAGCAGGCTTGCGCAAAATTGTTTCCTGGATCTGCTGTCTCTGTTACATGATCGCCGTCATCCCGCCAGAGGGAAAGAGTATACATAATATTATACGCTGCCTACAGTATCTGTCTGCTGTATCAGCTCAGCATTTTAAAAAAATAGAAGCAAAATACTTAAGGCCTACTACTGGCCTTTGGCCACTTGACTGCTTCTGCGCTGTGAATTCCACTAGCTCAGTCATACGCACCTACGTCTCACTACAGGCGTGCGCAAAATTGTTTCCTGGCTCTGCTGTGCGTTCCGTAAGCGAAGTCAGCCTCCAACCACAGGCCAATAAGCGGCACATTTAATTACAGCATTCTGTTTCTGCACTACTGGTAATACAGCATGCTGAGGGGTAGGGGTAGGCCTAGAGGATGTGGACGCGGGCGAGGACGCGGAGGCCCAAGTCAGGGTGTGGGCACAGGCCGAGCTCCTGATCCAGGTGTATCGCAGCCGACTGCTGCGGGATTAGGAGAGAGGCACGTTTCTGGCGTCCTCACATTCATCTCACAATTAATGGGTCCACACGGTAGACCTTTATTAGAAAATGAGCAGTGTGAGCAGGTCCTGTCGTGGATGGCAGAAAGTGCATCCAGCAATCTATCGACCACCCAGAGTTCTGCGCCGTCCACTGCTGCAACTCTGAATCCTCTGGCTGCTGCTCCTCCTTCCTCCCAGCCTCCTCACTCCATTACAATGACACATTCTGAGGAGCAGGCAGACTCCCAGGAACTGTTCCCGGGCCCCTGCCCAGAATGGCCAGCAATGGTTCCTCTCCCACCGGAGGAGTTTGTCGTGACCGATGCCCAACCTTTGGAAAGTTCCCGGGGTCCGGGGGATGAGGCTGGGGACTTCCGGCAACTGTCTCAAGACCTTTCAGTGGGTGAGGAGGACGATGACGATGAGACACAGTTGTCTATCACTCAGGAAGTAGTAAGTGGAGTAAGTCCGAGGGAGGGGCGCACTGAGGATTCGGAGGAAGAGCAGCAGGACGATGAGGTGACTGACGCCACCTGGTTTGCTACGCCTACTGAGGACAGGTCTTCAGAGGGGGAGGCAAGTGCAACAGCAGGGCAGGTTGGAAGAGGCAGTGCGGTGGCCAGGGGTAAAGGCAGGGCCAGACCGAATAATCCACCAACTGCTCAAAGGTCTGGCAGTTTTTCACTGAGAGTGCAGACGACCGACGAACAGTGGTGTGCAACCTGTGTCGCGCCAAGATCAGCCGGGGAGTCACCACCACCAGCCTCACCACCAGCATGCGCAGACATATGATGGCCAAGCACCCCACAAGGTGGGACGAAGGCCGTTCACCGCCTCCGGTTTGCACCGCTGCCTCTCCCCCTGTGCCCCAACCCCCCTCTCAGGACACAGGCACTACCGTTTCCTGGCTTGCACCCACACCCTTACCTCCGCTGTGCTCGGCCCCATCCACCAATGTCTCTCAGCGCACCGTCCAGCCGTCGCTAGCGCAAGTGTTGGAGCGCAAGCGCAAGTACGCCGCCACGCACCCGCACGCTCAATCGTTAAACGTGCACATAGCCAAATTTATCAGCCTGGAGATGCTGTCGTATAGGGTTGTGGAAAGGTATGATGGCGGCGTCGGCCCCGCGCTACTCAGTCCCCAGTCGCCACTACTTTTCCCGATGTGCCATCCCAGCCCTGCACGACCACGTCTCCCGCAACATTGTACGCGCCCTCACCAACGTGGTTACTGCCAAGGTCCACTTAACAACGGACACGTGGACAAGCACAGGCGGGCAGGGCCACTATATCTCCCTGACAGCACATTGGGTGAATTTAGTGGAGGCTGGAACCGAGTCAGAGCCTGGGACCGCTCACGTCCTACCCACCCCCAGAATTGTGGGCCCCAGCTCGGTAGTGGTATCTGCGGTGGTGTATGCTTCCTCCACTAAACCACCCTCCTCCTACTCCTATGCAACCTCTGTCTCGCAATCAAGATGTGTCAGCAGCAGCACGTCGCCAGCAGTCGGTGTCGCGCGGCGTGGCAGCACAGCGGTGGGCAAGCGTCAGCAGGCCGTGCTGAAACTACTCAGCTTAGGAGAGAAGAGGCACACGGCCCACGAACTGCTGCAGGGTCTGACAGAGCAGACCGACCGCTGGCTTGCGCCGCTGAGCCTCCAACCGGGCATGGTCGTGTGTGACACCGGCCGTAACCTGGTGGCGGCTCTGCAGCCTCACGCACGTGCCATGCCTGGCCCACGTCTTTAATTTGGTGGTTCAGCGCTTTCTGAAAAAGCTAGCCACGCTTGTCAGACCTGCTCGGAAAGGTGCGCCGGCTCTGTGCACATTTCCGCAAGTCCCACAAGGACGCTGCCACCCTGCGCAACCCACCGGTTTCATCTGCCAGTGCACCGACTGCTGTGCGACGTGCCCACTCGGTGGAACTCTACGCTCCACATGTTGGCCAGGCTCTATGAGCAGCGTAGAGCTATAGTGGAATACCAACTCCAACATGGGCGGCGCAGTGGGAGTCAGCCTCCTCAATTCTTTACAGAATACTGGGCCTGGTTGGCAGACATCTGCCAGGTCCTTGGAAACTTTGAGGAGTCTACCCAGATGGTGAGCGGCGATGCTGCAATCATTAGCGTCACCATTCCTCTGCTATGCCTCTTGAGAAGTTCCCTGCAAAGCATAAAGGCAGACGCTTTGCGCTCGGAAACAGAGCCGGGGGAAGACAGTATGTCGCTGGATAGTCAGAGCACCTCTCCTGTCTATATCTCAGCGCGTTGAGGAGGAGGAGGAGGAGGAGCATGAGGAGCCTGAGGAGGAGGGGGAAGAGACAGCTTGTCCCAATGCTGAGGGTACCCATGCTGCTTGCCTGTCATCCTTTCAGCGTGTATGGTCTGAGGAGGAGGAGGAGGAGGAGGATCCTGAAAGTGATCTTCCTATTGCGGACAGCCATGTGTTGCGTACAGGTACCCTGGCACACATGGCTGACTTCATGTTAGGATGCCTTTCTCGTGACCCTCGCGTTACACGCATTCTGGCCACTACGGATTACTGGGTGTACACACTGCTCGACCCACGGTATAAGGAGAACCTTTCCACTCTCATACCCGAAGAGGAAAGGGGTTCGAGAGTAATGCTATACCACAGGACCCTGGCGGACAAACTGATGGTAAAATTCCCATCCGACAGCGCTAGTGGCAGAAGGCGCAGTTCCGAGGGCCAGGTAGCAGGGGAGGCGCAGAGATCAGGCAGCATGTACAGCACAGGCAGGGGAACACTCTCTAAGGCCTTTGACAGCTTTCTGGCTCCCCAGCAAGACTGTGTCACCGCTCCCCAGTCAAGGCTGAGTCGGCGGGAGCACTGTAAAAGGATGGTGATGGAGTACGTAGCCGATCGCACGACCATCCTCCGTGACGCCTCTGCCCCCTACAACTACTGGGTGTCGAAGCTGGACACGTGGCCTGAACTCGCGCTGTATGCCCTGGAGGTGCTTGCTTGTCCTGCGGCTAGCGTCTTGTCAGAGAGTGTGTTTAGTGCGGCTGGGGGAATCTTCACAGATAAGCGTACCCGCCTGTCAACCGACAGTGCCGACAGGCTTACACTCATCAAGATGAACAAAGCCTGGATTTCCCCAGACTTCTCTTCTCCACCAGCGGACAGCAGCGATACCTAAACAATACGTAGGCTGCACCCGCGGATGGAAGCATTGTTCTCTATCACCATCAAAAACGTGGACCTTTTAGCTTCATCAATCTGTGTATAATATTCATCCTCCTCCTCCTGCTCCTCCTCCTGAAACCTCACGTAATCACGCCAAACGGGCAATTTTTCTTAGGCCCACAAGGCTTAGTCATATAATTTTTGTAAACAATTTTTATACGTTTCAATGCTCATTAAAGCGTTGAAACTTGCACCTGAACCAATTTTTATTTTAACTGGGCTGCCTCCAGGCCTAGTTACAAATTAAGCCACATTAACCAAAGCGATTAATGGGTTTCACCTGCCCTCTTGGTTGGGCATGGGCAATTTTTCTGACGTACATTAGTACTGTTGGTACACCAATTTTTTGGGGCCCTCGCCTACAGTGTAATCCAATTAATTTTTTGCCCACCTGCATTAAAGCTGACGTTACATCAGCTGTGCTGGGCACTGCAATGGGATATATGTATGTACCGTCGGTGGGTTCTAGGGAGCCACCCATGCTGTGGGTCCACAGGGAGTTGTAACTGCATGTGTCTACTTCTAAAGAACCCCAGTCTGACTGGGGCATGCAGTGTGGGCCGAAGCCCACTCGCATTTAATCGGACGTTACCTCAGCTGTGATGGGCACTGCAATGGGATATATTTATGTACCGCCGGTGGCTTCCTAGCACCCACCCATGCTGTGGGTCCACACGGAGTTGTAACTGCATGTGTCCACTTCTAAAGAACCCCAGTCTGACTAGGGCATGCAGTGTGGGCCGAAGCCCTCCTGCATTTAACATGACATTACCTCAGCTGTGATGGGCAATGCAATGGGATATATTTATGTACCGCCGGTGGGTTCCAGGGAGCCACCCATGCTGTGGGTCCACACGGAGTTGTAACTGCATGTGTCCACTTCTAAAGAACCCCAGTCTGACTGGGGCATGCAGTGTGGGCCAAACCCCACCTGCATTTAACATAACATTACCTCAGCTGTGATGGGCAATGCAATGGGATATATTTATGTACCGCCGGTGGGTTCCAGGGAGCCACCCATGCTGTGGGTGCACACGGAATTCCCATTGCGGAGTTGTACCTGCCTGTGACTATTTATAAAAAAACGCGGTCTGACTGGGGCATGCAGACATCTTGACAGAATGAATAGTGTGTGGCACATAGGTTCCCCATTGCTATGCCCACGTGTGCAGCTCCAGATGGCGGTGGAACAGGATTATATTTCTCATTGCTTCTGTACAGCATTGTGGGTTATCGCCCCGCCCCTTTTAAAGAGGGTCGCTGCCTAGCCGTGCCAACCCTCTGCAGTGTGTGCCTGTGGTTCCTCCTCATGGCAGACGCACACATATAAATAGACATGAGGGTGGTGTGGCATGAGGGCAGCTAAAGGCTGCGCAGGGACACTTTGGTGTGCGCTGTGGACACTGCGTCGTGCGAGGGGGGGGGTTGGCAGCATGTAACCCAGGAGAAGTGGCAGCGGAGTGTCATGCAGGCAGTGATTGTGCTTTGTTGGAGGTAGTGTGGTGCTTAGCTAAGGTATGCATTGCTAATGAGGGCTTTTCAGAAGTAAAAGTTGTTGGGAGGGGGGGGGCACTCTTGCCGCTATTGTGGCTTAATAGTGGGACCTGGGAACTTGAGATGCAGCCCAACATGTAGCCCCTCGCCTGCCCTATCCGTTGCTGTGTCGTTCCCATCACTTTCTTGAATTGCCCAGATTTTCACAAATGGAAACCTTAGCGAGCATCGGCGATATACAAAAATGCTCGAGTCGCCCATTAACTTCAATGGGGTTCGTTATTCTAAACGAACCCTCGAGCATCGCGATAATTTCGTCCCGAGTAACGAGCACCCAAGCATTTTGGTGCTCGCTCATCTCTAGTCATGAAGTCATGTTTAAGGACCTTCCAGGGAAGTCACATGAGTTTAGCTCAGTTACAATAGATTACTAAAAGTACCTTTGCCCCCACTCCCTCACATGAGTGTGCAGACGTGGCCATCTTGTAAAAGGGCATTTGTGCCTAGACAGTAGTAAAATAAAGCCCTCGGACTGTAGCTCTTCCCCTGCCCAGTGTGCAGAAGCATAGAAAGAGGGGAGAGCATAAAAAGCAGAGTAACAAGCAGTTCTTAGAGAGATTGTGATGCAGCAAATAAAGAGCAGAGGATCCAATGCAGTCATCCAACCTATTGAAGCGGCAGAGGGTGTTAACACCATGGAGTTTGGAACAGACCTCAGAGCAGCCTCAATCTATCCTACAAGTGAGGTAACAGCTGAGAGTGGTCTGGGCAGAAGGGAACATGCTACACTCCTGTAGGTTGTAGGGGTGCCACATGTCACAAACAAATACCAGTTAAGATAAAAGGGGGTGAGATTTGTAGTTAGGGGTGTGGATTATCACAAAGTATATTTTGAAATTTGTTATTCCAATAGCCCCACTAACAATAATGCCCCCTCTTAGAGGCCTCAATAATAATAGTGCCCCCTCTTAGGGGCCCCAACAATAGTAATTGTGACGCATTTAGTGACTGTGAGCTGTAGTGCTTGATGGCAGGGTGCTGGCCGGCTGGAGTCGCTCACATCAGGTCAATTTGGTGACTATTTTTCACTGACTGTATATTGTTAAATTCTATGTATTGTTTAATTATTTAAACCCCCTAAGGAGCACTGACACGTAAGTATTTCTGGTTACTAAAAATTTTGTTTTGTTGAATGAAATTGCCTCTGCTTTGATCTGTCACTACCCCACCATCGCACAACATTCCACTGCATCTTACAAGTTAAGACATCGGGCACATCAGATTTCAATATACATAGATCACTGGGGTATCTAGTTGGACAATTGTTCAATTTAGGCATATCAAAGGAATATTTCTGTGCTTCTTGCCAAATGTGAATACATAGTGGGTTAATACAGGCCGCTTAGTGGCTGAAACTTTGATCTCATTTACATATTTTTTGTTGCTTAATGAATAAAGACATTCTTTTTAACCGCAAACCTCTATAAGTTTGGTGCTTTGTTGTTCTTTGCTGGAAAGAAAGTATTGTAACCAAAGCCATCCTGGAAGACTCGGTGTAATGTTGATTACAGTTTATGGTTTCAACTAAGCAACTTTTTGGCTTTATTTGTTTACAGTTCCTCAGATAACATGGATCAAAATGTGATTGTTCCCAGCAAGAGAAACCACGTAATCTTGTAGATATGATACCTTTTAATGGCTAACAAAAATACATGATGTTACAGCGAGCTTCCGAACCAGCGCAGGGTTCTTCCTCAGGCTTAAATGGATTGGATCTGAAGAGGCATGGATATTTATACACACTTATAACATACATACTTATGACAAGGCACAGATATGGATGTGATTGGTTCGCACTTAAAAGGAATTCTACAACAGCAAACAAACTTTTTTGTCTAGGCACTGATAGCGGAGTGAATGTTTTATGGTCCCTAAATTACTGTTGGGGGGGGGGGGCGTCAGGCTAGAAATGCTACAAGAGGTACACTGACATTTTTAACTAAACACTGATAAGGGAGTGAAAGTTTATGGTCCCTGAATTACTGTTGATGTGGGTCTTATCTGTGCAATAAGTGTCTCACACTTCCCATTCACGCATAAATCCTGGGGAACGATTTAAAGCAGTATTCAGCGTGTCAAAGGTTGTTATCAATTTATATTCCCAAATTCTTCTGTGGTTTTGCGACTTGAAACCACCGTTCAATATCAATACTCTCATATCTCCTATGTCATAGGACAGTTTCCATCCTAAACACATCAAAAAGTCCATTGTCTACAGCCAGGCCATCAGGTATAACCGGATATGCTCCATCCCAACAGACAGAGAGGAACATTTGTACCATCCTAAAAGGACATTGATAAATCAGGGCTACTATCCCACCTCAATTGATGAGCAAATCACCAGAGCCACCAGGATACCCAGGAATCACCAGAGCCACCAGGATACCCAGGAATCACTAGAGCCACCAGGATACCCAGGATTCACCAGAGCCGCCAGGATACCCAGAAATCAGCAGAGCCACCAGGATACCCAGAAATCACCAGAGCCACCAGGATACCCAGGAATCACCAGAGCCGCCAGGATACCCAGAAATCAACTACTCCAATACAAGGAGAAGGAAAGAAACAATCGTGTGCCTCTAGTAGTGACCTACAATCCACAACTAGAGGTACTAAGGAAAACTGCAAAGAAACTCCACCATACCCTACACAAGGATGACCGTCTGAAAACCATATTCCTGGACCCTCCCCTTCTGTGGTACAGGCAACCTCCTAACTTGAGGAACTTTATAATCAGCAGTGCATTACCCTCTGACACACAAAAAGGAACTTATCCCTGTAATGTAAGGAGCTGTAAGACCTGCTCACATATACTGACTGCGGACAGGATACAGATCCCCAACACACAGCAGGACTATAAGATCCCAGGGACATTGACATGTTCCACGTCCAATGTTGTGTACCTGATCCTGTGCAGTAAATGTCCTGTTGGGGGTCTTTATGTTGGAGAAACAGGACAGAAACTGAAAGCCAGGATGAGATCTCATCGCCACACGATTAAACACAGAAAAAGAGAATTACCTGTGGCTGAGCACTTTTCTAACCATGGACATGACATAGGAGATATGAGAGTTTTGATATTGAAGGGCGGTTTCAAGTCGCAAAACCACAGAAGAATTTGGGAATATAAATTGATAACAACCTTTGACACGCTGAATACTGGGTTAAATTGTTCCCCAGGATTTATGCGTGAAAAGGAGGTGTGAGACATTTATTATACAGATAAGATCCCCATCAACAGTAATTCAGGGACCATAAACTTTCACTCCCTTACCAGTGTTTAG
Organism: Eleutherodactylus coqui; assembly: GCA_035609135.1. Classification (NCBI taxonomy): domain Eukaryota; kingdom Metazoa; phylum Chordata; class Amphibia; order Anura; family Eleutherodactylidae; genus Eleutherodactylus; species Eleutherodactylus coqui. Next base: position 22,353,839 of record CM069405.1, on the reverse strand, counting down.
CTAAAAATGTTTGTGTACCTCTTGTAGCATTTCTAGCCTGATGACCTTCCCCACCCCCCAACAGTAATTCAGGAACCATAAAACTTTCACTCTGCTATCAGTGCCTAGACAAAAAAAGTTTGTTTGCTGTTGCAGAATTCCTTTTAAGTGCAAACCAATCCCAACGATGTATATGCCTTGTTGTAATTATGTATGTTATTAGTGTGTATAAATATCCATGCCTCTTCAGATCTATTCTATTTTTAGCCTGACGAAGAACCCTGCGTTGGTTCGGAAGCTCGCTGTAACATCATGTATTTTTGTTAGCCATTAAAAGGTATCATATCTACAAGATTACGTGGTTTCTCTTGCTGGGAACAATCACATTTTGCTCTACTGGCTAACACGGTACCAAACCTTTGTTTTCATTATGGATCAAAACTTAATGGCACAAATTCCTATTGGTGTACGGAGGTAACAAGAATTGAAATATGTATGGGCAGAAAACCATTCAGGGTCCTTGGATGATGGGGGAGGACATTCCTGGCTTATTCCATTCCCTTTGCTACAATAATCTGTCCAGGACACCCCTCTCCAGAGTGGCTACTTGGTTATCAAACCAGGTGACCAAATATTGGCCCAATGGTCATCAATAGAGCATGGAGGGGAAACTAACATAAGGTGTTTTTTTTTTTCCGGGATAACAAATCCAAACAGTTTATTAGGGTCTCATTTTAATTTTAGACCCCTTTCTTCTCTGTATTTTCCTGCATACAGGAAAAATGATAAACCTATTCATAAATAAATAAATGGACTAAATTCATTTAATAGAAGAAAAAAACCAAAAATAGATGGTGATAAATCCCTCGTCTCCAGATGCAATTCTGTGTCTCAGGTATCAGTAATTGATCTCAAGAGTTTCCATCATCTTATAAAAACTCAGCAGTAATTGTCGGCTATGAAGTGGAGGTGGTAAGTGATGTCGGCCACAGGGTTCACGTCAGACACTGGATTGGATGTAATGTGAGCTGCTGCTTGGTTTATTCAGGTTCGGACCTCTATGTGAATAGATGCTCTGAAAGAAATATTTAAGGCTCTGTTAGCATTTGTTTCATCGTAAAATTTACACTGCATCACCAAGAGATACCACCGGCATACAATGCACCCAACTGACTATATTTTTATTACATAACGCCTTATGCATAGAAAAGCCAAGTACAAGGAGCCAATGAGAAGCCAGAGTCCCCAAAGCTCCGTAGTGTAGTGCTAATGACACTATGTGTGCTGTGTATGGTGCCTCTGTTCATCACTGTATTGCAGCTAGAAGTAATGCTCCATAATACAGACTTCAATAGAAGTTTTGTTGGAATCCAAGAGGAAAACACTCCGTAAGCCCGAATACAGTCCTATATTATATACATAGATATTTTTGTTTATAGGATTGCTTCTAGTGGAGAACACCAACACCATATAGCATCCTAATTCAATGTCTTGCAATTAAACTGGATTTAAAAGGTCCTCATATACTGTCTTTGGTGGTGTGATGTTGGTCGAACAGCTGAGATGGTTTTTGGAATGATGAATCTAAATGAATGTTTAATCTTTCCCAGTTACTTGCAGACCTATGCATCTCCAGACCCTGTGTGGTATGATCTGGTAGTCATATGTTCTTGCCTCTGTCCCTTCTTCTAGTGTCTGTAGTTTAGTTAGCACAGTAAAGCTAAGGAGTTAATATATAGCTTAAAGGGGTATTTCAATGTGTTTAATATCACAAAACAATGCACTCAGAATGTTTACTGCTCATTACCAGAGATACTGAGCACCCCTATAGAAAGTAATAGCAGAGCCCAACAGCAAATGGTGGCTGGACTGATAGCTTTTGCTTATGTGCTTCTGAGATCCCGGTCATCACATGTAGATGAAAGAAATACGCAAGAGGCCGCCTCCTCTGCTATTTCTTTCCATAAAAGAGGTTGTCTCTTTTCCTGGCAGGGAGCAGTAAACAACCAGTGGACAGAGTAACCAATATCTGCAATATATGGAGAATAGAGCATTGTATACATAAATATCTTATGGATGAGAGCATTGTTTTATTCTGAAACTGGATTCCTCAAATGGGAATACCCCTTTAATCAATTACAGCCTAGTTTAAATACATAAAATACTGATAAACATTTGCCCCTCATGCTCCTATGTCTATGGAGGAGGACTTTCTTACAAGTTGATTCCAGAGCTTCTGCTAGAATGTAATCAATGGAAGTCCGTTAGCTTAGCTTTAGCAATGTATGAGTATGAGATGAGCCGATTGACTGTTGAGCTACAAACCCCCAGGACACTCCTGATGGTGTCTCAAGTCAGCTTCTTCTACTATTAACTGCAGTTCACAGAAATGAAGATAACCTCATAACCTCTTCATTATACCACCTTGTGTTTCCTATGTACAGTAATTTGCTCCACTGTCTGTCATTTGATGCAAACCATGAACCGGACCCTGGCTACTGAATTTATCCTCCTGGGCTTTTCTAATAGTCTTAGGGTGAATATCTGCTTGTTTTTGCTGTTTCTAGTGATCTACCTAGTAACTGTCAATGGAAATGTTCTTATTATGAGCCTAATTCTAAGAACCCCTAATCTACATACCCCAATGTACTTCTTCCTCTGTGTTTTATCCTTCGTGGATCTATGTATGTCAACATCTGTTGTGCCCAGACTCCTGGCCGACCTATTCTCCACTCATAGGTTAATATCTCTTGGTGCTTGTGCTATACAGTTCTATACTATACTTCTAATGTCAGGAACAGAGTTCCTACTCCTAGCCCTAATGGCTTATGATAGATACATCGCCATCTGCCGCCCGCTCCACTATCCGGTCCTGATGAGGTGGAGCATGTGTTATCGTCTAGCAGCCTTGCTCTGGTTAATGAGTTTCATGGTCTTTGTCGTTCCATCACTTTTGATGCCAACTGACCTGTGTTACCCAAACCATATCAATCATTTTATGTGTGAGGTTCTCGCCGTCATACAGTTGGCTTGTGATGACATTCACTTAAGTGAAGTTGTGATGCTTTTGACAAGTTTTATCGCCATTCTTCTCCCTTTTTTGTCTATTATTGTATCTTATGCTTACATTATAATCTCGGTCCTAAGAATTAATTCTACAAGAAGGTCTAAGGCCTTTTCTACGTGCACATCCCATATCACTGTGGTGGTTTTATTCTATGGGACAGCAATGCTTGTGTATTTTAGTCCATTAGCTCAATACTCCACCAACCAGGGAAAATACTTAGCACTATTTTATTATATTATCTGTCCATCACTAAACCCTCTAATTTACAGCCTGAATAACAAGGATGTTAAGGAAGTTATCCAAAAGATGTTTCATAAATGTCTGACTAATGTGAACTCAACTGCTCCATAGAATTGAATGAGAGAGCTGTATACATAATGTAAGTGGTCATCTCTTTAATTATTCTCCACCTCAATACTGTCAAGAGCCATCTTATCAGGTGTGATATTGGGTCAGGGGCTACCAGCCCTCATCATGGGTGCAAGGTGACAATTTTTAATGCCATAGATGTCTGGGATTGGAATACCCTCTTATATCTTTCTTATTGCTATAACGTTATGCACAACTGCACTGTGGTTGGGTAATCAAGAATAGTACATGGAACTATACATTTTTTATAGATAAAACGTAAACACAATGAAAACCGTAAATAAGGGTTTATAAGTGTTTCTGTGTTGATTCCATAGGACAAGCTTGGATCTCTTGACTTCTTTGTAGCCTTGATGATGCAGCTTCAATATCATTGTCATTCCATGTCAAACACATGTGCTGTTGTGAAGTCACAAGAAAACAGGGGCACTCCAATCCCTTGGGAGAGGGGCATAGCTGTAGGGGGTGCACGGGCCCAAAAGCATTTCCATCATATAAGACACCAATATTATAAATAGCACTTGATGGGTGTGGGCTCTGTTACAGATTTTGTATTTAAGTCGCAAAGGCTTCTATTCATGTCTTTGCCTTGCAATGACCCTTTTGATGGCACTTGGGACTGTATAAACACCAAATGACATCATCATTAGGATTTAGCATTATTGAGCTAAGAAAAATTCCATAGGAAAGGATTTGATTGTGTCCCCTTACATTGGCAACTAGCAAAATGGTGTGGAGTTATGAATGCTGGTAAACCTGCAGTTTAAAGCCAGCAATTGCTGCTGAGTCTCTATAAGATTATAGGAACTCCCTGGCTTTGATTGTGTCCCCTTACATTGGCAACTAGCAACATGGTGTGGGGGTATGAATGCTAGAGTTTTATCTGGAGATGAGGGATTTATCATCAACTGTTTTTAGGTATTTCCTTCTTTCAGATGGATTGATTAATTAATAAATAAATGAACTAATTATATTATTTTTTCCTGTTTGCAGTGACATACAGAGAAGAAAGGGGTCAGAAATATTAAGCTGCTTGGATTTGCCATCCTGGACAGAAGGACTTTGTGTTTGTTTCCCCTCCACACTCTACAACCATTAGGCCAATTGTTGATTACCCTGTATGATAATAATGTAGCTGCTGTAGAGAGGGGAGTCCTGGACAGGATATTGTAGCTAATGGAATGGGACCAAGCAGGAATTTCTACCAAAGGGCTTTGAATGGTTTGTTGCTATGGTATATATACCTCAGCTTGTTAACTGTATATACATATAGGTTCGAGGGTTTCTATCTTTGAGTTATGACTCATTTTATCTGAGGAACCTAAATCAAATGAAGCCAAAAACGTCCTTACTTAGTTGAAACCATAAACTGTAATTGGCATTGCACTGAGTCTTCTAGGAATTCTTTCATTTGTGTTATGGCATTTTCTTCCCACAATATCCAACAAAGAACAATAAAGCACCAAACTTAGGGTGCGTTCACACGAGTGTAGGCGTATTTACGTTCGCATGTGCGCAGCGTATAATCGCCGGAAAGAACGTTTTTCGCCGATCTTGACCAGAGCTAGAAAGCGTATTTTCGTTTGTTCCTACTTTTCAAAGATCTTTTCTGCCATCGAATATACGTCGGCACGTATTTCGGGTTGCCGTTTTTACGCGCCGTAAAATCGCCCATGTGAACGAAAGCATTCGAAACCATTGCCTCAGATGGTCACGTATATACGTTTGGTCGCAAAAACGCGCTGTTTATGCGCTCGTGTGAACGCACCCTTCGAGAGGTTTGCAGTTAAAAGTAATGTATTTATTCCAACATTGATTGGCAATGTAGATGCATGCAGAAAAGAGAATGTTTTTAGACGCTAGGCCCCACCGTGTCTTCAAATTTGGCAACAAACACAGAAATGTATTTATCATGTTCCTAGTACTAACAAACGACCAACTACATACTCCAATGTACCTTTACCCCCAAGCCTACTGTAGATGGGGCTCTGTATGTCGTAATCAGTTGTGACCCGACTCCTCACTAACTTGATCCCACTCATAGCCGCGTAATACTTGATGCTTTTGCCATACAGTTCTATACCGTATCATGGACTAAAATGGTTTCTTCTTGCCCCTATGGTAGATTCATCTCCAAATACCATTTTCTTATCCTTATGAGTTGGAGTACTTGTTATCAACTAACAGTCTTGTTGTGGATAATGGAATTTGTGGTCTCCATCATATCATCTCTTTAATTGTGCATGAACTAGTGTGACTCAAATCACATTGATCACTTTACTGTCTAGTCAAAACTATTCCTACCATGCAGTTGTCTTGTGGTAATGTTTATTGTGTATTTTTTGTCCTTAACCCCTTATCGACTATCCTTACATGATTTCATGCCCTGGGTGTCTGGGCTTTATTCTACAATGCTGTATAAACCCACTGGTGTTGTAGAATAAGCCCCCAAGGTCAGTGAGTGTGATAGCACCCTATTATCAGAGTATAGTCCACGGTCATGTGATCACAATTATTTAAGGGATAACAACAATCATGTAAAAGCAAAAAAAAGTTTCAAAAGTAAAAATTTCATCTCACCTCATGGATCCAATCCATGCTTCATGGACCTTCCCTTGATTCTGCACATGCATGTCACAGGCAAAATGGCTACACCCATATGCAGAAGCTGGGAAGGGGCAGGAAATTTCAAATCTTCTTGTACCCTTCTCCTTTGGTAGCAAAGATCTTCCCTCACCGATTTGCAGGCCATAATAGATAGGCCTTTAACTGGACATTTCTTCAGAAGTTGGTAGAGGCTGGTTTTAGAATAGTACATTTTTATGCATATCACTAGGTGGCAGCAATCATTTAGAGACAATAGGCAGATGGTATGAAAAAACCCAATTTGGATGCAGTAAATCTGTAAATTTGCAGAAAACAAGAAAAAAGTAGTATACAGCGCTTCTGAGGTGATCTGCTGTGTAATCCAAGGGAGCAAAATGCAACACACGGTATTTCTGCAGAAACTTGTTAAAATCTTTATGTTGGAGGAATACTGTAGGTATCTCATTAAAAAAAAACAAGAGACCTGCAGGCCTGTGATTAAATAGAAAATACACAGTTCACAGTACCTTTCCCTGCCCTCCTCTGTGCATCTCAAGAACTTCCTCATTAATGATAAATTTCCAAGGGAAACTCAGAAAATACTAGAAGGATACTTCCATTTTCGTCATACTGAAGACATTAAGATCACCTATATTTGGTGTGCAAATTAGGTGGTTTGGAGATGACTTTTTCTAAAAAAAAAGGCTGCATTTAAGAAAAAGCAAAGACTTAAAGAAATAGATACACTTCTAAAAAAACATCAAAAATGTAGGGGATCAAAATAAAATTCAATTTTCTGACAAAATATTAGATCTAAACAAAGCATGTTTCCAATGATATAATCAAAACCAGAGAGATCAGGAAGCAAGCAAGCACATGCCAGCACTCCAATAATGCTAATTACACCTTTATTAAACACAATACACAAACACATCACCTGACAGAAAAACCTAAAAACATTTAAACACACACATGTGGCCCGAGCCTTGTGCCTAGAGTGCAGTATAGACAGCTACAGATAATGGACATACAGATACATTCAATCTAGAAAGTGCTGTGAGCATTCCAGGCTGAGGACATCCATCCCCACAATCACAGATAAGACCGGTGATCCCCTCCACATCATCCATCATGTGTGACTGCAAAACAAATGCAACGATGAAGACACAATACTTGACCTGCATGGAGGAGTCACTGCTAGGCCTGTCTTAAAGTAACAATATCCCCGACCCTTAACCTTACTCATTACACTAGTATACACCATCAGAGACAGCAGTCAAGTCAAAAAATCAGATTTAATCACTACATGGTGCCCCTGCTCAGGACCGCAGCCTACCCCCACTACATACTGCAAGGTCAAGCTGCAGGTCAGAGCACAACCCTTCCTTGCGTTCCTTTTTGTATAGCAAAACTGATAAATGTATAAGTTTTCCTGGCTGTACCCTACAGCATGCGATCACAGAGTCAGACTGTCTGCGTCTCCTTATATGGTACCCCTTTCCATATGAAGTGTACAGTGGTCCCAGCCTCTGGTCCCAGATTCACTTTGCTGCATAAGATCAAGCCCTAATACCATAAAGCTGGGGGAGGGGGGAAGGGAAAATACACGGAGGGTTGTTATGAATAGTATATAAGCACAGCGCTGTGCCTCCGCTTCAATCAGAGCAACCATAGTTAACCTTTTATCTACATCGGCGGGGAGGTATGGTGCTTGTTAATGTCACATGTAGAGATGAGCAAGCACCAAAATGCTCGAGTGCTCGTTACTCGAGTCGAACTTTCAGTGATGCTCGAGAGTTCGTTTCGAGTAACGAACCCCATTGAAGTCAATGGGCGACTCGAACATTTTTGTATATGACTGGTGCTCCGCTAAGGTTTTCATTTGTGAAGATCTTAGCAAATCACCAAAGTCATGTAAAAAACACAGAAATGGATAGGGCAGGCGAGGAGCAACATGCAGGGCTGAATTTCGGGCTCCGAGGTCCAACTATTAAGCCACAATAGTGGCAAGAGTGAGACCCCCCCCCCCCCGCACTGTCAGCATAAAGATCGTTCTCCTCTGCCACAGCTGTAACAACAATGGGCTCTGAGCCAATCAGAGGCAGCACTCACTCACCCATTCATGAATTCATGAATGGGTGTGAGTGAGATCTGCCTCTGATTGGTCAGGCTGTGACCAATCAGAGGCAGCTCATTCAGCAGGCGGGGATTTTAAATCCCCGGCTGCTGAATACTACAGAGAGCAGTTCAGGAGAACTGCAGTCGGCCGCGGCTGAACTCCGTCTGCCGGGACAAGGTGAGTATATATTTTTTTTTTATTTGTACACATTTCTGGATGAATTGCAGGGAAGGGCTTATATATTTAAGCCCTTCCCGACAATTCATCCCGCGATCGCCGGCAGCCCATTGCTTTCATTGAATTCAATGGGCTAACATCGTTCTGCCGGGACAAGGTGAGTATATATTTTTTTTATTTTTACACATTTCTGGATGAATTGCAGGGAAGGGCTTATATATTTAAGCCCTTTCCGACAATTCATCCCGCAATCGCCGGCAGCTCATTGCTTTCAATGGAGCCGGCTGTATTGCCGGCTCCATTGAATTCAATGGGCTTTCATCGTTCTGCCGGTACAAGGTGAGTATATATTTTTTTTATTTTTACACATTTCTAGATGAATTGCAGGGAAGGGCTTATATTTTTAACCCCTTCCCAACAATTCATCCCGCGATCGGCGGCAGCCCATTGCTTTCAATGGAGCCGGCTGTATTGCCGGCTCCATTGAATTCAATGGTCAGTGCTCATTTAATCGAGACGAGTACCGCGTGGTGCTCGTCTCGAGTAACGAGCATCTCGAGCACCCTAATACTTGAACGAGCATCAAGCTATGACGAGTATGCTCGCTCATCTCTAGTCACATGCCATACTCACTCTCACAGTCTAGTATAGCCATAAATGAGACTTAGCACCTAAACTGTAATGATTTTGTTCTCTGTTCTCATCTTCTGCTGCAATACTTTAAGTGGGGGCGCTACTGCTCATCAAAAAGCATACTTATAACTCAAAAAGAAAAAAAAGGGAAAAAAACAGACACTCATTAACCCATTCCGGCTCCATGACGTATAGGTACGTCATGGAGCAGCGGGGTATGTATGAAGAGAGGTTGGGGGGCAACCTCTCTTCATACAGTGCGGGCGTCAGCTCTTTATTACAGCTGACACCAGCGGGCAATAGCCGCGATCGGCCTTTCGGACGATCGTGGCTATTAACCATTTAATGCTGCTGTCAATTCAGAAAGCGGCATTTAAATCCTCCGAACAATGTTCGGGGGTCCCGCACGGCCCCCCTCGGTGAGATCGGGGGAGGCTGTGCAGGTGTCATGGTAGCCGGGGCCTTTAGAAAGGCCCCAGGCCTGCCTTAGCAGACTGCCCATCAAGCTGTCTCCGTCAGTTGGCTTGATAGATTGCCTGTCAGAATGCAGTATGACGTAATGCAGGAGTGATCAAAGCATCACTGGTTGTAGTCCCCCAGGGGGACTTTAATTGAAAAAAAAAAGTTATAAAAGTTTATATCACCCCCTTTTGCCATATCTATTATTAAAAAGTTTAAATCATTAAATAAAAATATGTATTTGGTATCGCCACGTCCGTAAAAGTCCGATCTATCAAAGTAGTCCATTATTTTTCCCGCACGGTGAACGTCGTCCGAAAAAAAAAAAAAACGCCAGAAATGCACTTTTTTAGTCACCCTGTCTCCCAGAAAAAAACGCAATAAAAAGCGATCAAAAAGGTCTATGTATTCCAAATTGGTACTATCAGAAACTACATGGCATCTCGCAAAAAATGAGCCCTCGCACAACCACGTCGACGGAAAACTAAAAAAAGTTATTGCACGCACAAAATGACCGCAGAAAATAATTGAAAAAAAATGAAATGTCTTTGAAAAAAACAAAGAGTAGTACAGTAAAAAAACACGTATACAAGTTTGGTATCGTAGTAATCGTACCGACCCATAGAATAAAGTTATCATTTCGCTTTTGTTGCCGTTTGCGTGCCGTAGAAACAAGACACACTGAAAGATGGCGAAATGTCGGGTTTTTTTTTCATTTTACTCAACTTAGAATTTATTAAAAGTTTTCAGTACATTATATGGTACTTTAAATAGCACCATTGAAAAATACAACTCGTCCCGCAAAAAACAAGCCCTCATACAGCGACGTCGATGAATAAAGGAGTTACGATTTTTTTGAAGGGGGGAGGAAAAGACGAAAATGGAAAAAGAAAAAGGGGCAGCGTCATTAAGGGGTTAAATCCTTCATATGCATAATTTGAGGTCAGATCTAGAGATAAGTGAGCACACTCGTCCGAGCTTGATGCTTGTTTGAGCATTAGTGTACTCGAGATGCTCGTTACTCAAGAAGTACACCACGAGTCAATTGCATTTCCTTCCCCGCATGTTTAGCGCCATTTTCTAGCCAATAGACATGCAGGGAAGGCATTACCACTTCCTCATGTGACGTGCCAGCCCTATCCCACCCCACAGTAGTCAGTGGCTGGGCCGATCAGGTGAGCGCAGAGTACTTAAAGTGGTGCCGCCCGCGGCTCACCTTAGACACATGCTGGCAGAGGTTAGGGAAAGTGTTAGCGTGGGATCCTGTCTTCAAGAACCCCAACGGTCCTTCTTAGGGCTACTCACTCTTCATAGTGTGCATTACTGTTGTGGCTACCTGGGAGCAGTAGTGCGCCATTTTTTTTTTTCATCTCGGGCTGTACAGGCTATTACAGCTATAGCGTTCTCAGTCTGCAGTGTATTGTGCAGAGGTTAGGGAAAGAGCTGCTGCTGATATAGGAAAAGTGTTAGTGTAGGATCCTGTCTTCAAGAACTCCAATGGTCCTTCTTAGGGCTACATCTGACCGTGTGCATTATACTTGTGGCTTGCTGGGAGTAGTAGTGCATTAATTTTTGTATTACACATCTAGGGCCTAGGCCAGTTCCCAGTCTGTCAGTAATAGCGTTCTCAGGCTGCAGTGCCGTACAACCAGCTCTCACCCTGAGGGCTTAGTCACACGGGCACATCGGCACCCGTACACAGGCGTCGATGCGCCCGTGTGACTGAGCCCTCACTGCAGGAGGAAGACGACCGTACCTCAAGACGGACGTCTCTCTGCAGCGCAATGAAGCCGGTCACATGTTCTTTCTCTCAGTGCTGCAGAGAGACGTCCGTCTTGAGGTACAGCCGTCTTCCTCCTGCAGTAACACGGGTGCCGATGCGCCCGTGTGACTAAGCCCTGAAACTGCGCTCTAACATCTCCTAGCCTACTGCAATCTATTTTATTTATACCGTTCTGTGTCTGCAGTGCATTAGACAGAGTGTAGGGGCACAGCCACCTCTATAGGGAAAGTTATATACACTATACAGTCCTGATCCTCCGTGCCAGAAACCCAAAGCTCCTTCTTAGGGCTACATCTGACATCTGTGTCCCCCTCACTATTCTTTGAATCCAAGCAAAAATAATATTGAGGGATTCAACATAGTTACTTTTATGGCCCCCGACTGTAGCAAAGTATGAATCGTTACTTTAAATGCTGCCTCTGGTCTGGGTCATCAGGGGCTACTGAGGCATAAGAGAAAACACAGCCCCTTCCTTGACCTTCACCAAGGCATGTGGATATTGGAAGTTTCACAATTTCTGTCTTGCTAATCACCCATAGAATTTATGGGCCCTGTGTACAAGACCCCTTGTACCCAAGGGGCCCAATGTTGTCCATTACCAACAGAAGGGATCCACAACTATTGGCTAATATTACTTACTGCTCCCTGTTGCCACGTCCTCCTTATTTCCAGGCACGACTACACACAGAGTTGTGCAAGGATCTTCTGTGTGACCAGTAATTCCAACATTTAGGAGGAACTGGGAGCAAGCAATATAAGGGGAATGCCTAGTACTTAAAGTGGTCCCGCCCGCTGCTCGCCTCATGCTGGCAGAGGTTAGGGAAAGTGCTGCTGCTTATACAGGGAAAGTGTTAAAGTAGGATCCTGTCTTCAAGAACCCCAACGGTCCTTCTTAGGGCTACTCCTCATCGTGTGCATTATAGTTGTGGCTGGCTGGGAGCAGTAGTGCACCACTGTGAAACAGAAAATCTAATATTTCCTAGGCTACTGCAAACCATTTCAGTTATACCATTCTCAGTCTGCAGTGCATTATGACGAGTTTAGGGACAGAGCTGTCTGGACCACTGCAGAAATACTCTTGCTGCAGAAATGTTACTGAGGTCCGTCTATACACTTGCTACTGAAAGATCTGAGGGGTCCGCCTATACACTTACTACAGAAATGTTGCAGGTGTTTGCCTATACTCTTGCTATAGAAATGTTACTGGGGTCCGCCTATACTCTTGCTACATAAATGTTACTGAGGTCTTCCTATACTCTTCCTACTGAAATGTTACTGGGGTCCGCCTATAAACTTGCTACTAAAAGGTTTGAGGGTTTCACCTATACTCTTGCAACAGAAAAGTTTCAGGGGTCCGCCTATGCTTTTGCTACTGAAAGGTTTGAGGTGTCCGCCTATAAACTTGCTACTAAAAGGTTTGAGGGTTTCACCTATACTCTTGCAACAGAAAAGTTTCAGGGGTTCACCTATACTTTTGCTACTGAAAGGATTGAGCCGTCCGCCTATACTCTTGCTAGAGAAATGTTACAGGGGTCTGCCTAAACTCTTGCTACATAAATGTTACTGGGATCCGCCTATACTCTTGCTACAGAAATGTTACAGGAATCCGCCTATACTCTTGCTATCGAAATGTTACTGGGGTCCGCCTATACTTTTGCTACAGAAATGTTACTGGGGTCTGCCTATACTTTTCCTACAGAAATGTTATTGTGGTCTGCCTATACTTTTCCTACAGAAATGTTACTGGGGTCTGCCTTTACTCTTGCTACAGAAATGTTACAGGGTCCGCCTATACTCTTGCTACCGAAATGTTACGGGAGTCCACCTATACATTTTTATAAACTAAAAGGTTTGAGGGGTTTGCCTATACTCTTGCAACAGAAAAGTTTCAGGGGTCTGCCTATATGCTTGCTACTGAAAGGTTTGAGGGGTTCGCCTATACTCTTACAACAGAAAAGTTTCAGTGGTCCACTATACTGTGGGTGCACAATGGTTTCGCACAGTGGTGTTCAGCTGCCTGACCCATACACAGAATGAAGTGTGTGGGGACACATGGATTTCCCATAGCTATGTAACTCACGGCACCCTGGGTCACACAAGGTGGAGGCTGGGACCGAGCCTGACCCAGGGCCCGCTAACGTACTTCTCACACAGAGTATTGCGGGTCCTACCTCGGTCATGGTTTCTCTGCCTTATTATGCCACCTCCTCCTCCTGCTTGGGGTCTGGGGATCAGCGTTGAGCAACATGTATTTTCTCTCCTGTTACCACAGTTATCTGAGACAGTGGTTTGGGCCAAACAAAACGAGCGTTACTGCACTAATGAGACGTTTATAGCTGTACTAGCATCCAGTCTTTGGAGCGATAAAAGCAACCGTACCTGCATTAATGAGACATTCACAGCTGTACTAGCATCCGAGTCCGCTTGAGGCCCACAATTACTGAGGGTGTGAGCCAAGGCCGAGGTCCTGGATGGGGTGAGACTGCCTTGTTTGGGCTCTCTGATTTCTTTATGTGTAATACTGTCTTTGAGTTTCATGGGCTCTCCTATGCTGTCGGTGCACAAAGACTTCCCAGTTATTTTACCTGTCTGGCAGAAAAACACTAACTGACTTGGCTAGGGTGCAGATGGCTTTCCCATTGCCGTGTTCTACCTATCTGGCACAAATACACTGAATGACTAGGGCAGAAGTGTGGGCCGAAGCCCTGGGCGGGGTAAAACTCTGCCATGTTTGGGCACTCTCTTTTCTTCATGGTTAATAATGTCTTTGAGTTTCGTGGACACGCCTATGCTGTGGGTGCACAAAGGCTTTCCCATTGCATTGTTCAGCTATCTGACACATACAAAAAATGAGTTCGGCAGAAATGTGGGCCGAGGCCGAGGTCCTTGGCGGGGTGAAACTCTGCTATGTTTGGGCACTCTGGCACAAATACACTGACTGACTTGGGTAGGGCGCAGAAGGCTTTCCCATTGCGGTGTTCAGCTATCTGACACATGCACAGAATGAATTGGGTGGGGACACATGGATTTTCCATTGCTATGTAACTTGCGGCTCCTTGGGTCACACAAGATAGAGGCTGTGACCGAGCCTGACCCTGGGCCCGCTCATGTGCTTTCCACACAGAGTATTGCGGGTCCTACCACGGTCATGGTTTCTCGTCCTTATTATGCCACCTCCTCCTCCTGTTTGGGGTCTGGGGATCAGCGTAACCACAGTTATCCTAGATACTGGATTGGAGCATTCACAAGAAGCCTTAGTGATTTCATGAGACTTTCACAGGGTCACTGTATACCTGAGGTGGCTACTTTTCACTTTCTTTCCACCTGATTCATACTTAAACCATGGCAAATAATATTGATCACACCATAAACTTGTTCTACCTTTTCCTCTCAGATTCATTCAATTTGCTTGTGAGCATTCATTCACTCACTCAATCTTATCTCTCAGGACAGCTTTTTAATAGAGATGAGCGAGCGTACTCAGATAAGCGGTACTCGCTCGAGTAATTGGCTTTATCCGAGTACCGCTGTGCTCGGGGCTAAAGATTCGGGTGCCGCTGCGGCTGACAGGTGAGTCGCAGCGGGGAGCAGGGGAGAGCGGGCGGGAGAGGAGGAGAGAAAGATCTTACCTCCGTTCCTCCCCGCTCTCCCCTGCAGCTCCCCGCTCCGTGCCGGCACCCGAATCTTTAGCCCCGAGCACAGCGGTACTCGGATAAAGCCAATTACGCGAGCGAGTACCGCTTATCCGAGTACGCTCGCTCATCTCTACTTTTTAACACACGGGTATATACAGTTTCTTACTCAAAAAGATACTGTCTGGCAGATGCTTTAAAACTGGAGGTCGTATCACAACAATAGTGACCTTCTAATGCAGCAATCAGGGAATGCTAATGCATTCGGGGAGGGACAGATAAAACTTAATAATAAAATATGTTTTGTTACCTCTTTTATGGAGCTCCTTAATCCGTCCATTCCAGAATGCAGAAATGCTTCCAGTCAAACATTGAGC
Source organism: Eleutherodactylus coqui (assembly GCA_035609135.1). Classification (NCBI taxonomy): domain Eukaryota; kingdom Metazoa; phylum Chordata; class Amphibia; order Anura; family Eleutherodactylidae; genus Eleutherodactylus; species Eleutherodactylus coqui. Next base: position 22,338,658 of record CM069405.1, on the reverse strand, counting down.
ATCAATTGTTAGTGAAAATAAAAGATTTGCTAATAGGTATGTCTTTAGGTACCCAAATTAATTGTTTATATTCAAGCTCAAAGTGGCTTACTGATCACTCACACATTGGATGTGATTGGAAGTTATTTGTTTTTTTCCATTAACAAGAGGAAGCATACATAAAAAATACATTTACAAGGCTAAAACACACCTTACTTGTAATAAATATAATTTTTAATCATTTATTTATTCTCATTAGTTAATACCATAGAACTAAACATAGGACAGTGATGACTTAAGGCCCATTTACATGGGCCAATGATCGCTCAACGACAGTTTGAGTGACAGCTTTGAGCGATCATTTTGCAGAAACTTTTAAGTAGCTACTAAGCTACTTAAGAGCAATTAAGTGTGCAAATAAAGCCTTAGCTGAAAGCAGTTAATAGCCTAAGGGCTATTATCTGCATTCAGATCCTTTGTTCTCTAGTGGGAAACAATGCTATCAGCACTCCCCGTGGAGAACTGCTGATAAGGCTGGAAGACGATTTTTAGGTTGGACTGAATTTAATGATCAGCTAGCAGTGCCCGAAGAGTGCACGATGGGCATGCATTTAGATACGCCAATGATCACTAAAACAATTGTTTTTCTTTTTTAACGATCATCGCTCAGTGTAATTGGGGCTTTTGTTGTCACACAGTACTTATCTTAAGCAAATAGTGTATAAACTATAAGATATAGGTATTGCTTGGAGAACGTGTTGTGCTGACACATAGACCATCAGTCTGTTTTCTTGATCTCTGCAGTACTAGATGTTCTGAACAATCAAGGCCTTTAGAACGGTTAATCCATATCTGTAAAATTCTTGTTAAAGGAAAATGGCAAGAATAGGATACAACAGACTAAAGCATACAAGATTGAAGATGGATACTGTAAGGGCTGCCGCCTAAAAGATGGAATACAAAGACTCCATTTTGTCTCTTTGCTTGTCTGTTATAATACTCAGCTACACATATATATTTGTATGGTTTCTAATTTTTACTGTATGGTTTCCAACCTTCATTTAGAAATATGATAAATTTCACCTTGACTAAATGCAGAAGGAAAAATTAATTGGGGCCACCACAATGTTTCCTATATTCTTATCTTAAGATATGTCCTGCCAAAACTCACTAACGAGCGTCAGAGGATGTATCTTAAGGCTATACACCTGGGGAGAGAAGGACACTTTTGATAAGAAACTGATGTATTAAGAAACCAATATTAATTGTATCTTTAATTGTATTTGGCATAAAGCCACTCGCTTTGTAAAATCCTATAAAGATTGAGTATATTGTACAAGAAACCAGAATGCTACACAGATACCACCATCTCTGCGTTCTCATGACCGGTCATATCACTTTATTTGGAGCCCATCAGCATATAAGCAATCCATTGAATTTCTCCATCAATACAAAAAGGATTCATATTTACTACCTTGATTGGCATTTGGGGGACTTGAACAGATCCTTGCAATGAGACCTCGAGGTGCCATTTGGTTGTCATGGCAGCTCAAGGCGTTCTGAAGGGATACTATTTATTGTGTGGCCTCCCCTATTGGAATGCCTACAAGGATTACCATATACTACAATAGTGAAGGATGGCAGTATATGAATCCTCTATGAGGAATACAAAACAAAGTATAAGTAAATGAAAAAAAATGTTTTAACAGTATTGTAAAAATTAGAGGGTATTAAAGTTTAAAAAAAAAAAAAACCTTTATCATATTTAGGCCAAAGTCTGATGAGTGATCTTTTGTGTGCACCTATGTGCGCAAAAGAAATCACGCCTTTTAGAACCATTGGTTCCCTATGAAGTGTTCACATGTGCATTTTTTTCAGGCGCAAAATACTCAGACCTGCGTAAAGACAGGACATGCATGCACAGGAAAGGTCTGTGCTGCGCATAACATCTAGTGATGTTACAGGAAGACCCCATCACTGAACACTGTGACAGCACTGTCACAGTGTTCAGCGATGAGGGGACTGCAGTGAAGTTTAAAGAATACCCTGCCACAGCTGTCACAGCTGTGGCAGAGAATCATGATGTTCTCCCATTGCTTTCAATTGGGCCACCTCTGCTGCCGCCCCATTGAAAGCTATGGAATGCAGGCAACCCCCCATATTGATTTATGGGGAAGGGGTTGAAATATATTAATAAGGAAACCCTTGAAATTTTTTTTTGCTGCTATCCAGAAAATTCTAAACGAAGTGCCAAAGAAGGACATCATTTACATTTTAGGCAATTTTAATTACAAAGTCGTCAGCCAGCCAGAAGCAACCATCACAGGAAGATTTGGCCTTGTTGAAATTAATTAAGCAGATGATCGCCTGGTACAAGAAAATTGTCACAGCATAACAAACACATGGTTTATGCAACCAAAATGCCAACTGTATATGTGGACATTATCTCCCAATAGCCTCCATCAAAATCCGATTACATCCTGTGCAATCATTATTGGCAAAGTTCAGTCATTGCAATAAAAACCTTTCCTGGCACCAACTGCAGCTCTGATCATAAACTCATCACAGCTAGGGTCAAGATTAAATTCTGTAGCATTAAGAAAGGCGTTTCATTGATAACAATTTGACACCTCTAAAATCCCCCTATCATACACTATTGAGGTAGCAAACAGATTCAAACTGCTTGACATATTAGAAAGTCAGCAAGATCAACTATGCCACAATATACAGTCCACAGTTATGGACACAGGCATTACACATTTCACCTATAAGTGGCAGGTTGTTCCCCTGATCCTTTAAAACTATTGCCGCTGTATCAATGGACCACTTAAGATACTTTTTTTTTTGGGGGGGGGGGGGGGCAAGATAAACTTCTTCACCTGGGTCTATGGGCCTTTAGTTATGTAGATAGATACACAGATATGAGATACACAGATAGATAACATAGTAACATCATGTGTAAGGCTGAAGAAAAATGCATAGGTCCATGCAGTTCAGCCTATTACCCCTCAATGTTGATCCAGAAGAAGGCAAACAAAACAAGGCTTCAGTCACCTGAACATTTTTGTTTGTGCACCTATGCGTGCAAAAAAATGCGCTGCACAGATTTGCAAAATGCATCTGACCGAAGCTCCATATACATTGCTTTCAATGAGACCGCTGCCCCATTTGAAAGCAATAGAATGCAGCCAACACCCACAATGATTTTCAGGGAAGGGTTAGAAATATAAGCCCTTTCCCTGAAAATCACCCCTCACTGCTGGAAAAAATAAATAAATACATACATCACCTCTCCGCCACAGTGCAGCTTCGGCACATCTTCTCCTTTGCTCCCGGCAGTCTTCTGAAGCACTTTTCTCCTGTTGTGGATTTAAAAAATCCCCGCCTATGGAGAGCGGCGACTTAATGAATAAAGACATTCTTTTTAACCGCAAACCTCTATAAGGGCGCCCACCCACTGGCGTTTGCGATTTTCGTGCGTGAAAAACGCCGTGTTTTCGCGGCGTTTTTCCCGCGTTTTTTGCGCGTTTTTCGCGGCGTTTTTTGCCGCGTTTTCGCGGCTTTTCCATTGACTTTCATGGGTGCATTAGGAGAAAAATAAGGACACATATGCAACTGACAGTTCCTATGTTAAAAACGCAACGCAACGCAAAACGCCAGTGGACAGGAACACATGTTATCTCTATGCCTGTGCAGGAAAAACGTAAAACGCAAAACGCAAACGCAGGTAAAGAAAACGCCAGTGGGTGGGCGCCCTAAGTTGGGTGCTTTGATGTTCCCTGTTGACTGTTGTTAGAAAGAAAATATTGTAACCAAAGCCATCCTGGAAGACTCGGTGTGATGTTGATTACAGTTTAGAGTTTCAACTAAGCAACTTTTTGGCTTCATTTATTTCTCAGATAACATGCATCAAAACTTAATGGCACAAATTCCTATTGGTGTACGGAGGTAACAAGAATTGAAATATGTATGGGCAGAAAACCATTCAGGGTCCTTGGATGATGGGGGAGGGCATTCCTGGCTTATTCCATTCCCTTTGCTACAATAATCTGTCCAGGACACCCCTCTCCAGAGTGGCTGCATTGTTATCAAACCAGGTGACCAAATATTGGCCCAATGGTCATCAATCGAGCATGGAGGGGAAACAAACATAATGGGCTTTTTTCCGTGATAACTAGAGATGAGCGAGCGTACTCGTCCGAGCTTGATGCTCGTTCAAATATTAGGGTGTTCGAGATGCTCGTTACTCGAGACGAGCACCACGCGGTGCTCGACTCCATTACATTTCCTTCCCTGAGAAATTTGCGCGCTTTTCTGGCCAATAGAAACACAGGGAAGGCAATACAACTTCCTCCTGTGACATTCCAGCCCTATCCCACCCCCCTACAGTGAGTGGCTGGGGAGATCAGATGACACCTGAGTATTTAAATCTGCCCCGCCCGCGGCTCACCACAGATGCATGCTGAGAGAGATAAGGGAAAGTGCTGTCTTGCTGTAGCTGCTATAGGGAGAGTGTTAGGTGTTATTTTAGTCTTCAAGAACCCCAACGGTACTTCTTAGGGCCACATCTGACCGTGTGCAGTACTGTTGAGGCTGCTTTTAGCAGTGTTGCACAATTTTTTTTTTGTATATTGGGCGTGCAGACCATAGCATCCTCAGTCTGCAGTTTACTGCGTGTCTGCTGGGGGTAGTAGTCGCTGAGTAATACCCAGCCTTGCGCATAATTGTTTCCTGGCTGCACTGGGCTTTCAGTAACCACAGTCATCCTCCAACAGGGAAATCCAAATACAGGGTATATCAGAGGCAGTGAGCTTTTTCCCAAAAAGTGGAAAAAAATACTATATTTGGCCTGCCTGTGACCGTCTTCAGTTTACGGCGTGTCTGCTGAGGGTAGTAGTCGCTGATTAATACCCAGCCTTGCGCATAATTGTTTCCTGGCTGCACTGGGCTTTCAGTAACCACAGTCATCCTCCAACAGGGAAATCCAAATACAGGGTATATCAGAGGCAGTGAGCTTTTTCCCAAAAAGTGGAAAAAATACTATATTTGGCCTGCCTGTGACCGTCTTCAGTTTACGGCGTGTCTGCTGGGGGTAGTAGTCGCTGATTAATACCCAGCCTTGCGCATAATTGTTTCCTGGCTGCACTGGGCTTTCAGTAACCACAGTCATCCTCCAACAGGGAAATCCAAACACAGGGTATTTCAGAGGCAGTGAGCTTTTTCCCAAAAGGTGGAAAAAAATACTATATTTGGCCTGCCTGTGACCGTCTTCAGTTTACTGCGTGTCTGCTGGGGGTAGTAGTTGCTGATTAATACCCAGCCTTGCGCATAATTGTTTCCTGGCTGCTCTGGGCTTTCAGAAACCACAGTCATCCTCCAACAGGGAAATCCAAATACAGGGTATATCAGAGGCAGTGGGCTTTTTCCCAAAAAGTGGAAAAAAGGACTATATTTGGCCTGCCTGTGACCGTCTTCAGTTTACAGCGTGTCTGCTGGGGGTAGTAGTCGCTGATTAATACCCAGCCTTGCAAATAATTGTTTCCTGGCTGCACTGGGCTTTCAGTAACCACAGTCATCCTCCAACAGGGAAATCCAAATACAAGGTATATCAGAGGCAGTGGGCTTTTTCCCAAAAAGTGGAAAAAAATACTATATTTGGCCTGCCTGTGACCGTCTTCAGTTTACGGCGTGTCTGCTGGGGGTAGTAGTCGCCGATTAATACCCAGCCTTGCGCATATTTTTTTCCTGGCTCTGCTGTGTCCGTTACATGATCGCCGTCATCCCGCCAGAGGGAAAGAGTATACATATATACGCTGCATACGGTGTCTGTCCGGTTTTTCACCTGACCATTTTAAAAAATTGAAGCAAAATACTTAAGGCCTACCACTGGCCTTTGGCCACTTGACTGGTTCTGCCCTGTGAATTCCAGTAGCTCAGTCATACGCATCTACGTCTCACTACAGGCTTGCGCATAATTGTTTCCTGGCTCTGCTGTGCGTTCCGTAAGCAAAGTCAGCCTCCAACCACAGGCCAATAAGCGGCACATTTAATTACAGCGTTCTGTTTCTGCTCTACTCGTAATACACCATGCTGAGGGGTAGGGGTAGGCCTAGAGTACGTGGACGGGGGCGAGGACGTGGGCACAGGCCGAGCTCCTGGTCCAGGTGTATCGCAGCCGACTGCTGCGGGATTAGGAGAGAGGCAAGTTTCTGGGGTCCCCAGATTCATCTCACAATTAATGGGTCCACTTCTGCAACTCTGAATCCTCTGGCTGCTGCTCCTCCTTCCTCCCAGCCTTTTCACTACATGACAATGACACATTCTGAGGAGCAGGCAGACTCCCAGGAACTGTTCTCGGGCCCCTGCCCAGATTGGGCAGCAATAGTTCCTCTCCCAGCGGAGGAGTTTGTCGTGACCGATGCCCAACCTTTGGAAAGTTCCCGGGGTCCGGGGGATGAGGCTGGGGACTTCCGGCAACTGTCTCAAGAGCTTTCAGTGGGTGAGGAGGACAATGAGACACAGTTGTCTATCAGTGAGGTAGTAGTAAGGGCAGTAAGTCCCAGGGAGGAGCGCACAGAGGATTCGGAGGAAGACCAGCTGGACGATGAGGTGACTGACCCCACCTGGTTTGCCAAGCCTACTGAGGACAGGTCTTCAGAGGGGAAGGCAAGTGCAGCAGCAGGGCAGGTTGGAAGAGGCAGTGCGGTGGCCAGGGGTAGAGGCAGGGCCAGACCGAATAATCCACCAACTGTTTCCCAAAGCGCCCCTTCGCGCCATGCCACCCTGCAGAGGCCGAGGTGCTCAAAGGTGTGGCAGTTTTGCACTGAGAGTGCAGATGACCGACGAACTGTGGTGTGCAAGGTTTGTCGCGCCAAGATCAGCCGGGGAGCCACCACCACCAGCCTCACCACCACCAGCATGCGCAGGCATATGATGGCCAAGCACCCCACAAGGTGGGACTAAGGCCGTTCACCGCCTCCGGTTTGCACCACTGCCTCTCCCCCTGTGCCCCAACCTGCCACTGAGATCCAACCCCCCTCTCAGGACACAGGCACGACCGTCTCCCAGCCTGCACCCACACCCTCACCTCCGCTGTCCTCGGCCCCATCCACCAATGTCTCTCAGCGCAGAGTCCAACCATCGCTAGCGCAACTGTTTGAGCTCAAGCGCAAGTACGCTGCCACGCACCCGCACGCTCAAGCGTCAAACGTGCACATAGCCAAATTGATCAGCCTGGAGATGCTGCTGTATAGGCTTGTGGAAACAGAGGCTATCAAAAACATGATGGCGGCGGCGGCCCCGCTCTACTCAGTTCCCAGTCGCCACTACTTTTACCGATGTGCCATCCCAGCTCTGCACGACCACGTCTCCCGCAACATTGTACGCGCCCTCACCAACGCAGTTACTGCCAAGGTCCATTTAACAACGGACACGTGGACAAGCACAGGCGTGCAGGGCCACTATATCTCCCTGACGGCACATTGGGTGAATTTAGTGGAGGCTGGGACCGAGTCAGAGCATGGGACCGCTCACGTCCTACCCACCCCCAGAATTGTGGGCCCCAGCTCGGTGCTGGTATCTGCGGCGGTGTATGCTTCCTCCACTAAACCACCCTCTTCCTCCTCCGCAACCTCTGTCTCGCAATCAAGATGTGTCAGCAGCAGCACATCGCCAGCAGTCGGTGTCGCGCGGCGTGGCAGCACAGCGGTGGGCAAGCGTCAGCAGGCCGTGCTGAAACTACTCAGCTTAGGAGAGAAGAGGCACACGGCCCACGAACTGCTGCAGGGTCTGACAGAGCAGACCGACCGCTGGCTTTCGCCGCTGAGCCTCCAACCGGGCATGGTCGTGTGTGACAACGGCCGTAACCTGGTGGCGGCTCTGCAGCTCGGCAGCCTCACGCACGTGCCATGCCTGGCCCACGTCTTTAATTTGGTGGTTCAGCGGTTTCTGAAAAGCTACCCACGCTTGTCAGACCTGCACGGAAAGGTGCGCCGGCTCAGCGCACATTTCCGCAAGTCCAACACGGGCGCTGCCACCCTGCGGACCCTGCAACATTGGTTTAATATGCTAGTGCACCGACTGCTGTGCGATGTGCCCACACGGTGGAACTCTACGCTCCACATGTTGGCCAGGCTCTATGAGCAGCGTAGAGCTATAGTGGAATACCAACTCCAACATGGGCGGTGTAGTGGGAGTCAGCCTCCTCAATTCATTACAGAAGAGTGGGCCTGGTTGGCAGACATCTGCCAGATCCTTGGAAACTTTAAGGAGTCTACCCAGATGGTGAGCGGCGATGCTGCAATCATTAGCATCACCATGCCTCTGCTATGCTTCATAAGAAGTTCCCTGCAAAGCATAAAGGCAGACGCTTTGCGCTCGGAAACGGAGGCGGGGGAAGACAGTATGTCGCTGGATAGTCAGAGCACCCTCTTGTCTATATCTCAGCGCGTTTTGGAGGAGGAGGAGGAGGAGGAAGAGGAGCATGAGGAGGAGGGGGAAGAGACAGCTTGGCCCACTGCTGAGGGTACCCATGCTGCTTGCCTGTCATCCCTTCAGCGTGTATGGCCGGAGGAGGAGGATCATCAAAGTGATCTTCCTAGTGAGGACAGCCATGTGTTGCGTACAGGTACCCTGGCACACATGGCGGACTTCATGTTAGGATGCCTTTCTCGTGACCCTCGCGTTACACGCATTCTAGCCACTACGGATTACTGGATGTACACACTGCTCGACCCACGGTATAAGGAGAACCTTTCCACTCATACCCAAAGAGGAAAGGGGTTCGAGAGTGATGCTATACCACAGGACCCTGGTGGACAAACTGATGGTAAAATTCCCATCCGACAGCGCTAGTGGCAGAAGGCGCAGTTCCGAGGGCCAGGTAGCAGGGGAGGCGCGGAGATCAGGCAGCATGTACAGCGCAGGCAGGGGAACACTCTCCAAGGCCTTTGACAGCTTTATGGCTGCCCAGCAAGACTGTGTCACCGGTCCCCAGTCAAGGCTGAGTCGGCGGGAGCACTGTAAAAGGATGGTGAAGGAGTACGTAGCCGATCGCACGACCATCCTCCGTGACGCCTCTGCTACCTACAACTACTGGGTGTCGAAGCTGGACACGTGGCCTGAACTCACGCTGTATGCCCTGGAGGTGCTTGCTTGCCCTGCGGCTAGCGTCTTGTCAGAGAGGGTGTTTAGTGCGGCTGGGGAAATCATCACGGATAAGCGTACCCGCCTGTCAACTGACAGTGCCGACAGGCTTACACTCATAAAGATGAACAAAGCCTGGATTTCCTCAGACTTCTCTTCTCCACCAGCGGACAGCAGCGGTACCTAAACAATACGTAGGCTGCACCTGCGGATGGAAGCATCGTTCTCTATCACCATAAAAAATGGGGACCTTTTAGCTTTATCAATCTGTGTATTATATTCCTCCTCCTCCTCCTGCTCCTCCTCCTGTAACCTCATGTAATCACGCCGAACGGGCAATTTTTCTTAGGCCCAGTCATATTACTTTTGTAAACAATGTTTATACGTTTCAGTTCTCATTAAAGCGTTGAAACTTGCACCTGAACCAATTTTTATTTTAACTGGGCTGCCTCCAGGCCTAGTTACAAATTAAGCCACAGTAACAAAAGCGATTAATGGGTTTCACCTGCCCTCTTGGTTGGGCATGGGCAATTTTTCAGAGATACATTAGTACTGTTGGTACACCAATTTTTTTCGGCCCTCGCCTACAGTGTAATCCTAGTAATTTTTATGGGTTTCACCTGCACTCATGGTACAGCAAGGTGTGTGGGGTTGGCCTACACTTTTGCTACATAAATGTAACTGGGGCCTTGTCTATACTGCAACTACTGAAATGTGAAAGAGACTGTTATCTCCCGAAACTGCTGCAACGGGAATGTTACTGTGGCCATGGAGTGTCATGCAGGAAGTGATTGTGCTTTGTTGGAGGTAGTGTGGTGCTTAGCTAAGGTATGCCTTGCTAATAAGGGTTTTTCAGAAGTAAAAATTGTTGGGGGGGCCCACTCTTGCCGCTATTGTGGCTTAATAGTGGGACCTGGGAACTTGAGATGCAGCCCAACATGTAGCCCCTCACCTACCCTATCCGTTTCTGTGTCGTTCCCATCACTTTCTTGAATTGCCCAGATTTTCACAAATGAAAACCTTAGCGAGCATCGGCGATATACAAAAATGCTCGAGTCGCCCATTGACTTCAATGGGGTTCGTTACTCGAAACGAACCCTCGAGCATCGCGGGAAGTTCGACTCGAGTAACGAGCACCTGAGCATTTTGGTGCTCGCTCATCTCTAGTGATAACAAATCCAAACAGTTTAATAGGGGCTCATTTTGATTTCAGACCCCTTTCTTCTCTGTATTTCACTGGAAACAGGAAAAATAATAAATCGATTCATAAATAAAGAAAATGGACTCATTTCATGTTATTGAATAAAATAACCAGAAATAGTTGGTGATAAATCCCTCGTCTCCAGATGCAATTCTATGTCTCGGGTATCAGTAATTGATCTCAAGAGTTTCCATCATCTTATAAAAACTCTGCAGTAATTGTTGGCTATGAAGTGCAGGTGGTAATTGATGGCGGCCACAGGGTTCACGTCAGACACTGGATTGGATGTAATTTGAGCTGCTGCTTGGTTTATTCAGGTTCGGACCTCTATGTGAATAGATGCTCTGAAAGAAATATTTAAGGCTCTGTTAGCATTTATTTCATCGTAAAATTTACACTGCATCACCAAGAGATAACACCGCTGTCCAATGCACCCAACTGACTATATTTTTCTTACATAAGGCCTTATGCGTAGAATAGCCAAGTACAAGGAGCCAATGAGAAGCCAGAGTCCCCATAGCTCCGTAGTGTAGTGCTAATGACACTATGTGTGCTGTGTATGGTGCCTCTATTCATCACTGTATTGCAGCTAGAAGTAATGCTCCATTATACAGACTTCAATGGAGGTTTTGTTGGAATCCAAGAGGAAAACACTCAGTAAGCCTGAATACAGTCCTATATTATATACATAGATATTTTTGTTTATAGGATTGCTTCTAGTGGAGAACACCAACACCATATAGCATCCTAATTCAATGTCTTGCAATTAAACTGGATTTAAAAGGTCCTCATATACTGTCTTTGCTGGTGTGATGTTGGTCAAACAGCTGACATATTTTTTGGAATGATGCATCTAAATGAATATTTAATCTTTCCCAGTTACTTGCAGACCTATGCATCTCCAGACCCTGTGTGGTAGGATCTGGTAGTCATATGTTCTTGCCTCTGTCCCTTCTTCTAGTGTCTGTAGTTTAGCTAGCACAGTGAAACAAAGGAGTTGATATATAGCTTAACGGGGTATTTCAATGTGTTTAATATCACAAAACAATGCACTCGGAATGTTTACTGCTCATTACCAGAGATACTGAGCACTCCTATAGAAAGTAAGAGCAGAGCCCAACAGCAGCTGGTGGCTGGACTGATAGCTATTGCCCATGTGCTTCTGAGATCCCGGTCATCAAATGTAGATGAAAGAAGTAGGCAAGTTCCGGCCTCCTCTGCTATTTCTTTCTAAACAACCAGAGGACAGAGTAACCAATATCTGCAATATATGGAGAATAGAGCATTGTATAAATAAATATCTTATGGATGAGAGCATTGTTTTATTCTGAAACTGGATTCCTGAAATGGGAATACCCCTTTAATCAATTACAGCCTAGTTTAAATACATAAAATACTGATAAACATTTGCCCCTCATGCTCCTATGTCTATGGAGGAGGACTTTCTTACAAGTTGATTCCAGAGCTTCTGCTAGAATGTAATCAATGGAAGTCTGTTAGCTTAGCTTTGGCAATGTATGAGTATGAGATGAGCCGATTGACTGTTGAGCTACAAACCCCCAGGACACTCCTGATGGTGTCTCAAGTCAGCTTCTTCTACTATTAACTGCAGTCCACAGAAATAAAGATAACCTCATAAACTCTCCATTATACCACCTTGTGTTTCCTATGTACAGTAATTTGCTCCACTATCTGTCATTTGATGAAGACCATGAACCGGACCCTGGCTACTGAATTTATCCTCCTGGGCTTTTCTAATAGTCCTAGGGTGAATATCTGCTTGTTCTTGCTGTTTTTAGTGATCTACCTAGTAACCGTCAATGGAAATGTTCTTATTATGAGCCTAATTCTTAGAACCCCTAGTCTACATACCCCAATGTACTTCTTCATCTGTGTTTTATCCTTCGTGGATCTATGTATGTCAACATCTGTTGCGCCCCGACTCCTCGCTGACCTACTCTCCACTCATAGGTTAATATCTCTTGGTGCTTGTGTCATACAGTTCTATACTATATTTCTAATGTCAGGAACAGAGTTCCTCCTCCTGGCCTTAATGGCTTATGATAGATACATTGCCATCTGCCGCCCGCTCCACTATCCGGTCCTGATGAGGTGGAGCATGTGTTATCGTCTAGCAGCCTTGGTCTGGTTAATGAGTTTCATGGTCTTTGTCGTTCCAGCACTTTTGATGAAAACTGACCTGTGTTACCCAAACCATATCAATCATTTTATGTGTGAGGTTCTCGCCGTCATACAGTTGGCTTGTGATGACATTCACTTGAATGAAGTTGTGATGCTTTTGACCTGTTTTATCGCCATTCTTCTCCCTTTTTTGTCTATTATCGTATCTTATGCCTGTATTATAATCTCTGTCCTAAGAATTAATTCTACAAGAAGGTCTAAGGCCTTCTCTACATGCACATCCCATATCACTGTGGTGGTTTTATTCTATGGACCGGCAATGCTTATGTATTTTAGTCCATTAGCTCAATACTCCACCAACCAGGGAAAATACTTAGCACTATTTTATTATATTATCTGTCCATCACTAAACCCTATAATTTACAGCCTGAATAACAAAGATGTTAAGGAAGTTATCCAAAAGATGTTTCATAAATGTCTGACTAATGTGAACTCATCTGCTCCATAGAATTGAATGGAGAGAGCTGTATACATAATGTAAGCGGTCATCTCTTTAAATATTCTCCACCTCAATACAGTCAAGAGCCATCTTATCAGGTGTGATATTGGGTCAGGGGCTACCAGCCCTCATCATGGGTGCAAGGTAATAATTTTTAATGCCATAGATGTCTGGGATTGGAATACCCTCTTATATCTTTCTTATTGCTATAACGTTATGCACAACTGCACTGTGGTTGGGTAATCAAGAAGAGTGCATGGAACTATACATTTTTTATAGATAAAACGTAAACACAATGAAAACAAATAAGGGTTTATAAGTGTTTCTGTGTTGATTCCATAGGACAAACTTGGATGTCTTGACTTCTTTGTAGCCTTAATGATGCAGCTTCAATACCGTTGTCATTCCATGTCAAACATATGTGCTGTTGTGAAGTCACAAGAAAACAGGGGAACTCCAATCCCTGGGGAGAGGGGCATCGCTATAGGGGGTGCAGGGGCCCAAAAGCATTTCCATCATATAAGAAGACACCAATATTATAAATAGCACTTGATGGGTGTGGGCTCTGTTACAGATTTTGCATTTGGGTCGCAAAGGCTTCTATTCATGTATTTGCCTTGCAATGACCCTTTTGATGGCACTTGGGACTGTATAAACACCAAATGACATCATCATTAGGATTTAGCATTATTGAGCTAAGAAAAATTCCATAGGAAAGGATTTGATTGTGTCCCCTTACATTGGCAACTAGCAAAATGGTGTGGGTGTATGAATGCTGGTAAACCTGTAGTTTAAAGCCAGCAATTGCTGCCGAGTCTCTATAAGATGATAGGATCTCTTAAGATCAATTATTCATATCTCAGAACATAGAATTTTATCTGGAGATGAGGGATTTATCATCAACTGTTTTTTAGGTATTTCCTTCTATTAGATGAATTGATTAATTAATAAATAAATGAACTAATATCATTTTTTCCTGTTTGCAGTGACATACAGAGAAGAAAGGGGTCAGAAATAATAATAAGCTGTTTGGATTTGCCATCCTGGACAGAAGGACTTTGTGTTTGTTTCCCCTCCACACTCTACAACCATTAGGCCAATTGTTGATCACCCTGTATGATAATAATGTAGCTGCTGTACAGAGGGGAGTCCTGGACAGGATATTGTAGCTAATGGAATGGGACCAAGCAGGAATTTCTACCAAAGGGCTCTGAATGGTTTGTTGCTATGGTATATATACCTCAGCTTGTTAACTGTATATACATATAGGTTTGAGGGTTTCTGTCATTGAGTTATGACTCATTTTATCTGAGAAACCTAAATCAAATGAAGCCAAAAACGTCCTTACTTAGTTGAAACCATAAACTGTAATTGGCAATGCACTGAGTCTTCTAGGAATTCCTTTATTTGAGTTATGGCATTTTCTTCCCACAATATCCAACAAAGAACAATAAAGCACCAAACTTAGAGAGGTTTGCAGTTAAAAGTAATGTCTTTATTCCATCATTGATTGGCAATGTAGATGCATGCAGAAAAGAGAATGTTTAAGACGCTAGGCCCCACCGTGTCTTCAAATTTGGCAACAAACACAGAAATGTATTTAGCATGTTCCTAGTACTAACAAACGACCAACTACATACTCCAATGTACTTTTACCCCCAAGCCTACTGTAGTTGGAGCTCTGTATGTCGTAATCAGTTGTGACCCGACCCCTCACTAACTTGTTCCCACTCATAGCCGCGTAATACTTGATGCTTTTGCCATACAGTTCTATACCGTATCATGGACTAAAATGGTTTCTTTTTGCCCCTATGGTAGATTCATCTCCAAATACCATTTTCCTATCCTTATGAGTTGGAGTACTTGTTATCATCTAACAGTCTTGTTGTGGATAATGGAATTTGTGGTCTCCATCATATCATCTCTTTAATTGTGTATGAACTAGTGTTACTCAAATGACATTGATCACTTTACTGTCTAGGCAAATCTATTCCTACCATTCAGTTGTCTTGTGGTAATGTTTATTCCGTATTTTTTGTCCTTAACCCCTTATCGACTATCCTTACATGATTTCATGCCCTGGGTGTCTGGGCTTTATTCTACAATGCTGTATAAATCCACTGGCATTGTAGAATAAGCCCCCAAGGTCAGTGAGTGTGATAGCACCCTATTATCAGAGTATAGTCCACGGTCATGTGATCACCATTATTTAAGGGATAACAACAATCGTGCAAAAGCAAAACAAAAGTTTCAGAAGTTAAAATTTCATCTCACCTCATGGATCCAATCCATGCTTCATGGACCTTCCCTTGATTCTGCACATGCATGTCACAGGCAAAATGGCTACACACATATGCAGAAGCTGGGAAGGGGCAAGAAATTTCAAATCTTCTTGTTCCCTTCTCCTTTGGTAGCCAATAGTATACACCATCAGAGACAGCAGTCAAGTCAAAAATCAATACATGGTGCCCCTGCTCAGGACCGCAGCCTACCCCCACTACATACTGCAAGGTCAAGCTGCAGGTCAGAGCACAACCCTTCCTTGCGTTCCTTTTTGTATAGCAAAACTGAAAAATGTATACGTTTTCCTGGCTGTACCCTACAGCGTGCTATCACAGAGTCCGACTGTCTGCGTCTCCTTATATGGTACCCCTTTCCATATGAAGTGTACAGTGGTCCCAGCCTCTGGTCCCAGATTCACATTGCTGCATAAGATCAAGTCTTAATACCATAAAGCTGGAGGAGGGGGAAGAGAAAACACACAGAGGGTAGTTATGAATAGTATATAAACACAGCTCTGTGCCGCCGCTTCAATCAGAGCAACCATAGTTAACCTTTTATCTACATCGGTGGGGAGGTATGATGTTTATTAGAGATGAGCGAGCGCACTCGTCCGAGCTTGATACTCGTTCGAGTATTAGGGCGTTGGAGATGCTCGTTACTCGAGACGAGCACCACGCGGCACTCGACTCCATTACATTTCCTTCCCTGAGAAATTTGCGCCCTTTCCTGGCCAATAGAAACACAGGGAGGGCATTACAACTTCCTCCTGTGACATTCCAGCCCTATCCCACCCCCCTGCAGTGAGTGGCTGGCGAGATCAAGTGACCCCCGAGTATTTAAATCTGCCCCGCCCGCGGCTCGCCACAGACACACGCAAAGATAGATGAGGGATGCTGCTGCTATAAGGACAGTGTTAGCGTCTTCAAGAACCACAACGGCCTTTCTTAGGGCCACAGCTCACCTAGTGCATTACTGTAGCGGCTGCTGGGAGCAGTTTTGCACAATTTTTTTTTTTTATGTATATCGGGCGTGCAGGCTGTAGCGTTCTTAGGCTGCAGTCTGTACTTCAGTATAGGGGCAGTATTGGTCAGGCAGGGACAGTGGTAGTGTAGAATCCTGTCTACAAGAACCCCAACGGTTCTTCTTAGGGCAACCTGTGACCGTGTGCATTTAACTCCGTGGTTGCTGGGAGTTGTAGTACCTCTGCATTGCACAGCCTAGCCTGCATGCAACCTTCATTTATAAATATTTTTCTGTCCGCACTTCGTGTAGCTTCACTGCAGTCTGCCTCTAAGTGTACGCCAAGAAACCACACATTTTCTACAACGCTCTGTTATACGTGTGCTGTCTTAGACATTCACAGTCTGCACCGACGCCCATAGATTGAAAGTGCAATACACACTGCTTAGCCTCAGCCTGCATTGCAGAGTAAAATAAGATTTAAAAAAAATCCTTTTTACGGCTAACGGTTACCCAGTGCATGCGCCTGCGTGGTCTGTGGGACTTCACGTCCATCCAAACTGCATAGGTCATAGCTAGGCCTGCGTGCAGCCTTCATTTATAAGTACTTTTCTGTCCGCACTTCGCGTAGTCTCACTGCAGTCTGCCTCTAAGTGTACGCCAAGAAACCACACATTTTCCACAACGCTCTGTTATACGTGTGCTGTTTCAGACGTTCACGGTCTACCCGACGCCCATAGATTGAAAGTGCAATACACACTGCCTAGCCTCAGCCTGCATTGCAGAGTAAAATAAGGAGATTTTTTTTTAAATTCCTTTTTACGGCTAACGGTTACCCAGTGCATGCGCCTGCGTGGCCTGTGGGGCTTCACGTCCATCCAAACTGCATAGTTCACAGCCTAGCCTGCGTGCAGCCTTCCTTATAATTTGTCTCTGGCTTCATTTTGCGTTATATTACCGCTGGCAGCCACCAACTGCGCGGCAATAATTCACAAACATTTTTACACCGCTCTGTCTCTGCTCGATTCTTAATCCACCATGCTGAGGTGTAGGGGTAGAGGACCTGGAAGCGGTCACGCTCGAGGACGCGGAGGTCCACGTGAGGGTGTGGGCATAGGACGAGTTCCTGGTCCAAGTGAATCGCAGCCGACTGCTGCTGGAGTAGGAGAGAGGACAGTTTCTGGGGTCCTCAGCTTCATATCACAATTTTTGGGTCCACGCGGTAGACCTTTATTAAAAACTGAACAGTGTGAGCAGATCCTGTCGTGGATGGCAGAAAGTGCATCCAGCAATGTATCGAACACCCAGTCTTCTACGCCGTCCACTGCTGCAACTCTGAATCCTCTGGCTCCTCCTTCCTCCCAGCCTCCTCACTCCATGAAAATGACACATTCTGAGGAGCAGGCAGACTCCCAGGAACTGTTCTTGGGCCCCTGCCCAGATTGGGCAGCAATGGTTCCTCTCCCACCGGAGGAGTTTGTCGTGACCGATGCCCAATCTTTGGAAAGTTCCCGGGGTCCGGGGAATGAGGCTGGGGACTTCCGGCAACTGTCTCAAGAGCTTTCAGTTGGTGAGGAGGACGATGACGATGAGACACAGTTGTCTTGCAGTGAGGTAGTAGTAAGGGCAGTAAGTCCGAGGGAGGAGCGCACAGAGGATTCGGAGGAAGAGCAGCAGGACGATGAGGTGACTGACCCCACCTGGTGTGCAACGCCTACACAGGACAGGTCTTCAGAGGGGGAGGCACGGGCAGCAGCAGGGCAGGTTGCAAGAGGCAGTGCGGTGGCCAGGGGTAGAGGCAGGGCCAGACCGAATAATCCACCAAGTGTTTCCCAAAGCGCCCCCTTGCGCCATGCCACCCTGCAGAGGCCGAGGTGCTCTAAGGTCTAGCAGTTTTTCACCGAGACGCCTGACAACCGACGAACAGTGGTGTGCAACCTTTGTCGCACCAAGATCAGCCGGGGAGCCACCACCACCAGCCTCACCACCACCAGCATGCGCAGGCATATGATGGCCAAGCACCCCACAAGGTGGGACGAAGGCCGTTCACCGCCTCCAGCTTGCACCACTGCCTCTCCCCCTGGGCCCCAACCTGCCACTGAGATCCAACCCCCCTCTCAGGACACTGGCACGACTGTCTCCTGGCCTGGACCCACACCCTCACCTCCGCTGTCCTTGGCCCCATCCAGCAATGTCTCTCAACGCAGCGTCCAGCTGTCACTAAGAGAATCGTTTGAGCGAAAGCGCAAATACGCCACCACGCACCCGCACGCTCAAGCTTTAAATATCCACATAGCCAAATTGATCAGCCTGGAGATGCTCCGCTATAGGCTGTGGGAAGTGAGGCATTCAAAAACATGATGGCGGCGGCAGCCCCGCGCTACTCTGTACCCAGTCGCCACTATTTTTCACGGTGTGCCGTCCCAGCCCTGCACGACCACGTCTCACGCAACATCGTACGTGCCCTCACCAACTCGGTTACTGCCAAGGTCCACTTAACAACGGACACGTGGACAAGCACAGGTGGGCAGGACCACAATATCTCCCTGATGGCACATTGGGTGAATTTAGTGGAGGCTGAGACCGAGTCAGAGCCTGGGACCGCTCATGTACTACCCACCCCCAGAATTGCGAGCCCCAGATCGGTGCTGGGATCTGCGGCGGTGTATGCCACCTCCACTAAACCTTCCTTCTCCTCCTCCAACGCAACCTCTACCTCACAATCAAGACTTGTCAGCAGCAGCAGCACGTTGCCAGCAGTCGGTGTCATGGGGCGGCAGCACATCGGTGGGCAAGCGTCAGCAGGCCGTGCTGAAACTACTCAGCTTAGGAGAGAAGAGGCACACTGCCTACGAACTGTTGCACGGTCTGACAGAGCAGACCGACTGCTGACTTTCACCACTGAGCCTCCAACCGGGGATGGTCGTGTGTGACAACAGCCGTAACCTGGTGGCAGCTCTGCAGCTCGGCAGCCTCACGCACGTGCCATGCCTGGCCCACGTCTTTAATTTGGTGGTTCAGCGGTTTCTGAAAGGCTACCCACACTTGTCAGACCTCCTCGGCAAGGTGCGCCGGGTCAGCGCACATTTCCGCAAGTCCAACACAGACGCTGCCACCCTGCGCACCCTGCAACATCGGTTTAATCTGCCAGTGCATCGACTGCTTTGCGACGTGCCCACACGGTGGAACTCTACGCTTCACATGTTGTCCTGGCTGTATGAGCAGCGTAGAGCTATAGTGGAATACCAACTCCAACATGGGCGGCGAAGTGAGAGTCAGCCTCCTCAATTCTTTACAGACGAGTGGGCCTGGATGGCAGATATCTGCCAGGTCCTTGGAAACTTTGAGGAGTCCACCCTGATGGTGAGCGGCGATGCTGCAATCATTAGCGTCACCATTCCCCTGCTATGCCTGTTGAGAAGTTCCCTGCAAAGCATAAAAGCTGATGCTTTTCAGGCGGAAACGGAGGCTTGGGAAGACAGTATGTCGCTGGATAGTCAGAGCACCCTCATGTCTATATCTCAGCGCATGGAGGAGGAGGAGGAGGGGGAGGAGCCTGAGGAGGAAGAGAAAGTTGGGCCAACTGCAGAGGGTACCGATGCTGCTTGCCTCTCATCCATTCAGCGTGTATGGCCTGAGGAGGAGGTGGAGGATACTCAAAGTGATCTTACTAGTGAGGACAGCCATATTTTGCGTACAGGTACCATAGCACACATGGCTGACTTTATGTTAGCATGCCTTTCTCGTGACCCTTGTGTTAGACGCATTCTGGCCACTACGGATTACTGGGTGTACACACTGCTTGACCCACGGTATAAGGAGAACCTTTCCACTCTCATTCTCGAAGAGAAAAGGGGTTTGAGAGTGATGCAATACCACAGGGCCCTGGTGGACAAACTGATGGTAAACTTCCCATCTGACAGTGCTAGTGGCAGAAGGCGCAGTTCCGAGGGCCAAGTAGCAGGGGAGGCGCGGAGATCAGGCAGCATGTTCAGCGCAGGCAGGGGAACACTCTCCAAGGCCTTTGCCAGCTTTATGGCTCCCCACCAAGACTGTCTCACACCTCCCCAGTCCAGGCTGAGTCGGAGGGAGCACTGTAAGAAGATGGTGAGGGAGTACGCAGCCGTCTGACTATACTTCAGCAGCAGAAATGTTTCTTCGGTCTGCCGATACTTCTGCTCCTGAAATGTTACCTTGGTTGGTGTATACTGTTACTACTGTAATTTTACTAATACTGTGCGCTGCCCACAATGCTTCAACGGAAATGTTACTGGGGCAGGTCTATACTGCTATAACAGAAATGTAACTAATACTGGGCTTTGCCCATACTGCTTCTACGTTAATGTTACTGGGGCCTGCCTATACTCCTACTACTGAAATCTTACCAATACTACGCTCTCCCTACACTGCTGCCAGGGAAATGTGAATCTGCTGCTTTGTCCCTACTGCTCCAAGAATGAAAACATTCTTAGCCGAAGCCCACCTGCATTTAATCTGACGTTAGCTCTGCTGTCCAGGGCACTGCAATGGGATATATTTATGTACCGCCGGTGGGTTCCAGGGAGCCACCCATGCTGTCGGTCCACAGGGACTTCACATAGGGGAGTTGTACCTGCCTGTGTCTATGAATTAAAAACCCCAGTCAGGTTGGGGCATGCAGTGTGGACCGAAGCCCACCTGCATTTAATCTAACGTTACCTCAGCTGTGCTGGGCAATGCAATGGGATTTATTTATGTACCGCCGGTGGCTTCCTGGGACCCACCCATGCTGTCGGTCCACACGGAGTTGTAACTGCATGTGTCTACTTATAAAGAACCCCAGTCTGACTGGGGCATGCAGTGTGGGCCGAAGACGACCTGCATTTAATGTGACGTTACCTCAGCTGTGCTGGGCACTGCAATGGGATTTATTTATGTACCGCCGGTGGGTTCCAGGGAGGCACCCATGCTGTCGGACCACAGGGACTTCACATAGGGGAGTTGTACCTGCCTGTGTCTACGAATTAAAAACCCCGGTAAGGTTGGGGCATGCAGTGTGGGCCGAAGCCCACCTGTATTTAATCTGACGTTAGCTCTACTATCCGTGGCACTGCATTGGGACAAACTACAGGAGCAATACAGCACTAATGAGACGTGCACAGCTACGCTAGCATAGGAGTCAGCTGTAGGCCCGCTATTGCTGAGGGTTTGTGCAGAGGCCTATGCCCTGGGTGCAGTGAAAGTCCGCTTCCTGCCTAGGATTGCTGAAGCTGTGGGCTGAGGCCTATGTCGTGGGCGCGGTGCAAGTCTGCCATGTTTGGCCGCTCAGATTTATTTTTTGTTCATGTCTTGGGCTTCCTTGGACCCACCTATGCAGTTGGTGCAAACTTAGTTCCCATCGCGGTGTTTGACCTGTCTAGCACAAAGACACTGACTGACTTGGGTAGAGGGCAGAGCGCTGATGGCTTTCCCCTTGCAGTGTGGATTGAGCTATGCGACACCTTGACAGAATGAATACTGTGTGGCACATGGATTCCCCATTGCTATGCCCACGTTTGCAACTCCTGACGGAGGTGGCACTGGATTGGATGTCTCATTGCTTCTGTACAGCATTGTGGGTTATCGCCCCGCCCCTTTTAAAGAGGGTCGCTGCCTGGCCATGCCAACCCTCTGCAGTGTGTGCCTGCGGTTCCTCCTCATGGCTGACGCACTTATAAATAGACATTAGTGTGGTGTGGCTGTGAGGTCAGCGTGTGGCATGAGGGCAGCTGAAGGCTGCGCAGGGACACTTTGGTGTGCGCTGTGGACACTAAGTCATGCGAGGGGATTGGGCAGCATGTAACCCAGGAGAAGAGGCAGGGGTGTGTCCGGCAGGCAGTGCTTGTTTTTAGTTGGAGGTAGTGTGGTGCTTAGCTAAGGTGTGGCTTACTAATGAGGGTTTGTCCAAAGTAAAAATTGTTAGGGGGGGGCACTCTTGCCGCTATTGTGGCTGAATAGTGGGACCTGGGAACCTGAAATGCAGCCCAGCATGTTGCCCCTGGCCTGCCCTATCTGTTTCTGTGTCGTTTCCATCACTTTCTTGGGTTTTCCAGATTTTCACCAATGAAAACCTTAGTGGAGTATGGCTGATTTACAAAAATGCTGGAGTCGCCCATTGACTTCAATGGGGTTCGTTACTCAAAACGAACCCTCGAGCATCGCGGAAAGTTCGACTCGAGCAACGAGCACCCGAGCATTTTGGTGCTCGCTTATCTCTAGTGCTTATTAATGTCACATGCCATACTCACTATCACTATCACTTAGCACCTAAACTGTAATGATTTTGTTCTCTGTTCTCATCTTCCGCTGCAATACTTTAAGTGGGGGCGCTACTGCTCATCAAAAAGCATACTTATAACTCAAAAAGGAAAAAAAAAAAGAGAAAAAACACAGACACTTATTAAATCCTTCATATGCATAATTTAAGGTCAGATCCCCTTCTATCTAGTACATACAGGTGTATCTGACGATGAAAAAGGTTGCTCAATATACATTCTGTAACATCAAGGATACCGTTCTAAATAGCTCATAAAGACCCAGAATTTTTATTGGTCATTTCCGAGGTTGGGGGTGGTGGGTGCGGTATATTTATGTAAAGGCAAAATTCTTCTTTACAATATTTGACCAAAAA
This sequence comes from Eleutherodactylus coqui, assembly GCA_035609135.1. Classification (NCBI taxonomy): domain Eukaryota; kingdom Metazoa; phylum Chordata; class Amphibia; order Anura; family Eleutherodactylidae; genus Eleutherodactylus; species Eleutherodactylus coqui. The sequence continues at coordinate 22,315,801 of CM069405.1, read as the reverse complement.
TCAAGCTCTGTATGCCCACTTATTTAATGCAGTCCCATACATCAGTCCAAGTGATGCGAATTGTCCGTTATGGTGGAAAAAAGGTCTTCAGTGGGCAAACAGCCCACAAATCCCAACCCTAAGATGGTTTCTTGGTCTCTTCTATCGTCTGGTAGGGTACACATAGTTACCCAACGTGCAATCCCTATTAGGGGGAAAAAAAGACAAAACAAAAAATTTAAATAAATAATTAATACATTTATATAGAGTGTTTCAAGGGTTAATTTACATAATACAACGCATTACTGTTTATAAAAACAGTGAAAAGCAGATTGTCATTAGGTCCCCTAAGAGCCAACCAAAGAAGGAAACCAGGATACCATACTTAGTTTTTGCACCTAACAACAAAATTATAAACCTCACCAAATTGCAGAAGAATTTGCTAAATAATCTAAGTCAATGTACAACTTAACCCATTAAGGACATGGCCTATTTTGGGCATAAGGACGCAACGATTTTTGACAGATTTTTATCCCCATGTTTGAAAAGCCATAACTTTTTAACTTTTGTGTGGACGCGCCCATATAAGGGCATGTTTTTTGCGTGGCGAACTGTAGTTTTTGATGGTGCCATTTTTGTGTACATAGACTATATTGTAAAACTTTTGTAATTTTTTTTTATGATAACAGGGAGAGAAAACGTATCAATTCTGCCATGGATTTTGTTTTTTTTTTTTACAGCGTTAATCATGCAGCATAAATTACACAATATATTTTTTTCTGCGGGCCAGTACGATTACGATACCAAAATTATTATATTTTTTTGAGGTTTTTCCACTTTTCAGCAATAAAAACCCTTTTTTTTTTAATCTTTTTTTTTTCTATACCGCTGCATTCAACATCCTGTAATTTTTTTTTATTTTTCTATGTATGGAGCAGACGAGTAGTAATTTTTATTGGTTCCATTTTAGGGAACAAATGGCTTTTTTGAGCACTTTTTGCCGTACAAAAAAAAGTGTGTTTAACTTTTTGTACACATCGTTACGGATGAGTCAATACCAAATATGTGCCATTTTAATTTTTTTTACCTTTTTTATATTAATATGAGAAAAAACAAAAAAAATAGTTTTTTAAACATTTTTTTACATATTTTTTTTGTACATTTTTTTTTACACTGTTTGTGTCCCTCTGAGGGACTTAAAGCACAACACTGATGATCGCTGTGATAAGGCATTGCAGGACTTCTGTCCTGCCATGACTTATCGCTTATACAGCGATCCCAGGCACTGGCAGCACAGGACGACAGTATCTGGCATTCTGTTACCATGGCAACAGGCCGGGCTCTCTGTGATTATATCGCGAGAGCCCGGCAACTTCACAGAGGGAGCGCGCTCCCTCTGTGAACCCTTCCCATGCCACGATCTACATAGATCGCGGCAGGGAAGGGGTTAACAGCGGGGGGGGGGGGGCGCATATCCAATGCACCCCCACTGCTGCAGCAGTAACCGGCTGTCAGTGCTGCGCTACTCGGTCCCCAGTCGCCACTATTTTTCCGTTGTGCCATCCCAGCCCTACACCAGCACGTCTCCCACAACATGAATCGTTCCCTCACCAATGCCGATACTAGGAAGATCCACATAACCACAGACACGTGGACATGTACTGGCGGGCAGGGCCACTATATCTCCCTGATGGCACACTGAGTGAACTTGGTGGAGGCTGGGACTGAGTCAGAGCCTGGGACCGCTCAAATCCTACCCACACCCAGAATAGCGGGTCCTACCTCGGTGCTGGTATCTGCGTTTTATGCCGCCTCCTCCATACCCTCCCCCTCCTCCTCTTTCACCACATCTACCTCTCAATTAAGAAGTGTGAGCACGTCGCCAACAGTTGGTAGCGTGCGGCGCGGCAGCACAGCAGTGGGCAAGCATCAGCAAGCCGTGCTGAAACTAATCAGCTTAGGTGCAAGAGGCACACGGCCCCTGAGCTGCTGCAGGGTCTGACAGAGCAGACCAACCTCTGGCTTTCGCCGCTGAGCCTCCAACCGGGCATGGTCATGTGTGACAACGGCCGTAACCTGGTGGCGGCTCTGCAGCTCGGCTGCCTCACACACATGCCATGCCTGCCCCACTTCTTCAATCTGGTTGTTCAGCGGTTTCTGAAAAACTACCCCCACTTGTCTGACCTGCTCAGCAAGGTGCGCCACGTCTGCGCACATTTCAACAAGTCCACCACGAACGCTGCCACCCTGAGAACCCTGCAACGTTGGTTTGAGCTGCCAGAGCACTGACTGCTGTGCGACATGCTCACACGCTGGAATTCTACGCTACACATGTTGGCCAGGCTGTACGAGCAGCGTAGAGCAATAGTGGAATACCAGCTGCAACATGGGCAGTGGAGTGGTAGTCAGCCTCCGCAATTCTTTACTGAGGAGTGGGCATGGATGGCAGAAATCTGCCAGGTCCTTGGAAACTTTGAGAAGTCTACTCAGATGGTGAGCGGCAATGCGGCAATCATTAGAGTTAACATCCCACTGCTTTGCCTGCTGAGAAGTTCGCTGCTAAGCATAAAAGCCGACGTTTTGCGGTTGGAACAGGAGACGGGGGATCACAGTATGTCGCTTGATAGCCAGACCACCCTTATGTCTATATCTCAGAGCGTTTTGGGGGTGGAGGAGGAGGAGCAGGAGGAGGGGGAAGAGATAGCTGGCCACTCTGCAGAGGGTACCCATGCTGCTTGCCTCACATCAGTTCAGCATGTATGGGCGGAGGAGGAGGAGTATCCTGAAAGTCATCTTCCTAGTGAGGACAGTGATGTGTTGCGTACTGGGACCCTGGCACACATGGCTGACTTCATGTTAGGCTGCCTTTCCTGTGACCCTCACATTAGACGCATTCTGGCCAACATGGATTACTGGGTTTACACCCACAGTATAAGGAGAACCTTTCCACTCTCATTCCCGAAGAGGAAAGAGGTATGAGAGTGATGCAATACCATAGGGACCTGGTGAAAAAGTGATGCTAAAGTTCCAATCTGACAGCGCTGGTGGCAGAAGATGCAGTTCAGAGGGTCAACTAGCAGGGGAGGCACGGGGATCAGGCAGCATGTCCATCGCAGGCAGGGGAACAAGCTCCGAGGCCTTTTCCAGCTTTATGGCTCCCCAGCAAGGCTGTGTCACCACTCTCCAGTCAAGGCTGAGTCGGAGGGAGCACTGTAAAAACATGGTGAGGGAGTACGTAGCCAATCGTTCTCTGTGATGCCTCTGCTCCATGCAACTATTGGGTGTCAAAGCTGGACACATGGCATAAACTTGCGCTGTACGCCCTTGAGGTGCTGGCCTGCCCTGCCGCTAGCGTCTTGTCAGAGAGGGTGTTTAGTGCAGCTGGGGGAATCATCGCGGATAAGCATACCCGTCTGTCAACTGACAGCCCCGACATGCTTACCCTCATAAAGATGAACAAAGGCTGGATTTCCCCAGACTTCTTTTCTCCACCGATGGAAAGCTGCGGATCCTAAACAATCTTTTCACTGCAACAGGAGAAAAATGCATCCTCCATCACCCCAAAAAAGGGGAGAATTAGCTTTGTGTATCCCTCTCGGATATTATTACTTCTCCTCCTCCTAAAATAGCATGTCATCACGCTGAACTGCCAATTTCTAAAAGACCCAACATGCTCAGTTTAAAACTTTTAAAAGTTTTATCATTTTTTAACATTTTAAAAGTTAAACTTAAACCACTGATTGCAGATGGCTGCCTCCAGGCTGTAACAAAAATAACCAATAACGAGCTGTATCTTCAAAAAATGTTTGTGGGTTTCACCTTCCCTCGTTGTTGAGCAATTTTTCAGGGGTACACTTGTACTCTTGGTACACCAGTTTTTCAAGCCATTGCCAATACTGTTAGCAAACTAATTTTTCCAAGGCTTCGCCTATACGCTTGTTAAACTTTTTTACAGGTGTTCGCGTATACTCTTGGTACACTAATGTTACTGGGGTTCGCCTATTTTATTGCTACAGAACTGTTACAGGGGTTCACCTATACTTTGCTACAGGAATGTTACTGGGGTTCACCTATACTTTGCTACAGAAATGTTACTGGGGTCCGACTATACGCTTGCTACAGAAATGTTACTGGGATCTCCCTATACTTTTGCTACAGAAATGTTACTGGGGTCCACCTATACTTTGCTATAGAAATGTTACTGGGGTCTGCCTATGCTGTGGGTGCACAAAGACTTCCCATCGCGGTATTTTACCTATCTGGCACAAATACACGGACTGACTTGGGCAGAAATGTGGGCCAAGGCCGAGCTCCTTGGCAGGGTGAAACTCTGCTTTGGGCACTCTGATTTCTTCCTGTGTAATACTATCTTTGTGCACCCACAGCATAGGCGAGCCCAAGGAACTCAAAGACTTCCCATTGTAGTGTTGAACTATAATGAAAACAAAGGTTTGGTACCATGTTAGCCAGTAGAGCAAAGTGTGATTGTTCCCAGCAAGAGAAACCAGGTAATCTTGTAGATATGATACCTTTTAAAGGCTAACAAAAATACATGATGTTATAGCTCGCTTCCCAAGAACCCTGCGTTGGTTCGGAAGCTCGCTATAACATCATGTATTTTTATTAGCCATTGAAAGGTATCATATCTACAAGATTACCTGGTTTCTCTCGCTGGGAACAATCACAGTGTTGAGCTATCTGTCACCTACACAGAATGAAGTGTGTGGGGACACATGGATTACCCATTGCTATGTAACTCGTGGCACCTTGGGTCACACAAGGTGGAGGCTGGGACCGAGCCTGACCCTGGGCCCGCTCACGTGCTTTCCACACAGAGTATTGCTGCCTTGTGGAGATGTGTAGAAGTGCTGGCACCTGAGTCCCCTTTATGCCCACGTTTGCGTCTCCTGACAATTTCACGATGGAGGTGGCATGGGATTGGAATGAAGATCTTACATCAGTTTATCATCAATTCTCAACAGCATTGTGGGCTATCGCCCATACTTTGAAAGAGAGTCGCTTCCTGGCCCTGCCAACCCTCTGCAGTGTGTGCCTCCGGTTTCTCCTTATCCAGTATTTAACTCACGGCACCTTGGATCACACAATGTGGAGGCTGGGACCAAGCCTGACCCAGGGCCCGCTCACGTATTTCCCACACAGAGTATTGCGGGTCCTACCTCGGTCATGGTTTCTCTGCCTTATTATGCCACCTCCTCCTCCTCCTGCTTGGGGTCTGGGGATCAGCGCTAGGCAACATGTATTTTCTCTCTTATTACCACAGTTATCTGAGACACTGCTTTGGGCCAAACAAAAGGAGCATTACTGCATTAATGAGACGTTTATAGCTGCACTAGCATCCGAGTCCCCTTTATATAATTAATGAAGGTGTGAGCGGAGACCAAGCTCCTTGGCAGGGTGAAACTTCCTTGTTTGGGTGCTCTGATTTCTTTATGCGTAATACTTTCCTTGGGTTCCAGGAGCTGGCCTATGCTGTGTGTGCACAAAGACTTTCCATTGCAGTGTTTTACCTGTCTGGCACAAATACAGTGACTGACTAGGTCAGAAATGTGGGCCAAGGCCGAGGTCCTTGGCTAGGTGAAACTCTGTGATGTTTGGGCACTCTAATTTCTTCTTGTGTAATACCATATTCGTGCACCCACAGCATAGGCGAGCCCAAGGAACTCAAAGACTTACGATTGCGGTGTTGAGCTATCTGACACCTACACAGGGGCACATGGATTTCCCACTGCTATGTAACTCGCGGCACCTTGGGTCACAAAAGGTGGAGGCTGGGACCGAGCCTGACCCTGGGCCCGCTCACGTGCTTTCTACACAGAGTATTGCTGCATTGTGGAGATGTGTAGAAGTGCTGGCACCTGAGTCCCCTTTATGCCCACGTTTGCGGCTACTGACAATTTTGTGACTGAGATGGCACGGGAATGATGATCGTACATCAATTTATCATCAATTCTCAACAGCATTGTGGGCTATCGCCCACACTTTGAAAGAGAGTCGCTGCCTGGCCCTGCCAACCCTCTGCAGTGTGTGCCTCCGGTTCCTCCTCAACCAGTATGCACTTATAAATAGACATGAGGGTGGTGTGGCTATGAAGAGAGCGTGTGGCATGAGGGCAGCTGAACACTGCGCAGGGAAAAATTTTTGTGCTCTGTGGACGCAGTGTCGTGCGGGGGGGTTTGACAGCAATGCCAGCATGTAACCCAGGAGAAGGGGCAGCGGTGTCACCCACAGGCAGTGATTGTCCTTGGTTGCAGGTAGTGTGGTGCTTAGCTAAAATGTGCCAGCGCGTGTGCCTTGCTAATGAGGGTTTGTCCAAAGTAAATTGTTAGGGGGGTGATGCCAGACTCTTGCCCCCATTTTGGCTTAATAGTGGGATCTGGGAGCCTCAGATGCAGCCATGCATGCTGCCCCTGCCCTTCCCTATCCATTTCTGTGGTGTTTCCATGACTTTCTGATGTTTTGTAGTTTTTAACAAATCATCACCTATGCGCAGCATCAGTCTAATACAAAAATGCTCGAGTCGCCTATTGACTTCAATGGGGTTCATTACTCAAATCAAGCTCTCGAGCATTACGAAAAGTTCGACTTGAGCACCCGAGCATTTTGGTGCTCACTCTTCTTTACTTTCCTTCACTTATTGTTCTACACATTTACCTACTAAGTAAAACGTCAGCTAGAGCGGGCAGCACCTTTGGTATCTATACCTCTTTGTCTTAAAACAGTGTATCCGGGTCGTAGCCCCACTTGTTACACCATTCCCTCTTTCACCAGGCTTGCTCCACCTTTTTTTCTATATATTACAAATCCTTAACCCCTTAACGACCAGCCCATAGTGTTTTTACGTCCTCCCGAAGTGGGCTCTATTCTCTGAGGACGTAAACACATGCTTCCTGCAGAGAATAATGCCCCTCGGGCTGTGGACGTGACAGCTCCATGCTGTCGGTGTCTGCAGGTAGCTGACAGCATGGAGCTGTCATCCCGGGCTGTTCGGACACCCCCCCCCGGCATTGCGATCGGCGCTATGCAATGGATAGCGCCGATCGCAAAAAAAGTAAATAAAAGTACACAAAAGTTAAAGATTCAGCTGCTCTGATGGATCGGATCCATCGGAGCAGCTGAAATTATTCACCCAGGTCCGGCACGCTGCTCCCCGCTCTCCTGCCGCTCCGGGGCCCGAAGCCGGTCTTCTGCGCATGCGCGCCAGGCGGCATTACGTCAGCCGCATGCGCAGAAGGCCCGGCGGCGCGGGAGATTTAAAATCTCCTGGCTCCCGGCTCCTGTAGGTAGCCGGGAGGCAGGAGATGTCATCGGGGACTGCGTTGAGCGGTCCCCGGTACCGCGATCGCCGTTATCCAATGGTTAGCGGCGATCGCGAAAAAGTTAAAAAAAAGTTTTAAAAAAGTCAGTTTCACCTCCCCTCATGGATCGGATCCATGAGGGGAGGTGAAAATACTCACCCCCAGTCCTCAGCGGTGTCCCGATGTCCCGGGACCCGAATCCCCGTCTGCGCATGCGCGCCCGATGATTGACATCGGGCGCGTGCACAGACGGGCTCGAGCCCCGGGGAATTTAAAATCCCTCTGCTCCTGGCTGCCATGTGTAGCTAGGAGCAGAGAGATTATACCGGGGACATGATCACTGTCATCCAATGGATGACAGTGATCATGTAAAGTGAAAAAAAAGTGTAAAAAAGTTTTTAAAAGTTTAAAAAGCGTACGTTTCATCTCCCCTCATGGATCATATCCGTGAGGGAGGATGAAAGTACGTACCTAAGGCCCCCAGATTTATCCGCGGACCTTACCACAGCTTCTGCACACGCGCCCCTCGCCAAAATGGCGGGCGCATGCGCAAAAGCTGTGGATTGCCAGGATAATTTAAATTCTCCCTGCTCCTGGCTACAAAACGTAGCCAAGAGCATGGAGATTTAATGGGGGTCCGCGGTGAGCGGTTCCTGGTCACGTGTTCGCCATTATCCAATAATGCCGATCACGTAAAAGTTAAAAAAAAAATTTGAAGTTTCATCTCCCCTCACTGATGCGATCGGTGAGAGGAGATGAAACTTTTTACCGGAGGCCTGCGTATTTGAATCCCGACGCGATCTTCCTCCGTGGACCTTCCAGGATTCTGCACATGCGATTGCCGGCAAAAAGCTGGACACATGCGCAGGAGTCAGGGAGCCCAGGAAACTTAAAATCTCCTTGCTCCCAGCGACCAACGGTCACAGAGAGCCTGGAGCAGTGACGGGTGGCCTCGTTGAGCGGTCCCCGGTCACGTGATAAAAAGGTAGCGATCTACCTTAGGCCAGTCTCACATGACTGGATAGGAATTACGGATTCTGCATGCTTCTGATCCACGGTATTACGCAGATCAATCGCATTGGATTACACAATTCCGCTCACATTAGCGGGTCGGAATTACGTAATCCACTCGCAGAAAAGAGAACGCAGGAGGTTCTATTTTACTGCGGATATCGGCAACATAGAGCCCATTGTGCTCCATGGTCGCGGATATACCCGTAGCCCATACGCAACTACATTGTATACGGGCTGCGGGTACCCGCGTCATCGCTAAGCGATGGTGCGGCAAATACAAACAAAGGTGTACTGTGCATGACCGCCTGTGTGAGTACGCAGTTATGCGCAGTACATTACGCAGCCGTACGCAGGGTCACAGCCGGGCTCACAGATGGGATCCGCTGCGGGCCTCCGCAAGCGGATTCCGCCTGCACCCGCGTGAGCCCGGCGTTATTCAGACCGCTACCTGTGATACGTATTTTACAAGAAGCCCCGGGAACGCTCGCCTTCCTGCAGTTCCAGGAGCACCTTGTTGAGCGCCTTCTGTGTGAGACTGCCGCACCTCATCAAGCTTACGGAGACTCACGGAACGCCACTTTTTACACCCCATACCCACCACTGAGGTCACGAAATACCCCCAAAAAGCATGAGAGGAGGGGGGGGGATACCCGGTTTTATTGCCCCATGGGCCCATTCCAACCAGCCTTCGTAATTACCCCCGTCTTCGGAAATACTACACAGTTCACATTTTTACTTTTATCTAAGATTTGTGAACGCCAAAAAGGGCGCGGAGGGGGAGGGGGGGAATTTTTAGGGAGTCAATCTTTATTCTGTACAAATAAGCAATGGGGCCTGGAATTTATTCAGTTGTGCCCTAAAATCCAACAGGTGTTCCGTCCTTTATAGGCCTTGCCATGCGTCCTGTAAGTAGATTAGGGCCACAATGGGTATGTTTCTGAACTCGGGACAAACGGGGGTATCCATTTTGGGGTGAACGTCTTCATTCCTATGTGCACTGTACAAAAAAACTGTTTTTAAATTGAAAAAATTGCCAAAAAAATTGAAAATCGTAACTTTTTCCTTCTGCTTTGCTTAGATTCATTCAAATACTGTGGGGTCAAAATACGCAGTACACCCCTAGATGAATTCGTTAAGGGGTCTAGTTTTCAAAATGGGGTCATTTGTGGGGGTTCTTTATAGTTTTGGCCGCTCAATGGCTCTATAAGTGGGCAATGGGGCCTGAAATTTATTCAGTGGTACCCTGAAATCCAACGGGTATTCCTTTCATTGTAGGCCTAGCCATGGGTCCTGTAAGTCTATTAGGGCCACAATGGGTATGTTTATGAACACGGGACAAACAGGGGTATCCATTTTGGGGTGAAAGCCTTCATTTATATGTGTGCTGTACAAAAAAAACTGTTTTTAAATTGACACAATAGCCCAAAAAATGAAAATCCTATTTTTTCCCTTTTGCTTTGCTTGAATTTATTCAAAAACTGTGGGGTCAAAATATGCAGTACATCCCTAGATAAATTCGTTAAGGGGTCTAGTTTTCAAAATGGGGTCATTTGTGGGGGTTCTATATGGTTTTGGGCGCTCAAGAACTCTACAAGTGGACAATGGGGCCTAAAAGGACTTCAAGCAAAATCTATGTTCTGAAAGCCACCGATTACTCCTTTTATTTTGGGCCCCGTTGTGCATGCGGACATAAGATTAGGGCCACAATGGGTATATTCATGAAAACAGCACAAACAGGGGTATCCATTTTGGGGTGTAAGTCTTCCTTCATATGTGTGCTGTACAAAAAAAGCTGTTTTTAAAATGACAGAATTGCCAAAAAAACAGAAATCCAAATTTTTTCCTTTTGCTTTGCTTGAATTTATTCAAAAACTGTGGGGTCAAAATACGCAGTACACCCCTAGATAAATTCGTTAAGGAGTCTAGTTTTCAAAATGGGGTCATTTGTGGGGGTTCTCTATGGTTTTGGGCGCTCAAGAACTCTACAAATGGGCAATGGGGCCTAAAAGGACTTCAAGCAAAATTTGTGTTCCGAAAGCCACCGGTCGCTCCTTTCATTTTGGGCTCCGTTGTGTATCCAGACATAAGATTAGGGCCACAATGGGTATGTCTTTGAGCACGGGACAAACAGGGGTATCCATTTTTGGGTGCAAGTCTTCCTTCATATGTGTGCTGTACAAAAAAAGCTGTTTTTAAAATGACAGAATTGCCGAAAAAACGAAAATCACAATTTTTTCCTTTTGCTTGGTTTGAATTCATTCAAAAACTGTGGGGTCAAAATATGCAGTACACCCCTAGATAAATTCCTTAAGGGGTCTAGTTTTCAAAATGGGGTCATTTGTGGGGGTTTTCTATGGTTTTGGGCGCTCAAGAACTCTACATGTGTGCTATGGGGCCTAAAAGGACTTCAAGCAAAATTTCTGTTTTGAAAGACACTGACTACTCCTTTCATTTTGGGCCCCGTTGTGGACTCAGATATAACAATATTTCTGAACACGGGAGAAATAGGGGTATCCATTTTGGGGTGTAAATCCTGATTTTCATGTAAACTATAGGAAAAAAATATGTCTTTAAAATGACAGATTTGCAAAAATATGAAATTTTACTTTTTCTCCTCTAAATTGAATTAATTCCTGAAAAAAACCTGTGGGGTCAAAATACTCATGACACCCCTCAGTGAATACACTAAGGGGTGTAGTTTTTAAAATGAGGTCATTTGGGGGGGTATCTATTATTCTGACACTTATGAGCCTTTCCAATCTCGGCTTGGTATAGGAAAACAAAGTGTTCCTCAAAATGCTAAAAAGTAATGTTAAATTTGTACGTCTCCTAAATAGTTAAAAAAAAACGAAAGTTTTTCCAATGTGCGCCCAAAATAAAGTAAACGGGTGGAAATATAAATCTTAGCAAAAATTTCTATATTATGTTTGCACATATTTAAGATATTGCAGTTGGAAATGTGAAAAAATGACGATTTTTTCAAAATTTTCCCAATTTTGGCGCTTTTAATAAATAAACACAATTTCTATCGGTCTATTTTTTCCGCCTAAATGAAGCACAACATGTGGCGAAAAAACAATGTCAGAATCGCTTGAATATGCAAAACCTTTCTGGTGTTTTTCCATGTTAAAGTGACACATGTCAGATTTGCAAAATTTGGCCTGGTCATTAAGGCGCAAACAGGCTTGGTCACTAAGGGGTTAATTTAGAAATTAAAAATCAATCTCTTCTTTTCTAACATCCATGTATAAATTTAACAGGGTTACTGAAACTCTCCCAAATATACAAATACTGCTGCTACAGAAATGTTACTGGCGTCTGCCTATACTGCTGCTACAAAAATGTTTCAGGGGTCTGCTTATACTGCTGCTACAGAAATGTTACTGGGATCTGTCTATACAGTTACTACATAAATGCTACAGGGGTCTGCGTATACTTCTGCTACAGAAATGTTACAGGGGTCTGCCTATGCTTCAGCTACATAAATGTTACAGGGGTCTGCCTATGCTTCTGCTACTTAAATGATACTGGGGTCTGCCTATACTGCTGCTAGAAAAATGTTTGTTGGGTCTGCGTATAAACAATAAAAACATTGAACAGTATTTAAAAACATACTAACGATAAAATATAGAAACAATCTTTAAAAATGTACACGTAAATTTTAAATAGGTGCCTTCTGGCAAAAGGAAAACAACTGTTAGAATCAAGAACTTTAGATTATTATTATTACTTTTTTTTAACACTGTAGATATGAATGCCCTTCACTTAGAACATAACGGTACAAGTATTTTGGTTTTAGAACGTATAAGGGTTAAAAGTAGATGGATTACAAACGGTCGATGGATCAAACATGGCAGCTGGGTTATTGTCATAAGAGGCAGGAGCCTGAAAACTAGGTTGCAATGGATAGTATGGCCAAACAAGGGCTGTTCCTTGTATGGGGTTTGACTGGTTAGCTGGGGGCACAACATGAAAATTATTGTTGTTCTGGATTGCAATCTCCTGCAGGTTATTTGACAGTAAACACAGAAGGTTTATCGGTTCTGGCATACCCACTTCTGCCACCCCAGTGCTCTGCTGCCCTACAGCTGGAAGCCCTTGTTCTGCCATCAAGTTCTCCTCTCTTTGGACATCTTCTAATATAGATAAGAATATCTCATCGGGAACATCCAGCTCCTTCTCTCTTTGTATCTTGCAGACTTTTCTGGGACAAAAAGGCCAACATGGATGGTTTGGAAGAAGTAGGAGCAGTAAAATGATAGGAAGATCATCATCAAGACCTGGCCCCCCTAAGGGTTGAAGTTTGGAAGGTAATGGTTGGCATGCTGCCAAAGGAATAATGAAGGCTTCCATCTTGTTGGTACTGATAATTACTAGAGAAGAGCGAACACCAAAATGTTCGGGTATTCGTTATTCGAAACGAACTTCCTGCGATGTTCGAGGGTTCGTTTCGAATAACGAACCCCATTGAAGTCAATGGGCGACCAGAGCATTTTTGTATTTCGCCGATGCTCGCTAAGGTTTTCATGTGTGAAAATCTGGGCAATTCAAGAAAGTGATGGGAATGACACAGAAACGGATAGGGCAGGCGAGGGGCTACATGTTGGGCTGCATCTCAAGTTCCCAGGTCCCACTATTAAGCCACAATACCGGCAAGAGTGCCCCCCCCCCCTCCCAACAACTTTTACTTCTGAAAAGCCCTCATTAGCATGGCATACCTTTGCTAAGCACCACACTAGCTACAACAAAGCACAATCACTGCCTGGATGACACTCCGCTGCCACTTCTCCTGGGTTACATGCTGACCAACTGCCCCCCTCCCCCCCCAGCGCACACCAAAGTGTCCCTGCGCAGCCTTCAGCTGCCCTCATGCCACACCACCCTCATGTCTATTTAGAAGTGTGTCTGCCATGAGGAGGAACCGCAGGCACACACTGCAGAGGGTTGGCACGGCTAGGCAGCGACCCTCTTTAAAAGGGGCGGGGCGATAGCCCACAATGCTGTACAGAAGCAATGAGAAATATAATCCTGTGCCACCGCCATCAGGAGCTGCACACGTGGGCATAGCAATGGGGAACCTATGTGCCACACACTTTTCATTCTGTCAAGGTGTCTGCATGCCCCAGTCAGACTGGTAATATGTACCTTAACAGTAACCGCGTTGGTGGTATAGTGGTGGTGACTGCGGACCTAGTAGCACGGTTGTATTTTGTTGGTTTTCGGAATGCGGCCAGGATTAAGTGGGCCGTGGCGGGGGGATGGTGTGGGGGCTCTCTTGTTGTGTCGGTAAAGGTGAAATTCTTGGACTGCCACCAGACGAACCAATGCAAAGGCATTTGCCAAGAATGTTTTCCCTGTTGGAGGAGGAGGGGGATGTTTTTGAGGCACTACGTGTCCTCTCCACGTGTCCGTGGTTATATGCACCTTAACAGTAACCGCGTTGGTGGGAAATGGCCTCGCCGCCATCATGTCTTTGGGAAGCCTCTGTTTCCACACCCCAGAGACATACCATTAGCAGCGGTATAGGCAGAGCCCAGAATTCGTAACATTTCAGGCGTAGCATTAGGACAGGCCCCACTAACATATCAGTAGCAGCATTATAGGAGGAGCGCAGTCTTCGTTCCATGTCAGCAATAGTAGCACTCAAGACAGGCCCCAGTAACAATTCCGAAGCAGCAGTATAGCGGGAGCGCAGTCTTCGTTCCATGTCAGCAATAGTAGCACTCAAGACAGGCCCCAGTAACAATTCCGAAGCAGCAGTATAGCGGGAGCGCAGTCTTCGTTCCATGTCAGCAATAGTAGCACTCAAGACAGGCCCCAGTAACAATTCCGAAGCAGCAGTATAGCGGGAGCGCAGTCTTCGTTCCATGTCAGCAATAGTAGCACTCAAGACAGGCCCCAGTAACAATTCTGAAGCAGCAGTATAGTGGGAGCGCAGTCTTAGTTCCATTTCAGTAGCCTTAGTATAGCCAAGGCCCAAGTTACATTTATGTAGCTAAAGTGTAGGCCAACCCCACACACCTTTCTGTACCATGAGTGCAGGCGAAGAACATACAAATTGCTATGATTACACTGTAGGTGAGGGCCCCAAAAAATTGGTGTACCAACAGTACTAATGTACCTCAGTAAAAATTGGCCATGCCCAACCAAGATGGCAGGTGAATCGCTTTGGTTAATGTGGCTTAAGTGGTAAGTAGGCCTGGAGGCAGCCCAGTGTAACGAAATATTGGTTCAAGTTAAAGTTCCAACGCTTTTAAGCGCATTGAAACTTATAAAAATTGTTCAGAAAAATTATTTGAGTGAGCCTTGTGGCCCTAAGAAAAATTGCCCGTTCAGCGTGATTACGTGAGGTTTCAGGAGGAGGAGCAGGAGGAGGAGGAGGAATATTAGACACAGATTGATGAAGCAGAAATGTCCCCGTTTTGGATGTGAGAGAGAACGTAGCTTCCATCCGCGGGTGCAGCCTACGTATTGCTTACGTATCGCTGCTGTCCGCTGGTGGAGAACAGAAGTCTGGGGAAATCCAGCCTTTGTTCATCTTGATGAGTGCTAGCCTGTCGGCTCTGTCGGTTGACAAGCGGCTACGCTTATCTGTGATGATTCCCCCAGCCGCACTAAACACCCTCTCCGACAAGACGCTAGCCGCAGGACAAGCAAGCACCTCCAGGGCATACAGCGCTAGTTCAGGCCACGTGTCCAGCTTCGACACCCAGTAGTTGTAGCGGGCAGAGGCGTCACCGAGGATGGTCGTGCGAGCGGCTACGTACTCCCTCACTATCCTTTTACAGTGCTCCCGCCGACTCAGCCTTGACTGGGGAGCGGTGACACAGTCTTGGTGGGGAGCCATAAAGCTGGCCAGGCCCTTAAAGACTGTTGCACTGCCTGGGATGTACATGCTGCTCGATCTCCGCACCTCCCCTGCTACCTTGCCCTCGGTACTGCGCCTTCTGCCACTAGCGCTGTCGGCTGGGAATTTTACCATCAGCTTGTCCGCAAGGGTCCTGTGGTATAGCAACACTCTCGAACCCCTTTCCTCTTCGGGAATGAGAGTGGGCAGGTTCTCCTTTTAGCGTGGGTCGAGCAGTGTGTACACCCAGTAATCCGTCGTGGCCAGAATGCGTGCAACGCGAGGGTCATGAGAAAGGCATCCTAACATGAAGTCAGCCATGTGTGCCAGGGTACCTGTACGCAACACATGGCTGTCTTCACTAGGAAGATCACTGCCAGGATCCTCCTCCTCCTCCTCAGGCCATACACGCTGAAAGGATGACAGGCAATCAGCCGGTGTACCGTCAGCAGCGGGCCAAGCTGTCTCTTCCCCCTCCTCCTCATCCTCCTCATGCTCCTCCTCCTCCTCCTGTACGCGCTGAGAAATAGACAGGAGGGTGCCCTGACTATCCAGCGGCATACTGTCTTCCACCGCCCCCGTTTCCGAGCGCAAAGCAGCTGCCTGAATTTCTCAAGATGCATAGCAGAGGAATGGTGACGCTAATGATTGTAGCATCGCCGCTCACCACCTGGGTAGACTCCTCAAAATTACCAAGGACATGGCAGATGTCTGCCAACCAGGCCCACTCTTCTGAAAGGAATTGAGGAGGCTGACTCCCACTGCGCCGCCCATGTTGGAGTTGGTATTCGACTATAGCTCTACGCTGTTCATAGAGCCTGGCCAACATGTGGAGCGTAGAGTTCCACCGTGTGGGCACGTCGCACAGCAGTCGGTGCACTGGCAGCTTAAAGTGATGTTGCAGGGTGCGCAGGGTGGCAGCGTCCGTGTGGGACTTGCGGAAATGTGCGCAGAGCCGGCGCACCTTTCCGAGCAGGTCTGACAAGCGTGGGTAGCTTTTCAGAAAGCGCTGAACCACCAAATTAAAGACGTGGGCCAGGCATGGCACGTGCGTGAGGCTGCCGAGCTGCAGAGCCGCCACCAGGTTACGGCCGTTGTCACACACGACCATGCCCGGTTGGAGGCTCAGCGGCGCAAGCCAGCGGTCGGTCTGCTGTGTCAGACCCTGCAGCAGTTCGTGGGCCGTGTGCCTCTTATCGCCTAAGCTGAGTAGTTTCAGCACGGCCTGCTGACGCTTGCCCACCGCTGTGCTGCCACACCGCGCGACACCGACTGCTGGCGACATGCTACTGCTAACACATCTTGATTGCGAGACAGAGGAGGAGGAGGAGGAGGAGGAGGGTGCTTTAGTGGAGGAAGCATACACCTCCGCAGATACCACCACCGAGCTGGGGCCCGCAATTCTGGGGGTGGGTAGGACGTGAGCGGTCCCAGGCTCTGACTCTGTCCCAGCCTCCACTAAATTCACCCAATGTGCCGTCAGGGAGATGTAGTGGCCCTGCCCGCCTGTGCTTGTCCACGTGTCCGTTGTTAACTGGACCGTGGCAGTAACCGCGTTGGTGAGGGCGCGTACAATGTTGCGGGAGACGTGGTCGTGCAGGGCTGGGACGGCACATCGGGAAAAGTAGTGGCGACTGGGAACTGAGTAGCGCGGGGCCGCCGCCTCCATGATACTTTTGAAGGACTCCGTTTCCACAACCCTATACGGCAGCATCTCAAGGCTGATGAATTTTGCTATGCGGACGGTTAACGTTTGAGCGTGCGGGTGCGTGGCGGCGTACTTGCGCTTGCGCTCCAACAGTTGCGCAAGCGACGGCTGGACGGTGCGCTGAACTACACTGCTGGATGGGGCCGAGGACAGCGGAGATGAGGGTGTGGGTGCAGGCCATGAGGCGGTAGTGCCTGTGTCCTGAGAGGGGGGTTGCATCTCAGTGGCAGGTTGGGGCACAGGGGGAGAGGCAGGGGTGCAAACCGGAGGCGCTGAACGGCCTTCATCCCACCTTGTGGGGTGCTTGGCCATCATATGTCTGCGCATGGTGGTGGTGGTGAGGCTGTTGGTGTTGGCTCCCCAGCTGAGCTTTGCGCGACAAAGGTTGCACACCACTGTTCGTCGGTCGTCAGGCGTCTCTGTGAAAAACTGCCAGACCTTAGAGCACCTCGGCCTCTGCAGGGTGGCATGGCGCGAGGGGGCGCTTTGGGAAACAGTTGGTGGATTATTCGGTCCGGCCCTGCCTCTACCCCTGGCCACCGCACTGCCTCTTGCAACCTGCCCTGCTGATGCCCTTGACTCCCCCTCTGAAGACCTGTCCTCCTGAGTAAGCGTTGCACACCAGGTGGGGTCAGTCACCTCATCGTCCTGCTGCTCTTCCTCCGAATCCTCTGTGCGCTGCTCCCTTGGACTTACTGCCCTTACTACTACCTCACTGCAAGACAACTGTGTCTGATCGTCATCGTCCTCCTCATCCACAGAAAGTTGTTGAGACAGTTGGCGGAAGTCCCCAGCCTCTTCCCCCGGACCCCGGGAACTTTCGAATGGTTGGGCATCAGTGACGATAAACTCCTCTGGTGGGAGAGGAACTGCTGCTGCCCAATTTAAGCAGGGGCCCGAGAACAGTTCCTGGGAGTGTTCCCGCTCCTGAGCAGGTGTCATTGTAGTGGAGTGAGGAGGCTGGGAGGAAGGAGGAGCAGCAGACAGAGGATTCGGATTTGCAGCAGTGGACGGCGCAGAACTGCGGGTTGACGATAGGGTGCTCGAAGCACTTTCTGCCGTCCAGGACAGGACCTGCTCACACTGCTCATTTTCTAATAACCGTCTCCCGCGTGGACCCATTAATTGGGCGATGAATGTGGGGACGCCAGAAACGTGCCTCTCTCCTAATCGCGCAGCAGTCGGCTGCGACACACCTGGATCAGGAGTTCGGCCTGTGCCCACACCCTGACTTGGCCCTCCGCGTCCTCGGCCGCGTCCACGTCCTCTAGGCCTACCCCTACCCCTCAGCATGCTGTATTACCAGTGATTTGATTTCACAGGCAGGAAATAAATTGGCGCAAGACTGCAGGCCAAATATAATTTTTTCCCTTTTTTGAAAACGAAAGGCCCCACTGCCTCTAGTGAATTAATAATCTAAGTTTAATAACTGTGCTGTGGCCCTGCTAATGTGTCACAGAACGTGAGGGTAGCAGAGTTATTATAACTCTGGCAGAGCAGGTATTTTTTTCCCAATTAAGGAAAGCAAATGGCGAAGCCAGCAGTAAAACGTAGCTGGGTGCATCTGATTTTTAAACGTTGCACACGCAGCCGACACGTACACACAGCCCTTAGGACGGACAGAGGCAGGACAAATAGATTTTTTTTCAGTTTTTTTCCACCAAAAGTCAGCACTGCGTATATTCAATGAACATGAGAAGTTTAATAACTGTGCTGTGGCCCTGCTAATGTGGCACAGAACGTGAGGGTAGCAGAGTTATTATAACTCTGGCAGAGCTGGTATTTTTTTCCCAATTAAGGAAAGCAAATGGCGAAGCCAGCAGTAAAACGTAGCTGGGTGCGTCTGATTTTTAAACGTTGCACACGCAGCCGACACGTGTCCACAGCCCTTAGGACGGACAGAGGCAGGTCAAATAGAATTTTTTTCACTTGTTTTACAAGCAAAAGGCCGCACTGCGTATATTCAATGAATAATAACTGTGTTGTGGCCCTGCCTACACAATTCTTTCCCTGCAGTATCAATGGAGGGTGCAATGCTCTGCAGAGGCGATTTTGAGAAGAAAAAAAATATGCAGCACAGCTAACAGCAGCCAGCACAGTACTGCACACGGTTAAATATGGCCCTAGAAAGGACCGTTGAGGTTCTTGAAGGCTACACTCACTCCTAACACTCTCCCTGCCTATGCAACACTTCTGTCCCTAATGCCGGGTGCAACGCTCTGCAGAGGCGATTTTGAGAAAAAAAAAAAAAGGCAGTGCTAACAGCAGCCAACACACAGGTATTACTGGCCCTAATAAGGACCTTTGGGGTTCTTGAAGCCTACACTAACTGCTATTTCTCTCCCTACAGCAGCTCCGGTACAAACAGCACTGTCCCTCATCTAACTCACAAGGCATCTGAGGCGAGCCGCGGGAGGGGCCGACTTTTATATTAGGCGGACACCTGATCTCCCCAGCCACTCACTGCAGGGGGGTGGTATAGGGCTTGAACGACGCAGGGGGAAGTTGTAATGCCTTCCCTGTCTTTCAATTGGCCAGAAAAGCGCGCTAACGTCTCAGGGAAGGAAGTGAAAGTAACCCGAACACCGCATGGTGTTCGTTACGAATAACGAACATCCCGAACACCCTAATATCCGCACGGATATCAAGTTCGGACGAACACGTTCGCTCATCTCTAATAATTACATATTTTAGTTTACAGCTGGGGTAGGAATAGAGCCGACTATAGAACACAGCATCCCTGAAGGTTTGGAGACAGAGTTACAGCAGGCACATATCCTTGGTGGAAGCAGGCTAGATGAGATCCACATACTCCCAGACTGATTCTGGACTGATGAAGCCTTTACTTGTGATCATCTTTGGTAATTCTTGACAAAAGATGAGTGGTTTGCCAGAAACTTGCATTGCAAACACTTTGAAATGCTTAATAGAAAACATATGAATGAAGCCTTTCCATATTTCAGATTGAGATGAGGAGGAGTTCTGACGTTTAGTACCTAGAATATCCTTTCCATTGCTATCAAATGCCACTCTTGTCTCAGAAAAGAGGAGTTTTTCCACATAGCTGTTATCGCTTCCACTTTTGTTCTGTGGCTTTACTTTTGTCCATTGGCTCATATTTGTATCTGAAGGTTTGCTTTTGCGCATGGAGACAAAATTCAAGGTGGAGGCGCGGAACCGAGCTTGATCCTGGGCCCGCTAACGTGCTTCCCACACAGACTATAGCGGGTCCTGGTCATGGTGTCTTGGACTTGTAAAGCCACCTCCTCCTCCTGCTTGGGGTCAGGGGATCAGCACTGGGCATCATGTATTTTCTCCCGTGTTACCACAGTTATCTGAGACACTGGTTTGGGCCAAAGAAGAGGAGCGTTACTGCATTGATGAGACCTTCACAGCTGTACTAGCATCGGAGTCAGCTCTATGCCCACGATTGCTAAGGGTGTGGGCAGCGACGCACTTAAAGTCTGGCATGTTTGGGCACTCTAATTCCTTCATATTTATTGCTGTCTTTGGGTTCCTTCGACTCGCCTATGCTGTGGGTGCACACAGACTTCCCATAGCGGTGATTTCCCTGTCCTGCACAAAGTGACTGACTGACTTGGATAGGGTGCATAGTGCAGATGGCTTTCCCCCTGCGGTGTTGCTAGAGCTATCTGACACCTAGACAGAATGAATACTGTATGGGCACATGGACTGCCCATTGCTATGTCAGTTGCGGCACCTTGGGTCTCACAAGGTGTTTGCTGGGACCAGGCCTGGCCAAGGGCCCGCTCACATCCTTTCAACACAGGCTACAGCGGGTCCTGGTCATGGTTTCTTGGCCTTGTAAGGCCACCTCCTCCTCCTGCTTGGGGTCAGGGGATCAGCACTGTGCATCATGTATTTTCTCTCGTGTTACAACAGTTATCTGAAAAAACTCGTTTGGGCCAAAGGAGAGGAGCGTTACTGTATTAATGAGACGTTCACTGCTGTTCTAGCATCAAAGTCCGCTTCATGCCTACGATTGCTGAAGCTGTTGGCTGAGGCCTATGTCCCTGGGGAACTGCAACTGCGCCAGGTTGAACCTGTGGAACTTTTTCCTGGCTAATCCAGTCTTTGGAACGGTGAAAGAAAATGTAACTGATTTAATGAGACCTTCACATGTGTACTAGCATCGAAGTCTGCTTCAAGCCCACGATTGCTGAAGCTGTTGGCCGGGGCCTAAGTCCCGGGGGAAATTGCAACTGCGCCAGGTTGGGCCTGTGGAACTTTTTACTGGCTAATCCAGTCTTTGGAGCGGTGAAAGAAAACGTAACTGATTTAATGAGACCTTCACAGGTGTACTAGCATCGAAGTCCACTTCATGCCTATGATTGCTGATGCTGTGGGCCGAGCCTATGTTGTCAGCGCAGTGTAAGTCTGCCATGTTTGGCCACTCTGATTTCTTTATTGTTCATGTCTTGGGTTGCCTAGGACCCACCGATGCTGTTGGTGTACACAGACTTCCCATCGCGGTGTTTGACCTGTCTGGCACAAATACACTGACTGACTTGGGTAGGGGGCAGAGTGCAGATGGCTTTCCCCTTGCGGTGTCGATTGAGCAATTTGACACCTAGACAGAATGAATACTGTGTGGGTACATGGATTCCCCATAGCTATATAAGTCATGCCCACGTTTGCAGCTCCTGGCGGAGGTTGGCACTTTATTGGAATGAAGATCGAACATCAATTTCTCATTGATTCTCAACAGCATTGTCGGTTATCGCCCCCCCTTTTAAAGAATGTTGCTACCTGGCCCTGCCAACCCTCTGCAGTGTGTGCCTGCGGTTCCTCCTCATGGCAGACGCACTTATAAATAGACATGAGGGCAGTGTGGCTATGAAGCCAGCGTGTGGCATGAGGGCAGCTGAAGGCTGCGTAGAGACACTTTTGTGTGCGCTGTGGACGCTGGGTTCTGCGGGGGGTTGGGCAGCATGTAACTCAGGAGAAGAGGCAGCGGTGTGACCCGCAGGCAGTGATTGTGCTTGGCTGGAGGTAGTGTGGTGCTTAGCTAAGGTGTGCCTTGCTAATGAGGGTTTATCCGAAGTAAAAATTGTTAGGGGGGGCACACTCTTGCAGCTCTTGTGGCTTAATAGTGAGACCTGGGAGCCTGAGATGCAGCCCAGCATGTTGCCCCTCACCTGCCCTATCCGGTTCTTTGGCGTTTCCATGACTTTCGGATGTTTTCCAGATTTTCACAAGTGAAAACCTAAGCAGAGCATCGGTCATATACAAAAATGTTTGAGTCGCCCATTGACTTCAATGCCGTTTGTTACGCGAAACGAGCTCTCGTGCATCGCGGGAAGTTCGACTCGAGCAACGAGCACCCGAACATTTTGGTGCTCGCTTATCCCTTACTTAGACCATTATGGCTGGATGACCTGCCTAAATCTTAGGTCTTAATTGAAAAATCCCCCCCACCCCCAATGTACTTATTAGCTATTTTATTTTTTTTTATCCAACGATCGATTTGCCCCAAGTACTCTACAGACTATTTCAAATGTGTGAAAAAGGGCAACACACAAGAGCCTATTGATCTCTTTTCATATTCATAAATATGACCTGGAGTTAGTTGAAGTTGCAATCAGAAACATCTTCCTGGAAAACTGTGGGTTCATCACATATTCACCACTATGGGATGGAGAATCCTTATTTCCTTTGCTGATATGACCCTCAATGATTTAACAATTTAATATCCATCAATCAGTTCTCCTCAAGCACATTCAAATGAGCCATTTACTAAAATCCTTTCCTCCTCCTTGGAAAATTAATGTACCTTCAAAACTGGATAATTGGTTAACTTCCCTCCAAGATTCTAATAAAGGCCTTTCTACCTGCTACCAAATTCTAAACTCCTCATCCGTTGACCCCATGCTTAACCTAAACAGAAAATAAAAGTGACCTAAAAACTACATTCTCAGATGATGAATGGTACAGTGCGTACTCTTCAGTTTTCTCGATCGATCTCTAAATAGACAAATCATTTTGAAAACTCCTGCAAGGCCCTATATAGGAGGTATGTCACTCCTCGTATCCTTAATAAAATTACATCCCACTTTTCTAAACCGCTTTTGGAGGTGTGGTTTAGTGGACAGTACCTTGCTACACCTATAGTGGGACTGCCCTTATGTTTCAACCTTGTGGAAATGGGTCTTTCAGCTGATGTCAATATTTAGCTGCTTTCAACTACATCCTAATCCTGCAATAGCTTTACTAAATATAGATAAGAATCAACTCCCAAGTCTACTTCGCACTCCCCTGCTTCACATTATCATTGCTTCTAGAGTAACCACTTCTCGCCATTGAAAAAACAATTCTATTCCTTCCACTTCTGAAATAACCAGATTAGTAAATAAAAACTGCTGGTTCGAAGATATGAGCGCAAGTGCCTTAAAAAAAAAAGGAACATTTAGAAAGGATTGGGCAGCCTGGCTCCAGAATACTCTGTGCTACATGCATTCTTTTTTAGATCACTGACATCCACCAATGTCTTTAATCTCTTTATTTGAAAAATGTATCAACACTGATCATGAATAAGCTTGTCTTACTCGTGTCACTTGTTTCGCTTGTTTTACTTATTTTCTATATTTTTAACTTTTTACCCAAAGTGTTTTGTTGTATTTCCCAATTATTTACCTATGTTTATGAATATACATATGCATGTCAATTAGATTTTTCAATACAAAACTTAATGTTTCAAAAAAACCTGAGAAATCTCAGATCCTGACAGTTTAACCCTTACATGTCACAATCAATAGCAACTGCAACATGTAATCAGATGACAGGGGGGAGGGGCTCCTTATGCCGCAAATTAGAACCCCACAGTGTGATTGCAAAGTACCAGTAGGTTCCCATGTTAGTCAGAAGCCTGACAAAGGCATCCATGTCTGCTATGTAACTCAGCCTATGAGGCCTCGCCTCTTATAGATTCTAATTGGGCACTGTCATAGGCTTAGTAGAATGCACCTACCTAAGCAATGCAGTGTACTATCCTAGCTATCAAACAATTGCATCTTCAAGTCTCCTTGAAGGACTAAAAATAGCATTAAAAATGTAATCAATATCAATTAAAAGAATAAAATCCAGTTTAAGAAAAAATACTTAGGCAGTTATTGACCTATATCAGTATCTATAATTGCAATGCAATTGTCAGGGTAAAATTCTAAGTACAGCACCAATCAGGCCCACCCCACTTGCCCCGCTGCCGGCGGAAAGAAGAAAACACCACACAGAGGTCTGGTATAGTTCCTCACACGGGGACATGACTGCGCTCTTTTTTTATTACAGATTACATGAGATCTTATACCCTTTTGTCCCATCAGCAGGAATGGGTGATGGGCTCATTGGCTAAAATTCACAGCATAACCATATATGGGAAGTCCGGATTTCCGGCCTGAGACAGTGAAAGTTCAGATGCATAGTTGAACATCTTGATATGGCGCTTCTGGGAAAACGGCCAAGTACACGCGGCCTTCTTGTCTGGTTATTCCTTGTGTTCAAGATACATTTTGTCTTCGCCTGGCAAGGCCTTTGGCATATCTGATGTAAGGCGACATATAAGTTTTTCTCATTTTAACTTTGAATAGAACTTGCATACAGGTATAAAAGCATAAAGAACATATGGCAATATATACATATACCCTCACACTTCTATGATTAAGTTAGATTTTTTCAAAGCCTATAGGTCTAGATCTGCTTCTTCTGGAGTAGCTCGATATGTTGATAGGGCATCTGTTTCTATTTGCCAATATATGACTGTTTGGGACCTTACATATGCACTATTGATTTTAATCTGCAAATTGAGAATAATCATCCTCATAAGAGGGGTTTCTGTTTCTGCAATAGATTGATTGTTTGAGAGGTGATCTCTCCATTGACCAAAAGTACCCTCTCCTAATTTTCTCAGCTGTTGTTTCAATAATCTGCTCATTTTTTCTATTAATCCTGATTAATCCCACATCTTGAGAATAACGAGGAATATGGAATATCCATTATATATTATGTTGTTGACAGAAATCCTGCACTACCTTATTTTTGAAATGAGATCCATTATTTCTCTGTATTTGTAATCTAATGCCATAATACAAAATTATCAAATCTAGAGTTGTTATCGTATTTTCCTAAGTCGCTGTTTTGCAAAGATTAGCTATTAGATATCCCAAATATGTGTTTGCAGCTGTATAGATATATTGGCTTTGTGTCAAGGTGCCAATATGAACATTTTGCCAGATCTGGCCAGGCAATTTGTCTCAGGCCAATTGTTCTTTGACTATATCTGGTACTTCTCATTGTTGACATGTTGACCTACTGTACACTGGGCTATAATGGGTTAAATAATATCAACTATAAGTGGTATACCTCCAATCTGTGCAACCTGCAAGTAGTTTTCTCTCTTAGGTCTCCATATTTTTGAAGGACCCACTAAGCCAAATCTGTGTGTTCTTATTGTTGAATCTCTTCCACATCTACCTGTGAAACGTTTGATTGTTTATCTGTAATAGAATTATACCATTGTTCTAGAGTGTCTAAAACCAAACTAGAAAATTTCCTTTCTAAACATCTTTTCCTCACACTTCTTTTGCATGAAGATACCAATCATTTTAACCCACATAACTATCCATGTATTTACCGATTTACAACAGACTATGAATCAGTATATACATGACATCTTTCTGTCTCAATGCTTGGAACATGCCATTTCTGAAAACTGCCTGCTCGTTATCCCTGTGGCAGTGAATAATAACACTATGCAACACAATCTTTGTAATCGATAAGCAGGTAGATGGCTTATAGTAACTTTAGTGTGCTAAATTCAAATATATCTGTTTCTTTTCCCCATAAGGTTTTTTGAATGATGGGGAATATTGTAATCCTATTGCCGTTGTATTGTATTTTTTGGAAACATGCCTACACAATTAATCCAGTAGGCTCGCCATTAACCTTGCTTAATAAAAATAATAACAAAAGTGATTGTGCAACTATTTCGCAATCACTGTTACACACCAGGTGCTGACTGAACACTATAAGGGTAGGTTTATGTAACATATAGGGCATGTTTCCACGTGGTGTAAATACTGCGGATCATTCACCAGTAAGTTGTAATTAATGAACTGTGTGTTTACAGGTCATTGCTTAGACTAAATAAAAGAATCTAAATCATAAAACAAAAACACATGTTTGGTATCGCTAAATCCGTAAGTCCGATCTATCAAAGTAATGCATTATTTACCCTGCAGGGTGAACGTTGTCCGATAAAAAATGAAGAATGCCTGAAATGCGCTTTTTCAGTCTTTCTGTCTACAAGAAAAATGCAATAAAGAGCAATCAAAAAGTCATATGTGTTATGTCCGCTTGCCGCACTAAAGCACCACTTCTCAGAATGGACGCAGGATTGTGTCCTTTTAAAACCGCAAACGCTCGCATGTTATTTGCATGGACAAACTGCACCTCTCCAGGCTAAGATGGAAGCACCCCTGTGCCTTACTAACCAGGGAAAGTGGGGAACCCCTTCCTAAAAGCGGGGTAATCATTCCAATAAGGTTGGCCCCACTGTTGTCCTCTGGGACCTAGCTATCCCTGATCAGGAACCTGGAGAGATGCACTAAAAACACAGAACATGACTTTGCTTACACACAATGAACACAGAACAGGACTGCACATAAAGCACTTGTCTGGCCACCAGCACAGACATAGAAAACAAGTCACTGTTCACACCAACATACAAAGTAACATAAACCTCATAGAACAGAACTACACATAGAACACATGTCTGGCCACTTGCACAGACCTAACACACGTCACTGTTCACACCAACATACATGGATATTCATACACCGTATAACGGGAACCCCACCCCGAGCTCACATGCATACAGATGGAATACCATAGTCAGTCCAAGTACCCTCACACCAGGGAAATAGAATGTCAGTCACTGTGCTGACATAGGGAACAGTGTCAGACATCATTCATTAAATAAAACAAAAAAATAAAAAAATGGTTTGGTACCGTGTTAGCCAGTTGAGCAATGTGTGATTATTCTCACCACCATTCACCACCAGGATACCCAGAAATCAACTACTCAAATACAAATAGAAAGAAAAAAATAGACGTATACCTTTAGTAGTAACCTACAATTCACAGCTAGAGGTACTGAGGAAGACTGCAAAGAAACTCCATCATACCCTAAACAAGGATGACTGTCTGAAAACCATATTCCTGGACCCTCCATTTCTGTGTTACAGGCAACCTCCAAATTTGAGGAACTGTATAATCAGGAGTACTTTGCCATCTGACACACAAAAAGGAACTCATTCCTGTAATGTAAGGAGCTGTAAGACCTGCTCACATATACTGACTGCGGATAGAATACAAATCTCCAACACACAGCAGGACTATAAGATTACAGAGACATTCACATGTTCCATGTCCAATGTTGTGTACCTGATCCTGTGCAGTAAATATCCTGTAGGGGGGCTTTATATCGGGGAAACAGGACAAAAACTGAGAGACAGGATGAGATCTCATTGACACTCAATTACAGAGGGAAAGACTGAACTACCCGTGGCAAAACATTTGTGTGGTCAGGGACACAGCATAGAGCAAATGAGAGTTATTATACTGAAGGGCAATTTCAAGTCGCAGCATCACAAAAGAATTTGGGAGTACAAATTTATAGTCATGTTTGACACCCTCAAGAATGGATTGAACCTCAGCCTGGGATTCTTGCATATGTGGAAAATATGAAAGATCTGAAGGAGGTCAAGAGGGATGTCCTCCTCCGAATCATTAAAAATAGTTTAGTTTTTTTTCCCTTTTGCTTTAAAACTTCATAAATATTCAGAACTTGACCTGTAATAATGTTGCTATCCACTAGGTAGTGCTGCATCTCCTTCTATGTGCAGGTTGAAGGAGAGATAAGATGCATCATGAAACTGTCCCGTGCTCAGTGGACTGATTTACTATGTATGTCTCCGCTCTGCTTGTTTGTTGTTTTAAGTTTTGAGTGCAAAACAGTCCCAAATTTCTGTGTGTTAACATTTATTTAGATCAAGAAGAATGTGTTCTCCTCCCCTCCCCTCTGCATCTGTATGTAATAATTTTGTGCCATCCAAACTAGTTTTATTCAATAGCCTGACGAAGGAGGCGAGATATCCCCGAAAGCTTGCTTGCTGTAACATCATGCATCTTTGTTAGCCATTAAAAGGTATCATATCTACGAGATTACTTGGTTTTTTGCTCTGAAAATAATCACAAAGGGATCATTCATCTGACACACACATAGGACATTAGGCGTCTGGGGGGGCTGCACCTGCCCAGGGATAAGGAGAAACCTGCGGCCTGCACCTGTGTGATCACCGTACCACACACTACACAATGCATGTACCCCAGAAACTGCAAGGAGGGGAGGGAAAGCAGGTGCTCAGACCATCTTCAGGGGAGGAGGGAGACACTTCAAATAAGCATGCACCACACCAGCTCTGAGTGGGCTTAACACAGGGTACAACAGTAAAGCACTAAAATAACCTGGAATCTCTCCCAAGAGTTTGCTGGTATTTATCTGCAGCAGACAAGGGGAATTGGCTGGTGGAGAATACCAGACCCAGCCTGCTCAATTAACCCCTACATGTAAAGGTGTGCACAAGAAAGCCTGAAGAGCCACAGGTCCCAGATGTGCAACCTAAACAATATGTATTCCAAAATGGTACTAACGCAAACTATAGGACGTCCTTTGAAAAAAAATAAAAGTAGTACAGCAAAAAAACTACATACTTTGGTATTGTAGTTATTATACTTACCTACAGAATAAAGTTATCATGTCATTGTTGGTTGCAGTTTGTGCACTGTAGAAACAAGATGCACCAAAAGATGGCAGAATTTTTTTTTTTTTTTTTTTTCATTTTACTCCACTTAGAACTTTTTAAAAGTTTTTCAGTACATTATATGGTACATTAAATAGTGCCATTAAAAAATACAACTCATCCCACAAAAAATAATCCCTCATACAGATACGTTGATGGATAAATAAAGGAGTTATGATTTTTTAAAATGAAAAAAGATTGGTCACTAGGGGGTTAAATAACTTGAAAATGAGACGTACTGCTATTATTCAGTTTTGACACATCCAATGGAGGACTAAATTATTCCCGAGGATTTATGGGTGAATGGGAGGTATGAGACATCTATAGCACATATAAGACTGCTGTAACCCCCCCTCCCCCCCAACAGTAATTCAGGGACCATAAACGTTCACTCCCTTATCAGTGTCTAGTTTAAAATCTTTGTGTACATGTTGTAGTATTCCTGGCCTGGTGACCTCCCAAGAGTAATTCAGGGACCATAAAACTTTTACTCTCTTGTTAGTGCCTAGTTAAAAATGTTTGTCTCTGTTGCAGCATTCCTTTTAAGTGCAAACCAATCACATCCATGTCTGTGCCTTGCCATAAGTATGTATAAATTTCCATGCCTATTCAGGTCTATTCCTTTTAGCCTCAAGAAGAACCCTGCATTGGTTCGGAAGTTCGGTATAACATCATGTATTTTTGTTAGTCATTAAAAAGGTATCATATCTACAAGATTACTTTATTTCTCTTGCTGGGAACAATCACATGATAAGACTAATTGTGGTAGTATTATCTCTTGAAATTTTTTATAGTATGCCAGGGGAGACCACCAGGACCTGGACTTTTATGTAAAGGTAAGCTGTTTAGGACTAATGTGAGTTCTTCAAGTGAGAGCAGTGCTACTAATTCAGAAGCCTTGTCCCGGTTCAGAGAAGGGAGAGTAAGCGAAGACAGCAAGTCTTCAATTTTTTTTTTCTTTAGCATCTCTCATATGATTATCAGGCTCGCTCAGGTTACGCAATTCTTCATAGATTTCCTAAAAAGTTTGTGTTATTTTAGTAGATTTTTGGTAAATCCCTCCAGACCGATCACTAATGCTAAAGATATGCGTTTTGCTTTTGGCCTTTTTTTTATTAGGGAGGACACCCTTTATTACAATGTTAATAGAGCTGGTGTTTGAAGTTTAGTAGAGATTTTGCAAATCTATTGTTAAGTATTAGAGATGAGCGATCACACTCGTCCGAGCTTGATGCTCGTTCGAGCATTAGGGTACTCGAGATGCTCGTTACTCTGGACGAGCACCACGCGGTACTCGAGTCAATTCCATTTCCTTCCCTGCATGTTTAGGGCCATTTTCTACCCAATAGACATGCAGGGAAGGCATTACAACTTCCTCCTGTGACGTGCCAGCCCTATCCCACCCCCCTGCAGTGAGTAGCTGGCGAGATCAAATGACCGCCGAGTATTTAAAGCGGTCCCGACCGCGGTTCGCCTCAGACACACACTGGGAGAGATTAGGGAAAGTGCTGCTGACGAAATAGAGAAAGTGTTAGTGTAGGATCCTGTCCTCAAGAACCTCAACGGTCCTTCTTAGGGCCATATCTGACCGTGTGCATTACTGTTGTGGCTGGCTGGGAGCAGTTTTGCACAATTTTTTTTTTTTTACATCTCGGGCTCTGCAGGCCATTACAGCTATAGTGTTCTCAGTCTGCAGTCTATTATACAGAGTATATGGAAAGTGCTGCTGAGATAGGGACAGTGGTATTGTAGGATCCTGTCTACAAGAACCCCAAAGGTCCTTCTTAGGGCTACCTCTGACCGTGTGCATTTTACTGGGTGGCTGCTGGGAGTTGTAGTGCTTCAGTATTACGCAGCTTGGCCTGTTTGCAGCCTTCCGTATATTTTTTTCTGGCTGCAGTTTGCATTACAATACCGCTGTCTGCCAGAAAGTGTACGCAAATAATCCCATAATTATTTACACTGGTCTGTGTCTGCAATGAATTATACGCATGGCCTAGGGCCAACACAGCCACTTTTAGAGGGAAAGTGATATACACAGTATACAGCCTGTATTCTTTTAAAAAAAACAAAAAAAAACAGCTCCTTCGTTGGGCTGCATCTCACCGTCTGCAATCTACTGGGTGGCTGCTGGGAGTTGTATTGCTTCAGTATTTCACAGCTAGGCCTGTTTGCAGCCTTCCGTATTATTTTTTTCTGGCTGCAGTTTGCGTTACAATACCGCTGTCAGCGTGAAATTGTACGTAAATAATTCCATAATTATTTATAAAGTTCTCTGTCTGCAGTGAATTAGACAGAGGTCTCACCGCTAAACAGTACTGCAATATTACCGGGGCCACTGCAGAGTATTTCAGCTCAGCCGCTGTACAGAGCGTCCCACAATACCATTTCCGTTGGTGGGGTTGAGATCGCCGCAGGTACCAGCACTATCCACTGGCTTTAGAGTCTTCTCCCACTCCACACAGCCTCTATAATCTACCAGTCTCTGCGAGCAGTAAATTACCCCAAGGTATCAGCACGAGACAGCGGGTTACTTTTTCCTAGTCACAGCATAGATCGTCCACTATCTACAAGTCTCTGTGTGCGGTGAATTTAGGCACAGTTGTCAGTGCTGTACAGTGGGGTAATTGATTTGGCACCTGCTCTATTCATAATCCACCATCATGAAGGGTAGGGGTAGAGGTCGAGGACGTGGACATGGCCGAGGACACGGAGGTCCAAGTGAGGGTGTGGGCACAGGCCGAGTTCCTGGTCCAGGTGAACCACAGCCGGCTGCTGCGGGATTAGGAGAGAGGCAAGTTTCTGGGTTCCCCAGCTTCATATTACAATTTACGGGTCCGCGTGGTAGACCTTTATTACAAACAGAGCAGTGTGAGCAGGTCCTGTCGTGGATAGCAGAAAATGCATCGAGCAATGTATCGGCCACCCAGTCTTCTAGGCAGTCCACTGCTGCAACTCTGAATCCTCTCGCTGCTGCTCCTCCTCCCTCCCAGCCACCTCACTTCATGAAAATGACATATTCTGATGAGCAGGCAGACTCCCAGGAACTGTTCTCGGGTCCCTGCCTTGAGTGGGAAAAAATGGTTCCTCTCTCACCTGAGGAGTTTGTCGTGACCGATGCCCAATCTTTGGAAAGTTCCTAGAGTCCGGGTGATGAGGCTGGGGACTTCCGGCAACTGTCTCAAGAGCTTTCAGTGGGTGAGGAGGTCGATGATGATGAGACACAGTTGTCTATCAGTGAGGTAGTAGTAAGGGCAGTAAGTCCGAGGGAGGAGCGCACAGAGGATTCGGAGGAAGAGCAGCTGGATGATGAGATGACTGACCCCACCTGGTTTGCTAAGCCTACTGAGGACAGGTCTTAAGAGGGGGAAGGCAAGTGCAGCAGCAGGACAGATTGGAAGAGGCAGTGGGGTGGCCAGGGGTAGAGCCAGGGTCAGAGCGAAGAATCCCCCAACTGTTTCCCAAACCACCCCCTCGCGGCAAGCCTCCATGCAGAGGGCTAGGTGTTCAAAGGTGTGGATGTTTTTTAGTGAGAGCGCGGACACCGACGAACATTGTCGCAACCTGTGTCGCGCCAAGATCAGCCGGGGAGCTACCACTACCAGCCTCACCACCACCAGCATGCACAGGCATATGATGGCCAAGCACCCCACAAGGTGGGAAAAAAGCCGTTCACCGCCTCCGGGTCGCACCACTGCCTCTTCCCCTGTGCCCCAACCTGCCACTCAGATCCAACCACCCTCTCAGGACACAGGCACGAGCACCTCCCGGCCTGCACCCACACCCTTACCTCCACTGTCCTCCACCCCATCCAGCAATGTCTCTCAGCGCAGCGTTCAGCTGTCGCTAGCACAAGCATTGGAGTGAAAGAGCAAATACGCCGCCACGCACCCGCACGCACAAGCTTTAAACATGCACATTGCCAAATTAATCAGCCTGGAGATGCTGCTGTACAGGCTTGTGGAAACGGAGGCGTACAAAAACATGATGGTGGTGGCAGTCCTGCGCTACTCGGTCCCCAGTCGCCACTATTTGTCCTGGTGTGCCGTCCCAGCCCTACACCAGCACGTCTCCCGCAACATAAATCGTGCCCTCACCAACGTGGTTACTGGGAAGGTCCACTTAACCACGGACACGTGGACAAGTACTGGTGGGCAGGGCCACTATATCTCCCTGACGGCACATTGGGTGAATTTGGTGGAGACTGGGACCGAGTTAGAGCCTGGGACCCCTCACGTCCTACCCATACCCAGAATATCGGGTCCTACCTCGGTGCTGGTATCTGTGTCGGTCTATGCCACCTCCTCCAAACCCTCCACCTCCTACTCATCCTCCACCTCTACCTCTCAATTAAGAAGTGTGAGCACGTCACCAGCAGTCGGTATCACGTGACGCGGCAGCACAGCATTGGGCAAACGTCAGCAGGCCGTGCTGAAACTAATCAGCTTAGGTGACACATGGCCCCGGAACTGTTGCAGGGTCTGACAGAGCAGGCCAACCTCTGGCTTTCGCCGCTGAGCCTCCAACCGGGCATGGTCATGTGTGACAACGGCCATGACCTGGAAGCACATAAATGTTACAGGGGTCTGCCTATACTTCAGCTACAGAAATGTTACAGGGGTCTGCCACTATTTTTCCCGGTGTGCCGTCCCAGCCCTGCACCAGCACATCTCCCGCAACATTAATCGTGCCCTAACCAACACAGGTACTGGGAAGGTACACTTAACCACGGACACCTGGACAAGTACTGGCGGGCAGGGCCACTATATCTCCCTGGTGGCTCATTGGGTGAATTTGGTGGAGGCTGGGACCGAGTCAGAGCCTGGGACCGCTCACGTCCTACCCACACCCAGAATAGCAGGTCCTACCTTGGTGCTGGTATCTGCGGCGTTTTATGCCACCTCCTCCAAACCCTTCCCCTCCTCCTCCTCCTCCTCCGCCACCTCTACCTCTTAATTAAGAAGTGTGAGCACATTGCGAGCAATCGTAATTGCGCGGAGAGGAAGCACAGCGGTGGGCAAGCGTCAGCAGGCCATGCTGAAACTAATCAGCTTAGGTGACAAGAGGCACACGGCCCACGAACTGTTGCAGGGTCTGACAGAGCAGACCGACCTCTGGCTTTGGCCACTGAGCCTCCAACCGGGCATGGTCGTGTATGACAACGGCCATAACCTGGTGGCGGCTCTGCATCTCGGCAGCCTCACACACGTGCCATGCCTGGCCCAAATCTTCAATCTGGTGGTTCAGCGGTTTCTGAAAAACTACCCCCACTTGTCTGACCTGCTAGGCAAGGTGTGCCGCGTCTGCGCACATTTCCGCAAGTCCACCACGGACGCTGCCACCCTGAGGACTCTGCAACATCGGTTTAGGCTGCCAGAGCACCGACTGCTGTGCGACGTGCCCACACGCTGGAATTCTACGCTGCACATGTTGGCCAGGCTGTACGAGCAGCGTACAGCAATAGTGGAATACCAACTCCAACATGGGCGGCATAGTGGTAGTCAGCCTCCCCAATTCTTTACCGAGGAGTGGGCCTGGATGGCAGATATCTGCCAGGTCCTCGGAAACTTTGAGGGGTCTACCCAGATGGTGAGCGGTGATGCTGCAATCATTAGCGTTACCATCCCGCTGCTTTGCTCCTGAGAAGTTTGCTGCAAAGCATAAAGGCCGACGCTTTGCGGTTGGAACAGGAGATGGGGGATGACATTATGTCGCTTGATAGCCAGACCACCCTCATGTCTATATCTCAGCGCGTTTTGGAGGAGGAGGAGCAGGAGGAGGAGGGGGAAGAGACAGCTGGGCACACTGCAGAGGGTAGCCATGCTGCTTGCCTCTCATCTGTTAAGAGTGTATGGGCTATGGAGGAGGAGGAGGAGTATCCTGAAAGTCATCTTTCTAGTGAGGACAGCAATGTGTTGTGTACTGGTACCCTGGCACACATGGCTGACTTTATGTTAGGCTGCCTTTCTCATAACCCTCGCGTTAGACGCATTCTGGCTAACACGGATTACTGAGTGTACACCCTTCTGGACCCACGGTATAAGGAGAGCCTTTCCACTCTCATTCCCGAAAAGGAAAGTGGTACGAGAGTGATGCAACACCACAGGGCCCTGGCGGAAAAAGTGATGCAAAACTTCCCATCTGAGAGCACCAGTGGCAGAAGACGCAGTTCCGAGGGCCAAGTAGCAGTGGAGGCGCGGGGATCAGGCAGCATGTCCAGCGCAGGCAGGGCAACACTCTCCAAGGCCCTTGCCAGCTGTATGGCTCCCCAGCAAGACTGTGTCACCACTCCCCAGTCAAGGCTGAGTCAGAGGGAGCACTGTAAAAAGATGGTGAGGGAGTACGTAGCCGCTCGTACCACCATCCTCCGTGATGCCTCTGCTCCATACAACTATTGGGTGTCAAAGCTGGACATGTGGCACGAACTTGCACTGTACGCCCTGGAGGTTCTGGCCTGCCCTGCTACTAGCGTCTTGTCAGATAGGGTGTTTAGTGCAGCTCGGGGAATCATCATGGATAAGCGTATCCGCCTGTCAACTGCCAGTGCCGACATGCTTACACTCATAAAGATGAACAGAGGCTGGATTTCCCCAGACCTCCCTTCTCCACCGGCGGAGAGCAACGGAACCTAATGATTCTTTCCGCTGCAACAGGAGTAAAAAGCATTCTCTATCACCAGAAAAAAAGGGGGAATTAGCTTTGTCAATCATTCTCGGATATTATTACTCCTCCTCCTCCTACTCCGCCTCCTAAAACAGCATGTCATCACGCTGAATTGCCAATTTTTCTGCAGCCCAAAAGGCTCTGTTTATAATTTTTTTTACAATTTTTCAAAGTTTAAAAAGCATTGATACTTTTACAGAAAGCAATTTTTT
Organism: Eleutherodactylus coqui; assembly: GCA_035609135.1. Lineage (NCBI taxonomy): Eukaryota > Metazoa > Chordata > Amphibia > Anura > Eleutherodactylidae > Eleutherodactylus > Eleutherodactylus coqui. Next base: position 22,280,186 of record CM069405.1, on the reverse strand, counting down.
TTTCACAAGGCTCTGTTACAAATTAAGCAAGAGCGAGCTGTATCTTTAAAAAATATTTATGAGTTTCACCTGCCCTCGCGGTTGAGCAATTTTTCATGGGTACACTTGTACTCTTGGTACACCAATTTTTTTGGCCCTTGCCTATACTATTGTCTAACTATTTTTTCCCGCCTTCGCCTGCACTCACGGTACACCAATGTTTCAGGGGTTCGCCTATACTCTTGCTACAGAAATGTTAATGGGGTCTGCCTATACTTCTGCTTCAGAAATGTTACAGGGGTCTGCCTCTACTTTTACTACAGAAATGTTACAGGGGTCTGCCTATATCTTTGCTACAGAAATGTTACTGGGGTCTGCCTATACTTCTGCTACAGAAATGCTACAGGGGTCTGCCTATACTTTTACTACAGAAATGTTACTGGGGTTTACCTATACTGTGGGTGCACAAAGACTTTACATCGCAGTATTTTACCTATCTGGCACAAATACACTGACTGACTTGGGTAGGGTGCAGAGTGCATATGGCTTACCCCGTGCGGTGCTGATTGAGCTATTTGAAACCCACACAGAATGAATTGTGTGGGGACACATGGATTTCCCCTTGCTATGTAACTCAGGGCACCTTAGGTCACACAAGGTGGAGTCTGGGACTGAGCCTGACCCAGGGCCCACTAACATACTTTCCACACAGACTATAGCGGGTCCTGGTCATGGTTTCTTGGCCTTGTAATGCCACCTCCTCCTCCTGCTTGGGGTCAGGGGATCAGCACTGGGCAACATGTATTTTCTCTCGTGTTACCACAGTTATCTGAGTCACTGCATTAATGAGACGTTCACAGCTGTACTAGCATCGTAGTCCGCTTTAAGCCCACGATTGCTGAGGGTGTGTGCAGAGGCCTATGTCCTGGGTGAAATGCAACTGCGCCAGGTTGGGCCTGTGGAACTTGTTCCTGGTTAATCCAGTCTTTGGAGCGATGAAAGCAACCGCAACTAATTAAATGAGACGTTCACTGCTGTACTAGCATCGGACTCCTCTTTATGCCCACGATTGCTGAGGGTGTGGGCAGAGGCCTATGTCCTGAGGAAAATGCAACTGCGCCAGGTTGGGCCCGTGGAACTTGTTCCTGGTTAATCCAGTCTTTGGAGCGATGAAAGTAACTGCAACAAATTAAATGAGACGTTCACTGCTGTACTAGCAACGGAGTCCACTTTATGCCCACGATTGCTGAGGGTGTGGGCAGAGGCCTATGTCCTAGAGGAAATGCAACTGTGCCAGGTTAGGCCCGTGGAACTTGTTGCTGGTTAATCCCTTCTTTAGAGCGGTGAAAGCAACCGCAACTAATTAAATGAGACGTTCACATCTGTACTAGCTTAGGAGTTCGCTTTATGCCCACGATTGCTGAGGTTGTCTGCAGAGGCTGAGGTCCTCGGCGGAGTGAAAGTCTGCCATGTTTGGGCACTGTAATTACTTCATGTTTAATACTTTTCTTCGGTTCCTTTGGCTCGCCTGTGATGCGGGTGCACAAAGACTTCCTATCACATTGTTTTACCTGTCTGAAACAAATACACTGACTGACTAGGGCAGAAAAGTAGGCCGAGACCCTTAGCAGGGTGAAACTCTGCCATGTTTGGGCACTCTGATTTCTCATGTGTAATACCATGCTTGAGTTCCTTGGACTCGCCTTTTCTGTGAGTGCACAAAAACTTCCCATTGCGTTGCTTTACCTGTCTGGCACAAACACACTGACTGACTAGGGTAGAAATGTCGGTCGAGGTCCTTGGCAGGGTGAAACTCTGCTATGTTTGGGCGCTCTGATTTCTTCTTGTGTAATGCCATATTTGTGCACGGAAAGCATAGGCAACCCCAAGGAACTCAAAGACTTTCCATTGCGGTGTTGAGCTATCTAACACCTACACAGAATGATTTGTGTGGGGACACATGGATTTCCCATTGCTATGTAACTCGTGGCACCTTGGGTCACACAAGATGGAGGCTGGGACCGAGCCTGACCCTGGGCATTGTGGAGATGTGTAGAAGTGCTGGCACCTGAGTCTCCTTTATGCCCACGTTTGCGGCTCCTGACAATTTTGCGACGAAGGTGTCATGGGATTGGAATGATGATCGTACATCAATTTATCATCAATTCTCAACAGCATTGTGGGCTATCGCCCACACTTTCAAACAGGGTCGCTGCCTGGCCCTGCCAACCCTCTGCAGTGTGTGCCTCCGGTTCCTCCTCATGGCAGATGCACTTATAAATTGACATGAGGGTGGTGTGGCTATGAAGCGAGCGTGTGGCATGAGGGCAGTTGATCACTGCGCAGGGAAACTTTTGAGTGCGCTGTGGACACAGGATCGTGCGTGCGCGCGCGGGGGGGGGGGGGGCGGGGTTGGACAGCAATGCCAGCATGTAACCCAGGAGAAGAGGCAGCAGTGTCACCCACAGGCAGTGATTGTCCTTGGTTGCAGGTAGTGTGGTGCTTAGCTAAGGTGTGCCTTGCTAATGAGGGTTTGTCTGAAGTAAAAATTGTTAGGGGGGTGATGCCAGACTCTTGCCCCCATTGTGGCTTAATAGTGGGACCTGGGAGCTCAGATGCAGCCATGCATGCTGCCCCTGCCCTTCCCTATCCATTTCTGTGGTGATCCATGACTTTGAGATGTTTTCCGGTGTTTCACAAGTCATCAGCTATGCGGAGCATTGGTCCCATACAAAAAATGCTTGAGTCGCCCATTGACTTCAATGGGGTTCGTTACTCGAAATGAGCTCTCGAGCATTACGAAAAGTTCGACTCGAGCAACGAGCACCCGAGCATTTTGGTGCTCGCTCATCTCTAATAAAGACATATTAATTAAACCCCTACATGATATGTTCCAGACCCTGATGGATGGAAAAATTCCGCCACAGGAATTCCTAAACTCCAACCTAACAGTGATCCCCAAGGCTATCAAGGACCCTCTAATCCCAAAGAATTATAGACCTATATCTCTCTTGAATATAGATTACAAACTATTCACTAGCATCCTAGCAACCCGGGTAAACCATCTTCTTCCAAAACTAGTCCATAAGGACCAGGTGGGGTTCATTCCACAGAGACAAGCCCCAGATAATATGAGGAAAGTTCTCAATATTATTGCCAGACACAGAAAAACAATGGCTCTCTAACCCTCCTTGCCTTAGACATTGAAAAGGCGCTTGACTCCTTATCTTGGAATTATTTATTTTTTATATTACAACAAATGGGTTTCAAGGGGGAGTTTATACAGGCTCTTAAAACCCTCTACTCCTCGCCATCCACCCTCCTAAAACTCCCAACGACTATGGAAACTCCCATCCCAATTAGGCGAGGCACCCGTCAAGGATGTCCCCTCTCGCCTGCACTTTTCGCATTAGCCATGGAACCTTTAGTGATTGCAATACAAAAGAATCCCAATATAAAAGGTGTTAATCTGGGGAAGGAGGAATACAAACTAAGTCTATTTGCAGATGATCTATTACTCACTATCACTCAACCGTTGACGTCGCTGCTGAACCTAATAAGCTTACTAGGGAAATGGGCGGCCCTTATGGGACTAAAAGTAAATACCGATAAAAGTGACATCGCTTATGTAAACACCCCACCCTCTGTATCAAAACTAGTGGACTTAAATTTTGGCTTTCAGCAACAGGCACACTATATCCCATATCTGGGAGTCAACCTGACCACCTCACTATCTACTTTATATAAGTGGAACTATCCACCCCTGATAAGGAAACTTTCCATAGAGCTGCAGAAATGGGATGACCCAATGCTATCCTGGGTAGGAAGGATACACGCTGTTAAAATGAACCTACTCTCTAAACCATGCCCATTCCAATCCCAAGAGAAGCTATGAATAATCTTCAAAAACTTATTTTTAAGTTTATCTGGGCCAATAAACACACTAGAATAAGAAATAATGTTATGTACTACCATAAAAAAACAAGGGGGTCTCTTGGTCCCTAACTTGAGGAAGTACTATACAACGGCTAGAATAGCACAATGGATTGAGACTTTCGGGGGAGTTGGAGCCCCTCTGTAGGTAGAATTGGAAGCATCAGGAATAGCCCAACACACATTCTCAGAATTGATATGGTCTAACACCCCCATGATTACTAACCTTCATGGCACAAGTCCATTCTCATACTACTTATTACGTACCTGGAGGAACACCCGATATAAATATAAACTCTCAACAAGCCCTTCTAGACTACTACCCCTGATTCCAAATGAGAGATTCCCACCAAGCTTGGACGTGGTTCATTTTCAATGGTGGAAAATCAATGAAGTCACTAACCTTCACCACTTGATAGAGAATTCACGCCTGCTGACCTTGAGCCAATTCCAAACCAAGTTCAATCCCCCTTCTTCTGAAAGTTACCGGGTTAATCAAGTATTCCATTTCCTAGGCTCACTCCAACTAACTCGAGTTCTCCCGGATATAACTATGTTTGAGAGATTATGTTTACGAGACCCTATGAAGAAAGGCACTTTATCTCTGATTTACAGTGTCCTGAACAACCCGACGGGAGAGGGCAAACTACCTTATACGGAAAAATGGGAGAAAGACCTGGGTGTCAAAATGTCAATGGAAAGATGGGGACATTGTTGCGAAACAATATCTAAAGGTAGCCATCAGGTAACTTTGATGGAAACCTCCCTAAAAATTTTGCATCGTACTCATTTGGTACAAACGAGATTACACAAAATTTACCCAACCTCTTCACCCCTATGTTTTAGGGGTTGTGCCGAAGAAGGCTCCCAGTTACACATCTGGTGGACCTGTCCAGTAGTATCCAGGCTCTAGACACAGGTACACAGACTTCTACACAGACTATTTATAGGCACACTCAAAAATCTCCATCAGTGTTCCTCCTAGGGGATCGCCAACCAGGAATCAGCTACCAAGCACATAAATTGATTCAAATTATTTGCATGGCGGCTAGAATTCATATTGCAGCCAGATGGAAACAACAGAACCTTTCATTCCAGGATGTGATGAATAGATTCTCACAGATCGCATTGTATGAGAGACTACATGCCATAGGGTCAGACTCATTAGAAAATTTCAGGCAAGTTTGGGGACCCTGGATAGAACTGGTAGACATTCCGGGATCCAGACACGTCCTACAGTCGACAATGAACACTTAAATCTTTGGATAAGATAAATAAAAGTCGAAACTAATAAAGTAGGCGATTACAAGAAAATAAGTTTATTTAAACTATATGTATAAGTATTTTGATATCAAACTGATTGCAAACTTACATGTTATGCCCCCTGCGAGGGAATCTTCGCTGTTTAAAAAAAGATAGACTGATGGGCAGCTAATGCAGTGACGGGCATAGTGCAGAGGCATCTAAGTAATGGCTGGATAGAAAAATGAGCCTAGTTGCCGCATTTAGTATGGATTCGAGTGGAGCGAGTCTGGTGTGGGGAAGGCCGATGAATAGCAAGTTGCAGTAGACAAGTCGGCAGTGGATGAGGGTGACCATGAGTGTCTTTAGCGTGTCCGTGGTGAGGAACGGCCGTATTTTAGCAATATTTCTGAGGTGCATGTGGCATGTTTGGGCCAGAGATTGGATGTAGGGGGTAAAAGAGAGGTTAGAGTCCAGTGTGACCCCAAGGCAGTGGGCATGCTGTCTGGAGGTTATGATGGTGCCAGACACTGGAATGAAGATGTTGAGGGGAGGTCAGTTGGAAGGTGGAAAGATGAGAAGTTCCGTTTTAGAGAGCTTTAGTTTGAGAAAAAGGGAGGACACAGTATTAGAGACAGCTAACAAATAGTTGGTGATGTTTAGTAGGAATAGTTCAGAGATCTCATGGGAAGAGATGTATAGTTGGGTGTCATCAGCGTAGAGATGGTATTGGAGGATGGTTTGTCTAATTGGGGCTGTGTAGATAGAGAAGAGAAGATGATCAAGGACCAAGCTCTGGGGTACCCAAACAGCGAGTGGAAGTGAAAAGGAGATAGAGTCAATGAAGGAGACACTGCAAGAGCGGTCAGAGAGGTAGGAGGAGAGCCAGGAGAGCAGTGTCCTTTAGGCCAATAGAGCAGAGCATACTAAGAAGGAGGTCATGGTTGACAGTGTCAAATGCAGCAGACAGGTCATGGAGGATTAGTAGGGAGTAGTAACCTCTAGACTTAGCCGTCATCAGGTCATTTGATACTTTTATGAGGGCAGTTTCCATCAAGTGTAGAGACCGGAATCGAGACTGGAGGGGGTCGAGGAGTGAGTTGTCAGACAAAAAGCATGTAAGGTAGGAGTAGATGAGGCGTTCTAGTAATTTGGAGATGAAGGGGAGGTTTGAGGTGGGCCGGTAGTTGGCATTGGTCAGGTCAAAGGTTGTTTCTTTAAGCAAAGGGGATATGATGGAAAGTTTAAATGAGGAGGGGAAGGTTAGTTAGGCGAGAGGATGATGCCGACTCCGCCATGTCTGTTGTCCGATCTGGGAGTGTGGGAGAACTGCAGACTGTCATAGGTCAATGCAGCGGGGAAGGTAGAATTGGACTGCTGTATCCAGGTTTTGGTGAAGGCGAGCAGGTTGAAGTGTTTGGTGGTAAAGAGGTTGTGGATATTTGGGAGTTTGTTGCATACAGATTGGGAATTCCATAGGGCACATTTAAAAGGGGCAGGTGGAGCATTTTGGTAGAGAGCAGCACGAGGTGGGCCTGGGTTGGGGATATGTCCCCTGTGGCTAGGAGTAGCAAAGTAGTGAGGGTGAGCACGTGGTTAGGGAATTTTTGTGGGTGGATGAGGTGTTTCTGGGTGGTATGGGGGGGTTAAAGGGGTCTGAAGATGGTGAAAAGTGCATGGGAGCTGTGCCATAGATGAGTCTTCCATAGTATTTCCCATTATTTGGCTGTATTTAACTGTTATTGTAATTGCTGCATGTCCTATGACTGTCTCGCTAATTTTGTTTCTTTTTATTGTATTGTGCAATAATAAATTTGGAAAATACCAATAAAACCATATTTACAAAAAAATGCAGCAGAGAGGTCAAGGAGGATTAGTAGAAAGAAGTCTCACCTCATTTTGGCCGTTCTCAGGGCGTTTGATACTTTCGTGAGGGCGGTTTTGGTCGAATATAGGGGACAGAAGCCAGACTGGGAGGCATCGAGGATAGACTTATCAGAGAGAACGCATGAGAGGCTAAAATAGATAAGGCATTCAAGTAGTTTAGAGATCAAGGAAACGTTTGAGATGGGTCATTGGTTGGCAGCATCAGTCGGGTCAAGGGTAGATTTTTTTAGCAGGGGGGATATGATGGATTGTTGAATGAGGAGAGGTTGAAGATGGTGGTGAGTTGAGTAATGACTGCCAGGGAAACAGGTCGGAAGAGGTGTGAGGGACCTGGGTCGCTAGTGCAGGTGGTGGGGCGGGCAGAGGAAAGCAGTCTGCAGACTTCTTCCTCTATCATTGGTTCTAGTATAGATAATGAGTGATGGATGCAGTGCAGAAGAGACTTTGGGGTTGCCGTGTAATGTTCACAAATTTCTTTGTGGATTTGTTCAATTTTTTTCCTTGAAGTGGGCAGCTAGCTCTCCAGCACTGAAATCCATCATGGATGCCTGATCTTTGGGGCTGAGCAGGGAGTGGAAGGTATGGAGGAGTTGTTTGGGGTTGTGAGATAGTGAGGAGAGGATATAGATAAAAAAAACTTATTTGGCAAGGTGGAAGGTGAGGTGGTAGGTTTTGAGTATAAATTTAAGGTCAGTAAAGTCTGCAGGGTTTTGGGATTTGCACCACAAACGTTCAGCACACCTAGAGTATCACCAGATGAAGCACATTTGGGGCATGAGCCAAGGTTGCCGTGGTCTGTGGCGGGCAACCTGGGTCACAGGGGGAGGGCGTTGCTCCATTTATGGCATGTCTTAGGGCAGTGGAGTAGTGTTCAGCAGCCAGGTTGGCCCATGAGAGGAGAAAGATGGGGACAGGCAAGACTGTAAGGTTTCAGGAAACTGCTGAGTGTGGACAAGCTGAAAGTGGCATGTAGAAGCGGTTCAACAAACTCTATAACAAAAATGTACTTGCAGTATCTGGCTCTTGACACCTTACAGCTAAAAAATGTTAGACTTGCTGATTTAAAAGAAAGAAAAAAGAAGTCAGGGTCATGCCATGGCTCTGCGATTTATTATATCCCAACAAAACTGTGTGCCACACCCTGGTCTTCTTGCATTTACCGGTATTAAATTCCCTGCAATGGCCCCCCTCCTCCACAATTTTACTAGTTTTCAATGTCAGAGGAAACAAACAAATCTTTCCCAAGGACCTATTCCTAGAACAATAATGTTGCATCCCAATTATGATGTTATTTGGTGGGTATAGCTATAAAGAAGTCAACAGATCCATGTTTGCCTTATAGAGTCGACACAAACACTTATGAACCATTATTTATGGTTTTCATTGTGCTTATGTTTTCTCTATAAAAATCAGTAAATCTATGGTCTCTTCTTGATTGCCCAATTACGGTACAGTTGTGCATACCTTTATAGCAATAAGAAACATTTAAGAGAGTATTCCAATCCCAGATATTAAAGCCATTAAATATTGTAACCTTACACCCATGATGAGGGCTATTAGCTCCTAACCCCAAATTACAACAGATGAGGTGGCTTTTAACTGGATCCAAGTGAAGAATGATTAAAAAGATGAGCACTTACATTATGTATACAGCTCCCCCCCATTCAATTTTATTGAGCAGATGAGTTCACATTAGTCAAACATTTATGAAACATCTTTTGGATAACTTCCTTAACTTCTTTGTTGTTCAGGCTGTAAATTAGAGGGTTTAATGATGGACAGATAACATTATAAAATAGTGCTAAGTATTTTCCCTGGTCAGGGGAGTAATCAGATAATGGACTGAAATACACAAACATTGCCGTCCCATAGAATAAAACCACCACAGTGATATGGGAAGTGCATGTAGAGAAGGCCTTTGACCTTTTTGTAGAGTGAATCCTTAGGACGGAGGATATAATACAGGCATAAGAAACAATAATAAACATAAAAGGGAAAAGAATTGCAATTAAACTTGTCAAAAGCATCACAATTTTACTAAAGTAAATGTCATCACAAGCCAACTGTATGACGGCGAGAGCCTCACACATAAAATGATTGATATGGTTTGGGTAACACAGGTCAACTGGCTTCAAAAGTGCTGGAAGGATGAAGACCATGAAACTTATGATCCACAGCAAGGCTGTTAAACGATAACACATGCTCCACCTCATCAGGACTGGATAGTGGAGCGGGCGGCAGATGGCGATGTATCTATCATAAGCCATTAGGGCAAGGAGTAGGAACTCTGTTCCTGCCATTAGAAATATAGTATAAAACTGTATGACACAAGCACTAAGAGATATTAACCTATGAGTGGAGAATAGGTCAGCGAGGAGTCGGGGCACAACAGATGTTGATACACATAGATCCAGAAAGGATAAAACACAGAGAAAGAAGTACATTGGGGTATGTAGATTAGGGGTTCTTAGAATTAGGCTCATAATAAGAACATTTCCATTGACAGTTACTAGGTAGATCACTAAAAACAGCAAAAACAAGCAGATATTCACCCTAAGATTGTTAGAAAAGCCAAGTAAGATAAATTCCGTAGCTAGGGTCCGGTTCATGGTGGTCATAAAATGGCAGATAGTGGAAAAGGTTGCTGTATAGAGGAAATAGAAGGTAGTAAAATGAAGAGGTTATGACAAATTTACATTTCTGTGGGCTGCAGATAATAACAGAAAAAACTGACCTCAGACTCCATCAGGAATGTCCCGATGTTTGTATCCCAGTAGTCCATCAGCAGTAACCTCTACTCATATATTGCCGAAGCTAAGCTAACTGACCTCCATAGGTTACATTCTATCAGAAGCTATGGAGTCTGCATGTAAGGAGGCAGTCCTCCTCCAGTGATAAAGCAGTATGGAGAGCAAATATTAATTGCTGTTTTATGCACATTAGCGCTGTTAAAGTTGATTAAAGCAAGATGTCAACTTTTTAGCATCACTCTTCTAGCTAATTAACAAACACTACAAGAATGGACAGAGGAGAGTACACACGGCTTCACGATCACATCACAAAGGGTCTGGAGATGCATAGGTCTGCATATGATCTACATACACTAGACAGCTGGGGATTTTAAATCATAACTTATTGCAAAATTGATTTTCCTAATGTAACATGCATTTGAGCAATTACTAGTGCAGCGCCTGAGGGTCAATTATGTTGCTTTACTGAAGCTCTTGAACTTAGATCCAAATAAACAGTCTTTATACAGAAAGCAAGTCATAGTGGTATAACCAGGAGGATTCTCGGGGCATTTGCATAATCCACAGTCTAACTTATCTGTACGATTCTCACCTGCAAACTCTCTCTCCACGGGCAAACACTCATGATCTCTCTCTTCCCTTCTCACTATGAAGTGGCTTGTCCTTCTCCCAGAGCTCAGCAGAAGCCCTGAGGATTCCTGGGTTAAACGGGCCCAGCCTAAGCATAAGGAAGTTGCCCAGCCTCTTCCGTGTTCTCCACACATGAGACGCTCTCACAGCCTCACTCACTGTCTGCCAACCTCACTCCTCCTCACTCACTGACAGAACCTACCAGACATTAATTCTTTCAGTCCTACAGACATTCAATATACATAAATCTAATGCATTCCACAAACAAGACATTGACATGAGACAGACATAGAACATTATTGAGGGGCCCCACTAACTCTGGGTCACGACACTAGAAAGTTGTAACTGTTTATTAAGGTTCAATCGTCATCCAGTTTAATTGCAAGACATTGAATCAAGATGCGATATTTGTTATTGGTATTCTGCCTTTAAAGCAGTCTTATTAGCTAAAATATCAATGCATGTAATACAGGGCTGTATGCAGCTTACAGAGAGTTTTCCTCTTGGAATCCTACAAAATCTAATGGGAAAGAACCATCACATTCTCCATTGTATATTGTATTATGGAGCATTGCTATTAGGCAAAATATCTACAATACAGTGCTGTATGGAGACACCACACATGACACAGACAGCCTTCAGCACTGCACTAGGGAGCTATAGGGACTCTGGGATCCTTGTATTCTCTGTGTGAGGCCTTATGCAAGAAAAAACATATTGTATATATTATATCCAAATGATAGAGATGAAAGCCATTATACAGTAAGTCATTGCGGTGCGTTGGATGGCGGTGGTATCTCTTGGTGCTGCATTGTGTATTTTCATGAAACAAACGTTAACAGAATCTTAAGTATTATTTACAAAGCAAAAATTCACGTAGACGTTTGATCCTGAATAAAACAAGCAGCTCACATTACATCCAATCCAGTGTCTGACGTGAACCCTGTGGCCGCCGTCAATTACCACCCGCAGTTTGGAGCCAACTATAATTGCTGAGTCTTTATAAGATGATGGAAACTCTTGAGATCAATTACTCATACCCAAGAACACAGAACTGCATCTGGAGATGAGGGATTAATAAATAATAGTTTTTTTATTTCATACTATTATCTTAGTATTTTCCAACCTATTCAGCCTTAACCCCTTAACGACCAGCCCATAGTGTTTTTACGTCCTCCCGAAGTGGGCTCTATTCTCTGAGGACGTAAAAACATGCTTCCTGCAGAGAATAGTGCCCCTCGGGCTGTGGACGTGACAGCTCCATGCTGTCGGTGTCCGCAGGTAGCTGACAGCATGGAGCTGTCATCCCGGGCTGTTCGGAGCCCCCCCCGGCATTGCGATCGGCGCTATGCAATGGATAGCGCCGATCGCAAAAAAAGTAAATAAAAGTGCCCAAAAAGTTAAAGATTCAGCTGCTCTGATGGATCGGATCCATCGGAGCAGCTGAAATTACTCACCGAGGTCTGGCACGCTGCTCCCCGCTCTCCTGCCGCTCCGGGGCCCGAAGCCGGTCTTCTGCGCATGCGCGCCAGGCGGCATTACGTCAGCCGCATGCGCAGAAGGCCCGGCGGCGCGGGAGATTTAAAATCTCCTGGCTCCCGGCTCCTGTAGGTAGCCGGGAGGCAGGAGATGTCAGCGGGGACTGCGGTGAGCGGTCCCCGGTACCGCGATCGCCGTTATCCAATGGTTAGCGGCGATCGCGAAAAAGTTAAAAAAAAGTTTAAAAAAAGTCAGTTTCACCTCCCCTCATGGATCGGATCCATGAGGGGAGGTGAAAATACTCACCCCCAGTCCTCAGCGGTGTCCCGATGTCCCGGGACCCGAATCCCCGTCTGCGCATGCGCGCCCGATGATTGACATCGGGCGCGTGCACAGACGGGCTCAAGCCCCGGGAAATTTAAAATCCCTCTGCTCCTGGCTGCCATGTGTAGCTAGGAGCAGAGAGATTATACCGGGGACATGATCACTGTCATCCAATGGATGACAGTGATCATGTAAAGTGAAAAAAAAGTGTAAAAAAGTAAAAAAAAAAAAAAGTAAAAAAAAAGTTTTTAAAAGTTTAAAAAGCGTACGTTTCATCTCCTCTCATGGATCATATCCGTGAGGGAGGATGAAAGTACGTACCTAAGGCCCCCAGATTTATCCGCGGACCTTACCACAGCTTCTGCACACGCGCCCGTCGCCAAAATGGCGGGCGCATGCGCAAAAGCTGTGGATTGCCAGGATAATTTAAATTCTCCCTGCTCCTGGCTACAAAACGTAGCCAAGAGCATGGAGATTTAATGGGGGTCCGCGGTGAGCGGTTCCTGGTCACGTGTTCGCCATTATCCAATAATGGCGATCAAGTAAAAGTAAAAAAAAAAATTTGAAGTTTCATCTCCCCTCACTGATGCGATCGGTGAGAGGAGATGAAACTTTTTACCGGAGGCCTGCGTATTTGAATCCCGACGCGATCTTCCTCCGTGGACCTTCCAGGATTCTGCACATGTGATTGCCGGCAAAAAGCCGGACACATGCGCAGGAGTCAGGGAGCCCAGGAAACTTAAAATCTCCTTGCTCCCAGCGACCAACGGTCACCGAGAGCCTGGAGCAGTGACGGGTGGCCTCGTTGAGCGGTCCCCGGTCTTGTGATAAAAAGGTAGCGATCTACCTTAGGCCGGTCTCACATGACCGGATAGGAATGACGGATTCCGCATGCGTCTGATCCGTGGTATTATGCAGATCAATCGCATTGGATTACACAATTCCGCTCACATTAGCGGGTCGGAATTGCGTAATCCACTCGCAGAAAAGAGAACGCAGCAGGTTCTATTTTACTGCGGATATCGGCAACATAGAGCCCATTGTGCTCCATGGTCGCGGATATACCCGCAGCCCATACACAACTACATTGTATGCGGGCTGCGGGTACCCGCGTCATCGCTAAGCGATGGTGCGGGAAATACAAACAAAAAAAAGGTGTATTGTGCATGACCGCCTGTGTGAGTAGGCAGTTATGCGCAGTACATTACGCAGCCGTACGCAGGGTCACAGCCGGGCTCACAGATGGGATCCGCTGCGGGCCTCCGCAAGCGGATTCCGCCTGCACCCGCGTGAGCCCGGCGTTATTCAGACCGCTACCTGTGATACGTATTTTACAAGAAGCCCCGGGAACGCTCGCTTTCCTGCAGTTCCAGGAGCACCTTGTTGAGCGCCTTCTGTGTGAGACCGCCGCACCTCATCAAGCTTACGGAGACTCACGGAACGCCACTTTTTACACCCCATACCCACCACTGAGGTCACGAAATACCCCCAAAAAGCATGAGAGGAGGGGGGGGGATACCCGGTTTTACTGCCCCATGGGCCCATTCCAACCAGCCTCCGTAATTACCCCTGTCTTCGGAAATACTACACAGTTCACATTTTTACTTTTATCTAAGATTTGCGAAAGCCAAAAAGGGCGTGGAGGGGGAGGGGGGGAATTTTTAGGGAGTCAATCTTTATTCTGTACAAATAAGCAATGGGGCCTGGAATTTATTCAGTTGTGCCCTAAAATCCAACAGGTGTTCCGTCCTTTATAGGCCTTGCCATGCGTCCTGTAAGTAGATTAGGGCCACAATGGGTATGTTTCTGAACTCGGGACAAAAGGGGGTATCCATTTTGGGGTGAACGTCTTCATTCCTATGTGCACTGTACAAAAAAACTGTTTTTAAATTGAAAAAATTGCCAAAAAAATTGAAAATCGTAACTTTTTCCTTCTGCTTTGCTTAGATTCATTCAAATACTGTGGGGTCAAAATACGCAGTACACCCCTAGATGAATTCGTTAAGGGGTCTAGTTTTCAAAATGGGGTCATTTGAGGGGGTTCTTTATAGTTTTGGCCGCTCAATGGCTCTACAAGTGGGCAATGGGGCCTGAAATTTATTCAGTGGTACCCTGAAATCCAACGGGTATTCCTTTCATTGTAGGCCTAGCCATGGGTCCTGTAAGTCTATTAGGGCCACAATGGGTATGTTTATGAACACGGGACAAACAGGGGTATCCATTTTGGGGTGAAAGCCTTCATTTATATGTGTGCTGTACAAAAAAACCTGTTTTTAAATTGACACAATAGCCCAAAAAATGAAAATCCTATTTTTTTTCTTTTGCTTTGCTTGAATTTATTCAAAAACTGTGGGGTCAAAATATGCAGTACATCCCTAGATAAATTCGTTAAGGGGTCTAGTTTTCAAAATGGGGTCATTTGTGGGGGTTCTATATGGTTTTGGGCGCTCAAGAACTCTACAAGTGGGCAATGGGGCCTAAAAGGACTTCAAGCAAAATCTATGTTCTGAAAGCCACCGATTACTCCTTTTATTTTGGGCCCCGTTGTGCATGCGGACATAAGATTAGGGCCACAATGGGTATATTTCTGAAAACAGCACAAACAGGGGTATCCATTTTGGGGTGTAGGTCTTCCTTCATATGTGTGCTGTACAAAAAAAGCTGTTTTTAAAATGACAGAATTGCCAAAAAAACAAAAATCCAAATTTTTTCCTTTTGCTTTGCTTGAATTTATTCAAAAACTGTGGGGTCAAAATGCGCAGTACACCCCTAGATAAATTCGTTAAGGAGTCTAGTTTTCAAAATGGGGTCATTTGTGGGGGTTCTCTATGGTTTTGGGCGCTCAAGAACTCTACAAGTGGGCAATGGGGCCTAAAAGGACTTCAAGCAAAATTTGTGTTCCGAAAGCCACCGGTCGCTCCTTTCATTTTGGGCTCCGTTGTGTATCCAGACATAAGATTAGGGCCACAATGGGTATGTCTCTGAACACGGGACAAACAGGGGTATCCATTTTTGGGTGCAAGTCTTCCTTCATATGTGTGCTGTACAAAAAAAGCTGTTTTTAAAATGACAGAATTGCCAAAAAAACGAAAATCACAATTTTTTCCTTTTGCTTGGTTTGAATTCATTCAAAAACTGTGGGGTCAAAATATGCAGTACACCCCTAGATAAATTCCTTAAGGGGTCTAGTTTTCAAAATGGGGTCATTTGTGGGGGTTTTCTATGGTTTTGGGCGCTCAAGAACTCTACATGTGTGCTATGGGGCCTAAAAGGACTTCAAGCAAAATTTCTGTTTTGAAAGACACTGACTACTCCTTTCATTTTGGGCCCCATTGTGGACTCAGATATAACAATAGGGCCACAATGGGTATATTTCTGAACACGGGAGAAATAGGGGTATCCATTTTGGGGTGTAAATCCTGATTTTCATGTAAACTATAGGAAAAAAATATGTCTTTAAAATGACAGATTTGCAAAAATATGAAATTTTACTTTTTCTCCTCTAAATTGAATTAATTCCTGAAAAAAAACTGTGGGGTCAAAATACTCATGACACCCCTCAGTGAATACATTAAGGGGTGTAGTTTTTAAAATGAGGTCATTTGGGGGGGTATCTATTATTCTGACACTCATGAGCCTTTCCAATCTCGGCTTGGTATAGGAAAACAAAGTGTTCCTCAAAATGCTAAAAAGTAATGTTAAATTTGTACGTCTCCTAAATAGTTAAAAAAAAACAAAAGTTTTTCCAATGTGCGCCCAAAATAAAGTAAACGGGTGGAAATATAAATCTTAGCAAAAATTTCTATATTATGTTTGCACATATTTAAGATATTGCAGTTGGAAATGTGAAAAAATGACGATTTTTTCAAAATTTTCCCAATTTTGGCGCTTTTAATAAATAAACACAATTTCTATCGGTCTATTTTTTCCGCCTAAATGAAGCACAACATGTGGCGAAAAAACAATGTCAGAATCGCTTGGATATGCAAAACCTTTCTGGTGTTTTTCCATGTTAAAGTGACACATGTCAGATTTGCAAAATTTGGCCTGGTCATTAAGGCGCAAACAGGCTTGGTCACTAAGGGGTTAAGACACCCTTGGCAAAAATTTTTGTTGCGGGGTACCACTACCAAAAATGTGGTGTGATCAGCAGCATACTGGGTATGTAGCTTATCACAAGGTATGATTTACCACCATTATTCCAGTGACTTTGCCACCCAGTCTTGCAGGTAGTGTTTTTACTAAGCACCCTCCAATGTCATTGGAGAGCAGCAGGTGCCTTATTTCTCCATAGCTGACTATGGGAAGAACCTCCACTCAACTTCATCAACTATCTGCAGTGAGCTGGAGAGGTAGGGGAGGGGGAAATATCAATGGTGGCTGAGTTATTTCAAGGCTGGGAGCTGCGACAATCCTGCCGAGTTCTCACAACACAATATGACCCATTATATGAACTATTCCATTGAAAAAAAAAAATTAATTAATTTGGAGTGGAAAAAATGTCCTGTTGGAGAGCTATATATTGTGGGAACAGGACAAAAACTGAACTGAGAGCCAGGATGAGATCTTATTGGCACACAATTAGGGAATTACGAAATTACCTGTGAAAAAACATTTTTCTAGTCATGGACACTACAATAGAAAAGAGAGTTATCATGCAGAAGGGCAACTTGAAGTCGCAGCATCACAGAAGAATTAGGTAATATAAATGTATGGCCATTTTTGATACCCTCAAGAATGGAATGAAACTCAAAGTGGGGTTCTTGCATCAGTGGAAAATATGAAAGGTATAAAGGAGGTCAAGAGGAGTGTCCTTAAGGAGAGCACCCAGGGCGTGCGTGGAGACAGGCGTGCGTGGGGGGGGGGGGGTGAGCAGGTCGGGGGATGGCATTGTCTCTCCCAATGAGAGCATCCAGAAGGGGTGCTATTCACAATCATTGTCTTACAGGCTTGGTTAAAATTCATACATTGATTTGAAGGAATGCTACTATCCAAAAGTTAGCGCTGCAGAGGTTTTGTTCCATCTTCCTTATTTACAGGTCTGAAGGACAGATAACACACAGTGTCACAGACTGTGATTCCCTAACACCAATATAGAGATTAGAGATGAGCGAGCACCAAAATGCTCAGGTGCTCATTGCTCGAGTCGAACTTTCTGCAATGCTCCAGAGCTCGTTTCGAGTAACGAACCCCATTGAAATCAATGGGCAATTCGAGCATTCCTGTATGGGACCGATGCTCCACATCGGTCATGACTTGTGAAACTCTGGAAAACATCCGAAAGTCATGGAAACACCTCAGAAACGGATAGGGAAGGGCAGGGGCAGCATACATGGCTGCATCTGAGGCTACCAGGTCCCACTATCAAGCCACAATGGGGGCAAGAGTCTGGCGTCACCCCCCCCTAACAATTTTTACTTCGGTCAAACCCTCATTAGCAAGGCACACCTTAGCTAAGCACCATACTACCTGCAACCAAGGACAATCACCACCTGTGGGTGACACCACTGCCTCTTCTCCTGGGTTACATGCTGGCATGGCTGTCCACCCCCCCCCCCTCCCCCGCACAATCCTGCGTCCACAGCGCACACAAAAGTTTCCCTGCGCAGCCTTCAGCTGCCCTCATGCCACATGCTCGCTTCATAGCTCCACCACCCTCATGTCTATTTCTAAGTGCATCTGCGATGAGGAGGAACTGGAGGCACACACTGCAGAGGGTTGGCAGTGCCAGCAGCGACCCTCTTTGAGAGGGGGGGCAATAGCCCACAATGATGTTGGGAATCGATGATAAATTGACGTAAAATCAACATTCCAATCCCTTGGCACCTCCGTAGCAAAATTGTCAGGAGCCGCAAACGTGGGCATAAAGGGGACTCAGGTGCCAGCTCAGCACTTCTACACTGTGCCACAATGCAGCAATACTCTGTGTGGGAAGCACGTGAGCGGGCCCAGGGTTAGGCTCGGTCCCAGCCTCCATCTTGTGTGACCCAAGGTGGTGCGAGTGACATAGCAATGGGAAATCCATGTGTCCACACACTATTCATTTTGTGTATGTGTCAGATACCTCAATCGACAAAGCAAGGGGAAAGCCACCTGTACTCTGCACCCCACCCAAGTCAATGTATTTGTGCCAGACAGGTAAAACACCACTATAGGAACTCTTTGTGCACCCACAGCATTGGTGAGTCCAAGAAACCCAAAGACAGTAAACATGAAGAAATCACAGAGCCCTAACATCGCAGACTTTCACTGCGCCAAAGATATAGGCCTCCGCACACACCCTCAGCTATTGCGGGCATAGAGCGGACTCCGATGCTAGTACAGCTGTAAACGTCTCATGAATGCAGTAACGCTCCTCTTGTTTGGCCCGAACCAGTGCCGCGGATAACTGTGGTAACACAAGAGAAAATACATGTTGCCCATTACAAGGCCAAGAAACCATGACCAGGACCCGCTATAGTCTGTGTGGGAAGTATGTGAGCGGGCCCTGGGTCAGCATCGGTCCCAGCAAACACCTTGTTTGACCCAAGGTGCTGCGAGTGACATAGCAATGGGAAATCCAAATGTCCACACACTATTCATTATGTGTAGGCGTCGGATACCTCAATCGACAACGCAAGGGGAAAGCTATCTGCACTCTGCACCCTACCCAAGTCAGTCAGTGTATTTGTGCCAGACAGGTAAAACACCGCTATGGGAAGTCTTTGTGCACCCACAGCATAGGGGAGTCCAAGGAACCCAAAGACAGTAAACATGAAGAAATCACAGTGCCCAAACATGGCAGACTTTCACTGCGCCGAGGACATAGGCCTCTGCACACACCCTCAGCTATCGCGGGCATAGAGCGGACTCCGATGCTAGTACAGCAGTGAACGTCTCATTTAATAAGTTGTGGTTACTTTCATCGCTCCGAAGATTGGATTAACCAGGACTAAGTTCCACAGGTCCAACTTGTTGCAGTTGCATTTCCCCCAGGACATAGGCCTCTGCCCACACCCTCAGCAATGGTGGGCATAAAGCGGACTCCGATGCTAGTACAGCTGTGAACGTCTCATTAATGCAGTAACGCTCCTTTTGTTTGGCCCAAACCAGTGCCGCGGATAACTGTGGTAACACGAGAGAAAATACATGTTGCTCAGTGCTGATCCCATGACCCCAAGCAGGGGGAGGAGGTGGCATTACAAGACCAAGAGACCATGACCAGGACCCGCTATAGTCTGTGTGGGAAGTATGTGAGCGGACCCTGAGTCAGGTTCGGTCCCAGCAAACAACTTGTGTAACCCAAGGTGCCGCGAGTTACATAGCAATGGGAAAATCCATGTGTCCACACACTATTCATTCTGTGTAGGTGTCGGATAGCTCAATCAGCACCGCGAGGGGAAAGGCATCTGCACTCTGCACCCTACCCAAGTCAGTCAGTCTATTTGTGCCAGACAGGTAAAACACAGCGATGCGAAGTCTTTGTGCACCCACAGTAGAGGTAATCCCCTGTAACATTCCTGTAGCAGAAGTATAGGCAGACCCCACTAACATTCCTGTAGCTAAGGTATAGACAGACCACTGTAACATTTCAGTAGCAGAAGTATAGGCGGACCCCAGTAACATTTCTGTAGTAAAAGTAGAGGCAGACCCCAGTAACATTTCTGTAGTAAAAGTAGAGGTGGACCTCAGTAACATTTCTGTAGTAAAAGTATAGGCAGACCCCTGTAGCATTTCTGTAGTAAAAGTATAGACAGACCCCTGTAACATTTCTGTAGTAAAAGTATAGACAGACCCCTGTAACATTTCTGTAGCAGTAGTGTAGATGGACCCCAGTAACTTTTCTGTAGAAAAAGTAGAGGCAGACCCCTGTAACATTTCTGTAGCAGAAGTGTAGGCAGACCTCTGTAACATTTCTGTGGCAGTAGTATAGGCAGACCCTAGTAACATTCCTGTAACAAATGTATAGGCAGACCCCTGTAACATTTCTGTAGCAAGAGTATAGGCAAACCCCTGAAACATTGGTGTACCATTAATGTAGGCGAAGGCCGGAAAAATTAGTTAGATAAGAGTATAGGCGAGGGCCAGATAAATTAGTGTACCAAGAGTACCAGTGTACCCCTGAAAAATTGCTCAACCGAGAGGGCACGTGAAACCCATAAATATTTTTTAAAGATACAGCTCGATCTTGCTTAATTTGTAACAGAGCCTGGAGGCAGCCCTGTGGAAAAAAATGGTGTATGTTAAGGTATCAAAACTTTTGAAGCTTTGAAAAATTGTTAAAAAATTGTAAGCAGAGCCTTTTGGGCTGCAAAAAAATTTGCAGTTCAGCATGATGACATGATGTTTCAGGAGGAGTAGTACGAGGACTAATATCCGAGAGTGATTGACAAAGCTAAATGCCCCCTTTTTTACGGTGATAGGGAATGCTTTTTTCTGTGGTTGCAGCTAAAAGAATCTTTAGGTTTCGCTGCTCTCCGCCGGTGGAGAAGAGAAGTCTGGGGAAATCCAGGCTTTGTTCATCTTTATGAGTGTAAGCACGTCGGCACTGGCAGTTGCCAGGCAGGTAAGCTTATCCGTGATGATTCCACCAGCTGCACTAAACATCTTCTCCGACAAGACGCTAGCAGCAGGGCAAGCCAGCACCTGCAGGGCGTACAGCGCAAGTTCGTGCCACGTGTCCAGCTTTGACACCCAATAGTTGTATGAAGCAGAGGCATCACAGAGGACGGTCGTACGATCGGCTATGTACTCCCTCACCATCTTTTTATAGTGCTCCCTCCGACTCAGCCTTGACAAGCTGGCAAAGGCCTTGGAGAGTGTTACCCTGCCTGCGCTGAATATGCTGCCGGATGTCCGCGCCTCCCCTGCTACTTGGCCCTCGGAACTGCGCCTTCTGCCACTAGCGCTGTCAGATAGGAAGTTTAGCATCACTTTTTTCACCAGGGCCCTATGGTATTGCATCACTCTAGTACCCCTTTCCTCTTCGGGAATGAGAGTGGAAAGGTTCTCCTAATACCGTGGGTCGAGAAGGGTGTACACCCAGTAATCCATGTTGGCCAGAATGCGTCTAACACGAGAGTCATGAGAAAGGCAGCCTAACATGAAGTCAGCCATGTGTGCCAGGGTATCAATACGCAAGACATGGCTGTCCTCACTAGGAAGATGAATTTCAGGATCCTCCTCCTCCTCCACAGCCCATACACGCTGAGCAGATGAGAGGCAAGCAGCATAGGTACCCTCTGCAGTGTGCCCAGTTGTCTCTTCCCCTCCTCCTCCTGCTCCTCCCCCTCCTCCACCTCCTCCAAAACGCGCTGAAATATAGGCATGAGGGTGGTCTGGCTATCAAGCGACATACTCTCATCCACCGTCTCCTGTTCCAACCGCAAAATGTCAGCCTTTATGCTTTGCAGCGAACTTCTCAGCAGACAAAGTAGCGGAATGGTAGAACTAATGATTGCAGCATCGCCGCTCACCATCTGGGTAGACTCCTCAAAGTTTCCGAGGACCTGGCAGATATCTGCCATGCAGGCCCACTCCTCGGTAAAGAATTGAGGAGGCTGACTACCACTACGCCACCCATGTTGGAGTTGGTATTCCACTATTGCTGTACGCTGCTCATACAGCCTGGCCAACATGTGCAGCGTAGAATTCCACCGTGTGGGCACGTCGCACAACAGTCGGTGCTCTGGCAGATTAAACCAATGTTGTAGGGTGGTCAGGGTGGCAGCGTCCGTGGTGGACTTGCGGAAATGTGCGCAGACGCGGCACACCTTGCCGAGCAGGTCAAACAAGTGTGGGTAGTTTTTCAGAAACCGCTGGACCACCAAATTGAAGGCATGGGCCAGGCATGGCACGTGTCTGAGGCCGCCAAGCTGCAGAGCCGCCACCAGGTTACGGTCGTAGTCACACACGACCATGCCTGGTTGGAGGCTCAGCGGCGAAAGCCAGAGGTTTCTCTGCTCTGTCAGACCCTGTAACAGTTCGGGGGCCATGTGTCTCTTTTCAACTAAGCTGATTAGTTTCAGCAAGGCCTGCTGACGCTTGCCCACCACTGCGCTGCCGCGCGATGCCGACTGCTGGCGATGTGCTGCTCACACTTTTTAATTGCGAGGTAGAGGTTGCGTAGGAGGAAGAGGGTGAAGGTTTAGAGGAGGTGGCATAAACCGCCGCAGATACCAGCACCAAGGTAGGACCCGCTATTCTGGGTGTGGGTAGGACGTGAGTGGTCCCAGGCTCTGACTCGGTCCCAGCCTCCACCAAATTCACCCAATGTGCAGTCAGAGAGATATAGTGGCCCTGCCCGCCAGTACTTGTCCATGTGTCCGTGGTTAAGTTGAGCTTCCTAGTAACCGTGTTGGTGAGGGCACGTGTAATGTTGCGGGAGACGTGCTGGTGTGGGGCTGGGACGGCACACCGGGAAAAATAGTGGCGACTGGGGACCGAGTTGTGTGGGACCGCCGCCGCCATCATGTTTTTAAAAGCCTCCGTTTCCACAAGCCTGTACGGCAGCATCTCCAGGCTGATTAATTTGGCAATGTGCACGTTTAAAGCTTGTACGTGCGAGTGCGTGGTGGCCTTCTTGCGCTTTCGCTCCAACGCTTGTGTTAGCGACAGCTGAACGCTGCGCTGAGAGACATTGCTGGATGTGGTCGAGGACAGAGGAGGTGAGGGTGTGGGCAGAGGCCTATGTCCTAGAGGAAATGCAACTGTGCCAGATTAGGCCCGTGGAACTTGTTCCTGGTTAATCCCTTCTTTGGAGCCGTGAAAGCAACCGCAACTAATTAAATGAGATGTTCACAGCTGTACTCGCATCGGAGTCCGCTTTATGCCCACGATTGCTGAGGGTGTTTGCAGAGGCCGAGGTCCTCGGCGGAGTGAAAGTCTGCCATGTTTGGGCACTGTAATTGCTTCATGTTTAATACTTTTCTTGGATTCCTTTGGCTCGCCTGTGCTGCGGGTGTACAAAGACTTCCTATCACATTGTTTTACCTGTCTGAAACAAATACACTGACTGACTAGGGCAGAAAAGTAGGCCGAGACCCTTAGCAGGGTGAAACTCTGCCATGTTTGGGCACTCTGATTTCTCATGTGTAATACCATGCTTGAGTTCCTTGGACTCGCCTATTCTGTGAGTGCACAAAAACTTCCCATTGCGTTGCTTTACCTGTCTGGCACAAACACACTGACTGACTAGGGTAGAAATGTCGGTCGAGGTCCATGGCAGCTTGAAACTCTGCCATGTTTGGGCGCTCTGATTTCTTCTTGTGTAATACCATATTTGTGCACGGACAGCATAGGCAACCCCAAGGAAGTCAAAGACTTTCCATTGCGGTGTTGAGCTATCTAACACCTACACAGAATGATTTGTGTGGGGACACATGGATTTCCCATTGCTGTCACTCGCACCACCTTGGGTCACACAAGATGGAGGCTGGGACCGAGTCTGACCCTGGGCATTGTGGAGATGTGTAGAAGTGCTGGAACCTGAGTCCCCTTTATGCCCACGTTTGCGGCTCGTGACAATTTTGCGACGAAGATGTCATGGGATTGGAATGATGATCGTACATCAATTTATCATCAATTCTCAACAGCATTGTGGGCTATCGCCCACACTTTCAAACAGGGTCGCTGCCTGGCCCTGCCAACCCTCTGCAGTGTGTGCCTCCGGTTCCTCCTCATCCAGTACGCACTTATAAATATACATGAGGGAGGTGCGGCTATGAAGCGAGCGTGTGGCATGAGGGCAGCTGAACACTGCGCATGGAAACTTTTGGGTGCGCTGTGGACGCAGGATCGTGCGGAGGGAGGGGGGGTTGGATAGCAATGCCAGCATGTAACCCAGGAGAAGAGGCAGCGGTGTCACCCACAGGCAGTGATTGTCCTTGGTTGCAGGTAGTGTGGTGCTTAGCTAAGGTGTGCCTTGCTAATGAGGGTTTGTCTGAAGTAAAAATTGTTAGGGGGTGATGCCAGACTCTTGCCCCCATTGTGGCTTAATAGTGAGACCTGGGAGCTCAGATGCAGCCATGCATGCTGCCCCTGCCCTTCCCTATCCATTTCTGTGGTGATCCATGACTTTCGGATGTTTTCCGGTGTTTCACAAGTCATCAGCTATGCGGAGCATTGGTCCCATACAAAAAATGCTTGAGTCGCCCATTGACTTCAATGGGGTTCGTTACTCGAAATGAGCTCTCGAGCATTACGAAAAGTTCGACTCGAGCAACGAGCACCCGAGAATTTTGGTGCTCGCTCATCTCTAATAAAGACATATTAATTAAACCCCTACATGATATGTTCCAGACCCTGATGGATGAAAAAATTCTGCCACAGGAATTCCTAAACTCCAACCTAACAGTGATCCCCAAGGCTAACAAGAACCCTCTAACCCCAAAGAATTATAGACCTATATCTCTCTTGAATATAGATTACAAACTATTCACTAGCATCCTAGCAACCCGTGTAAACCATCTTCTTCCAAAACTAGTCCATAAGGACCAGGTGGGGTTCATTCCACAGAGACAGGCCCCAGATAATATGAGGAAAGTTCTCAATATTATTGACAAGACACAGAAAAACAATGGCTCTCTAACCCTCCTTGCCTTAGACATTGAAAAGGCGCTTGACTCCTTATCTTGGAATTATTTATTTTTTATATTACAACAAATGGGTTTCGAGGGGGAGTTTGTACAGGCTCTTAAAACCCTCTACTCCTCGCCATCCACCCTCCTAAAACTCCCAACGACTAAGGGAACTCCAATTCCAATTAGGCGAGGCACCCGTCCAGGGTGTCCCCTCTCGCCTGCACTTTTCGCATTAGCCATGGAACCTTTAGTGATTGCAATACAAAAGAATCCCAATATAAAAGGTGTTAATCTGGGGAAGGAGGAATACAAACTAAGTCTATTTGCAGATGATCTATTACTCACTATCACTCAACCGTTGACGTAGCTGCTTAAACTAATAAGCTTACTAGGGAAATGGGCGGCCCTTAAGGGACTAAAAGTAAATACCGATAAAAGTGACATCGCTTATGTAAACACCCCACCCTCTGTATCAAAACTAGTGGACTTAAATTTTGGCTTTCAGCAACAGGCACACTATATCCCATATCTGGGAGTCAACCTGACCACCTCACTATCTACTTTATATTAGTGGAACTATCCACCCCTGATAAGGAAACGTTCCATAGAGCTGCAGAAATGGGATGACCCAATGCTATCCTGGGTAGGAAGGATACACGCTGTTAAAATGAACCTACTTCCGTAAATACTTTATCTCTTTCGAACCATGCCCATTCCAATCCCAAGAGAAGCTCTGAATAATCTTCAAAAACTTATTTTTAAGTTTATCTGGGCCAATAAACACGCTAGAATAAGAAATAATGTTATGTACTACCATAAAAAAACAAGGGGGTCTCTTGGTCCCTAACTTGAGGAAGTACTATACAACGGCTAGAATAGCACAATGGATTGAGACTTTGGGGGGAGTTAGAGACCCTCTGTGGGTAGAATTGGAAGCATCAAGAATAGCCCAACACACATTCCCAGAATTGATATGGTCTAACACCCCCATGATTACTAACTTTCATGGCACAAGTCCATTCTCATACTACTTATTACGTACCTGGAGGAACACCCGATATAAATATAAACTCTCAACAAGCACTTCTAGACTACTACCCCTGATTCCAAATGAGAGATTGCCATCAAGCTTGGACGTGGTTCATTTTCAATGGTGGAAAATCAATGAAGTCACTAACCTTCACCACTTGATAGAGAATTCATGCCTGCTGACCTTGAGCTGATTCCAAACCAAGTTCAATCCCCCTCCTTCTGAAAGCTACCAGGTTAATCAAGTATTCCATTTTCTGGGCTCACTCCAACTAACTCGAGTTCTCCCGGATATAACAATGTTTGAGAGATTATGTTTACGAGACCCTATGAAGAAAGGCACTTTATCTCTGATTTACAGTGTCCTGAACAACCGACGGGAGAGGGCAAACTACCTTATATGGAAAAATGGGAGAAAGACCTGGGTATCAAAATGTCAATAGAAAGATGGGGACATTGTTGCGAAACAATATCTAAAGGTAGCCATCAAGTAACTTTGATGGAAACCTCCCTAAAAATTTTGCATCGTACTCATTTGGTACAAACGAGATTATACAAAACTTACCCAACCTCTTCACCCCTATGTTTTAGGGGTTGTGCAGAAGAAGGCTCCCAGTTACACATCTGGTGGACCTGTCCAGTAGTATCCAGGCTCTAGACACAGGTACACAGACTTCTACACAGACTATTTATAGGCACACTCAAAAATCTCCATCAGTGTTCCTCCTAGGGGATCGCCAACCAGGAATCAGCTACCAAGCACATAAATTGATTCAAATTATTTGCATGGCGGCTAGAATTCATATTGCAGCCAGATGGAAACAACAGAACCTTTCATTCCAGGATGTGATGAATAGATTCTCACAGATCGCATTGTATGAGAGACTACATGCCATAGGGTCAGACTCATTAGAAAATTTCAGGCAAGTTTGGGGACCCTGGATAGAACTGGTAGACATTCCGGGATCCAGACACGTCCTCCAGTCGACAATGAACACTTAAATCTTTGGATAAGATAAATAAAAGTCGAAACTAATAAAGTAGGCGATTACAAGAAAATAAGTTTATTTAAACTATATGTATAAGTATTTTGATATCAAACTGATTGCAAACTTACATGTTATGCCCCCTGCGAGGGGATCTTCGCTGTTAAAAAAAGATAGACTTATCAGTATATGCTTCTCTAATAAAAGTTATTTGAAACTGAGTGTCTTAGTGGATCAGAGTGTGTGGGCTGGCTGGTGTACGGAGAAGAGGGAGGCAATGTATCATGGCGTGGCACCATAGAGAGCTTTGTGGGTAAGGTTGAGGAGTTTAAATTTAATTCTGCAGTGGATGGGCAGCTAATGCAGTGACGGGCATAGTGCAGAGGCATCTAAGTGATGGCTGGATAGAAAAATGAGCCTAGCTGCCCCATTTAGTATGGATTCAAGTGGAGAGAGTCTGGTGTGGGGAAGGCTGATGAATAGCAAGTTGCAGTAGTCGAGTCGGCAGTGGATGAGGGCGACCATGAGTGCCTTTAGCGTGTCCGTGGTGAGGAATGGCCGTATTTTAGCAATATTTCTGAGGTGCATGTGGCATGTTTGGGCCAGAGATTGGATGTAGGGGGTAAAAGAGAGGTTAGAGTCCAGTGTGACCCCAAGGCAGTGAGCATGCTGGCTGGAGGTTATGATGGTGCCAGACACTGGAATGGAGATGTTGAGGGGAGGTCAGTTGGAAGGTGCAAAGATGAGAAGGTCCGTTTTAGAGAGGTTTAGTTTGAGAAAAAGGGAGGACATAGTATTAGAGACAGCTAGCTGACAGTTGGTGATATTTAGGAGGAATAGTTCAGAGATCTCATGGTAAGAGATGTATAGTTGGGTGTCTTCAGCGTAGAGATGGTATTGGAGGATGGTTTGTCTAATTGGGGCTGTGTAGATAGAGAAGAGGATCAAGGACCAAGCTCTGGGGTACCCAAACAGCGAGTGGAAGTGGAAAGGAGATAGAGTCAATGAAGGAGACACTGAAAGAGCGGTCAGAGAGGTAGAAGGAGAGCCAGGAGAGCAGTGTCCTTTAGGCCAATAGAGCAGAGCATACTAAGAAGGAGTTCATGGTTGACAGTGTCAAATGCAGTAGACAGGTCATGGAGGATTAGTAGGGAGTAGTAACTTCTCAACTTAGCCGTCATCAGGTCATTTGATACTTTTATGAGGGCAGTTTCGGTCGAGAGCGGAATCGAGACTGGAGGGGGTCGAGAAGTGAGTTGTCAGAGAGAAAGCATGTAAGGTAGGAGTAGACGAGGCGTTCTAGTAATTTGGAGATGAAGGGGAGGTTTGAGGTGGGCCGGTAGTTGGCATTGGTCGGAATGATTAGATGAGGAGGGGAAGGTTAGTTAGGCGAGAGGATGATGCCGACTCGGCCATATCTGTTGTCCGATCTGGGAGTGTGGGAGAACTGCAGACTGTCATAGGTCAATGCAGGGGGGAAGGTAAAATTGGACTGCTGTATCCAGGTTTTGGTGAAGGCCAGTAGGTTGAAGTGTTTGGTGGTAAAGAGGTTGTGGATATTTGGAAGTTTGTCGCATGCAGATTGGGAGTTCCATAGGGCGCATTTAAAAGGGGCAGGTGGAGCATTTTGGTAGAGAGCAGCACGAGGTGGGCCTGGGTTGGGCATATGTCCCATACGGCTAGGAGTAGCGAAGTAGTGAGGGTGAGCATGTGGTTAGGGAATTTTTGTGGGTGGATGAGGTGTTTCTGGGTGGTATGGGGGGGTTAAAGGGGTCTGAAGATGGTGAAAAGTGCATGGGAGCCGTGCTATAGATGAGTCTTCCATAGTATTTCCCATTATTTGGCTGTATTTAACTGTTATTGTAATTGCTGCATGTCCTATGACTGTCTTGCTAATTTTGTTTCTTTTTATTGTATTGTGCAATAATAAATTTGGAAAATAACAATAAAACCACATTTACAAAAAAATGCAGCAGAGAGGTCAAGGAGGATTAGTAGAAAGTAGTCACACCTTATTTTAGCCGTTCTCAGGATGTTTGATACTTTCGTGAGGGCGGTTTTGGTTGAATGTAGGGGACAGAAGCCAGACTGGGAAGCATCGAGGAGAGAGTTATCAGAGAGAAAGTGTGAGGGGCGAAAATAGATAAGGCGTTCAAGTAGTTTGGAGATCAAGGGTAGATCAAGGGTCAAGGGTAGATTTCTTTAGCAGGGGGGATATGATGGATTGTTGAATGAGGAGAGGTTGAAGATGGTGGTGAGTTGAGTAATGACTGCCAGGGAAACAGGCCGGAAGAGGTGTGAGGGACCTGGGTCGCTAGTGCAGGTGGTGGGGCGGGCAGATGAAAGCAGTCTGCAGACTTCTTCCTCTATCATTGGTTCTAGTATAGATAATGAGTGATGGATGCAGTGCAGAAGAGACTTTGGGGTTGCCGTGTAATGTTCAGAGATCTTTGTGGATTTGTTCGATTTTTTCCTTGAAGTGGGCAGCTAGCTCTCCAGCACTGAAATCCGTCATGGAGGCCTGATCTTTGGGGCTGAGCAGGGAGTGGAAGGTATTGAGGAGTTGTTTGGGGTTGTGAGATAGTGAGGAGAGGATATAGGTAAAAAAAAACTTATTTGGCAAGGTGGAAGGTGAGGTTGCAGGTTTTGAGTATAAATTTAAGGTTAGTAAAGTCTGCAGGGTTTTGGGATTTGCACCACAAACGTTCAGCACACCTAGAGCATCACCGGATGAAAGCACATTTGGGGCATGAGCCAAGGTTGCCGTGGTCTGTGGCGGGCAACCTGGGTCGCGGGGGGAGGGTGTTGCTCCATTTATGGCATGTCTTAGGGCAGTGGAGTAGTGTTCAGCAGCCAGGTTGGCCCATGAGAGGAGAAAGATGGGGACAGGCAAGACTGTAAGGTTTCAGGAAACTGCTGAGTGTGGACAAGCTGAAAGTGGCATGTAGAAGCGGTTCAACAAACTCTAAAACAAAAATGTACTTGCAGTATCCGGCTCTTGACACCTTACAGCTAAAAAATGTTAGACTTGCTGATTTAAAAGAAAGAAAAAATAAGTCAGGGTCATGCCATGGCTCTGCGATTTATTATATCCCAACAAACCTGTGTGCCACGTCCTGGTTTTCTTGCATTTACCGGTATTAAATTCCCTGCAATGGCGACTACCCTACTCCACAATTTTACTAGTTTCCAATGTCAGAGGAAAGAAACAAATCTTTCCCAAGGACCTATTCCTAGAACAATAATGTTGCATCCCAATTATGATGTTATTTGGTGGATATTGCATCTTAAAAGACATCAAAAGGATCCTCCCAAGGCAGAAGCATAACTAGAAGCTCTCAGGCCCTGATAAAAATTCTGTAATAGAGCCCACACCCACCATGTATTATTTATAATACTGTTGTCTTCTTATGTGATGGAGGGGCTTATGGGTAACAATTGCTACCCCTGTATCCCCTATAGTTTCATCTCTGTCCCAAGAGACTGAACTGCCACTGCCTTCTTATTACTTCACAACAGGACATCTGTATGGAATAGAATGTCAAGAGCATTGCAGCCAAATCAGGGCTATAAAGAAGTCAACAGATTCATGTTTGCCTTATAGAGTCGACACAAACACTTATGAACCCTTATTTATGGTTTTCATTGTGCTTATGTTTTCTCTATAAAAATCAGTAAATCTATGGTCTCTTCTTGTTTGCCCAATTACGGTACAGCTGTGCATACCTTTATATCAATAAGAAACATTTAAGAGGGTATTCCAATCCCAGATATTAAAGCCATTAAAAATTGTAACCTTACACCCATGATGAGGGCTATTAGCCCCTAACCCCAAATTACGCCCGATGAGGTGGCTTTTAACTGGATCCAAGTGAAGAATAATTAAAGAGATGACCAGTTACATTATGTATACAGCTCCCCCTATTCGATTTTATTGAGCAGTTTAATCCACATTAGTGAGATATTTATGAAACATCTTTTGAATAACTTCCTTAACATCTTTGTTATTCAGGCTGTAAATTAGAGGGTTTAGTGATGGACAGATAACATTATAAAATAGTGCAAAGTATTTTCCCTGGTTGGCGAGGGATTGAGATAATGGACTGAAATACACAAACATTGCCGTCCCATAGAATAATATCACCACAGTGATATGGGAAGTGCATGTAGAGAAGGCCTTTGACCTTTTTGTAGAGTGAATCCTTAAGACAGAGGATATAATACAGGCATAAGAAACAATAATAAACATAAAAGGGAAAAGAATTGCAATTAAACTTGTCAAAAGCATCACAATTTTAGTAACGTAAATGTCATCACAAGCCAACTGTACGATAGCGAGAGCCTCACACATAAAATGATTGATATGGTTTGGGTAACACAGGTCAACTGGCTTCAAAAGTGATGGAAGGACAAAGACCATGAAACTTATTATCCACAGCAAGGCTGTTAAACGATAACACATGCTCCACCTCATCAGGACTGGATAGTGGAGCGGGCGGCAGATGGCGATGTATCTATCATAAGCCATTAGGGCAAGGAGCAGGAACTCAGTTCCTGCCATTAGAATTATAGTATAAAACTGTATGACACAAGCACCATGAGATATTAACCTATGAGTAGAGAGTAGGTCAGCGAGGAGTCGGGGCACAACAGATGTTGATACACATAGATCCAGAAAGGATAAAACACAGAGAAAGAAATACATTGGGGTATGTAGATTATGGGTTCTTAGAATTAGGATCATAATAAGAACATTTCCATTGACGGTTACTAGATAGATCCCCAAAAACAGCAAAAACAAGCAAATGTTCACCCTAAGATTGTTAGAAAAGCCAAGGAAGATAAATTCCGTAGCCAGGGTCCGGTTCATGGTGGTCATAAAATAGCAAATAGTGGAGAAGGTTGCTGTATAGAGGAAATAGAAGGTAGTAAAATGAAGAAGTTATGACAAATTTACATTTCTGTGGGCTGGAGATAATAACAAAAAAAACGGACCTCAGACTCCATCAGGAATGTCCCGATGTTTGTATCCCAGCAGTCAACCAGCAGTCACCTCTACTCATATATTGCCGAAGCTAAGCTAACAGACCTCCATGGGTTACATTCTATCAGAAGCTATGGAGTCTGCATGTAAGGTGGCAGTCCTCCTCCAGTGATAAAGTAGTATGGGGAGCGAATATTAATTCCTGTTTTATGCACATTAGCTCTGTTAAAGTTGATTAAAACAAGATGTCAACTTTTTAGCATCACTCTTCTAGCTAATTAACAAACACTACAAGAATGGACAGAGGAGAGTACACATGACTGCAGGATCACATCACAAGGGGTCTGGAGATGCATAAGTCTGCATATGATCTACATACACTAGACAGCTGGGGATTTGAAATTATAACTAATTGCAAAATTGATTTTCCTAATGTAACATGCATTTGAGCAATTGACTAGTACAGCGCCTGAGGAGCAGGCCCACAGCCGATGAGACAGCGGGGTAGAGAAAGGCCTTGTCATGGGGTTCTACCATCTTCTTTCCTGGTGTAGTAACCAAAGACTAACTGTATTCCACTTGTCACTCATGATGCCGCCGTTCCATCCTCTGTGGCGGACCTCCCAGACGTAATAAAGTAGTCCACACACAGGGTAATTTCTGAACAAGAATCGGGAAGGGTCAATTATGTTCCTTTACTGAAGCTCTTGAACTTAGATCCAAATAAACAGTCTTTATACAGAAAGCAAGTCATAGTGGTACAACCAGGAGGATTCTCTGGGCATTTGTATAATCCACAGTCTAACTTCTCTGTACGATTTCTCACCTGAAAACTCTCTCTCCACGGGCGAACACTCAAGATCTCTCTCTTCCCTTCTCACTATGAAGCGGCTTGTCCTTCCCCCAGAGCTCAGCAGAAGCCCTGAGGATTTCTGGGTTAAACAGGCCCAGGCCAAGCATAAGGAAGGTGCCCAGCCTCCTCCGTGTTCTCCACACATGAGACGATCTCACAGCCTCACTCACTGTCTGCCAACCTCACTCCTCCTCACTCACTGACAGAATCTACCAGACATTAATTCTTTCAGTCCTGCAGACATTCAATATACATAAATCTAATGCATTCCACAAACAAGACATTGACATGAGACAGACATAGAACATTATGGAGGGGCCCCACTAACTCTGGGCCACGACAATAGAAAGTTGTAACTGTTTATTAAGGTTCAATCGTCATCCAGTTTAATTGCAAGACATTGAATCAAGATGTGATATGTGTTATTGGTATTCTGCCTTTAAAACAGACTTATTAGCTAAAATATCAATGCATGTAATACAGGGCTGTATGCAGCTTAAAGAGAGTTTTCCTCTTGGAATCCTACAAAATCTAATGGGAAAGAACCATCACATTCTCCATTGTATATTGTATTATGGAGCATTGCTATTAGGCAAAATATCTACAATACAGTGCTGTATGGAGACACCACACATGACACAGACAGCCTTCAGCACTGCACTAGGGAACTATAGGGACTCTGGGATCCTTGTATTCTCTGTGTGAGGCCTTATGCAAGAAAAAAAATATTGTATATATTATATGCAAATGATAGAGATGAAAGCCATTATACAGTAAGTCATTGCGGTGTGTTGGATGGCAGTGGTATCTCTTGGTGCTGCATTGTGTATTTTCATGAAACAAACGTTAACAGAATCTTAAGTATTATTTACAAAGCAAAAATTCACGTAGACGTTTGATCCTGAACAAAGCAAGCAGCTCACATTACATCCAATCCAGTGTCTGACGTGAACCCTGTGGCCGCCGTCAATTACCACCCGCAGTTTGGAGCCAACTATAATTGCTGAGTCTTTATAAGATGATGGATACTCTTGAGATCAATTACTGATACCCAAGAACACAGAACTGCATCTGGAGACGAGGGATTAATAATAACAGTTTTTTTATTTCATACTATTAACTTAGTATTTTCCAACCTATTCAGCCTTAAGACACCCTTGGAAAAAATGTTTTTTGCGGGGTATCAATACCAAAAATGTGGTGTGATCAGCAGCATGCTGGGTGTGTAGCTTATCACAAGGTATGATTTACCACCATTATTCCAGTGACTTTGTCACCCAGTGTTGCAGGTAGTGTTTTTACTAAGCACCTCCAATGTCATTGGAGAGCAGCAGGTGCCTTATTTCTCCATAGCTGACTATGCGAAGAACCTCCACTCAACTTCATCAACTATCTGCAGTGAGCTGGAGAGGTAGGGGAGGGGGGAATATCAATGGTGGCGGAGTTATTTCAAGGCTGGGAGCTGCGACAATCCTGCCGAGTTCTCACAACACAATATATGACCCATTATATGAACTATTCCATTGAAAAAAAAATTTAAATTAATTTGGAGTGGAAAAAATGTCCTGTTGGAGAGCTATATATTGTGAGAACAGGAAAAAAACTGAGAGCCAGGATGAGATCTCACTGGCACACAATTAGGGAATTACGGAATTACCTGTGAAAAAACATCTTTCTAGTCATGGACACTACAATAGAAAAGAGAGTTATCATGCAGAAGGGCAACGTCAAGTCCCAGCATCACAGAAGAATTTGGTAATATAAATGTAGGGCCATTTTTAATACCCTCAAGAATGGAATGAACCTCAAAGTGGGGTTCTTGCATCAGTGGAAAATATGAAGGTATAAAGGAGGTCAAGAGGAGTAACCTTAAGGAGAGCACCCAGGGTGTGCGTGGAGACACCTGGGGGGTGAGCGGGTCGGGGGATGGCATTGTCTCTCCCAATGAGAGCACCCAGAAGGGGTGCTATTCACAATCATTGTTTTACAGACTTGGTTAAAATTCATAAATTAATTTGAAGAAATGCTACTATTCAAAAGTTAGCGCTGCAGAGCTTTTGTTCCATCTTCCTTATTTATAGGTCTGAAGGACAGATGACACACAGGGTCACAGACTGTGATTCCCTAACACCAATATAGAGATTAGAGATGAGCGAGCACCAAAATGCTCGGGTGCTCGTTGCTTGAGTCGAACTTTCTGCAATGCTCCAGAGCTCGTTTCGAGTAACAAACCCCATTGAAATCAATGGGCAATTCGAGCATTTTTGTATGGGATCGATGCTCCGCATCGGTCATGACTTGTGAAACTCTGGAAAACATCCGAAAGTCATGGAAACACCACAGAAATGGATAGGGCAGGGGCAGGGGCAGCATGTATGGCTGCATCTGAGGCTCCCAGGTCCCACTATCCAGCCACAATGGGGGCAAGAGTCTGGCGTCACCCCCCTAACAATTTTTACTTCGGTCAAACCCTCATTAGCAAGGCACACCTTAGCTAAGCACCATACTACCTGCAACCAAGGTCAATCACTGCCTGTGGGTGACACCGCTGCCTCTTCTCCTGGGTTACATGCTGGCATGGCTGCCCGACCCCCCCGCACAAAACTGCGTCTACAGCGCACACAAAAGTTTCCCTGCGCAGCCTTCAGCTGCCCTCATGCCACATGCTCGCTTCATAGCTCCACCACCCTCATGTCAATTTATAAGTGCATCTGCCATGAGGAGGAACCGGAGGCACACACTGCAGAGGGTTGGCAGGGCCAGGCAGCGACCCTCTTTGAGAGGGGGGGCAATAGCCCACAATGCTGTTGAGAATCGATGATAAATTGACGTACGATCATCATTCCAATGCCTTGGCACCTCCGTAGCAAAATTGTCAGGAGCCGCAAACGTGGGCATAAAGGGGACTCAGGTGCCAGCCCAGCACTTCTACACTGCTACACAATGCAGCACATCTCTGTGTGGGAAGCACGTGAGCGGGCCCAGGGTTAGGCTCAGTCCCAGCCTTCACCTTGTGTGACCCAAGGTGGTGCGAGTGACATAGCAATGGGAAATCCATGTGTCCACACACTATTCATTTTGTGTAGGTGTCGGATACCTCAATCGATAAAGCAAGGGGAAAGCCACCTGCACTCTGCACCCCACCCAAGTCAGTCAATGTATTTGTGCCAGACAGGTAAAACACCACTATGGGAAGTCTTTGTGCACCCACAGCATTGGTGAGTCCAAGAAACCCAAAGACAGGAAAACATGAAGAAATCACAGTGCCCAAACATCGCAGACTTTCACTGCGCCAAAGATATAGGCCTCCGCACACACCCTCAGCTATCGCGGGCATAGAGTGGACTCCGATGCTAGTACAGCTGTGAACGTCTCATGAATGCAGTAACGCTCCTCCTGTTTGGCCCAAACCAGTGCCACGGATAACTGGTAACACGAGAGAAAATACATGTTGCCCATCAGAAGGGCAAGAAACCATGACCAGGACCCGCTATAGTCTGTGTGGGAAGTATGTGAGCGGGCCCTGGGTCAGCCTCAGTCCCAGCAAACACCTTGTTTGACCCAAGGTGCTGCGAGTGACTTAGCAATGGGAAACCCAAATGTCCACACACTATTCATTATGTGTAGGCGTCGGATACCTCAATCGACAACGCAAGGGGAAAGCCATCTGCACTCTGCACCCTACCCATGTCAGTCAGTGTATTTGTGCCAGACAGGTAAAACACCGCTATGGGAAGTCTTTGTGCACCCACAGCATAGGTGAGTCCAAGGAACCCAAAGACAGTAAACATGAAGAAATCACAGTGCCCATGCATGGCAGACTTTCACTGCGCCGAGGACATAGGCCTCTGCACACACCCTCAGCTATCGCGGGCATAGAGCGGACTCTGATGCTAGTATAGCAGTGAACGTCTCATTTAATTAGTTGTGGTTACTTTCATCGCTCCAAAGATTGGATTAACCAGGACCAAGTTCCACAGGCCCAACTTGTTGCAGTTGCATTTCCCCCAGGATATAGGCCTCTGCCCACACCCTCAGCAATGGTGGGCATAAAGCGGACTCCGATTCTAGTACAGCTGTAAACGTCTCATGAATGCAGTAACGCTCCTTTTGTTTGGCCCAAACCAGTGCCGCGGATAACTGTGGTAACACGAGAGAAAATACATGTTGCCCAGTGCTGATCGCATGACCCCAAGCAGGAGGAGGAGGTGGCATTACAAGGCCAAGAGACCATGACCAGGACCCGCCATAGTCTGTGTGGGAAGTATGTGAGCGGGCCCTGAGTCAGGTTTGGTCCCAGCAAACACCTTGTGTGACCCAAGGTGCCGTGAGTTACATAGCAATGGGAAAATCCATGTGTCCACACACTATTCATTCTGTGTAGGTGTCGGATAGCTCAATCAGCACCGCAAGGGGAAAGACATCTGCACTCTGCACTCTACCCAAGTCAGTCAGTGTATTTGTGCCAGACAGGTAAGACACAGTGATGGGAAGTCTTTGTGCACCCACAGTATAGGTAATCCCCTGTAACATTCCTGTAGCAGAAGTATAGGCAGACCCCACTAACATTCCTGTAGCTAAGGTATAGACAGACCACTGTAACATTTCTGTAGCAGAAGTATAGGCTAACCCCAGTAACATTTCTGTAGTAAAAGTAGAGGCGGACTCCAGTAACATTTCTGTAGTAAAAGTAGAGGCGGACCCCAGTAACATTTCTGTAGTAAAAGTAGAGGCGGACCCCAGTAACATTTCTGTAGTAAAAGTATAGGCGAACCCCTGTAGCATTTCTGTACCAGAAGTATAGGAAGACCCCAGTAACATTTCTGTAGTAAAAGTATAGACAGACCCCTGTAACATTTCTGTAGCAGAAGTATAGGCAGACCCCTGTAACATTTCTGTAGCAGAAGTATAGGCAGACCCCAGTAACATTTCTGTAGTAAAAGTATAGACAGACCCCTGTAACATTTCTGTGGCAGTAGTATAGGCAGACCCCTGTAACATTTCTGTAGCAGAAGTATAGGCAGACCCCAGTAACATTTCTGTAGCAAGAGTATAGGCGAACCCCTGAAACATTGATGTACCATGAGTGTAGGCGAAGGCTGGAAAAATTAGTTAGATAAGGGTATAGGCGAGGGCCAGATAAATTAGTGTACCAAGAGTACAAGTGTACCCCTGTAAAATTGCTCAACCGAGAGGGCACGTGAAACCCATAAATATTTTTTAAAGATACAGCTCGCTCTTGCTTAATTTGTAAAAGCTCCTGGCGGCAGCCCTGTGGAAAAAAATGGTTTATGTTAAAGCATCAAAACTTTTGAAACTTTGAAAAATTGTTAAAAAATTGCAAGCAGAGCCTTTTGGGCTGCAAAAAAAATTGGCAGTTCAGCATGATGACATGATGTTTCAGGAGGAGGAGTAGGAGGAGGAGGACTAATATCCGAGAGTGATTGACAAAGCTAAATGCCCCTTTTTTTCCGGTGATAGAGAATGCTTTTTTCTGTGGTTGCCTCACCATCTTTTTATAGTGCTCCCTCCGACTCAGCCTTGACAAGCTGGCAAAGGCCTTGGAGAGTGTTCCCCTGCCTGCCCTGAACATGCTGCCTGATCTCCGTGCCTCCCCTGCTACTTGGCCCTCGGAACTGCGCCTTCTGCCACTAGCGCTGTCAGATGGGAAGTTTAGCATCACTTTTTCCACCAGGGCCCTATGGTATTGCATCACTCTGGTACCCCTTTCCTCTTCGGGAATGAGATTGGAAAGGCTCTCCTTATACCGTGGGTCGAGAAGGGTGTACTCCCAGTAATCCGTGTTGGCCAGAATGTGTCTAACGCGAGGGTCATGAGAAAGGCAGCCTAACATGAAGTCAGCCATGTCTGCCAGGGTACCAGTACGCAAGACATGGCTGTCCTCACTAGGAAGATGAATTTCAGGATCCTCCTCCTCCCCCCACAGCCTATACACGCTGAACAGATGAGAGGCAAGCAGCATAAGTGTCCTCTGCAGTGTGCCCAGCTGTCTCTTCCTCCTCCTCCTCCTCCTCCTCCAAAACGCGCTGAGATATAGACATGAGGGGGGTTTGGCTATCAAGCGACATACTCTCATCCACCGTCTCCTGTTCCAACCGCAAAGTGTCAGGCTTTATGCTTTGCTGCGAACTTCTCAGCTGGCAAAGCAGCGGAATGGTAACGCTAATGATTGCAACATCGCCGCTCACCATCTGGGTAGACTCCTCAAAGTTTCCGAGGACCAGGCAGATATCTGCCATCCAGGCCCACTCCTCGGTAAAGAATTGAGGAGGCTGACTACCACTACGCCGCCCATGTTGGAGTTCGTATTCCACTATTGCTCTACGCTGCTCATACAGCCTGGCCAACATGTGCAGCGTAGAATTCCACCGTGTGGGAAGGTCGCACAACAGCCTCTGCTCTGGCAGATTAAACCGATGTTGCAGGGTCCTCAGGGTGGCAGCGTCCGTGGTGGACTTGCGGAAATGTGCGCAGACATGGCGCACCTTGCCGAGCAGGTCAGACAAGTGTGGGTAGTTTTTCAGAAAACGCTGAACCACCAAATTGAAGACGTGGGCCAGGCATGGCACGTGTGTGAGGCCGCCGAGCTGCAGAGCCGCCACCAGGTTACGGCCGTTGTCACACATGACCATGCCCGGTTGGAGGCTCAGCGGCGAAAGCCAGAGGTTTGTCTGCTCTGTCAGACCCTGTAACAGTTCGGGGGCCATGTGCCTCTTTTCAACTAAGCTGATTAGTTTCAGCACGGCCTGCTGACGCTTGCCCACTGCTGTGCTGCCGCGCGATACCGACTGCTGGCGATGTGCTGCTCACACTTTTTAATTGCAAAGTAGAGGTTGCGTAGGAGGAGAATGGGGAAGGTTTAGAGGAGGTGACATAAACCGCCGCAGATACCAGCACCGAAGTAGGACCCGCTATTCTGGGTGTGGGTAGGACGTGAGTGGTCCCAGGCTCTGACTCGGTCCCAGCCTCCACCAAATTCACCCAATGTGCAGTCAGCGAGATATAGTGTCCCTGCCCGCCAGTACTTGTCCACGTGTCCGTGGTTAAGTGGAGCTTTCCAGTAATCGCGTTAGTGAGGTCACGTATAATGTTGCGGGAGACGTGCTGGTGTAGGGCTGGGACGGCACACCGGGAAAAATAGTGGCGACTGGCGACCAAGTAGTGTGGGACCGCCGTCGCCATCATGTTTTTGAAAGCCTCCGTTTCCACAAGCCTGTACAGCAGCATCTCCAGGCTGATTAATTTGGCAATGTGCACATTTAAAGCTTGTACGTGCGAGTGCGTGGTGGCCTACTTGCGCTTTCGCTGCAACGCTTGTGTTAGCGACAGCTGAACGCTGCGCTGAGAGACATTGCTGGATGGGGTGGAGGACAGTGGAGGTGAGGGTGTGGGTGCAGGCCGGGAGGCGCTCGTGCCTGTGTCCTGAGAGGGGGGTTGGATCTGAGTGGTAGGTTGGGGTACAGGGGAAAAGGCAGTGGTGCGACCCTGAGGCCTTCGTCCCACCTTGTGGGGTGCTTGGCCATTATATGTCTGCGCATGCTGGTGGTAGTAAGGCTGGTACTGGTGGTTTCCCGGCTGATCTTGGTGTGACACAGGTTGCACTCCACTGTTTGTCGGTCGCCCGCGCTCTCACTGAAAAACATCCACACCTTTGAACACTTAGCCCTCTGCACGGAGGCTTGCCGCGAGGGGGTGGTTTGGGAAACAGTTGGGGGATTCTTCGCTCTGGCCCTGCCTCTACCCCTGGCCACTCCACTACCTCTTCCAACCTGTCCTGTTGCTGCACGTGCCTCCCCCTCTGAAGACCTGTACTCAGTAGGCTTATCACACCAGGTGGGGTCAGTCACTTCATCGTCCAGCTGCTCTTCCTCCGAATCCTCTGTGCGCTCCTCCCCGGACTTACTGCCCTTACTACTACCTCACTGACAGACAACTGTGTCTCATCATCATCCCCCTCACTCACTGAAAGCTCTTGAGACAGTTGCCGGAAGTCCCCAGCCTCATCACCCGGACTCCAAGCACTTTCCAAAGGTTGAGCATCGGTCACGACAAACGCCTCAGGTGAGAGAGGAACCAGTTTTTTCCACTCATGGCAAGGACCCGAGAACAGTTCCTGGGAGTCTGCCTGCTTAGAATATGTCATTTTCATGGAGTGAGGTGGCTGGGAGGAAACAGGATAAGCAGCCATAGGATTCAGAGTAGCAGTCCCTAAGCCGAGAGTAGTGGACTGCGGAGAAGACTGGGTGGTCGATACATTGCTGGATGCATTTTCTACTATCCACGACAGTACCTGCTCACACTGCTCTGTTTGTAATAAAGGTCTACCACGTGGACCCATAAATTGTGATATGAAGCTGGGGACCCCAGAAACATGCCTCTCTCCTAATCCCGCAGCAGCCGGCTGTGATTCACCTGGACCAGGAACTCAGCCTGTGCCCACACCCTCACTTAGACGTCCGCGTCCAAGTCCTCGACCCTTACCCCTACTCCTCATCATGGCGGACTACGAATAAAGCAGGGGCCAAATAAATTACCTCACTGTACAGCACAGACAACTGGGCCTTAATTCACCGCACACAGAGACTTGTAG
Organism: Eleutherodactylus coqui; assembly: GCA_035609135.1. Classification (NCBI taxonomy): domain Eukaryota; kingdom Metazoa; phylum Chordata; class Amphibia; order Anura; family Eleutherodactylidae; genus Eleutherodactylus; species Eleutherodactylus coqui. The sequence continues at coordinate 22,238,939 of CM069405.1, read as the reverse complement.
ATAGCGGAGGCTCTATGCTGTGTCTAGAAAAAAGTAACCCGCTGTCTTGCGGTGATACCTAATCTCTGCTCGCAGAGACTTGTAGATTATAGAGGCTGTGTGGAGTGTGAGAAGACTCTAAAGCCAGTGGATAGTGCTGGTAACTGCGGCTATCTCAACCCTACCAACGGAAATGGCATTGTGAGACGCTCTACACAGCGGCTGAGCTGAAATACTTTGCAGTGGCCCCGGTAATATTACAGTACTGTTTAGCGGTGAGACCTCTGTCTAATTCACTGTAGACAGAGAACGGTATAAATGAGGTAGTTTGTAGCAGGCTAGGAATTATTTGCGTGCACTTTCACAGTGAGAGCGGTATTGTTCGGCACTGCAGCCTGAATAAACATTTTACTGAGAGGCTGCAAACTGGCCTAGCTGCATGATACAAAAATGGAAGCACTACAACTCCCAGCAGGCACCAAGTAAAATGCACACGGTGAGATGTAGCCCAACGAAGGAGCTTTTGCTTTTTTGCACAGAGGATACAGGCTGTATAGTGTATATAACTTTCCCTCTAGAAGTGGCTGTGGCCCGCGCTCTGCATCTAATTCACTGCAGACAGAGAACAGTATAAATGGGGTAGTTTGCAGCAGGCTAGGAATTATTTGCGTGCACTTTCACGGTTAGAGCAGTATTGTTTGTACGGCACTGCAGACAGAAAAAAATATTACGAAAGGCTGCAAACAGGCCTAGCTGCGTAATACAAAAATGGAAGCACTACAACTCCTAGCAGGCACCAAGTAAAATGCACACGGTGAGATGTAGCCCAACGAAGGAGCTTTTGGTTTTTTGCACAGAGGATACAGACTGTATCGTGTATATAACTTTCCCTCTAGAAGTGGCTGTGGCCCAACGCTCTGCGTCTTATTCAGCCTTCAGTGTCGCAAGTCTCATTATCTTATTTCGAATAGCGTTAGACAGCACAATATCCCCTATATCTACTCATTGATTCAGAACTATAGTATATTTCACAGTCTGCTCTGTAATTCTCTGTATGACATTGTTTAAATTAAACCAAGGTTTGTCATTTAGGGCCAAATTACCTCTGAAGGATAATCTAAGATTCACCTGCTCACTGCCTAAAACAATCATGAATATCATTTACTTCCTGTTGACTGAGGTATTCTACCATATCCCAGTTAATTAACCCTCCATTAGGTCCCCTCTCTGTCCGTCTTCTCTCTAATGGCTGTGCCTACATGGAAGAAGGATCATTCTACCTCTTCTGATGATAAGATTCCTCCTTACTTACAGTATCTGACAAGGATTCTGACCCTGAAGAATCCCATACATCACCATCACATTTATCAAGGTCTTCATCTAAGCCTGCATTAACAATAGCTATGCCCACATAGTTCCTATTTACCTTTCCTTTCCTCTTTCTGCATTTAGAATGTGCCACCCATATGGCTGCCTTTTCAGCCACTTTCCTAAAAGTATCCAATGTGTCAACACACAATTTATTCTGGCACTGTGGGGTCGTTAACGCATGCTGAAGGTCACAATTCTTTTACTCCAACTTCTGTATTAAAGGGGTTGTCCCGCGGCAGCAAGTGGGTCTATACACTTCTGTATGGCCATATTAATGCACTTTGTAATGTACATTGTGCATTAATTATGAGCCATACAGAAGTTATAAAAAGTTTTTTACTTACCTGCTCCGTTGCTGGCGTCCTCGTTCCCATGGAGCCGACTAATTTTCGCCCTCCGATGGCCAAATTAGCCGCGCTTGCGCAGTCCGGGTCTTCTGCTCTCTTCAATGGAGCCGCTCGTGCAGAATGCCGGCTCCGTGTAGCTCCGCCCCGTCACGTGCCGATTCCAGCCAATCAGGAGGCTGGAATCGGCAATGGACCGCACAGAAGAGCTGCGGTCCACGGAGGAAGCAGACCCCGGCGGCCATCTTCAGCAGGTAAGTATGAAGACGCCGGACCGCCGGGATTCAGGTAAGCGCTGAGCGGTTTGTTTTTTTAACCCCTGCATCGGGGTTGTCTCGCGCCGAACGGGGGGGGGGGGGGGGGTTAAAAAAAAAAAAAAAAACGTTTCGACGCGGGACAACCCCTTTAACTCTTTCTACAATTCCTTTCGTTCATGCTTATTTCTTGTATAGGGACATAACACGATCCACCCACGCCTCGTCACAACATTTCCTTTCCTTTTTCTATAACAACTCTCTTTACACACTTTTCTACATCTACCAGCTCAAAATTCACCAAACACATATCCCATTGTTCATACAAACCCGTACAATGTTACCACTCTGTGGCCTAGCTGCCATAGGACTCTTACCCACTTGCGTTTTTTAATGCTGCGATATTGCTACGATTTTTTAACGCGATTGCCAGTGGGACTTTCTAATGTTAAAAATGCATTGCAAGTTTGTGCTTTGTGATTTTTGTGCGTTGCAAAACTTCTGCTCGAGATATACAGACACGGGGAGGTTCATTTTCCAGGAATGCCAGATGTAAGAGAAGACCACGCCAGTTTGGATTCTCCTCAGCAACCTCCTATTCCACGGATGAATCGGGTAGTTCTACATAATCTGGAAGGAGAAATCCATCTTTGTAGGCCAAGAGACCTCCGCCACAGGTGAAGGAACGATGGCAGGGATAAGAAGCTCACGAAGGGGAGGCAGGAAACACAATAGAGGCAGAAAGAGGGGTGGTCCAAACAAGATCCTCAACCAGGAAGCCTCAGACCAAGAGGGGATGGATTTAGTGATCAATCTGTCTTCTCAGAGCCTTACCGACGTGGAAATTAAGGTACTGTCTCGGTGTTTGACTTTTTGTCACTCCTCTGATACTAACTGGTTCCAACTTGGCCTTGACTATGAGGCTTCATTTGGAGACTTAAGTGTAAATTGTTTATTGCCGATAAATTACAAGTGCCTCCTACTTCTGGGTCAGTGGAGCAGTTCAAGGCCCATGAAATAGGGTTACGCTGTAGAAGCAATTTCCAACCCCCTATATCTGATGCCTCCCTAGAAATTTTCTCTAGATTAGTCAAAAAACAGATCTCTAACTTTTTTTTTAACCATTAGATTTTTTTTTATTGAGGATAAGAAAGTAGTACAGTATAGTCGTTGATATGCATTACAAACATAATCATACAAGAATGTTGAGTAACAAATACAGAGCATATCTTTACATCCTCAGTATTTTCCTTTTTTTTTTTAAAACACTATAACAGAGAAACACGTCTATTTTGTATAAGGACATGAACTTTCTTGCTGTCGTACTGACTTTCCAAGAATAGTCTGCGATATATAATTGTTTAAACTAAAGATAACATCAAACTTGGCATCGCGAAATACTTAATCATTTCAAGATTTTGTGTATTCTCTCCAAGCGCTCCACCTCTCCTCATGTCTCTCTAAGGCATTGTCCTTGAACGCCAGCCATCTCTCGAATACATTCTGTTCAGCCATGCGGTCTTTGAACTCTCTAAAGGGCGGGGGGTCAGGCCCTCTCCAGTGTTTTGCAATTATAGTCTTTGCGGTCATTAAAGCGTGGCCAATTAGGTATCTAGATGGTGGTGGGTATTTATCTAAGTCCACCAACAGCAAAATCAATTTTGCTTCTCTGTGAATATGAATTTGCAAGATTTCGTCAATCAGATTCAGTATTTTTTGCCAGTAGCGGTTTAATTTAGGACATGACCAAAATATATGTGAGAGAGAGCCTTTGTGGCCACAGTTCCTCCAGCAGGTACCGTCACCCCTATGGAGCCTACTCGTTAGCAGTGTGGGGGTATAGTACCATCTCATGTTAATTTTCATTTGTACCTCCAGTATACCTAGTCCCTTGGTTGATTTTCCTGCCAGTCTATAAGCTTTGTGCCATGCTTCAATAGGAATAACTGTCCCCAATTCTTTCTCCCAACTCAGCATTCGTGTTTTTTTTGTCAAGTTATTATTACCTGTCAAAGTATCATAAAATACCCTGGTGTCGGATTTCCCTAACTTAGGTTTTGAAATTATTCTGTTAATAATTTCAGTTGGGATCTTCATTCTGTGTATTTGAGACGTTTTTAGGAAGTGTTTGGCTCTAGAGTACTTGAATATATCCTGTTGCGGTAAATTGTAGGTGGCTCTGAGCTCTTCAAAGGGTTTGACTGTGTTTCCTGATATAAGGTCATTTAGTTCTCTCATGCCCCTTTTCTTCCATTCTTTTAGTTCCAATTCAGGTATGTATACATTTAAAATTTCAAGAGGCATAAGAGGAGTCTTAAGAGTGTCGTATGTGGCTACTTTTTTGAGTTAGCTCCTTCCAGACCTCAAGAGAGGCCAATGTAGGGGGGTGGGGGGGGGCAGCGTTTCAATTTTTTTTTTTAGGTCAAGGAGACCTGATAGAGCCTCCAGGGAAGCTGCGAATAAGAGCGGCTTGCTCGAAGAAAGCTTGGTGAAGCTGTTCTCCATGCCCACCGAGCTCAGTGTATCTCCTTGGTGTAGCCAACAACCAGTTTGGTTCAGAAGAGTGGCTTTAAAGTATTTTTCTATGTTGGGTATGTCCGCCCCTCCCCTAGTGCAACGCAAGGCTAAGATTGACAGCGCTAGGCGAGGCGTTTTACCCCCCCCCCACAAACAAAGTCTGATAATTGTTTTTGAAATTTTCGCAACGTGGTCTTTGAGATCAGAACTGGCAGGACTCTGAAGAAGTAAAGGACTTTGGGCAAGATCTTCATTTTGTAAGTCATAATTCTTCCTAGCCACGTAAGTCTCAGTTTGGATAGGCGCTCCATCTCACTCTGAGTGGAGTCTAGCAGTGATATGTAGTTATTTTTTTCTAAGTCTTTTAAGTCAGGTGTCTTATGAACTCCCAGGTATGGTAAGTCTTTTTCTTTCCACTCGAAAGGAAATTCTCGTTGGATTGCCATCTTTAAGTCTTTTGGAATGTTTATTCCCAAAATCATTGATTTTCCCACGTTGAGTTTATATAGTGATATGCTACTGAATTGTGATAGAGTTCGTTGGGCCGCTCGCAGGGACTTCAGTGGATGAGTCAGAGTAAGGATAATATAATCGGCAAAAAGGCCAATTTTATGTTGATGGAGATTTAGGGGCACTCCTTCTATCTCGAGTGACGACCTGATTGCTTCCGCTAGTGGTTCAATTGTAAGAACGTATAAGATAGGAGAAAGCGGTCAGCCCTGTCTCGTGCCATTTGTTATTTTAAAGGGCTCTGAGAGTACTCCATCTATCAGTATTTTGGCCGAAGGTGATGAATACAGGGCCCGGATGGCACGTAACACCCCCTCTCCCAGTCCATACCTAGATAGGGTTTTAAATGCATAGTCCCTATTGACGCGGTTGATAGCTTTCTCAGCGTCTAAGGCTAGCATAACAGCCAGAGAGCGGGACATTTTCAGAGAATGCAGGAGGTTCATGATTTTTCTCGTGCCATCCGAGGCCTGCCTCCCCTTAACAAAACCGACCTGATCTGAATAAATTATTTCGGGGAGAATACTGAGTAATCTATGGGCCAGCGTTTTTGAGTATATTTTAATGTCAGTATTGAGTAACGAAATTGGTCTAAAATTTGCTGGGTCGTTCTTTTCCTTGTTTAGGTAGAACTACAATGGTGGCCTGAAGCGCCTCCTCCGGGAAAGAGCCTCACTGCATAGCTACATTAAAATTTTTTATTAAATGTGGGGACAATGACCCTAGAAATAGCTTATAATATTCAGTTGAGAACCTGTCAGGTCCTGGGGCTTTTTGGGTTTTCATGTCTGAGATTATCTCCGTGATTTCGGGAATTGTCATTTCCCTATCTAGCGCCTCTATCTGTGAATTGCTTATTTTTGGAAGGTTTAATGTGTTTAAAAATTCTTCTATCGTAGCACTGTGGGGCTGTTCTAAGTGTTTGTCGTTTTTTTAGGTTATGCAGTTTGCTGTAATAAGAACAGAATGAGTCTGCGATTTGTTTCGGGTGGGTGATTTTAAACTCTTTGTTTCTTGAGTTCCACACATAGGGAATGCTAGCTTTAATTGTCTTCTTTTTTACCAGGTTGGCCATGCATTTAGACAGTTTGTTTAGTGAGGAATATATGTTAGCCCGGTGTGCGTTAACTTCTTTGTCATGGTCGCTCTGTAGCAACTTACGGAGTTCCAGTCTTGCTTTGAATAATTTATCATGGGTGGACTGGAAGGGGTTTTTTTGTAGCTCATTTTCGTTGGTTGCTAGCCACGACAGATTCAGTTTTGTTGAGTTTACTTTTGTTATATCTGGCGACTAGCTTTATAAGAACTCCTCTCATATAAGCCTTATGGGCATTCCAAAGTGTCACAGGGTCTATATCTGAAGTATTATTAAAAGCAAAAAAATGCGTCCAGATTTTTTTGTATTCCTTTCTTGTAGTCGGGGATTTTCATTAGGTAGGTGTTATTTCTCCATTGTCTAGTTTTTTGGCAATGGCTACATAGTGCAATTGTTGTCAATGTCGGAGCATGGTCCGACCAAGTGGCTATACTAATTTCAGCTTTAACTACTGAAGTTATTAAGTGTTTATCTACCAGGCAAAGGTCTATTCGGGAGAATGTTCTATGACGTGTACTCGTGTACTTGTGTACACGTGTATGTGTACGTGTACTCCCTTGCAGATGCATTGAGACAGCGGAAGGTGTCATATAGTGCCACACTCCGCAGCCACCCGCCCAGTGAAGTGCCTTTTTTTGCGGTTTGTTGTGTGGAGTCGGTAGGTCTATCTGGAACTAAATTGAAGTTCCCGCAAAAAATCAAAGAACCTTTTGCCACCCGGGTTATGTTATTTTTTAGTTTGTTTAGTAAGTTAATTTGTTTTTGGTTTGGGACATAGCTGTTGATAATTGTAACCAATGTGTCTCTTAAAGACCCAACCAGGACTATATAACGGCCTTTAGGGTCGCAGATTTGCTTCTCTACAGTGAATAGTGAAGAGTCCTTAAATGCTACCATGACCCCTGCTTGCTTTCTGGGTGCACAGGCAAACACTATCTGAGGATATTTTTTATGTGTCATGCGGCCCGTGTCTGTGTCTAGCAAGTGTGTGCTTCTTTCCAGATGGATCTTCTATTGTATGGAGAGTTCAGACCATTGGCGTTTAGAGATAGTAATTTCGTAGCCATTTCGGATTCGGAGAGCAGAAGAGCAGGAGTAGAAGACGATGCCTGTTAACAGAAAACTACAACAAAATGAAACATGCTGGATATCTCAAGTGATTGGAGCAATAAACCAAGTGTGAGAGTCTTGCTGCAAAAAAAATAGCAAGACCCTAAAAAGTAAGCAGGACAAGCTGATGCTTGTATTCTCGTTTGGGGTACGTGTGTGGACACTCTATCAAGCAATGTCTGTGATGTAGCGGGACCAGAATGGTATGGTCTACAGCTTCATTACAGGGAAACTTGTTTCTTCTTTTTTTTCTTTTTTTCTTTTATTTTATTTTTTATTTATTTATTTATTTTTTTTTACTTAAATTTTTTTTGGGGCTGTTTGTCTCGAGAGCTCCTGGGGCCCGTTCCGGCGTAGCCAAGGGTGGGGTCTTGCAGCTTTACTCCCCAGGATCTCAAAGTGTCCATTGCCGAAGCAGGGTTTTGGAAGACATGAACTGAGTTTTCTCTTGTTGCAATAATTTTTGTGGGGAAGCCCCACCTATAGGGTATGTTTGCCTCTCTCAGAGCAGAAGTTACACCCGCAAAACCACATCTCGCCTCCATGGTGGCCTGAGAGAGGTCGATGAAAAGACGTATGTCAGTGTAAGGACTTGATAGCGTTTTCAGCTTCCTTGCCGTATTCATTAGGGCTTCCTTGGTGCTGTAATAGTGGATACGCACTATAATGTCCCGGGGGCTGTTTTCTTTTAAGGAATCGAGGGAGAAGAAGTCTATGAGCCCTATCTATTTTGAGATCTTGTTCAGGGAGATTCGGGAGGATTTTTCGAATAAGGCGGGTGACATAATCAGAGATTTCAGCGTTGGAGACTTTTTCGGGAACACCGCGGATTTTAATATTGTTGCATCTGTCCCTTTCCTGGAGATCTGTTAATTTATTTTGTAGTTTGGTGACCGTCTCCTCCAGCTCGTAGTGCGCGTCTATAAGTTCGTTATGTGATTTAACCAGCTCCTCCATTTTGCTTTCTGTATTATTTAATCTGTTATTGACCTCCAGAACAGAAGTATTCACATGGTGTGTTAGGCTTTTTAGGTCAGCCTGGATGGTGTTTCTAAGTGCCATTATTGCTTCTTTAAAGGGGTTGTCTCGTGAAAGCAAGTGGGGTTATACACTTCTGTATGGCCATATTAATGCACTTTGTAATATACATCGTGCATTAAATATGAGCCATACAGAAGTTATTCTCTTACTTGCTCCGTTGCTGGCGTCCCCATCTCCATGGCTCCGTCTAATTTCGCTGGCTTCTTGCTTTTTTAGACGCGCTTGCGCTGTGCGGTCTTCTGCCTGGTGAATGGGGCCGCTCGTGCCAGAGAGCTGCTCACCGCGTCGTCATCGTAGCTCCGTCCCATCACGTGTGCCGATTCCAGCCAATCAGGAGGCTGGAATCGGCAATGAAACGCAAGGAAGGAGAAGAAAATCCACGGTGCACCATGAGAGAAGACCTGCAGTGCACCGTGGGAGAAGACCAGCGGCGCCATCTTTAAAAGAAGAATAGAAGAAGCTGCAGAACGCTGATGCAGGTAAGTGCAATGTGCTTTTTAAAAACTAACCTATGCTTTCTTTTTAACGGCAGAATGCGGGGTAAGTGAAAAAAATTTTTTTTTCGCTTTCGCCGCGAGACAACCACTTTAATATAGCATTCTGAGGCTGGCTTGTTAGATGCAGAAAGGCTGGCCAAGCCACTTTCACTTTCACTGTCAAAGCCGAGAGACTCAGGAACATCTGCCTCTGCATCTACAGACAGTTTCTGCCTCTGCTTGGCTGGGCTACTGACTGCAGAGGAGCTTTTCCCCAGCGTGGTCGGCGCCATCTTTTTGCCAAAATGCTGCGCTGTGGAGTCTCCCGACATCTGTGTGCCCTCCCCTGCAGCTCCCCCCTCTGCCTGTCCGGACCCTGCGTCCATATCCTGATCGCTAGCATTCTCTCCTTCACTCATGAGTAAGGGGTCTGGGGAGTCCCAATGATCTCTTACCGTCGGAGCAGCTGCCGGAGCGTCCTCCGCCGCCATTGCAGGGTGAGGGCCACGCGGCACAAAGAACTCCTCCAGTCTTGTCGGCTTCGCCTTGGAGACTCTCCTTCTGGACATGGTTTCCGTCCTGGATGTTTTCCCCGGCAATATGGTGAGTGGGGATAACCGCTGGTCACTGTGAATAGTTGCTGGGTGTCCTACCAAGCGGAGCCTAAGCAAACACGGCCGTCTCGGTGTCTGTCCAAGCCATGTCCCCAAGATATCTCTAACTTGAGGGCACGGGAATACAAGCATAGTCTTAGGTCCAATTCCAGCAAGAGGGACAAGTTAGCTGTTAAAGAGCTAAAAAATGAATCCTCCATTTTTATCAAGCCAGCTGACAAGGGGGGAGCCATTGTCATCATGAACAGAGCCGACTATGAAAAAAATTAGAGAGACAAATATCAGATTGTGTGGTCTATCAACCTCTTGAGTTTAATCCTCCGCCACGTTTACAAAGAGAATTGAAGTCGTTGGTTGATGAAGCTCTATTGGATGGTTTGATTGATTATTCTTTATCTGAATTTTTGAATATTCCTTTTCCAATAGTTCCATGCATCTAGGTATTGTCAAAAAATCCACAAGAGACTTACCAACCCCCTAGGTAGACCCATCATTTCCGGAAGTGACTCTTTGTTTAGTAATTAGAGATGAGCGAACGCGTTCGTCCGAGCTTGATATTCGTGCGAATATTAGGGTGTTCGGGATGTTCGTTATTCGTAACGAACACCATGCGGTGTTCTGGTTACTTTCACTTCCTTCCCTGAGACGTTTGCGCGCTTTTCTGGCCAATTGAAAGACAGGGAAGGCATTACAACTTCCCCCTGCAACGTTTAAGCCCTATACCACCCCCCTGCTGTGAGTGGCTGGGGAGATCAGGTGTTCGCCTAATATAAAAGTCGGCCCCTCCCGCGGCTCGCCTCAGATGCGGTGTGAGTTAGATGAGGGACAGTGCTGTTTATACCGGAGCTGCTGTAGGGAAAGAATTGGTAGTTAGTGTAGGCTTCAAGACCCCCCAAAGGTCCTTATTAGGGCCACTGATAGCTGTGTGTTGGCTGCTGTTAGCAGTGGCATTTTTTTTTTTCTCAAAATCGCCTCTGCAGACCGTTGCACCTGGCATTAGGGACAGAAGTGCTGCATAGGCAGGGAGAGTGTTAGGAGTGAGTGTAGCCTTCAAGAACCTCAACGGTCCTTTCTAGGGCCATATTTATCCGTGTGCAGTACTGTCCAGGCTGCTGTTGGCTGTGCTGCATTTTTTTTGGGCTTCTCAAAATCGCCTCTGCAGAGCATTCCACCCTCCATTGATACTGCAGGGAAAGAATTGTATAGGCAGGGCCACAACACAGTTATTATTCATAGAATATACGCAGTGCTGCCTGTTGGTGGGAAAAAACTGAAAAGAAATCTATTTGTCCAGCCTGTGTCCGTCCTTACGGGCGGTGGAGACGTGTGAGCTGCGTGAAATACATTGCTAAATCATACGCACCCAGCTACGCTTTACTGCTGGCTTCGCCATTTGCTTTCCTTAATTGGGAAAAAAAATACCTGCTCTCCAAGAGTTATAATAACTCTGCTACCCTCACGTTCTGTGACACATAAGCAGGGACACAGCACAGTTATTAAACTTCGCAGGTTCATTGAATATACGCAGTGCTGCCTGTTGGTGGGAAAAAACTGAAAAGAAATCTATTTGTCCAGCCTCTGTCCGTACTAACGCCTGTGGAGACGTGTGAGCTGCGTGAAATACATTGCTAAATCATACGCACCCAGCTACGCTTTACTGCTGGCTTCGCCATTTGCTTTCCTTAATTGGGAAAAAAAATACCTGCTCTCCAAGAGTTATAATAACTCTGCTACCCTCACGTTCTGTGACACATAAGCAGGGACACAGCACAGTTATTAAACTTCGCAGGTTCATTGAATATACGCAGTGCTGCCTGTTGGTGGGAAAAAACTGAAAAGAAATCTATTTGTCCAGCCTCTGTCCGTACTAACGCCTGTGGAGACGTGTGAGCTGCGTGAAATACATTGCTAAATCATACGCACCCAGCTACGCTTTACTGCTGGCTTCGCCATTTGCTTTCCTTAATTGGGAAAAAAAATACCTGCTCTCCAAGAGTTATAATAACTCTGCTACCCTCACGTTCTGTGACACATAAGCAGGGACACAGCACAGTTATTAAACTTCGCAGGTTCATTGAATATACGCAGTGCTGCCTGTTGGTGGGAAAAAACTGAAAAGAAATCTATTTGTCCAGCCTCTGTCCGTACTAACGCCTGTGGAGACGTGTGAGCTGCGTGAAATACATTGCTAAATCATACGCACCCAGCTACGCTTTACTGCTGGCTTCGCCATTTGCTTTCCTTAATTGGGAAAAAAAATACCTGCTCTCCAAGAGTTATAATAACTCTGCTACCCTCACGTTCTGTGACACATAAGCAGGGACACAGCACAGTTATTAAACTTCGCAGGTTCATTGAATATACGCAGTGCTGCCTGTTGGTGGGAAAAAACTGAAAAGAAATCTATTTGTCCAGCCTCTGTCCGTACTAACGCCTGTGGAGACGTGTGAGCTGCGTGAAATACATTGATAAATCATACGCACCCAGCTACGCTTTACTGCTGGCTTCGCCATTTGCTTTCCTTAATTGGGAAAAAAAATACCTGCTCTCCAAGAGTTATAATAACTCTGCTACCCTCACGTTCTGTGACACATAAGCAGGGACACAGCACAGTTATTAAACTTAGATAATTCATTCACTAGAGGCAGTGGGGCCTTTCGTTTTCCAAAAAGGGCAAAAATTATATTTGGCCTGCAGTCTTGCGCCAATTTATTTCCTGCCTGGGAAATCTAATCACTGGTAATACAGCATGCTGAGGGGTAGGGGTAAGCCTAGAGGACGTGGACGTGGACGTGGCCGAGGACGCGGAGGGCCAAGTGAGGGTGTGGGCACAGGCCAAGCTCCTGATCCAGGTGTGTCGCAGCTGTCTGCTGCGCGATTAGGAGAGAGGCACGTTTCTGGCGTCCCCACATTCATCGCCCAATTAATGGGTCCACGCGGGAGACGGTTATTAGAAAATGAGCAGTGTGAGCAGGTCCTGTCCTGGATGGCAGAAAGTGCTTCGAGCAACCTATCGTCTACCCGCAGTTCTGCGCCGTCCACTGCTGCCAATCCGAATCCTCTGTCTGCTGCTCCTCCTTCCTCCCAGCCTCCTCACTCCACTACAATGACACCTGCTCAGGAGCGGGAACACTCCCAGGAACTGTTCTCGGGCCCCTGCTCAGATTGGGCAGCAGCGGTTCCTCTCCCACCAGAGGAGTTTATAGTCACTGATGCCCAACCATTCGAAAGTTCCCGGGGTCCGGGGGATGAGGCTGGGGACTTCCGCCAACTGTCTCAACAACTTTCTGTGGGTGAGGAGGACGATGACGATCATACACAGTTGTCTTGCAGTGAGGTAGTAGTAAGGGCAGTAAGTCCGAGGGAGCAGCGCACAGAGGATTCGGAGGAAGAGCAGCAGGACGATGAGGTGACTGACCCCACCTGGTGTGCAACGCTTACTCAGGAGGACAGGTCTTCAGAGGGGGAGTCAAGGGCATCAGCAGGGCAGGTTGCAAGAGGCAGTGCGGTGGCCAGGGCCAGGGGTAGAGGCAGGGCCAGACCGAATAATCCACCAAGTGTTTCCCAAAGCGCCCCCTCGCGCCATGCCACCCTGCGGAGGCCGAGGTGCTCTAAGGTCTGGCAGTTTTTCACAGAGACGCCTGACGACCGACGAACAGTGGTGTGCAACCTTTGTCGCGCAAAGCTCAGCCGGGGAGCCAACACCAACAGCCTCACCACCACCACCATGCGCAGACATATGATGGCCAAGCACCCCGCAAGGTGGGACAAAGGCCGTTCACCGCCTCCGGTTTGCACCCCTGCCTCTCCCCCTGTGCCCCAACCTGCCACTGAGATGCAACCCCCCTCTCAGGACACAGGCACTACCGCCTCATGGCCTGCACCCACACCCTCATCTCCGCTGTCCTCGGCCCCATCCAGCAGTGTAGTTCAGCGCACCGTTCAGCCGTCGCTTGCGCAAGTGTTCGAGCGCAAGCGCAAGTACGCCGCCACGCACCCGCACGCTCAAACGTTAACCGTCCGCATAGCAAAATTCATCAGCCTTGAGATGCTGCCGTATAGGGTTGTGGAAACGGAGTCCTTCAAAAGTATCATGGAGGCGGCGGCCCCGCGCTACTCAGTTCCCAGTCGCCACTACTTTTCCCGATGTGCCGTCCCAGCCCTGCACGACCACGTCTCCCGCAACATTGTGCGCGCCCTCACCAACGCGGTTACTGCCACGGTCCACTTAACTACGGACACGTGGACAAGCACAGGCGGGCAGGGCCACTACATCTCCCTGACGGCACATTGGGTGAATTTAGTGGAGGCTGGGACAGAGTCAGAGCCTGGGACCGCTCACGTCCTACCCACCCCCAGAATTGCGGGCCCCAGCTCGGTGGTGGTATCTGCGGAGGTGTATGCTTCCTCCACTAAAGCACCCTCCTCCTCCTCCTCCTCCTCTGTCTCACAATCAAGATGTGTTAGCAGCAGCATGTCGCCAGCAGTCGGTGTCGCGCGGTGTGGCAGCACAGCGGTGGGCAAGCGTCAGCAGGCCGTGCTGAAACTACTCAGCTTAGGCGATAAGAGGCACACGGCCCACGAACTGCTGCAGGGTCTGACACAGCAGACCGACCGCTGGCTTGCGCCGCTGAGCCTCCAACCGGGCATGGTCGTGTGTGACAACGGCCGTAACCTGGTGGCGGCTCTGCAGCTCGGCAGCCTCACGCACGTGCCATGCCTGGCCCACGTCTTTAATTTGGTGGTTCAGCGCTTTCTGAAAAGCTACCCACGCTTGTCAGACCTGCTCGTAAAGGCGCGCCGGCTCTGCGCACATTTCCGCAAGTCCCACACGGACGCTGCCACCCTGCGCACCCTGCAACATCACTTTAAGCTGCCAGTGCACCGACTGCTGTGCGACGTGCCCACACGGTGGAACTCTACGCTCCACATGTTGGCCAGGCTCTATGAACAGCGTAGAGCTATAGTCGAATACCAACTCCAACATGGGCGGCGCAGTGGGAGTCAGCCTCCTCAATTCCTTTCAGAAGAGTGGGCCTGGTTGGCAGACATCTGCCATGTCCTTGGTAATTTTGAGGAGTCTACCCAGGTGGTGAGCGGCGATGCTACAATCATTAGCGTCACCATTCCTCTGCTATGCATCTTGAGAAATTCCCTGCAAACCATAAAGGCAGCTGCTTTGCGCTCGGAAACGGGGGCGGGGGAAGACAGTATGCCGCTGGATAGTCAGGGCACCCTCCTGTCTATTTCTCAGCGCGTACAGGAGGAGGAGGAGCATGAGGAGGATGAGGAGGAGGGGGAAGAGACAGCTTGGCCCGCTGCTGACGGTACACCGGCTGATTGCCTGTCATCCTTTCAGCGTGTATGGCCTGAGGAGGAGGAGGAGGAGGAGGAGGATCCTGAAAGTGATCTTCCTAGTGAAGACAGCCATGTGTTGCGTACAGGTACCCTGGCACACATGGCTGACTTCATGTTAGGATGCCTTTCTCGTGACCCTCGCGTTGCACGCATTCTGGCCACTACGGATTACTGGGTGTACACACTGCTCGATCCACGGTATAAGGAGAACCTGCCCACTCTGATTCCCGAAGAGGAAAGGGGTTCGAGAGTGTTGCTATACCACAGGACCCTTGCGGACAAGCTGATGGTAAAATTCCCAGCCGACAGCGCTAGTGGCAGAAGGCGCAGTTCCGAGGGCCATGTTGCAGGGGATGTGCGTAGATCGAGCAGCATGTACATCCCAGGCAGTGCAACAGTCTTTAAGGGCCTGGCCAGCTTTATGGCTCCCCACCAAGACTGTGTCACCGCTCCCCAGTCACGGCTGAGTCGGCGGGAGCACTGCAAAAGGATGGTGAGGGAGTACGTAGCGGATCGCACGACCATCCTTGGTGACGCCTCTGCCCCCTACAACTACTGGGTGTCGAAGCTGGACACGTGGCCTGAACTAGCCCTGTATGCCCTTGAGGTGCTTGCTTGTCCTGCGGCTAGCGTGTTGTCGGAGAGGGTGTTTAGTGCGGCTGGGGGAATCATCACCGATAAGCGTAGCCGCTTGTCAACCGACAGTGCCGACAGGCTAACACTCATCAAGATGAACAAAGGCTGGATTTCCCCAGACTTCTGTTCTCCACCAGCGGACAGCAGCGATACGTAAGCAATACGTAGGCTGCACCCGCGGATGGAAGCTACGTTCTCTCTCACCATCCAAAACGGGGACATTTCTGCTTCATCAATCTGTGTCTAATATTCCTCCTCCTCCTCCTCCTGCTCCTCCTCCTGAAACCTCACGTAATCACGCTGAACGGGCAATTTTTCTTAGGGCCACAAGGCTCAGTCAAATAATTTTTCAGAACAATTTTTATAAGTTTCAATGCGCCTAAAAGCATTGGAACTTTAACTTGAACCAATTTTTCGTTACACTGGGCTGCCTCCAGGCCTAGTTACCACTTAAGCCACATTAACCAAAGCGATTAATGGGTTTCACCTGCCCTCTTGGCTGGCCATGGCCAATTTTTGGGATGTACATTAGTACTGTTGATACAGCAATTTTTGTGGGCCCTCGCCTACAGTGTAATCAAATTAATTTTTAGCCCACCTGCATTACAGCTGACGTAACCTCAGCTGTGTTGGGCAATGCAATGGGATATTTTTATGTACCGCCGGTGGGTTCCAGGGAGCCACCCATGCTGTAGGTGCACACGGAGTTTTTAATACATCTGTACACTTCTAAAGAACCCCAGTCTGACTGGGGCATGCAGTGTGGGCCGAAGCCCACCTGCATTAAGCACGACATTACTACCTCAGCTGTGTTGGGCAATGCAATGGGATATTTCTATGTACCGCCGGTGGCTTCCTGGCACCCACCCAGGCAGTGGGTCCACAGGGAATTATAAATGCATCTGTTTCCACTTATAAAGAAACCCAGTCTGACTGGGGCATGCAGTGTGGGCCAAAGCCCACCTGCATTAAGCACGACATTACTACCTCAGCTGTGTTGGGCAATGCAATGGGATATTTCTATGTACCGCCGGTGGCTTCCTGGCACCCACCCAGGCAGTGGGTCCACAGGGAATTATAAATGCATCTGTTTCCACTTATAAAGAAACCCAGTCTGACTGGGGCATGCAGTGTGGGCCAAAGCCCACCTGCATTAAGCACGACATTACTACCTCAGCTGTGTTGGGCAATGCAATGGGATATTTTTATGTACCGCCGGTGGGTTCCAGGGAGCCACCCATGCTGTAGGTGCACACGGAGTTTTTAATACATCTGTACACTTCTAAAGAACCCCAGTCTGACTGGGGCATGCAGTGTGGGCCGAAGCCCACCTGCATTAAGCACGACATTACTACCTCAGCTGTGTTGGGCAATGCAATGGGATATTTCTATGTACCGCCGGTGGCTTCCTGGCACCCACCCAGGCAGTGGGTCCACAGGGAATTATAAATGCATCTGTTTCCACTTATAAAGAAACCCAGTCTGACTGGGGCATGCAGTGTGGGCCGAAACCCACCTGCATTAACCCTTTCCAGTCCACTGTGTGACCTGTGAAGACATTAGGGTTTAAGGCTGTACAGCTCCGTTGTTGGTAGACGTCCGTCGGGGTTCTCTTACTGTATATTGCCAGCCTCTCTGCTGTCGGAGCCTATCCTACGTGTCAGCTCATGCAGTACTGGCTTTAGCCAGCATATAGCGCCGTTGTATAACGGCAGAAAAAGAGTAAGCCCCCTAGGAAAACCATATACAAATTGGATTGGAAAGGGTTAAGCACAACATTACTACCTCAGCTGTGTTGGGCAATGCAATGGGATATTTCTATGTACCGCCGGTGGCTTCCTGGCACCCACCCATGCTGTAGGTGCACACGGAGTTTTTACTACATCTGTACACTTATAAAGAACCCCAGTCAGACTGGGGCATGCAGTGTGGGCCGAAGCCCACCTGCATTAAGCACGACATTACTACCTCAGCTGTGTTGGGCAATGCAATGGGATATTTCTGTGTACCGCCGGTGGGTTCCAGGGAGCCACCCATGCTGTGGGTCGACAGGGACTTCACAATAGGGAGTTGTACCTGCCTGTGTCTATGAATTAAAAAGCCCGGTCTGACTGGGGCATGCAGACACCTTGACAGAATGAATAGTGTGTGGCACATAGGTTCCCCATTGCTATGCCCACGTGTGCAGCTCCTGATGGCAGTGGCACAGGATTCTATTTCTCATTGCTTCTGTACAGCATTGTGGGCTATCGCTCCGCCACTTTTAAAGAGGGTCGCTGCCTAGCCGTGCCAACCCTCTGCAGTGTGTGCCTGCGGTTCCTCCTCATGGCAGACGCACTTCTAAATAGACATGAGTGTGGCGTGGCATGAGGGCAGCTGAAGGCTGCGCAGGGGCACTTTGGTGTGCGCTGTGGGGGGGAGGGGGGGCGGTTGGTCAGCATGTAAGCCAGGAGAAGTGGCAGCGGAGTGTCATGCAGGCAGTGATTGTGCTTTGTTGTAGCTAGTGTGGTGCTTAGCAAAGGTATGCCATGCTAATGAGGGCTTTTCAGAAGTAAAAGTTGTTGGGAGGGGGGGGGGCCCACTCTTGCCGGTATTGTGGCTTAATAGTGGGACCTGTGAACTTGAGATGCAGCCCAACATGTAGCCCCTCGCCTGCCCTATCCGTCACTGTGTCATTCCCATCACTTTCCTGAATTGCCCAGATTTTCACACATGAAAACCTTAGCGAGCATCGGCGAAATACAAAAATGTTCTGGTCGCCCATTGACTTCAATGGGGTTCGTTGTTCGAAACGAACCCTCGAGCATCACGGGAAGTTCGTTACGAATAACGAACACCCGAACATTTTGGTGTTCGCTCATCTCTATTAGTAATCCATCACGGTTTCTTGATTGTATTTTTCGCCAATTTGCCCAAAACACCAGATTTTGTATTCGAGACACAAGCGATTTTTTAAATAAAATCTACTCATTAATAGTCCTGGATGGGACTCGCTTGGTAACCTTGGATGTAATGTCCCTGTAATATTACACATGTGAGGGGAATTGAAGTGGTCCGTGACAAGCTTCTCTCCACAGAATGGTCTGGCAGAAGGGTTCAATTCATTCTAAACCTTCTGGAATTTATCTTGACTAACAATTTTTTCATCTATGGTGAGAATTTCTACCAGCAGATGTGCGGGACTGCTATGGGGTCCAATGGGACCCCTACATACGCCAATATGTACATGGATGCTATAGAGTGCCAACACATCTATACCTCCCCATCCTGGAAATTTGTACTGGGATGGTGGAGGTATATTGATGATATTTTTGTATTATGGAGCGGCTCAGCACATGAGCTGGTTGATTTCCACTCTGAAATTAACAATATTCTCCCTGAATTGAAGTTTACATTAAACTATTCACAAGTTGAGATATAATTCCTGGATGTGAGTATCAGGAATCAGCATCTCAGTACGGACATCCTTTCAAAACCAACTGATAGAAACATCATTTTACGTTACCACAGTTGTCATCCATGGAAGATGATTGAATCTCTTCCGTGGAGTCAACTGTTACGAGTCCGACGAATCATGGATGATGAGAAGGTGGATGTCAGATTACCAGAAATGTGTCAGAAATTTATCAATAGAGGTTACCCGAGTGATTTGGTGACCAAATTAGCCTCTAGAGCCAAATTGACTCCACGTTTGGAGTTACTGACACCTAGAGAATAGAGATGAGCGAACGTACTCGTTTAGGGTGATTTCGCAATCGAGCATCGCTTTTTTCGATTAACTGACTACTCGAGCAAAAAGATTCGGGGGGCACTGGGGGTGAGCGGGGGGTTACAGAGGGGAGTGAGGGGGGGGAGAGAGCCCAACCCTGTCACCCACTGTTACCCCCCGCTCCACCACACCGCCCCCCGTCGCCCCCTGAATCTTTTCGCTCGAATAGTCAGTTACTCGAAAAAAGCGATGCTTGATTGCGAAATCGCCCTAAACGAGTACGTTCGCTCATCTCTAATATCCATCATTTGTGATTTAGTAGGGTTTACTTTATAATAGGAGATGGCTCCAAATTGCTGCAACATAGACACTAGAGATGAGCGAGCATACTCGTCCGAGCTTGATGCTCGTTCGAGTATTAGGGTACTCGAGATGCTCGTTACTCGAGACGAGCACCACGCGGTACTCGAGTCAATTCCCTTTCCTTCCCTGCATGTTTAGCGCCATTTTCTAGCCAATAGACATGCGGGGAAGGCATTACAACTTCTTCCTGTGACGTTCCAGCCCTATCCCACCCCCCTGCAGTGAATGACTGGTGAGATAAAGGGACCGCCAAGTATTTAAAGTGGTCCCGCTCACGGCTCTCGCTGGCAGAGATTAGGGAGCATGGTGCTGTTGCTATAGGGAGACTGTTAGCGTCTTCATAAACCCCAACGGTCCTTCTTAGGGCCACATCTGACCGTGTGCATTACTGTTGTGGCTAGCTGGGAGCAGTTTTGCACAATTGTTTTTTTTTCATCTTGGGCTGTGCAGGCCATTACAGCTATAGCGTTCTCAGTCTGCAGTCTATTATACAGTGTATAGGGACAGAGCTGGTGAGACAGGGACAGTGGTAGTGTAGGATCCTGTCTTCAAGAACGTCAACGGTCCTTCTTAGGGCTACCTGTGACCGTGTGCATTTTACTGCATGGCTGCTGGGAGCTGTAGTGCATCACTATTGCAGGGCCCGACCTTTTTCCAGCCTTCCGTATAATTTTTTTCTGGCTGCAGTTTGCGTTACATAACTGCTGTCAGCCTCCAACTGTACGCCAATATTTCCATAATTATTTACACCGCTCTGTGTCTGCCGTCAACTTCACACACAGCGTACGGCGACAGCTTCTGATAGAGGGAAAGTTATATACAAGCTATATGGCCTGTATTCTTGTTCACATTTTTTTTTAAAAAAGCTCCTTCTTAGGGCTACCTGTGACCGTGTGCATTTTACTGCCTGGCTGCTGAGAGTTGTAGTGCATCACTATTGCAGAGCCAGACCTTTTTACAGCCTTTTCGTATAATTTTTTTCTGGCTGCAGTTTGCGTTACATAACCGCTGTCAGCCTCCAACTGTATGCCAATAATTCCATAATTTTTTTTTTTTTAACAAATAGTTTTTATTGGGTTATTACATGGGTAAACAGTACATGAGAATACATGTGCACAATGTGTAACATATTGTATATTCATGAGAAAAATAGCAGGGTACACATGCTTTGTCCAGCAATTAAAACTTTGTCCGTGTGAATCGGACTATTTCCCACAATTTTCATTTATAGTCCGATGCGTGGGTTAAGAATTAAGTTTAAAGATAATTAGCAGAAAGATGAAACTAAGGAAAAAATCCTTGAAAACTGAAATGCAGTCATTTGATCACTACAACATCTATATCTGAGTTTCGTTATGTGTGATTACCTTCTCAGCAAGGGGGGAGGGAGGTTATGTTAGAATAATATTGTGTCCAGGGGTTCCATGTGCGATGGAAATTAGGCATAGTTTCGTTGGATAGAGCATAGATTTTTTCATATGAGCAGTGGTCTGCCATAATATCATGTACCTCATTTATTGTGGGGGGGAGATTAGACCTCCATTTCCTGGTTAGGGCTAGTTTGGCTACCATAAGCATGTGGCAAGTCCATTTCTGCACCGTTGGAGGGATCTCGTCACATCTCAGTAGCAGTAATGCCAATTCTGGTCTTTGGGGGAGTGCGCTATGGGTGACCTTACGTATGGTGTGGAAGACCGCCTTCCAGAATTTATGGATGAGTTGACATTCCCAAAGTATGTGGATTAACGTGCCTTCCTGTCTGCAACCTCTCCAGCAGAGTTTGTCTGTGTTGGGGAAGCATTTGGCTAATTTAACAGGTGTGTAATACCATCTGGTTAACACTTTGTAATGTGTCTGGAGAAGGTTTGCGGACAGCGTGGACTTATTTGCCCAGTTAAAGGAAAGAATCCACTGTTTCTGGGGAAATGTGCTTTTTAAGTCACGTTCCCAATTTAGGAGATGAACTTTTTTTTGTGTACCCATATCCCCGGTCAGGATATTATAACAATATCTCGTATGTGAAGCATCCTTTGGTCCTTTATTGAAAAGGAAGGCAATCAATCCCTTGGGGAGGGAACAATTCTCCAAGTGGGACATGTTTAAATATGACCTTATTTGGCAATATAGGTGAAAGTCATCTGAGGAAACACCGAAGGACATTCTCAAGGTCTGAAAGGGAGCAATCTTCTCTCCCGCGAACAAGTCTCGCACTCGTTTGATTCCAAGTCTAAGCCACCTCGTGATCGATATATCTGGAATATAATAAGTTAGTATTTCCAGGGGGAGGTCAATTAAGCCCCCATCGGGACTAGATTTCAGTCTCTGGGTGTAGAGATTCCAGGCCTGCAGGGTTGCCAGCATAGGGGGGGAAAGCCTCTGTACGTCCAGGTTGGCCATGGGAAGTGGGTATATTCCACTGATTGCAGTCGCTTTCAGCAAGGATCTTAGGCTTCTGTTATTATTTAGATTTTTCTCTATATAAGCCCATGTTGTGGTTAGAGAGTTAGATAGCCAAGGATTAGATAAGTCTAGGTTTATGGCTTGGCAATATGACCACAGGTCAGGAACCCCCAAACCACCTTGTCTTCGGTTGAGATAGATTATAGAAGATGCAACCCTTGGTCTCTTATTGTTCCATATAAATCGTAGTAGTTGTTTTTGAAGTTCGTTAATTTTATTATAAGGTATTGGGAGAGCTATATTGCGGAAGATATATAAAATTCTTGGGAGAATCAGCATTTTAAAAAGTGTGACTCTGCCAAACCAAGAATATTCAATTTTACCTAACTCTTCTAGTTCTTTTTGTATTGAGGTGTAGAGTGGATCCAAGTTTGCAGATATCATTTCTGCTGTCGGAAAACATAAATTTATTCCTAAGTAGGGGATTGATGAGTGCCACTGAAATTTGAATTCCATTTTAATGGCTTCCTTCAGGGAAGGAGGGATGTTGATACCTAGAATTTGGGATTTATTAATGTTTAGCTTGTAAAAGGAAACCCTACTAAAAGATGAAATGATGTTATATATCTCTCTTAGGGAGTCTAGTGGGTTAGTGAGTGTCAGGAGCACATCATCGGCGTATAGTCCGATTTTGTGCTGTCTACCACCCATCGAGAAGCCTCTGACATGCGGTGAGCTTCTAATTAGTTCTGCCATGGGCTCCATTATTATTACAAACAGCAGAGGGGAAAGGGGACAACCCTGCCTTGTTCCATTGGTTATCAGGAATGGGTTGGACAGAGCGCCATCTACCAAAACCCTGGCCGATGGAGCTGTGTACAGGGCTTTGATTGCTCTTAAGAAGCCTCCCCTTATTCCGAATTTTTTCAGAACCTCAAATGCGAAGTCCCAATGAATTCTGTTGAACGCCTTCTCCGCGTCCAAAGAAAGGAGGAGAGAAGGCGTTCGACTTGACCCCATGCCCGACATTAGGTTTACCATTCGTCTTGTGCCATCAGACACTCGTCTACCTTTAGTAAATCCAACCTGATCATTATGGATTATGGTCGGGAGTATCTGAGTTAATCTCATGGCTAGAATTTTGGAGTACAATTTCGTATCGGTATTAAGGAGCGATATCGGTCTGTAGCTCGTTGTAGATGCCGTTGGCTTTCCCGGCTTGGGAATGGTAATAATGGTGGCCTGTAGCATTTCCGGGGGAATGGTTCCTTTTAACATTGCTTCGTTGAATGTGTTTGTAAGATAAGGGGTTAGAATGTGGGCGTAAATTTTATAATATTCGTTAGCAAACCCGTCAGGTCCCGGTGACTTGAAATTTTTTCGGAGTTTAATTGCCCTTTCAACTTCTTCGGTGGAGATAGGGTTATCTAAGTTATGGATTGTAGTGTCAATTGTAGGTAGATCTATTTTTTGTAGGAAATCCTTAATTATTGTTGAATTTGGTTGAGGGGTTGCTGGGTCTAGTTTCAAGTTATAGAGGTTAGCATAAAAGGAGCTAAACTCGTTTGCAATGTCCTGTGGGTGGGTGAGTTTTATGCTTGGGGTTTTTGTTTTGAGTAGAAAAGGGGTTTTTGCTTTGATATGTTTAGGTCTGGCCAGGTTTGACATTAGTTTAGAGGGTATATTGTAAGAGGAGTAATAATTTGCTTTTAGGTATTTAGTATTTTTGTTAAATTCCTCTAATAGAACTGATCTGAGCGTTCTTCTTGTCTTTGCTAGCTCTAATACATTAGGGCCGGAGGGGGAGTTCTGTAGGTTTAATTCAAGTTTTTGAATCTGCATTAGAAGCTCGTCGATTTGTTTTTGTTTGTTCTTTTTATATTGCGCATTTAATTTGATCATGGTGCCCCTGATCACTGCCTTGTGGGCATTCCATAAGGTAAAAGGGTTTATTTCAGGGCTGTTATTTAGACTGAAGTATTCCTTTAGGGATTCGGCTATTATTTTTTTGTTTTGGGGAGATTTAATTAAGGAAATATTATTTCGCCATATTCTTGTTGTTCCTCTGGGGGGTCCTAGATCAAGCTTTAAAGATATTGGGGCATGATCTGACCAAGTTGCTGCATGAATTTCAGATGATTTAACTGCGGGTAGGGTCCATCTATCTATTATAAATAGGTCGATGCGCGAGAAGGATTTGTGCCTCGGGGAAAAAAAGGTGAATTCCCTAGAAGTGGAGTTAAGACACCTAAAAGAGTCATAGAGTGCCTCCTTACATAGCCATGGGAACAGATTGGGAGATGTTCTTTGTTTGTTTGTGGAGTCCATTTCTTTGTCTGGGGTTATGTTAAAATCTCCACAGACTACTAATTTCCCCTTTTGTATCTTTTTTACTTTTTTTATAACTTTGTTTAGAAAGGAGATCTGGGCTTTATTCGGAGCATATATGTTGGCTATTGTGATGGGACACTCGTTTAGGGTACCTACAAGGATGAGGTATCGTCCCTTAGGATCAGCGAGTTGTTCGTCAAGCACAAAATTAACATTAGTTCCAAATGCAGTCAAGACCCCTGCTCGCTTCTTGGAGGCGCAAGACATAAATATTTGTGGGAATCTCTTGTTGGAGAATTTTGGGCAGGCTATGGAGGAAAAATGTGTCTCCTGCAGGCAGACAATGTCTGCTTTTGTTTGTTTAGCGTCTCTCCATACTGAGGCCCTTTTAAAGGGTGAGTTTAACCCCCTCGCATTCTGAGAAATGACTTTAAGTGTCATGGCTAGTTAAGTGAGAT
Organism: Eleutherodactylus coqui; assembly: GCA_035609135.1. Classification (NCBI taxonomy): domain Eukaryota; kingdom Metazoa; phylum Chordata; class Amphibia; order Anura; family Eleutherodactylidae; genus Eleutherodactylus; species Eleutherodactylus coqui. The sequence continues at coordinate 22,214,372 of CM069405.1, read as the reverse complement.
GCATTGATGTTTTGTTCGTGAAGTGTGACTGCATAAATAATAACATTAAAACAGTTAAACATACGTAATGAGATGAACATAGCAGGATCGCCTCGAGTTGAAGCTGTGGCGGGACGATTCTGTTGCCGGCAAAAATAAGATAGAAAAACAAAACATATACAGAAGATGTATAGAAAGGCAGAATTTGATACCTGCATGTTATCAAAGGGGGGGAGGAAAAAGTTCGCCTGACGTCTGTCAGCCTTCCTTAAAAGTAGAATTAAGGAAACATTTCCAGAAGAGCCGGAGAGTAGAGAATGGTCTCCCGATGATGGAGCTGTCAATTACTTTCACGGATGGGTAGGATGGGTCCCATTTTTGGATGCTTTCTTGGTCTTTGCTGCTAGGGTCAGGTCCGCTTTTTCTGCAGTAGTTATTCCCCATGTCTTTAGAAGTTTCTCTCCTTCTTGAAGGTTGGTAATGATAAGCAGGGAGCCATCTTTGTGGATTAATAGCTTTGTCGGGAATCCCCATTTGTACAGAATTTTGTTAGTACGGAGAGCTGTGGTAATGGGTGTCAGATTACGTCTTGCTTGCATTGTTGTTTTAGACAGGTCTATGAATAGCTGGATGCCAGAAAATGGGTTAGGTAAATTATTGGTTTTCCGTGAAGACTGTATCATGGCCTCTTTAATGTGAAAAAAGTGAATTCTGGCAATTACGTCTCTTGGAATATCTGCATGAATAAAGCTTGGTTTGGGCAGTCTGTGTGCCCTATCTATGAGACGTTCTTGCTCTGAGGAGTTTGGGAGGATTGTTTGAATCAATTGAGAAAGAAAGTCTTTCAAATTAGATTGAGTGACAGTTTCTGGGATTCCTCGGAATTTGACGTTGTTACGTCTATTTCTGTCTTCTAATGTGGCAAGTTTATTTTTTATGGCGACTACTTCTTCTTCTAAGGCGTAGTGCGAGTCGATTAAGTTATTGTGGGAGGAGGTCAGTTCCGCCATTTTACTTTCGACGTTATCTGTTCGGTCGCCTAGTTCTTGGATTGTGACATTTACTGAGGAGGACAGCTTGTGCAGGTCTTTTTGCATAGAGTCTCTCAGTGCTACCACTAGATTTTTAATGAATAGCTCTGAAGCTGGTTGGTTTGTAGAAGGTAGACTTAAAATAGGGTCTGCAGTTAGATCTATCATATTGTCTGAGGGGGAGGGAGAAGACACTCTCTGCCTCTGCTTCTCTGGGCTAGCAGTGGGGGAAGGGCTTGCCTCTGATTGAGAGCTGTGGCTGGGTGCCATTTTACATGTTGCACTTTTCCCAGAGGTCTTAATGGAGAATGCACTCACCCCTTCTTGTAGTGCAGAAGATTGCTGCTGCTCTCTGGATGTTTCCATAAAGTCTTCAGCAATGCCTGCTGTCGGAGAAACCTCTCTGCTGTGTGGAGAATCAGCTGCTGTCTCCTTATCTGCAGGAGAGCAGGAGGGAGGGGGGGAGCTGCGGGGCACAGCAGTCTCTCCTCTATCAGCGCTTCGGGCTGTAAAGAAACTTGATACTCTCTGTGGAGGAGCTTTGGAGATCTTTCTTTTAGCTGTCACTGTACTCCCACCGGCAAGTGGAGCAGCGGATTGTGTTTTTCCTCTTCTGGAATGCATTGTAGTAGCTTTTAGAAGGCTTAGACGAGCGGAGGTTACAGGGATGTGTCCAGCTCGGTCGGCAGTCAGGCCACGCCCCCAATTTCATAATTTTTTATACCGCTCTGAGTCTGCCGTCAACTTAATGCACAGCCTGAATTCTTTTTTTTTTTTTTAATTAAAATAAAAGCTCCTTCGTTGGGCTACCCCTGACTGTCTGAAATTTACTGGGTGTCTGGTGGCAGTTGCGGTGCATCAGTATTGCACAGCTAGGCCTCTTTGCAGCCTTCCATATTCTTTGCTTCTGCCTGGAGTTAGCGTTACAATACCATTGTCAGCCTCCAACTGTACACAAATAATTCCATAATTTTTTACACCGCTCTGTGTCTGCCGTCAACTTCACGCACCGCGTACGGCGACAGCCACTGATAAAGGAAAAGTCATATACATGCTATATAGCCTGTATTCTTTTTAAAAAAAAATTTAAATAAAAGCTCCTTCGTACGGCTAGCTCTGACCGTCTGTAATTTACTGGGTGTCTGGTGGGAGTTGTAGTGAATAACTATTGCATGGCTAGGCCTGTTTGCAGCCTTCTGTATTCTTTGTTTCTGCCTGGAGTTAGTGTTACAATACCGCTGTCAGCCTCCAACTGTACGCAAATAATTCCATAGTTATTTACACTCTGTGTATGCCGTCAACTTCACGCCCAGCGTACGGCGACAGCCACTGATAGAGGGAAAGTCATATACACGCTATGTAGCCTGTATTCAATTTAAAAAAATTAAAATAAAACCTCCTTTGTTGGGCTACCCCTGACCGTCTGAGATTTACTGGGTGTCTGGTGGGAGTTGCCGTGCATCAGTATTGCATAGTTAGGCCTGTTTGCAGCCTTCTGTATTCTTTTCTTCTGCCTGGAGTTAGCGTTACAATACCGCTGTCAGCCTCCAACTATACGCAAATAATTCCATAATTATTTACACCGCTCTGTGTCTGCTCTATTCGTAATCCACCATGCTGAGGGGTGGGCTAGAAGACGTGGACGTGGGCGAGGACGCAGAGGTCTAAGTGAGGGTGTGGGCACAGGCCGAGTTCCTGGTCCAGGTGAATCGCAGCCAGCTGCTGCGGGATTAGGTGAGAGACAAGTTTCTGGGGTCCCCAGCTTCATATCACTATTTATGGGTCCACGTGGTAGACCTTTATTACAAACAGAGCAGTATGAGCAGGTCCTGTCGTGGATGGCAGAAAATGCATCCAGCAATGTATCGACCACCCAGTCTTCTACGCCGTCCACTGCTGCAACTTTGAATCCTCTCGCTGCTGATCCTCCTTCCTACAAGTCTCCTCACTCCATGAAATTGACACATTCTGATGAGCAGACAGACTCCCAGGAACTGTTCTCGGGCCCCTGCCTTGATTTGGAAAAAATGGTTGCTCTCTCACCTGAGGAGTTTGTCGTGACCGATGCCCAACCTTTGGAAGTTCCTGGGGTACGGGTGATGAGCCTGGGGACTTCCGGCAACTGTCTCAAGAGCTTTCAGTAGGTGAGGAGGACGATGATTATGAGACACAGTTGTCTATCAGTGAGGTAGTAGTAATGGCAGTAAATCCGAGGGAGGAGCACACAGAGGATTTGGAGGAAGAGCAGCTGGACGATGAGGTGACTGACCCCACCTGGTTTGCTAAGCCTACTGAGGACAGGTCTTCAGAGGGGGAGGCAAGTGCAGCATCTCCTACGCTACCTCTACATCTCAATTAAGAAATGTGAGCAGCACGTCGCCAGCAGTCGGTGGGGCGCGGCGTGGCAGAACAGCGGTGGGCAAGCGTCAGCAGGCCGTGCTGAAACTCCCCAGCCTAGGTGACAAGAGGCACACGGCCCCCGAACTGTTGCAGGGTCTGACAGAGCAGACCGACCTCTGGGTTTCGCCGCTGAGCCTCCAACCGGGCATGCTTGTGTGTGACAACGGCCGTAACCTGGTGGCAGCTCTGCAGCTCGGCAGCCTCACACACGTGCCATGCCTGGCCCACGTCTTCAATTTGGTGGTTCAGCGGTTTCTGAAAAACTACCCGCACTTGTCTCACCTGCTCAGCAAGGTGTGCCACATCTGCGCACATTTCCGCAAGTCCACCACGGACGCTGCCACCCTGAGGACCCTGCAACATCGGTTTAATCTGCCAGAGCACCGACTGCTGTGCGACGTGCCAGGCTGTATGAGCAGCGTAGAGCAATAGTGGAATACTAACTCCAACATGGGCGGCGTAGTGGGAGTCAGCCTTCTCAATTCTTTACCGAGGAGTGGGCCTGGATGGCAGATATCTGCCAGGTCCTTGGAAACTTTGAGGAGTCTACCCAGATGGTGTGCGGTGATGCTGCAATCATTAGCGTCACCATTCCTCTGCTATGCCTGCTGAGAAGTTCGCTGAAAAGCATAAAGGCTGACGCTTTGCGGTCGGAACAGGAGATGGGGAAGAGAGTATGGCGCTTGATAGTCAGAGCACTCTGATGTCTATATCTCAGAACGTTTTGGAGGAGGAAGGGGAGGAGCAGGAGGAGGAGGGGAACAGACAGCTGGGCCCACTGCAGAGGGTACCCATGCTGCTTGCTTCCCATCTGTTCAGCGTGTTCTGAAAGTGATCCTGAAAGTGATCTTCCTAGTGAGGACAGCGATGGATTGGGTACTGGTACCCTGGCACACATGGCTGACTTCATGTTAGGCTGCCTTTCTCGTGACCCTCGCGTTAGACGCATTCTGGCCACTACGGATTACTGGGTATACACCCTTCTCGACCCACGGTATTAGAAGAACCTTTCCATTCTCATTCCCGAAGGGAAAGGGATTCGAGAGTGTTGCAATACCACAGGGCCCTGGTGGACAACATGATGGTAAACTTCCCATCTGACAGCGCTAGCGGCAGAAGGCGCAGTTCCAAAGGCGAAGTAGCAGGGGAGGTGCAGAGATCAGGCAGCATGTTCAGCGCAGACAGGACAACACTTTCCAAGGTCTTTGCCAGCTTTATGGCTCCCCAGCAAGACTGCTACACCACTCCCCAGTCAAGGCTGAGTCGGAGGGAGCACTGTAAAAATATGGTGAGGGAGTATGTAGCCGATCATACCACCGTCCTCCGTGATGCCACAGCTCCATACAACTATTGGGTGTCAAAGCTAGACACGTGGCACGAACTTGCGCTGTATGCCCTGGAGGTGCTGGCTTGCCCTGCCGCTAGCGTCTTGTCAGAGAGAGTGTTTAGTGCAGCTGGAGGAATCATCCCGGACAAGCGTACCCGCTTGTCAACTGCCAGTGCTGACATGCTTACACTCATAAAGATGAACAAAGCCTGGATTTCCCCAGACTTCTCTTCTCCTCCGGCGGAGAGCAGCAGAACCTAAAGATTCTTTTCACTGCAACCACAGATAAAAGCACTCTTCTCTATCACCGGGAAAACGGGGCATTTCTTTTTGTCAATCAGTCTCTGACATTAGTCCTCCTTCTGCTACTCCTCCTCCAGAAACAATATGTCATAGCTCTGAACGGCCAATTTTTCTGTGGCCCAAAAGGCTCATCTACCAATGTTTTTACAATTTTTCTAAGTTTTAAAAGTATTAATACTTAAACATGAACCTATTTTTTCAACAGGGCTGCCTACAGGCTCTGTTACAAATTTAGCAACAGTGAGCTGTATCTTTCAAAAAATATTTATGGGTTTCACCTGCCCTCTCGGTTGATAAATTTTTCAGAGGTAAACTTGTACTCTTGGTACACTTATTTTTCGGACCCACGCCTACACTCTTATCCAACTAATTTTTTCGGTCTTCGCCTACGCTCATGGTACCCTAATGTTTCAGAGGTTGGCCTATACCATTATTACAGAAATTTTACTGGGGTCTGCCTGCCTACACTTCTGCTACAAGAAAGTTACAGGGTTCTGCCTAAACCGCTGCCACTTAAATGTTACAGTGGTCTGCCTATACTGCTGCCACTTAAATGTTACAGGGGTCTGCCAATACTTCTACGACGTAAATGTTACAGGGGTCTGCCTATACTGCTGCGACAAGGATGTTACTAGGGTCTGCCTCTATTGCTGCCACGTAAATTTTACAGGGGTTTGCCTATACTGCTGCCACAAGGATTTTACTGGGGTCTGCCTAGACTGCTGCCAAGTAAATGTTACAGGGGTCTGCCTATACTTCTGCCACGCAAATGTCACAGGGATCTGCCTATACTGCTGCCACAAGGATGTTACTGGGGTCTGCCTATACTTCTGCTACATAAATGTTACTGGGATCTGTCTATACTGTTACTACAGAAATGTTACAGGGATCTGCGTATACTTCTGCTACAAAAATGGTACTGGGGTCTGCCTATGCTTCTGCTACATAAATGTTACAGGGGTCTGCTTATACTGCTGCGACAGAAATGCTACAGGGGTCTGCCTATACTGCTGCTACATAAATGTTACTGGGGTCTGCCTATACTGTTACTAATGAAATGTTACTCGGCTCTGTCAATGCTGTTACTACAGAAATGGTACAGGGGTCTGCGTATACTTCTGCCATGTAAATGCTACAGGGGTCTGCCTATACTGCTGCCACAAGGATGTTAATGGCATCTGCCTATACTGTTTCCACTTAAATGTTACAGGGGTCTGCCCATACTGCTGCCACAAGGATGTTACTGGAGTCTCCCTATACTTCTGCTACGTAAATGTTACTGGGATCTGTCTACACTGTTACTACAGAAATGTTACAGGGGTCTGCGAATACTTCTGCTACAAAAATGGTACTGGGGTCTGCCTATGCTTCTGGTACATAAATGTTACAAGGGTCTGCTTATACTGCTGCGACAGAAATGTTACTGGGGTCTGTTTTTACTTCTACAGAAATGGTACTGGGGTCTGCCTATACTGCTGCTACAAACAGTGCACAGGGGTCTGCCTATGCTTCTGCTACATAAATGTTACAGGGGTCTGCTTATACTGCTGCTACATAAGTGTTACTGGGGTCTGCTTATACTGCAGCTACACAAATGTTAGAGGGGTCTGTCTGTACTGCTGCTACAGAAATGTTACAGGGGTCTGCCAATACTGCTGCTACATAAATGTTACTAGGGGGTCTGCGTATACTTCTGCTACTAAAATGTTACTGGGGTCTGCCTATACTTCTGCTACATAAATGTTACTGGGATCTGTCTATACTGTTACTACAGAAATGTTACAGGGATCTGCGTATACTTCTGCTACAAAAATGGTACTGGGGTCCGCCGATGCTTCTGCTACATAAATGTTACAGGGGTCTGCTTATACTGCTGCTACAGAAATGTTACAGGGGTCTGCCTATACTGCTGCCACGTAAATGTTACAGGGGTCTGCCTATACTGCTGCTACATAAATGTTACTGGGGTCTGCCTATACTGCTGCTACATAAATGTTACTGGGGTCTGCCTATACTGTTACTACAGAAATGTTACTCAGCTCTGTCTATACTGTTACTACAGAAATGTTACAGGGGTCTGCGTATACTTCTGCAATGTAAATGTTAGAGCTGTCTGCCTATACTTCTGCTACAGAAATGCTACAAGGGTCTGCCTATACTGCTGCCACAAGGATGTTACTGGGGTCTACCTATTCTTCTGCTACAGAAATGCTACAGGGGTCTGCCTATACTGCTGCCACAAGGATGTTACTGGGGTCTGCCTATACTGCTGCCACATAAATGTTACAGGAGTCTGCCCATACTGCTGCCACAAGGATGTTACTTGGGTCTGCCTATACTTCTGCTACAGAAATGTTACTGGGATCTGTCTATACTGTTACTACAGAAATGTTACAGCGGTCTGCGTATATTCTGCTACAAAAATTGTACTGGGGTCTGCCCATGCTTCTGCTACATAAATGTTACAGGGGTCTGCTTATACTGCTGCAACAGAAATGTTACTGCGGTCTGCCTTTAGTTCTGCAGAAATGGTACTGGGGTCTGCCTATACTGCTGCTACAAAAATGGTACTGGGGTCTGCTGATGCTACTGCTACATAAATGTTACAGGGGTCTGCTTATACTGCTGCTTCAGAAATGTTACCGGGGTCTGCCTATACTGCTGCTTCACAAATGTTACAAGGGTCTGCCTATACTGCTGCTACAGAAATGTTACAGGAGTCTGCCTATACTGCTGCTACACAAATGTTACAGGGGGTCTGCCAATACTGCTGCTACAGAAATGTTACAGGAGTCTGCCTATACTGCTGCTACAGAAAAAATGTTACAGGGGTCTGCCAATAATGCTTCTACAGAAATGTCACAGGGGTCTGCCTATACGGCTTCTACATAGATGTTACTGGGGTCTGCCTATACTGTCACTACAGAAATGTTACTCGGCTCTGTCTATGCTGTTACTACAGAAATGTTACAGGGGTCTGCGTATACTTCTGCCACGTAAATGTTACAGCTGTCTGTTTATTTTTCTGCTACAGAAATGCTACAGGGGTCTGCCTATACTGCTGCCACAAGGATGTTACTGGGATCTGCCTATGCTGCTACCACTTAAATGTTACAGGGGTCTGCCCATACTGCTGCCACAAGGATGTTACTTGGGTCTGCCTATACTTCTGCTACAGAAATGTTACTGGGACCTTTCTATACTATTACTACAGAAATGTTACAGCGGTCTGCGTATATTCTGCTACAAAAATGGTACTGGGGTCTGCCCATGCTTCTGCTGCATAAATTTTACTAGGGTCTGCTTATACTGCTGCAACAGAAATGTTACTGGGGTCTGCCTTTACTTCTGCAGAAATAGTACTGGGGTCTGCCTGTACTGCTGCTACAAAAATGGTACTGGGGTCTGCCTATGCTTCTGCTACATAAATGTTTCAGGGGTCTGCTTATACTGCTGCTACATAAATGTTACTGGGGTCTGCTTATACTGCTGCTACACAAATGTTACAGGGGTCTGCCAATACTGCTGCTACACAAATGTTACAGGTGTCTGTCTGTACTGCTGCTACAGAAATGTTACAGGGGTCTGCCAATAATGCTGCTACATAAATGTTACTAGGGGGTCTGCGTATACTTCTACTAAAATGTTACTGGGGTCTGCCTATACTTCTGGCATGTAAATGTTACAAGGGTCTGCCTATACTTCTGCTAATGAAATGTTACTGGGCTCTGTCCATACTGTTACTACAGAAATGTTACTGGGGTCTCCCTAGACTTCTGCAACCTAACTGTTACTGGGTCAGCTTATACCTTTGCTACAGGAATATTACAGTGGTCTGTGTATACTATGGGTGCACTACGCCTTACCATCTTTGTGTTCTACCTATGTGGCCCCCCAAAAAACCCAGACTGACTAGGTCATGGATTGTGGGCTGAGGCCAACACGTATTTTCTCTCACGTTACCACAGCTATCCGGGGCACTGCAATGGGATTTCTTTATGTACCGTCTGTGGATTCCTGGGACCCACCCATGCTGTGGGTTCACACAGACTTCCCATAGCGGTGTTGTACCTGCTGGCACTATGAAAAAAACCAAACTAACTAGGGCATGGAGTGTGGGCTAAAGCCAACATGTATTTTCTCTCATGTTACCACAGCTATCCGGGGCACTGCAATGGGATTTCTTTATGTACCATCTGTGGGTTCCTGGGACCCACCCATGCTGTGGGTGCACACAAACTTCCCATGGCGCTGTTGTACCTGCCTGGCACCAAAAAAAAAAAGAGACTGACTAGGGCATGGATTCTGGGCCAAGGCCAACATGTATTTTCTCTCGTGTTACCACAGCTATCTGGGGCACTGCATTGGGACAAACAAGAGGAGCGATACAGCGCTAATGAGACGTTCACAGCTACGATAGCATCGGAGTCCGCTCTATGCCCGCGATTGCTGAGGGTTTATGCAGAGGCCTATGTCCTCGGCGCAGTGAAAGTCTGCCATGTTTGGGCACTCTGATTTTCTTTATGTGTACTGTCTTTAAGTTCCTTGGACCCACCCATGCTGTGGGTGCACACAGACTTCCCATAGAGGTGTTTTTTCCTGTCTGTCCCCAAAACACTGACAGACTTGGGTAGGGTGCAGAGTGCAGATGGTTTACCCCTTGCATTGTCGATGAGGTATCCAACACCCAAACAGAATGAGTAGTGTGTGAACACATAGATTCCCCATTGCTACGTCACTTGCAGCACCTTGGGCCACACAAGGTGTTTTCTGGGACAGAGGCTGACCCAGGGCCCGCTCACATGCTTCTCACACAGAGTATTGCTGCATTGTGGGGATGTGTAGAAGTGCTGGGCTGGCACCTGAGTCCCCTTTATGACCACATTTACAGCTCCTGACGGAGGTGGCATAGGATTGGAATGAAGATCGCATGTCAATTTCTCATTGATTCTCAACTGCATTGTGGGCTATCACCCATCCCCCTTTTAGATAGGGTCGCTACCTGGCCCTGCCAACCCTCTGCAGTGTGTGCCCCCAGGTCCTCCTCATGGCAGACACACTTATAAATAGACATGAGGGTGGTGTGGCTATGAAGCGAGCATGTGACATGAGGGCAACTGAAGGCTGCACAGGGACACTTTTGTGTGCCCTGTGGACGCAGGGTCGTGCAGGGTGTTGGGCAGCATGTAACCCTGGAGAGGAGGCAGCGGTGTGACCCGCAGGCAGTGATTATGCTTGGTTGGAGGTAGTGTGGTGCTTAGCCAAGGTGTGCCCTGCCAATGAGAGTTTGTCCGAAGTAAAAATTGTTGGGGGGGGGGGGCACACTCTTGCCGCTATTGTGGCTTAATAGTTAGACCTGGGAGCCTGAGATGCAGCCCTGCATGTTGCCCCTCGCCTGCCCTATCCATTTCTGTGGCATTTCCACCACTTTCTGAGGTTTTCCAGCATCGCGGAAAGTTCGACTCGAGCAACGAGCACCCAAGCATTTTGTTGCTCACTCATCTCTAGTAGACACCACTTGGGGAAGTGAGGCTCTCGGAGTTGTTAGAGTTTATATTATGTAATCGGCAAATAGGTTAATTTTATGTATGTTTGTCTCTATAGGGAAGCCCTTAATATGTGGTGTGAGGTACTGAGGGGCGTGATAGTGGATGGTCGCTACATCGCCCCTAGGTTCCGCTATTATGCCTAGTAGGGCTGGAGGAAGTGCATGTCCCACTGTTTGCGACATGAAAAGGCCAGGATTGCAATGTAATCTCCAGCAATCACTTGCTTGAAGTCTTTTCTTTAAAAATATCTGGGCCGGGTTTTTTGGAATGAATGTCAGGTTGGTAGAGGGGCCATCCATTCCACTTCCTCCACTCCAGGTTATGGTGAGGTCAATCAGCACAGGTGCTGAGGCTTAGCCAGGTGAGGTGTAGATATAAATAGCAGTGTGCATAGACACAGGGGGGAATGAGATGGCTGCTGGACCCAGGCATCCTGTGATACCGGCTAGAGCTGAAAAACCTGCTGTGTGGTGCACCTGCGGAGCTTGACCTGGTCAGGCAGAGGCTGCCTATTGTTATTGCTTGACTGTTATTTTTGTTTCTGAAGCTAAGGCTGCATTTGTGTTTACCATTTTGGACTGAAATAAACGCAGGTCACACTTGCTTTTGGACTTTATCCACTAGATTCTCTTCCAAGCTGTCCTCCCACAGTGGGTTGAACCTTATTGCCCCAGCCAGTGGTTCCATCAACATTGAGAATACAAGTGGGGATTGTGGGCATCCTTGGCGTGTGCTGTTAGTGATTTGAAATTGTTTGGATAGAATGCCATTCGTCAGGACAGAAGCTGACGGGGTGGTGTAGAGGGCGGCTATGACCGAGAGGATCGGCCCGGAGAGGCCATAGCTTTCCAATATCCGGCGCATGAATCCCCAGTGTACTGTGTCAAATGCCTTCTCCGCATCCAGAGCAAGGACCAGAGAAGGCATCCACATAGCGCCAGCTCTGGCTATAAGATTGATCAGACGTCTAGTTCCATCTGGAGCCTGATGTCCTCTTGTAAAGCCCAGTTGGTCATTTTTAATAAGTTGGGGCAGGATAGGAAATAGTCAGTTGGCTATTATTTTTGCATATAGTTTTATTTCCGAGTTGAGGAGTGAAATGTGTCAAAAATTGCCTGGGGTCTCAGGAGACTTACGCTCCTTGGGAATAGTAACTATAATTGCTTTTAGGTTTTCCGGAGGAACTTTACCTGTTGACATTATGTGGTTAAAGAAGTCGCATATATATGGAAGTAAAGTTGGTTTGAAACGTTCAAAAATCTGTCTGGGCCTGGTGATGTGCCTGTCTTTAATGATCGAATAGCCCGTTCCACTTCTTGCAATGTAATAGGGCGGCTCAGCTCTTATGTTTGTTTTTGTGAGAGAGATGAGAGAGATAATGTGGAGAGGAATGTGTTGATTAACTCCTCAGTAGGTTGGGGGGTATCCTTGTCGTGACTTAAGTTATAGAGTGAACTGTAATATTTAGAGGAATAGAAATAGAGGACATTGTGTCCCTGAAAGTGACACATACCCTCATAAGGCATTCCATTCGATATCTAAGTGTGCAGGAATGTGACGCTTGAAAAATAGGGATACACTACATATATTCCATCCTCATAGTGACATGCATGATCTCATCATATATTATCAAATAGCCGAAGTATTAAAGTTTGCCTGCACAGAATAGCAGAGGCAAACATTTGTACATCAGATTATTAGCATTTGACTTGAGATTTAAAGTCATTGATATAACCATTGTTCATCTTGGGGTTTAGCGAATTATCACTGATCGAAACTATCAGTGGTACCAGCAGTGGATACTGTCATATCAATTATTGCGATAGACCACTGTGGACCACGTTTGCAATAGATGAACCCCTTTGTTTTTTAGTTTAGTGTGACGGCGGTCACAATAGAAATCTTTTGGTTCGCCTTTTAACACATTGAAATTTAATAAAAGTTAAGTTTTATAATTTGTGGTCCTTTCGGTGGTAGGTTCAATAGTTGAATTAAAGGATTAACTGCTACGGTGACACTGTTCCTGATAACTTACTCGATTCTACAAAGGGACTAACGAGATCCACCCCACCCCCCCTCTACTCCCCTGGCTTCACAACAACGCTCTATTTGACACTTTCAGATGCCTCAATGCATCATCAAAAGAATTCACTTTTTACTCCTCAAGACATAAATCATTTTCAAGGATCGACCCAATTCTAACAGACAGATCTGCTTTACCCTATATCAAATCAGCACAAATGGGAACGGCCACGTGGTCAGACCACGCACCCGTATCAATATCAATCTCCCTTGGACAAACAAACGAAATCCCAAGATCATGGAGAAACAATGTGTTCATCATGAAACTACCAAAAAAACAAGCAGACATCTCCTCAGCTATAGAAGAATACTTTAAAATTAACACAACCCCGGATGTCTCCCCCACCACCATCTGGAATGCCCATAAAGCTTACATTAGAGGAACTTTAATTTAAATTAGTGCAAGATATAGAAAAGAAAAAACCCACCAACTAAACGCACTCCTATTACAAATAACTGAAATAGAAAGCCAACTGTCCAGATCCCCCTCTGATACCCTCCACATCGAATTATTTAAACTTAGACAAAATCTTAGAAATCTACTGATTGACAACTATGAAAAAGAAACGAAATCCTCAAAAGCAACTTACTATTCATCAAATAACAGACCCACATGCATGATGGCAAACTTAGTCAAGAAAAAGATCTCCAGAACCAAAATCCCAGATCTATATGATCCCCATAACCACAACAATAAATAATAATAATAATAATAATCTTTATTTGTATAGCGCCAACTTATTCCGCAGCGCTTACAACACCAAAGTATACCACCCCAACCATATAATAGAACTCTTCCACCAATACTTCAAAGAACTTTATAACTTAAAAGACGACCCCTCCACCCCTCAACCCCATTCATCCAACATTGAACAATTTCTCAGAGGAATAAATCTTCCTTCACTCTCAGAAACACAACTCAACTTCCTCAATGCCCCCTTAACACCCAAAGAAATCATAGATAATATCAAATCTTTAAAACCCCATAAAGCCCCAGGCCCCGACGGGTTTTCTAACGATTACTATAAACTCTTTTCAACACTTTTGGCTCCACACCTATCTAAAGCATGCAATCAAGGAATTAATGAAGCTTCCTTCCCAACTGAAATGTTAGAAGCCACAATAATAACAATCCCCAAACCAGGGAAAGAACCCACCTCTCCCTCCAACTTTAGGCCAATATCCCTATTAAACTGTGATATAAACATATACGCCAAAACATTAGCACTAAGACTTTTAAACATATTACCCAATTTAATCCATTCAGATGAAGTGGGATTCGTAAAAGATAGACAAGCCTCAGAGGGAACTAGAAGGATACTCAACCTCTTATACAAACTTGAAACCACATACACTCCCTCAGTCTTACTTGCCCTCGACGCTGAAAAAGCCTTTTGATAGGCTCCATTGGAAATATGCCTTTGCCACCCTACAAAAATTCGGATTCTCTGGTAATATACTTAAAGCTATCCAAGCCCTGTATACTTCCCAATCGGCAAAAAATCTTTGCTGACGGTATGCTATCATCCCCTTTTCCAGTCACTAATGGCACACGCCAGGGCTGTCCGCTTTCCCCCTTAATATTTAACCTGGTTATGGAACCCCTATCAGAATATATAAGAACCTGCCCGGAAGTGCAGGGAATAGTAGCCGGCTCGAGACAACACAAAATAAGCCTATTTGCCGATGATATCCTACTAACGCTCTCCAACCCAATCTCATCCTTAAGAATAATGCAAAAAATACTAAAAAAAATTTCGGAAATCTCCTATTATAAATTGAATATTACCAAATCACAAACTTTAGGCATAAACATACAGGGAAGTCTAAAAAAGGATATGCAAAAAGAATTCCCCTTTTAATGGCAACTAAAGTCCATCCCATATCTAGGTATAAACTTAAGCTTTCCCACATTACACTTAATAGCGGCAAATTTCCCCTCACTCCTAGAAGACCTTCAAAAAGAACTAGACACATATCACGCCTACCCTCTCTCATGGCTAGGCGCATCACCATATATAAAATGATGACTTTACCTAAGATCCTACACTACTTTCGCACCCTACCAATACCTATACCTAAAACCCTTCTCAATAGATTTCAAAGACAGCTATCAAACTTTGTGTGGCAAAATAAAAACCAAGAATCGCACTCTCTATCTTAACCTTAAACAGGCGCCAAGGAGATTTGGGTCTTCCCAACCTAGACTCATACCACAAATCTACTATTCTTAACAACTTAAGAGCCTGGACAAGACAGAACTCAAAAATAAGCTGGCCCTCCTTGGAAAAGGACTTTAATGACCAAAAACCCTTAAAACATCTTCTAATTACATCTATCATAGGTATTATACACCCCGCAATATCAAAACATTTAAAAAACTCACACCTCTCTCCACCAATGAGAGCATCGATAGAAGCCTGGACAGATCTGATACGCAACCTTGATAACTCTACACCTCCTACCCCCCTGAAAATACCTTTGGAAACCTTAGAACTTCTTATTCCTAACCTAAATATTAGGTCATGGCCCAGACAGGGCCTTGAATTCATATCTGACCTTTTCCTCTCAAATAAACTACTCCCTTTTTGGGACTTGACCAACAATTTCCAACTCTCAAACTCAGATATTTATAAATATATTCAAATATCCTCCTTCTTACACAACCACCAACTAGAAAATATCAGAATCCCTAAAATAATTGCTGCATTCTTAGACGAACCACAAAGCAAAACGAGCACCTGAATATTCTACGACATCTTCTCAGGAAACCTGAGACCACCGGGCAAATGTCATCTCATTAATTGGAGCAAGGACTTCGGGAAGGAAATACCCCTAGACCAGTGGCTCAGAGCCTTTGAATGGGCTAGACAATCATCGCAGGGCGAAAAATCTAATCGAAAAACATTTGAAGCTCCTCAGACGTTGGTATTACACCCCTCTGGTCCTAGCCAGAAGGGGACTTTCTGATAGCGACAGATGCTGGAGAAACTGCAAAAATAAAGGCTCCCTCATCCATATTTTTTGGTCATGCCCTCTCCTAACCCCATTATGGAAAGAAGTATATAATCTCATATATAGACTTACAGCTTTCAAACTCCCCTTCTCTCCAGAACTTGCCTTGCTGCTCCTAAACACAGCCAAAATGCCCTCACATCATAAAAAACTGGTAGGCCATAAATTCTTGGCAACAAAATCCCTTATAGCCAGACGTTGGAAATCTGAGACAGTCCCAACGCTGACAGACCTCATCAACCTAGTGTCGGAACATAGCCTTTACGAAAAGATTTTAGCCCTCAGAAACAATGACATCAATAGATTTGAATTGATGGGGAAGCCTTGGATCAACACATTCCATTCCTAACAACAAAAATTTCGGTGAATCTATGCTTTTCATTCTATCACTATCAAACATCCCCTGCTTTCTACCTTCCTTAAATCACCTCCACATCCCAACCCTCCCTTCCCCCTCACCCCTCCCCACCCATTCACAAACACGCTTACACTATGTTTCAAACCAGTTTCACACTGTTTAGTTTTTACCAACTAATATCGAGCGGTTACTCGATAGCTATGAATACCGTTTTATTTCTGTTATGCATAAATGAGTACCACTTATAAAAGATTTATGAATACTGCTTATACTCAGCGTGAATTTCTAGTTCTGTAACCTTCTCTATAAAACAATAAAAAAACTATTGAAAGAAAAGAAGCAGCAACAAAGAGATCGATATTGATTATTCCAAATAGCAAAACTTGAACAGGTATTGAAACGCTGCTAGACGAGGGACAACTTAGCAGAAATTACATTCCTGAGACGGAACCTTCGCTGCTGCCTCAAGTCTAAATTTAATAAGAAACGCTTATTCCTTAAAGGGGTTGTCCCGCGGCAGCAAGTGGGTCTATACACTTCTGTATGGCCATATTAATGCACTTTGTAATGTACATTGTGCATTAATTATGAGCCATACAGAAGTTATCAAAAGTTTTATACTTACCTGCTCCATTGCTGGCATCCTCGTCTCCATGGTGCCGACTAATTTTCGGCCTCTAATGGCCAAATTAGCCGCGCTTGCGCAGTCCGGGTCTTCTGCTGTCTTCAATGGGGCCGCTCGTGCAGAATGCCGACTCCGTGTAGCTCCGCCCCGTCACGTGCCGATTCCAGCCAATCAGGAGGCTGGAATCGGCAATGGACCGTACAGAAGCCCTGCGGTCCACAGAGAGAGAGGATCCCGGCGGCCATCTTCAGCAGGTGAGTATGAAGACGCCGGACCGCCGGGATTCAGGTAAGCACTCTCCGGTTTGTTTTTTTAACCCCTGCATCGGGGTTGTCTCGCGCCGAACGGGGGGGGGGGGGGGGTTAAAAAAAAAAAAAAACGTTTTGACGCGGGACAACCCCTTTAAGCATTCAGTGCATGCCCATGGTAATCAAGGGAGCAAATTTAAGTCTGCCTTACTCTAAAAAGCACATACTAAAAACTTTATTAAATCGATTAAAACACAATCAGGTAAATCCATTTCCTCGACTCTGGAGATAGCTAGGGAATTCCAACAATTCTATTCACAATTATATAAACTCAGGGATCAAGGTGGACCTTTAGACTTAAAGAAAACAAAGGAGAAAGTAGACTCCTTTTTAAGCTCTTTACACCTTGCCAAACTAGTAGATGAAGATGTTTCCACCTTATTAAGACCAACTTCGACTCTAGAGGTAGAAGGTATTCTAAACTCGTGTCCTCTGGGTAAAAGCCCTTGACTTGATAATCTCTCCAAAGCATTTTTTTAAAAAAAGCCTTTAAAACATTATTGGTCCATCTGTTGCTAGATCTTTTTAATGCATTGCTTCAGGGAGGGGCACTACTGAAACAATTTTTAGGAAGCTCACAGCACACTTTTACAGAAAGAGTACAAAGACCCAGAATTATGTGGCAGCTATAGGCCGATCTCTTTGATAAACCTGGATGTCAAATTATGGGCTAAAGTCTTGTCAAAAAGATTAGAAGATCACATCCCTGCCCTGATAAATAGTAAAAAGTCAGGTTTCGTTAAAGGAAGAGAAGGTAGAGATAACTGCCTTAGGCTGCTACACACTGCTAGATATGCCCAAATTCACAATATCTGCACCAAGATATTAAAGGTTTAAGTCTCGGACCTCTGCTGCTGCATTTGCGGATGATATCGTGTTTGTGGTATCTGAACCTGAGAGAGGTATTACTAGACTTGCCTCACTTCTGGAGGAATTTGGGGTCATCTCAAACTTTAAAGTGAATTTGCATGGTCGGACACATCATTAGATTATTTGTGTATTAAGTTTACTAAACAAGCAGAGGACCTTTATTCATTTAAGTTTCAGTCTCACCATGTTAAGTCACTGCTTTGATCTTATGATTTACTCTTTATTTCCGGGTTTGGCCAAAAGAATATCTTAAAAATCTTAGGTACTTCCTCAATTCTATATAAAGTCTGCATGCTCCCAATTTACCTGCCTAAGAGTTTCTTTAAGACCCTTTGTACGGTGTTCTCAGGCTTTAGGCAGGGGAGATGGTGCCTAGCTTATAGTTTAATAATTAGGTGGCTGTTAAGGTTGTGCATCTGGGAACTGTGGTTCTACAGGCTTTCTTGTGCACACCTTCCCAGGTAGGGGTTAACTTCCTCATAACCCTGGTCTATATCTATGCACCAAATTCATTTCAGATCTGATTTCTGACCAGGGTGATGAGGAAAGCAACACAGATTCAACAGGGAAGTTTTATACAAATAAAGATTAGTATTATTTATTATTATTATCTATTTCCGCAGATATCTTCACATTGTAAAAAAAATGGATGGGGTTGAGAGAAGGAAAAAAAAGGATGGGTGGGACAGGGAAAGGGTCAGGATAAGTTCTAACCTGAAGGCATTTAATATCTGTTTCACTCTCAGTTACGTCTGCCACTGTCGCCAACTTCCAAGTCTGAGGCCACAACAATCAATTATGTTAGAAAGAATGCAAATAAACACCAACCACTGGGCATAGCTCTCTACATCTACTTGGAATATTTCAACCATGATTGTGAAAAGCAATTGAGTCACCTATCGTCTCTGAACCAATGTTCTCCAGGGGTTCCAAGTCTGCACAAATCTATTATGTGAGCCCTTTGACCAACTCAAGAGTTCCTCTAAGTTATAAATGAGTTCCACCTTCTCTCTCCACTGTGCGAGGGAGGGAGAAGTTATTTTGCAGCCAAAATAGGGGAATCTAGGCCTTTGCTGCATCTATCAAAAGGGCAATCAACTTATTTTTTAAGGGGTGAAAACTGGAGGAAGGCATCCAGAGGAAAATCATGTCTGCGGTAATAGACAGATCTGGGGTGAGGCGCCTCATTACCTTCTCAACATCCCTCCAGCATAGGGGAATGCGTGCAGTACGGGAATTTCATGTGGAAATCAATTATTAGAAAGCAAACGGGATAGGGCGGTAAGGATGTGCAGGAGTAGAGGTTGTATGTGATAGGCAGGGTGGAAGGTGTGGGGAGCCATAGGGAGGGGCAGGGGGACTAGGTCAGGGGATTTGGTATGCCTCCCTGAAGAGGTGAGTTTTTAAGGAGCATCTGAAATTTTGTGCATTTAGAATTGTCCGTATGCATTGGGGAAGAGCATTCAAGAAGATGGGTGCTGCTCTGATGAAGTCCTGTAGGCAGGCATATGAGGTTCATATTAGAGAGGTGTTTAGTCCGAGTGTCTTAGTGGATTGGAGTGTGTGGGCTGGGTGGTGTACAGAGAAGAGGGAGGCAATGTATCGTGGCGTGGCACCATAGAGAGCTTTGTGAGTGAGGTTGAGAAGTTTAAATTTAATTCTGCAGTGGATGGGCAGGTAATGCAGTGACGGGCATAGTGCAGAGGCATCTAAGTAATGGCTGGATAGAAAAATGAGCCTAGTTGCCGCATTTAGTATGGATTCGAGTGGAGCGAGTCTGGTGTGGGGAAGGCCGATGAATAGCAAGTTGCAGTAGACAAGTCGGCAGTGGATGAGGGTGACCATGAGTGTCTTTAGCGTGTCCGTGGTGAGGAACGGCCGTATTTTAGCAATATTTCTGAGGTGCATATGGCATGTTTGGGTCAGAGATTGGATGTAGGGGGTAAAAGAGAGGTTAGAGTCCAGTGTGACCCCAAGGCAGTGGACATGCTGTCTGGAGGTTATGATAGTGCCAGACACTGGAATGAAGATGTTGAGGGGAGGTCAGTTGGAAGGTGGAAAGATGAGAAGGTCCGTTTTAGAGATGTTTAGTTTGAGAAAAAGGGAGGACATAGTATTAGAGAAGAGCTAGCTGACAGTTGGTGATATTTAGGAGGAATAGTTCAGAGATCTCATGGAAAGAGGTGTATAGTTGGGTGTCATCAGCGTAGAGATGGTATTGGAGGATGTTTTGTCTAATTGGGGCTGTGTAGATAGAGAAGAGAAGGGGATCAAGGACCAAGCTCTGGGGTACCCAAACAGCGAGAGGAAGTAGAAAGAGATAGAGTCAATGAAGGAGACACTGAAAGAGCGGTCAGAGAGGTAGGAGGAAAGCCAGGAGAGCAGTGTCCTTTAGGCCAACAGAGCAGAGCATACTAAGAAGGAGATCATGGTTGACAGTGTCAAATGCAGCAGACAGGTCATGGAGGATTAGTAAGGAGTAGTAACCTCTCGACTTAGCCGTCATCCAGTCATTTGATACTTTTATGAGGGCAGTTTCGGTCGAGCGTAGAGAGCGGAAACCAGACTGGAGGGGGTCGAGGAGTGAGTTGTCAGACAGAAAGCATGTGAGGTAGGAGTAGACAATGCGTTCTAGTAATTTGGAGATGAAGGGGAGGTTTGAGGTGGGCTGGTAGTTGACATTGGTCGGGTCAAGGGTTGTTTTTTTAAGCAGAGAGGATATGATGATTAAATGAGGTGGGGAAGGTATAGTTAGGCGAGGGGATGATGCCAACTCTGCCGTATCTGTCGTCCGATCTGGAGGTGTGGGAGAACTGCAGGCCAATGCAGGGTCAATGCAGCGGGGAAGGTAGAATTGGACTGCTGTTTCCAGGTTTTGGTGAAGACAAACAGGTTGAAGTGTTTGGTGGTAAAGAGGTTGTGGATATTTGGGAGTTTGTTGCATACAGATTGGGAGTTCCAAAGGGTGCATTTAAAAGGGGCAGTTGGGGTATTTTGGTAGAGAGCAGCACAAGGTGGGCCTGGGTTGAGGATATGTCCCCTGCGGCTAGAAGTAGCAAAGTAGTGAGGGTGAGCACATGGTTAGGGAATTTTTGTGGGTGGATGAGGTGTTTCTGGGTGGTATGGGGGGGTTGAAGGGGTCTGAGGATGGTAAAAAGTGCATGGTAGCTGTGCCATAGATGAGTCTTCCATAGTATTTTCCATTATTTGGATGTATTTAACTGTTAGTGTAATTGTTGCATGTCCTATGACCGTCCCAGTTTGGGACTCTTCCTAATTTTGTTTCTTTTTATTGTATTGTGCAATAATAAATTTGGAAAATACCAATAAAACCATATTTACAAAAAAATGCAGCAGAGAGGTCAAAAAGGATTAGTAGGGAGTAGTCACACCTCATTTTGGCCGTTCTCAGGGCGTTTGATACTTTTGTGAGGGCAGTTTTGGTCGAATGTAGGGGACAGAAGCCAGACTGGGAGGCATCGAAGAGAGAATTATCAGAGAGAAAGCATGAGAGGTGGAAAAATACCAGGCGTTCAAGTAGTTTGGAGATGAAGGGAGCGATCGAGATGGGTCATTGGTTGGCAGCATCAGTCGGGTCAAGAGTAGATTTCTTTAGCAGAGGGGATATGATGGATTATTGAATGAGTAGAGGTTGAAGATGGTGGTGAATTGAGTAATGACTGCAAGGGAAACAAGCCGGAAGAGGTGTGAGGGACCTGGGTCGCTAGTGCAGGTGGTGGGGCGGGCAGACGAAAGCAATCTGCAGACTTCTTCCTCTATCATCGGTTGTAGTGTAGATAATGAGTGAAGCATGCAGTGCTGAAGAGACTTTGGGGTTGCCATCTAATGTTCAGAGATTTCTTTGTGGATTTGTTCGATTTTCTCCTTGAAGTGGGCAGCTAGCTCTCCAGCACTGAAATCCATCATGGAGGCCTGATCTTTGGGGCTGAGCAAGGAGTGGAAGGTATTGGGGAGTTGTTTGGGGTTGTGAGATAGTAAGGAGAGGAGATAGGTAAAAAAAAAATTCTTTGGCATGGTGGAAGGTGAGGTTCTAGGTTTTGAGTATAAATTTGAGGTCTGTAAAGTCTGCAGGGTTTTTGGATTTGCATCACAAATGTTCAGCACACCTAGAGCATCACCGGATGAAGCAGCATTTGGGGTGTGAGCCAAGGTTGTCTTGGTCTGTGGTGGGCAACCTGGGTCACAGGGGAGCGAGGCGCTGAACTATCTATAACGTGTCTTAGGGCAGTGGAGTAGTGTTCAGCAGCCAGGTTGGCCCATGAGAGGAGATAAATGGGAACAGGCAAGACTGTAAGGTTTTAGCAAACTGCTTAGTGTGGACAAGCTGAAGGTGGCATGTGGAAGCGGTTCAACAAACTCTATAACAAAAATGTACTTGCAGTATCCGGCTCTTGACACCTTACAGCTAAAAAATGTTAGACTTGCTGATTTAAAAAAAAAAAAGAAGTCAGGGTCATGCCATGGCTCTGCGATTTATTATATCCCAACAAACCTGTGTGCCACACCCTGGTTTTCTTGCATTTACCGGTATTAAATTCCCTGCAATGGCCACTACCCTACACAATTTTACTAGTTTCCAATGTCAGAGGAAATAAACAAATCTTTCCCAAGGACCTATTCCTAGAACAATAATGTTGCATCCCAATTATGATGTTATTTGGTGGATATAGCATTTTAAAAGACATAAAAAGGATCCTCCCAAGGCAGAAGCATTACTAGAAGCTCTCGGGCTCTGATAAAAATTCTGTAACAGAGCCCACGCCCACCATGTATTATTTATAATACTGGTGTCTTCTTATGTGATGGAGGGGCTTATGGGTAACAATTGCTACCCCTGCATCCCCTATAGTTTCATCTCTGTCCCAAGAGACTGAACTGCCACTGCCTTCTTGTTACTTCACAACAGGACATCTGTATGGAATAGAATGTTAAGAGCATTGCAGTCATATCAGGGCTATAAAGAAGTCAACAGATGTATGTTTGCCTTATAGAGTCGACACAAACACTTATGAACCCTTATTTATGGTTTTCATTGTGCTTATGTTTTCTCTATAAAAAATCTATGGACTCTTCTTGATTGCCCAACTACGGTACAGTTGTGCATACCTTTATATCAATAAGAAACATTTAAGAGGGTATTCCAATCCCAGATATTAAAGCCATTAAAAATTGTAACCTTACACCCATGATGAGGGCTATTTGGTCCTAACCCCAAATTACGCTCGATGAGGTGGCTTTTAACTGGATCCAAGTGAAGAATGATTAAAAAGATGAGCACTTACATTATGTATACAGCTCCCCCCATTCGATTTTATTGAGCAGATGAGTTCACATTAGTCAGACATTTATGAAACATCTTTTGGATAACTTCCTTAACTTCTTTGTTATTCAGGCTGTAAATTAGAGGGTTTAATGATGGACAGAAAATATAATAAAATAGTGCAAAGTATTTTCCCTGGTTGGCGAGGGATTGAGATAATGGACTAAAATACACAAACATTGCTGTCCCATAGAATAAAACCACCACAGTGATATGGGAAGTGCATGTAGAGAAGGCCTTTGACCTTTTTGTAGAGTGAATCCTTAGGACGGAGGATATAATACAGGCATAAGTAACAATAATAAACATAAAAGGGAAAAGAATTGCAATGAAACTTGTCAAAAGCATCACAATTTTAGTAACGTAAATGTTATCACAAGCCAACTGTACGATAGCGAGAGCCTCACACATAAAATGATTGATATGGTTGGGGTAACACAGGTCAACTGACTTCAAAAGTGATGGAACGACAAAGATTATGAAACTTATTATCCACACCAAGGCTGTTAAACGATAACACATGCTCCACCTCATCAGAACTGGATAGTGGAGCGGGCGGCAGATGGCAATGTATCTATCATAAGCCATTAGGGCCAGGAGTAGGAACTCAGTTCCTGTCATGAAAATTATAAAATAGAACTGTATGGCACAAGCACCATGAGATATTAACCTATGAGTGGAGAGTAGGTCAGCGAGGAATCGGGGCACAACAGATATTGATACACATAGATCCAGAAAGGATAAAACACAGATAAAGAAGTACATTGGGGTATGTAGATTATGGATTCTTAGAATTAGGATCATAATAAGAACATTTCCATTGACGGTTACTAGATAGATCCCCAAAAACAGGAAAAACAAGCAAATATTCACCCTAAGATTGTTAGAAAAGCCAAGGAAGATAAATTCTGTAGCCAGGGTCCGGTTCATGGTGGTCATAAAATGGCAGATAGTGGAGAAGGTTGCTGTATAGAGGAAATAGAAGGTAGTAAAATGAAGAAGTTATGACAAATTTACATTTCTGTGGGCTGCAGATAATAACAGAAAAAACAGACCTCAGACTCCATCAGGAATGTCCCGATGTTTGTATCCCAGCAGTCAACCAGCAGTCACCTCTACTCATATATTGCCGAAGCTAAGCTCACTGACCTCCATAGGTTACATTCTATCAGAAGCTCTGGAGTCTGCATGTAAGGTGGCAGTACCCCTCCAGTGATAAAGTAGTATGGGGAGCGAATATTAATTGCTGTTTTATGCACATTAGCTCTGTTAAAGTTGATTAAATCAAGATGTCAACTTTTTAGCATCACTCTTCTAGCTAATTAACAAACACTACAAGAATGGACAGAGGAGAGTACACACGGCTTCACGATCACATCACAAAGGGTCTGGAGATGCATAGGTCTGCATATGATCTACATACACTAGACAGCTGGGGATTTGAAATCATAACCAATTGCAAAATTGATTTTCCTAATGTAACATGCATTTGAGCAATTGACTAGTGCAGCGCCTGAGGAGCAGGCCCACAGCCGATGAGACAACGGGGTAGAGAAAGGCCTTGCCATGGGGTTCTACCATCTTCTTTCCTGGTGTAGTAACCAAAGGTTACCTGTATTCCAATTGTCACTCATAATGCCGCCGTTCCGTCCTCTGTGGCGGATCTCCCAGACGTAATAAAGTAGTCCACACACAGGGTAATTTCTGAGCAAGCATCGGGAGGGGTCAATTATGTTCCTTTACTGAAGCTCTTGAACTTAGATCCAAATAAAGAGTCTTTATACAGAAAGCAAGTCATAGTGGTATAACCAGGAGGATTCCCGGGGCATTTGTATAATCCACAGTCTAACTTATCTGTACGATTTCTCACCTGGAAACTCTCTCTCCACGGGCAAACACTCATGATCTCTCTCTTCCCTTCTCACTATGAAGTGGCTTGTCCTTCTCCCAGAGCTCAGCAGAAGTCCTGAGGATTCCAGGGTTAAACAGGCCCAGGCTAAGCATAAGGAAGTTGCCCAGCCTCTTCCGTGTTCTCCACACATGAGACAATCTCACAGCCTTACTCACTGTCTGCCAACCTCACTCCTCCTCACTCACTGACAGAACCTACCAGACATTAACTCTTTCAGTCCTGCAGACATTCAATATACATAAATCTAATGCATTCCACAAACAAGACATTGACATGAGACAGACATAGAACATTATGGAGGGGCCCCACTAACTCTGGGTCACGACACTAAAAAAGTTGTAACTGTTTATTAAGGTTCAATCATCATCCAGTTTAATTGCAAGACATTGAATCAAGATGTGATATGTGTTATTGGTATTCTGCCTTTAAAGCAGTCTTATTAACATAACTATCTATGCATGTAATACAGGGCTGTATGCAGCTTACAGAGAGTTTTCCTCTTGGAATCCTACAAAATCTAATGGAAAAGAACCATCACATTCTCCATTGTATATTGCATTGCTATTAGGCAAAATATCTACAATACAGTGCTGTATGGAGACACCACACATGACACAGACAGCCTTCAGCACTGCACTAGGGAGCTATAGGGACTCTGGGATCCTTGTATTCTCTGTGTGAGGCCTTATGCAAGAAAAAAAATATTGTATATATTATATGCAAATGATAGAGATGAAAGCCATTATACAGTAAGTCATTGCGGGGTGTTGGATGGCGGTGGTATCTCTTGGTGCTGCATTGTGTATTTTCATGAAACAAACGTTAACAGAATCTTAAGTATTATTTACAAAGCAAAAATTCACGTAGACGTTTGATCCTGAATAAAACAAGCAGCTCACATTACATCCAATCCAGTGTCTGACGTGAACCCTGTGGCCGCCGTCAATTACCACCTGCAGTTTGGAGCCAACTATAATTGCTGAGTCTTTATAAGATGATGGAAACTCTTGAGATCAATTACTCATACCCAAGAACACAGAACTGCATCTGGAGACGAGGGATTAATAAATAACAGGTTTTTATTTCATACTATTAACTTAGTATTTTCCAACCTATTCAGCCTTAAGACACCCTTGGAAAAAATGTTTGTTGCGGGGTACCAATACCAAAAATGTGGTGTGATCAGCAGCATGCTGGGTGTGTAGCTTATCACAAGGTATGATTTACCACCATTATTCCAGTGACTTTGTCACCCAGTGTTGCAGGTAGTGTTTTTACCAAGCACCCTCCAATGTCATTGGAGAGCAGCAGGTGCCTTATTTCTCCATAGCTGACTATGGGAAGAACCTCCACTCAACTTCATCAACTATCTGCAGTGAGCTGGAGAGGTAGGGGAGGGGGGAAATATCAATGGTGGCGGAGTTATTTCAAGGCTGGGAGCTGCGACAATCCTGCCGAGTTCTCACAACACAATATGACCCATTATACGAACTATTCCATTAAAAAAAATTTTTTTATTAATTTGGAGTGGAAAAAATGTCCTGTTGGAGAGCTATATATTGTGAGAACAGGACAAAAACTGAGAGCCAGGATGAGATCTTATTGGCACACAATTAGGGAATTACGGAATTACCTGTGAAAAAACATCTTTCTAGTCATGGACACTACAATAGAAAAGAGAGTTATCATGCAGAAGGGCAACTTCAAGTCGCAGCATCACAGAAGAATTTGGTAATATAAATGTAGGGCCACTTTTGATACCCTCAAGAATGGAATGAACCTCAAAGTGGGGTTCTTGCATCAGTGGAAAATATGAAAGGTATAAAGGAGGTCAAGAGGAGTGACCTTAAGGAGAGCACCCAGGGCGTGCGTGGAGACACCTGGGGGGTGAGCGGGTCGGGGGATGGCATTGTCTCTCCCAATGAGAGCACCCAGAAGGGGTGCTATTCACAATCATTGTTTTACAGACTTGGTTAAAATTCATACATTGATTTGAAGGAATGCTACTATACAAAAGTTAGCGCTGCAGAGCTTTTGTTCCATCTTCCTTATTTACAGGTCTGAAGGACAGATAACACACAGGGTCACAGACTGTGATTCCCTAACACCAATATAGAGATTAGAGATGAGCGAGCACCAAAATGCTTGGGTGCTCGTTGCTTGAGTCGAACTTTTTGCAATGCTCCAGAGCTCGTTTCGAGTAGCAAACCCCATTGAAATCAATGGGCAATTCGAGCATTTTTGTATGGGATCGATGCTCCGCATCGGTCATGACTTGTGAAACTCTGGAAAACATCCGAAAGTCTTGGAAACACCACAGAAATGGATAGGGAAGGGCAGGGGCAGCATGTATGGCTGCATCTGAGGCTCCCAGGTCCCACTATCCAGCCACAATGGGGGCAAGAGTCTGGCGTCACCCCCCTAACAATTTTTTCTTCGGTCAAACCCTCATTAGTAAGGCACACCTTAGCTAAGCACCATACTACCTGCAACCAAGGTCAATCACTGCCTGTGGGTGACACCGCTGCCTCTTCTCCTTGGTTACATGCTGGCATGGCTGCCCAACCCCCCCGCACAAACCTGCGTCCACAGCACACACAAAAGTTTCCCTGTGCAGCCTTCAGCTGCCCTCCTGCCACGTGCTCGCTTCATAGCTCCACCACCCTCATGTCTATTTCTAGGTGCGTCTGCGATGAGGAGGAACCGGAGGCACACACTGCAGAGGGTTGCCAGGGCCAGGCAGCGACCCTCTTTGAGAGGGGGGGGCAATAGCCCACAATGCTGTTGAGAATCGATGATAAATTGACGTACG
Organism: Eleutherodactylus coqui; assembly: GCA_035609135.1. NCBI lineage: Eukaryota > Metazoa > Chordata > Amphibia > Anura > Eleutherodactylidae > Eleutherodactylus > Eleutherodactylus coqui. The sequence continues at coordinate 22,186,460 of CM069405.1, read as the reverse complement.
ATCATCATTCCAATGCCTTGGCACCTCCGTAGCAAAATTGTCAGGAGCCGCAAGCGTGGGCATAAAGGGGACTCAGGTGCCAGCCCAGCACTTCTACACTGCTACACAATGCAGCAATACTCTGTGTGGGAAGCACGTGAGCGTGCCCAGGGTTAGGCTCAGTCCCAGCCTTCATCTTGTGTGACCCAAGGTGGTGCGAGTGACATAGCAATGGGAAATCCATGTGTCCACACACTATTCATTTTGTGTAGGTGTCGGATACCTCAATCGATAAAGCAAGGGGAAAGCCACCTGCACTCTGCACCCCACCCAAGTCAGTCAATGTATTTGTGCCAGACAGGTAAAACACCACTATGGGAAGTCTTTGTGCACCCACAGCATTGGTGAGTCCAAGAAACCCAAAGACAGGAAAACATGAAGAAATCACAGTGCCCAAACATCGCAGACTTTCACTGCGCCAAAGATATAGGCCTCCTCACACACCCTCAGCTATCGCGGGCATAGAGCGGACTCCGATGCTAGTACAGCTGTGAACGTCTCATGAATGCAGTAACGCTCCTCTTGTTTGGCCCAAACCAGTGCCGCGGATAACTGTGGTAACATGAGAGAAAATACATGTTGCCCATTAGAAGGCCAAGAAACCATGACCAGGACCCGCTATAGTCTGTGTGGGAAGTATGTGAGCGGGCCCTGGGTCAGCCTCGGTCCCAGCAAACACCTTGTTTGACCCAAGGTGCTGCGAGTGACGTAGCAATGGGAAACCCAAATGTCCACACACTATTCATTATGTGTAGGCGTCGGATACCTCAATCGACAATGCAAGGGGAAAGCCATCTGCACTCTGCACCCTACCCATGTCAGTGTATTTGTGCCAGACAGGTAAAACACCGCTATGGGAAGTCTTTGTGCACCCACAGCATGGGTGAGTCCAAGAAACCCAAAGACAGTAAACATGAAGAAATCACAGTGCCCTAACATCGCAGACTTTCACTTTCTCCGCACACACCTTCAGCTATCGCGGGCATAGAGCGGACTCCGATGCTAGTATAGCAGTGAACGTCTCATTTAATTAGTTGTGGTTACTTTCATCGTTCCAAAAATTGGATTAACCAGGACCAAGTTCCACAGGCCCAACTTGTTGCAGTTGCATTTCCCCCAGGATATAGGCCTCTGCCCACACCCTCAGCAATGGTGGGCATAAAGCGGACTCCGATTCTAGTACAGCTGTAAACGTCTCATGAATGCAGTAACGCTCCTTTTGTTTGGCCCAAACCAGTGCTGCGGATAACTGTGGTAACACGAGAGAAAATACATGTTGCCCAGTGCTGATCGCATGATCCCAAGCAGGAGGAGGAGGTGGCATTACAAGGCCAAGAGACCATGACCAGGACCCGCTATAGTCTGTGTGGGAAGTATGTGAGCGGGCCCTGGGTCAGCCTCGGTCCCAGCAAACACCTTGTGTGACCCAAGGTGCCATGAGTTACATAGCAATGGGAAAATCCATGTGTCCACACACTATTCATTCTGTGTAGGTGTCGGATAGCTTAATCAGCACCGCAAGGGGAAAGGCATCTGCACTCTGCACCCTAGTCAGTCAGTGTATTTGTGCCAGACAGGTAAGACACAGCGATGGGAAGTCTTTGTGCACCCACAGTAAAGGTAATCCCCTGCAACATTCCTGTAGCAGAAGTATAGGCAGACCCCACTAACATTCCTGTAGCTAAGGTATAGACAGACCACTGTAACATTTCTGTAGCAGAAGTATAGGCAGACCCCAGTGACATTTCTGTAGCAGAAGTATAGGCTAACCCCAGTAACATTTCTGTAGTAAAAATAGAGGCGGACCCCAGTAACATTTCTGTAGCAGAAGTATAGGCTAACCCAGTAACATTTCTGTAGTAAAAATAGAGGCTGACTCCAGTAACATTTCTGTAGTAAACGTAGAGGCGGACCCCTGTAACATTTTTGTAGTAAAAGTAGAGGTGGACCCCAGTAACATTTCTGTAGTAAAAGTATAGGCGAACCCCAGTAGCATTTCTGTAGCAGAAGTATAGGAAGACCCCAGTAACATTTCTGTAGTAAAAGTATAGACAGACCCCTGTAACATTTCTGTAGTAAAAGTATAGACAGACCCCTGTAACATTTCTGTAGCAGAAGTATAGGCAGACCCCTGTAACATTTCTGTAGCAGAAGTATAGGCAGACCCCAGTAACATTTCTGTAGTAAAAGTATAGACAGACCCCAGTAACATTTCTGTAGCAGAAGTATAGGCAGACCCCAGTAACATTCCTGTAGCTAAGGTATAGGCAGACCCCTGTAACATTTCTGTAGCAGAAGTATAGACAGACCCCTGTAACATTTCTGTGGCAGTAGTATAGGCAGACCCTAGTAACATTCCTGTAACAAAGGTATAGGCAGACCCCAGTAACATTCCTGTAGCTAAGGTATAGGCAGACCCCTGTAACATTTCTGTAGCAGAAGTATAGACAGACCCCTGTAACATTTCTGTGGCAGTAGTATAGGCAGACCCTAGTAACATTCCTGTAACAAAGGTATAGGCAGACCCCTGTAACATTTCTGTAGCAGAAGTATAGGCAGACCCCAGTAACATTTCTGTAGCAAGAGTATAGGCGAACCCCTGAAACATTGGTGTACCATGATTTAGGCGAAGGCCGGAAAAATTAGTTAGATAAGAGTATAGGCGAGGGCCAGATAAATTAGTGTACCAAGAGTACAAGTGTACCCCTGAAAAATTGCTCAACCGAGAGGGCACGTGAAACCCATAAATATTTTTTAAAGATACAGCTCGCTCTTGCTTAATTTGTAACAGTGCCTGGAGGCAGCCCTGTGGAAAAAAATGGTTTATGTTAAAGCATCAAAACTTTTAAAACTTTGAAAAATTGTTAAAAAATTGTAAGCAGAGCCTTTTGGGCTGCAAAAAAAATTGGCAGTTCAGCATGATGACATGATGTTTCAGGAGGAGGAGTAGGAGGAGGAGGAGGACTAATATCCGAGAGTGATTGACAAAGCTAAATGCCCCCTTTTTTTCCGGTGATAGAGAATGCTTTTTTCTGTGGTTGCCTCACCATCTTTTTATAGTGCTCCCTCCGACTCAGCCTTGACAAGCTGGCAAAGGCCTTGGAGAGTGTTCCCCTGCCTGCACTGAACATGCTGCCTGATCTCCGCGCCTCCCCTGCTACTTGGCCCTCGGAACTGCGCCTTCGGCCACTAGCGCTGTCACATGGGAAGTTTAGCATCACTTTTTCCACCAGCGCCCTATGGTATTGCATCACTCTAGTACCCCTTTCCTCTTCGGGAATGAGATTGGAAACGTTCTCCTTATACCGTGGGTCGAGAAGGGTGTACACCCAGTAATCCGTGTTGGCCAGAATGTGTCTAATGCGAGGGTCATGAGAAAGGCAGCCTAACATGAAGTCATGCCATGTCTGCCAGGGTACCAGTACCCAAGACATGGCTGTCCTCACTAGGAAGATGAATTTCAGGATCCTCCTCCTCCTCCACAGCCTATACACGCTGAACAGATGAGAGGCAAGCAGCATGGGTACCCTCTGCAGTGTGCCTAGCTGTCTCTTCCTCCTCCTCCTCCTCCACCTCCTCCAAAACGCGCTGAGATATAGACATGAGGGTGGTTTGGCTATCAAGCGACATAGTCTCATCCACCGTCTCCTGTTCCAACCGCAAAGTGTCAGCCTTTATGCTTTGCAGCGAACTTCTCAGCTGGCAAAGCAGCGGAATGGTAACGCTAATGATTGGAACATCGACGCTCACCATCTGGGTAGACTCCTCAAAGTTTCAGAGGACCAGGCAGATATCTACCATCCAGGCCCACTCCTCGGTAAAGAATTGAGGAGGCTGACTACCACTACGCCGCCCATGTTGGAGTTCGTATTCCACTATTGCTCTACGCTGCTCATACAGCCTGGCCAACATGTGCAGCGTAGAATTCCACCGTGTGGGCACGTTGCACAGCAGTCGGTGCTCTGGCAGTTTAAACCGATGTTGCAGGGTCCTCAGGGTGGCAGTGTCCGTGGTGGACTTGCGGAAATGTGCGCAGACGCGGCGCACCTTGCCGAGCAGGTCAGACAAGTGTGGGTAGCTTTTCAGAAACCGCTGAACCACCAAATTGAAGACGTGGGCCAGGCATGGCACGTGTGTGAGGCCGCCGAGCTGCAGAGCCGCCACCAGGTTACGGCCGTTGTCACACCCGACCATGCCCGGTTGGAGGCTCAGCGGCGAAAGCCAGAGGTTTGTCTGCTCTGTCAGACCCTGTAACAGTTCGGGGGCCGTGTGCCTCTTTTCAACTAAGCTGAGTAGTTTCAGCACGGCCTGCTGACGCTTGCCCACTGCTGTGCTGCCGCGCGATACCGACTGCTGGCGATGTGCAGCTCACACTTTTTAATTGCGAAGTAGAGGTTGTGTAGGAGAAGGATGGGGTAGGTTTAGAGGAGGTGGCATAAACCGCCGCAGATACCAGCACCGAAGTAGGACCCGCTATTCTGGGTGTGGGTAGGACGTGAGTGGTCCCAGGCTCTGACTCGGTCCCAGCCTCCACCAAATTCACCCAATGTGCAGTCAGGGAGATATAGTGGCCCAGCCCGCCAGTACTTGTCCACGTGTCCGTGGTTAAGTGGAGCTTTCCAGTAACCGCGTTGGTGAGGTCACGTATAATGTTGCGGAAGACGTGCTGGTGTAGGGCTGGGACGGCACACCGGGAAAAATAGTGGCGACTGGGGACCAAGTAGTGTGGGACCGCCGTCACCATCATGTTTTTGAAAGCCTCCGTTTCCAGAAGCCTGTACCGCAGCATCTCCAGGCTGATTAATTTGGCAATGTGCACGTTTAAAGCTTGTACGTGCGGGTGCGTGGTGGCCTACTTGTGCTTTCGCTCCAACACTTGTGTTAGCGACAGCTGAACGCTGCGCTGAGAGACATTGCTGGATGGGGTGGAGGACAGTGGAGGTGAGGGTGTGGGTGCAGGCCGGGAGGCGCTCGTGCCTGTGTCCTGAGAGGGGGGTTGGATCTGAGTGGCAGGTTGGGGCACAGGGGAAAAGGCAGTGGTGCGACCCTGAGGCGGTGAATGGTCTTCGTCCCACCTTGTGGGGTGCTTGGCCATTATATGTCTGCGCATGCTGGTGGTAGTAAGGCTGGTACTGGTGGCTCCCCGGCTGATCTTGGTGTGACACAGGTTGCACACCACTGTTTGTCGGTCGCCCGCGCTCTCACTGAAAAACATCCATACCTTTGAACACTTAGCCCTCTGCACGGAGGCTTGCCGCGAGGGGGTGGTTTGGGAAACAGTTGGGGGATTCTTCGCTCTGGCCCTGCCTCTACCCCTGGCCCCTCCACTGCCTCTTCCAACCTGTCCTGCTGCTGCACTTGCCTCCCCCTCTGAAGACCTGTACTCAGTAGGCTTAGCAAACCAGGTGGGGTCAGTCACTTCATCGTCCAGCTGCTCTTCTTCCGAATCCTCTGTGCGCTCCTCCCCGGACTTACTGCCCTTACTACTACCTCACTGATAGACAACTGTGTCTCATCATCATCCCCCTCACCCACTGAAAGCTCTTGAGACAGTTGCCGGAAGTCCCCGGACTCCAAGCCCTTTCCAAAGGTTGAGCATCGGTCACGACAAACTCCTCAGGTGATAGAGGAACCAGTTTTTTCCACTCATGTCAAGGACCCGAGAACAGTTCCTGGGTGTCTGCCTGCTCAGAATATGTCATTTTCATGGAGTGAGGTGGCTGGGAGGAAACAGGATAAGCAGCCATAGGATTCAGAGTAGCAGTCCCTAAGCCGGGAGTAGTGGACTGCGGAGAAGACTGGGTGGTCGATACATTGCTGGATGCATTTTCTACCATCCACGACAGGACCTGCTCACACTGCTCTGTTTGTAATAAAGGTCTACCACGTGGACCCATAAATTGTGATATGAAGCTGGGGACCCCAGAAACATGCCTCTCTCCTAATCCCGCAGCAGCGGGCTGTGATTCACCTGGACCAGGAACTCGGCCTGTACCCACACCCTCACTTGGACGTCCGCGTCCAAGTCCTCGACCCTTACCGCTACTCCTCATCATGGCGGACTACGAATAAAGCAGGGGCCAAATAAATTACCTCACTGTACAGCACTGACAACTGGGCCTTAATTCACCGCACACAGAGACTTGTAGATAGCGGAGGCTCTATGCTGTGACTAGAAAAAAAGTAACCCGCTGTCTTGCGGTGATACCTAATCTCTGCTCGCAGAGACTTGTAGATTATAGAGGCTGTGTGGAGTGGGAGAAGACTCTAAAGCCAGTGGATAGTGCTGGTAACTGCGGCTATCTCAACCCCACTAAGGAAAGGGTATTGTGAGACGCTCTACACAGCGGCTGAGCTGAAATACTTTGCAGTGGCCCCGGTGATATTACAGTACTGTTTAGCGGTGAGACCTCTGTCTAATTCACTGCAGACACAGAACGGTATAAATGAGGTAGTTTGCAGCAGGCTAGGAATTATTTGCGTGCACTTTCACAGTGAGAGCGGTATTGTTCGGCACTGCAGCCTGAATAAACATTTTACTGAGAGGCTGCAAACAGGCCTAGCTGCATGATACAAAAATGGATGCACTACAACTCCCAGCAGGCACCAAGTAAAATGCACACGGTGAGATGTAGCCCAACGAAGGAGCTTTTGGTTTTTTGCACAGAGGATACAGACTGTATCGTGTATATAACTTTCCCTCTAGAAGTGGTTGTGGCCCAACGCTCTGCGTCTTATTCAGCCTTCAGTGTCGCAAGTCTCATTATCTTATTTCGAATAGCGTTAGACAGCACAATATCCCCTATATCTACTAATTGATTCAGAACTATAGTATTTTTCATAGTCTGCTCTGTAATTCTCTGTATGACATTGTTTAAATTAAACCAAGGTTTGTCATTTGGGGCCAAATTACCTCTGAAGGATAATCTAAGCTTCACCTGCTCACTGCCTAAAAGAATCATGAATATCATTTACTTCCTGTTGACTAAGATATTGTACCACGTCCCAGTTAATTAACCCTCCAGTAGGTCCCCTCTCTGTCCGTCTTCTCTCTAATGGCTGTGCCTACATTGAAGGAGGATCATTCTACCTCTTCTAATTATAGGTTTCCTCCTTACTTACAGTATCTGACAAGGATTCTGACCCTGAAGAATCCCATACATCACCATCACATTTATCAAGGTCTTCATCTAAGCCTGCATTAACAATAGCTATGCCCATCTATTTCCTATTTACCTTTCCTTTCCTCTTTCTGCATTTAGAATGTGCCACCCATATGGCTGCCTTTTCAGCCACTGTCCTAAAAGTATCCAATGTGTCAACACACAATTTATTCTGGCACTGTGGGGTCGTTAACGCATGCTGAAAGTCACAATTCTTTTACTCCAACTTCTGTATTAACTTTTTCTACAATTCCTTTCGTTCATGCTTATTTCTTGTATAGGGACATAACACAATCCATCCACGCCTCGTCACAACATTTCCTTTCCTTTTTCTATAACAACTCTCTTTACACACTTTTCTACATCTACCAGCTCAAAATTCACCAAACACATATCCCATTGTTCATACAAACCCGTACAATGTTACCACTCTGTGGCCTAGCTGCCATAGGACTCTTACTCACTTGCGTTTTTTAATGCTGCGATATTGCTACGGTTTTTTTAACGCGATTGCCAGTGGGACTTTCTAATGTTAAAAATTAGAGATGAGCGAACGTACTCGTCCGAGCTTGATGCTCGGGCGAATATTAGCGTGTTCGGGATGCTCGTTACTCTTAACGAGTACCACGCGATGTTCGGGTTACTTTCAGTTTCCTCTCTGAGACGTTAGCGCGCTTTTCTGGCCAATTGAAAGACAGGGAAGGCATTACAACTTCCCCCTGTGACGTTCAAGCCCTATACCACCCCCCTGCTGTGAGTGGCTGGGGAGATCAGATGTCACCCGAGTATAAAAGTCGGCTGAGGGACAGTGCTGCTGGTGCCGGAGCTGCTGTGGGGAGAGTGTTAGTAGTGAGTGTAGGCTTCAAGAACCCCAACGGTCCTTCTTAGGGCCACATCTATCCGTGTGGAGGCTGCTTTTAGCAGTGTTGCCCTTTTTTTTTTTTTTTTTCAAAATCGGCCATGCAGAGCATTGCGCCCTGCAGTAATACTACAGGGACAGAAGTGGTGGTTAGGCAGGGAGAGTGTTAGGAGTGAGTGTAGGCTTCAAGAACCCCAACGGTCCTTCTTAGGGCCACATTTAACCGTGTGCAGAACTGTGCAGGCTGCTGTTAGCAGTGTTGCTTTTTTTTTTTTTTTTTAAATCGGCTGTGCAGAGCATTGCGCCCTGCAGTAATACTACAGGGACAGAATTGAGTAGGCAGGGACAGAAGACATATATTATTGATTGAATATACGCAGTGGGCATTTTCTTTAAAAAAAAGGGCAAAAATTCTATTTGGCCTGCCTCTGACAGTCCTCAGCGTTCTGGGTACGTGTGTGGTGGGTGCAGAACGTAAACAGAAATCATACGCAGCCAGCTACGTTTAACAGCAGGCTTGCGCATATTTCTTTCCTGCCTGGGAAAAATCACCGCTCTGCTGTAGTTAATAACTCTGCAACCCTGCAGTTCTGTGACACATTTGCAGGGCCAGAAGACATATATTATTGATTGAATATACGCAGTGGGCCTTTTCTTTACCAAAAAAAGGGAAACATTCTATTTGGCCTGCCTCTGACAGTCCTCAGCGTTCTGGGTACGTGTGTGGTGGGTGCAGAACGTAAACAGAAATCATACGCAGCCAGCTACGTTTAGCAGCAGGCTTGCGCCAATTTCTTTCCTGCCTGGGAAATCAAATCACTGGTAATACACCATGCTGAGGGGTAGGGGTAGGCCTATAGGACGTGGACGCGGGCGAGGACACGGAGGCCCAAGTCAGGGTGTGGGCACAGGCCGAGCCAGTGCGGTGGCCAGGGGTAGAGGCAGGGCCAGACCGAATAATCCACCAACTGTTTCCCAAAGCGCCCCCTCGCGCCATGCCACCCTGCACAGGTCAAGGTGCTCTACGGTGTGGCAGTTTTTCACAGAGACGCCTGACGACCGACGAACAGTGGTGTGCAACCTTTGTCGCGCCAAGATCAGCTGGGGAGGCACCACCAACAGCATGCGCAGGCATATGATGGCCAAGCACCCCACAAGGTGGGACGATGCCCGTTCACCGCCTCCGGTTTGCACCACTGCCTCTCCCCCTGTGCCCCAACCTGCCACTGAGATCAAACCCCCCTCTCAGGACACAGGCACTACCGTCTCCTGGCCTGCACCCACACCCTCAACTCTGCTGTCCTCGGCCCCATCCAGCAATGTCTCTCAGCGTAGCGTCCAGACGTCGCTAGCGCCACAGTTTGAGCGCAAGTACGACGCCACGCATCCACACGCTCAAGCGTTAAACGTGCACATTGCAAAATTGATCAGCCTAGAGATGCTGCCGTATAGGCTTGTGGAAACGGAGGCTTTCAAAAGCATGATGGCGGCGGCGGCCCCACGCTACTCGGTTCCCAGTTGCCACTACGTTTCCCGATGTGCCGTCCCAGCCCTGCACGACCACGTCTCCCGCAACATTGTACGCGCCCTCACCAACGCGGTTACTGCCAAGGTCCACTTAACAACAGACACGTGGACAAGCACAGGCGGGCAGGGCCACTATATCTCCCTGACGGCACATTGGGTGAATTTAGTGGAGGCTGGGACAGAGTCAGAGCCTGGGACCGCTCACGTCCTACCCACCCCCCGAATTGCGTGCCCCAGCTCGGTGGTGGTATCTGCGGGGGTGTATGCTTCCTCCACTAAACCACCCTCCTCCTCCTCCTACGCAACCTCTGTCTCGCAATCAAGATGTGTCAGCAGCAGCACGTCGCCAGCAGTCGGTGTCACGCGGCGTGGCAGCACAGCGGTGGGCAAGCGTCAGCAGGCCGTGCTGAAACTACTCAGCTTAGGAGATAAGAGGCACACGGCCCACGAACTGCTGCAGGGTCTGACAGAGCAGACCGACCGCTGGCTTGCGCCGCTGAGCCTCCAACCAGGCATGGTCATGTGTGACAACGGCCGTAAGCTGGTGGCGGCTCTGCAGCTCGGCAGCCTCACGCACGTGCCATGCCTGGCCCATGTGTTTAATTTGGTGGTTCAGCGCTTTCTGAAAAGCTACCCCCACTTGTCATACCTGCTCGGAAAGGTGCGTCAGCTCTGCGCACATTTCCGCAAATCACACACGCACGCTGCCACCCTGCGGACCCTGCAACATCGGTTTAATCTGCCAGTGCACCGACTGCTGGCCGAAGCCCACCTGCATTAAGCACAACATTACTACCTCAGCTGTGTTGGGCAATGCAATGGGATATTTTTATGTACCGCCGGTGGCTTCCAGGGAGCCACCCATGCTGTGGGTCCACAGGGACTTGTAAATGCATCTGTTTCCACTTCTAAAGAACCCCAGTCTGACTGGGGCATGCAGTGTGGGCCGAAGCCCACCTGCATTAAGCACGACATTACTATCTCAGCTGTGTTGGGCAATGCAATGGGATATTTTTATGTACCGCCGGTGGCTTCCTGGCACCCACCCATGCTGTGGGTCCACAGGGAATTATAAATGCATCTGTTTCCACTTCTAAAGAACCCCAGTCTGACTGGGGCATGCAGTGTGGGCCGAAGCCCACCTGCATTAAGCACGACATTACTACCTCAGCTGTGTTGGGCAATGCAATGGGATATTTTTATGTACCGCCGGTGGGTTCCAGGGAGCCACCCATGCTGTGGGTCCACAGGGACTTCACAATAGGGAGTTGTACTTGCCTGTGTCTATGAATTAAAAACCGCGGTCTGACTGGGGCATGCAGACACCTTGACAGAATGAATAGTGTGTGGCACATAGGTTCCCCATTGCTATGCCCACTTCTGCAGCTCCAGATGGAGGTGGCACAGGATTGGATTTCTCATTGCTTCTGTACAGCGTTGTGGGCTATCGCCCCGCCCCTTTTAAAGAGGGTCGCTGCCTAGCCGTGCCAACCCTCTGCAGTGTGTGCCTGCGGTTCCTCGTCATGGCAGACGCACTTATAAATAGACATGAGGGTGGTGTGGTATGAGGGCAGCTGAAGGCTGCGCAGGGACACTTTTGTGTGCGCTGTGGGGGGGGGGGTTGGTCAGCATGTAACCCAGGAGCAGTGGCAGCGGAGTGTCATGCAGGCAGTGATTGTGCTTTGTTGGAGGTAGTGTGGTGCTTAGCTAAGGTATGCATTGCTTATGAGGGCTTTTCAGAAGTAAAAGTTGTTGGGAGGGGGGGGGGCCCACTGTTGCCGGTATTGTGGTTTAATAGTGGGACCTGTGAACTTGAGATGCAGCCCAACATGTAGCCCCTCGCCTGCCCTATCCGTTGCTGTGTCGTTCCCATCACTTTCTTGAAGAAAAAAGAAACACAGCAGCACTCCAAAGATTCAGCCACACCGCTGGTGCAAGGCACTATGCAATAGCCCAGTTAGGGTCCCGACTCCCTGGGTCCACCGTTGATCAGCAATGTAGAAAGGAAGAATCAGGCAGCATTCACTAAAATCCTCTTCTTTATTGAATAGTCATGAGGAAGCAAGCAGCCACGTATCGACCCTGTGCTCGGGTCTTTATCAAGCTAATGGCTGCACGCCCACAGCCCATTGCTTTCAGTGGAACCTGCTGTATTGCTGGCTTCATTGAATTCAATGGGCTAACATCGTTCTTCTCTGCCACAGCTGTTACTGCTGTGGCAGAGGAGAACAATCTTTATGCTGACAGTGCGGGGGGGGGGGCACTCTTGCCGCTATTGTGGCTTAATAGTGGGACCTGTGAACTTGAGATGCAGCCCAACATGTAGCCCCTCGCCTGCCCTATCCGATGCTGTGTCGTTCCCATCACTTTCTTGAATTGCCCAGATTTTCACACATGAAAACCTTAGCGAGCATCGGCGAAATACAAAAATGCTCGTGTCGCCCATTGACTTCAATGGGGTTCGTCACTCGAAACGAACCCTCGAGCATCGCGAAAATTTCGTCCCGAGTAACGAGCACCCGAGCATTTTGGTGCTCGCTCATCTCTATTAAAAATGCATTGCAAGTTTGTGCTTTGTGATTTTTGTGCGTTGCAAAACTTCTGCTCGAGATATACAGACACAGGGAGGTTCATTTTCCAGGAATGCCAGACGTAAGAGAAGACCACGCCAGTTGGATTCTCCTCAGCAACTTCCTATTCCACGGATGAATCGGGTAGTTCTACATGATCTGGAAGGAGAAATCCATCTTTATAGGCCAAGAGACCTCCGCCACAGGTGAAGGAACAATGGCAGGGATCAGAAGCTCACGAAGGGGAGGCAGGAAACACAATAGAGGCAGAAAGAGGGGTGGTCCAAACAAGATCCTCAACCAGGAAGCCTCAGACCAAGAGGGGATGGATTTAGTGATCAATCTGTCTTCTCAGAGCCTTACCGACGTGGAAATTAAGGTACTGTCTCGGTGTTTGACTTTTTGTCACTCCTCTGATACTAACTGGTTCCAACTTGGCCTTGACTATGAGGCTTCATTTGGAGACTTAAGTGTAAATTGTTTATTGCCGATAAATTACAAGTGCCTCCTACTTCTGGGTCAGTGGAGCAGTTCACGGCCCATGAAATAGGGTTACGCTGTAGAAGCAATTTCCAACCCCCTATATCTGATGCCTCCCTAGAAATTTTCTCTAGATTAGTCAAAAAACATATCTCTAACTTTTTTTTTAACCATTAGATTTTATTTTATTGAGGATAAGAAAGTAGTACAGTACAGTCGGTGATATGCATTACAAACATAATCATACAAGAATGTTGAGTAACAAATACAGAGCATATCTTTACATCCTCAGTATTTTACTTTTTAAAAAAAAACACTATAAGGGCGCCTACCCACTGGCGTGTGCGATTTTCGTGTGTGAAAAACGCGGCGTTTTCGTCGCGTTTTTGGCGCGTTTTTCGCGGCGTTTTCGTGGCATTTTCGCGGCTTTTTGCGTTAATTTACATTGACATTCATGGGTGCATTAAGAGAAAAATAAGGACACATATACAACTGACAGTTCCTATGTTAAAAATTGCAACGGACCGAAACAAAAGACGCCAGTGGACAGGAGTACATTCAAAACTAATTGCTCTTGAGAAAAAACGCAAAACGCAAAGGAAAAAAAATCGCCAGTGGGTGGGCGCCCTAACAGAGAAACACATCTATTTTGTATAAGGACATGAACTTTCTTGTTGTTGTACTGACTTTCCAAGAATAGTCTGCGATATATAATTGTTTAAACTAACGATAACATCAAACTTGGCATCGCGAAATACTTAATCATTTCAAGATTTTGTGTATTCTCTCCAAGCGCTCCACCTCTCTTCATGTCTCTCTAAGGCATTGTCCCTGAACGCCAGCAATCTCTCGAATACATTCTGTTCAGCTATGCGGTCTTTGAACTCTCTAAAGGGCGGGGGGTCAGGCCCTCTCCAGTGTTTTGCAATTATAGTCTTTGCGGTCATTAAAGCGTGGCCAATTAGGTATCTAGATGGTGGTGGGTATTTATCTAAGTCCACCAACAGCAAAATCAATTTTGCTTCTCTGTGAATATGAATTTGCAAGATTTCGTCAATCAGATTCAGTATTTTTTGCCAGTAGCGGTTTAATTTAGGACATGACCAAAATATATGTGAGAGAGAGCCTTTGTGGCCACAGTTCCTCCAGCAAGTACCGTCACCCCTATGGAGCCTACTCGTTAGCAGTGTGGGGGTATAGTGCCATCTCATCTTAATTTTCATTTGTACCTCCAGTATACCTAGTCCCTTGGTTGATTTTCCCGCCAGTCTATAAGCTTTGTCCCATGCTTCAATAGGAATAACTGCCCCCAATTCTTTCTCCCAACTCAGCATTTGTGTTTTTTTTGTCAACTTATTATTACCTGTCAAAGTATCATAAAATACCCTGGTGTCGGATTTCCCTAACTTAGGTTTTGAAATTATTCTGTTAATAATTTCAGTTGGGATCTTCATTCTGTGTATTTGAGACTTTTTTAGGAAGTGTTTGGCTCTAGAGTACTTGAATATATCCTGTTGCGGTAAATTGTAGGTGGCTCTGAGCTCTTCAAAGGGTTTGACTGTGTTTCCTGATATAAGGTCATTTAGTTCTCTCACGCCCCTTTTCTTCCATTCTTCTAGTTCCAATTCAGGTATGTATACATTTAAAATTTCAAGAGGCAGAAGAGGAGTCTTAAGAGTGTTGTATGTGGCTACTTTTTTGAGTTAGCTCCTTCCAGACCTCAAGGGAGGCCAATGTGTGTGTGTGTGTGTGTGTGGGGGGGGCAGCATTTCAATTTTTATTTTTAGGTCAAGGAGAGCTGATAGAGCCTCCAGGGAAGCTGCGAATAAGAGCGGCTTGCTCGAAGAAAGTATGGTGAAGCTGTTCTCCATGCCCACCGAGCTCAGTGTATCTTCTTGGTGTAGCCAACTACCAGTTTGGTTCAGAAGAGTGGCTTTAAAGTATTTTTCTATGTTGGGTATGTCCGCCCCTCCCCTAGTGTGACGCAAGGCTAAGATTGACAGCGCTAGGCGAGGCGTTTTACCCCCCCCCCCCCAAACAAAGTCTGATAATTGTTTTTGAAATTTTTGCAACGTGGTCTTTGAGATCAGAACTGGCAGGACTCTGAAGAAGTAAAGGACTTTGGGCAAGATCTTCATTTTGTAAGTCATAATTCTTCCTAGCCACGTAAGGCTCAGTTTGGATAGGCGCTCCATCTCCCTCTGAGTGGAGTCTAGCAGTGATATGTAGTTATTTTTTTCTAAGTCTTTTAAGTCAGGTGTCTTATGAACTCCCAGGTATGGTAAGTCTTTTTCTTTCCACTCGAAAAGGAAATTCTCGTTGGATTGCCATCTTTAAGTCTTTTGGAATGTTTATTCCCAAAATCATTGATTTTCCCACGTTGAGTTTATATAGTGATATGCTACTGAATTGTGATAGAGTTCGTTGGGCCGCTCGCAGGGACTTCAGTGGATGAGTCAGAGTAAGGATAATATAATCGGCAAAAAGGCCAATTTTATGTTGATGGAGATTTAGGGGCACTCCTTCTATCTCAAGTGACGACCTGATTGCTTCCGCTAGTGGTTCAATTGTAAGAACGTATAAGATAGGAGAAAGCGGGCAGCCCTGTCTCATGCCATTTGTTATTTTAAAGGGCTCTGAGAGTACTCCATCTATCAGTATTTTGGCCGAAGGTGATGAATACAGGGCCCGGATGGCACGTAACACCCCCTCTCCCAGTCCATACCTAGATAGGGTTTTAAATGCATAGTCCCTATTGACGCGGTTGATAGCTTTCTCAGCGTCTAAGGCTAGCATAACAGCTAGAGAGCGGGACATTTTCAGAGAATGCAGGAGGTTCATGATTTTTCTTGTGCCATCCGAGGCCTGCCTCCCCTTAACAAAACCGACCTGATCTGAATGAATTATTTCAGGGAGAATACTGAGTAATCTATGGGCCAGAGTAACGAAATTGGTCTAAAATTTGCTGGGTTGTTCTTTTCCTTGTTTAGGTAGAACTACAATGGTTGCCTGAAGCGCCTCCTCCGGGAAAGAGCCTCGCTGCATAGCTACATTAAAATTTTTTATTAAATGTGGGGACAATGACCCTAGAAATAGCTTATAATATTCAGTTGAGAACCTGTCAGGTCCTGGGGCTTTTTGGGTTTTCATGTCTGAGATTGTGTCCGTGATTTCGGGAATTGTCATTTCCCTATCTAGCGCCTCTATCTGTGAATTGCTTATTTTTGGAAGGTTTAATGTGTTTAAAAATTCTTCTATCGTAGCACTGTGGGGCTGTTCTAAGTGGGTGTCGTTTTTTAGGTTATACAGTTTGCTGTAATAAGAACAGAATGAGTCTGCGATTTGTTTCGGGTGGGTGATTTTAAACTCTTTGTTTCTTGAGTTGCACTCATAGGGAAAGCTAGCTTTAATTGTCTTCTTTTTTACCAGGTTGGCCATCCATTTAGACGGTTTGTTTAGTGAGGAATATATGTTAGCCCAGTGTGCGTTAACTTTTTTGTCATGGTCGCTCTGTAACACCTTACGGAGTTCCAGTCTTGCTTTGAATAATTTATCATGGGTGGACTGGGAGGGTTTTTTTTGTAGCTCATTTTCTAGAAGTTGGATGCTAGCCATGAGGGATTCAGTTTTGTTGAGTTTACTTTTGTTATATCTGGCGACTAGCTTTATAAGAACTCCTCTCATATAAGCCTTATGGGCATTCCAAAGTGTCACAGGGTCTATATCTGGAGTATTATTAAAAGCAAAAAAATGCGTCCAGATTTTTTTGTATTTCTTTCTTGTAGTCGGGGATTTTCATTAGGTAGGTGTTATTTCTCCATGGTCTAGTTTTTTGGCGATGGCTACATAGTGCAATTGTTGTCAATGTCGGAGCATGGTCCGACCAAGTGGCTATACTAATTTCAGCTTTAACTACTGAAGTTATTAAGTGTTTATCTGCCAGGCAAAGGTCTATTCGGGAGAATGTTCTATGACGTGTACTCGTGTACTCGTGTACACGTGTATGTGTACGTGTACTCCCTTGCAGATGCATTGAGACAGCGGAAGGTGTCATATAGTGCCACACTCCGCAGCCACCCGCCCAGTGAAGTGCCTTTTTTTGCGGTTTGTTGTGTGGAGTCGGTAGGTCTATCTGGAACTAAATTGAAGTTCCCGCAAAAAATCAAAGAACCTTTTGCCACCCGGGTTATGTTCTTTTTTAGTTTGTTTAGGAAGTTAATTTGTTTTTGGTTTGGGACATAGGTGTTGATAATTGTAACCAATGTGTCTCTTAAAGACCCAACCAGGACTATATAACGGCCTTTAGGGTCGCAGATTTTCTTCTCTACAGTGAATAGTGAAGAGTCCTTAAATGCTACCATGACCCCTGCTTGCTTTCTGGGTGCACAGGCAAACACTGAGGATATCTGAGGATATTTTTTATGTGTCATGCGGCCCGTGTCTGTGTCTAGCAAGTGTGTGCTTCTTTCCAGATGGATCTTCTCTTGAGTTCAGACCATTGGCGTTCAGAGATAGTAATTTCGTAGCCATTTCGGATTCGGAGAGCAGAAGAGCAGGAGTAGAAGACGATGCCTGTTAACAGAAAACTACAACAAAGACAAACATGAAACATGCTGGATATCTCAAGTGATTGGAGCAATAAACCAAGTGTGTGAGTCTTGCTGCAAAAAAATAGCAAGACCCTAAAAAGTAAGGAGGGCAAGCTGATGCTTGTATTCTCATTTGGGGTACGTGTGTGGACATCAAGCAATGTCTGTGATGTAGCGGGACCAGAATGGTATGGTCTACAGCTTCATTACAGGGAAACTTGTTTCTTCTTTTTTTTCTTTTTTTCTTTTATTTTATTTTTTATTTATTTATTTTTTTTACTTCAATTTTTTTTTGGGACTGTTTGTCTCGAGAGCTCCTGGGGCCCGTTCTGGCGTAGCCAAGGGTGGGGTCTTGCAGATTTACTCCCCAGGATCTCAAAGTGTCCATTGCCGAAGCAGGGTTTGGGAAGACATAATTTTTGTGGGGAAGCCCCACCTATAGGGTATGTTCGCCTCTCTCAGAGTAGAAGTTACACCCGCAAAACCACGTCTCGCCTCCATGGTGGCCTGAGAGAGGTCGATGAAAAGACGTATGTCAGTGTAATGACTCGGTAGCGTTTTCAGCTTCCTTGCCGTATTCATTAGGGCTTCCTTCCGGCACTATAATGTCCGGGGGCTGTTTTTTTTTAAGGAATCGAGGGAGAAGAAGTCTATGAGCCCTATCTATTTTGAGATCTTGTTCAGGGAGATTCGGGAGGATTTTTCGAATAAGGCGGGTGACATAATCAGAGATTTCAGCGTTGGAGACTTTTTCGGGAACACCGTGGATTTTAATATTGTTGCGTCTGTTCCTATCCTCGAGATCTGTTAATTTATTTTGTAGTTTGGTGACTGTCTCCTCCAGCTCGTAGTGCGCGTCTATAAGTTCGTTATGTGATTTAACCAGCTCCTGCATTTTGCTTTCTGTATTATTTAATCTGTTATTGACCTCCAGAACAGAAGTATTCACATGGTGTGTTAGGCTTTTTAGGTCAGCCTGGATGGTGTTTCTAAGTGCCATTATTGCTTCTTTAATATAGCATTCTGAGGCTGGCTTGTTAGATGCAGAGAGGCTGGCCAAGCCACTTTCACTTTCACTGTCAGAGCCGAGAGACTCAGGAACATCTGCCTCTGCATCTACAGACAGTTTCTGCCTCTGCTTGGCTGGGCTACTGACTGCAGAGGAGCTTTCCCCCAGCGTGGTCGGCGCCATCTTTTTGTCAAAATGCTGCGCTGTGGAGTCTCCCGACATCTGTGTGCCCTCTCCTGCAGCTCCCCCCTTTGCCTGTCCGGACCCTGCGTCCATATCCTGATCGCTGGCATTCTCTCCTTCACTCATGAGTAAGGGGTCTGGGGAGTCCCGATGATCTCTTACCGTCGGAGCAGCTGCCGGAGCGTCCTCCACCGCCATTGCAGGGAGAGGGCCGCGCGGCACAAAGAACTCCTCTAGTCTTGTCGGATTCGCTTTTGAGACTCTCCTTCTGGACATGGTTTCCGTCCTGGATGTTTCCCCGGGCAATATGGTGAGTGGGGATAACCGCTGGTCGCTGTGAATAGTTGCTGGGTGTCCTACCAAGCGGAGCCTAAGCAAACACGGCCGTCTCGGTGTCTCTCCAAGCCATGTCCCCAAGATATCTCTAACTTGAGGGCATGGGAATACAAGCATAGTCTTAGGTCCAATTCCAGCAAGAGGGACAAGTTAGCTGTTAAAGAGCTAAAAAAATGAATCCTCCATTTTTATCAAGCCAGCTGACAAGGGGGGAGCCATTGTCATCATGAACAGAGCCGACTATGAAAAAAATTAGAAAGACAAATATCAGATTGTGTGGCCTATCAACCTCTTGAGTTTAATCCTCCGCCACGTTTACAAAGAGAATTGAAGTCGTTGGTTGATGAAGCTCTATTGGATGGTTTGATTGATTATTCTTTATCTGAATTTTTGAATATTCCTTTTCCAATAGTTCCATGCATCTACGTATTGTCAAAAAATCCACAAGAGACTTACCAACCCCCCCAGGTAGACCCATCATTTCCCGGAAGTGACTCTTTGTTTAGTAATCCATCACGGTTTCTTGATTGTATTTTACGCCAATTTGCACAAAACGCCAGATTTTGTATTCGAGACACAAGCGATTTTTTTAAATAAAATCTACTCATTAATAGTCCTGGATGGGACTCTCTTGGTAACCTTGGATGTAATTTCCCTGTAATATTACACATGTGAGGGGAATTGAAGCGGTCCGTGACAAGCTTCTCTCCACAGAATGGTCTGGCAGAAGGGTTCAATTCATTCTAAACCTTCTGGAATTTATCTTGACTAACAATTTTTTCATCTATGGTGAGAATTTCTACCAGCAGATGTGCGGGACTGCTATGGGGTCCAATGTGACCCCTACATACGCCAATATGTACATGGATGCTATAGAGTGCCAACACATCTATACCTCCCCATCCTGGAAATTTGTACTGGGATGGTGGAGGTATATTGATGACATTTTTGTATTATGGAGCGGCTCAGCACATGAGCTGGTTGATTTCCACTCCAAAATTAACAATATTCTCCCTGAATTAAAGTTTACATTAAACTATTCACAAGTTGAGATATAATTCCTGGATGTCCATGTGAGTATCAGGAATCAGCATCTCAGTATCGACATCCTTTCAAAACCAACCGATAGAAACATCATTTTACGTTACAACAGTTGTCATCCACGGAAGATGATAGAATCTCTTTCGTGGAGTCAACTGTTACGAGTTCGACGAATCATGGATGATGAGAAGGTGGATGTCAGATTACCAGAAATGTGTCAGAAATTTATCAATAGAGGTTACCCGAGTGATTTTGGTGACCAAATTTGCCTCTAGAGCCAAATTGACTCCACGTTTGGAGTTACTGACACCTAGAGAATAGAGATGAGTGAACGTACTCGTTTAGGGCGATTTCGCTATCGAGCATCGCTTTTTTCGAGTAACTGACTACTCAAGCGAAAAGATTCGGGGGGCACTGGGGGTGAGCGGGGGGTTGCAGAGGGGAGGGGGGGAGGAGCCCAACCCTGTCACCCACTGCTACCCCCCGCTCCACCACACCGCCCCCCCGTCGCCCCCCGAATCTTTTCGCTCGAGTAGTCAGTTACTCGAAAAAAGCGATGCTTGATTGCGAAATCGCCCTAAACGAGTACATTCGCTCATCTCTAATATCCATCATTTGTGATTTAGTAGGGTTTACTTTATAATAGGAGATGGCTCCAAATTGCTGCAACATAGACACTAGAGATGAGCAAGCATACTCGTCCGAGCTTGATGCTCGTTCGAGTATTAGGGTACTCGAGATGCTCGTTACTCGAGACGAGCACCACGCGGTACTCGAGTCAATTCCCTTTCCTTCCCTGCATGTTTAGCGCCATTTTCTAGCCAATAGATATGCGGGGAAGGCATTACAACTTCTTCCTGTGATGTTCCAGCCCTATCCCACCCCCCTGCAGTGAGTGGCTGGTGAGATAAAGGGACCACCAAGTATTTAAAGTGGTCCCGCTCACGGCTCTCGCTGGCAGAGATTAGGGATCGTGGTGCTGTTGCTATAGGGAGACTGTTAGCGTCTTCATAAACCCCAGCGGTCCTTCTTAGGGCCACATCTGACCGTGTGCATTACTGTTGTGGCTAGCTGGGAGCAGTTTTGCACAATTGTTTTTTTTCATCTTGGGCTGTGCAGGCCATTACAGCTATAGTGTTCTCAGTCTGCAGTCTATTATACAGTGTATAGGGACAGTGCTGGTGAAACAGGGGCAGTGGTAGTGTAGAATCCTGTCTCCAAGAACCCCAACGGTCCTTCTTAGGGCTACCTGTGACCGTGTCAATTTTACTGCATGGCTGCTGGGAGCTGTATTGCATCACTATTGCAGGGCCCGACCTTTTTCCAGCCTTCCGTATAATTTTTTTCCGGCTGCAGTTTGCGTTACATAACTGCTGTCAGCTTCCGACTGTACGCCAATATTTCCATAATTATTTACACCGCTCTGTGTCTGCCGTCAACTTCACACACAGCGTACGGCGACAGCTTCTGATAAAGGGGAAAGTTATATACAAGCTATATGGCCTGTATTCTTGTTCAAAAATTTTTTTAAAAAAGCTCCTTCTTAAGGCTACCTGTGACCGTGTGCATTTTACTGCCTGGCTGCTGAGAGTTGTAGCGCATCACTATTGCAGAGCCAAACCTTTTTACAGCCTTTTCGTATAATTTTTTTCTGGCTGCAGTTTGCGTTACATAACCGCTGTCAGCCTCCAACTGTACGCCAATAATTCCATAATTTTTTATACCGCTCTGTGTCTGCCGTCAACTTAATGCACAGCGTACGGCGACAGCCCCTGATAGAGGGTAAGTCATACACGCTATATAGCCTGAATTCTTTTTTTTTTTAAATTAAAATAAAAGCTCCTTCGTTGGGCTACCCCTGACTGTCTGAAATTTACTGGGTGTCTGGTGGGACTTGCGGTGCATCATTATTGCACAGCTAGGCCTCTTTGCAGCCTTCCATATTCTTTGCTTCTGCCTGGAGTTAGCGTTACAATACCGTTGTCAGCCTCCAACTGTACACAAATAATTCCATAATTATTTACACCGCTCTGTGTCTGCCGTCAACTTCACGCACCGCGTACGGCGACAGCCACTGTTAAAGGAAAAGTCATATACATGCTATATAGCCTGTATTCTTTTTCAAAAAAATTAAAATAAAAGCTCCTTCGTACGGCTAGCTCTGACCGTCTGTAATTTACTGGGTGTCTTGTGGGAGTTGTAGTGAATAACTATTGCACGGCTAGGCCTGTTTGCAGCCTTCTGTATTCTTTGTTTCTGCCTGGAGTTAGTGTTACAATACCGCTGTCAGCCTCCAACTGTACGCAAATAATTCCATAGTTATTTACACTCTGTGTATGCCATCAACTTCACACCCAGCGTACGGCGACAGCCACTGATAAAGGAAAAGTCATATACACGCTATGTAGCCTGTATTCAATTTAAAAAATAAAATAAAATAAAACCTCCTTTGTTGGGCTACCCCTGACCGTCTGAGATTTACTGGGTGTCTGGTGGGAGTTGTCGTGCATCAGTATTGCATAGCTAGGTTTGTTTGCAGCCTTCTGTATTCTTTTCTTCTGCCTGGAGTTAGCGTTACAATACCGGTGTCAGCCTCCAACTATACGCAAATAATTCCATAATTATTTACACCGCTCTGTGTCTGCTCTATTCGTAATCCACCATGCTGAGGGGTGGGCTAGAAGACGTGGACGTGGGCGAGGACGTGGAGGTCTAAGTGAGGGTGTGGGCACAGGCCGAGTTTCTGGTCCAGGTGAATCACAGCCGGCTGCTGCGGGATTAGGTGAGAGCCAAGTTTCTGGGGTCCCCAGCTTCATATCACAATTTATGGGTCCACGTGGTAGACCTTTATTACAAACAGAGCAGTATGAGCAGGTCCTGTCGTGGATGGCAGAAAATGCAGCCAGCAATGTATCGACCCAGTCTTCTACGCCGTCCACTGCTGCAACTCTGAATCCTCTCGCTGCTGATCCTCCTTCCTACAAGCCTCCTCACTCCATGAAAGTGACACATTCTGATGAGCAGACAGACTCCCAGGAACTGTTCTCGGGCCCCTGCCTTGATTGGGAAAAAATGGTTGCTCTCTCACCTGAGGAGTTTGTCGTGACCGATGCCCAACCTTTGGAAGTTCCTGGGGTACGGGTGATGAGGCTGGGGACTTCCGGCAACTGTCTCAAGAGCTTTCAGTAGGTGAGGAGGACGATGATTATGAGACACAGTTGTCTATCAGTGAGGTAGTAGTAATTGCAGTAAATCCGAGGGAGGAGCGCACAGAGGATTTGGAGGAAGAGCAGCTGGACGATGAGGTGACTGACCCCACCTGGTTTGCTAAGCCTACTGAGGACAGGTCATCAGAGGGGGAGGCAAATGCAGCACCTCCTACGCTACCTCTACCTCTCAATTAAGAAATGTGAGCAGCACGTCACCAGCAGTCGGTGTGGCGCGGCGTGGCAGCACAGCGGTGGGCAAGCGTCAGCAGGCCGTGCTGAAACTCCCCAGCCTAGGTGACAAGAGACACACGGCCCACAAACTGTTGCAGGGTCTGACAGAGCAGACCGACCTCTGGCTTTCGCCGCTGAGCCTCCAACCGGGCATGCTT
Organism: Eleutherodactylus coqui; assembly: GCA_035609135.1. Taxonomy (NCBI): domain Eukaryota; kingdom Metazoa; phylum Chordata; class Amphibia; order Anura; family Eleutherodactylidae; genus Eleutherodactylus; species Eleutherodactylus coqui. The sequence continues at coordinate 22,163,066 of CM069405.1, read as the reverse complement.
GTGTGTGACAACGGCCGTAACCTGGTGGCAGCTCTGCAGCTCGGCAGCCTCACACACGTGCCATGCCTGGCCCACGTCTTCAATTTTGTGGTTCAGCGGTTTTTGAAAAACTACCTGCACTTGTCTCACCTGCTCAGCAAGGTGTGCCACATCTGCACACATTTCCGCAAGTCCACTACGGACGCTGCCACCCTGAGGACCCTGCAACATCGGTTTAATCTGCCAGAGCACCGACTGCTGTGCGACGTGCCAGGCTGTATGAGCAGCGTAGAGCAATAGTGGAGTACTAACTCCAACATGGGCGGCGTAGTGGGAGTCAGCCTTCTCAATTCTTTACCGAGGAGTGGGCCTGGATGGCAGATATCTGCCAGGTCCTTGGAAACTTTGAGGAGTCTACCCAGATGGTGTGCGGTGATGCTGCAATCATTAGCGTCACCATTCCTCTGCTATGCCTGCTGAGAAGTTCGCTGAAAAGCATAAAGGCTGACGCTTTGCGGTCAGAACAGGAGATGGGGGAAGAGAGTATGGCTTTTGATAGTCAGAGCACTCTGATGTCTATATCTCAGAACGTTTTGGAGGAGGAAGGGGAGAAGCAGGAGGAGGGGAACAGACAGCTGGGCCCACTGCAGAGGGTACCCATGCTGCTTGCTTCCCATCTGTTCAGCGTGTTCTGAAAGTGATCCTGAAAGTGATCTTCCTAGTGAGGACAGCGATGGATTGCGTACTGGTACCCTGGCACACATGGCTGACTTCATGTTAGGCTGCCTTTCTCGTGACCCTCGCGTTAGACGCATTCTGGCCACTACGGATTACTGGGTATACACCCTTCTCGACCCACGGTATTAGAAGAACCTTTCCACTCTCATTCCCGAAGGGAAAGGGATTCGAGAGTGTTGCAATACCACAGGGCCCTGGTGGACAACATGATGGTAAACTTCCCATCTGACAGCGCTAGCGGCAGAAGGTGCAGTTCCGAGGGCGAAGTAGCAGGGGAGGTGCAGAGATCAGGCAGCATGTTCAGCGCAGACAGGACAACACTTTCCAAGGTCTTTGCAAGCTTTATGGCTCCCCAGCAAGACTGTGTCCCCACTCCCCAGTCGGAGGGAGCACTGTAAAAAGATGATGAGGGAGTACGTAGCTGATCGTACCACCGTTCTCCGTGATGCCACAGCTCTATACAACTATTGGGTGTCAAAGCTAGACACGTGGCACGAACTTGCGCTGTATGCCCTGGAGGTGCTGGCTTGCCCTGCCGCTAGCATCTTGTCAGAAAGGGTGTTTAGTGCAGCTGGAGGAATCATCCTGGACAAGCGTACCCGCTTGTCAACTGCCAGTGCTGACATGCTTACACTCTAGAGCTGAGCGAGCACCAAAATGCTCGGGTGCTCGTTACTCGGGACGAAATTATCGCGATGCTCGAGGGTTCGTTTCGAGTAACGAACCCCATTGAAGTCAATGGGCGACCCGAGCATTTTTGCATTTCGCCGATGCTCGCTAAGGTTTTCATTTGTGAAAATCTGGGCAATTCAAGAAAGTTATGGGAACGACACAGCAACGGATAGGGCAGGCGAGGGGCTACATGTTGGGCTGCATCTCAAGTTCACAGGTCCCACTATTAAGCCACAATACCGGCAAGAGTGGGCCCCCCCCTCCCAACAACTTTTACTTCTGAAAAGCCCTTATTAGCAATGGATACCTTAGCTAAGCACCACACTACCTCCAACAAAGCACAATCACTGCCTGCATGACACTCCGCTGCCACTTCTCCTGGGTTACATGCTGCCCAACCCCCCCGCACGACCCAGTGTCCACAGCGCACACAAAAGTGTCCCTGCGCAGCCTTCAGCTGCCCTCATGCCACACCACCCTCATGTCTATTTATAAGTGGTTCTGCCATAACGAGGAACCGCAGGCACACACTGCAGAGGGTTGGCACGGCTAGGCAGCGACCCTCTTTAAAAGGGGCGGGGCGATAGCCCACAATGCTGTACAGAAGCAATGAGAAATATAATCCTGTGCCACCGCCATCAGGAGCTGCACACGTGGGCATAGCAATGGGGAACCTATGTGCCACACACTATTCATTCTGTCAAGGTGTCTGCATGCCCCAGTCAGACCGCCGTTTTTAATTCATAGACACAGGCAGGTACAACTCCCTATTGTGAAGTCCCTGTGGACCCACAGCATGGGTGGGTGCCAGGAAGCCACCAGCGGTACATAAAAATATCCCATTGCATTGCCCAACACAGCTGAGGTAGTAATGTTGTGCTTAATGCAGGTGGGCTTCGGCCCGCACTGCATGCCCCAGTCTGACTGGGGTTCTTTAGAAGTGGAAACAGATGCATTTACAAGTCCCTGTGGACCGACAGCATGGGTGGCTCCCTGGAACCCACCGGCGGTACATAAAAATATCCCATTGCATTGCCCAACACAGCTGAGGTAGTAATGTCGTGCTTAATGCAGGTGGGTTTCGGCCCACACTGCATGCCCCAGTCTGACTGGGGTTCTTTAGAAGTGGAAACAGATGCATTTATAATTCCCTGTGGACCGACAGCATGGGTGGGTGCCAGGAAGCCACCGGCGGTACATAAAAAATATCCCATTGCATTGCCCAACACAGCTGAGGTAGTAATGTCGTGGTTAATGCAGGTGGGCTTCGGCCCACACTGCATGCCCCAGTCTGACTGGTAATATGTACCTTAACAGTAACCTCGATGGTGGTAATGTGGTGGTGACTGCGGACCTAGTAGCACGGTTGTATTTTGTTGGTTTTCGGAATGTGGCCAGGATTAAGTGGGCCGTGGCGGGGGGATGGTGGGGGGGGGGCTCTCTTGTTGTGTCGGTAAAGGTGAAATTCTTGGACTGCCACCAGACGAACCAATGCAAAGGCATTTGCCAAGAATGTTTTCATTGTTGGAGGAGGAGGGGGATGTTTTTGAGGCACTACGTGTCCTCTCCACGTGTCCGTGGTTATATGCACCTTAACAGTAACCGCGTCAGTGAGAAATGGCCTCGCCGCTATCATGTCTTTGGAAAGCCTCTGTTTCCACACCCCAGAGACATACCATTAGCAGCGGTATAGGCAGAGCCCAGAATTCGTAACATTTCAGCCGTAGCATTAGGACAGGCCCCACTAACATATCACTAGCAGCATTATAGGGGGAGCACAGTATTAGTTCCATTTCAGTAATAGTAGCACTCAAGACAGACCCCAGTAACAATTCCGAAGCAGCAGTATAGGAGGAGCATAGTCTAAGTTCCATTTAAGTAATAGTAGCAACCTACACAGGCCCCAGTAACAATTCCGAAGCAGCAGTATAGTGGGAGCGCAGTCTTAGTTCCATTTCAGTAGCTGCAGTATAGCCAAGGCCCAAGTTACATTTATGTAGCTAAAGTGTAGGCAAACCCCACACACCTTTCTGTACCATGAGTGCAGGCGAAGAACATAGAAATTGCTATGATTACACTGTAGGTGAGGGCCCAAAAGAATTTGTGTACCAACAGTACTAATGTACCTCAGTAAAAATTGGCCATGCCCAACCAAGATGGCAGGTGAAACCCATTAATCGCTTTGGTTAATGTGGCTTAAGTGGTAACTAGGCCTGGAGGCAGCCCAGTTTTAAGAGCATTGAAACGTATAAAAAATTTTTAGAAAAATTATATGAGTGAGCCTTGTGGCCCTAAGAAAAATTGCCCGTTCAGCGTGATTACGTGAGGTTTCAGGAGGAGGAGCAGGAGGAGGAGGAGGAATATTATACACAGATTGATGAAGCAGAAATGTCCCCGTTTTGGATGGTGAGAGAGAACTATGCTTCCATCCGCGGGTGCAGCCTATGTATTGCTTAGGTATCGCTGCTGTCCGCTGGTGGAGAAGAGAAGTCTGGGGAAATCCAGGCTTTGTTCATCTTGATGAGTGTTAGCCTGTCGGCACTGTCGGTTGACAGGCGGGTACGCTTATCTGTGATGATTCCCCCAGCCGCACTAAACACCCTCTCCGACAAGACGCTAGCCGCAGGACAAGCAAGCACCTCCAGGGCATACAGCGCGAGTTCAGGGCATACAGCGCGAGTTCAGGCCACGTGTCCAGCTTCGACACCCAGTAGTTGTAGGGGGCAGAGGCGTCACGGAGGACGGTCGTGCGATCGGCTACGTACTCCCTCACCATCCTTTTACAGTGCTCCCGCCGACTCAGCCTTGACTGGGGAGCGGTGACACAGTCTTGCTGGGGAGCCATAAAGCTGTCCAGGCCCTTAAAGACTGTTGCACTGCCTGGGCTGTACATGCTGCTCGATCTCCGCACCTCCCCTGCTACCTGGCGCTCGGAACTGCGCCTTCTGCCACTAGCGCTGTCGGATGGGAATTTTACCATCAGCTTGTCCGCCAGGGTCCTGTGGTATAGCAACACTCTCGAACCCCTTTCCTCTTCGGGAATGAGAGTGGGAAGGTTCTCCTTATAGCGTAGGTCGAGCAGTGTATACACCCAGTAAACCATAGTGGCCAGAATGCGTGTAACACGAGGGTCACGAGAAAGGCATCCTCACATGAAGTCAGCCATGTGTGCCAGGGTACCTGTACGCAACACATGGCTGTCCGCACTAGGAAGATCACTTTCAGGATCCTCCTCCTGCTCCTCCTCCTCCTCCTCAGGCCATACACGCTGAAATGATGACAGGCAAGCAGCATGGGTACCGTCAGCAGTGGGCCAAGCTGTCTCTTCCCCCTCCTCCTCATCCTCCTCATGCTCCTCCTCCTCCTCTTGAACGCGCTGAGATATAGACAGGAGGGTGCTCTGACTATCCAGCGACATACTGTCTTCCCCCGCCTCTGTTTCCGAGCGCAAAGCGGCTGCCTTTATGGTTTGCAGGGAACTTCTCAAGATGCATAGCAGAGGAATGGTGACGCTAATGATTGCAGCATCGTCGCTCACCACCTGGGTAGACTGCTCAAAGTTTTGAAGGACCTGGCAGATGTCTGCCAACCAGGCCCACTCTTCTGAAAATAATTGAGGAGGCTGACTCCCACTGCGCCGCCCATGTTGGAGTTGGTATTCCACTATAGCTCTACGCTGCTCATAGAGCCTAGCCAACATGTGGAGCGTAGAGTTCCACCGTGTGGGCACGTCGCACAGCAGTCGGTGCACTGGCAGATTAAACCAATGTTGCAGGGTGCGCAGGGTGGCAGCGTCCGTGTGGGACTTGCGGAAATGTGCGCAGAGCCGGCGCATCTTTACGAGCAGGTCTGACAAGCGTGGGTAGCTTTTCAGAAAGCGCTGAACCACCAAATTAAAGACGTGGGCCAGGCATGGCACGTGCGTGAGGCTGCCAAGCTGCAGAGCCGCCACCAGGTTACGGCCATTGTCACACACGACCATGCCCGGTTGGAGGCTCAGCGGCGCAAGCCTACGGTCGGTCTGCTCTGTCAGACCCTGCAGCAGTTCGTGGGCCGTGTGCCTCCTATCTCCTAAGCTGAGTAGTTTCAGCACGGCCTGCTGACGCTTGCTCACCGCTGTGCTGCCACGCCGCGCGACACCGACTGCTGGCGACGTCCTGCTGCTGCTGACACATCTAGATTGCGAGACAGAGGTTGAGGAGGAGGAGGAGGAGGGTGCTTTAGTGGAGGAAGCATACACCGCCGAACATACCACCACCGAGCTGGGGCTCGCAATTCTGGGGGTGGGTAGGACATGAGCGGTCCCAGGCTCTGACTCTGTCCCAGCCTCCACTAAATTCACCCAATGTGCCGTCAGGGAGATGTAGTGGCCCTGCCCGCCTGTGCTTGTCCATGTGTCCGTAGTTAAGTGGACCTTGCCACTAACTGCATTGGTGAGGGCGCGTACAATGTTGCGGGAGACGTGGTCGTGCAGGGCTGGGACGGAACATCGTGAAAAGTAGTGGCGACTGGGAACTGAGTAGCGCGTGGCCGCCACCGCCATCATAGCTTTGAAAGCCTCCGTTTCCACAACCCTATACGGCAGCATCTCAAGGCTGATAAATTTGGCTATGTGGACGGTTAACGATTGAGCGTGCGGGTGCGCGGCGGCGTACTTGCGCTTGCGCTCCAACACTTGCGCTAGCGACGGCTGGACTGTGCGGTGCGAGACATTGGTGGATGGGGCCGAGGACAGCGTAGGTGAGGGTGTGGGTGCAGGCCTGGAGACGATAGTGCCTGTGTCCTGAGAGGGGGGTTGGATCTCAGTGGCAGGTTGGGGCACAGGGGGAGAGGCAGCGGTGCAAACCGGAGGCGGTGAACGGCCTTCGTCCCACCTTGTGGGGTGCTTGGCCATCATATGTCTGCGCATGCTGGTGGTGGTGAGGCTGTTGGTGGTGGCTCCCCGGCTGATCTTGGCATGACAAAGGTTGCACACCACTGTTCGTCGGTCGTCAGGCGTCTCTGTGAAAAACTGCCAGACCTTAGAGCACCTCGGCCTCTGCAGGGTGGCATGGCGCGAGGGTGCGCTTTGGGAAACAGTTGGTGGATTATTCGGTCTGGCCCTGCCTCCACCCCTGGCCACCGCACTGCCTCTTGCAACCTGCCCTGCTGCTGCCCTTGCCTGCCCCTCTGAAGACCTGTCCTGAGTAGGCGTTGCACACCAGGTGGGGTCAGTCACCTCATCGTCCTGCTGCTCTTCCTCCGAATCCTCTGTGCGCTCCTCCCTCGGACTTACTGCCCTTACTACTACCTCACTGCAAGACAACTGTGTCTCATCGTCATCGTCCTCCTCACCCACTGAAAGGTCTTGAGACAGTTGCCGGAAGTCCCCAGCCTCATCCCCCGGACCCCGGGAACTTTCCAATGGTTGTGCATCAGTGACGATAAACTCCTCTGGCGGGAGAGGAACCACTGCTGCCCAATCTGAGCAGGGGCCCGAGAACAGTTCCTGGGAGTCTTCCCGCTCCTGAGCATGTGTCATTGTAGTGGAGTGAGGAGGCTGGGAGGAAGGAGGAGCAGCAGACAGAGGATTCTGATTTGCAGCACTGGATGGCGCAGAACTCTGGGTGGATGATAGCTTGCTCGAAGCACTTTCTGCCATCCACGACAGGACCTGCTCACACTGCTCATTTTCTAATAAAGGTCTCCCGCGTGGACCCATTAATTGGGCGATGAATGTGGGGACGCCAGAAACGTGCCTCTCTCCTAATCGCGCAGCAGTCGGCTGCGACACACCTGGATCAGGAGCTCAGCCTGTGCCCACACCCTCACTTGGGCCTACGCGTCCTCGGCCGCGTCCACGTCCTCTAGGCCTACCCCTACCCCTCAGCATGCTGTATTACCAGTGATTTCCCATGCAGGAAAAAAATTGGCGCAAGCCTGCAGCCAAAATAGAATTTTTTCCCTTGTTTTTCAAAGGACAAGCTACACTGCGTGTATTCAATGAATACTACTAAGTTTAATAACTGTGTTGTGGCCCTGCAAATGTGTCAGAGAACTGCAGTGATGCAAAGTTATTCGCTACAGCAGATCGGGGATTTCCCATGCAGAAAAAAAAATTGGCGCAAGCCTGCAGCCAAAATAGAATTTTTTCCCTTGTTTTTCAAAGGACAAGCCACACTGCGTATATTCAATGAATACTACTAAGTTTAATAACTGTGTTGTGGCCCTGCAAATGTGTCAGAGAACTGCAGTGATGCAAAGTTATTCGCTACAGCAGATCAGGGATTTCCCATGCAGGAAAAAAATTGTCGCAAGCCTGCAGCCAAAATAGAATTTTTTCCCTTGTTTTTCAAAGGACAAGCCACACTGCGTGTATTCAATGAATACTACTAAGTTTAATAACTGTGTTGTGGCCCTGCAAATGTGTCAGAGAACTGCAGTGATGCAAAGTTATTCGCTACAGCAGATCAGGGATTTCCCATGCAGGAAAAAAATTGTCGCAAGCCTGCAGTAAAACGTAGCTGGCTGCGTCTGATTTTTTTTAACGTTCTGCACGCAGCACACACGTACCCAGAGCCCTGAGGACTGTCAGAGGCAGGCAAAATAGAATTTTTTGCCTTGTTTTTCAAAGGACAAGCCACACTGCGTCTATTCAATGAATAATGTATGTCTTCTGGCCCTGCTTACACAATTCTATCCCTGTAGTATTAATGCCGGGTGCAATGGTCTGCACAGCCGGTTTTGAGAAAAAAAAAAAGCAACACTGCTAACAGCAGCCTGGACAGTACTGCACACGGATAGATGTGGCCCTAGAAAGGACCGTTGGGGTTCTTGAAGCCTACACTCACTGCTAACACTCTCCCTGCCTAACCACCACTTCTGTCCCTATTGCAGGGCGCAATGCTCTGCAGATCCAATTTTGAAAAAAAAAAAAAAATACAGTGCTAACACAGTGCTGCACACTATTAGATGTGGCCCTGAGAAGGACCGTTGGGGTTCTTGAAGCCTACACTAACTCCTAACGCTCTCCCTATAGCAGCTCCACCGATATAGCACTTTCCCTCAGCTAACTCACAAGGCATCTGAGCCGAGCCGCGGGAGGGGCCGATTTTTATACTCGGGTGACATCAGATCTCCCCAACCACTCACAGCAGGGGTGTGGTATAGGGCTTGAACCTCACAGGGGGGAGTTGTAATGCCTTCCCTGTCTTTCAATTGGCCAGAAAAGCGCGCTAACGTCTCAGAGAGGAAACTGAAAGTAACCGGAACATCGCGTGGTACTCGTTACGAGTAACGAGCATCCCGAACACGCTAATATTCGTCCGAGCATCAAGCTCGGACGAGTACGTTCGCTCATCTCTATTACACTCATAATGATGAACAAAACCTGGATTTCCCCAGACTTCTCTTCTCCACCAGCGGAGAGCAGCAGAACCTAAAGATTCTTTTCACTGCAACCACAGATAAAAGCACTCTTCTCTATCAACGGGAAAACGGGGCATTTCTTTTTGTCAATCTGTCTCTGACATTAGTCCTCCTCCTGCTACTCCTCCTCCAGAAACAACATGTCATAGCTCTGAACGGCCAATTTTTCTGTGGCCCAGAAGGCTCATCTACCAATGTTTTTACAATTTTTCTAAGTTTCAAAAGAATTGATACTTAAACATGAACCTATTTTTTCAACAGGGCTGCCTACAGGCTCTGTTACAAATTTAGCAACAGTGAGCTGTATCTTTCAAAAAATATTTTTGGGTTTCACCTGCCCTCTCGGTTGATACATTTTTCAGAGGTAAACTTGTACTCTTGGTACACTTATTTTTCGGACCCACGCCTACTCTCTTATCCAACTAATTTTTTCGGTCTTCGCCTACGCTCATGGTACCCCAATGTTTCAGAGGTTGGCCTATACTATTACTACAGAAATTTTACTGGGGTCTGCCTGCCTATACTTCTGCTACAAGAAAGTTACAGGGTTCTGCCTAAAATGCTGCCACTTAAATGTTACAGTGGTCTGCCTATACTGCTGCCACTTAAATGTTACAGGGGTCTGCCAATACTTCTGCGACATAAATGTTACAGGGGTCTGCCTATACTGCTGCGAAAAGCATGTTACTAGGGTCTGCCTGTATTGCTGCCACGTAAATTTTACAGGGGTTTGCCTATACTGCTGCCACAAGGATGTTACTGGGGTCTGCCTAGACTGCTGCCACTTAAATGTTACAGTGGTCTGCCTATACTGTTTCCACTTAAATGTTACAGGGGTCTGCCCATACTGCTGCCACAAGGATGTTACTGGAGTCTCCCTATACTTCTGCTACGCAAATGTTACTGGGATCTGTCTATACTGTTACTAAAGAAATGTTACAGGGGTCTGCGAATACTTCTGCTGCAAAAATGATACTGTGGTCTGCCTATGCTTCTGGTACATAAATGTTACAAGGGTTTGCTTATACTGCTGCGACAGAAATGTTACTGGGGTCTGTTTTTACTTCTGCTACAAAAAGGGTACAGGGGTCTGCCTATGCTTCTGCTACATAAATGTTACAGGGGTCTGCTTATACTGCAGCTACACAATTGTTACAGGGGTCTGTCTGTACTGCTGCTACAGAAATGTTACAGGGGTCTGCTTATACTGCAGCTACACAAATGTTACAGGGGTCTGTCTGTACTGCTGCTACAGAAATGTTACAGGGGTCTGCCTATACTGCTGCTACATAAATGTTACTAGGGGGTCTGCGTATAGTTCTGCTACTAAAATGTTACTGGGGTCTGCCTATACTTCTGCTACATAAATGTTACTGGGATCTGTCTATACTGTTACTACAGAAATGTTACTGGGATCTGCGTATACTTCTGCTACAAAAATGGTACTTGGGTCCGCCTATGCTTCTGCTACATAAATGTTACAGGGGTCTGCTTATACTGCTGCTACAGAAATGTTACAGCGGTCTGCCTATACTGCTGCTACATAAATGTTACTGGGGTCTGCCTATACTGTTACTACAGAAATGTTACTCAGTTCTGTCTACACTGTTACTACAGAAATGGTACTCAGCTCTGTCTATACTGTTACTACAGAAATGTTACAGAGGTCTGCGTATACTTCTGCAACGTAAATGTTAGAGCTGTCTGCCAATACTTCTGCTACAGAAATGCTACAGGGGTCTGCCTATACTGCTGCCACAAGGATGTTACTGGGATCTACCTATACTTCTGCTACAGAAATGCTACAGGGGTCTGCCTATACTGCTGCCACAAGGATGTTACTGGGGTCTGCCTATACTGCTGCCACATAAATGTTACAGGGTCTGCCCATATTTCTGCCACGTAAATGTTACAGGGGTCTGCCCATACTGCTGCCACATAAATGTTACAGGGGTCTGCCCATACTGCTGCCACATAAATGTTACAGGGGTCTGCCCATACTGCTGCCACAAGGATTTTACTCGGGTCTGCCTATACGTCTGCTACAGAAATGTTACTGGGATCTGTCTATACTGTTACTACAGAAATGTTACAGGGATCTGCGTATACTTCTGCTACAAAAATGGTACTGGGGTCCGCCTATGCTTCTGCTACATAAATGTTACAGGGGTCTGCTTTACTGCTGCTACAGAAATGTTACAGGGGTCTGCCTATACTGCTGCCACGTAAATGTTACAGGGGTCTGCCTATACTGCTGCTAAATAAATGTTACTGGGGTCTGCCTATACTGTTACTACAGAAATGTTACTCAGCTCTGTCTATACTGTTACTACAGAAATGTTACAGAGGTCTGCGTATACTTCTGCAACGTTAATGTTAGAGCTGTCTGCCAATACTTCTGCTACAGAAATGCTACAGGGGTCTGCCTATACTGCTGCCACAAGGATGTTACTGGGGTCTACCTATACTTCTGCTACGGATATGCTACAGGGGTCTGCCTATACTGCTGCCACAAGGATGTTACTGGGGTCTGCCTATACTGCTGCCACTTAAATGTTACAGGGTCTGCCTATACTTCTGCCACGTAAATGTTACAGGGGTCTGCCCATACTGCTGCCACATAAATGTTAAAGGGGTCTGCCAATACTGCTGCCACAAGGATGTTACTGGGGTCTGCCTATACTTCTGCTACTGAAATGTTACTGGGATCTGTCTATACTGTTACTACAGAAATGTTACAGGGGTCTGCAAATACTTCTGCTGCAAAAATGGTACTGTGGTCTGCCTATGCTTCTGGTACATAAATGTTACAAGGGTCTGCTTATACTGCTGCGACAGAAATGTTACTGGGGTCTGTTTTTACTTCTACAGAAATGGTACTGGGGTTTGACTATACTGCTGCTACAAACAGGGTACAGGGGTCTGCCTATGCTTCTGCTACATAAATGTTACAGGGGTCTGCTTATACTGCTGCTACATAAATATTACTGGGGTCTGCTTATACTGCAGCTACACAAATGTAATAGGGGTGTGTCTGTACTGCTGCTACAGAAATGTTATAGGGGTCTGCCAATACTGCTGCTACATAAATGTTACTAGGGGGTCTGCGTTTACTTCTGCTACTAAAATGTTACTGGGGTCTGCCTATACTTCTGCTATATAAATGTTACTGGAATCTGTCTATACTGTTACTACAGAAATGTTACAGGGATCTGCGTATACTTCTGCTACAAAAATGGTACTGGGGTCTGCCTATGCTTCTGCTACATAAATGTTACAGGGGTCTGCTTATACTACTGCTACAGAAATGTTACAGGGGTCTGCCTATACTGCTGCCACGTAAATGTTACAGGGGTCTGCCTATACTGCTGCTACATAAATGTTACTGGGGTCTGCCTATACTGTTACTACAGAAATGTTACTCAGCTCTGTCTATACTGTTACTACAGAAATGTTACAGGGGCCTGCGTATACTTCTGCAACGTAAATGTTAGAGCTGTCTGCCTATACTTCTGCTACAGAAATGCTACAGGGGTCTGCCTATACTGCTGCCACAAGGATGTTACTGGGGTCTACCTATACTTCTGCTACAGAAATGCTACAGGGGTCTGTCTATACTGCTACCACAATTATGTTACTGGGGTCTACCTATACTGCTGCCACTTAAATGTTACAGGGTCTGCCCATATTTCTGCCACGTAAATGTTACAGGGGTCTGCCCATACTGCTGCCACATAAATGTTACTGGGGTCTGCCTATACTATTACTAATGAAATGTTACTCGGCTCTGTCAATATTGTTACTACAGAAATGGTACAGGGTTCTGCGTATACTTCTGCCACGTAAATGCTACAGGGGTCTGCCTATACTGCTGCCACAAGGATGTTAATGGCGTCTGCCTATACTGTTTCCACTTAAATGTTACAGGGGTCTGCCCATACTGCTGCCACAAGGATGTTACTGGAGTCTCCCTATACTTCTGCTACGTAAATGTTACTGGGATCTGTCTATACTGTTACTACAGAAATGTTACAGGGGTCTGCGAATACTTCTGCTGCAAAAATGATACTGTGGTCTGCCTATGCTTCTGGTACATAAATGTTACAAGGGTCTGCTTATACTGCTGCGACAGAAATTTTACTGGGGTCTGTTTTTACTTCTACAGAAATGGTACTGGGGTCTGCCTATACTGCTGCTACAAAAAGGGTACAGGGGTCTGCCTATGCTTCTGCTACATAAATGTTACAGGGGTCTGCTTATACTGCTGCTACATAAATGTTACTGGGGTCTGCTTATACTGCAGCTACACAAATGTTACAGGGGGTCTGCGTATACTTCTGCTACTAAAATGTTACTGGGGTCTGCCTATACTTCTGCTACATAAATGTTACTGGGATCTGTCTATACTGTTACTACAGAAATGTTACAGGGATCTGCGTATACTTCTGCTACAAAAATGGTACTTGGGTCCGCCTATGCTTCTGCTACATAAATGTTACAGGGGTCTGCTTATACTGTTGCTACAGAAATGTTACAGCGGTCTGCCTATACTGCTGCTACATAAATGTTACAGGGGTCTGCCTATACTGTTACTACAGAAATGTTACTCAGCTCTGTCTATACTGTTACTACAGAAATGTTACTCAGCTCTGTCTATACTGTTTCTACAGAAATGTTACAGGGGTCTGCGTATACTTCTGCAACGTAAATGTTAGAGCTGTCTGCCAATACTTCTGCTACAGAAATGCTACAGGGGTCTGCCTATACTGCTGCCACAAGGATGTTACTGGGGTCTACCTGTACTTCTGCTACAGAAATGCTACAGGGGTCTGCCTATACTGCTGCCACAAGGATGTTACTGGGGTCTGCCTATACTGCTGCCACTTAAATGTTACAGGGTCTGCCCATATTTCTGCCACGTAAATGTTACAGGGGTCTGCCCATACTGCTGCCACATAAATGTTACAGGGGTCTGCCCATACTGCTGCCACATAAATGTTACAGGCGTCTGCCCATACTGCTGCCACAAGGATTTTACTCGGGTCTGCCTATACTTCTGCTACAGAAATGTTACTGGGATCTGTCTATACTGTTACTACAGAAATGTTACAGGGATCTGCGTATACTTCTGCTACAAAAATGGTACTGGGGTCCGCCTATGCTTCTGCTACATAAATGTTACAGGGGTCTGCCTATACTGCTGCCACGTAAATGTTACAGGGGTCTGCCTATACTGCTGCTACACAAATGTTACTGGGGTCTGCCTATACTGTTACTACAGATATGTTACTCAGCTCTGTCTATACTGTTACTACAGAAATGTTACAGGGGCCTGCGTATACTTCTGCAACGTAAATGTTAGAGCTGTCTGCCTATACTTCTGCTACAGAAATGCTACAGGGGTCTGCCTATACTGCTGCCACAAGGATGTTACTGGGGTCTACCTATACTTCTGCTACGGATATGCTACAGGGGTCTGCCTATACTGCTGCCACAAGGATGTTACTGGGGTCTGCCTATACTGCTGCCACTTAAATGTTACAGGGTCTGCCCATACTTCTGCCACGTAAATGTTACAGGGGTCTGCCCATACTGCTGCCACATAAATGTTACAGGGGTCTGCCCATACTGCTGCCACAAGGATGTTACTTGGGTCTGCCTATACTTCTGCTACTGAAATGTTACTGGGATCTGTATATAATGTTACTAGAGAAATGTTACAGGGGTCTGCAAATACTTCTGCTGCAAAAATGGTACTGTGGTCTGCCTATGCTTCTGGTACATAAATGTTACAAGGGTCTGCTTATACTGCTGCGACAGAAATGGTACAGGGGTCTGACTATACTGCTGCTACAAACAGGGTACAGGGGTCTGCCTATGCTTCTGCTACATAAATGTTACTGGGGTCTGCTTATACTGCTGCTACATAAATATTACTGGGGTCTGCTTATACTGCAGCTACACAAATGTTATAGGGGTCTGTCTGTACTGCTGCTACAGAAATGTTATAGGGGTCTGCCAATACTGCTGCTACATAAATGTTACTAGGGGGTCTGCGTATACTTCTGCTACTAAAATGTTACTGGGGTCTGCCTATACTTCTGCTACATAAATGTTACTGGAATCTGTCTATACTGTTACTACAGAAATGTTACAGGGATCTGCGTATACTTCTGCTACAAAAATGGTACTGGGGTCTGCCTATTCTTCTGCTACATAAATGTTACAGGGGTCTGCTTATACTACTGCTACAGAAATGTTACAGGGGTCTGCCTATACTGCTGCCACGTAAATGTTACAGGGGTCTGCCTATACTGCTGCTACATAAATGTTACTGGTATGAGGGTTAAAATTCTATGTACATCACCAATCGGGCCCACCGCACTCGCCCCGTTGCCGGCCGTAAGAATAGACACCACACAGAGGTCTGGTATAGTTTCTCACACGGGACATGGCTCTCAGCTGACGTCGACGTGCTTTATTACAGATTACATGAGATCTTATACCCTTTGTCCCCTCACCCAGGGGGTGATGGGCTCATAACCATATATGGGAAGTCCGGATTTGCAGACTGAGACAGTGAAAATCATATAACAGTCATTATCTTGATACTGGCGCCTCTGGCTTACGTACAGAAAATCACGTATTCAATTAACTCCAGTACAAAGAATCACCCACTCAATTCTAAGAAGTCCGGCCTAAGACAGTGAAAATTATGTACATGGTTGAACATCTTGATATCTTGTTTCTGGGAAAACGGCCAAGTACACGCGGCCTTGTCTCTGGTTCCGTATCTTCTCTGAATTTCTAGAATATCTGATGTAAGGCGACATATAAGTTTTTTTTCATTTGGAATTGAATAAAACTTGCATATAGGTATAAAAACATAAAAAACACATATGGCAATATATATATATACCCTCACAAACCCCCCTAAAAAACTTAATATGGAGATCAAGCATCAGACTTTGCACTGTTCCTCGGTCGTCTCTCCCTTGCGTCAGGGTTTCTCCACTGCCCGTAAGTCCCTACTCTTAAAAGGGAGGGATCCCTACCTAACATCAGAAGGAAGCCATGGATTCCCTGAGCTTATTTCCGGGCCTCCATACCCTCTCTCTGTACAAGTTAACACCCCACAGGGTGTGCCCTCGCCGGAACCTAAGGTCTTCTGCACTTTCCCTAGGCAAATGGGAAGTCCACTGACAGTCCATCTTATGAGACTGAGGCAGACACAGTACTAGTCCATCTCTCCATTCTTCTGGTAACATATCTGGTTGGCATTATCGGAACTGGCTCTTCATCTTTTTCAAACAAGGGAAACGCTGGTGTCATATTATGCAGTCCCTTACTCATACTCTTTTTGATCAAAGGGATAATACACATACAGGAAATTACATACCCCACCTCTTTCTGCTAAAACCATATCCAGGGCCACTCTAGGGCCATGGATGCAGTGGGCCCTAACTGGTCAATTAACCCTTGCAAAGCATCTCTGGTGTAGTTTACAAACCTCTGCTGATTGTAATAGATATAATTCATCCAATCTACATTATTATTAACAGTGACAATAGCAAATAAGGACTCAAAACCTGCTTTAACCTGATCTCTAGAATTAAATTAATCTCGCACCCCCCTTGGCACTCCTATTGTATCTATGTGTACATGTGGATTAAAGTTACCACCTGGAGTGTCAACGTCTCTCTTAGCACGATGCGGTGTTGGATTCTCACCCTCAGTGTAGGCTTCATATTGCACATTTGATTGTATTAATTTGTTCTGAAACAGGGGGCTAGTGTACAGTAGTCAAAGGGGTGTGTTAGGGGAATTGTACCACATTATAGCATGTAAAGAATATGCAGGATCATTAGTTCTTTCAGTGCGAAGTGTGGATCCAAATGGGCTTTCCTTCGAGCTTGACTGTAGTTGGGGTGGTGAACAACATCTGGTAGGGACATTCAAACCGGGTTTCTCTCTCAAACTTTTTCGCATAGACCCTGTCACCTGGTTTCAGATTGTGACACTCATCTGTAGGACCTGGGAGAAAAGCAGAGACTACAGAATACATTATTGACAATTCCTTGGAGAGGCTCATGACAAAATTAACAAGAAAATCATTCCCCAAACTCGGCCACTGTGGCATGTACCCTCCTAAGAAAAATAAAAACTAATGAAAGACACTCAATTCAAAATTTTACCTTCTTCATTGCCTTTTGTATCTACTTTCCCCCTACTCCGCGGATGGTAGGGTGTGTGAAAAACCTGGAATATACCCAAAACAGACATGATGTGTTGCATTATTTCACCTGTGAAGTGTGTACCTTTGTTTGACTCAATCACCTCCGGTACCCCGTATCTGCGGATTACCTCATTCATGAGCTTCTGTGCGGTTACCTGCTTATTTACTTTGGTAACAGGGTAGGTCTCCAACCTGAAAACATTAACAACAACAAGCACATATTCATGCTTCCCAACAAGTGGTAGCTGAGTGTAGCCAATTTGCAATCCCTGAAATGGGTAGAGTGGTCTAGGCAAGTGTGATGTGGCAAATTTACTTCTGCCCTGTTGCTTTACGGCAAAGATCATGCAAAATTGGACAAATGATGCAGCAGCTACAGAAAACGCAAGAGCCACCCGTCCTCGTTCAAGCATCGACATCATTGCTGCTTTGAGAGGTGCGTCTTTTCGTGCGTCAGCTGGGCCATTATGAGGCACAGGGACTATGGTAAGCAAGTTCTGTTGACTGTTCACCATACGCCGTCCCTTTTTAGTCCATTTTTCCTTTTCTTCCTTGCTGGCTTGTAACTGTAAAGTCATTAGCATATCAAAGTCCAATGTTTTTATCAAAGTCCAAGTTCAAATCAAAGTCCAAAATTATTGTTAAATTCT
The DNA here is from genome assembly GCA_035609135.1 of Eleutherodactylus coqui. Lineage (NCBI taxonomy): Eukaryota > Metazoa > Chordata > Amphibia > Anura > Eleutherodactylidae > Eleutherodactylus > Eleutherodactylus coqui. The sequence continues at coordinate 22,145,384 of CM069405.1, read as the reverse complement.
TCTTTTCTTCTTTCTTCCACGGCTTGAGGGCCGCTGCTTTTGCTGTTTGGTCTGTGATGGCGTTGCCTCTTGCTTCTCTGGTGTAGGAATTGGTGTGAGCTTTCCACCTTGTCAGGTAGAAGTAGGGTCTCCATGAGACTGCACCATTGCATCATTCTTAATTGGCTGTCCTGCTGAGGTAAAAAACTGTCTGGCCTTCCATGTTGGGCCGTAATCATGAGCTATGCCAAACGCATACCGGGAGTCAGTGTAAATGTTTGCCGTCTTACCTTCCTCCACTCTACACGCCTCAGTGAGTGCTTTTAGTTCCGCTTCTTGTACTGCGACATGCGGAGACATTCTGCTTTTTAGGACATCTTGTTGTGTAACCACTGTATATCCAGTGTGGAGTCGTCAATCACCCTGGGTACCATCTATGAAAAACAACTCAAAATATGCATTATTAACAAGGGCTTTCAGTAACTTTTTAAAACTTAAATTTTCTTGTTGCATCAATGCTAGACAATCAGGCTGGTATTCTATTTGAAAAAGATCAGAATCTTGTTGCAAAAAATTTAAAAATGGCTTGCAAAAAAATTTAAAAATGGCTGACTTGCAATACCTAAAATGGCTGACTTGCAATACCTAGATCACCTATGCCTTCTCCTCCCCCCCTTTGAAACAGGGTACTCAATTGGAACAATAGTAGCCGGTTTAAGTTATTACAACATTGTAAAAAGATTTGATGGATGCAGATAAGGCCTGTAAGATGTTAGCATGTATAACAGAAACATGAGTTACATCGGGGAAGAATAATCTACAAAACATCTATTAATATTTGAAATGTGATATCCCTTTAAGTGAATTCATTATTAGTCTGTTCCTGCCTGCAATGGAATGTATTCTGCAGAGAAAAAAAACAAAACAAAAACGTTTACTAGCTGCTCAAAATTCTCACCCCTCCCTTGTGGACAAGAGGGATGAAACATTACTACGCACTATTACATCATCTAGCTCCACCCCTTCGATATTGGCACATTGCGTCCGTCTTCTCAACTTAATTTCAGCTTAACCGTCCAAGCATCCACATCTCAACCAAGCAAAGTCCCATGCATGGGGAGGACTTTTATCCCCAGTCAATTATCCACATCACACATTCCACCACAGCTCGAACACGGGTCACTAACTCTCATCCATCCATGCTCTCAAGTCTGCTCCGTCACCCCCCTTGAAGGTGTACCAGTACACACAGATGCACAGACAAAAAAAGTTTGACAAACATACATCATCAGCTGAAAAACACGAGGTGAGTGCTATAATTTTATAAAGTACATAATTCTATTGAGATGAGATTGTGAATGAGCGCTATCTTTGACAAATTATGTGAAAAAGTTTGCTGAGTGACTGAAATATTCTATATTTCTTATCTACTGAAGCTATTATATGCTGTATTAAACGCTGAAGAAGTGTTTTAGTTTCTGTGACCCTGAATTTGGAGTGAATTCTGAAAGCCCCCACCTTTTTAAAACATGTCTTATCTCTCCGCGAATATGAAACACAGACTGAATAAGTTTTAGCTTAAACTATTGAAAAAACATTTGAACTCATAATTAACACATATGCTGGGACCTTGCAACATTCATTTTCAACCCCTGTATAAGTAAGAATATAACTTAGAAATTACTATATTTCCCTGCCTACTAAGACAGTATAACTAATTAAATTCATTTCAATTCATTGTAAGCAAGCCAAAATATTAACCAAGGTTGTTATTGCATTTTCTCTCTCGCTGTTATCTTCCTGACCTTGGAGACTAAACACAAGCTCGCAGCTACATGTCAACAAGCCTTCTCCCCTAAAAGCAAGTTGTTAACTATTTGCACTTACAGTATATACATATATATATATACACACACACACATATATATCTATATCTATTATCTATCTTGTATTATACACATTTCCATCTCTCTTTACCAACAAATCACGTGCATTGTAACTTACTTATCGACTTTGCCTGCTCCCCTTATTTCTCTCCCCTACCTAACTGCCAATATAACTTTCAATAGACACTCTCCTGACGCCCTCTTGATCACTTACTGTACTTTTCAACATTTCACTTACGGATACTTTCTTAAACAAATAATGTGTACATACGTAACTTACTCTGACTATCTATCTCTCTCTCTCTCCTGCACTTTCTAGCAAACCTTGGTCTTCCAAGGCACCTCTTGGTCCTAAAGACCTCCTCCCAGATACCATTTTGTAATCTGCCGTGCGGGTCAGTGTCACACATTTTCATTAGAGTTTTCTTACATTTTACAGATTCATTCACACGGCGGCAGCCCTTGAGGGGCTCTATCTTCTTTAATAAGATCTTACGCATATTACAACAACAAAAATAACACGCTCCATAGAATGCATCCCTCTTAATTCTCAAATTGTCAGCCCCTTATATACCGGCAGACAACCGAGGGTCCCTTCTCCTTATGGAACCAGCCCCATAAAAATGCATCTCTCTGAAATCAAATCGTTAGCCCCATATATAAGGCAAAACAACCGAGAGTCCCTATTTCTATGAAGCCTTATCTCACAAAATGCATCCCTCTCTGCTAAACCATTAACAACTAACTAAACTAAACTGAGGGTCCCTTCTCTTGTGAGATTAAATGAAAAGTAAGAGAAAAAAAACTCTGCAGATACAACAAACAATCTCCACTATCGCTAAAACGCTACGGACTTCAAAGTACAAATAAACTACAGACTAATTTCCGGGTGAGCCATTGGTGCGCACATCACGGTCAGTGGTCCATGACGGCAAACCCGGAGCCCACACGAGTAACCGTGTAGAACTCTTAACCCAACCCGTCCGGTCACAAACCACAGATAGTCAGTCCTGCTGCAAGACTCTCAGCGTAAAACACAACATAAATATATGTTTGTCTTACCTGGAGTTCTAAGTGAGTTGATCAGGCTCGGTTTGCAGCAGGACGGTTTCTCAGTGGCGTGGATCCGGGTGAACTGCGCTGTAAGCTCCGATTTTACCGCCCCAGTTGGTTGCGCCATTTACGAGGGTTAAAATTCTAAGTACAGCACCAATCGGGCCCACCCCACTCGCCCCGTTGCCGGCCGTAAGAATAGACACCACACAGAGGTCTGGTATAGTTTCTCACACGGGACATGGCTCTCAGCTGTGCCCACGTCGACGTGCTTTATTACAGATTACATGAGATCTTATACCCTTTGTCCCCTCACCCAGGGGGTGATGGGCTCATAACCATATATGGGAAGTCCGGATTTGCGGACTGAGACAGTGAAAATCATATAACAGTCATTATCTTGATACTGGCGCCTCTGGCTTACGTACAGAAAATCACGTATTCAATTAACTCCAGTACAAAGAATCACCCACTCAATTCTAAGAAGTCCGGCCTAAGACAGTGAAAATTATGTACATGGTTGAACATCTTGATATCTTGTTTCTGGGGAAACGGCCAAGTACACGCGGCCTTGTCTCTGGTTCCGTATCTTCTCTGAATTTCTAGAATATCTGATGTAAGGCGACATATAAGTTTTTTTTCATTTGGAATTGAATAAAACTTGCATATAGGTATAAAAGCATAAAAAACACATATGGCAATATATATATATACCCTCACACTGGGGTCTGCCTATACTGTTACTACAGAAATGTTACTCAGCTCTGTCTATACTGTTACTACAGAAATGTTACAGGGGCCTGCGTATACTTCTGCAACGTAAATGTTAGAGCTGTCTGCCTATACTTCTGCTACAGAAATGCTACAGGGGTCTGCCTATACTGCTGCCGCAAGGATGTTACTGGGGTCTGCCTATACTGCTGCCACTTAAATGTTACAGGGTCTACCCATACTTCTGCCACGTAAATGTTACAGGGGTCTGCCCATACTGCTGCCACATAAATGTTACAGGGGTCTGCCCATACTGCTGCCACATAAATGTTACAGGGGTCTGCCCATACTGCTGCCACAAGGATGTTACTTGAGTCTGCCTATATTGCTGCTACAGAAATGTTACAGGAGTCTGCCTATACTGCTGCTACAGAAAAAAAATGTTACAGGGGTCTGACAATACTGCTGCTACAGAAATGTTACAGGGGTCTGCCTATACGGCTGCTACATAGATGTTACTGGGGTCTGCCTATACTGTTACTACAGAAATGTTACTCGGCTCTGTCTATGCTGTTACTAGAGAAATGTTACAGGGGTCTGCGTATACTTTTGCCACGTAAATGTTACAGCTGTCTGTTTATTTTTCTGCTACAGAAATGCTACAGGGGTCTGCCTATGCTGCTGCCACATGGATGTTACTGGGGTCTGCCTATACTTCTGCTACAGAAATGCTACAGGGTTCTGCCTATACTGCTGCCACAAGGATGTTACTGGGGTCTGCCTATACTGCTGCCACTTAAATGTTACAGGGGTCTGCCTATACTGCTGCCACAAGGATGTTACTGGGGTCTGCCTATACTTCTGCTACAGAAATGTTACTGGGATCTGTCTATACTATTACTACAGAAATGTTACAGCGGTCTGCGTATATTCTGCTACAAAAATGGTACTGGGGTCTGCCCATGCTTCTGCTGCATAAATGTTACAAGGGTCTGCTTATACTGCTGCAACAGAATTGTTACTGGGGTCTGCCTTTACTTCTGCAGAAATGGTACTGGGGTCTGCCTATACTGCTGCTACAAAAATGGTACTGGGGTCTGCCTATGCTTCTGCTACATAAATGTTTCAGGGGTCTGCTTATACTGCTGCTACATAAATGTTACTGGGGTCTGCCTATACTGCTGCTACATAAATGTTACTGGGGTCTGCTTATACTGCTGCTACACAAATGTTACAGGGGTCTGTCTATACTGCTGCTACAGAAATGTTACAGGGGTCTGCCAATAATGCTGCTACATAAATGTTACTAGGGGGTCTGCGTATACTTCTGCGACTAAAATGTTACTGGGGTCTGCCTATACTTCTGGCATGTAAATGTTACAGGGATCTGCCTATACTTCTGCTAATGAAATGTTACTGGGCTCTGTCTATACTGTTACTACAGAAATGTAACTGGGGTCTCCCTAGACTTCTGCAACATAACTGTTACTGGGTCAGCTTATACCTTTGCTACAGGAATATTACAGTGGTCTGTGTATACTATGGGTGCACTACGCCTTACCGTCTTTGTGTTCTACCTATGTGGCCCCCCAAAAAACCCAGACTGACTAGGTCATGGATTGTGGGCTGAGGCCAACATGTATTTTCTCTCACGTTACCACAGCTATCCGGGGCACTGCAATGGGATTTCTTTATGTACCGTCTGTGGGTTCCTGGGACCCACCCATGCTGTGGGTGCACACACACTTCCCATGGTGCTGTTGTACCTGCCTGGCACTATAAAAAAAAAAAACTGACTAGGGCATGGAGTGTGGGCCGAAGCCAACATGTATTTTCTCTCATGTTACCACAGCTATCCGGGGCACTGCAATGGGATTTCTTTATGTACCGTCTGTGGGTTCCTGGGACCCACCCATGCTGTGGGTGCACACAAACTTCCCATGGCGCTGTTGTACCTGCCTGGCACCAAAAAAACCCCAAAAACCCAGACTGACTAGGGCATGGATTCTGGGCCAAGTCCAACATGTATTTTCTCTCGTGCTACCACAGCTATCTGGGGTACTGCATTGGGACAAACAAGAGAAGCGATACAGCGCTAACGAGACGTTCACAGCTACGATAGCATCGGAGTCCGCTCTATGCCCGCGATTGCTGAGGGTTTATGTAGAGGCCTATGTCCTCGGCGCAGTGAAAGTCTGCCATGTTTGGGCACTCTGATTTTCTTTATGTGTACTGTCTTTAAGTTCCTTGGACCCACCCATGCTGTGGGTGCACACAGACTTCCCATAGAGGTGTTTTTTCCTGTCTGTCCCCAAAACACTGACAGACTTGGGAAGGGTGCAGAGTGCAGATGGTTTACCCCTTGCGTTGTCGATGAGGTATCTAACACCCAAACAGAATGAGTAGTGTGTGAACACATAGATTCCCCATTGCTATGTCACTTGCAGCACCTTGGGCCACACAAGGTGTTTTCAGGGACAGAGGCTGACCCAGGGCCCGCTCACATGCTTCTCACACAGAGTATTGCTACATTGTGGGGATGTGTAGAAGTGCTGGGCTGGCACCTGAGTCCCGTTTATGACCACATTTACAGCTCCTGACGGAGGTGGCACAGGATTGGAATGAAGATCGAATGTCAATTTCTCATTGATTCTCAACTGCATTGTGGGCATCACCCATCCCCCTTTTAGATAGGGTCGCTACCTGGCCCTGCCAACCCTCTGCAGTGTGTGCCCCCAGGTCCTCCTCATGGCAGACACACTTATAAATAGACATGAGGGTGGTGTGGCTATGAAGCGAGCATGTGGCATGAGGGCAACTGAAGGCTGCACAGGGACACTTTTGTGTGCCCTGTGGACGCAGGGTCGTGCGGGGTGTTGGGCAGCATGTAACCCTGGAGAGGAGGCAGCGGTGTGACCCGCAGGCAGTGATTATGCTTGGTTGGAGGTAGTGCGGTGCTTAGCCAAGGTGTGCCCTGCCAATGAGAGTTTGTCCAAAGTAAAAATTGTTGGGGGGGCGGGGCACACTCTTGCCGCTATTGTGGCTTAATAGTTAGACCTGGGAGCCTGAGATGCAGCCCTGCATGTTGCCCCTCGCCTGCCTTATCCGTTTCTGTGGCGTTTCCACCACTTTCTGAGGTTTTCCAGCATCACGGAAAGTTCGACTCGAGCAACGAGCACCCAAGCATTTTGTTGCTCACTTATCTCTAGTAGACACCACTTGGGGAAGTGAGGCTCTCGGAGTTGTTAGAGTTTATATTATGTCATCGGCAAATAGGTTAATTTTATGTATGTTTGTCAATATAGGGAAGCCCTTAATATGTGGTGTGAGGTACTGAGGGGCGTGATAGTGGATGGTCGCTACATCGCCCCTAGGTTCCGCTATTATGCCTAGTAGGGCTGGAGGAAGTGCATGTCACGCTGTTTGCGACATGAAAAGGCCAGGATTGCAATGTAATCTCCAGCAATCACTTGCTGGAAGTCTTTTCTTTAAAAATATCTGGGCCAGGTTTTTTGGAATGAATGTCAGGTTGGTAGTGGGGCCATCCATTCCACTTCCTCCACTCCAGGTTATGGTGAGGTCAATCAGCACAGGTGCTGAGGCTTAGCCAGGTGTAGATATAAATAGCAGTGTGCATAGACACGGGGGGGGGGGGGGGAATGAGATGGCTGCTGTACCCAGGCAGCCTGTGATACCGGCTAGAGCTGAAAACCCTGCTGTGTGGTGCACCTGCGGAGCCTGACCTGGTCAGGCAGAGGCTGCCTATTGTTATTGCTGGACTGTTATTTTTGTTTCTGAAGCTAAGGCTGCATTTGTGTTTACCATTTTGGACTGAAATAAACGCAGGTCACGCCTGCTTTTGGACTTTATCCACTGGTTTCTCTTCCAAGCTGTCCTCCCACAGTGGGTTGAACCTTATTGCCCCAGCCAGTGGTTCCATCAACATTGAGAATACAAGTGGGGATAGTGGGCATCCTTGTCGTGTGCTGTTAGTGATTTGAAATGGTTTGGATAGAATGCCATTCATCAGGACAGAAGCTGACGGGGTGGTGTAGAGGGCGGCTATGACCGAGAGGATCGGCCCGGAGAGGCCATAGCTTTCCAATATCCGGTGCATGAATCCCCAGTGTACTGTGTCGAATGCCTTCTCCGCATCCAGAGCAAGGAGCAGAGAAGGCATCCACATAGCGCCAGCTCTGGCTATAAGATTGATCAGACATCTAGTTCCATCTGGAGCCTGATGTCCTCTTGTAAAGCCCAGTTGGTCGTTTTTAATAAGTTGGGGCAGGATAGGAAATAGTCGGTTGGCTATTATTTTTTGCATATAGTTTTATATCCGAGTTGAGGAGTGAAATGGGTCAAAAATTGCCTGGGGTCTCAGGAGACTTACCCTCCTTGGCAATAGTAACTATAATTGCTTTTAGGTTTTCCGGAGGAACTTTACCTGTAGACATTATGTGGTTAAAGAAGTCGCATATATATGAAAGTAAAGTTGGTTTGAAACGTTCGAGAATCTGTCTGGGCCTGGTGATTTGCCTGTCTTTAATGATCGAATAGCCCGTTCCACTTCTTGCAATGTAATAGGGCGGCTCAGCTTTTATGTTTGTTTTTGTGAGAGAGATAGGAAAGATAATGTGGAGAGGAATGTGTTGATTAACTCCTCAGTAGGTTGGGGGGTATCCTTGTCGTGACTTAAGTTATAGAGTGAATTGTAGCATTTGCTAAATTCATCAGCGATTTCTTGTGGGCTGTAAACCCTGTTGTTCGTTGTCAGATATATTAATTAAGGGATTCTCGTGTTTGCTCTTGTTGCTTTAACTCTATTGGCCATTAATTTTCTCGCATTATTATGCGGGTGATAGTGTTGCAATTTAAGTAGAGATGAGCGAGCACCAAAATGCTCGGGTGCTCGTTACTGGGGACGAAATTTTTGCGATGCTCGAGGGTTCGTTTCGAATAACGAACCCCATTGAAGTCAATGGGCGACCCGAGCATTTTTGTATATCGCCGATGCTCGCTAGGGTTTCCATTTGTGAAAATCTGGGCAATTCAAGAAAGTGATGGGAACGACACAGCAACGGATAGGGCAGGCGAGGGGCTACATGTTGGGCTGCATCTCAAGTTCCCAGGTCCCACTATTAAGCCACAATAGCGGCAAGAGTGCCCCCCCCCCCCCTCCCAACAATTTTTACTTCTGAAAAGCCCTCATTAGCAATGCATACCTTAGCTAAGCACCACACTACCTCCAACAAAGCACAATCACTGCCTGCATGACACTCCGCTGCCACTTCTCCTGGGTTACATGCTGCCCAACCCCCCCCCCCGCGCACGACCCAGTGTTCACAGCGCACACCAGTGTCCCTGCGCAGCCTTCAGCTGCCCTCATGCCACACCACCCTCATGTCTATTTATAAGTGCGTCTGCCATGAGAAGGAACCGCAGGCAGACACTGCAGAGGGTTGGCACGGCTAGGCAGCGACCCTCTTTAAAAGGGTGAGAAATATAATCCTGTGCCACCGCCATCAGCAGATGCACACGAGGGCATAGCAATGGGGAACCTATGTGCCACACACTATTCATTCTGTCAAGGTGTCTGCATGCCCAAGTCAGACCGTGGTTTTTTTTATAAATAGTCACAGGCAGGTACAACTCCACAATGGGAATTCCGTGTGCACCCACAGCATGGGTGGCTCCCTGGAACCCACCGGCTGTACATAAATGTATCCCATTGCAGTGCCCTGGACAGCAAAGCTAACGTCAGGTTTAATGCAGGTGGGCTTGAGCCCACACTGCATGCCCCAGTCAGACTGGGGTTCTTTAGAAGTGGACACATGCAGTTACAACTCCGTGTGGACCGACAGCATGGGTGGGTCCCAGGAAGCCACCGGCGGTACATAAATATATTCCATTGCAGTGCCCAGCACAGCTGAGGTAATGTGATGTTTCATGCAGGTGGGCTTCGGCCCACACTGCATGCCCCAGTCAGACTGGGGTTCTTTAGAAGTGGATACATGTAGTTACAACTCCGTGTGGACCAACAGCATGGGTGGCTCCCTGGAACCCAGTGGCGGTACATAAATATATCCCATTGCAGTGCCCTGGACAGCAAAGCTAACGTCAGGTTTAATGCAGGTGGGCTTGGGCCCACACTGCATGCCCCAGTCAGACTGGGGTTCTTTAGAAGTGGACACATGCAGTTACAACTCCGTGTGGACCGACAGCATGGGTGGGTCCCAGGAAGCCACCGGCGATACATAAATATATCCCATTGCAGTGCCCAGCACAGCTGAGGTAATGTGATGTTTAATGCAGGTGGGCTTGGGCCCACACTGCATGCCCCAGTCAGACTGGGGTTCTTTAGAAGTGGACACATGCAGTTACAACTCCGTGTGGACCGACAGCATGGGTGGCTCCCTGGAACCCACTGGCGGTACATAAATATATCCCATTGCAGTGCCCTGGACAGCAAAGCCAACGTTAGGTTTAATGCAGGTGGGCTTGGGCCCACACTGCATGCCCCAGTCAGACTGGGGTTCTTTAGAAGTGGACACATGCAGTTACAACTCCGTGTGGACTGACAGCATGGGTGGGTCCCAGGAATCCACCCTCCGGTACATAAATATATCCCATTGCAGTGCCCAGCACAGCTGAGGTAACGTGATGTTTAATGCAGGTGGGCTTCGGCCCACACTGCATGCCCCAGTCAGACTGGGGTTCTTTAGAAGTGGACACATGCAGTTACAACTCCGTGTGGACCCACAGCATGGGTAGCTCCCTGGAACCCACTGTCGGTACATAAATATATCCCATTGCAGTGCCCAGCACAGCTGAGGTAACGTGATGTTTAATGCAGGTGGGCTTCGGCCCACACTGCATGCCCCAGTCAGACTGGGGTTCTTTAGAAGTGGACACATGCAGTTACAACTCCGTGTGGACCCACAGCATGGGTGGCTCCCTGGAACCCACTGTCGGTACATAAATATATCCCATTGCAGTGCCCAGCATAGCTAAGGTAATGTCAGGTTTAATGCAGGTGGGCAAAAAATTAATAGGATTACCCTGTAGGCGAGGGCCCAAAAAAATTGGTGTACCAACAGTACTAATGTACCTCAGAAAAATTGCCCATGCCCAACCAAGAGGTTAGGTGAAACCCATTAATCGCTTTGGTTAATGTGGCTTAATTTGTAACTAGGCCTGGAGGCAGCCCAGTTAAAATAAAAATTAGTTCAGGTGCAAGTTTCAACGCTTTAATGAGCATTGAAACGTATAAAAATTGTTTACAAAAATTATATGACTGAGCCTTGTGGGCCTAAGAAAAATTGCCCATTCAGCGTGATTACGTGAGGTTTCAGGAGAAGGAGCAGGAGGAGGAGAATGAATATAATACACAGATTGATGAAGCTAAAAGGTCCCCGTTTTTGATGGTGATAGAGAACGATGCTTTCATCCGCGGGTGCAGCCTACATATTGTTTAGGTATCGCTGCTGTCCGCTGGTGGAGAAGAGAAGTCTGGGGAAATCCAGGCTTTGTTCATCTTTATGAGTGTAAGCCTGTCGACACTGTCGGTTGACAGGCGGGTACGCTTATCCGTTATGATTTCCCCAGCCGCACTAAACACCCTCTCTGACAAGACGCTAGCCGCAGGACAAGCAAGCACCTCCAGGGCATACAGCGCGAGTTCAGGCCACGTGTCCAGCTTCGACACCCAATAGTTGTAGGGGGCAGAGGCGTCACCGAGGACGGTCGTACGATCGGCTACGTACTCCCTCACCATCCTTTTACAGTGCTCCCGCCGACTCAGCCTTGACTGGCCCTCGGAACTGCGCCTTCTGCAACTAGCGCTGTCGGATGGGAATGTTACCATCAGTTTGTCCGCCAGGGTCCTGTGGAATAGCATCACTCTCGAACCCCTTGCCTCTTCGGGTATGAGAGTGGAAAGGTTCTCCTTATAGCGTGGGTCGAGCAGTGTGTATACCCAGTAATCCGTAGTGGCCAGAATGCGTGTAACGCGAGGGTCACGAGAAAGGCATCCTAACATGAAGTCAGCCATGTGTGCCAGGGTACCTGTACGCAACACATGGCTGTCCTCACTAGGAAGATCACTTTCAGGATCCTCCTCCTCTTCCTCAGGCCATACACGCTGAAAGGATGACAGGCAAGCAGCATGGGTACCCTCAGCAGTGGGCCAAGCTGTCTCTTCCCTTCTTCCTTATGCTCCTCCCCCCCTCCTCCTCCTCCTCAACGCGCTGAGATACAGACATGAGGGTGCTCTGACTATCCAGCGACATACTGTCTTCACCCGCCTCCGTTTCCAGGTGCAAACCGTCTGCCTTTATGCTTTGCAGGGAACTTCTCAAGAGGCATAGCAGAGGAATGGTGACGCTAATGATTGCAGCATCCCCACTCACCATCTGGGTAGACTCCTCAAAGTTTCCAAGGACCTGGCAGATGGCTGCCAACCAGGCCCACTCTTCTGTAAAGAATTGAGGAGTCTGACTCCCACTACGCCGCCCATGTTGGAGTTGGTATTCCACTATAGCTCTATACTGCTCATAGAGTTTGGCCAACATGTGGAGCATAGAGTTCACTGTGTGGGCACGTTGCACAGCAGTCGGTGCACTGGCAGATTAAACCGATGTTGCAGGGTCCGCAGGGTGGCAGCGTCCGTCTTGGACTTGCGGAAATGTGCGCTGACCCGGCACACCCTTCCGAGCAGGTCTGACAAGTGTGGGTAGCTTTTCAGAAAGCGCTGAACCACCAAATTAAAGACATGGGCCAGGCATGGCACGTGCGTGAGGCTGCCGAGCTGCAGTGCCGCCACCAGGTTACGGTCGTTGTCACACACGACCATGCCCGGTTGGAGGCTCAGTGGCGAAAGCTAGCGGTCGGTCTGTTCTGTCAAACCCTGCAGCAGTTCGTGGGCCGTGTGCCTCTTCTCTCCTAAGCTGAGTAGTTTCAGCACGGCCTGCTGACGCTTGCCCACCGCTGTGCTGCCACGCCGCGCGACACCGACTGCTGGCGACGTGCTGCTGCTGCTGACACATCTTGATTGCGAGACAGAGGTTGCGTTGGAGGAGGAGGGTGGTTTAGTGGAGGAAGCATACACCGCCGCAGATACCAGCACCGAGCTGGGGCCCGCAATTCTGAGGGTGGGTAGGACGTGAGTGGTCCCAGGCTCTGACTCGGTCCCAGCCTCCACTAAATTCACCCAATGTGCCGTCAGGGAGATATAGTGGCCCTGCCCGCCTGTGCTTGTCAATGTGTCCGTTGGTAAGTGGACCTTGGCAGTAACCGCGTTGGTGAGGGCGCGTACAATGTTGTGGGAGACGTGGTCGTGCAGGGCTGGGACGGCACATCGGGAAAAGTAGTGGCGACTGAAAAACCGAGTAGCGCGGGGCCGCCGCCGCCATCATGTTTTTGAAAGCCTCCGTTTCCACAAGCCTATACGGCAGCATCTCCAGGCTGATCAATTTGGCTATGTGCACGTTTAACGCTTGAGCGTGCGGGTGCGTGGCGGCATACTTGCGCTTGCGCTAAAACAGTTGCGCTAGCGACGTCTGGACACTGTGCTGAGAGACATTGCTGGATGGGGCTGAGGACAGCAGAGGTGAGGGTGTGGGTGCAGGCCAGGAGACGGTAGTGCCAATGTCCTGAGAGGGGGGTTGGATCTCAGTGGCAGGTTGGGGCACAGGGGGAGAGGCAGTGGTGCAAACCGGAGGCGGTGAACGGCGTTCGTCCCACCTTGTGGGGTGCTTGGCCATCATATGCCTGTGCATGCTGGTGGTGGTGAGGCTGGTGGTTGTGGCTTCCCGGCTGATCTTGGCGCGACAAAGGTTGCACACCACTGTTCGTTGGTTGTCTGCACTCTCAGTGAAAAACTGCGAGACCTTTGAGCACCTCAGCCTCTGCAGGGTGGCTTGGCGCGAGGGGGCGCTTTGGGAAACAGTTGGTGGATTATTTGGTCTGGTCTTGCCCTGCCTCTACCCCTGGCCACCGCACTGCCTTTTCCAACCTGCCCTGCTGCTGCACTTGCCTCCCCCTCTGAAGAGCTGTCCTCAGTAGGCTTAGCAAACTAGGTGGGGTCAGTCACCTCATCGTCCTGTTGCTCTTCCTCCGAATCCTCTGTGCGCTCCTCCCTCGGACTTACTGCAATTACTACTATCTGAGTGATAGACAATTGTGTCTCATCGTCATCGTCCTCCTCACCCACTGAAAGCTCTTGAGACAGTTGCCGGAAGTCCCCAGCCTCATCCCCCGGACCCCGGGAACTATCCAAAGGTTGGGCATCGGTCACGACAAATTCCTCCAGTGGGAGAGGAACCATTGCTGCCCATTCTGGGCAGGGGCCCGAGAACAGTTCCTGGGGGTCTGCCTGCTCCTCAGAATGTGTCATTGTTATGGAGTGAGGAGGCTGGGAGGAAGGAGGAGCAGCAGTCAGAGAAATCAGAGTTGCAGCAGTGGACGGCGCAGAAATCTGGGTGGTCGGTATGCACTTTCTGCCATCCACGACAGGACCTGCTCACACTGCTCATTTTCTAATAAAGGTCTACCGCGTGGACCCATTAATTGTGAGATGAATGTGGGGACGCCAGAAACGGGCCTCTCTCCTAATCCCGCAGCAGTCGGCTGCGATACACCTGGATCAGGAGCTCGGCCTGTGCCCACACCCTGACTTGGGCCTCCACTTCCTCGCCCGCGTCCACGTCCTCTAGGCCTACCCCTACCCCTCAGCATGCTGTATTACCAGTAGTGCAGAAACAGAATGCTGTAATTAAATGTGCTGCTTATTGGCCTGTGGTTGGAGGCTGACTTCGCTTACGGAACGCACAGCAGAGCCAGGAAAGAATTTTGCGCAAGCCTGCTGTAACACTTATCTGGCTGCGTATGAATTAGGACAACTACCCCCAGCAGAGACGCAGTACACTGAGGACGGTCACAGGCATCCCAAATAGATTTTTTTCCTCAAATTTTTTTGGATAAGCCCACTACCTATATAGACTGGATATGTCTTTCACTGTCCCTGCCTCACCACTACTTGCCCTGGACTATGTAAAATTACTGCAGGACGCAATGCTCTGCACGGCCTATATACAAAAAAAAAAAAAGTGCAACACTACAAAAAGCAGCCTCAATAGTACTGCACACGGTCACATGTGGCCCTAAGAAGGACCGTTGGGGTTCTTGAAGCCTAAAATCAATCCTAACACTATCCTATAGCAGCTCCGGCATCAGCAGCACTTTCCCTGATCTCTATCAGAATGCATCTGTGGCGAGCCGCGGGAGGGGCCGATTTATATACTCGGGTGACACCTGATCTCGCCAGCCACTCACTGCAGGGGGGTGGTATAGGGCTTGAACGTCGCAGGGGGAAGTTGTAATGCCTTCCCTGTCTTTCTATTGGCCAGAAAAGCGCGCTAACGTCTCAGAGATGAAAGTGAAAGTAACTCGAACATCGCGTGGTACTCGTCACGAGTAACGAGCATCTCAAACACGCTAATACTCGAACGAGTATCAAGCTCGGACGAGTACGTTCGCTCATCTCTAATTTTAAGTCTTTTAAGGTGGTTCTCGTGGTCCAATGCAAGATGCGCTTGTAGTTCCGTTCTTGCTTTTTTTAAGGTAAGTAAATTTCCCAGCGAGGGATCTGCCTTGTGAATCGCAGCGAGAGTGTAAACCTTGGATAGTAGGTCTAGTGCGGTTGCGTTACATTGCTTTTTATAGTACGCTGCTTCTTGGATGAAAAGGCCCCTTATAAATGCCTTATGTGCATTCCATAGCATGGAAGGGCTGGTGGAGTGGAGAGAATTGAAGGCGAAGAATTTATTTAGCATCTTTTCAGTGGTAGTATTGTTGTTCTTAAGAGACATAACTTAAGTGTTGTTTCTCCAGATAAAAGTATTTGTGCGTGGGTAGGACAGGTGGAGGGACAGGGTAATCGGGGCATGATCTGACCAAGTGATGTCTCCTATTTTACAACTTGCCACCATTGGTAAGAGCCATTTAGCCGTGGTGGTGTCAGATTTTTGGAGATGAGTTTCCTGAATGCAAACCACCTCCGCTTTGGACCTTTTAATTTCTCTCCACAGAAGGGACCTTTTAAATGGGCTGCTCAAGCCTTTCACATTAAGAGACAAGACTTTCAGTGCCATATGAATTAAAGTAGTATTGCGGAAACCACATCCTGATGATAAATACAACTGGGACATCAATTTGTGTAGAATGTCAGTGAAAATATGCAGTCTGTAGAAAACATACAATTAGGCAGCTTTTGGGGGACAACAAACATTTGGAGAAATGTAAATATAAATAGAAATATAATCGCACAGTGATTCAAACTGCGCAAACTTGGGGAAAGTCTGCAGAAATATTGTGGCAAGACCTGTACTTGTAGAATCAATGATCAGCGGCACAGCCATTCTAAGTTGCATCTTTCCACTCCTGAGCGATCTTGGGGGAAGAGTTGTTCCTCTGTGACTGGTTTTGGTCCGACCGCGTTGGCAAGGAATGTTCCACTTCTCCAGTAATTCCAAGCCTTTATCAAGGGTAGAGATTACGTGGGTTCTCCCATTCTTTGTGACGATACCTTTAGTTGGGAAGCCCCATTTATATCTTACATCATGGTTATGTAAAGCAAAGGTAATAGGGATCAATTTCTTCCTTGCTGCTATCGTAGCTTGGGAAAGGTCAGCATAGAGTGTAATGTTCTGGAAAGGAGCTGGTAATGAGGGCATTTGTCTCGAGGCTTGCATGAGTTGGTCTTTGATGTGAAAAAAGTGTATCTGGGCAATTGTGTTTTGAGGATAAGACGTCGTTACAGACTGAGCTCTTGGTAATCTGTGGGCCCGGTCAATGGTGAGGTCCAAGGATGAACATTGTGGAATGACAGAACGAATTAGGCTTTGCTTAAATGCAGTGAGCTCAGTAGGAGGTGTGGATTCTGGAATACCTCTGAATTTAACCCTTTCCAATCCACTGTCTGACGTCTGAATACATTATGATTTAACCCCTTAGTGACAGCCCTATCGTAAAACTACGTCCTGCTGTAGGACGTGTATGGAGGGAGGTAGCGGCGCTATCTCCCTCCATACAGCGTGGGCATCAGCTGTTTATTACAGCTGACACCCGCGGGAAATAGCTGCGCTCGGCCGTTCGGCCGATCGCGGCTATTAACCCTTTAAATGCCCCGAACGCTGTTCGGGGGTCCCGCACGGCCCCCCCGCGGTGAGATCGGGGGAGCCGTGCAGGTGTCATGGCAGCTGGGGGCCTAATGAATGGCCCTAGGGCTGCCTTAGCAGACTGCCTATCAAGCCATCCACACAGGGTGGCTTGAAAGACTGCCTGTAAAAAAGCAGTATGACGTAATGCTGTAGCATTATGTCATACTGCAGGAGTGATCAAAGCATCGCATGTTAAAGTATTGTAAAAAAAATAATCAATAAATTTTTTTTAATTGTTAAAAAAAAAAAAGTTATAAAAGTTTAAATCACCCCCCTTTTGCCATATCCATTATTAAAAAATCAAAATCATAAAATAAAAATATGTATTTGATATCGCCGCGTCCGTAAATGTCCGATCTATCAAAGTAGTGCATTATTTTTCCCGCAAGATGAACGTCGTTTGAAAAAAAAAATAAAGAACGCCAGAAATACACTTTTTTAGTTACCCTGTCTCCCAGAAAAAACGCAATAAAAAGCGATCAAAAAGTCGGATGTATTCCAAATTGATATTATCGGAAACTACAGGACATCCCGCAAAAAATGTGCCCTTGCTCAACTACGTCGACAAAAAAATAAAAAAGGTATTGCGCGCCCAAAATGACGGCAGAAAATAATTGAAAAAAATTAAATATCTTAAAAAAAAAAAAAAGTACTACAGCAAAAAAAATACTATACAAGTTTGGTATCGTAGCAATCGTACTGACCCATAGAATAAAAATATCAGGTCGTTTTTGTTGCAGTTTGTGTGCTGTAGAAACAGGACGCACCGAAAGATGGTGGAATGTTGTTTTTTTCCCATTTCTCTCCGCTAAGAATTTTTAAAAAGTTTTTCAGTAAATTATATGGTAAAATAAATAGTGCCATTGAAAAATACAACTCGTCCCGCAAAAAAACAAGCCCTCATACAGCGACGTCGATGGATAAATTAAGGAGCTACGATTTTTTAAAAGGGAGTAGGAAAAAACAAAAATGGAAAAAAGCAAAAAAGCTCCGTCACTAAGGGGTTAAGGCTGTACAGCTCCGATTTTGGAAGGCGTCCGTCGGGATTCTCTTACTGTATATTGCCAGCCTCTCTGCTGCCGGAGCCTATCCAATGTGTCACTTCATGTAGTATTGGCTTTAGCCAGCAGATAGCGCCATTATAGCAGCAGAAAAAAAGTAAGCCCCCTGGGAAAACCAGGGTACAAATTGGATTGGAAAGGGTTAATGTTGTTCTGGCGGTTTCTATCCTCGATATCTGCGAATTTGTTTAGCAGATTTTTTACTTCTTCTAAATTAATATGTGAGTCCGTCGCGTTTAGCCCACAAGGCTGCTGGCCATGTCTTTTTGTATTGAGGTGTGTAGTGCCAGAATTGCATCCTTCATGAACCTTTCAGAGGCTGCATGGTTATGGGCTGGCATATCTTCTAGCGACATTTCAGTTGGTTGATCGGAGCTCGCGGAATAGCGAGCTCGCTGTTTTAATGGGCTGGAAGAGTTTGAGTTAGTGTTCTTCGTCACTTATGAACTGAGTGGGGGTGTTGGATACCTCTTTTGCTGCTTGTCACCACTAACTTGGCAGAGGAGGCATAAACAGGGTTTTTGTGAGCCCCATCCAGGTGTTTTTTGTCAGCTAAGGGATACTCTTTAGTCTGGGATTTTTTAGTAGGCGAAGTACAAGGAGGGTTACGTGCATTTATACAAGACCATTCCCCAAAGGTTGAGTTGGTCTCAAGTCTCATAGAAGTGCCTGGTGTCAGGGCGTCAGCATTTAGATTGTCTTGGGGGGTACTCCCTGCTTTAGTTGGGGCTCCAGCTCCAGGCTTTAGCTATTGTCAGTTGCGTTAGAGCCTGTGATTTGGAATCTGGTCTGGAATAATTCACAGGGGGGGCTCCCCCAGTCAGCATGAGCCCGAGAGGCTGTGCAGGGATGTCCTCTGGGACTTGCAGCAGCAGTGGCTCCAGCACGGAGGCTCTCATCTGGAGTGATCTGGGGGAAGAGCACTGCACCCACCTGCATATTCCATGCCCAGTCCAGACGGCCAGTCGCACTCACAGTGAGCGGTGTGGGCAGAGGTTCCACAGCGGATCCCAGGAGGGCAGCGAAGCCGCGAGGAGCATGGATCCAGCCTCCATTCTCTATCTCCTCCTGAAGTGCAGCCGGTGACCCCGCGGGTGAGTCTGGTGCAGCAGGGGAAGCTCCGTGCCTCCAGTCTGAGTGGCTCTCGGTATCAGCAGTGGGAGATCCTTCCACTCTTCCTAGGCCACGCCCCCCATTTTTTTTAACTTTTGACACACGACTGCAGATGATGGTTTAAGGAATGCATTAGTTGCAAACCTTTCTATATTGATGCTATGGACATGGCGTTGTGTAACTGGCTATACCTCCTTTACAGATACGGAGAGTTGGTAATTTTTTGTTAAAGTAATGAGATGGATTGGCTGCCCAATTGTCAATGAATGTATTAATAAACTTTATGTATTAGTGCATTCCTGTGATCATTGTGTTTTTATGATCAATTAGTTGTGGGTATTCATCTTATACCACCCTCTGGGTGGTTTTGTAAATGCTTATATATACATATATATTGTGGATAACAGGAAAGCAGCCATTTTTATGACACATATGATGTATATTTTTGTAATGCACTATTCCACCATTAAGAGCCGATATTGCCGATTTGCATTGCATATACATATATTTTTCATAAGCTGGATACTTACGTATATGTTGCGCCAGGTTAAATAACTTTATTTTCCTGATGCAGCCGTTTTTTCCATTATCGAAGATATGAGGTCGGTACAGGTTAGAGGGGGAAGTGATACGCATGTCCACATTTAGGACCTTTTGACTTGACATACGTGTTTCATATACATTCAGATTGCAGAGTATTGATCATGTGTTCCCTACTCTGATCATGTGACTATGACGCTGGATGTCACACGAGTAGCATGACGTGCTACACCATGTGACCCGATAGATCTTTGGTACATACTGTATATTTGGATCGCATAGCACCGATCATGTGATTACCATGTCGATCATATGATTATGACGTTTTATATCGCATGGGATCCATGTACCTTCTGACATGGCACTTAGTTGTGGGTGTTGCGCCATTATGACGCCGGATGTGTTCTAGTTGGGTGCCAGGTAAGTGATTGAACACCCTAGTTTCATTGCATGTGATTCTTATTGTGGGTCCACACACGATTGTCCGCCGAGGGAGGTGTGTTTTAGTGTGTTAATTATTTAATGATACTGATTGTAGTGTGCAGTTAGCTAGAAAAAGATCCCAGCAGGGATTGAAATGCTGCTGCTGTACTTTTATTTGTACATTTATGTCTTGAGACCAATAAAGACACATTTTCATATGGACTGAATGAATCTATTGGGATACTGTTGGACACTTCTTCCATTTTATTCCATAAATCTGTTATCTTTAGTTGTGACATACAATACATTGATTAGGAGTGGAGGGTCCTTTTACTTAAGGGCTTGATCAATAAGAACAAAATAACCATCATGAACCTTTATATGCCTAACTCGGACTAAGTGACTTGGTAAGTCAAACAGTTAGATGTTCTCAAACAGTTTGCCGTGGTTCATGTTCTGCTGGGAGGGGATCTAAAGTCACAGTACACTCTTTACTTGACTCTTTAGTGGGTCACTCCCAAGCCTTGCAGGTGAAACTAAGGAAGCTAGGTCGGTGTATCCAGAAACTGTGAGTAGTGGAGGCATAGTGTCCTTTACATCCCTCGACAAAGGACTTTACTTCTTTCTCCCAAGTCCATTCCTCCTTTCAGAGGTTGGACTATTTGTCTCCTCTGGCCTCTTGACTTTCTTAGAGAAAGTGAGTATTGATACTATGACTGTCTCGGACCATGACCCATTACATATTTATATCCGCCCCTTGCAGGAAGTACCTCGGGAATGGAGCTTTCATCTCAATGACTCCTTATTTACCCAGTTGAAAAAAGAGTGAAGAAGCAGCGACAAAGGGGGCGTGGCCTAGCCGAGCTTGAAGATGGCAGCATAATCCGTACGCTCCGTGCAGATACCACCGAAATCTACTAAAAAAAGCAGCTCTCCGCTCACCTGTCACAGCGCACTGCAGCCCCCAGCTCTTCTTACTACAGTGATGAACCAACGCCGTCCTTCCAGGTCTCAGCTGAGATGCCTGGATGAATTCTTCCTCCCAACGGAGGTCCCGCGCCTGAGAGCCGACAGCCTCCCGGCTTCTCCCACCTCACAAACAGCAGGCAGAGAGGAGGAGAATGCCGAGACTGACTCAGACCACGCAGAGGGCTACCTCCCGGACAGGGAATTGCGGGACCTGGTGAGTGAAACTACATCATCCTCACCACGCAGCCAGAGAAGCAGGGAGAGACAGAGCCCCTCATTACAGCCACACATCAAAATGGCTGCGGCCATCTCAGCCTCCACAAAACAGGGTCCCCCTTCTCCGACTGAAATCCCTCCAGACTCACTCAAACAGCGTTCCAAGGCAGAACGTGCTAAGACCTCCCTGATAGACTGGGAATCCGGAGATCGGGTGAGTGATTGTCCATACACCTCACCTCACAATCAGACGGGAGGAAAAAGACAGAAATCCCCCTCACAGGCTCACATCAAAATGGCTGCAGCCATAGCTGAACCTACAAAGCATGGTCCCTGTCCTCTAACTAACTCTCCCTCGGATAGCCCACTGAAACAGCGCCCCAGTACAGATGAAGGGAACACCCCAGATAACCAACCAGAATCTTTACGCAATTTTATAACTTCCCTACCATCGTCATCCCAGCCTGCCTCAGAGGCTTTAATCAAAAACATGGTAGTAGCTCTCAGCGATTCCTTCCAAGCCAGCTTCAAATCACTCAACTCATCCATAAAAAACACCATCGATTCTATTGGAGTAAGAGTGTCGCACACCGAAAACAAAATGGGAGAAATAACACAATCCCATAATGCCTTGATTGACGCGCACTACAAATTGGTAGAAGAAGTAACCGAGCTTAAAACTAAGCTCGCCGATATAGAAGACAGAAATAGACGCAATAATATAAAATTTTGCGGTATCCCTGAGTCTATTGCAACATCTGAACTGTCCAACTACTTAAAAAAATTCATGTCAACTCTTCTCCCGGAGGCCACTCCATATGATTTAACCATTGACAGAGCCCACAGGCTCCCCAGGCCAAAATTCGTACCTGATTCTAACCCGAGAGACACTATAGCCAGAATCCACTTTTATCACATAAAGGAAGCCCTAATGGCCTCTGCCGGCAAAAAGAATCAGCTTCCAGCTCCTTTCTCCAACATCCGACTTTTTGCAGACCTATCACAAGTCACCATGAATGAGAGAAAAAAAATTCTTACCAATCACCGCAGCCCTACGCCAAGCCAACGTTCTATACCGCTGGGGCTTTCCAGCAAAAATAATAATACGTAAGGATAACTACACACATGTCCTACAAAAGCCAGAGGACATCCACCAACTACCAAAGTCCTGGGGAGTAAAGTTACCATCCCCACAACACTCCCAACCTCTTCCGAGGAAACCAGGAAAGCAAACCCAAGAATGGATCCAGACCTGAAATCTCAAGCGGAACTGACATTTACCCATAACAACCATTAAGGTGGTTGCACCTTTGGAAAGCTCCTCAACAGGCGAATTCTTCCGTCCCCCCACTTATTCAGCGTCCTCACGCACTTGGCTGAATCGACGTTTCATGTCTACCACCCCAACCCCAACCAAGATTACTAATTCTAAAAGTGTTTGTTGCTCAAGATTTTTCTACTTTTACATTACAATGCAATGGAAACCAAACAGTTATGCAAATGCTAACATAATTTTCTATAATTGCAAAACAAATGTTACATCTTTTAATGTTACTGTTCTTCCTCTTTTCCACACTTCACCGATCTATAGAAGGCTTCCACGGACCCTCAAATCAATACTAAATAAACAAAAATGTCTACAAAAATATTATCCCTAAATGTAAATGGGCTAAACTCGCCATTTAAAAGGTCATTCTTCTGGAAGGAGGCGCTTAATTCAAAAGCCGAAATAGTATGCGCTCAAGAGACACACTTTGCCTCTGACCCATGCCCAACTATATCACATAAGAAATTCCCAAAAATCTTTAAAGCATGCTCCTCTAAAAAACAAGCAGGAGTCTTGATAGCCTTTAAAGACTCACTGCAAATAGATGTAACCCATCAAGAAGTGGACACCAAAGGCAGATATCTGATCCTGACAGGTCACATCAACGGCAAGCCATTCACAATCGCCAACATCTACACCCCAAACTTTGCCCACCTGCGTTTTCTAAATAAGATAATGAAAAAAATAAGAAAATGTGAGAAAGGCACCCTACTAATATGTGGGGATTTCAACTCTGTTCCTGATAACTATCACCGAAAGGACCACAAATTATAAAACTTAACTTTTATTAAATTTCAATGTGTTAAAAGGCGAACCAAAAGATTTCTATTGTGACCGCGGTCACACTAAACTAAAAAACAAAGGGGTTCATCTATTGCAAACGTGGTCCACAGTGGTCTATCGCAATAATTGATATGACAGTATCCACTGCTGGTACCACTGATAGTTTCGATCAGTGATAATTTGCTAAACCCCAAGATGAACAATGGTTATATCAATGACTTTAAATCTTGAGTCAAATGCTAATAATCTGATGTTCAAATGTTTGCCTCCGCTATTCTGTGCAGGCAAACTTTAATACTTCGGCTATTTGATAATATATGATGAGATCATGCATGTCACTATGAGGATGGAATATATGTAGTGTATCTCTATTTTTCAAGCGTCACATTCCTGCACACTTAGATATCGAATGGAATGCCTTATGTTAAGTTAAAAGTTAAGTTTTATAATTTGTGGTCCTTTCGGTGATAGGTTCAATAGTTGAATTAAAGGTTTAACTGCTACGGTGACACTGTTCCTTATAACTTACTCGATTCTACAAAGGGACTAACGAGATCCACCCCCCCCCCTCTACTCCCCTGGCTTTACAACAACGCTCTATTTGACACTTTCAGATGCCTCAATGCATCATCAAAAGAATTCACTTTTTACTCCTCAAGACATAAATCATTTTCAAGGATCGACCTAATCTTAACAGACAGATCTGCTTTACCCTATATCAAATCAGCACAAATAGGAACGGCCATGTGGTCAGACCACGCACCCGTATCAATATCAATCTCCCTTGGACAAACAAACGAAATCCCAAGATCATGGAGAAACAATGTGTTCCTCATGAAACTACCAAAAAAACAAGCAGACATCTCCTCAGCTATAGAAGAATACTTTAAAATTAACACAACCCCGGATGTCTCCCCCACCACCATCTGGAACGCCCATAAAGCCTACATTGGAGGAACTTTAATTAAAAATAGTGCAAGATATAAAAAAGAAAAAGCCCACCAACTAAACGAACTCCTATTACAAATAACTGAAATAGAAAGCCAACTGTCCAGATCCCCCTCTGATACCCTCCACATCAAATTATTTAAACTTAGACAAAATCTTAGAAATCTACTGATTGACAACTATGAAAAAGAAATGAAATCCTCAAAAGCAACTTACTATTCATCAAATAACAGATCCACACGCATGATGGCAAACTTAGTCAAGAAAAAGATCTCCAGAACCAAAATCCCATATCTATATGATCCCCATAACCACAACAACAAAGTATACCACCCCAACCATATAATAGAACTCTTCCACCAATACTACAAGGAACTTTATAACTTAAAAGACGACCCCTCCACCCCTCAACCCCATTCATCCAACATTGAACAATTTCTCAGAGGAATAAATCTTCCTTCACTCTCAGAAACACAACTCAACTTCCTCAATGCCCCCTTAACACCCAACAAAATCATAGATAATATCAAATCTTTAAAACCCCATAAAGCCCCAGGCCCCGACGGGTTTTCTAACGATTACTATAAACTCTTTTCAACACTTTTGGCTCCACACCTATCTAAAGCATGCAATCAAGGAATTAATGAAGCTTCCTTCCCAACTGAAATGTTAGAAGCCACAATAATAACAATCCCCAAACCAGGGAAAGAACCCACCTCTCCCTCCAACTTTAGGCCAATATCCCTATTAAACTGTGATATAAAAATATACGCCAAAACATTAGCACTAAGACTTTTAAACATATTACCCAATTTAATCCATTCAGATGATGTGGGATTCGTAAAAGATAGACAAGCCTCAGATGGAACTAGAAGGATACTCAACCTCTTATACAAACTTGAAACCACACACACTCCCTCAGTCTTACTTGCCCTCGACGCTGAAAAAGCCTTTGATAGGCTCCATTGGAAATATGCCTTTGCCACCCTACAAAAATGCGGATTCTCTGGTAATATACTTAAAGCTATCCAAGCCCTGTATACTTCCCAATCGGCAAAAATCTTTGCTGACGGTATGCTATCATCCCCTTTTCCAGTCACCAATGGCACACGCCAGGGCTGTCCGCTTTCCCCCTTAATATTTAACCTGGTTATGGAACCCCTATCGGAATATATAAGAACCTGCCCGGACGTCCAGGGAATAGTAGCCGGCTCGAGACAACACAAAATAAGCCTATTTGCCGATGATATCCTACTAACGCTCTCCAACCCAATCTCATCTTTAAGAATAATGCAAAAAATACTAAAATAAATTTCGGAAATCTCCTATTATAAATTGAATATTACCAAATCACAAATTTTAGGCATAAATATACAGGGAAGTCTAAAAAAGGATATACAAAAAAGAATTCCCCTTCCAATGGCAACTAAAGTCCATCCCATATCTAGGTATAAACTTAAGCTTTCCCACATTGCACTTAATAGCGGCAAATTTCCCCTCACTCCTAAAAGACCTTCAGAAAGAACTAGACACATATCACGCCTACCCTCTCTCATGGCTAGGCGCATCACCATATATAAAATGATGACTTTACTTAAGATCCTACACTACTTTCACACCCTACCAATACCTATACCTAAAACCCTTCTCAATAGATTTCAAAGACAGCTATCAAACTTTGTGTGGCAAAATAAAAACCAAGAATCGCACTCTCTATCTTAACCTTAAACAGGCGCCAAGGAGGTTTGGGTCTTCCCAACCTAGACTCATTCCGCAAATCTACTATTCTTAACAACTTAAGAGCCTGGACAAGACAGAACTCAAAAATAAGCTGGCCCTCCTTGGAAAAGGACTTTAATGACCAAAAACCCTTAAAACATCTTCTAATTATATCTATCAAAGGTATTATACACCCCGCAATATCGAAACATTCTAAAAACTCACACCTCTCTCCACCAATGAGAGCATCGATAGAAGCCTGGACAGATCTGATACGCAACCTCGATAACTCTACACCTCCTACCCCCCTGAAAATACCTTTGGAAACCATAGAACTTCTTATTCCTAACCTAAATATTAGGTCATGGTCCAGACAGGGCCTTGAATTCATATCCGACCTTTTCCTCTCAAATAAACTACTCCCTTTTCGGGACTTGACCAACAATTTCCAACTCCCAAACTCAGATATTTATAAATATATTCAAATATCCTCCTTCTTACACAACCACCAACTAGAAAATATCAGAATCCCTAAAATAATTGCTGCATTCTTAGACGAACCACAAAGCAAAACGAGCACCCGAATATTCTACGACATCTTCTCAGGAAACCTGAGACCACCGGGCAAATGTCATCTTATTAATTGGAGCAAGGACTTCGGGAAGGAAATACCCCTAGACCAGTGGCTCAGAGCCTTTGAATGGGCTAGACAATCATCGCAGGGCGCAAATCTAATCGAAACACATTTGAAGCTCCTCACACATTGGTATTACACCCCTCTGGTCCTAGCCAGAAGGGGACTTTCTGATAGCAACAGATGCTGGAGAAACTGCAAAAATAAAGGCTCCCTCATCCATATTTTTTGGTCATGCCCTCTCCTAACCCCATTATGGAAAGAAGTATATAATCTCATATATAGACTTACAGCTTTCAAACTCCCCTTCTCTCCAGAACTTGCCTTGCTGCTCCTAAACACAGCCAAAATGCCCTCACATCATAAAAAACTGGTAGGCCATGTATTCTTGGCAACAAAATCCCTTATAGCCAGACGTTGGAAATCTGAGACAGTCCCAACGCTGACAGACCTCATCAACCTAGTGTCGGAACATAGCCTTTACGAAAAGATTTTAGCCCTCAGAAACAATGACATCAATAGATTTGAATTGATGTGGAAGCCTTGGATCAACACATTCCATCCCTAACAACAAAAATTTTGGTGAATCTATGCTTTTCATTCTATCACTATGAAACATCCCCTGCTTTCTACCTTCCTTAAATCACCTCCACATCCCAACCCTCCCTTCCCCCTCACCCCTCCCCCCATTCACAAACATGCTTACACTATGTTTCAAACCAGTTTCAAACTGTTTAGTTTTTACCAACTAATATCGAGCGGTTACTCGATAGCTATGAATACCATTTTATTTCTGTTATGCATAAATGAGTACCACTTATAAAAGACTTATGTATACTGCTTATACTCAGAGCGTGAATTTCTAGTTCTGTAACCTTCTCTATAAAACAATAAAAAAAACTATTGAAAGAAAAGAAGCAGCAACAAAGAGATCGATATTGATTATTCCAAATAGCAAAACTTGAACAGGTATTGAAACGCTGCTAGACGAGGGACAACTTAGCAGAAATTACATTCCTGAGACGGGACCTTCACTGCTGCCTCAAGTTTAAATTTAATAAGAAACGCTTATTCCTTAAGCATGCAGTGCATGCCCATGGTAATCAAGGGAGCAAATTTATGTCTGCCTTACGCAAAAAAAGCACATACTAAAATCTTTATTAAATCGATTAAAACACAATCAGGAAAATCCATTTCCTCGACTCCGGAGATAGCTAGGGAATTCCAACAATTCTATTCACAACTATATAAACTCAGGGATCAAGGTGCACCTTTAGACTTAAAGAAAACAAAGGAGAAAGTAGACAACTTTTTAAGCTCTTTACAACTTGCCAAACTGGTAGATGAAGATGTTTCCACCTTATTAAGACCAACTTCGACTCTAGAGGTAGAAGGTATTCTAAAATCGTGCCCTTTGGGTAAAAGCCCTTGACTTGATAATCTCTCCAAAGCATTTTTAAAAAAAAGCCTTTAAAACATTATTGGTCCATCTGTTGCTAGATCTTTTTAATGCATTGCTTCAGGGAGGGGCACTACTGAAACAATTTTTAGGAAGCTCACAGCACACTTTTACACAAAGACCCAGAATTATGTGGCAGCTATAGGCTGATCTCTTTGATAAACCTGGATGTCAAATTATGGGCTAAAGTCTTGTCAAAAAGATTAGAAGATCACATCCCTGCCCTGATAAATAGTAAAAAGTCAGGTTTCGTTAAAGGGAGAGAAGGTAGAGATAACTGCCTTAGGCTGCTACACACTGCTAGATATGCCCAAATTCACAATTTCTGCACCCAGATATTAAAGGTTTAAGTCTCGGACCTCTGCTGCTGCATTTGCGGATGATATCGTGTTTGTGGTATCTGAACCAGAGAGAGGTATTACTAGACTTGCCTCACTTCTGGAGGAATTTGGGGTAATCTCAAACTTTAAAGTGAATTTGCATGGTCGGACACATCATTAGATTATTTGTGTATTAAGTTTACCAAACTGTTTAGTCCGAGTGTCTTAGTGGATTGGAGTGTGTGGGCTGGGTGGTGTACGGAGAAGAGGGAGGCAATGTATCGTGGCGTGGCACCATAGAGAGCTTTGTGAGTGAGGTTGAGAAGTTTAAATTTAATTCTGCAGTGGATGGGCAGCTAATGCAGTGACAGGCATAGTGCAGAGGCATCTAAGTAATGGCTGGATAGAAAAATGAGCCTAGTTGCCGCATTTAGTATGGATTCGAGTGGAGCGAGTCTGGTGTGGGGAAGGCCGATGAATAGCAAGTTGCAGTAGACAAGTCGGCAGTGGATGAGGGTGACCATGAGTGTCTTTAGCGTGTCCGTGGTGAGGAACGGCCGTATTTTAGCAATATTTCTGAGGTGCATGTGGCATGTTTGGGTCAGAGATTGGATGTAGGGGGTAAAAGAGAGGTTAGAGTCCAGTGTGACCCCAAGGCAGTGGACATGCTGTCTGGAGGTTATGATGGTGCCAGACACGGGAATGAAGATGTTGAGGGGAGGTCAGTTGGAAGGTGGAAAGATGAGAAGGTCCGTTTTAGAGAGGTTTAGTTTGAGAAAAAGGGAGGACATAGTATTAGAGAAGAGCTAGCTGACAGTTGGTGATATTTAGGAGGAATAGTTCAGAGATCTCATGGAAAGAGGTGTATAGTTGGGTGTCATCAGCGTAGAGATGGTATTGGAGGATGTTTTGTCTAATTGGGGCTGTGTAGATAGAGAAGAGAAGGGGATCAAGGACCAAGCTCTGGGGTACCCAAACAGCGAGAGGAAGTAGAAAGAGATAGAGTCAATGAAGGAGACACTGAAAGAGCGGTCAGAGAGGTAGGAGGAAAGCCAGGAGAGCAGTGTACTTTAGGCCAACAGAGCAGAGCATACTAAGAAGGAGATCATGGTTGACAGTGTCAAATGCAGCAGACAGGTCATGGAGGATTAGTAAGGAGTAGTAACCTCTCGACTTAGCCGTCATGAGGTCATTTGATACTTTTATGAGAGCAGTTTCGGTCGAGTGTAGAGAGCGGAAACCAGACTGGAGGGGGTCGAGGAGTGAGTTGTCAGACAGAAAGCATGTGAGGTAGGAGTAGACAATGCGTTCTAGTAATTTGGAGATGAAGGGGAGGTTTGAGGTGGGCCGGTAGTTGACATTGGTCGGGTTAAGGGTTGTTTTTTTAAGCAGAGAGAATATGATGTTTAAATGAGGTGGGGAAGGTATAGTTAGGCGAGGGGATGATGCCAACTCTGCCATATCTGTCGTCCGATCTGGAGGTGTGGGAGAACTGCAGGCCGTCATGGGTCAATGCAGCGGGGAAGGTAGAATTGGACTGCTGTATCCAGGTTTTGGTGAAGACGAACAGGTTGAAGTGTTTGGTGGTAAAGAGGTTGTGGATATTTGGGAGTTTGTTGCATACAAATTGGGAGTTCCATAGGGTGCATTTAAAAGGGGCAGTTGGGGCATTTTGGTAGAGAGCAGCACGAGGTGGGCCTGGGTTGGGGATATGTCCCCTGCAGCTAGAAGTAGCAAAGTAGTGAGGGTGAGCACATGGTTAGGGAATTTTTGTGGGTGGATGAGGTGTTTCTTGGTGGTATGGGGGGATTGAAGGGGTCTGAGGATGGTAAAAAGTGCATGGTAGCCGTGCCATAGATGAGTCTTCCATAGTATTTCCCATTATTTGGATGTATTTAACTGTTAGTGTAATTGTTGCATGTCCTATGACCATCCCAGGTTGGGACTCTTGCTAATTTTGTTTCTTTTTATTGTATTGTGCAATAATAAATTTGGAAAATACCAATAAAACCATATTTACAAAAAAATGCAGCAGAGAGGTCAAAAAGGATTAGTAGGGAGTAGTCACACCTCATTTTGGCCGTTCTCAGGGCATTTGATACTTTTGTGAGGGCAGTTTTGGTCGAATGTAGGGGACAGAAGCCAGACTGGGAGGCATCGAAGAGAGAATTATCAGAGAGAAAGCATGAGAGGTGGAAAAATACCAGGCGTTCAAGTAGTTTGGAGATGAAGGGAGCGATCGAGATGGGTCATTGGTTGGCAGCATCAGTCGGGTCAAGAGTAGATTTCTTTAGCAGAGGGGATATGATGGATTATTGAATGAGTAGAGGTTGAAGATGGTGGTGAATTGAGTAATGACTGCAAGGGAAACAAGCCGGAAGAGGTGTGAGGGACCTGGGTCGCTAGTGCAGGTGGTGGGGCGGGCAGAGGAAAGTAATATGCAGACTTCTTCCTCTATCATTGGTTCTAGTGTAGATAATGAGTGAAGCATGCAGTGCTGAAGAGACTTTGGGGTTGCCATCTAATGTTCAGAGATTTCTTTGTGGATTTGTTCGATTTTCTCCTTGAAGTGGGCAGCTAGCTCTCCAGCACTGAAATCCATCATGAAGGCCTGATCTTTGGGGCTGAGCAAGGAGTGGAAGGTATTGAGGAGTTGTTTGGGGTTGTGAGATAGTAAGGAGAGGAGATAGGTAAAAAAAAAATTCTTTGGCATGGTGGAAGGTGAGGTTCTAGGTTTTGAGTATAAATTTGAGGTCTGTAAAATCTGCAGGGTTTTTGGATTTGCATCACAAATGTTCAGCACACCTAGAGCATCACCGGATGAAGCAGCATTTGGGGTGTGAGCCAAGGTTGTCGTGGTCTGTGGTGGGAGACCTGGGTCACAGGGGAGCGAGGCGCTGAACTATCTATAGCGTGTCTTAGGGCAGTGGAGTAGTGTTCAGCAGCCAGGTTGGCCCATGAGAGGAGAGAAATGGGAACAGGCAAGACTGTAAGGTTTTAGCAAACTGCTTAGTGTGGACAAGCTGAAGGTGGCATGTGGAAGCGGTTCAACAAACTCTATAATAAAAATGTACTTGCAGTATCCGGCTCTTGACACCTTACAGCTAAAAAAATGTTAGACTTGCTGATTTAAAAAAAAAAAAAAAAAAAAAAGAAGTCAGGGTCATGCCATGGCTCTGCGATTTATTATATCCCAACAAACCTGTGTGCCACATCCTGGTTTTCTTGCATTTACCGGTATTCAATTCCCTGCAATGGCCACTACCCTACACAATTTTACTAGTTTCCAATGTCAGAGGAAAGAAACAAATCTTTCCCAAGGACCTATTCCTAGAACAATAATGTTGCATCCCAATTATGATGTTATTTGGTGGATATAGCATCTTAAAAGACATCAAAAGGATCCTCCCAAGGCAGAAGCATTACTAGAAGCTCTCGGGCTCTGATAAAAATTCTGTAACAGAGCCCACGCCCACCATGTATTATTTATAATACTGGTGTCTTCTTATGTGATGGAGGGGCTTATGGGTAACAATTGCTACCCCTGCATCCCCTATAGTTTCATCTCTGTCCGAAGAGACTGAACTGCCACTGCCTTCTTGTTACTTCACAACAGGACATCTGTATGGAATAGAATGTTAAGAGCATTGCAGTCATATCAGGGCTATAAAGAAGTCAACAGATTCATGTTTGCCTTATAGAGTCGACACAAACACTTATGAACCCTTATTTATGGTTTTCATTGTGCTTATGTTTTCTCCATAAAAATCAGTAAATCTATAGTCTCTTCTTGATTGCCCAACTACGGTACAGTTGCGCATACCTTTATATCAATAAGAAACATTTAAGAGGGTATTCCAATCCCAGATATTAAAGCCATTAAAAATTGTAACCTTACACCCATGATGAGGGCTATTAGCTCCTAACCCCAAATTACGCCCGATGAGGTGGCTTTTAACTGGATCCAAATGAAGAATGATTAAAAAGATGAGCACTTACATTATGTATACAGCTCCCCCCATTCGATTTTATTGAGCAGATGAGTTCACATTAGTCAGACATTTATTAAACATCTTTTGAATAACTTCCTTAACTTCTTTGTTATTCAGGCTGTAAATTAGAGGGTTTAATGATGGACAGATAATATAATAAAATAGTGCTAAGTATTTTCCCTGGTTGGCGAGGGATTGAGATAATGGACTAAAATACACAAACATTGCCGTCCCATAGAATAATATCACCACAGTGATATGGGAAGTGCATGTAGAGAAGGCCTTTGACCTTTTTGTAGAGTGAATCCTTAGGACGGAGGATATAATACAGGCATAAGTAACAATAATAAACATAAAAGGGAAAAGAATTGCAATGAAACTTGTCAAAAGCATCACAATTTTAGTAACGTAAATGTCATCACAAGCCAACTGTACGATAGCGAGAGCCTCACACGTAAAATGATTGATATGGTTGGGGTAACACAGGTCAACTGACTTCAAAAGTGATGGAACGACAAAGATTATGAAACTTATTATCCACACCAAGGCTGTTAAACGATAACACATGCTCCACCTCATCAGAACTGGATAGTGGAGCGGGCGGCAGATGGCAATGTATCTATCATAAGCCATTAGGGCCAGGAGTAGGAACTCAGTTCCTGTCATGAAAATTATAAAATAGAACTGTATGGCACAAGCACCATGAGATATTAACCTATGAGTGGAGAGTAGGTCAGCGAGGAATCGGGGCACAACAGATATTGATAAACATAGATCCAGAAAGGATAAAACACAGATAAAGAAGTACATTGGGGTATGTAGATTATGGATTCTTAGAATTAGGATCATAATAAGAACATTTCCATTGACGGTTACTAGATAGATCCCCAAAAACAGGAAAAACAAGCAAATATTCACCCTAAGATTGTTAGAAAAGCCAAGGAAGATAAATTCTGTGGGATGGGTCCGGTTCATGGTGGTCATAAAATGGCAGATAGTGGAGAAGGTTGCTGTATAGAGGAAATAGAAGGTAGTAAAATGAAGAGGTTATGACAAATTTACACTTCTGTGGGCTGCAGATAATAACAGAAAAAACAGACCTCAGACTCCATCAGGAATGTCCCAATGTTTGTATCCCAGCAGTCAACCAGCAGTCACCTCTACTCATATATTGCCGAAGTTAAGCTAACTGACCTCCATAGGTTACATTCTATCAGAAGCTCTGGAGTCTGCATGTAAGGTGGCAGTCCTCCTCCAGTGATAAAGAAGTATGAGGGGCAAATATTAATTGCTGTTTTATGCACATTAGCTCTGTTAAAGTTGATTAAAGCAAGGTGTCAACTTTTTAGCATCACTCTTCTAGCTAATTAACAAACACTACAAGAATGGACAGAGGAGAGTACACACGGCTTCACGATCACATCACAAAGGGTCTGGAGATGCATAGGTCTGCATATGATCTACATACACTAGACAGCTGGGGATTTGAAATCATAACCAATTGCAAAATTGATTTTCCTAATGTAACATGCATTTGAGCAATTGACTAGTGCAGCGCCTGAGGAGCAGGCCCACAGCCGATGAGACAGCGTGATAGAGAAAGGCCTTGTCATGGGGTTCTATCATCTTCTTTCCTGGTGTAGTAACCAAAGGTTACCTGTATTCCAATTGTCACTCATGATGCCGCCGTTCCGTCCTCTGTGGCGGATCTCCCAGATGTACTAAAGTAGTCCACACACAGGGTAATTTCTGAGCAAGAATCGGGAAGGGTCAATTATGTTCCTTTACTGAAGCTCTTGAACTTAGATCCAAATAAAGAGTCTTTATACAGAAAGCAAGTCATAGTGGTACAACCAGGAGGATTCTCGGGGCATTTGTATAATCCACAGTCTAACTTCTCTGTACGATTTCTCACCTGCAAACTCTCTCTCCACGGGCAAACACTCATTATCTCTCTCTTCCCTTCTCACTATGAAGCGGCTTGTCCTTCTCCCAGAGCTCAGCAGAAGCCTTGAGGATTCCTGGGTTAAACGGGCCCAGCCTAAAGTTGCCCAGCCTCTTCCGTGTTCTCCACACATGAGACGATCTCACAGCCTCACTCACTGTCTGCCAACCTCACTCCTCCTCACTCACTGACAGAACCTACCAGACATTAACTCTTTCAGTCCTGCAGACATTCAATATACACAAATCTAATGCATTCCACAAACAAGACATTGACATGAGACAGACATAGAACATTATGTAGGGGCTCCACTAACTCTGGGTCACGACACTAAAAAAGTTGTAACTGTTTATTAAGGTTCAATCATCATCCAGTTTAATTGCAAGACATTGAATCAAGATGTGATATGTGTTATTGGTATTCTGCCTTTAAAGCAGTCTTATTAGCTAAAATATCAATGCATGTAATACAGGGCTGTATGCAGCTTACAGAGAGTTTTCCTCTTGGAATCCTACAAAATCTAATGGGAAAGAACCATCACATTCTCCATTGTATATTGTATTATGGAGCATTGCTATTAGGCAAAATATCTACAATACAGTGCTGTATGGAGACACCACACATGACACAGACAGCCTTCAGCACTTGTATTCTCTGTGTGAGGCCTTATGCAAGAAAAAACATATTGTATATATTATATCCAAATGATAGAGATGAAAGCCATTATACAGTAAGTCATTGCGGTGTGTTGGATGGCGGTGGTATCTCTTGGTGCTGCATTGTGTATTTTCATGAAACAAACGTTAACAGAATCTTAAGTATTATTTACAAAGCAAAAATTCACGTAGACGTTTGATCCTGAATAAAACAAGCAGCTCACATTACATCCAATCCAGTGTCTGACGTGAACCCTGTGGCCGCAGTCAATTACCACCTGCAGTTTGGAGCCAACTATAATTGCTGAGTCTTTATAAGATGATGGAAACTCTTGAGATCAATTACTCATACCCAAGAACACAGAACTGCATCTGGAGACGAGGGATTAATAAATAACAGTTTTTTTATTTCATACTATTAACTTAGTATTTTCCAACCTATTCAGCCTTAAGACACCCTTGGAAAAAATGTTTGTTTCGGGGTACCACTACCAAAAATGTGGTGTGATCAGCAGCATGCTGGGTGTGTAGCTTATCACAAGGTATGATTTACCACCATTATTCCAGTGACTTTGTCACCCAGTGTTGCAGGTAGTGTTTTTACCAAACACCCTCCAATGCCATTGGAGAGCAGCAGGTGCCTTATTTCTCCATAGCTGAATATGGGAAGAACCTCCACTCAACTTCATCAACTATCTGCAGAGAGCTGGAGAGGTAGGGGAGGGGGGAAATATCAATGGTGGCTGAGTTATTTCAAGGCTGGGAGCTGCGACAATCCTGCCGAGTTCTCACAACACAATATGACTAGAGATGAGCGAGCACCAAAATGCTCGGGTGCTTGTTACTCGGGACAAAATTATCGCGATGCTCGAGGGTTCGTTTCGAGTAACGAACCCCATTGAAGTCAATGGGCGACCCGAGCATTTTTGTATATTGCCGATGCTCGCTAAGGTTTTCATGTGTGAAAATCTGGGCAATTCAAGAAAGTGATGGGAACGACACAGCAACGGATAGGGCAGGCGAGGGGCTACATGTTGGGCTGCATCTCAAGTTCACAGGTCCCACTATTAAGCCACAATACCGGCAAGAGTGCCCCCCCCCCCTCCCAACAACTTTTACTTCTGAAAAGCCCTCATTAGCAATGCATACCTTAGCTAAGCACCACACTACCTCCAGCAAAGCACAATCACTGCCTGCATGACACTCCGCTGCCACTTCTCCTGGGTTACATGCTGCCCCCCCCCCCCCCCCCCGCGCGCACAACAGTGTCCACAGCGCACACCAAACTGTCCCTGCCCAGCCTTCAGCTGCCCTCATGCCACGCCACCCTCATGTCTATTTATAAGTGCGTCTGCCACAGGAAAAGCAGGCACACACTGCAGAGGGTTGGCATGGCTAGGCAGCGACCCCACCATAAAAGGGGCGGGCTGATAGTCCACAATGCTGTACAGAAGCAATGAGAAATCCAATCCTGTGCCACCTCCATCTGGAGCTGCACACGTGGGCATAGCAATGGGGAACCTATGTGCCACACACTATTCATTCTGTCAAGCACCAAAATGCTCGGGTGCTCGTTACTCGGGATGAAATTATCGCGATGCTCGAGGGTTCGTTTCGAGTAACGAACCCCATTGAAGTCAATGGGCGACCCGAGCATTTTTGTATATCGCCGATGCTCGCTAAGGTTTTCATGTGTGAAAATCTGGGCAATGGGGAACCTATGTGCCACACACTATTCATTCTGTCAAGCACCAAAATGCTCGGGTGCTCGTTACTCGGGACGAAATTATCGCGATGCTCCTCCATCTCCAGAGGGTTGGCATGGCTAGGCAGCGACCCCCCCATAAAAGGGGCGGGCTGATAGTCCACAATGCTGTACAGAAGCAATGAGAAATCCAATCCTGTGCCACCTCCATCTGGAGCTGCACACGTGGGCATAGCAATGGGGAACCTATGTGCCACACACTATTCATTCTGTCAAGGTGTCTGCATGCCCCAGTCAGACCGGGCTTTTTAATTCATAGACACAGGCAGGTACAACTCCCTATCGTGAAGTCCCTGTGGACCGACAGCATGGGTGGCTCCCTGGAACCCACCGGCGGTACATAAAAATATCCCATTGCAGTGCCCAACACAGCTGAGGTAGTAATGTCGTGCTTAATACAGGTGGGCTTCGGCCCACACTGCATGCCCCAGTCAGACTGGGGTTCTTTACAAGTGGACAGATGTAGGTTAAACTCCGTGTGCACCTACAGCATGGGTGGCTCCCTGGAACCCACCGGCGGTACATAAAAATATCCCATTGCATTGCCCAACACAGCTGAGGTAGTAATGTCGTGCTTAATGCAGGTGGGCTTCGGCCCACACTGCATGCCCCAGTCAGACTGGGGTTCTTTAGAAGTGGAAACAGATGCATTTATAATTCCCTGTGGACCCACAGCATGGGTGGGTGCCAGGAAGCCACCGGCGGTACATAAATATATCCCATTGCATTGCCCAACACTGCTGAGGTAGTAATGCTGTGCTTAATGCAGGTGGGCTTCGGCCCACACTGCATGCCCCAGTCAGACTGGGGTTCTTTAGAAGTGGAAACAGATGCATTTATAATTCCCTGTGAACCCACAGCATGGGTGGGTGCCAGGAAGCCACTGGCGGTACATAAATATATCCCATTGCATTGCCCAACACAGCTGAGGTAGTAATGTCGTGCTTAATGCAGGTGGGCTTCAGCCCACACTGCATGCCCCAGTCAGACTGGTAATATGTACCTTAACAGTAACCTCGTTGGTGGTAATGTGGTGGTGACTGCGGACCTGGTAGCGCGGTTTTATGTAGTTGGTTTTCGGAATGTGGCCAGGATTAAGTGGGCCGTGGCGGGGGGATGGTGGTGGTGCTCTCTTGTTGTGTCGTTAAAGGTGAAATTCTTGGACTGCCACCAGACGGACCAATGCAAAGGTATTTGCCAAGAATGTTTTCATTGTTGGAGGAGGAGGGGGATGTTTTGGAGGCACTATGTGTCCTCTACACGTGTCCGTGGTTATATGCTCGTTAACAGTAACAGCGTTGGTGGGAAATGGCCTCGCCGCCATCATGTCTTTGTGAAGCCTCTGTTTCCACACCCCAGTGACATACCATTAGCAGCGGTATAGGCAGAGCCCACAATTATTAACATTTCAGCGGTAGCATTAGGGACAGGCCCCACTAACATATCACTAGCAGCAGTATAGGGGGAGCGCAGTCTTAGTTCCATTTCAGTAATAGTAGCACTCAAGACAGGCCCCAGTAACATTCCCATTGCAGCAGTTTAGGGAGATAACAGTCTCTTTCACATTTCAGTAGCTGCAGTATAGACAAGGCCCCAGTTACATTTATGTAGCGAAAGTGTAGGCCAACCCCACACACCTTTCTGTACCATGAGTGCAGGCGAAGAACATAGAAATTACTATGACTACACTGTAGGTGAGGGCCCAAAAAAATTGGTGTACCAACAGTAGTAATGTACCTCTGAAAAAAATGGCCATGCCCAACCAAGATGGCAGGTGAAACCCATTAATCGCTTTGGTTAATGTGGCTTAAGTGGTAACTAGGCCTGGAGGCAGCCCAGTTTAACGAAAAATTGGTTCAAGTTAAAGTTTCAACGCTTTTAAGAGCATTGAAACGTATAAAAATTGTTTAGAAAAATTATATGAGTGAGCCTTGTGGGCCTAAGAAAAAGTGCCCGTTCTGCGTGATTACGTGAGGTTTCAGGAGGAGGAGCAGGAGGAGGAATATTATACACAGATTGATAAAGAAGAAATGTCCCCGTTTTGGATGGTGAGAGAGAACGATGCTTCCATCCGCGGGTGCAGCCTACGTAATGATTAGGTATCGCTGCTGTCCGTTGGTGGAGA
Source organism: Eleutherodactylus coqui (assembly GCA_035609135.1). Classification (NCBI taxonomy): domain Eukaryota; kingdom Metazoa; phylum Chordata; class Amphibia; order Anura; family Eleutherodactylidae; genus Eleutherodactylus; species Eleutherodactylus coqui. The sequence continues at coordinate 22,106,543 of CM069405.1, read as the reverse complement.
AGAGAAGTCTGGGGAAATCCAGGCTTTATTCATCTTGATGAGTGTAAGCCTGTCGGTACTGTCGGTTGACAGGTGGGTACGCTTATCCGTGATGATTCCCCCAGCCGCACTAAACACACTCTCTGACAAGACGCTAGCCGCAGGACAAGCAAGCACCTCCAGGGCATACAGCGCGAGTTCAGGCCACGTGTCCAGCTTCAACACCCAGTAGTTGTAGGGGGCAGAGGCGTCAATGAGGACGGTGCTGCAATCGGCTACGTACTCCCTCACCATCCTTTTACAGTGCTCCCGCCAACTCAGCCTTGACTGGGGACCGGTGACACAGTCTTGCTGGGGAGCCATAAAGCTGGCAAAGGCCTTGGAGAATGTTCCCCTGCCTGCGCTGTACATGCTGCCTGATCTCTGCGCCTCCCCTGCTACCTGGCCCTCGGAACTGCGCCTTCTGCCACTAGCGCTGTCGGATGGGAAGTTTACCATCAGTTTGTCCACCAGCGCCCTGTGGTATAGCATCATTCTCGAACCCCTTTCCTCTTCGGGAATGAGAGTGCAAAGGCTCTCCTTATAGCGTGGGTCGAGCAGTGTGTACACCCAGTAATCCGTAGTGGCCAGAATGCGTGTAACGCGAGGGTCACGAGAAAGGCATCCTAACATGAAGTCAGCCATGTGTGCCAGGGTACCTGTACGCAACACATGGCTGTCCTTACTCGGAAGATCACTTTCAGGATCCTCCTCCTCCTCCTCCTCTGGCCATACACGCTAAAAGGATGACAGGCAAGCAGCATCTGTCCCCTCAGCAGTGGGCCAAGCTGTCTCTTCCCCCTCCTCCTCATGCTCCTCCCCCTCCTCCTCAACGCGCTGAGATATAGACATGAGGTTGCTCTGACTATCCAGCGACATACTATCTTCCCCCGCCTCCGTTTCTGATTCCAAAGCGTCTGCCTTTATGCTTTGCAGGGAACTTCTCAAGAGGCATAGCAGAGGAATGGTGACGCTAATGATTGCAGCATCGCCGCTCACCATCTGGGTAGACTCCTCAAATTTTCCAGGCAGGAAATAAATTGGCGCAAGCCTGCTGTTAAACTTAGCTGGCTGCGTATGATTTTTTTTACGTTCTCCACCCAGCACACACATACCCAGATCGCTGAGGACTGTCAGAGGCAGGCCAAATATAATTTTTTCCCTTTTTTTTAAAGGAAAGGCCCACTGCGTATATTCAATCAATAATAAATGTGTTGTGGCCCTGCAAATCTGTCACAGAACTGCAGTGTTGCAGAGTTATTAACTACAGCAGAGCGGTGATTTCCCAGGCAGGAAATAAATTGGCGCAAGCCTGCTGTTAAACTTAGCTGGCTGCGTATGATTTTTTTTACATTCTCCACCCAGCACACACGTACCCAGAACGCTGAGGACTGTCAGAGGCAGGCCAAATAGAATTTTTTCCCTTTTTTTTCAAAGGAAAGGCCCACTGCGTATATTCAATCAATAATAAATGTATTGTGGCCCTGCAATGTGTCACAGAACGGCAGTGTTGCAGAGTTATTAACTACAGCAGAGCGGTGATTTCCCAGGCAGGAAATAAATTGGCGCAAGCCTGCAGGCCAAATAGAATTTTTTCCCTTTTTTTAAAAGGAAAGGCCCACTGCGTATATTCAATCAATAATAAATGTGTTGTGGCCCTGCAAATGTGTCACAGAACTGCAGTGTTGCAGAGTTATTAACTACAGCAGAGCGGTGATTTCCCAGGCAGGAAATAAATTGGCGCAAGCCTGCTGTTAAACTTAGCTGGCTGCGTATGATTTTTTTTACAATCTCCACCCAGCACACACGTACCCAGAACGCTGAGGACTGTCAGAGGCAGGCCAAATAGAATTTTTTCCCTTTTTTTTAAAGGAAAGGCCCATTGCGTGTATTCAATCAATAATAAATGTGTTGTGGCCCTGCAATGTGTCACAGAACTGCAGTGTTGCAGAGTTATTAACTACAGCAGAGCGGTCATTTCCCAGGCAGGAAATAAATTGGTGCAAGCCTGCAGGCCAAATAGAATTTTTTCCCTTTTTTTTAAAGGAAAGGCCCACTGCATATATTCAATCAATAAAATATGTCTTCTGGCCGTGCCTACACAATTCTGTCCCTGTAGTATTACTGCAGGGCGCAATGCTCTGCACGGCCGATTTGGGAAAAAAAAATGTGCAACACTGCTAACAGCAGCCTCCACACTACTGCACACTGTTAGATGTGGCCCTAAGAAGGACCGTTGGGGTTCTTGAAGCCTACACTAATTCCTAACGCTCTCCCTACAGCAGCTCCGGCACCAGCAGCACTGTCCCTCAGCTATCTCACAAGGCATCTGAGGCGAGCCGCGGGAGGGGCCGACTTTTATACTCGGGTGACATCTGATCTCCCCAGCCACTCACAGCAGGGGGGTGGTATAGGGCTGGAACATCACAGGGGGAAGTTGTAATGCCTTCCCTGTCTTTCAATTGGCCAGAAAAGCGCGCTAACGTCTCAGAGAGGAAACTGAAAGTAACCCGAACATCGCGTGGTACTCGTTACGAGTAACGAGCATCCCGAACACGCTAATATTCGCCAGAGCATCAAGCTCGGACGAGTACGTTCGCTCATCTCTAAATATGACCTATTGTACTATGAACTATTCCATTGAAAAACAAAGTGAAATCATTTGGAGTGGAAAAATGTCCTGTTGGAGAGCTACATATTGTGGGAACAGGACAAAAAACTGAGAGCCGGAATTACCCGTAAAAAAAAGACCGTATCCTAAATATATAGCATGTTCTAGTCAAGCTGCATCAGAGTTTTTTGTATAAGTGATATGGTACTTGCCCTGAGGAGATCCTTGAAAAAAGAGCTCACTGATACACAGCACAGTCAACTCTGCTATATCAGATCTAGAAGAGAGAGTAGATCACTTAGAATCGAAAACAGGAGAGATAACAAGCTCTCATAAGGAGCTAGTAGATGCACTGCTGGAAGTGGTCAAAGATAAAATGGCAGAACTGGATGACCGCAACGGACATAATAACAGGAAGTTCAGGGGAATAGCAGAATCAGTGGGTACGGAGGACTTGTGGAAATACGTGAAGACTTGTGGAAATACGTGCTCTCATAGATATCTTGCTTCTTGAATCTAACCTGGAGGAATATATACTGGATAGGGTACACAGGCTTTCAAAACCCAGATAGATCTCATAGAATGTACCCAAAGACGTGATCGTACGAGTCCACTTTTTTCATATTAAGGAAGATATGATGAATGCTGCAAGGAAACTACAAAATCGAACTTCCCCCTTATGAGAACATTAAGCTATTCTCAGGTTTTTCACAAGCAGTGATGCTGTCTCAGAGAAGGCTAACACCACTAACCTTATTACTTAGAGAGAAGAAAATCGTATACAAGTGGGGTTTTCTGACCAAATTGATTGTTAACAGGAAGGGTTTAAACCACACCATCACAAATCTAGAAGAAGGTCTATTTCTTCTGAAAAAAACCCAGGAATTTTAGGGGGCGTGGCTTGAACGAAGTCGGTGGCAGACGGGTTCTGAATAGCACCGCTACAAACTCAAGCCTAAAGCAACTTGCAGCCAGCCGAGGTACTTAAAACCTAGCCAAGAAGAAAGGGGAAACTTACCTCATCCTGACAATGTCCAGGAGGAGAACAGGGAAGCCCGGACCGAAGCGCTTGATGGACTTTTACCCAGCGCGCGGCCTGGAGGAAGAGGGAAACATGATGGAGGCAGCCTCATGCAGAATGGAGCGGGAGCGGGATACAGAAGTGGAGGGTCCTGTGGACGCTGCAGAGAAGAAGAACGGTAAGCGCAGCTCATCAATCTCCCCACCGCCGCTTCACACTCATCCCAACACTCTCATTCCTCCTAACTCCCGGTCCCAGAGGCCAGCAGTGGAATACTTAGAAGGCAGAGAGGTGACAGAGCACCAATGCGCCTCAGGAGGGTGGGGGGGGGGGGGGGGAGTTGCAGGGACTCGGCGCCATCTTCTCCCATGCAGTTAATGTCAGGCACTGAGAAAAGAAGCTTAAGCTCTCCCAAGGAGAGTCCTGAAAAAAGACATCCCAGAAGGGAGAATACTAGAGATGAGCGAACGTGTTCGTCCGAACTTGATATCCGTGCGGATAATAGGGTGTTCGGGATGTTCGTTATTCGTAACGAACACCATGCGGTGTTCTGGTTACTTTCACTTCCTTCCCTGAGACGTTTGCGCGCTTTTCTGGCCAATTGAAAGACAGGGAAGGCATTACAACTTCCCCCTGCAACGTTTAAGCCCTATACCACCCCCCTGCTGTGAGTGGCTGGCGAGATCAGGTGTCCGCCTAATATAAAAGTCGGCCCCTCCCGCGGCTCGCCTCAGATGCCTTGTGAGTTAGTGAGGGACAGTGCTGTTTGTACCGGAGCTGCTGTAGGGAAAGAATTGGTAGTTAGTGTAGGCTTCAAGACCCCCAAAGGTCCGTATTAGGGCCACTGATAGCTGTGTGTTGGCTGCTGTTAGCAGTGGCAATTTTTTTTTTTGTCAAAATCGCCTCTGCAGAGCGTTGCACCCGGCATTAGGGACAGAAGTGTTGCATAGGCAGGGAGAGTGTTAGGAGTGAGTGTAGCCTTCAAGAACCTCAACGGTCCTTTCTAGGGCCATATTTAACCATGTGCAGTACTGTGCTGGCTGCTGTTAGCTGTGCTGCATATTTTTTTTCTTCTCAAAATCGCCTCTGCAGAGCATTGCACCCTCCATTGATACTGCAGGGAAAGAATTGTATAGGCAGGGCCACAACACAGTTATTATTCATTGAATATACGCAGTGCGGCCTTTTGCTTGTAAAACAACTGAAAAAAATTGTATTTGTCCTGCCTCTGTCCGTCCTAAGGGCGGTGGACACGTGTCGGCTGTGTGTGCAACGTTTAAAAATCAGACGCACCCAGCTACGCTTTACTGCTGGCTTCGCCATTTGCTTTCCTTAATTGGGAAAAAAAATACCTGCTCTGCCAGAGTTATAATAACTCTGCTACCCTCACGTTCTGTGACACATTAGCAGGGACACAGCACAGTTATTAAACTTCTCATGTTCATTGAATATACGCAGTGCTGCCTTTTGGTGGAAAAAAACTGAAAACAAATCTATTTGTCCAGCCTCTGTCCGTCCTAAGGGCTGTTGACACGTGTGAGCTGCGTGTACAACGTTAAAAAATCAGACGCACCCAGCTACGCTTTACTGCTGGCTTCGCCATTTGCTTTCCTTAATTGGGAAAAAAATACCTGCTCTGCCAGAGTTATAATAACTCTGCTACCCTCAAGTTCTGTGACACATTAGCAGGGACACAGCACAGTTATTAAACTTCTCATGTTCATTGAATATACGCAGTGCTGCCTTTTGGTGGAAAAAAACTGAAAACAAATCTATTTGTCCAGCCTCTGTCCGTCCTAAGGGCTGTGGACACGTGTGAGCTGCGTGTACAACGTTAAAAAATCAGACGCACCCAGCTACGCTTTACTGCTGGCTTCGCCATTTGCTTTCCTTAATTGGGAAAAAAATACCTGCTCTGCCAGAGTTATAATAACTCTGCTACCCTCAAGTTCTGTGACACATTAGCAGGGCCACAGCACAGTTATTAAACTTAGATTATTCATTCAATTGAGGCAGTGGGGCCTTTCGTTTTCCAAAAAGGGAAAAAATTATATTTGGCCTGCAGTCTTGCGCCAATTTATTTCCTGCATGTGAAATCAAATCACTGGTAATACAGCATGCTGAGGGGTAGGGGTAGGCCTAGAGGACGTGGACGCGGCCGAGGACGCGGACGCCCAAGTCAGGGTGTGGGCACAGGCCGAGCTCCTGATCCAGGTGTGTCGCAGCCGACTGCTGCGCGATTAGGAGAGAGGCACGTTTCTGGCGTCCCCACATTCATCGCCCAATTAATGGGTCCACGCGGGAGACGGTTATTAGAAAATGAGCAGTGTGAGCAGGTCCTGTCCTGGATGGCAGAAAGTGCTTCGAGCAACCTATCGTCAACACGCAGTTCTGCGCCGTCCACTGCTGCAAATCCGAATCCTCTGTCTGCTGCTCCTCCTTCCTCCCAGCCTCCTCACTCCACTACAATGACACCTGCTCAGGAGCGGGAACACTCCCAGGAACTGTTCTCGGGCCCCTGCTTAGATTGGGCAGCAGCGGTTCCTCTCCCACCAGAGGAGTTTATCGTCACTGATGCCCAACCATTCGAAAGTTCCCGGGGTCCGGGGGAAGAGGCTGGAGACTTCCGCCAACTGTCTCAACAACTTTCTGTGGGTGAGGAGGACGATGACGATGAGGCACAGTTGTCTTGCAGTGAGGTAGTAGTAAGGGCAGTAAGTCCGAGGGAGCAGCGCACAGAGGATTCAGAGGAAGAGCAGCAGGACGATGAGGTGACTGACCCCACCTGGTGTGCAACGCTTACTCAGGAGGACAGGTCTTCAGAGGGGGAGTCAAGGGCATCAGCAGGGCAGGTTGCAAGAGGCAGTACGGTGGCCAGGGGTAGAGGCAGGGCCAGACCGAATAATCCACCAAGTGTTTCCCAAAGCGCCCCCTCGCGCCATGCCACCCTGCAGAGGCCGAGGTGCTCTAAGGTCTGGCAGTTTTTCACAGAGACGCCTGACGACCGACGAACAGTGGTGTGCAACCTTTGTCGCGCAAAGCTCAGCCGGGGAGCCAACACCAACAGCCTCACCACCACCACCATGCGCAGACATATGATGGCCAAGCACCCCACAAGGTGGGACGAAGGCCGTTCAGCGCCTCCGGTTTGCACCCCTGCCTCTCCCCCTGTGCCCCAACCTGCCACTGAGATGCAACCCCCCTCTCAGGACACAGGCACTACCGCCTCATGGCCTGCACCCACACCCTCATCTCCGCTGTCCTCGGCCCCATCCAGCAGTGTAGTTCAGCGCACCGTCCAGCCGTCGCTTGCGCAAGTGTTCGAGCGCAAGCGCAAGTACGCCGCCACGCACCCGCACGCTCAAACGATAACCGTCCGCATAGCAAAATTCATCAGCCTTGAGATGCTGCCGTATAGGGTTGTGGAAACTGAGTCCTTCAAAAGTATCATGGAGGCGGCGGCCCCGCGCTACTCAGTTCCCAGTCGCCACTACTTTTCCCGATGTGCCGTCCCAGCCCTGCACGACCACGTCTCCCGCAACATTGTACGCGCCCTCACCAACGCGGTTACTGCCACGGTCCACTTAACAACGGACACGTGGACAAGCACAGGCGGGCAGGGCCACTACATCTCCCTGACGGCACATTGGGTGAATTTAGTGGAGGCTGGGACAGAGTCAGAGCCTGGGACCGCTCACGTCCTACCCACCCCCAGAATTGCGGGCCCCAGCTCGGTGCTGGTATCTGCGGAGGTGTATGCTTCCTCCACTAAAGCACCCTCCTCCTCCTCTGTCTCGCAATCAAGATGTGTTAGCAGCAGCATGTCGCCAGCAGTCGGTGTCGCGCGGTGTGGCAGCACAGCGGTGGGCAAGCGTCAGCAGGCCGTGCTGAAACTACTCAGCTTAGGCGATAAGAGGCACACGGCCCACGAACTGCTGCAGGGTCTGACACAGCAGACCGACCGCTGGCTTGCGCCGCTGAGCCTCCAACCGGGCATGGTCGTGTGTGACAACGGCCGTAACCTGGTGGCGGCTCTGCAGCTCGGCAGCCTCACGCACGTGCCATGCCTGGCCCACGTCTTTAATTTGGTGGTTCAGCGCTTTCTGAAAAGCTACCCACGCTTGTCAGACCTGCTCGTAAAGGCGCGCCGGCTCTGCGCACATTTCCGCAAGTCCCACACGGATGCTGCCACCCTGCGCACCCTGCAACATCACTTTAAGCTGCCAGTGCACCGACTGCTGTGCGACGTGCCCACACGGTGGAACTCTACGCTCCACATGTTGGCCAGGCTCTATGAACAGCGTAGAGCTATAGTCGAATACCAACTCCAACATGGGCGGCGCAGTGGGAGTCAGCCTCCTCAATTCCTTTCAGAAGAGTGGGCCTGGTTGGCAGACATCTGCCATGTCCTTGGTAATTTTGAGGAGTCTACCCAGGTGGTGAGCGGCGATGCTACAATCATTAGCGTCACCATTCCTCTGCTATGCATCTTGAGAAATTCCCTGCAAACCATAAAGGCAGCTGCTTTGCGCTCGGAAACGGGGGCGGTGGAAGACAGTATGCCGCTGGATAGTCAGGGCACCCTCCTGTCTATTTCTCAGCGCGTACAGGAGGAGGAGGAGGAGGAGCATGAGGAGGATGAGGAGGAGGAGGGGGAAGAGACAGCTTGGCCCGCTGCTGACGGTACACCGGCTGATTGCCTGTCATCCTTTCAGCGTGTATGGCCTGAGGAGGAGGAGGAGGAGGAGGATCCTGAAAGTGATCTTCCTAGTGAAGACAGCCATGTGTTGCGTACTGGTACCCTGGCACACATGGCTGACTTCATGTTAGGATGCCTTTCTCGTGACCCTCGCGTTGCACGCATTCTGGCCACAACGGATTACTGGGTGTACACACTGCTCGACCCACGCTATAAGGAGAACCTGCCCGCTCTCTTTCCCGAAGAGGAAAGGGGTTCGAGAGTGTTGCTATACCACAGGACCCTTGCGGACAAGCTGATGGTAAAATTCCCAGCCGACAGCGCTAGTGGCAGAAGGCACAGTACCGAGGGCAAGGTAGCAGGGGAGGTGCGGAGATCGAGCAGCATGTACATCCCAGGCAGTGCAACAGTCTTTAAGGGCCTGGACAGCTTTATGGCTCCCCACCAAGACTGTGTCACCGCTCCCCAGTCAAGGCTGAGTCGGCGGGAGCACTGTAAAAGGATGGTGAGGGAGTACGTAGCCGATCGCACGACCGTCCTCCGTGACGCCTCTGCCACCTACAACTACTGGGTGTCGAAGCTGGACACATGGCCTGAACTCGCGCTGTATGCCCTGGAGGTGCTTGCTTGTCCTTCGGCTAGCGTCTTGTCGGAGAGGGTGTTTAGTGCGGCTGGGGGAATCATCACAGATAAGCGTACCCGCCTGTCAACCGACAGTGCCGACAGGCTTACACTCATCAAGATGAACAAAGCCTGGATTTCCCCAGACTTCTCTTCTCCACCAGCGGACAGCAGCGATACGTTAGCAATACGTAGGCTGCACCCGCGGATGGAAGCTACGTTCTCTCTCACCATCCAAAACGGGGACATTTCTGCTTCATCAATCTGTGTCTAATATTCCTCCTCCTCCTCCTCCTGAAACCTCACGTAATCACGCTGAACGGGCAATTTTTCTTAGGGCCACAAGGCTCACTCAAATAATTTTTCTAAACAATTTTTAAAAGTTTCAATGCTCTTAAAAGCGTTGGAACTGTAACTTGAACCAATTTTTCATTACACTGGGCTGCCTCCAGGCCTAGTTACCACTTAAGCCACATTAACCAAAGCAATTAATGGGTTTCACCTGCCCTCTTGGCTGGCCATGGCCAATTTTTGGGATGTACATTAGTACTGTTGATACAGCAATTTTTGTGGGCCCTCGCCTACAGTGTAATCAAATAAATTTTTAGCCCACCTGCATTAAGCACGACATTACTACCTCAGCTGTGTTGGGCAATGCAATGGGATATTTCTATGTACCGCCGGTGGCTTCCTGGCACCCACCCATGCTGTGGGTCCACAGGGAGTTTAACCTACATGTGTCCACTTCTAAAGAACCCCAGTCAGACTGGGGCATGCAGTGTGGGCCGAAGCCTACCTCTATTACGCACGACATTACTACCTCAGCTGTGTTGGGCAATGCAATGGGATATTTCTATGTACCGCCGGTGGCTTCCTGGCACCCACCCAGGCAGTGGGTCCACAGGGAGTGTAACCTACATGTGTCCACTTCTAAAGAACCCCAGTCAGACTGGGGCATGCAGTGTGGGCCGAAGCCTACCTCTATTACGCACGACATTACTACCTCAGCTGTGTTGGGCAATGCAATGGGATATTTTTGTGTACCGCCGGTGGGTTCCAGGGAGCCACCCATGCTGTCGGTCGACAGGGACTTCACAATAGGGAGTTGTACCTGCCTGTGTCTATGAATTAAAAAGCCCGGTCTAACTGGGGCATGCAGACACCTTGACAGAATGAATAGTGTGTGGCACATAGGTTCCCCATTGCTATGCCCACGTGTGCAGCTCCTGATGGCGGTGGCACAGGATTCTATTTCTCATTGCTTCTGTACAGCATTGTGGGCTATCGCCCCGCCCCTTTTAAAGAGGGTCGCTGCCTAGCCGTGCCAACCCTGTGCAGTGTGTGCCTGCGGCCCCTCGTCATGGCAGACGCACTTCTAAATAGACATGAGGGTGGTGTGGCATGAGGGCAGCTGAAGGCTGCGCAGGGACACTTTGGTGTGCGCTGTGGGGGGGGGAAGGGGGGGCGGTTGGGAAGCATGTAACCCAGTAGAAGTGGCAGTGGAGTGTCATGCAGGCGGTGATTGTGCTTTGTTGGAGGTAGTGTGGTGCTTAGCAAAGGTATGCCATGCTAATGATGGCTTTTCAGAAGTAAAAGTTGTTGGGAGGGGGGGGGGCCCACTCTTGCCGGTATTCTGGCTTAATAGTGGGACCTGTGAACTTGAGATGCAGCCCAACATGTAGCCCCTCGCCTGCCCTATCCGTTGCTGTGTCGTTCCCATCACTTTCTTGAATTGCCCAGATTTTCACACATGAAAACCTTAGCGAGCATCGGCGAAATACAAAAATGTTCTGGTCGCCCATTGACTTCAATGGGGTTCGTTATTCGAAACGAACCCTCGAACATCGCGGGAAGTTCGTTTCGAATAACGAACACCCGAACATTTTGGTGTTCGCTCATCTCTAGAGAATACCTCTCCGCTAGTAGTCACAACCTCATCAGAATGGCCCGGGGAAGAGGACTCCCTAGACCCTCTATTTAACCTACAGTGCACCCACCAGACCGCTTCTGAAGTCTTTATCAGAGAAATGGTCATAGCTCTAAAGGGCTCATTAAAAAGAGATATAGCCGAAATGAACGCAAAAATTAACAACACCATAGAAGAAATAGGTGTCAGAGTAGACCATCTAGAGAACAAAACAGGAGAGTTCACCAGTTCACACAATGAATTAATTGACACTCACTACAAATTAGAAGAGGAGTTCGAATCTCTAAAAACAAAATGGCAGACCTTGAAGATCGAAACCGCCGCAACAACATAAAATTTAGAGGAATACCGGAATCGATCTAAACAGAAGAACTAAATGAATATGCTCAAGATGTCATTAAAATCCTCCTGCCTGACTCTAAAGCAGAGGAATGCATATTGGATAGAATCCACAGGCTCTCCAAACCCCAAAACATCCCTGAAAATGTACCTAGAGATGTTATAGCTAGAGTACACTTTATCCACACCAAAGAAAACATAATGAGAGCAGCCAGAAATCTTAAAATCCTACCACCCCCCTACAGTAACATCAAGTTATATTCCGACTTCTCTCAGGTCACGATGGCCGCGCGCAAAAAGCTATCTATCATAACGACAACCCTGAGAGAAAACAATATTCCTTATAGATGGGGCTTCACAACCAAGCTCTACATCAACAAAGAAGGAACCGTCACCACCATAATCACCCAAGAAGAAGGCCTAACTCTACTTCAGAAATGGAACCTCTCCGTAACCAATCCTCACAGTCCTAATTACATCCAAAAGGACTGGTCTCGGAAGCAACCAAGCAAATCCAGCAGAGGGCCCCTAACCGCTAGCTTCCCATTCGACTTCATATGGTTCCACCTAATCGACCTCGTGCTAAAACGTTCAGCACTTATAACACAGGCTGATGTCAGTTTAACCCCAACCAAGACCTTATTCCAAGGACAAAATCCCAACAATTGGAAAGGTCCTTTTTCTTTATTCTTCAACAGTTGAGAAATTACAAACCAAGTAATGACACCTAAACCGAACAAGACGACCATATCTGCTCTTTCCCTCCCCCTTTCTCTCCTTCCTCCACCCCTAAATAGGACTTACATACAAGCTCATGGATCATCTACTCCGACCTATCGAACAAGGTCAGAAAATCTCCTAATACCTGCCCACAAACAAGGTCAATTTACTTACACTGCAATTCCCCAAACTTCCACATGGACCTAAAAGTGGTATCTCTTAATGTAAAGGGACTGAACTCCCACTTCAAAAGAGCACCCTTCTGGAAAGAAGCTAACTTGTCGGAGGCAGACATATTCTGCGCCCAGGAGACCCACCTATCCAACCACAACCCGCCGAAGATCTCCCACCCAAGGTTTCCTTGAATCCTCACTGCCAATGCGTCAAAAAAAAAATCCGGCATCCTTATCGCTTTCAAGAACTCAGTGGACTTTCAACGTATAGAGGAAGTTGGGAACATCGATGGTAGATTTATAATATTGATATGCAAAATCCATGGCTTCCTTGTCACCCTGGTCAATATTTACGCTCCCAACTGTAGACAACTTAGGTTCTTGGGCAAGTTGACAAGGAAAATAAAGAAGATACAACAGGGTCCTTTAATTATATGTGGGGATTTTAATGCTATAGTAGACAAATCACTAGACTCGAGCAACACAGGGAAGAGTAGAGAGGTAAATTTAGCCCCCTGGCTGCGAAACACTGAACTCTTTGATGCCTTTAGAGCCCTAAACGTAAATTCCAGAGAATATACTTTTTTATTCTTTTAGACACAGGTCGTTCTCAAGAATCGACATGTTTCTGGTGGACTTCCAAATTCTCAACAGAATCCAAGAAGCAAAAATAGGTGTTACTTCCTGGTCAGACCATGCTTCGATTACATTAACATTAAAACTAGGCCCTAAAACCCCAAGCTTTAACAACTGGAGAAATAACACCTTCCTAATGAAGATCCCAAAATATCAAAAGAAAATCAAAGAAACGATTGAAGAATATTTTCAACACAATGATACCCGAGAAACATGTCGATTTACCCTCTGGAATGCCCACAAATCAGTTGTGAGGGGTATAATGATACAACATGGCTCCATCTTCAAAAAAGAAAAGCTTAGCCTCCTCAAAAAGACTTTAGAAGAGTTGGAATCTCTAGAAAAATCTATCAGAACCAACCCCTCGCCAATCTTATCTAACGAACTTAGAACAGCTAGACTTAAAGTCCGTAACATTTTGATAGATGAACACGAAAGGAACCTAAAATCTATCAAAACAACGTACTATACTGCCAATAATAAAAACTCAAAATGGATGGCTAATAGAGTGAAACAAAAAAGGATCAAGGCTAAGATTCCCTTCATAAATGACCCACTAACTAATAACAAAATAGCGAACCCCTTAACTATAGCTGAGGAATTCAGGAAATTTTATGAAGAACTTTACAACCTCAACAGAGACCCAGCCGTCGCTCAGTCCACAGAAGCTGCCATAAATAATTTCCTTTCAACTTTACAACTTCCTAAATTGTCAGATTCCCAACTAGAAAAATTAAATTCACCAATCTCATCTCAAGAGATACTCCAAGTTATCAATAAAGCCAAGAAAGACAAAGCCCCAGGCCCTGATGGCTTCTCGTACGAATACTTCAAGTTATACAAAGATTATCTCGTTCCCCACATGAGAAATCTTTTTAACAAGGCCATGTCGAGTGGTTCACTACCCCCTGAAATGCTTCAGGCAAATATTGTAACAATCCCCAAACTAGGTAGAGAGCCCTCATCCCCTGCAAATTTCAGACCTATATCACTTTCAAATAATGACACCAAAATCTACGCAAAAATTCTTTCTCTAAGACTATTGGAGGTCATCCCGGACCTAATCCACAGCGACCAAGTTGGCTTCGTCAAAGGTAGACAAGCGTCAGACGCAACAAGACGATTGCTGGGGGTCTTGGCCGAGGTCAAGATCTCTTGAACGCCTTCTCTACTCCTTACCCTGGACGCAGAGAAGACGTTCGACAGAATACATTGGGGATATACCTTCTCTGTGCTTGAGAAGTTCGGCTTTAAAGGAAATATAGCTATGGCCATTCAAACTTTATACGGAGCACCCTCGGCTCGGGTCTTTATCAACAGAGTAATCTCCAAACCATTTAATATAACTAACGGAACCAGACAGGGTTGCCCCCTTTCTCCCTCGCTATTCATTCTCACAATGGAAGAGATAGCTGAAGCAATACGAATGTGCAGAGAAATAAAAGGTATCCCCTTGGCAAATAGACAGCATTAAATTGGTCTATTCGCAGACGATATCGTGTTAATGTTGTCCGGCCCCCTGAACTCACTTAGAGCGGCCTCAGACCTCCTCACCCACTTTGGGACAATTTCCTTTTATAAAGTTAACCCAACTAAATCAAAACTTCTTCCAATCAATTTACTTCTGGGGCTTCAAGACCTGATCAAAGCAGAATTCCCGTACGCTTGGGACCCCTCAGGCATCCAATACCTGGGTACCACAATTAAACTGCCACTAAACAAGATTATGGACCACAACATAGCATTGCTAGCGGAGAACATCCAACATGACTTAAACAACTTTAACAAAATAGAACTTTCATGGGTGGGACGAATTGTGCTCTACAAAATGATGATTCTTCCTAAGATTCTTTACATCTTTAGAACATTAGCTCTTAAATGCAACCCCAAATCATTAAAAATCCTGCAAAACCAACTGATGTCTTTTATTTGGAACTATAAAAGACGCAGAGTAGCAGCAACCATCTTGTTTAGACCTAGAAGGTCAGGCGGATTGTGTGTCCCTAATCTGACGGCCTATTATGAAGCCAACATTGTCTCCCAACTGAGACCATGGGGAGTCCCTCGCGAAGGCGTTAGCTGGCCCAACATCGAACAAAGCTCCATAAACAACAAATCTCTTAGAAGTCTTTTACTGGCTTCAAGTATCAACATTAAAACAGGCCGTATGAATAATCCGATAGTACAAAACGCTATCCATACATGGAAACACCTGTTGCAGCCGTTCTGAGGTTTCCACCTTGCTTTCGGGCCAGACCAGGGTTTAGCAGCATTCCTACCTCTCCTGGAGCTGAGAGGTGTGGTGGTTGCAAGATTAATGTCAGTCAGCACCTGGTGCTAAGTAGCTCTGCTCCTATTTAAGCAGTGCTAACCGTTACTCCTGTGCTGGTCAATTCACTTCAGTCCTATGTTGGACAGTGTCAGAGCAACACAGAGTGGTGGAAGCTCTTCATTTGAAGCTAAGTTCTTTACTGTTTGGTTTGGTTTTGTTTCTCCTTTTGTTTTGTGCTAGGGCCCCCAGTGAGGGACTGGTCAGTGGCCCAGGTTAGAGTGCAGGCTCACACTTGTCAGCACGGTTGGTCTGCAGGGCCCCCCTCCTGGGTTAGGGGACGATAGGGAGAGCATTCCCCTTTAGTTTTTGTTTCCTTTTGCACAGTTGCGCCTTTGATTTATTTTATTGAGGTTGCACGTTCTTAGGACGCAACAACACCTTCTACAGATCACAAAAAACTTCTCCCCCAAAACAGAGATACCCCTCCCATTGGAAATAACAGAATTCCTTATAAACAACCTTAGCACAAAAAACTGGAGGAGTAAAGGTATTAAGTGGGTCTCGGACCTAGCCGCCGGAAACAAAATAAAACCTTTCCACTCTCTACAGAAAGAATATGGACTCCTGAGTGGAGAATTCCTCTTGTGCTCCCAAATCAGAAGTAGCTGGCCCATGATAGTTTCCGGTGAGGTCTCCTTGCCCTCCCCTCTGGCTAAATATATTTTCAACTCCTCCCCTCACAAACTCCCTCTGAAAGACATATATGAGCTTTTTTGCGGAGGTGCAAACAAGACCACCCAAAAAGGGCACACCTACTCAACTGGGAGCGGGACTTGAGGAGCTTGTTCTCGCCATCTCAATGGTCTAAAGCGCACAAATGAGCAAACGAGGTGTCATCCTGCGCCTCTCTAGTAGAGGTCCATTACAAGACCCTCACCCGTTGGTATAGATCCCCGGCAAGACTAGCAGACTTCTTCCCTGGAGTCCCAGACAGATGTTGGAGAGGGTGTGGGATAAGAGGCTCCCTACTACATAGTTTTTTTCTGGTGCCCAAACATTAGATCCACCTGGCAGACATTTTTCGACCTCATAAAAGAGATGACGGGACTTAGAGTTCCCTCTTCTCCAGAATTAGCAATTTTGCTATTAGGTATAGAAAACATCCCTCGAAGGCATAGAAAATGGGTAGCCCATGGACTTCCAGCCATAAAGCTGTTGATAGTGAGAAACTGAAAGTCTCAGCTCTCTCCTTCCCTGCTAGACATAACCCAGCTAATGTCAGAACATTTTATAATGGAAAGGATTTTCGCCTTAGGGAAGATTAGGCCCCATGGACAAATCATTTTCAACTAGACCACAATATCACTCTAGACCCCTACATTGGTGATATACTCACCTTGTTTTTAAAGAAAGTACCACTTAGAAATATGAACAGCAAGTTTTGAGTAAAAAACGTCAGCACTCGTGGAAAATGCAGGCAAGTAACCCAAAGTAGAAGCGTCGATTTGGTGAAAACGGAAAAGAAAAAAGAATGGCACTTACTCGGAAGGAGGGGGGTGTTTTATGCAAGAAGCCCCCTCCTTGAAGTGCTGACTCCTCTAGATTCTCCCAATCGCGGATATTACTGTGGCAGGCGGGTTCGATTTTTCAATTTTATTTGTAGAGTTAGGTTACAGGCAACGCGTTTCGGTGCAACAGGCACCTTTCTCAAGCCAAATGCACTTAGAAATATGATGATCAATTTGAGGCTACACAGTATGGATCCTATTTACCTGTTCCCCAGCTCCCCCAACCCCCCCTCTACTCCCCCACATCCCACCCTCCACTAACCCCCCCCCCCTTTAGAGTTCAAAATATAACAAGTTATTTGTAAACAAGTTTCATTTCCTAGTGCATATATACGCATGTTAAGAATATTACAGCTCGAATTGTATTTGCAATTTTTATGTATGCACCATCTCTTTACAATAAAAATTATTGAACACTAAAACAGGGATTTTATATAACCTCAGATAGTGACCCTAATCATTTAACCAACAAGAGGTCACAGAGCTCGAAACTCAGAGCCCAGAGGAAGTCTCTAACTCATTGCTGAATTGCAAATATTGGTGGTCCTCTCGACGACTAAAAATGTGCTTTCCAAATGCAGGCTGAACTCGATTTGCCTAATGCCTCGATCTCTACGAATCAGCTCAACAGTACCATAGTTCAAAGAACGTCCATTTTATTTTGTTATACTTATTCATTCAACTGTTCTTAAAAGTTAAAGGGACACACATCCCAAAAGGTTATATCAAGTTTCCCTCAATATCTAAAATGAAGATCCAAACCCAGAAAACCAATATCCAACAGGATTTACCTTAGACGGACATACACACAGACGTCACAGATAGAGCTGGAAAAGCAACCTCTGCATCAAAGCCCCAAAAGTCAACTATTAACGCAAGAGTTCTTAGTACACCTTTTAAAAGGAGAGTGCTTTAGAAATAACCCTTCATGATAGGGGTGGACATCTTGTGTGTACAAGAAACCCTTCCCGCGAAGAACAACTGACCAGGCCTGTCTCATCCAAAATACTCCAGAATTATTATGGCCAACGCAGAGAAAAAGAAAGCAGGGGTGATGGTGGCAATTAGAGATTCTTTAGACTGCCAATTATTGGAAAAAGTATTGGACGAAAGGGGTCGATTCAAAATTTTGACATATAACATTAATAACTTCCTCATAACCCTGGTCAATATATAATTCACTTCAGATCCGATTTCTGACCAAGGTGATGAGGAAAGAAACAAAGATTCAACAGGGAAGTTTTGTAGAATGTGGGGATTTTAATATGATGGTAGAGGGGAAGCTTAATTCAAGCAGGAGTAGAAGAAGAAGGGTATCAACGTTAGTTCCATAGTTACAGAAAGATGAGATGTTTGATTCCTTTAGGTCTTTATTAGAGATGAGCGAGCACACTGGTCCGAGCTTGATGCTCATTCGAGCATTAGGGTACTCGAGATGCTCGTTATTTGAGACGAACACCACGCGGTACTCGAGTCAATTCCATTTCCTTCCCCGCATGTTTAGCGCCATTTTCTAGCCAATAGACATGCGGGGAAGGCATTACTACTTCCTCCTGTGACGTGCCAGCCTCATCTCACCCCCACAGCAGTGAGTGTCTGGTGAGATCAAGTGACCGCCGAGTACTTAAAGCGGTCCGGCCTGCGGCTCGCCTCAGGCACATGCTGGCAGAGGTTAGGGTAAGTGCTGCTGCTCATTCAGGGAAAGCGTTAGTGTAGGATCCTGTTTTCAGGAACGTCAATGGTCCTTCTTAGGGCTACATCTGATCATGTGCATTTCTGTTGTGGCTGGCTGGGAGCAGTAGTGCACTTTTTTTTTCTCATCTTGGGCTGTGCAGGCCATTTCATCTATAGCGTTCTCAGTCTGCAGTCTATTATACATAGTATAGAGAAAGTGCTGCTGAGATAGGGAAAGTTTAGTGTAGGATCCTGTCTTCAAGAACCCCAACGGTCCTTCTTAGGGCTACATCTGACCTTGTGCATTTTATTTGTGGCCTGCTGGGAGTTGTAGTGCATCCATTTTTTGTATTACGCATATTGGCCTGTTCGCAGCCTTTCAGTAATAGTTTTTTTAGGCTGCAGTGCCGTACAGTGCTGCACTCAAATAATTCCTAGTCTGCTGTGAACGCCTTCATTTATACCGTTCTCTGTCTCCACTGAATTACACCGAGTGTTGGGGCACAGCCACTTGTATAGGGAAAGTTATATACACTATACATTCCGTATCCTCCGTGCAAAAACCATAAAGCTCCTTCGTTTTACCTACATCTGACCGTGTGCATTTTAGTTGGGGCCTGCTGGGAGTTGTAGTGCATCCATTTTTGTATTACCTATCTAGGCCTGTTAGCAGCCTGTCAGTAATAGCGTTCTCAGGCTGCTGTGTCGTATAATTAGCTCTCACCGTGAAACTGCACTCAAATATTTCCTAGCCTGTTGTGAATGACTTCATTTATACCGTTATGTGTCTGCAGTGCATTAGACAGAGGTCTCACGGCTAAACAGTACTGAAATATTACCGGGGCCACTGCAAAGTATTTCAGCTCTGCCGCTGTGCAGAGCGTCTCACAATACCCTTTCCTTGGTAGCGTTGAGATAGCCGCAGTTACCAGCACTATCCAATGGCTTTAGAGTCTTCTCCCACTCCACACAGCCTCTATTATCTACAAGTCTCTGCGAGCAGTAAACTACCCCTAGGTATCAGCACAAAACAGACTTTTTTCAAGTCACAGCATAGAGCCTCAGCTATCTACAAGTCTCTGTGTGCGGTGAATTAAGCCACAGTTGTGAGTGCTGTACAGTGGGGTAATTTATTTGGGCCATGCTCTATTCTTAATCCGGCATGATGAGGAGTAGGGGCAAGGGTCGAGGACGTGGACGTGGACGCGGACGCGGACGTCCAAGTGAGGGTGTGGGCACAGGGCGAGTTCCTGGTCGTTGTGAATCACAGCCGGCATCTGCGGGATTAGGAGAGAGCCAAGTTTCTGGGGTCCCCAGCTTCATATCACAATTTATGGGTCCACGTGGTAGACCTTTATTACAAACAGAGTAGTGTGAGCAGGTCCTGTCACGGATGGCAGAAAATGCATCAGCAATGTATCCACCACCAAGTCTTCTACGCAGTCCATTCTGACTGCTCCTCCTTCCTCCCAGCCTCCTCACTCCATGAAATCAACATATTCTGAGCAGGCAGACTCCTAGGAACTGTTCTCGGGTACCTGGCATGAGTGGGAAAAAATGGTTCCTCTCTCACCTGAGGAGTTTGTTGTGACCGATGCCCAACCTTTGGAAAGTTACCGAAATCCAAGTGATGAGGCTGGGGACTTCCGGAAACTGTCTCAAGAGCTTTTTTTGGGTGAGGAGGATGATGATGATGAGACACAGTTGTCTGTCAGTGAGGTAATAGTAAGTCCGAGGGAGGAGTGCACAGAGGATTCGGAGGAAGAGCAGCTGGACGAGGAGGTGACTGACCCCACCTGGTTTGCTAAGCCTACTGAGGATAGAACGTTAGAGGGGGAGGCACGTGCAGCAGCAGGACAGGTTTGAAGAGGCAGTGGGGTGGCCAGGGGTAGAGGCAGGGCCAGAGCGAAGAATCCCCCAACTGTTTAACAAATCACCCCCTCGCGGCAAGCCTCCGTGCAGAGGGCTAGGTGTTCAAAGGTGTGGATGTTTTTCAGTGAGAGAGCGGATGACCGACGGACAGTGGTGTGCAACCTGTGTCGCACCAAGATCAGTCAGGAAGCCACCACTACCAGCCTCACCACCACCAGCATGCGCAGGCATATGATGACCAAGCACCACACAAGGTGGGACAAAGGCTGTTCACCGCCTCCGGGTCGCACTACTGCCTCTCCCCCTGTGCCCCAACCTGACAAACAGATCCGATTCTCCTCTCAGGACACAGGCACAAGTGCCTCCCAGCCTGCACCCACACCCTCACATCCACTGTCCTCCATCCCATCCAGCAATGTCTCTCAGCGCAGCGTTCAGCTGTCGCTAACACAAGCATTGGAGCGAAAGCGCAAATACATCACCACGCACTCGCACGCACAAGCTTCAAACTTGCACATTGCCAAATTAATCAGCCTGGAGATGCTGCCGTACAGGCTTGTGGAAACGGAGGCTTTCAAAAACATGATGGCAGCAGCAGTCCTGGGCTACTCGGTCCCCAGTCACCGCTATTTTTCCCGGTGTGCCGTCCCAGCCCTACACCAGCACGTCTACCACAACATTAATCATGCCCTCAC
Organism: Eleutherodactylus coqui; assembly: GCA_035609135.1. Taxonomy (NCBI): domain Eukaryota; kingdom Metazoa; phylum Chordata; class Amphibia; order Anura; family Eleutherodactylidae; genus Eleutherodactylus; species Eleutherodactylus coqui. Next base: position 22,085,697 of record CM069405.1, on the reverse strand, counting down.
CAACGCGGTTACTGGGAAGGTACACTTAACCACGGACACATGGACAAGTTCTGGTGGGCAGGGCCACTATATCTCCCTGACGGCACATTGGGTGAATTTGGTGGAGGCTGGGACCAAGTCATAGCCTGAGACCGCTTATGTCCTACCCACACCCAGAATAGAGGGTCCCACCTCGGTGCTGGTATCTGCGTAGTTTTATGCCACCTCCTCCTCCTCCTCCTACACCACCTCTACCTCTCAATTAAGAAGTGTGAGCACGTCGCCAGCAGTCGTATTGCGTCGTATTGCGCGGCAGCACAGCAGTGGGCAAGCGTCAGCAGGCCGTGCTGAAACTAATCAGCTTAGGTGACAAAAGGCACATGGCCCCCAAACTGTTGCAGGGTCTGACAGAGCAGACCGACCTCTGGCATTCGCCACTGAGCCTCCAACCGGGCATGGTCGTCTGTGACAATGCCTGTAACCTGGTGGCGGCTCTGCAGCTCGGCAGCCTCACACACGTGCCATGCCTGCCCCACATCTTCAATCTGGTGGTTCAGCGGTTTCTAAAAAACTACCCACACTTGTCTGACCTGCTCGGCAAGGTGTGCTGCGTCTGCGCACATTTCCGCAAGTCCACCACGGACGCTGCCACCCTGAGGACCCTGCAACATTGGTTTCAGCTACCAGAGCACCAACTGCTGTGCGACGTGCCCACACGGTGAAATTCTACGCTGCACATGTTGGCCAGGCTCTATGAGCAGCGTAGAGCAATAGTAGAATACCAACTCCAACATGGACCGCGTAGTGGTAGTCAGCCTCCCCAATTCTTTACCGAGGAGTGGGCCTGGATGGCAGATATCTGCCAGGTCCTCGGAAACTATGAGGAGTCTACCCAGATGGTGAGCGGCGATGCTGCAATCATTAGCGTTACCATTTTGCTGCTTTGCCTGCTGAGAAGTTCGCTGCAAAGCGTAAAGGCTGACGCTTTGTGGTTGGAACAGGAGATGGGGGATGACAGTATGTAGCTTGATAGCCAGACCACCCTCATGTCTATATCTCAGCACATTTTATAGGAGGAGGAGGAAGAAGAGGAGCAGGAGCAGAAGGAGGAGGGGGAACAGACAGCTGGGCACACTGCAGAGGGTACCCATGCTGCTTGCCTCTCATCTGTTCAGCGCATATGGGCTGTAGAGGAGGAGGAGGATCCTGAAAGTCATCTTCCTAGTGAGGACAGTTATGCGTTGCGTACTGGGGCCCTGGCACACATGGCTGACTTCGTGTTAGGCTGCCTTTCTCGTGACCCTCGCGTTAGACGCATTCTGGCCAACACGAATTACTGGGTGTACACCCTTCTCGACCCACGGTATAGGGGAAACCTTTCAACACTCATTCCCGAAGAGGAAAGGGGTACGAGAGTGATGCACTACCACAGGGCTGTGGTGGAAAAAGGGATGCAAAACTTACCATCTGACAGCGCTAGTGGCAGAAGACGCAGTTTTGAGGGCCAACTAGCAGGGAGGCATGGGGATCAGGCAGCATGTCCAGCGCAGGCAGGGGAACACTCTCCAAGGCCTTTGCCAGCTTTATGGCTCCCCCGCAAGACTGTGTCACCACTCCTCAGTCAAGGCTGAGTCAGAGGGAGCACTGTAAAAAGATGGTGAGGGAATACGTAGCCAATCGTACCACCTTCCTCCGTGATGCCTCTGCTCCATACAACTATTGGGTTTCAAAGCTAGACACGTGGCACGAACTTGCACTGTACTCCCTGGAGGTTCTAGCCTGCCCTGCCGGAAGGGTCTCGTCAGAGAGGGTGTTTAGTGCAGCTGGGGGAATCATCACGGATAAGCGTACCCGCCTGTCAACTGCCAGTGCCGACATGCTTACACTCATAAAGATGAACAAAGGCTGGATTTCCCCCAGACTTCTCTTCTCCACCAGCGGAGAGCAGCGGAACCTAAAGATTCTTTTCTCTGCAACCGGACAAAAAAGCGTTCTCTATCAGCGGAAAAAAAGGGGGAATAAGCTTTGTCAATCACTCTCGGATATTATTACTCCTCCTCCTCTTACTCCTCCTCCTGAAACAACATGTTATAACGTTGAACTGCAAATTTGTCTGCAGCCCAAAAGGCTCTGCTTGTAATTTTTTTACAATTTTTCAAAGTTTCTAAAGTATTGATACTTTAACAGAAACCAATTTTTTTCACAGGGCTACCTCCACGCTCTGTTACTAATTAAGCAACAGCGAGCTGTATCTTTAAAAAATGTTTCTGGGTTTCACCTGCCCTCACAGTTGAGCACTTTTTCAGGGGTACACCTCTACTTTTGCTACACCAATTTTTCTGGCCCTCGCCTATACTGTTATCTAACCAATTTTTCCGGACTTCACCTACACTCATTGTACACCAATGTTTCAGGGGTTCGCCTATACTCTTGCTACAGAAATGTTACAGGGGTCTGTCCATACTTTTGCTACAGAAATGTTACTGGGATCCGTCTATAATTTTACTACAGAAGTGTTACTGGTAGAGATGAGTGAACACTAGAGATGAGCGAACGTACTCGTCCGAGCTTGATATTCGTGCGAATATTACGGTGTTCGGGATGCTCGTTACTCGTAACGAGTACCACGCGGTGTTCCGGTTACTTTCAGTTTCCTCTCTGAGACGTTAGCGCGCTTTTCTGGCCAATTGAAAGACAGGGAAGGCATTACAACTTCCCCCTGTGACGTTCAAGCCCTATACCACCCCCCTGCTGTGAGTGGCTGGGGCGATCAGATGTCACCCGAGTATAAAAGTCGGCCCCTCCTGCGGCTTGCCTCAGATGTCTTGTGAGTTAGCTGAGGGAAAGTGCTGTTCTATTGGAGTTGCTGTAGGGAGAGTATTTGTAGTGAGTGTAGGCTTCAAGAACCCCAACGGTCCTTCTTAGGGCCACATCTACGTGTGTGCAGGCTGCTGTTAGCAGTGGAGAAATTTTTTTTTTCTTCTCAAAATCGGCAGTGCAGAGCATTGCACCCGGTATTAGGGAAAGAAGTGGTGCTTAGGCAGGGAGAGTGTTAGGAGTGAGTGTAGCCTTCAAGAACCTCAACGGTCCTTTCTAGGGCCACATTTAACTGTGTGGAGTACTGTACAGGCTGCTGTTAGCTGTGTTGCTTTTTTTTTTTTTTCTCAAAATCGGCGGTGCAGAGCATTGCACCCTCCATTGATACTACAGGCACAGAATTGTGTAGGCAGGGCCACAACACAGTTATTAGTCATTGAATAGACGCAGTGGGCCATTTCTTTTTTAACAAAAGGGAAAAAAGTATATTTGCCCTGCCTCTGTCAGTCCTAAGGGCTCTGGGTACGTGTGTGCTGCGTGGAGAACGTAAAAAAATCAGACGCAACCAGCTACGGTTGAGTGCAGCCTTGTGCCAATTTCTTTCCTGCCTGGGAAATACCTGCTCTGCCACAGTTAATAACTCTGCAACAGTAAAGTTCTGTGACACTTTTGCAGGGCCGCAACACAGTTATATTAGTCATTGAATAGACGCAGTGGGCCTTTTCTTTTTTAACAAAAGGGAAAAAAGTATATTTGCCCTGCCTCTGTCAGTCCTAAGGGCTCTGGGTACGTGTGTGCTGCGTGGAGAACGTAAAAAAATCAGACGCAACCAGCTACGGTTGAGTGCAGCCTTGCGCCAATTTCTTTCCTGCCTGGGAAATACCTGCTCTGCCACAGTTAATAACTCTGCAACAGTAAAGTTCTGTGACACTTTTTCAGGGCCGCAACGCAGTTATTAAACTTATTATTCATTCACTAGAGGCAGTGGGCCTTTCCTTTTTAAAAAAGTTAAAAAATTATATTTGGCCTGCAGGCTTGCGCCAATTTCTTTCCTGCCTGTGAAATCAAATCACTGCTAATACAGCATGCTGAGGGGTAGGGGTAGGCCTAGAGGACGTGGACGCGGCCGAGGACGCGGAGGGCCAAGTGAGGGTGTGGGCACAGGCCGATCCAGTGCGGTGGCCAGGGGTAGAGGCAGGGCCAGACCGAATAATCCACCAACTGTTTCCCAAAGCGCCCCCTCGCGCCATGCCACCCTGCACAGGTCAAGGTGCTCTACGGTGTGGCAGTTTTTCACAGAGATGCCTGACAACCGACGAACAGTGGTGTGCAACCTTTGTCGCGCCAAGATCAGCTGGGGAGGCACCACCAACAGCATGCGCAGGCATATGATGGCCAAGCACCCCACAAGGTGGGACGATGCCCGTTCACCGCCTCCGGTTTGCACCACTGCCTCTCCCCCTGTGCCCCAACCTGCCACTGAGATCCAACCCCCCTCTGAGGACACAGGCACTACCGTCTCCTGGCCTGCACCCACACCATCACCTCCGCTGTCCTCGGCCCCATCCAGCAATGTCTCTCAGCGTAGCGTCCAGACGTCGCTAGTGCCACAGTTTGAGCGCAAGCGCAAGTACGACGCCACGCACCCGCACGCTCAAGCGTTAAACGTGCACATTGCAAAATTGATCAGCCTTGAGATGCTGCCGTATAGGCTTGTGGAAACGGAGGCTTTCAAAAGCATGATAGCGGCGGCTGCCCCGCGCTACTCGGTTCCCAGTCGCCACTACTTTTCCCGATGTGCCGTCCCAGCCCTGCATGACCACGTCTCCTGCAACATTGTACGCGCCCTCACCAACGCGGTTACTGCCAAGGTCCACTTAACAACGGACACGTGGACAAGCACAGGCAGGCAGGGCCACTATATCTCCCTGACGGCACATTGGGTGAATTTAGTGGAGGCTGGGACACAGTCAGAGCCTGGGACCGCTCACGTCCTACCCACCCCCAGAATTGCGGGCCACAGCTCGGTGGTGGTATCTGCGGCGGTGTATGCTTCCTCCACTAAAGCACCTTCCTCCTCCTCCTCCTCCAACGCAATCTCTGTCTCGCAATCAAGATGTGTCAGCAGCACGTCGCCAGCAGTCGGTGTCACGCGCCGTGGCAGCACAGCGGTGGGCAAGCGTCAGCAGGCCGTGCTGAAACTACTCAGCTTAGGAGATAAGAGGCACACGGCCCACGAACTGCTGCAGGGTCTGACAGAGCAGACCGACCACTGGCTTGCGCCGCTGAGCCTCCAACCGGGCATGGTCGTGTGTGACAACGGCCGTAAGCTGGTGGCGGCTCTGCAGCTCGGCAGCCTCACGCACGTGCGATGCCTGGCCCATGTCTTTAATTTGGTGGTTCAGCGCTTTTTGAAAAGCTACCCACACTTGTCAGACCTGCTCGGAAGGGTGTGCCGGGTCAGCGCACATTTCCGCAAATCCCACACGCACGCTGCCACCCTGCGGACACTGCAACATTGGTTTAATCTGCCAGTGCACCGACTGCTGTGCGACGTGCCCACACAGTGGAACTCTACGCTCCACATGTTGGCCAGACTCTATGAGCAGCGTAGAGCTATAGTGGAATACCAACTCCAACTTGCGCGGCGCAGTGGGAGTCAGCCTCCTCAATTATTTACAGAAGAGTGGCCCTGGTTGGCAGCCATCTGCCAGGTCCTTGGAAACTTTGAGGAGTCTACCCAGGTGGTGAGCGGCGATGCTGCAATCATTAGCGTCACCATTCCTCTGCTATGCATCTTGAGAAGTTCCCTGCAAAGCATAAAGGCAGACGCTTTGCGCTCGGAAACAGAGCCGGGGGAAGACAGTATGTCGCTGGATAGTCAGAGCACCCTCCTGTCTATATCTCAGCGCAGTGAGGAGGAGGGGGAGGAGCATGAGGAGGAGGGGGAAGAGACATCTTGGCCCACTGCTGACGGTACCCATGCTGCTTGCCTGTCATCCTTTCAGCGTGTATGGCCTGAGGAGGAGGAAGAGGAGGAGGAGGAGGATCCTGAAAGTGATCTTCCTAGTGAAGACAGCCATGTGTTGCGTACAGGTACCCTGGCACACATGGCTGACTTCATGTTAGGATGCCTTTCTCGTGACCCTCGGGTTACACGCATTCTGGCCACTACGGATTACTGGGTGTACACACTGCTCGACCCACGGTATAAGGAGAGCCTTTGCACTCTCATTCCCGAAGAGGAAAGGGGTTCGAGAATGATGCTATACCACAGGGCGCTGGTGGACAAACTGATGGTAAACTTCCCATCCGACAGCGCTAGTGGCAGAAGGCGCAGTTCCGAGGGCCAGGTAGCAGGGGAGGCGCAGAGATCATGCAGCATGTACAGCGCAGGCAGGGGAACATTCTCCAAGGCCTTTACCAGCTTTATGGCTCCCCAGCAAGACTGTGTCACCGCTCCCCAGTCAAGGCTGAGTCGGCGGGAGCACTGTAAAAGGATGGTGAGGGAGTACGTTGCCGATCGCACAACCGTCCTCCGTGACGCCTCTGCCACCTACAACTACTGGGTGTCGAAGCTGGACACGTGGCCTGAACTCGCGCTGTATGCCCTGGAGGTGCTTGCTTGTCCTGCGGCTAGCGTCTTGTCAGAGAGTGTGTTTAGTGTGGCTGGGGGAATCATCACGGATAAGCGTACCCACCTGTCAACCGACAGTGCCGACAGGCTTACACTCATCAAGATGAACAAAGCCTGGATTTCCCCAGACTTCTCTTCTGCACCAGCGGACAGCAGCGATACCTAAGCAATACGTATTATGCACCCGCGGATGGAAGCATCGTTCTCTCTCACCATCCAAAACGGGGACATTTCTGCTTCATCAATCTGTGTATAATATTCCTCCTCCTCCTCCTCCTGCTCCTCCTCCTGAAACCTGACGTAATCACGCCGAACGGGCAATTTTTCTTAGGGCCACAAGGCTCACTCATATAATTTTTCTAAACAATTTTTATACGTTTCAATGCTCATTAAAGCGTTGAAACTTTAACTTGAACCAATTTTTCGTTAAACTGGGCTGCCTCCAGGCCTAGTTACCACTTAAGCCACATTAACCAAAGCGATTGATAGGTTTCACCTGCCCTCTTGGTTGGCCATGGCCAATTTTTTGGATGTACATTAGTACTGTTGATACAGCAATTTTTGTGGGCCCTCACCTACAGTGTAATCAAATGAATTTTTAGCCCACCTGCATTACAGCTGACGTTACATCCGCTGTGTTGGGCAATGCAATGGGATATATTTATGTACCGCCGGTGGCTTCCTGGCACCCACCCATGCTGTGGGTCCACAGAGAATTATAAATGCATCTGTTTCCACATCTAAAGAACCCCAGTCTGACTGGGGCATGCAGTGTGGGCCGAAGCCCACCTGCATTAAGCATGACATTACTACCTCAGCTGTGTTGGGCAATGCAATGGGATATTTCTATGTACCGCCGGTGGCTTCCTGGCACCCACCCATGCTGTGGGTCCACAGGGAATTATAAATGCATCTGTTTCCACATCTAAAGAACCCCAGTCTGACTGGGGCATGCAGTGTGGGCCGAAGCCCACCTGCATTAAGCACGACATTACTACCTCAGCTGTGTTGGGCAATGCAATGGGATATTTCTATGTACCGCCGGTGGCTTCCTGGCACCCACCCATGCTGTGGGTCCACAGGGAATTATAAATGCATCTGTTTCCACTTGTAAAGAACCGCAGTCTGACTGGGGCATGCAGTGTGGGCCGAAGCCCACCTGCATTAAGCACGACATTACTACCTCAGCTGTGTTGGGCAATGCAATGGGATATTTTTGTGTATCGCCGGTGGGTTCCAGGGAGCCACCCATGCTGTAGGTGCACACGGAGTTTAACCTACATCTGTCCACTTGTAAAGAACCCCAGTCTGACTGGGGCATGCAGTGTGGGCCGAAGCCCACCTGCATTAAGCACGACATTACTACCTCAGCTGTGTTGGGCAATGCAATGGGATATTTTTATGTACCGCCGGTGGGTTCCAGGGAGCCACCCATGCTGTCGGTCGACAGGGACTTCACAATAGGGAGTTGTACCTGCCTGTGTCTATGAATTAAAAAGCCCGGTCTGACTGGGGCATGCAGAGACACCTTGACAGAATGAATAGTGTGTGGCACATAGGTTCCCCATTGCTATGCCCACGTGTGCAGCTCCTGATGGCGGTGGCACAGGATTCTATTTCTCATTGCTTCTGTACAGCATTGTGGGCTATCGCCCCGCCCCTTTTAAAGAGGGTCGCTGCCTAGCCGTGCCAACCCTCTGCAGTGTGTGCCTGCGGTTCCTCGTCATGGCAGACGCACTTCTAAATAGACATGAGGGTGGTGTGGCATGAGGGCAGCTGAAGGCTGCGCAGGGACACTTTGGTGTGCGCTGTGGGGGGGAGGGGGCGGTTGGGCAGCATGTAACCCAGGAGAAGTGGCAGTGGAGTGTCATGCAGGCAGTGATTGTGCTTTGTTGGAGGTAGTGTGGTGCTTAGCAAAGGTATGCCATGCTAATGAGGCCTTTTCAGAAGTAAAAGTTTTTGGGAGGGGGGGGGGGCCCACTCTTGCCGCTATTGTGGCTTAATAGTGGGACCTGGGAACTTGAGATGCAGCCCAACATGTAGCCCCTCGCCTGCCCTATCCGTTGCTGTGTCGTTCCCATCACTTTCTTGAATTGCCCAGATTTTCACACAAGGAAACCTTAGCGAGCATCGGCGAAATACAAAAATGCTCGGGTCGCCCATTTACTTCAATGGGGTTCGTTATTCGAAACGAACCCTCGAGCATCGCGAAAAGTTCGTCCCGAGTAACGAGCACCCGAGCATTTTGGTGCTCGCTCATCTCTAGTGAACACCAAAATGCTTGGGTGCTCGTTGCTCGAGTCGAACTTTCTGCGATGCTCGAGGGTTCGTTTTGAGTAACGAACCCCATTGAAGTCAATGGGCAACTCGAGCATTTTTGTATATCGCTGATGCTCGCTAAAGTTTTCATTTGTGCAAATCTTCAAAACCTACGAAAGTAATGGAAATGACACAGATACGGATAGGGCAGGCGAGGGGCAACATGCTGGGCTGCATCTCAGGTTCCCAGGTCCCACTATTAAGTCACAATAGCGGCAAGAGTGAGCCCTCCACCCCCTAACAATTTTTACTTCGGACAAACCCTCATTAGCAAGGCACACCATAGCTAAGCACCACATTACTTCCAACCAAGCACAAGTGCTGCCTGTGGGACACACCACTGCCTCTTTTCCTGGGTTACATGCTGCCCAACCCACTTCCCACACGACCCTGCGTCCGCAACACACACAAAAGTATCCCTGCGCAGCCTTCAGCTGCCCTCATGCCACATGCTGGCTGCATAGCCACACGACCCTCATGTCTATTTATAAGTGCGTCTGTCATGAGGAGGAACTGGAGACACACACTGCAGAGGGTTGGCAGGGCCAGGTAGTGACCCTCTTTAAAAGGGGCGGGGCGATAGCCCACAATGCTGTAGAGAATTAATGAGAAATTGACGTTCGATCTTCATTCCAATCCTGTTCCACCTCCGTCAGGAGCTGCAAACGTGGGCATGAGTTACATAGCTATGGGGAATCCATGTGCCCACACAGTATTCATTCTGTCTAGGTGTCAGATAGCTCAATCGACACTGCAAGGGGAAAGCCATCTGCACTCTGCCCCCTACCCAAGTCAGTCAGTGTCTTTGTGCCAGACAGGTCAAACACCGCGATGGGAAGTCTGTGTGCACCAACAGCATAGGTGGGTCCAACGCAACCCAAGACATGAACAATAAAGAAATCAGAGTGGCCAAACATGTCAGACTTACACTGCGCTGATGACATAGGCCTCGGCCAACAGCTTAAGCAATCGTAGGCAGGAAGCGGACTTCGATGCTAGTACACTTTTGAAGGTCTCTTTAAATCTGTTACGTTTTCTTTCACCGCTCCAAAAACTGGATTAGCTAGGAAAAAGTTCCACAGGCCCAACCTGGCGCCGTTGCAGTTCCCCCGGGACATAGGCCTCGGCCAACAGCTTCAGCAATTGTAGGCAGGAAGTGGACTTCGATGCTAGTACACCTGTGAAGGTCTCATTAATCCAGTTATGCTCCTCTCCTGTGGCCCTAGTGAGTTTCTCAGATAACTGTGGTAAAATGAGAGAAAATACATGATGCACAATGCTGACCCCCTGACCCCAAGCAGGAGGAGGAGGTGGCCTCACAAGGCCATGAAACCATGACCAGGACCCACTGTAGCCTGTGCTGAAAGGATGTGAGCGGGCCCTTTGCCAGGCTCGGTCCCAGCAAACACCTTGTGTGGCCCAAGGTGCTGCGAGTGACATAGCAATGGGGAATCTATGTGTCCACACACTACTTATTCTGTTTGGGTGTCAGATACCTCATCGACAACGCAAGGGGTAAACCATCTGCACTCTGTACCCTACCCGAGTCTGTCAGTCTTTTGAGGACAGACAGGTAAAACACCTCTATGGGAAGTCTGTGTGCACCCACAGCATGGGTGGGCCCAAGGAACTTAAAGACAGTACACATAAAGAAAACAGAGTGCCTAAACATGGCAGATTTTCACTGCACCCAGGACATAGACCTCTGCACAAACCCTCAGCAATCGCGGGCATAGAGTGGACTCCTATGCTAGCATAGGTGTGAACATCTCATTAGCGCTGTATCGCTCCTCTTGTTTGTCCCAATGCAGTGCCCCGGATAGCTGTGGTAATGTGAGAGAAAATGCATGTTGGCTTCGGCCCACACTCCATGCCCTAGTCAGTCTGTTTTTTTTTTAAAGTGCCAGGCAGGTACAACTTTGCTATGTGAAGTCTGTGTGCACCCACAGCATGGATGGGTCCCAGGAACCCATAGAAGGTACATAAAGAAATCCCATTGCAGTGCCCCGGATAGCTGTGGTAACGTGAGAGAAAATACATGTTGGCTTCGGCCCATACTCCATGCCCTAGTCAGTCAGTGTTTTTTGGGGGGGCTAGATAGGTATAAAACCGCAATGGGAAAACTTAGTGCAACCATAGTATGCACAGACCCCTGTAATATTCCTGTAGCAAAGGTATAAGCTCACCCCAGTAACAGTTATGTTGCAGAAGTCTAGATAGACCCCAATAACCTTTCAGTAGTAACAGTATATAAAGACCTCAGATAACTGTGGTAACAAAAGAGAAAATTCATGATGCGCATTGCTGATCCCCTGACCCCAAGCAGGAGGAAGAGGTGGCCTTACAAGGCCAAGAAACCATGACCAGGGCCCGCTGTAGCCTGTGTGGGAAGCATGTGAGAGGGCCCTTGGCCAGGCTCGGTCCCAGCAAATACCTTGTGAGACCCAAGGTGCCGCGACTGACATAGCAATGGGAAGTCCATGTGCCCACACAGTATTCATTCTGTCTAGGTGTCAGATAGCTCTATCGACACTGCAAGGGGAAAGCCATCTGCACTATACACCCTACTCAAGTTAGTCAGTGACTTTGTGCCAGACAGGTAAATCACTGCTATGGGAAGTCTGTGTGCACCCACAGCGTAGGCGAGCCGAGGGAACCGACAGTAATAAACATGAAGAAATGATAGTGCCCAAACATGCCAGACTTTCACTGTGTCGAGTACATAGGCCTCTGCACACACCCTAAGCAATCGTGGGCATAGAGCAGACTCCGATGCTAGTACAGCTGTGAAGGTCTCATCAATGCAGTAACGCTCCTCTTCTTTGGCCCAAACCAGTGTCTCAGATAACTGTGGTAACACGGAAGAAAATACATGATACCTAGTGCTGATCCTCTGACCCCAAGCAGGAGGAGGAGGTGGCATTACAAGCATAAGACACCATGACCAGGACCCGCAATAGTCAGTGTGAGAAGCATGTTAGCGGGCCCAGGGTCAGGCTCGGTTCCAAGCCTCCACCTTTGTGAACCAAGGTTCTCTGAGTTACATAGCAACAGGAAATCCATGTGTCGCAACATAGATAGCTCAACACAAGAAGGGGCAGTCTTTGAGTTCTTTGGCCTAGCCTATGCTGTAAGTACACAAACATGGTATTACACAGGAAGAAATCGGAGTGCCCAACCACGGGAGAGTTTTGCCCCGCCAAGCAACTTGGCCTCGGCCAGCAATTCTGGCCTAGTCAGTCACTGTATTATTTGTGCCACATAGGGAAAACACCGCGATGGGAAGACTCAGTGCACCCATACTATAGACAGAGCACTGTAACATTCCTGTAGCAAAGGTATAAACAGACCCCAGGAACATTTCTGTAGCAGCAGTATAGGCAGACCCCTGTAACATTTTTGTAGCTGCAGTATAGGCAGACCCCAGTACCATTTCTGTAGTGGAAGTATAGGCTGTGAGGAAGGAGGAGCAGCAGCCACAGGATTCAGAGTTTTAGCAGTGGACTGCATAGAAAACTGGGTGCCCGATACATTGCTGGATGCATTTTCTGCCATCCACGACAGGACCTGCTCACAATGCTCTGTTTGCAATAAAGGTCTACCACGTGGACCCATAAATTATTATATGAAGCTGGGAACCCCAGAAACTTGCCTCCCTCCTAATCCCGCAGCAGCCAGCTGGGATACACCTGGACCAGGAACTCGGCCTGTGCCACACCCTCACTTGGAACTCCGCATCCTCGCCCGCGTCCACATCCTCGACTCCTACCCCTCAGCATGGTGGATTATGAATAGAGCAGACCCAGACCGCTGTAAATAATTATGGAATTATATGCGTACACTTTCACGCAGAGAGCGGTATCGTAACGCTAACTCCAGGCAGAAAAAATGGAAGGAAGGCTGCAAACAGGCCTAGCAATGCAATAGTGATGCACCAAAACTCTCATCAGGCACCAAGTAAAATGCAAACTGTCAGAGGTAGCCCAACGAAGGAGCTTTTTGGTTGTTTTTTTTAAAAGAAGACAGGCTATATACTGTGTATATCACTTTCCCTCTATAAGTACCTGTGTTGGCCGTACGCTGAGCGTCAAATTCACTGCAGACACAGGCCAGTGTAAATAATCTTAGTGATGGACTATAACTCCCATCAGACACCCAGTGAAATTTAAACAGTCAAAGGTAGCCCAACTGAGGAGCTTTTTGTTTTTTTTTTTGGTAAAAGAATACAGGCTATATAGTGTGTATATCATTTTCCCTCTATCAGTCGCTGTGGCTGTATGCTGTGCATCTCTAATTCACTGCAGACACAGCCCGGTGTAAATAATCTTGGAATTATGTGCGTAGACTTTGTCGCTGAGAGCAGTATAGTAAGGCAAACTCCAGGCAGAAAAAAATAGTCCAGAAGGCCGCAAACAGGCCTAAGTGAAATAGTGATGGACTACAACTCCCATCAGACAACCTGTAAAATGCACACGGTCACAGGTAGCCCTTAGAAGGACCGTTGGGGTTCTTGTACACAGGATCATATACTAGCACTTTCCCTATAGCAGCACCAGCACTGTCCCTGATCTCTCCCAGTGTGTGACTGTGGCGAGCCGCTGGTGGCCCCACTTTAAATACTCGGGGGTCACTTGATCTCGCCAGCCACTCACTGCAGGGGGTGGGATAGGGCTGGTACATCACAGGAGGAAGTTGTAATGCCTTCCCTGCGTTTCTATTGGCCAGAAAATGGCGCAAAACTTTCAGGAAAGGAAATGGAATTGACTCGAACATCGCATGGTGCTCGCCTCGAGTAACGAGCATCTCGAGTACCCTAATACTCGAACGAGCATCAAGTTTGTACGAGTACGCTCGCTCATCTCTACTTACTGGGGACTGCCTATACTTTTGCTAAAGAAATGTTACAGGGGTCTGCCTATACTTTTGCTACAGAAATGTTACAGGGGTCAGTCTATAATTTTACTACAGAAAGGTTACTGGGGTCTGCCTATACTTCTGCTACCGAAATGTTACAGGGGTCTGCCTATACTTTTGCTACAGAAATGTTACTGGGGTCTGCCTATACTTTTACTACAGAAATGTTACTGGAGTCCGCCTCTACTTTTACTACAGAAATGTTACAGGGCTCTGCCTATACCTTTACTACAGAAATGTTATAGGGGTCTGCCTCTATTTTTACTACAGAAATGTTACAGAAGTCTGCCTATACCTTTGCTACAGAAATGTTACTGGGGTCTGCCTATACTTTTACTATAGAAATGCTACTGGCCTCCGCCTCTACTTTTACTACAGAAATGTTACTGGGGTCTGCCTACACTTCTGCAACAGAAATGTTACAGGGGTCTGCCTATACTTTTACTAAAGAAATGTTATTGGGGTTTACCTATACTTCTGCTACAGGAATGTTACAGGGGTTTACCTATACTGTGGGTGCACAAAGACTTCCCATAGCTGTGTTTTACCTATCTAGTACAAATACACTGACTGACTTGGGTAGGGGGCAGAGTGCAGATGGCTTTCCCCTTGCGGTGCTGATTGAGCTATCTGACACCTACACAGAATTAATTGTGTGGGGACACATGGATTTCACATTGCTATGTAACTCACGGCACCTTGGGTCACACAAGGTGAAGACTGGGACCGAGCCTGACCCAGGGCCCGCTCACATACTTCCCACACAGACTATAGTGGGTCCTGGTAAGGGTCTCTTGGCCTTGTAATGCCACCTCCTCCTCCAGCTTGGGGTCAGGGGATCAGCACTGTGCAACATGTATTTTCTCTCGTGTTACCACAGTTACCTGCGGCACTGCTTTGGGCCAAACAAAAGGAGCGTTACTGCATTAATGAGACGTTCACAGCTGTACTAGCATCGGTGTCCGCTTTATGCCCACGATTGCTGAGGGTGTGTCCAGAGCCCGAAGTCCTGGGGGAAATGCAACTGCGCCAGGTTAGGCCTGTGGAACTTGTTCCTGGTTAATGCAGTCTTTGGAGCGATGAAAGCAACCGCAACTACTTAAATGAAACGTTCACTACTGTACCAGCATCGGAGTCCGCTTTGTGCCCACAATTGCTGAGGGTGTGTGCAGAGGCCGAGGTCCTGGGGGTAATGCAACTGCTCCAGGTTGGGCCTGTGGAACTTGTTCCTGGTTAATCCAGTCTTTGGAGCGATGAAAGCAACTGCAACTAATTAAATGAGACGTTTACTGCTGTACTAGCATCGGATTCCGCTTTATGCCCAAGATTGCTGAGGGTGTGTGCGAAGGCCGAGGTCCTCGGCGAAGTGAAAGTCTTCCATGTTTGGCACTGTAATTGCTTCATGTTTAATACTTTCCTTGGGCTCCTTTAGCTCGCCTATGCTGTGAGTGCACAAAGACTTCCCATAGTGGTGTTTTACCTGTTTGACACTAATACACTGACTGACAAGGGCAGAAAAGTAGGCCGAGGCCCTTCGCAGGGTGCCATGTTTGGGCACTCTGATTTCCTCATGTGTAATACCATGCTTGAGTTCCTTGGGCTCGCCTATGCTGTGAGTACACAAAGATTTCCCATTGCCTTGCTTTACCTATCTGGCACAAATACACTGACTGACTAGGGTAGAAATGTGGGCCGAAGTCCATGGCGTGGTGAAACTCTGCCATGTTTAGGCGTTCTGTTTTCTTCTTGTGTAATACCATCTTTGTGCATAGGCAAGCCCAAGGAACTCAAAGACTTTCCATTGCGGTGTTGAACTATCTAACACCTACACAGAATGAATTGTGTGGGGACACATTGGTTTTCCATTGCTATGTAACTATCGGCACCTTTGGTCACACAAGATGGAAGCTGTGACCAAGCCTGACCCTGGGCCCGCTCACGTACTTCCCACACAGAGTATTGCTGCATTGTGGAGATGTGTAGAAGTGCTGGCACCAGAGTCGCCTTTATGCCCACGTTTGCGGCTCCTGACAATTTTGCGACGGAGGTGCCACGGGATTGGAATGATGATCATACGTCAATTTATCATCAATTCTGACCAGCATTGTGGGCTATCACCCCCCACTTTCAAAGAGGGTCGCTGCCTGGCCCTGCCAACCCTCTGCAGTGTGTGCCTCTGGTTCCTCCTCATCGCAGAGGCACTTAAAATAG
The DNA here is from genome assembly GCA_035609135.1 of Eleutherodactylus coqui. Classification (NCBI taxonomy): domain Eukaryota; kingdom Metazoa; phylum Chordata; class Amphibia; order Anura; family Eleutherodactylidae; genus Eleutherodactylus; species Eleutherodactylus coqui. Next base: position 22,069,820 of record CM069405.1, on the reverse strand, counting down.
ACATGAGGGTGGTGTGGCTATGAGGCCAGCATGTGACATGAGGGCAGCTGAAGACTGCGCAGGGGCACTTTTGTGTGCGCTGCGGACGCAGGGTCGTGCGGGGGGGGGGGGGGGTTGGGGTTGGGCAGCATGTAACCCAGGAGAAGAGGCAGCGGTGTGTCCCGCGGGCAGTGATTGTGCTTGGTTGGAGGTAGTGTGGTGCTTAGCTAAGGTGTGCCTTGCTAATGAGGGTTTGTCCGAAGTAAAAATTTTTAGGGGGGTGACGCCAGCACTTGCCCCCATTGTGGCTTAGTAGTGGGACCTGGGAGCCTCATATGCAGCAATGCATGGTACCCGTGCCCTTCCCTATCCATTTCTGTTGTGTTTCCATGACTTTCGGATGTTTTCTGGTGTTTCACAAGTCATCACTAGAGGTGAGCGAGCATACTCGTCTGAGCTTGATGCTCGTTCGAGTATTAGGGTGCTCAAGATGCTCGTTACTCGAGACGAGCACCACGCGGTGCTCGTCTCGATTAAACGAGCACTGACTATTGAATTCAATGGAGTCGGCAATACAGCCGTCTCCATCGAAAGCAATGGGCTGCCGGCTAGCGCGGGATGAATTTTCGGGAAGGGCTTAAAAATATAAGCCCTTACCTGAAAATCATCCTAAAATGTGTAAAAAGTAAAAAAATATATATACTCACCTTGTCCTGGCAGAACGATGTTAGCCCATTAAATTCAATGGAGCCGGCAATACTGCCGGCTCCATTGAAAGCAATGGGCTGCCGGCGATCATGGGATGAATTGTCGGGAACGGCTTAAATATATAAGCCCTTCCCTGCAATTCATCCAGAAATGTGTAAAAATAAAAAATATATATATACTCACCTGGTCCCGGCAGACGGAGTTCAGCTGCGGCCAGCTGGCAGTTCTCCAGAATTGCTCGCTGTAGTATTCAGCAGCCGGGGATTTAAAATCCCCGCCTGCTGAATGAGCTGCCTCTGATTGGTCACAGCCTGACCAATCTAAGGCAGATCTCACTCACACCCATTCATGAATTCATGAATGGGTGAGTGAATGCTGCCTCTGATTGGCTCAGCGCAGCTCTCAGTTGAATGACAGCAGTTCAGCACCACATTGCAGGGGACAGCAGGAGAAGATGCGGGTGTGCCCCGGCAGCTGAAGGGAGGTGAGTATCTATTTTTTTTTGTTTTTTAAATCACTTTTAATTCATTTCCAGGGAATGGCTTATATGTAAAGCCCTTCCCTGAAAAAGAATTCAGGTGTGCCAGCGGACCATTGTCGCTGTATTGCCGGCTCCATTGAATTCAATGGGTTAACATCATTCTTTTCTGCCACAGCTGTTACAGCTGTGGCAGAGGAGAACGATCGTTATGCTGACAGTGGGTGGGGGGGGGGGTCTCACTCTTGCCACTATTGTGGCTTATTAGTGAGACCTCGGAGCCCGAAATGCAGCCCTGCATGTTGCTCCTCGCCTGCCCTATCCATTTCTGTGTTTTTTACATGACTTTGGTGATTTGCTGAGATTTTCACAAATGAAAACCTTAGCGGAGCACCAGTCATATACAAAAATGCTTGAGTCGCCCATTGACTTCAATGGGGTTTGTTACTCGAAACGAACTCTCGAGCATCACTGAAAGTTCGACTCAAGTAACGAGCACTCGAGCATTGTGGTGCTCGCTCATCTCTAGTCATCACCTATGCAGAGCATTCGTCCCATACAAAAATGCTCGAGTCGCCCATTGATTTCAATGGGGTTCGTTACTCGAAACGAGCTCTCGAGTATTACGGAAAGTTCAACTCGAGCAACAAGCACCCGAGCATTTTGGTGTTCGCTCATCTCTAGTCTTTAAATAGACTGCCCAATGATGATTTTGTTTCTGTCTCAAAATTAGCATATTCTTATGTATTTTCATCTGCTGAATTCAGAAATCACAATATAAACGACTGATTAGGTCTTGCTTTGGAAATACAGTGACATGTCATTTTTTAGAGTTTACATTTTTATTTTGTGGGAAATCTTTTTTTCGGGGGGAGTTGTCACACCATTCAACTGACATAACACAACATTCTCCATATGTTTGTAGGTTATAAACATAATAAATGTTGCTCTGAGTTTTTTTGTTTTGTTTTGTTTTTCTTTTTTTCAGAATTTCTGGTTTTGGAGTGCTTTTGAAGTGTACAATTTGCTATATCAAAATACCACAAAAATGTGTAAATTTAGTGAATAATTTTTGCTACATTTGTGGTTAAATAACATTTTTGTTACAGAAACACAATCTGGCGCCTCTTGTGAAGACTGCCTATCATCATTATTTTGGTATGAATGTAGGGGACCAGGATAAGTCATGGGCTCCACTTATATGTTGCAACTCTTGTTCAGTTAAGCTACGAGAATAGCTGAAAAAAAAAACAAAAAAAAAACATATTTGGCTTTTTCTGTGCCTATGGTTTGGTGGAGGCCTACAAACCACACAGAAGACTGCCATTTCTGCTTGACTCCATCTATAAAGGCAGGATTGTCAATGAAGAATACAGGAACAGTTCAATACCTGAATCTTCCATCTGTTATTCAATCTATTTCACATTCATATAGTTTACCAGTTCCTACTCCACCCCAACATTATGATCTTGAAGTAGGAAATGACGAAAGTGTGAAAAAAGTAGAACACAACAAGCCTTCCCCATCCTATGATCCGGACTTCGAGGTAACAGATCATACACCACACAGAGTCAAGCAGAATTCAGTGATCTCATTCAAGACATTGACTTGTCAAAGGAGAAGGCGGAACTTCTAGGGTCAAGACTACAGCAATGGAATCTTCTCCAACGTGATGTTAGAGTTTCACAGACGTCAGAGGGAGCTGCTTCCTTTTTTTTTGAACCATGATCCAACGGAATGGAGGCTATTCATAGACTCCTCCAAGCTTAGTTTGAAAACTGTATTACTTCACAACAGCAGCCGTCATTCCTGCTGGTCATCAGTTCACATGAAGGAGACATATGCAAACATGTCCGCCCTCCTCGACTCAATCAAATATGCTGAACACAAGTGGAAAAACTGTGACAATCTAAAAGTCATAACTGTACTCTTAGGAATGTGAATGGGTACACTAAATACTTTTGCTTTTTATGTAAGTGGGACAGTAGGGATAGGAAATCACATTACATTCAAGCGGATTGGCCTGCAAGAAATCTTGACTCTACCGAGAAAAATGACGTTGTCGAGTCTTTTGTGGACCCAAAAGATGTTCTTCTTCCACCCCTTCATATAAAGCTAGGTTCAATGAAAAATTTTGTCAGAGGTATGAACCAAGAAGGACAGGCATTTAAGTACTTAAGAGACAAATTTTCAGAGATTTAGTGATGGAAACGTTAAGGAAAGTATTTTTGTTGGGCCACAAATTTGACAACTTGTAAAGGATCCTGCGTCTGACCAAGTTTTAAAGAAAAGAGAAGGAAGCTTGGCAAGCCTTAAAGGGAGTTATTCATGGATTCTTGGGCAACAAAAGAGATGATAACTGCACTCAGTTGGTGACAGTACTTCTGGAAAATTACCATCAACTTGGAACATGCCTCTTAAAATGCATTTTCTCTACTGCCACCTAAACTTCACTGCTTGTTGTGGAGCTGTCAGTGATGAACACAGAGAAAGATTCCACCAAGATATTTCTGTAATGGAACAAAGATATCAGGGTCGTTGGAATGAAGCAATGGACTGCTGGTCTGTGTGTAGAGATGCACTGCTGCCAATCCCATTGAAAGCACTGCTTTCTGCCAAGCCCGCGGAATGATTATCGGGGAAGGGCTTGAAATATAAGCCCTTCCCCGATAATCTGCCAAAAGTGTGTAAAAAATTTAAAAAAAAATTATACTCACCTCTCCGGCGCTCAGCCGCGTCCTCCCGGTGGCTTCCCAGCACTGCTATTAAGTTTTTTCAGCAGTCGGGGATTTAAAAATCCCCGCCTCCTGAAAGGGCTGTGCAGATTGGCTGAGGGCTCAGCCAATAGCAGCTACTGCTTAGCTATTGGCTGAGCACTCAGCCAATGACACATTGCCCTTAGCTATTGATTAATGAATTCACCATGCCGATCCCATTGAAAGCAATGGGATAGAATGCCGGGGACTTCTGCCACAGCTGTGACAGCTGTGCTAGCTGTGGCAGAGGATTCCTTCATCCCCACGGTCCCCGCAGGGATGAAGAAAACTCCTGCCACAGCTGTGGTAGAAGTCCCCGGCATTCTGCTTCTCTTTTCAATGGGGCTAGTGCTGCTGCCGCTGGCCCCATTGAAAAGACTGGCGATATGCCGGCGTCATGACGATATCTCAGCGTGATGCCGGCTTTTTTCTCGCACTGCGATGCGAGACTTTAACTTTAGTCTTGCATAGCAGTGGAGAAAAAAACGCCAGTGGGTGTCCACCCTAATATTTCCTGGGCCACTGCAAACTATTTCAGTTATACCATTCCATGTCTGCAGTGCATTGGGAGGAGGTGTCACCGCTAAATAGTACTCTAATATTTCCTGGGCCACTGGAAACTATTTCAGTTATACTGTTCTATGTCTGCAATGCATTAGACAGAGGTCTCACCACTAAACAGTACTCTAATATTTCCTGGGCCACTGCAAAGCCTTTTAGTTATATTGTTCTATGTCTGCAGTGCATTAGGCGGAGGTCTCACCGCGAAACAGTACTCTAATATTTCCTGGGCCACTGCAAACTATTTCCGTTATACCGTTCTATGTCTGCAGTGCATTATACAAAAGTCTCACCGCTAAACAGTACTCTAATATTTCCTGGGCCACTAAAAACGATTTCAATTATACCGTTCTATGTCTGCAGTGCATTAGGCGGAGGTCTCACCGCAAAACAGTAGTCTAATATTTCCTAGGCCACTGCAAAGTCTTTCAGTTATACCGTTCTATGTCTGCAGTGCATTAGGTGGAGGTCTCACCGCTAAACAGTACTGTAATATTTTCTTGGCCACTGCAAGCTATTTCAGTTATACCGTTCTGTGTCTGCAGTGCATTAGACGGAGGTCTCACCGCGAAACAGTACTGTAATATTACCGGGGCCACTTCAAACTATTTCAGCTCTGCCACTGTGCAGAGCGTCTCACAATACCCTTTCCTTGGGTGCCGTCAATTAGCCGCAGTTATTAGCACTGTCCACTGGCTGTATAGCTTTCTGCCCCTGTGCAGAGCGTCGCACAATAACCTTTCCTTGGGTGCGGTGAAGTAGCCGCAGTTATTAGCCCTGTCCACTGGCTGTATAGTTTTCTGCCCCTGTTGAGAGCATCTCACTACACCCTTTCCTTGAGGGGGTTGAGGTAGCCGCAGTTATTCGCACTATCCAGTGTCTTTATAGCTTTCTGCCCCTGTGCAGAGCGTCTCACAATACTTTTTCCTGGGGGGAAGGGTGGGGTTGAAGTAGCCGCAGTTATTCGCACTATCCACGGGCTGTATAGCTTTCTGCCCCTGTGCAGAGCATCTCACAATACCCTTTCCTTGATTGTGGTTCAGTAGCCGCAGTTATCCGTTCTATCCACTGGCTGTATAGTTTTCTGACCCTGTGCAGAGCATCTCACAATGCCCTTTTCCTGGGAGGGGTTGAGGTAGCCGCAGTTAGCAGCGCTATCCACTGGCTTTAGAGTTTCAACCCACTCCATACAGCCTCTCTTATCTACAAGTCTCGGTGAGCGGTAAATGACCCCTAGGTATCAACGCAAGACAGCGGTTTAATTTTTTCAAGTCACAGCATAGAGCCTCCGATATCTACAAGTCTCTCTATGCGTTGAATTAGCCACAGTTGTCAGCAGCTGTACAATGGGGTAATTTAGTTGGGCCCTGATCTATCCTTAATCCGCTATGATGAGGAGTAGGGGTAAGGGTCAAGGACGTGGAGGCGGACGTGAGGGTGTGGGCACAGGCCGAGTTCCTGGGCAGGGTTAATCACAGCCAGCTGCTGAGGGATTAGGAGAGAGCCAAGTTTCTAGGCTCCTCAGCTTCAAATCACACTTAGCGGGTCCACGTTGTAGACCTTTATTACAAGCAGAGCAGTGCGAGCAGGTCCTATCGTGGATGGCAGATAACGAGTCCAGCAATGTATCGAACACCCAGTCTTCTACACAGTCCACTACCCTTTGCCTAGGGAGTGCACCTTTAAATCCTCTGGCTGCTCCCCCTTACTCCCAGCCTCCTCACTCAATGAAAATGACATATTCTGAGCAGGCAGACTCCCAGGAACTGTTCTCGGGTCCCTGCCCTGAGTGGGAAAAAATGGTTCCTCTCTCACCTGAGGAGTTTGTCGTGACCGATTCCCAACCTTTGGAAAGTTCCCGAAATCCGGGTGATGAGGCTGGGGACTTCCGGCAACTGTCTCAAGAGCTTTGTGTGGATGAGGATGATGAGACACAGTTGTCTGTCAGTGAGCTAACAGTTGTCTAGTAGTAAGGGCAGTAAGTCCGTGGGAGGAGCGCACAGAGGATTCGGAGGAAGAGCTGCTGGACGATGAGGTGACTGACCCCACCTGGCTTGCTAAGCCTACTGAAGACAGGGCTTCAGAGAGGAAGGCAAGTGCAGCAGCAGGACAGGTTGGAAGAGGCAGTGTGATGACCAGGAGTAGAGGCAGAGCCAGTGTGGATGTTTTTTCGTGAGAGTGTGGACGACCAATGAACAGTGGTGCACAACCTGTGCCGCACCAAGATCAGCCAGAGAGCCACCACTACCAGCCTCACTACCACCAGCATGTGCAGGCATATGATGGCCAAGCACCCCACAAGGTGGGACGAAGGTGATTCACCACCTCCCGGTCACACCACTGCTTTTTTCCCTGTTCCACAACCCACCACACAGATCCAATCTCCCGCCAGGGCGCAGGTACGAGCGCCTCCAGGCCTGCACCCACACCCTCACTTCCACGGTTCTTCACTCCATCCAGCAATGTCTCTCAGCGCAGCGTTCAGCTGTCACTAACACAAGCATTGGAGCGAAAGCGCAAATACGTCGCCACCCACCCGCATGCACAAGCTTTAAACGTGCACATTGCCAAATTAATCAGCCTGGAGATGCTGCCATACAGGCTTGTGGAAACAAAAGCTTTCAAAAACATGATGGCGGTGGCCTGGATGGAGAGCTGGATGGTCGCACCTTAACTTAGCTCTCCTCCAAACCTGTCTAGCGACTGTAAAATTGATTAATTATTCAGCTTAATCTACAAGAAAAGTACTTCTGAGGACAACTGGCAGCAGAAACCATGCCCAGAAGGGTGAGAAAGCTGTCTCCGAAGAAGTTAACAGATTTCTATGCTACAAGGAGCCGAGAAGAGGAGCCTAAAGATGGCGGCCCTGAGCTCCCGGGCGCGGCAAGAGAGGAGAGCTCTCCACACCCCACGACTAAACTAATACAGGAAACACAAAAAAGCAGTGGAGGTAGGAGCCTGCCTGAGCTGCCAACAGCAGAGGAAGCTGTACCCCTTCCTCCCCAATAGCAGAGCCGCTTCCAACAAATAAAGAAACCCCCCTGCCCGACCGTGCAAACCGTGAGCCGCGGAGCTTCACTGCCGACACTGCATCCTACTTACCAGGAGGTACTCTTGCCGCTGACACGAGAAGCTGCCGGAGCGGAGGACACAGAGCCCCCGCCTGCCACAATAAAAGCGCTGGCAGAGTCACCGGCTGCTTCTCGAGAGGTGACAGGAGCTGACCACAGAGAGAGCACCTGCCGCGGCTCTCCCTCATCCCTGGAGGAAGCTCCTGAGCGCTTGCCCTCAAAGATACAGAGGGCTGCCGCTGACAGCTCGGGCCAACTGAATGATTTACAGGTGGGTGAGAGAAGCCCCCCCTAGCTAGCTCCAGATGAGAGCGCTCTGCTCCAAGTTGCGGCAGCTGTAAATTTAAAGGGGCAATCCTCCCAGCTGACATGGCCCATACACCCAGAGAAGTCTCCCCCTGCAAAGCTCCACAGCCTATGTTGCAGCGGGGAAGCTCTGAAGATAAAGCAACCAATCACCACAGTAAAGGGGCTGAAGCCCCAAGGGAATTAAATTATACCCTCCAAAGCAAACCTAAACCTGGTGCCGGATCGCCGGGCTTCCACAGGAGAAATGTAGTTAACCCAAAAAACCCCACAAATGCAAGCTCCTCCCCACGATCCCCACTCACGGAAAGATATCTGACCGAAAGTCCCTATATGACAGACACCAGTCTCCCAGACTGGGCTCAAGCAGATTCCTCTGTTTTTCCTGCGACGTCCTCAGGGACACTAAGCAACAAAAGAGCCCTGCAACAATCTTTATTTAATTCAGAATTGACGAAAAACAACAAATCAAACAATGCCAGCCCGCTAAAACAACGAGCCTGCTACTCCACAGGCTCTGAACAACTACCTGAACCAGCGCTAGAAGACATACCAGCTCACAATCATGCAGCCTCTGAAAGGTTCATGAAGGAAGCAATGTTGGCATTACAGACCTCAATAAAAAGAGACATTGCCACAAGCCTTGCAGGCATAAACGCGACAGTAGAAGAACTAGGAGAACGCATGGATCATACAGAGCGTAAAATGGGAGATTTTGCATCTGCCCAAAACTGACTGGTGGACTCACATAACAATTTAGAAGAAGAAGTGGAAGCCTTGCAAAACAAATTGGCAGATATTGAAGACAAAAAACACCGAAACAACATTAAATTCAGAGGCATTCCAGAATCGACTCCTCCCTCCGAGCTAATCGCCTTTCTACAAAGCCTAATTCGAGCGGTTATCCCACAATGCTGACTCCTGGACCTCACTATCGACAGAGCCCATAGACTTCCTAGAGCCCAGTCAATACCAACTACCTACCCCAGAGACACGATCGCTCGGATACACTTCTTCCACATTAAAGAACAACTCATGAAAGCCTCAAGACAGTCACCCACGCTACCAGCTCCTTTCCACGACATTACACTCTATGCCGACCTCTCCCAAACCACAATTGCAGCAAAAAAAGAAATTGATCCTCATAACCTCAGCCTTACGAAACCACAATTTAAGATACAAATGGGGCTTCCCAACTAAGATCATCATTATAAAAAACGGGAGAACCCACATAATTCCGACACTAGAAAAAGGAATGGAGCTACTGGAGTGGAACATTCCTTGCACAACACGGCTGAACCAAAGTCAACCCAAGAAGTCAACCCTTCTCCCAAGATCGTACAGGAGTGGAAAGATGCAACCTAGAAGTCCAGAATTGTTGAACACTGGAGCCAAAAGTACAGGTTTTGTTACCTTTATTGCAGATCTTCCCCGAGTCTGCGCAGTATGACTTACTGCACGATTATGGTTTTGTTTATACTTACAAATGTTCTAATGTTCTTTACCCCCTGTAAGGTACCTAGCAACTGGCCTCCTACAGACTGCATAATTCTGTTGAAAATAAATGATATATACTGTCTTATATATAAATGGTGTTGCGGCGCGGTTTCCTTGATGCAAACCCAAGATAAATCAAATGGCGCTGAAAATTATATCTCTTAACGTAAAGGGTTTGAACAGCCCTTTTAAAAGATCTCTCTTGTGGAAAGAAATCAAAGATCCAAAGCAGAAGTGGTTTGCGTCCAGGAAACCCACCTTCAAAAAACTGATACTACCACATTGTCTAACAAAGACTTCCCTCGTATTTTTTACGCAAATGGCCCAAAGAAAAAAGCAGGCGTCCTTGTCGCTACAAGAGGTTCTCGACGAAAGGGGTAGATTTGTCGCCTTGGTATGCAAGATAAATAATGTGACACTCACCATCGTGAGGGTCTACCCTCCTAACACTGCACAGATAGCCTTTCTAAATACCGTCCTCAAACAGATCTCACACATAGTAAGAGGCAAACTCTTGATATGTGGAGATTTTAATATCATTCATAGTCCAGATTTGCATTCCCCTTAAGAAGCAACAGGCCTCCCCCTCACCTCTCTCAGTGGCTTCACAAAGAAGACCTACATGATGTATGGAGATGCAAACACGCATCTGAGAAGGATTACACGTTCTTCTCACACAGACACAATACCTACTCCCGTATTGACATGTTCCTAACAACTACATGGCTTCTCCTAGAGATGAGTGAATATACTCGATCGAGCACCGCGATTTTCGAGTGCTTCCGTACTCGGGTGAAAAGATTCGGGGGGCGGGGGGAGGCGTGGCGGAGCAGGGGGTAGCATCGGGGAACAGGGAGGAGCCTCTCTCTCTCCCTCTCCCCCCCACTCCCCGCTGCAACCCCCCACTCACCCACGGCGCCCCCCGAATCTTTTCGCCCGAGTACGGAAGTACTCGAAAATCGCGGCGCTTGGGCGAAAAAGGGGCATGGCTGAGTAGGTTCGCTCATCTCTAGCTTCTACCAATCGTTGAAAAATGCAAAATTGGAAATATTTCATGGTCAGACCATGCTCCACTTACCATGTCCCTCCGCCTGTCTTCGCCAACCCAAAACACATTTATTTGGAGAAACAACACTCACGTAATGTCCCTCAAAGATAACACCACCACAACTGAAAATATGCTCTCTGAATTCTTTGCCTTTAATTCTCTCCCCTCCACTAACCCAGCCACGCTATGGAACGCACATAAGGCATACATAAGAGGTCTCCTCATCCAACAGACAGCGCACTACAAGAAACAACGCAACGCCATAACAGCAGACCTATTAACTAAAGTGTCCACCTTGGCAGCGACTCACAAAGCGGACCCCTCCTTAACAAACTTACTTTCTTAAAGAAAGCAAGAACGGAACTTCAGGCACATCTCGCAATAGACTACGAGAAACACGTAAAAAGACTCTGAATGCAACATTACTACATGCATAACAAGTTGAGTAAATTAGTGGCTACCAGAGTTAAAGCAATCAATGCAAGCTCGAGAATCCCCTTCTTAATATCCCAGACAACTAAAAACAAAGTTTACAGCCCACAAGAAATCGCTGATGAGTTTAGCAAATACTATAACGCACTATACAATTTAAACAACGACAAAGACACACCCCAGCCTAACGAGGAATCAATTAATTCATTCCACTCTACACTCTCGCTTCCATCCCTTTCACAAAAACAAATACAACAATTAAGTCTCCCTATCACACTACAAAAAGTTGATCAAACTATCTGCTCACTAAAAAAAAGGGCAAATCTCCGGGTCCGGACGGATTCTCCAACGAATACCTTAAACTATTTAAGCCAGCTTTACTCCCACATATATGCAATTTCTTCAATAACATAATGTCATCAGGCACAATACCACCAGAGAACCTAAAAGCAATAATAGTTACTATTCCTAAAGAAGGGAAACCCCCTGAGACCCCAAGCAACTTTCGCCCTATTTCCCTCCTCAATGCAGATATTAAATTATATGCAAAAATAATTGCTAATAGGCTATTCCCCATTTTGCCTCAGCTCATCAAAAATGACCAAGTGGGCTTTATGAGGGGTTGTCAGGCCCCAGACGGAACAAAACAATTGATTGATCTAGTCGCCAGGACTAACACAACGCAAATGCCTTCTCTGCTCCTCGCTCTGGATGCGGAGAAGGCATTCGACAGGGTGCATTGGGGATTCATGCATCGCACTCTAGAAAGATTTGGCCTATCCGGGCTGATCCTCTCAGCCATGACAGCGCTCTATACCACCCCCTCAGCCTCTGTGCTAACAAATGGGGTTCTATCTAAGCCATTTCAAATAACAAATAGCACACGACAAGGATGCCCACTCTCCCCTCTTGTATTCTCCATGATGATAGAACCAATGGCGGAGGCAATAAGGACTAACCCACAAATAGAAGGCATTATCATAGGAACAAGCACACACAAAATCAATCTATTTGCCGACGATGTGATTTTAACTTTAACAAACCCAAGATCCTCACTTCCTCAAGTAGTGTCCACTTTGCAACTATTTAGCTCTGTCTCCCTTATAAGGTGAATTCTACCAAATCACAAATGATGGGCATCAGCCTAACCAAAACGGATGAAAAGTTCCTAAAAACATAATTTGCATTCCAATGGTGCTCAGACTCTCTACCCTACTTAGGAATGGCCCTAACTTCCTCAGCTGATGCCCTCCCAACAGCAAACTTCCCCACACTGAGATCCTCAATACAAAAAGAACTAGATCGCCTGTCCACATACGAACCCAGTTGGATGGGGAGGGTGATTTTGTACAAAATGCTTATCCTGCCTCAAATTTTGTACTACTTTAGGACCATTGCGGTACTCATCCCGGACTCCATACTTGCATCACTTCACCAACAGATGAACAAGTTCATATGGAGAGGAACAAAACCTAGAGTGGCGTTCTCTATCCTAAACAGACCTCTGAAATTCGGAGGTATGGACCTTCCCAACCTCCGAAATTACCACAAAGCTTTCTTAATCGACCAGACAAGACACTGGTGTAATATGGAGTCAGACAAAATGTGGGCGAGCATTGAATTAACCACAACAGGTTTATCCAGCGGGAAGGCATACCTTTTAGCTAACTCAATTCAACTCCAGGGAGACCCACAACTCCTCCCATCAGTGAAAGCCACACTACAAGCATGGCACACAATAAGAGGAGGAGTAAACGTAGAACAAAACATATCAATAAATATCCCACTTCCACTTCTCACCCTAAAGCACCTAATCCCAGACCTCTCTTTAAAGAACTGGCAACACAAAACATCCATGTCTATCTCAGACCTGTTCCAAGGAGACACTATACTTACCTTCCGACAGATACAAGAGAAGTACAGAGTCCTCCTCTCGGAAGAATATACATACCTCCGTATCTGCAACTATTTAAAGGCTCATAAGAGTACCTCCTTAGCGCTCCCCAACCCCCTAAACGACTTGCTAAATGCAAACATAGCACCACAGAAAAAACTATCCAAAACCATCTACACCTGCCTCTCTGGCATCCAATTTTTTAAGAAAACAATGCATTTCCTAAACTGGGAAAAAGACTAAAAACATAATTTCTCGTTTTGAAAATAAAAACTACCCAAAGCAATTATTAAAAGATGCTTATCAAAAAACCCTAAAAAGTGAAAAATCTATGAACAAAACAGATATAAAACAAAATACCTATAACAATGAAGTTTTAATAACAAAATTCAACACAGACCATAATAACATAAAAAGCGTTATACAAAAAAACTGGACTTTTTAAAAAAATGATCCCTATCTTGGTAAAACATTAGAAAAAAATCCCAGAATTATTTTCAGAAAAAATAGGACGATTGGTAACAGCTTAGCCCCATCAAACCCTTTAAATAAAAAAGAAAAGAACAATCCATTTAAAGAGAAAAATAAAACAATTACAGGTGGTTTCAAATGTAACAGCACAAAATGTAAATGTTGTACACACATATGTCATAAACAAAATTATGTACAAAAAGGTGAGGAAAAAATAGAAATAAAAGAAAAAATGACATGTAAAAGTAAAAATGTTATCTACTTATTAGAATGCCCTTGCGGCTTGAGATACGTCGGGAGAACAACTAATAGCCTGAACATTAGGATTAGAGATGAGCGAACGTACCCGTCCGAGCGTGATGCTCGTTCGAGTATTAGCGTGTTCGAGATGCTCGTTATTCGTGACGAGCACCACGTGATGTTCGGGTTACTTTCACTTTCATCTCTGAGATGTTAGCGTGCTTTTCTGGCCGATAGACAGACAGGGAAGGCATTACAACTTCCCCCTGCGACGTTCAAGCCCTATACCACCCCCCTGCAGTGAGTGGCTGGGGAGATCAGGTGTCACCCGAGTATATAAATCAGCCATTCCCGCGGCTCGCCACAGATGCATTCTGACATAGTTCAGGGAAAGTGCTGTCTTGCTGGAATTGCTATAGGGAGAGTGTTAGGAGTATTTTAGGCTTCAAGAACCCCAACGGTCCTTCTTAGGGCCACATCTAACCGTGTGCAGTAGTGTGGAGGCTGCTTTTTGCAGTGTTGCACATTTTTTATTTTTTGTATATCGGCCGTGCAGAGCATTGCGCACTGCAGTAATTATACATAGTCCAGGGCCAGTAGTGGTGGTGAGGCAGGGACAGAAGACATATTTATTGAATATAGGCAGTGGTCCTTTACAAAAACATTTGGGAAAAAAATCTATTTGGGCTGCCTGTGACTGTCCTCAGTGTACTGGGTCTGTGCTGGGGGTAGTTGTCCTCCTAATTCATACGCAGCCAGCTAAGTGTTACAGCAGGCTTGTGCAAAATTATTTCCTGGCTCTGCGTTGGCTGTTACATCACCGCTGTATTCCAGTCCACAGTGCAACAGTCTGCAGTTATTTTACATACTCCAGGGCCAGTAGTGGTGACACAGAGAGAGAAGACATATACAGTGTATATAGGCAGTGGGCCTTTCCAAAAACATTTGGGAAAAAAATCTATTTGGGCTGCCTGTGACTGTCCTCAGTGTTCTGGGTCTGTGCTGGGGGTAGTTGTCCTAATTCATACGCAGCCAGCTAAGTGTTACAGCAGGCTTGCGCAAAATTATTTCCTGGCTCTGCTGTGCGTTCCGTAAGCGAAGTCATCCTCCAACCACAGGCCAATAAGTGGCACATTTAATTACAGCGTTCTGTTTCTGCACTACTGGTAATACAGCATGCTGAGGGGTAGGGGTAGGCCTAGAGGACGTGGACGCGGGCGAGGACGTGGAGGCCCATGTCAGGGTGTGGGCACAGGCCGAGCCAGTGCGGTGGCCAGGGGTAGAGGCTGGGCCAGACCGAATAATCCACCAACTGTTTCCCAAAGCGCCCCCTCGCGCCATGCCACCCTGCAGAGGCCGAGGTGCTCAAAGGTCTGGCAGTTTTTCACAGAGACGCCTCACGACCAACGAACAGTGGTGTGCAACCTTTGTCGCGCCAAGATCTGCTGGGGAGCCACCACCAGCAGCATGCGCAGGCATATGATGGCCAAGCACCCCACAAGGTGGGACGAAGGCCGTTCAGCGCCTCCGGTTTGCACCACTGCCTCTCCCCCTGTGCCCCAACCTGCCACTGAGATCCAACCCCCCTCTGAGGACACAGGCACTACCGTCTCCTGGCCTGCACCCACACCCTCACCTCCGCTGTCCTCGGCCCCATCCAGCAATGTCTCTCAGCGCAGCGTCCAGATGTCGCTAGCGCCACTGTTTGAGCGCAAGAGCAAGTATGCCGCCACGCGCCCGCACGCTCAAGCGTTAAACGTGCACATTGCCAAATTGATCAGCCTGGAGATGCTGCCGTGTAGGCTTGTGGAAACAGAGGCTTTCAAAAGCATGATGGCGGCGGCCCCGCGCTACTCGGTTCCCAGTCGCCACTACTTTTCCCGATGTGCCGTCCCAGCCCTGCACGACCACGTCTCCCGCAACATTGTACGCGCCCTCACCAACGCGGTTACTGCCAAGGTCCACTTAACAACAGACACGTGGACAAGCACAGGCGGGCAGGGCCACTATATCTCCCTGACGGCACATTGGGTGAATTTAGTGGAGGCTGGGACAGAGTCAGAACCTGGGACTGATCACGTCCTACCCACCCCCAGAATTGCGGGGCCCAGCTCGGTGGTGGTATCTGCGGCGGTGTATGCTTCCTCCACTAAACCACCCTCTTCCTCCTCCTCCGCAACCTCTGTCTCGCAATGAAGATGTGTCAGCAGCAGCACGTCGCCAGCAGTCGGTGTTGCGCGGCGTGGCAGCACAGCGGTGGGCAAGCGTCAGCAGACCGTGCTGAAACTACTCAGCTTAGGAGATAAGAGGCACACGGCCCACAAACTGCTGCAGGGTCTGACAGAGCAGACCGACCGCTGGCTTGCGCCGCTGAGCCTCCAACCGAGCATGGTCGTGTGTGACAACGGCCGTAACCTGGTGACGGCTGTGCAGTTCGGCAGCCTCACGCACGTGCCATGCCTGGCCCACGTCTTTAATTTGGTGGTTCAGCGCTTTCTGAAAAGCTACCCATGCTTGTCAGACCTGCTAGGAAAGGTGCGCCGGCTCTGCGCACATTTCCGCAAGTCCCACACGGACGCTGCCACCCTGCGCACCCTGCAACATCGGTTTCATCTGCCAGTGCACCGACTGCTGTGCGACGTGCCCACACGGTGGAACTCTACGCTCCACATGTTGGCCAGGCTCTATGAGCAGCGTAGAGCTATAGTGGAATACCAACTCCACCATGGGCGGCGCAGTGGGAGTCAGCCTCCTCAATTCTTTACAGAAGAGTGGGCCTGGTTGGCAGCCATCTGCCAGGTCCTTGGAAACTTTGAGGAGTCTACCCAGATGCTGAGCGGCGATGCTGCAATCATTAGCGTCACCATTCCTCTGCTATGCCTCTTGAGATGTCTCCTGCAAAGCATAAAGGCAGACGCTTAACACTCAGAAATAGAGGCGGGGGGAGACAGTATGTCGCTGGATAGTCAGTGCGCCCTCCTGTCTATATCTCAGCGTGTTGAGGAGGAGGAGGATGAGCATGAGGAGGATGAGGAGGAGGGGGAAGAGACAGCTTGGCCCACTGCTGAGGGTACCAATGCTGCTTGCCTGTCATCCTTTCAGCGTGTATGGCCTGAGGAGGAGGAGGAGGAGGAGGAGGAGGATCCTGAAAGTGATCTTCCTAGTGAGGACAGCCATGTGTTGCGTACAGGTACGCTGGCACACATGGCTTACTTCATGTTAGGATGCCTTTCTCGTGACCCTCGCGTTATACGCATTCTGGCCACTACGGATTATTGGGTGTACACACTGCTCGACCCACGTTATAAAGAGAACCTTTCCACTCTCATACCCGAAGAGGAAAGGGGTTCGAGAGTGATGCTATACCACAGGACCCTGGCGGACAAACTGATGGTAAAATTCCCATCCAACAGCGCTAGTGGCCGAAGGCGCAGTTCTGAGGACCAGGTAGCAGGGGAGGCGCAGAGATCAGTCAGCATGTACAGCACAGGCAGGCCAACACTCTTTAAGGCCCTTGACAGCTTTATGGCTCCCCAGCAAGACTGTGTCACCGCTCCCCAGTCACGGCTGAGTCGGCGGGAGCACTGTAAAAGGATGGTGAGGGAGTACGTAGCCGATCGCACGACCGTCCTCCGTGACGCCTCTGCCCCCTACAACTACTGAGTGTCGAAGCTGGACACGTGGCCTGAACTCGCGCTGTATGCCCTGGAGGTGCTTGCTTGTCCTGCGGCTAGCGTCTTGTCAGAGAGGGTGTTTAGTGCGGCTGGGGGAATCATCACAGATAAGCGTACCCGCCTGTCAGCTGAAAGTGCCGACAGGCTAACACTCATCAAGATGAACAAAGCCTGGATTTCCCCAGACTTCTCTTCTCCACCAGCGGACAGCAGCGATACCTAAACAATACGTAGGCTGCACCCGCGGATGGAAGCCTTGTTCTCTATCACCATCAAAAACGTGGACCTTTTAGCTTCATCAATCTGTGTATAATATTCATCCTCCTCCTCCTGCTCCTGCTCCTGAAACCTGACGTAATCACGCCGAACGGGCAATTTTTCTTAGGCCCACAAGGCTCAGTCATATAATTTTTCTAAACAATTTTTATACGTTTCAATGCTCATTAAAGCGTTGAAACTTTCACCTGAACCAATTTTTATTTTAACTGGGCTGCCTCCAGGCCTAGTTACAAATTAAGCCACATTAACCAAAGCGATTAATGGGTTTCACCTGCCCTCTTGGTTGGGCATGGGCAATTTTTCTGACGTACATTAGTACTGTTGGTACACCAATTTTTTGGGGCCCTCGCCTACAATGTAATCCAATTAATTTTTTGCCCACCTGCATAAAAGCTGACGTTACATCAGCTGTGTTGGGCAATGCAATGGCATATATTTATGTACCGCCGGTGGCTTCCTGGCACCCACCCATGCTGTGGGTCCACACGGAGTTGTAACTGCATGTGTCCACTTCTAAAGGACCCCAGTCTGACTGGGGCATGCAGTGTGGGCCGAAGCCCACCTGCATTTAATCAGACGTTACCTCAGCTGTGATGGGCACTGCAATGGGATACATTAATGTACAGCCGGTGGATTCCAGGGAGCCACCCATGCTGTGGGTGCACACGGAATTCCCATTGTGGAGTTGTACCTGCCTGTGACTATTTATAAAAAACCGCGGTCTGACTGGGGCATGCAGACACCTTGACAGAATGAATAGTGTGTGGCACATAGGTTCCCCATTGCTATGCCACGTGTGCAGCTCCTGATGGCGGTGGCACAGGATTATATTTCTCATTGCTTCTGTACAGCATTGTGGGCTATTGCCCCGCCCCTTTTAAAGAGGGTCGCTGCCTAGCCGTGCCAACCCTCTGCAGTGTGTGCCTGCGGTTCCTCCTCATGGCAGACGCACTTATAAACAGACATGAGTGTGGCGTGGCATGAGGGCAGCTAAAGGCTGCGCAGGGACAGTTTGGTATGCGCTGTGGACACTGGGTCGTGCGGGGGGGGGGGGGTTGGGCAGCATGTAACCCAGGAGAAGTGGCAGCGGAGTGTCATGCAGGCAGTGATTGTGCTTTGTTGGAGGTAGTGTGGTATTCCTGCATCGTAATGACCCAGAGAAGAAAGTTAGTACATTATTTAACCTCTTAATGACGCGGCCCCTTTTTTTTTTTCCTCCCCCGTTTAAGAAATCATAACTCCTTTGTTTATTTATCCGCCTCGCTGTATGAGGGCTTGTTTTTTGCGTAACAAGTTGTGTTTTTCAATGGTGTTATTTAAAGTAGCATATAATGTACTACGATACCAAACTTGTATAGTTTTTCCTTTTGCTGTAGTACTTTTTTTCAGACATTTAATTTTTTAAAATTATTTTCTGCTGCATCTTCTGCACACAATAACTTTTATTTTTCAATCGACATAGTTGATTTTTTTTGCGGGATGTCCTGTTGTTTACATTAGTACTAATTTGCAATACAAACAATTTTTTGATCACTTTTTATTCCATTTTTCTGGGAGACAGGTTGACCGAAAAAGTGCATTTCTGGTGTTCTTTTTTTTTTTTAGACTACGTTCACTGTGTGGGGTAAATAATGCACTACTTTGATAGATCAGACTTTTACAGACACAGTGATACAAAATATGTATTTTTATTTTATGATTTAGATTTTTTTATTATAGATATGGCAAAAGGAGGGTGATTTAAACGTTTATTACTTTTTTTTTTTTAGGCCTCGGTCACACGGGCGATTTACCGTGCGACCTGTGCCTGCGCATGCGATCTTATAGAACCATTGCTTTGCAATGGTATCGGACACATGAGCGCTTTTTATGCGCTCGTCCGATAAATTATAGAACAGAAATCGCTGATCGCACCTATCTGCGATTTGCGATTCCTGTTCTTTTCTCTATATACGCTCAATGGGGCCGGCGGCAGCAGCGCTGATCCCATTGAGAACATATAGTAGACAAATAATTCTCCTCTGCCACAGCTGTAACAGCTGTGGCAGAGAAGAACGATGTTTGCCCATTGAATTCAATGGAGCCGACAATACAGCCGGCTCCATTGAAAGCAATGGGCTGCCGGCGATCGCACAATGAATTTTCGGGAAGTGCTTAAAAATATAAGCCCTTCCCTGAAATTCATCCAGAAATGTGTAAAAAGAAAAAAAATATATATATATACTCACCTGGTCCCGGCAGACGGAGCTCAGCCGCGGCCGGCCGGCAGTTCTCCTGAACTGCTGTGAGTAGTATTCAGCAGCCGGGGCTTTAAAATCCCCGCTTGCTGAATGAGCTGCCTCTGATTGGTCACAGCCTCACCAATCAGAGGCAGCTCTCACTCACACCCATTCATGAATTCATGAATGACAGCTGAGAGCCGCCCCTGATTGGTCCCTGCGCTGAGCCAATCAGAGGCAGCTCTCACTCACCCATTCATGAATTCATGAATGGGTGAGTGAGTGCTGCCTCTGATTGGCTCAGCGCAGGGACCAATCAGGGGCAGCTCTCAGCTGAATATATATATATATATATATATATATATATATATATATATGTGTGTGTGTATATATATTAAAAAGGCAAAAAAACTATTACAATTTTGCAACAAGACAATGTAAACAATTAAAAAAAGGCATTAATTGGAGTTTTGTCACTGTTTCTGAAACTTACTAAACATCACATTCTTTATCTTACATGGTGAATAGAGATGAGCGAACGTACTCGGATAAGCACTACTCGTCCGAGTAATGTGCTTTATCCGAGTACCTCCCCGCTCGTGCTGAAAGATTCGGGACGCGCTGCGGAGCGGGGAGCTGCAGGGGAGAGCGGGGAGGAACGGACGGGAGATCTTTCTCTCCTTCTCTCCCGCCCGCTCTGCCCCACTCCCCGCTGCGACTCACCTGTCAGCAGCGGAGCGCCCCGAATCTTTCAAGACGAGTACAGCGGTACTCGGATAAGGCACATTACTCGGACGAGTAGTGCTTATCCGAGTACGTTCGCTCATCTCTAATGGTGAACACTATAAGAAGAAAAATTCATAATCCCAGAAATGTGTTTTTTGCTTACCCGTCTCGAATTAAGAAATTTATATTACGCGACAAAAAATTATATTGTCCCACAACAGTAGTTAAAGGGTGAAGTTCAATGTTAAGTCGTACACACAAGTGATTGCTACAGATTTGTTAACATTCTTTAAGAATTCCCAATTGTTACTAATCCTTAGTGTTTGATTATACAGAAGAATAATTAATCTCTGGAGTATATATATATTCTTATAAAATGTTCTCAGTCCTGTAATGCAAACAGTGCATGAGATTGAACATCGACAGCTGCTTCATCCATGTTACTCAATGATATCATGTACTTCCAGAATGTAGATGACTGAGGTGTGAGGTCTGGAGGAGAAACATTGGAGAGAGGGAAGATTTGATCAGTACTGTCATTACTTTTTAATGGGTGGAAGTTTGACCTTTTGAACACCAACAGATCCTGAGAATGGAGGGGTTGCAGCTCTAGTTTATAGCTCTTCCCTGCTTTTTCCTGCACAGCAGCACTTCAAACTACAGCTTAGAGATTGGGAGCATTGCTGTTTATGGAAAACGTTAATTCCACTACAGTCACAGCAAACTCTGTCTGCTATACAGGAAAAGGACATTATAGTTTTTGACAAACACAACTTGTTCAACTTCAAACAGTTGTAGCTCCATTCTATGCAACTGAAATGCAGTTTCTTGGCTTTAAAATGACATAAGAAGCTTGTCCATAGCATCAATAGAAACAAAGCTACAGCCGTATGAAGTGGGGTAGGGAATATTGAATTTACAGCTATCACTTCAGTCTGTGTGCAGAGCAGGGGAGCATTAATTGCGGAGCAGAAAACAGAAAAGAGCTGTGATTCCCTGCTTCTTCCCCTGTCCCAGGGAGGGACAGAATGGAGTTTTTTTTTTATGTAACCACCCCCCTTATCAATCAGAAAATGTTTTTGCTCTCTGATTGTCACCTATTAGGGGAAGTCTTCTTTTATTCCAGAGCACTCATATAATCCCTCCTCAATGCTGTTTAACCCTGCAGATGTCACAGTCATTGCTGACTAAACGTTTTTACAAAGAAACACTAAAAAATACAAAAAATTACTATCACCATATCTGTAACAACTGATACTAGAAAATATTATATTATTTATCTAGCCAAAGAAAAAGGAAAATGACAAAATAGTTTTCAGGTGATGTGACTTTCCCAAAATAGGAATAAAAAATGATCAAAAAGTAAAAACAACCCTGAAAAATTGCCAATAAAAATTACAAGTCCCTGTGCAAAGAACAAGTCTCATACAGCTCTGTCAGCAGAAAAATAGAAATTTTCTGGTCTTGTCATGTGGCGTCACTTAAAAAGTACTTTTGTTAAAAAAATGTTTATATGATCAACTTGACTTTCCTGTTGTGCACAGGTTCCTCTTCCAATGGACATTAAGAACCAGACACTGGCCACTGAATTGTTTCTGATGGGCTTTTCCAGGGATGTTAAGACAAATATTGTTTTATTTTGTATCTTTTTGTTGGTATATGTTATAACATTTATTGCTAATAGTGTCATTATATATGTTATCTTCTATTGCCCTCATTTACATACCCCAATGTACTTTTTCCTCTGCATTTTGTCCTTTTTGGACTTGTCTTATTCTTCGACTGTTATGCCAAAATTGTTAGCTGATCTTCTATCTACCGATCATAAAATCTCCATTGGTGCTTGTGCCATACAACTCTACTTCATACTTCTTTTGGGTGGTACAGAATGTCTTCTACTCGCCGTCATGGCTTATGACCGCTATCTGGCCATCTGCTGTCCACTTCACTATCCGATTCTGATGAGGTGGAGCATTTGCTACTGTTTGACAGCAATTATGGGGTTCTTGGGTTTTCTTATATTTGTTCTTCCATCTTTATTGGCACCAGTACCTATTTGCTACCCAAATCAGCTCAATCATTTCATGTGTGAGGTTCTAGCTGTGCTAAAGTTGGCATGTGGTCAAATCTACTTGAGTGAATTTGTGATCTTCTATTCCAGTTTTATATCACTTCTCCTCCCATTTGTGTGCATTATTATATCTTATACTTGTATTATAGTCTCTGTATTAAAGATTCGTTCGTCTGGAAGATTGAAGGCTTTTTCGACTTGCACCTCCCACATTTCTGTGGTGGTCTTATTTTTTGGGACAGGAATGATTATGTATTTTGGGCCTTCATCCTTGTACTCATCAAATCAAGAGAAGTACATTTCAGTTGTTTATGTGATATTAACTCCAATGCTAAATCCTATAATTTACAGTTTAAACAACAGGGATGTAAAAGTGTCATTTAGAAAAGTATTAGCAATGTCTAAAAGTGACAATTTCCTAAAATAAATGAAGAGTTAAGCTGTGAATCAGATATATTAACCTCACTGAGCAGATCCTTAAATGAGTTGACTAAGTGGATTGAGCCATGGACAAGACTGTATTTGCCACTAGGCACTGAAGGACCAGTGCCTAGAATGTCCATCTATGAAGTAGTGGCCCCAGGACCAGCCAGAATTCTTTATTTGATTTTTACACCTCTTTGGACCTTTGTCTCTTGCCATGTGTGTGTTTGTGGGGGTGGGGAGTGGGGGTTGGGTAGGAAAAGGTCAAACTGTTGGGTTCAGTTAATTGTAAGCATTATTGGAGCTAGACAAGGCTCAGCATAGCATGAAATGTTTGGGTGCTGGCTGGCGCTTGGCAGATACAGTATTGGTGAGTGACTGCCCAGTAGCTGCTATCCACATGACAGCAGACTAAAATGCTCAGATGAATCATCCAACTTGTCAATGGAGGCTCTTTAGCCTTCGTCAAATGCCAGCATAGCGAATGCCAACCACAACATTTCAGATAGCGCAACCCCCACTCTCCCAAAAAACTTTCTAGCCCAGATATAAATACTGTTGCAGAAGAACTTTCAGAAAATTTCTTCTGAATTATGACTAAAGTATCCAAAGAACAATAGCCCTAAAAGACAGAATGGACAATGCCACCATAGTCTTAGACTCCCACGAGAAAGAAATAGAACAACGCCATGAGGAGATACACTTTCTCCATGACAAATTAGAAGATGTG
Source organism: Eleutherodactylus coqui (assembly GCA_035609135.1). Classification (NCBI taxonomy): domain Eukaryota; kingdom Metazoa; phylum Chordata; class Amphibia; order Anura; family Eleutherodactylidae; genus Eleutherodactylus; species Eleutherodactylus coqui. Next base: position 22,046,257 of record CM069405.1, on the reverse strand, counting down.
GAAAATAAAGCACATAGAGGCAATCTGTGCATCCAAGGAGTCCCCAAATCAATCAGACATCTCCAATCGACAGTGATGGTATTATTCCACAAGCTTTGCCCAAATATTCGAATCAAACGACTGGAACTTGACAGAGTTAATAGAGCTTTACAAAAACAAAACCCAAACAGTCCCCCTAGGGACATTGTGCTGAAACTTCACTTCCACTGCACTAAATAGCAATTGATATGTGCAGCACACTCCTCCCACAAATTAACATTTCAGGGCTTTGAGTATCAGCTGTTCCCTGACTTAGTATCATCGACACTATCTAAGAGGAGAGCCCTCAAGCCATACTTAACAATCCTGCAACAGGAAAATATCCAAAACAGATGGGGTTTCCCATTTAAATTATTGTTCTCATACCAGGACATGGTGCACACTATTCTATACCTTGAGGGTGCCCGACGCTTTAAGGAGCTACAGCTACTGCAAGCACCACCTCAGCCGGGTTCTGCTGCTTCATCGCCTATACCCTTCTAACCTTCTAAATCTGCACCTGGAGCCAGAGCGAACAGTATTGTAACTTCCAGGAATAGACCACAGTCAGGCGATCGCAGGTTCACACTATTCTATTACCCGAGGGTGCCAACCGCTGCTTTAAGGAGCTACAGCTACAGCAACCTCCACATCAGCGAGGTTCTGCTGCTTCATGGTCTATTCCTTCCTCACCCCCTAAATCTACACCTGTAGTCATAGCTACAACATCACAAAAGGTCTCCGAGACAAGATGACCCGATGACCTCCTGTTGGCTCTCTTCCGCGCCTGCAGCAGACATTCCACCTTATCCCTGCAAGCAATAGACCATTCCACAAAGACACTCAAGAAGACCTTACTATACAAATGAAAGGAACATACTGAACTATAAATAATCCTGGCAATCACTGCTCAGTGTAACAGTATGCCGAGTCCTTCTAACTAGTTAAAGTACAAAAACAGCTGGTACTTTGACTTCATAGCCAGGTTGTCTCTTGCTCAGATTTGACTCCCTCTTTCTCATGCTTTCCTCCTCTCCCTCCGCCCTCCTACAGGATCTCCCCCTAATATTAGCCATCAGCACTATAAGCCACTCCACGTCTGTGCTGAAGTGGCTTCTCATCCCTGAACCCTTCAGTGGCAATGAAATCCACATCAGCTACAACTACCAAGTCAATTCCACTCATAGTTTCTAAAGTTAACATTTCTTGTTGGCTGCATCCTATCCACCCCTGCTTCTTTCCCTTTCCCCAACCCCCTTTCCATGGGGTGCAGGTTCTGAGACAGCTACCACACATAATATTCCCCGTGCCCACCCACAAGGACTTCAAAATTATATCACATAACCTACTTATTCCCCACAAAAAAGATCAAAGCGTTTTTATTACAAAAGAAGACACACAGATATTATATGCCTGCAAGAGACCCATTTCTCCACTAATTCTGCCCCATGCTATCTCTTTTCCCAATACCCCACATTCTACTCGGAGAAAGCCCCAACCAAAACTAAGGGAGTTACCATTTGTTTTAGTAAATCAGCCCCTTTCACCCATGCGTCCAGCATCGTGGACCCAGAGGGCCGCTACTTAATATTAACAGGCACCATCCAAGATGTACTATGTTCTCCTACTATGCTCCAAATTCTAGCCAAATACAATATTTTGCGAAGCTCTTTGAGCTAGTTGAGACCAACAAAACAGGCACAGTTATTCTCTGTGGTGACTTAAACTGTATCCTTGACTCGAATCTAGATAGGAATGCCACTACTCGTACTGCCCCTCCTCCATTACCCCAACATTCAATTTTGCCAAATTTAAAATCTCTCATTCAACAATACCACCTAGTAAACACGTGGCAGGAACTGAACCCAACCATCAAAGACTTTACACACTTTTCAGCTCCACGCCTGACACCTGTCTGACGCAGATACTACAGTCAAAAATCCTCTTGGTCCCATGGTCATATCATAGCCCAATGTCTGTCCCCTGTAACTATCTGATATCCAAACCCACAAATACATCTTAGACCCTTAACGACTCCCTTTTATCTATCCCTGAGGTGGTTTTCTTATTAATGCCAAAGCTGGAAGAATATTTCCAAATTAATAGCCAGCCCACTCTCCTTCCCATTTCCCTCTGAGAAGCACATAGAGTTGTAATTTGTGGTCACCTAATTTTGATTACTGCTTGCCGTAAACAGGAATGTATAGCATGACAGCTGGATTTAGAACAGCAAGTATCATCACTTGAAGAGGAAGCCAAAAAACACCCATCAAAAACAATCTTCAAACATTGTCCTGGGCTAGAGCTGAGCTGGACTCATGCCTTACTGATTCCATAGAAAGGAAATTATGGTGGTCCCGTCACTGATTTTATATACTCAGAAACAAACCCTCCATACCCCTTGGCCGCAGACTGTTCACACCTTAATATAAGCCCATTTTACAAACTCTGCACAAACCAAAACATAATCAATGGTAACCCTCTCACGATATCTCAAGAATTTAAAAAGTTCATAGCTAAGTTGTGTTTGCAGCCAAGCTCTTTCCCCACAAATCAAATCAGTTCTTACTTCCCAGAAATTGCTTTACCTACGCTTGATGAAGCGTTCCTTGAAATACTTCCATCTAAAATCACCCAAGAGGAAGTGCCTAACGCCATAAAAGTATTGAAATTCAGTAATAGCCCAGGCCCAGACATTTTTTCAGCACCATATTAGAAGATGTTTTCACCAATTTTGTGTTCCTATGTAGCAGACTATTTCAACGGCATAAAAGGAGGTCGGCAGGTCAGCCAAACAGCCCTTTTAACAGCAATATCTATGTTTCTTAAACCAGAGAGAAACCCTTTGGACAAGCAAAATTATTGCCCTATTTTCCTAATAATTGTGTATATTGAATTATTTACCACCATCTTAGCAGCACATTTAAATATAGCCCTTGCTTCACTAGTTGGTAAAGATCAAGTGGCCTTTGTCCCAGGATGTCAGGCCGCAGACAGCATTCACAGAGTGACCCACCTCACTCATCTCTGCAAATTCAGAGGTATCCCATCCCTTCTTATACACAATGCTTTTGACACTTTAGGCTGGGCATACTTATTCTTGGTCCTAGAACCTTGGGGGTTCCCTGGTGAGTTCCTCACATGGTTGTGGATACTATATGCCCACCCCAGAGCCTTTGTGTGTTACAGGGGTTTCTGCTCTGATATATTCCCAATCCAGCAGTGGACTCGACAGGTTTGGCTATTAAACTTCGCAATAGCCCTAATATAAAGGGGATTGAGGTTGTGTCAGTCCACCACAAACTCTCAATGTTTGCAAACAATCTTCTGATGTTCATTTCTTCCCCCCACACTACCATACCCAACCTTATAGCTTAATTGGCCAGATTTGGGTCTCTCTCTGGTTTGACAATCAATCACACAAAGTCCAAAGCATTTAATTTTACACTTAACCTGGAGTCACTCGCTTTGCTTCAGATTAACTTTTCCTTCCAGTAGGCGACGGGCTTGCTGGGTTACCTGGATGTCCACTTGATGAACACATATGCATCATTATATAGCCCAAACTACATCCCCCTCCTCTGCAAAACATGGTTACTCCTGGAGATTTGGAGCCAGTACCACATTTCTTGGATTGGGAGAGTCAATGCCTTAAAGATGATGCATTTTCCTAAGCTATTATACTACTTTAGAGCTCTCCCGATTCTGGTACCAGGATATGTGCTGAAAACTTGTCAGCAGGTGTCCCTTCGATTTGTCTGGAGCGACTCCATTCCTAGGGTTTCATGGTTTACCCTGTTTAGACACCAATGGAAAGAAGGGTTGGGAGTTCCTAATTATTCAAAGTACTACGAGGCGGCCCAGGTGGGCCATCTGGCTCTGTTACACTCCGACTCTAATACCCCTCTCTGGGTTTCCCTAGAGGCAATTGAAACTCACCACTTTACTATCAACTCCATATTATGGATACCACCTAACCACAGACCTCCAATCAACAATCCCATTACGAGTCACTCTCTTCGCATCTGGGACTCTATAAAATACTCAGGGAATTTAATATCCCCTCACCTGCCTCTTATGTAGAACTCTATGTTTCCACCAGGGATGGAATCTCCACAATCATTTAAATATTGGACAAGATCAGGCCTCACTAAAGTGTACCACTTACTTTCCATAAACGGAACCACCCCATTCCCTACCTTACAAGAAAAATATAACTTACAGCCTTTGGAAGTGTATAGATACCTACTACTAAAACATTTTACATCCTCCTTAAGAATACATGCTCTTCATTGACTTTAATACCATTTGAAAAATAGTCTTATAAATACCCCACATGCCTCCTACCGTACACAGTTACCTTATGTCACATGCTGGGAAAAGGATCTAGGTGAAACTCTTTCTGAAGAGGACTGGACTCAAATATGGGAGTTTACTAATAGTAGTGCCAGAAACATATTAATTCTAGAAATTCCATTTAAAATCTTACTTCAAAAGTACTTTGCTAGTACTTAACTCCTGACGGAATAGCCCACACAGTACCTGGATACCCTCCCAATTGTTTCCGTGGATGTTCAGCACCGGGAGATATGCTCCAACTTTGGTAGTCCTGTCCCTGAGTTAAGAGGCTATGGATCAGAGTGTATTCCCTAATATACTCAATCACAGGCCATAATCTATGAAAACACCCTTGAGAGGCTCTATTAAACAAGCACATTAATAATATCTCTCCTGATTCTAGGAAACTAATTTCTTCTTTTTCCTGGCCACGAAACAAGTTATCACTCGCTCGTGGCGAAAAGCTTCCTTGGATTTTACTGATGGATTGGTATTTGATTAATGAAAAACTGACTTATATTCTAGCAGATAGATACAGGTAATTCCTGAAAAAATGGACCCCTTGGCTAGAATACACTATCCCCCCACAAGGTAACAGATCCCTAGTCTCTCTATGATAACAGTAACTAAAGCACCTATTACAACTCTACTCTACAATCCAAAGCGGCTTTTGGTAGCATCCACCCTATGGGAACAACATCCTTGTTTCAAGAACCCCCCTCTCCCCTTTCCCTTCCATTACCCAAACCTTCCTTCCTTTCATGTAATTCAAGTTAGGCCTTGGCCAGGCCACCAGTACTAAGATTGTTTCACATAGCAGTCAAATCCCAGGTTTGTTCCGGGACTTAAAAGAGAGGATTTTATTATAAATTGCTCTTCTGCTATGTCTTTTTCTCTCTTTTCCCCTAATCTGTATCACTGTAAGAAGCATTTGCATTTGTTTTGTACTAATGTTACTAAAATTTATTACAAAAGTTGTTTTCTGCATTATTGTAATCTCATAAATCTTTAATAAAAATTAAAGTAAAAAAAAAAATCCTAAAATGCTGCACTTCTCACACTGACTACTAAGTATGATAACAGTCTGAAACTTACTGTTCTTTAAAAATCACTTCCAAACAGTCATCTCATTATCATCACAGACATGATTACAATGGAGCATGATCACAACTTCTCCATTCTGCTTCCTGTACAATAATATCTGCACATGTCACAAAGAATGTCTAAAATACTCTTCCATATGCTCTAATGCATATCTCTAAATGCTGTTAACTACAGCTCTGGCCACCCTCATAATCATGTACAAACAGATTTTAATTAAAAATATTGTGAATAATGAAAAATCTTTCACTCTTTTGCATTAATTGGTTAAAAAAGTATATGTAATGCATTCCCAGTAACTAGAGGTATAACAGAAAAAAACTGAAAGAAATGCCTCAGCACTCATAACATTTAATAGCTGAATAAAATGGTGCAAATGTTAATACTAACTGCAAAAATTTGCAAGGTTCTAAGCTCATATATAAATCACTGAGGCAGAGGGATACAGAAAAAGTATCACAATTTATTCACTGTGTGGATCCCTTAAAATATAACTTTTATTAAATAATTTCTTAAAAATGTAATGCCTCACAGACACAACAAGGAACAAAAGGACAAAAAAGAGGACAAGATTAAATGAAGACAAAAACTAAAGCCCACTAAGTGGCAGCCCTTGACCCGTCTGGGTGAGCGAAAAAGGGGTATTGAGTTACAAAATTCTCCTGACCACCAGAATCTTTAATGCCACCGTAACGGATGTATGTTACACTTTCAGAGACCGATTGGGGAAGAAATTGCATTATATACCCTTAATTATGCAGTTAGGGGTTCGTGACCCAATAATGGTCACCTAAAGGGGCTAATTCACAACAGATGACTGACTTGTGGTTAGTCGGTTAGGGCTTTAGTGTTCAGTTCAATTACGGTTAGTACCCAGACCGTAAAAATATGAATGGTTCGATGACTAGTATGCTGTTGATCAGTAAGAACTGATCAACAACCTGACTGTTCAATAAAAGTAGGTTCAGTTGGTTCAGTGCGTTTCTGTCAAATATTGACTCATCAGGAACCCAGATACAAAGTGACTGTCATCTAATAAATTCGGTAGAATCACCGTAGATAGGCATGTGGCTGTTACACGTCAACTTAAAGGTGCCCTTCAGTATCGATATAGATGCATCCCAAACAACAAATATTTATGAATTGGTCGCCTATAACTGAGAGCCCTCATAAACAACTTAAAGGTGCCCTTTAGTAACGGTATAAAGGCGCCCCAAATAACCAATGTTTTGAATTGGTCGCCTTTAACTAAGAGCCCTCATTAATGACCTCCAAGGTGCTATTCTAGCCTCAAGAAACAAACCTGCTGGCTATAGAAAGAGTATCAGACCTGGAAGGATCCCAAACTACACTGAGGCAATACCCAGATAAAGCCAATAGTTAATGCTAGGCTAACTAATGGGGATGAGCCCTGGTTAGACCCTAACTCATTCTAGCTTGTTGGGAGAGAGGAGACGAGACAGCATCTCCAGTCTGGATGGTAGACTGGAGAGTAATGTGGTCCATGTGTGGATGTGTCTCTTAAATAAGGCAACCTGGCTACCGCCCCTAGGGGGTGTGTCTCTATTCACCAATCAACAGATTCTGACCATGGAGTCCGTTCCCTCAATGGGTGGGACGGATTGAGTGACCCAAAAGTATACGGCAATCCACTTGAAAAATGTGGCACCGACCTTGATTCGGGCCGGGGCCGTGTAGTAGGAGACAACCTAGATAGCCGATTAGCACCACTATGTGCCGGAGGGCCCGATCCTAAGCGCTGGGACAACGGCAATACAGGTGACAGCAAGGAGGTTGCGTCATCCCGTTTGTGCGTGACTGCGTCATGACGCGATGACGCGTGAGGGCGGAGTTCCGTCGATTGGAGCGTCTAGTCGGGTAGAGCGTCCTGTCACCATAGGGATGGTGACGCTGGTGATACGTCCGTCACCGCGTCATGATGCGATGACACGTGGGGGCGGAGTCCCATCGAATAGAGCATCTTGTGGGGTGGAGCGTTCCTATCACCATGGGGATGGTAACGCTGAAGATGCATGTCTCCATAGAAGCCGAGTAAATCCCGGCTGTTATGGGAAACACTGGTATGTTGTTCAAAGGTGCTCAGTGTCATATTCGAAGTGAATAAATGATACATACTGGATATCCGATCATAATCAAGGCAGCATCGGAGTATAGAAGAATAAGATAAATGCCCATATATGAACAACAACCAATGAAAAAACCATATCTAGGGTCATGATAAGAAATAGAAAAAATATGAAATGCATGCAATAATTCAATAAACTGGTCAGTTAGAAAAATACACAGTTAATGAATCGATATGAGTCAAACAGCACTTACATGCTTGGTCAGATAGTTTGATGGTGAGAGAAATAGAGGACAAGAGAGGATGAATAAATAGAGGACGAGCCGACAAATACGGATGAATTCAGAATAGAAAACTTATAACATGATCATAAAAAGCACCCATCATGATCATGTTATACGTTTTCTATTCTGGATTATTATTATTGGGCCACGAACCCCTAACTGCATAATTAAGGGTATATAATGCAATTTCTTCCCCCAATCGTTCCCTGAAAGTGTAACATTACATCTAGAGATGAGCGAACGTACTCGTCCGAGCTTGATATTCGTGCGAATATTAGGGTGTTCGGGATGCTCGTTACTCTTAACGAGCACCACGCGGTGTTCCGGTTACTTTCAGTTTCCTCTCTGAGACGTTAGCGCGCTTTTCTGGCCAATTGAAAGACAGGGAAGGCATTACAACTTCCCCCTGTGACGTTCAAGCCCTATACCACCCCCGTGCTGTGAGTGGCTGGGGCGATCAGATGTCACCCGAGTATAAAAGTCGGCCCCTCCCGCGGCTCGCCTCAGATGCCTTGTGAGTTAGCTGAGGGACAGTGCTGCTGGTGCCGGAGCTGCTGTAGGGAGAGTGTTAGTAGTGAGTGTAGGCTTCAAGAACCCCAACGCTCCTTCTCAGGGCCACATCTATCCGTGTGCAGTACTGTGGAGGGTGCTGTTAGCAGTGTTGCACAAATTTTTTTTTTTCAAAATCGGCAGTCTGCAGAGCATTGCGCCTTGCAGTAATAGTCCAGGGACAGAAGTGGTGGTTAGGTAGGGAGAGTGTTAGGAGTGAGTGTAGGATTCAAGAACCCCAACGGTCCTTCTTAGGGCCACATCTATCCGTGTGCAGTACTGTGCAGGCTGCTGTTAGCAGTGTTGCATATTTTTTTCTTTTCAAAATCGGCTATCTGCAGAGCATTGCGCCTTGCAGTAATACTACAGGGAGAGAATTGTGTAGGCAGGGCCAGAAGACATATATTATTGATTGAATATAGTCAGTGGGCCCTCCGTTTCTAAAAAAGGGAAAAATTGTATTTGTCCTGCAGTCTTGCGCCAATTTATTTCCTGCCTGTGAAAAGTCTCCGCTGTGCTGCACTTCATATAACTGCATTTCTGTGCAACACATATCTTATCTGATTGAATATAGTCAGTGGGCCCTCCATTTCCCAAAAAGGGAAACATAACATTCTATTTGTCCTGCAGGCTTGCGCCAATTTATTTGCTGCCTGTGAAAAGTAACCGCTCTGCTGCACTTCATATAACTGCATTTCTGTGCAACACATATCTTATCTGATTGAATATAGTCAGGGGGCCCTCTGTTTCCCAAAAAGGGAAACATTCAATTTGTCCTGCAGTCTTGCGCCAATTTATTTCCTGCCTGGGAAAAGTCTCCGCTCTGCTGCACTTCATATAACTGCATTTCTGTGCAACACATATCTTATCTGATTGAATATAGTCAGTGGGCCCTCCGTTTCCCAAAAAGGGAAACATTCTATTTGTCCTGCAGTCTTGCGCCAATTAATTTCCTGCCTAGGAAAAGTAACCGCTGTGCTGCACTTCATATAACTGCATTTCTGTGCAACACATATCTTATCTGATTGAATATAGTCAGTGGGCCCTCCGTTTCCCAAAAAGGGAAACATTCTATTTGTCCTGCAGTCTTGCGACAATTTATTTCCTGCCTGGGAAAAGTAACCGCTGTGCTGCACTTCATATGACTGCATTTCTGTGCAACACATATCTTATCTGATTGAATATAGTCAGTGGGCCCTCCGTTTCCCAAAAAGGGAAACATTCTATTTGTCCTGCAGTCTTGTGCCAATTTATTTGCTGCCTGTGAAAAGTCTCCGCTCTGCTGCACTTCATATAACTGCATTTCTGTGCAACACATATCTTATCTGATTGAATATAGTCAGTGGGCCCTCCGTTTCCCAAAAAGGGAAAAATTGTATTTGTCCTGCAGGCTTGCGCCAATTTATTTGCTGCCTGTGAAAAGTAACTGCTCTGCTGCACTTCATATAACTGCATTTCTGTGCAACACATATCTTATCTGATTGAATATAGTCAGTGGGCCATCCGTTTCCCAAAAAGGGAAACATTCTATTTGTCCTGCAGGCTTGCGCCAATTTATTTGCTGCCTGTGAAAAGTAACCGCTCTGCTGCACTTCATATAACTGCATTTCTGTGGAACAGATTTCTTATCTGATTGAATATAGTCAGTGGGCCTTTTCTTTTTAAAAAAGGGAAAAATTCTATGTGCCCTGCCTCTGTCAGTCCTCAGCGTTCTGTGTACGTGTGTGGTGGGTGGAGATAGTAAACAAATCATACGCAGCCAGCTACGTTTAACAGCAGGCTTGCGCCAATTTATTTCCTGCCTGGGAAATCAAATCACTGGTAATACACCATGCTGAGTGGTAGGGGTAGGCCTATAGGACATGGACGCGGGCGAGGACGCGGAGGCCCAAGTCAGGGTGTGGGCACAGGCCGAGCCAGTGCGGTGGCCTGGGGTAGAGGCAGGGCCAGACCGAATAATCCACCAACTGTTTCCCAAAGCGCCCCCTCGCGCCATGCCACCCTGCACAGGTCAAGGTGCTCTACGGTGTGGCAGTTTTTCACAGAGACGCCTGACGACCGACGAACAGTGGTGTGCAACCTTTGTCGCGCCAAGATCAGCTGGGGAGGCACCACCAACAGCATGCGCAGGCATATGATGGCCAAGCACCCCACAAGGTGGGACGATGCCCGTTCACCGCCTCCGGTTTGCACCACTGCCTCTCCCCCTGTGCCCCTACCTGCCACTGAGATCCAAACCCCCTCTGAGGACACAGGCACTACCGTCTCCTGGCCTGCACCCACACCCTCACCTCCGCTGTCCTCGGCCCCATCCAGCAATGTCTCTCAGCGTAGCGTCCAGACGTCGCTAGCGCCACAGTTTGAGCGCAAGCGCAAGTATGACGCCACGCACCCGCACGCTCAAGCGTTAAACGTGCACATTGCAAAATTGATCAGCCTAGAGATGCTGCCGTATAGGCTTGTGGAAACGGAGGCTTTCAAAAGCATGATGGCAGCCGCGGCCCCGCACTACTCGGTTCCCAGTCGCCACTACTTTTCCCGATGTGCCGTCCCAGGCCTGCACGACCACGTCTCCCGCAACATTGTACGCGCCCTCACCAACGCGGTTACTGCCAAGGTCCACTTAACAACAGACACGTGGACAAGCACAGGCGGGCAGGGCCACTATATCTCCCTGACGGCACATTGGGTGAATTTAGTGGAGGCTGGGACAGAGTCAGAGCCTGGGACCGCTCACGTCCTACCCACCCCCCGAATTGTGTGCCCCAGCTCGGTGGTGGTATCTGCGGGGGTGTATGCTTCCTCCACTAAACCACCCTCCTCCTCCTCCTACGCAACCTCTGTCTCGCAATCAAGATGTGTCAGCAACAGCATGTCGCCAGCAGTCGGTGTCACGCGGCGTGGCAGCACAGCGGTGGGCAAGCGTCAGCAGGCCGTGCTGAAACTACTCAGCTTAGGAGAGAAGAGGCACACGGCCCACGAACTGCTGCAGGGTCTGACAGAGCAGACCGACCGCTGGCTTGCGCCGCTGAGCCTCCAACCAGGCATGGTCGTGTGTGACAACGGCCGTAAGCTGGTGGCGGCTCTACAGCTCGGCAGCCTCACGCACGTGCCATGCCTGGCCCATGTGTTTAATTTGGTGGTTCAGCGCTTTCTGAAAAGCTACCCCCACTTGTCATACCTGCTCGGAAAGGTGCGCCGGATCTGCGCACATTTCCGCAAATCACACACGCACGCTGCCACCCTGCGGACCCTGCAACATCGGTTTGATCTGCCAGTGCACCGACTGCTGTGCGACGTGCCCACACAGTGGAACTCTACGCTCCACATGTTGGCCAGACTCTATGAGCAGCGTAGAGCTATAGTGAAATACCAACTCCAACTTGCGCGGCGCAGTGGAAGTCAGCCTCCTCAATTATTTACAGAAGAGTGGGCCTGGTTGGCAGCCATCTGCCAGGTCCTTGGAAAATTTGAGGAGTCTACCCAGGTGGTGAGCGGCGATGCTGCAATCATTAGCGTCACCATTCCTCTGCTATGCATCTTGAGAAGTTCCCTGCAAAGCATAAAGGCAGACACTTTGGAATCAGAAACGGAGGCGGGGAAGACAGTATGTCGCTGGATAGTCAGAGCACCCTCCTGTCTATATCTCAGCGCGTTCAGGAGGAGGAGGAGGAGCATGAGGAGGATGAGGAGGAGGGGGAAGAGACAGCTTGGCCCACTGCTGACGGTACCCATGTTGCTTGCCTGTCATCCTTTCAGCGTGTATGGCCTGAGGAGGAGGAAGAGGAGGAGGAGGAGGATCCTGAAAGTGATCTTCCTAGTGAAGACAGCCATGTGTTGCGTACAGGTACCCTGGCACACATGGCTGACTTAATGTTAGGATGCCTTTCTCGTGACCCTCGCGTTACACGCATTCTGGCCACTACGGATTACTGGGTGTACACACTGCTCGATCCACGGTATAAGGAGAGCCTTTGCACTCTCATTCCAGAAGAGGAAAGGGGTTCGAGAATGATGCTATACCACAGGGCGCTGGTGGACAAACTGATGGTAAACTTCCCATCCGACAGCGCTAGTGGCAGAAGGCACAGTTCCGAGGGCCAGGTAGCAGGGGAGGCGCAGAGATCAGGCAGCATGTACAGCGCAGGCAGGGGAACATTCTCCAAGGCCTTTGCCAGCTTTATGGCTCCCCAGCAAGACTGTGTCACCGCTCCCCAGTCAAGGCTGAGTCGGCGGGAGCACTGTAAAAGGATGGTGAGGGAGTACGTAGCCGATCGCACGACCGTCCTCCGTGACGCCTCTGCCACCTACAATTACTGGGTGTCGAAGCTGGACACGTGGCCTGAACTCGCGCTGTATGCCCTGGAGGTGCTTGCTTGTCCTGCGGCTAGCGTCTTGTCAGAGAGTGTGTTTAGTGTGGCTGGGGGAATCATCACGGATAAGCGTACCCACCTGTCAACCGACAGTGCCGACAGGCTTACACTCATCAAGATGAACAAAGCCTGGATTTCCCCAGACTTCTCTTCTCCACCAGCGGACAGCAGCGATACCTAAGCAATACGTAGGCTGCACCCGCGGATGGAAGCATCGTTCTCTCTCACCATCCAAAACGGGGACATTTCTGCTTCATCAATCTGTGTATAATATTCCTCCTCCTCCTCCTCCTGCTCCTCCTCCTGAAACCTCATGTAATCACGCCGAACGGGCAATTTTTCTTAGGGCCACAAGGCTCACTCATATAATTTTTCTAAACAATTTTTATACGTTTCAATGCTCTTAAAAGCGTTGAAACTTTAACTTGAACCAATTTTTCATTAAAAAACTGGGCTGCCTCCAGGCCTAGTTACCACTTAAGCCACATTAACCAAAGCGATTAATGGGTTTCACCTGCCCTCTTGGTTGGCCATGGCCAATTTTTTGGATGTACATTAGTACTGTTGATACAGCAATTTTTGTGGGCCCTCGCCTACAGTGTAATCAAATGAATTTTTAGCCCACCTGCATTACAGCTGACGTTACATCCGCTGTGTTGGGCAATGCAATGGGATATATTTATGTACCGCCGGTGGCTTCCTGGCACCCACCCATGCTGTGGGTCCACAGGGAATTATAAATGCATCTGTTTCCACTTCTAAAGAACCCCAGTCTGACTGGGGCATGCAGTGTGGGCCGAAGCCCACCTGCATTAAGCACGACATTACTACCTCAGCTGTGTTGGGCAATGCAATGGGATATATTTATGTACCGCCGGTGGCTTCCTGGCACCCACCCATGCTGTGGGTCCACAGAGAATTATAAATGCATCTGTTTCCACATCTAAAGTACCCCAGTCAGACTGGGGCATGCAGTGTGGGCCGAAGCCCACCTGCATTAAGCACGACATTACTACCTCAGCTGTGTTGGGCAATGCAATGGGATATTTTTATGTACCGCCAGTGGGTTCCTGGGAGCCACCCATGCTGTCGGTCCACAGGGACTTCACAATAGGGAGTTGTACCTGCCTGTGTCTATGAATTAAAAACCGCGGTCTGACTGGGGCATGCAGACACCTTGACAGAATGAATAGTGTGTGGCACATAGGTTCCCCATTGCTATGCCCACGTGTGCAGCTCCTGATGGCGGTGGCACAGGATTATATTTCTCATTGCTTCTGTACAGCATTGTGGGCTTTCGCCCCGCCCCTTTTAAAGAGGGTCGCTGCCTAGCCGTGCCAACCCTCTGCAGTGTGTGCCTGCGGTTCCTCCTCATGGCAGATGCACTTATAAATAGACGTGAGGGTGGTGTGGCATGAGGGCAGCTGAAGGCTGCGCAGGGACACTTTGGTGTGCGCTGTTGGGGGGGGGGGGGGGGCGGTTGGGCAGCATGTAACCCAGGAGAAGTGGCAGTGGAGTGTCATGCAGGCAGTGATTGTGCTTTGTTGGAGGCAGTGTGGTGCTTAGCTAAGGTATGCCATGCTAATGAGGGCTTTTCAGAAGTAAAAGTTGTTGGGAGGGGGGGGGCCACTCTTGCCGCTATTGTGGCTTAATAGTGGGACCTGTGAACTTGAGATGCAGCCCAACATGTAGCCCCTCGCCTGCCCTATCCGTTGCTGTGTCGTTCCCATCACTTTCTTGAATTGCCCAGATTTTCACACATGGAAACCTTAGCGAGCATCGGCGAAATACAAAAATGCTCGGGTCGCCCATTGACTTCAATGGGGTTCGTTACTCGAAACGAACCCTCGAGCATTGCGAAAATTTCGTCCCGAGTAACGAGCACCCGAGCATTTTGGTGCTCGCTCATCTCTAATTACATCCATTACGGTGGCATTAAAGATTCTGGTGGTCAGGAGAATTTTGCAACTCAATACTGCTTTTTCGCTCACCCAGACGGTTCAAGGGCTGCCACTTAGTGGGCTTTAGTTTTTGTCTTCATTTAATCTTGTCCTCTTTTTTGTCCTTTTGTTCCTTGTTGTGTCTGTGAGGCATTACCATTTTAAGAAATTATTTAATAAAAGTTATATTTTAAGGGATCCACACAGTGAATAAAGTTCTAAGCTCATGGTTTGATCAAAACATGGAGACTCACCTGGGATGTTCGTGGGAAACTTAGTGGATAGGTTCCTAACTCTAAAAGACAAAGGAAACCATCCAATAAGATTCACCTGGATAGGCCTCCATGTGTTAACCAAAGTAAAAATTAAAAGCCTTGCAGTTTTTATGCAGTTAGTATAAATAACAATTGTATTCAGATACTAAATGTGTGGGAGTTCTGAGGTGTGTGTTTCTGTCACTGTATTTTCTCAGCCATAGTATATGCTTACCTTCACATTTAAATTTATTTGCTGGAAGCGCGGGCTTTATTTTTTCTAGAGTTAATATTCTGTCTACTAGTTGCAAACTTGAAATAAAATATATGAACTTAAATATCATAAACCTATTAGCACACTAACCCAAAACAGAAAAACAATCAGTTGTATGAAAGTTCAATAAAATAATGTAATTTTAATATGATAGTTGAATGTTCTTATGAAGAAATAGTTGATCTTAGAGTTATAGTACCTATTTTTTCCTTCATCTTTCTTTTTTTTTTTTTTTTAAATCATTAAAATTAAACAGATTTCCCTGCGGGATGAAATGACACATTTATATTTTTCATGTACTGTATAACAAGCATTGTCGACACATTTTGAAAACAGTTCTTATAAATTCCCCCGCGTCCATAATCATGTCATAGTCAACATTCAACGGAAACATAATTAATCTCAAAAGATTTTACATGAACCTCAACACAATATATTCTAAAAAAGAATCTTGGACGATGACTATTAGATAATAAATACATTTTATTTAGGAAGTTAAGAAAGACTTTGTATACACAACTATATACTGAAATGTTTGGTTCAAGAGTAAAAACTAATAAAACAGATATTTTAAATTTGGAAATATTTTCTGAAATTAAATCATTCGCAGATTTGATTTTACATTTAATTTTCTACATTTTTTTTTACTCTTGGTGCCTAAGCAGTTTTATTTAATATCTATTTGCATATATTTTGTTACATTAATATTTTTATCAAATATTTCATTTTTTTCTCAAATTTATTCTTCCATATTTATTGCAAATTTAATATGAAAAATTATGAATTTTGACCATTAATTGCAATCTATAAAATGTTAAACCCTTAACAACTCAACAACCCATGATGCAAATGTATATCTTGCATGTCTGTCTGTTCCCCATCATGACATACCTGCAGGATGGTTTGTGTTACACAGCTATATAGACTTTGCTTCTCATTAAATAAATCATCAGTTGTTCGGGTAAACTTCCATAACCTTATAATGTTGTTTTGGGGGTGCTGATGGATTACACTAGCAGTCAGGGGTATAATAAAAGCTGTAACAGTGTGGCATAATTGGTTGACTGTCATTGCAACACAGACAGGCAATAATACTTTGGGAATACTAAGTATTCCAAAGCATTATACAAGCAGTCAAATGATCACTGCTTTAGGGCTCATGCAGATGAGTGTAGTTGTCAGCACTGCTAGCAGCGAGAAAAGCTTGCTGCAAACAGCCCTGTGAAGATCATGTGAATGGGCTACTTTAAGCTCTCTGAAGCAGCCCGTTCACGTGCTCTGAGGTGCGGGCTGCATGCTTTCGAGGCTCTCCCAGGACCCTATGGAAAGCATTCAGCAAAGACAGGACAAGTCCTATCTTTGCTCACACCTCAGAGCCGACATGCGAGTTTGCACTTGCATGTCCTATCTTTGATAGGTGCGCAGAGTTTTGTGCACCTAAAAATCCTCCATGTGAACATTCTGTAGGAACCTATTGGTTCCTATTAGAAATGTGTTCTGTGCGCTGCTAGCAGCACAGAAGCTACATTAATCTGAACGGGATAATTGTTTTTGTATTTGCCCCCAAAAATAAGAATCAATTAATCAATATATTGTATGTACCCTAGAAAATGTACTATTATTAAAAAAAACAAGCTCATATACATTTACTTCAGTGGAAAAAAATCTTATGACTGTTGGAATAGAAGGATAAAAGAAGGGGAAAAAATTGTTTGGTCTTTAAAGGGCTTTCCCAGTATGTCCAATCCCTCCCAAAATGCAGGTGAAGGCAACACTCAAGCAGGGGCCTTCTCCAAGTAACAGCTATAGAGCTATCAAACAGTTTGCTATGCAAGACAGTATATGTGCTGCTTGTTTAAAAGCAATGTTGTAACGTTTGCAGAGGAGTAATTCTACCAGGTAAACAGAACAGCCAAGCATGGGCCTGCTCCAAGGAAAAGCTGTAGAGCTACAACTGCTTTTTGTGTTGTGGGAGGAGGAGGAAGTAACATGTCGAGAACAGAAGAAGGAAAGCAGCACCATCACCAGCAACAGCATCTTGAGGTCACAGTGTGGTCTTTGATATAAATCTGCGCTCAGTTATATGTGTGTTAAAATTGCCAGCATGCTAACTACTCAGTGGAATCTGCCATGGAAGTGCAGAAGTCAGGTGAAATCCTGGTTCATTTTTATAAATATCAACCGATCCATAATGTCTGTGGACAGGCAGATGCATCTGTTAGTTATCACACTCCCCAGCTGTGCTGAACACCCTTTCTGATAGCAAGCTGACAGCAGGACAGACAAGCACCACTAAAGCATTTTGTGCAAGTTCTGGTCACTTGTTTAGCCTTGACACCCAGAAGTAAAAGAGGGGCAACACCATGTGGGAGTACATCCACGTAGGAACTAACATGCTTTTGGACCAACATGGATAAGTGGTGCCTGTGACTGTCAGCCCTACCCTGTGCTGTTGCTGCAGGCTGTGACAGGCTGAAAAAAATATTCCACACCAGTGTTAGTATTTCCCCTGCCACTGGCCATGGTACTGCAGCTTCCTGCTAATGTGCTATGAGCTGTAGAGCTGCTGTCCATTGCAAATGCATTCCCACAGTAACAGAGAAACTCTCAGCTCAAGCTTCTTGGCAGTCTGTCCTGCATTTTGAAGTCCCTCTCCACTGCCAGAATTAGATTTGTAATTTTGATCTTTTAGCGGGGATCACAGTGTGGCCACCCAGTTATGATCTGATGTTTTGATGTGGGCTATGCAACTGTCCTTGTGCAAGCACTGCAGCATAAAATCACCCATAAGCCTCAGTGATGGCCCACCTTCCTTGAGGTCAGGCCTAAGAGTGTCCTTTGGCTTGTCTCGTCATCCACTTAGAATAGTTGGGATTACTTGTAGATGGAAGAAATATGGCATAGACCCTTCCTCTGCCTCTGGACATATATTATTCCCCTCCTCTTCCTCCTCTATACATCTCCCATGAGTGAAGAAGCATGTTGAAGACAATGTCCTCTTTCTTGCCCAAAGCATCTTCCCTGCGGTGTTGAGTAATGGCGGACTGGTCAGACAGTTTGCAGATTGGTATTCCTTCCTCCTCCTTCTCCTATGACTACAACACATAATTATCAGTGAAACCCTCTAGCTTTTTTCCAGCAAGCAGACAACAGGAATGGTCATACTAATCAGGGCATCATCATGACTGACCATTTTGGTCACTTCCTCAAAGAAGGCTAAAGTGGCACACACATCTTTGATCTGCAATCACTGCATAGGTGTCAGGTGACCGATCTCCATACACTGCCTGCTAATCGCATACACTATCTGATACTCCATGATTACTCTCTGCTACTGGCTTAGCCTCTGCAAAGTATGCAGACCGCATGTTATATAAGCAAGTAAACATGATACAGCTTCTTTCTCTGGTCCCTCCAATATAACCTCAGTATGCAAGCTTTAACACCCATCTGCAATATTACATTAGTAGAATATCTGTCCCTATTAACAACAGACCATGTGTTATGTAGGCATATAAATATAATGAAGCTGTTCTGTCATCTGCTCAACTGTAAAACGGCCAATAGTTACACATATTTACACATGTTACATATGGCTAGGTCATGTGATACAAGCATCCATTGAAACTACTGCTCATATGCAAAATTGAGAACTCATTTAGTGACATCAGCAAGGCACCGTGCTAAAGATTGGCTGCATGCTGACCTCTACCGCAAGCATTATGAGAAATTTAATTTTCCTGTAATTTTAAACAAGATTGGTTTGAACTAACTCAATTTGATTTTGTGAAAATTGGGACGAGTTTATTGCTTGGCTAATTATGATGAGAAACGCTAATGACAGGTCTCTTCAAGTAGGGATGATCTAAATTTACAGATATTAGGGGTATTAGACAACTGGAGCATATCTGAAACAACATGGGGAGTCCATGGAAGGGCAATGTTAGCTCCTTGCTTTCTGGGGTTGGAGATGATAATATAATTATAATAATCTTTATTTGTATAACGCCAACTTAAGGCCCATTTACGGAGGCGAATGTCGGGCAAACGATATCCGACATTCGTCCCCGCATGTACTGTTGCACAGAAGCGAGTATCGCTGGCTCTCAGTGCGGCTAGAGGAGATTTCTCTGCTCGCTCTCCCCTGCCCTTCTCAATTCACTTATCATAGTGGACATTCAGTACTGTTTATGTAGTATAAACAATAGACAATGAGATGAATGATAATCGTTCAGTGTAAATAGCAGCCGTTCAGGATTGAATGGCCGCTCTGTTGGGCTCTCTGTCAGAGAGCCAGCAAAACTCACTCCTGTGTGACAGCATGGGAGTGAGTGTGTGCGGGGACGAGTGTCGGGCATCGTTTGCTCGACATTCATTCTGCATAAATGGGGCTTTATTCCACAGTGCTTTTGATGCATGGAGAACTCAATCAGGATGGGATGGCATGGTACAGGAAGTATGGAACAGAGAGTGTACATGATGGGAATAATCTCAGGGAGCAGGACTAGGTCAATAGAGTTGGTATGCTTCTCTGAAGAGGTGAGTCTTTAGGGCATGTCTGAAATTCTGTGCATCAGGGATTGTCCAGATGTCTTGGGTAGAGCGTTCCATAGTGTCCGTGCTGCTCTCTTAAAATCCTGGAGACAAGCACATGAGGTTCATATTATGGAGATGTCTAGTCTGACTGTGTTGGCAGAATGGATGTATGGATAGGAGGGAGGTAATGTATAGTGCAGGGGTACCATAAAGAACTCTGTGAGTGAGGGTGCTGAATTTAAATTGAGTTCTGTGATACATCGGCAGCCAATGCAGTGACTGGCATAATGCAGAGGTATCTGAGAAGTGGCTGGACAGGAAGATGAATAAAGTTGCCGCATTTAGTATGGATTGGAGAAGGGAGAGTCTCGTGCGTAGAAGGCCAGTGAGCAGGGAATTGCAGTAATCGAGTCTGGAATGGATGAGGGTGACGACAAGAGTCTTTAGCGTGTCCATGGTCAGGAGAAGATGGATTTTTGCAATGTTCCTGAGGTGCAGGTGGCAAGTTCGGGCCAGAGATTGGATGTGGAGAATGAAGGAGAGGTCTGAATCCAATGTGACCCTCTAGGCAGCGGGCATGCTGTCTTGGGGTTATGGTTGTGCCAGATACTGATATGGAGATGTTGGGGGGAGGTCAGCTGGTAGAAGCTAGAGAAAAATGAGAAGGTCAGTTTTTGAGAGGCTAAATGGAGGACATGGTGTTAGAAACAGCGAATAGACAGTCAGAGATGGTTTGGAGGAAGGGTGCGAGATGCCATGGAAAGAGGTGTATAACTGGTTTGTCGTCAGCATAGAGGTGATGTCAGAAGCCAAATCTGCGAATGGTTAGCCCGATTCGGGCAGCATAGATAGAGAAGAGAAGGGAGCCCTGGATGAGCCGACAGCAAGAGGAAGTGAAGAGCAGGTGGAGCCAGTGAGAGAGACGCTGAAAGAGTGGTCAGAGAGATAGGAGGAGAACCTTGAGAGAGCAGTGTCGTTTAGGCTGATAGTGTGGAGTTTAGCAAGGAGGAGGTTATGGTCAACAGTGTCAAACGCAGTGGACAGGATGATTAATAAGGAGTAGTCGATACAGGACTTGGCAGGTTTTAGACACTTTTGTAAGGGCGGTTTTAGTCAAGTGGAGGGGGCGGAAACTGCATTGAAGGGGGTCAAGTTGTTAGAGAAAAAGTAAGTAAGGTGGGAATAAACCAGGCATTCAAGTAGTTTTGAGATGGAGGGGAGGTTAGAGACAGGTCGGTAGTTGGCAGCATCAGTCGGGTTGAGGGTTGGTTTTTTAAGAGAGGGAATATGATGGAATTTTTGAAAAAGGAGGAGAAAATACCAGTGCACAGAGAGAGGTTGAATATGGTGGTGAGGTTTGCAATAACCCGCCATGGAGAGGGACCGAAAGGGGTGTGAGGGTAAAGGATTGCTAGCACAAGTGGTGGGGTGAGCAGCGGAAAGCAGTCTGGAGACTTCTTCCTCTACTGTTGGTTCAAGTACAAATAGTGAGTAAAAAAAAAAAAAAAGAGAGTATACAAGCAACATTCCTTCCTAATCCACAAGGACAGGACCATAAAATTGCAAAGCCATGGTAGAAGGAACCCGGACTCTGGTACCAAGAAAACAACCAAAAAAAACATGAAAGCTGCAGCAGCAGAAGAGATGCAGTAAAATCTTGAAGCTTCATTCCTCCATACATATAGCTGCGCTACGTTTCGCCCTGTGGACAGGTCTTTTTCAAGCACATAGTGAGTGAGTGATGGGTGCAGTGCTGAAAAGTTCAGGGTTGGGGCTAGCTGTGCAATGTTTGGGGAATTCTTTACAGGAAATTTTAACTTTTTCCTTTGAAATGATTGGCTAGCTCTCCAGCACTGAGGATTTTGGGGGGGCTAAGGAGGGAATAGAAAGTGTCAAAGAATTTTCTGGGGTTGTGGGACACTGAGAAGATGAGGGAGGTGAAGAAGACGAAGTGGATGAAGTCTGCAGGCTGCTTGGATTTACCCCAAAGCCGTTCAGCACATCTGGAACACCGCCAGATGAAACACGTTCCAAGTAAACGGAAATTCACTTCGAGACTGTATCTTTAGTAAAATATCTGGATTTACCAGCCTTTTATTGCAGTTTCACAGTTTTATCATCGACATCACAGTGTACATGTCATAACACCAACCAAATTCATTATCATACCCAACCAGCGTGTGTCCACACCGGACCTCAGGCAGCCTTGCAGCCCTTTCAGCTCTCCTGAGCTGTCTGTTTTCCTTCGCCCTTGCAGCAGTGTGTTTGGAAATGTTATCTCTTCCAGACATGCCCATATAGCTGTCCTATCATATTGCCTCCATTTGTCTGATTGCATGCCCCTTAAAGGCTATCCTGTGAACTGCAGCACTCTTCCTGGTACTTTGACAATAAAAATTCAGCTTTTCCAAAATAGTGCCATCAACACGCCCCACCAGAGCTTCCAGCACTAGTTTCCTGTTTTCTACTGACTACTCTGGTTTGTTTTTGTTATGATGGAACAAGATACAGCACAAGGAAAAGCTGAGAAATAGAAAGTTGCTGTTTCTTTTTTAGAAAAAGAACGCAATAATTGGTGGTGATCATAGCATTTAAAGGGTTGAAAAGAGTTGAACAGCGGAGATCAAAGACTTAGTTGATATCTGCCATTAGAGAGAGCTGTAATTTTGTATTACAGTTACAATGCCCATGCGATCATACTTATCAACACAAAAAGCAGGCAACTGCCTGTTTCTTATGACAACTATACTGTTTATTAGTCATCAAGAGCTCAAAGACTAGTACCGGGTGACATGCATTTATAGGTCAGTAGCTGCTTGACATGCAGTTGTGTCTTATTTGTTCATTGGGTAATTGAATTAATGTCTAGATCAAAATGATATTATTTTACACATATTTTACTATTTTAAGTACTGTATCATTAAAACTCATACACAACTGTTGGGGCATTCAATATTCGCTCTAAGGGCGCCCACCCACTGGCATTTTTTTTCCTTTGCGTTTTGCGTTTTTTCTCAAGAGCAATTAGTTTTGAATGTACTCCTGTCCACTGGCGTTTTTTTTTTCAGTCCGTTGAAATTTTTAACATAGGAACTTTCAGTTACATATGTGTCCTTATTTTTCTCTTAATGCACCCATGAATGTCAATGTAAATTATCGGAAAAAGCCGCGAAAAACGCACCAAAAATGAGCCGAAAACGCTGCGTTTTTTACGCACGAAAATCGCAAACGCCAGTGGGTGGGCGCCCTAAGGCGCCCACCCACTGGCGTTTTTTTTTTCCTTTGCGTTTTGAGTTTTTTTTCTGAAGAGCAATTAGTATAGAATGTGTTCTTGTCCATTTGCGTTTTTTTTTTCGGTCCGTTGCAATTTTTCACATAGGAACTGTCAGTTGCATATGTGTCCTTATTTTTCTCTTAATGCACCCATGAATGTCAATGGAAATTAACGGAAAACGCGCAAAAAAGCCACGAAAAACGCGCGGAAAACGCGGCAAAAACGCAGCAAAAATGCTGCGCTTTTCACGCACGAAAATCGGCAACGCCAGTGGGTAGGCGCCCTTACTCACCAATTTCAGTATTTTTTTTCCGAAAGTTTGAGAATCTAACAAAAAGCTTTCAGCGGAAAAAAATAATCATGAAGAAAATTGCTCTTGTGAAAGGTGAGCACAGGCAAGACATGTATTGTGAACTAGGAACAAATAAAATGGCAAAAGTACAAGAGAAGTTTCACATATGCAACTCTGTTCTTTGTTATTTCCAACAGCAACATGACTATTAAGTAAGCCACAATGCCACCACAAATAGCAACTTACCATACCACTATTTTAGTATGTCAAACTCACAACCAGCAAATTAAGGGCAAACACTACATAAAATGCTTACCTAAGCTAGAAAAAAAACAATCATCCATCTAATTATCTGGTACAACCTTTCTCATGCTACCAAAAAGGGACCCCTTCCCAAACCCCAGGTAGCTGTGGCCAATTTCTTCATGTCTGACCAACAGAGCATCTTAAAAATGTATATCATGTGGTATGTGTATTTAACTGGATGCCTCTGTATGGAATAGCTCAGAAGATTATGCTATTGCATGAAGTTAAAAAAAAGGAGATATATGCATACCAGCCCAATAAATGTGAAAAGGACACTTTGTGGCATCTGTTGGATGAATGGGACTCTATGAACATATGTGTCTACTGTGCTGGAAACATTCACCATACTGACCCTACAAACACGGTGTGAACTGACCCTTATACATGAAAAATTAAAAATGTGGACCAGTAGGATAATTATTTTTATACCTGTGTTTTCCATCTCAGAACTCATTTTTTAAATAAAATGTAGTAGACTTGGTTCTGCAGTTGGAGAAATGGTGTTGTTAAAAAAATTCCATTTGAGCAGCTCAAATAACTTGAGTGTTTTCAATCAGTTTCTTTCAATTCCAGCAAAATAGCCTGAAACTGCTCTATTACTTGTTTACTGTTAAAAAAATTTTGGTGACCTCTTTGTTTTTCAGACTGTAGATAAGAGGATTTAACATCGGAATCATAATACCATAAAACACAGAGATATACTTTGTCTGATTCGATGTATAACGTGAAGCAGGCCCAAAGTACATAACCATGGCTGTTCCATAAAACAACACCACTACTGTAAGATGGGAGCTACATGTAGAGAAGGCTTTAGACCTTCCAGAAGATCGGATCTTTAACACAGAGGATATAATAAAAGTATAAGAAAGTAAAATAAAGACAAAGGGAAAGAGAAGAGAGAAAAAACTGAGAGAGAAGGTCACAACTTCACTCTGGTGAGTGCTGTCACATGACAACTTTATTACTACAATGACCTCACAAGCAATGTGATTGATCTGGTTTGGGTTACAGACCCTCATTGGCATCAGCAGTGATGGAACCACAGTTGTCATAAAACTGGATATCCACACAAGAACAATGAGTCTATAACAAATGCTCCACCTCATAAGAACAGGATAGTAGAGTGGTCTACAAATAGCGGCATATCGGTCATATGCCATGAGGACAAGTAGCAAGCTCTCAGTGCTTCCAAGAAAAAGTCCAACAAATACTTGAACGCCACAAGCAGTAAGTGACGTTCTTCCATTCATAGACAAGAGGTCCACCAAGAGTTTTGGAAGTGTTGATGAAGAATAGAAAAAGTCTATAATAGCCAAATTGCAGAGGAAAAAGTACATGGGGGTGTGTAGGTGGGTGCTGAAGATGATTGCAAACACCATGAAGCCATTGCCAGATATAGTTACTATATAGATGGCCAAAAAGAAGAAGAAAAGTGCAAGGTTTATCTTAAAATTTCTGGAAAATCCAAGTAGAATGACCTCAGTGGCAAGAGTCCTGTTAACGGGGAGATCCATTCAAAAGAGTTCTTTAAAATGTAATGTAAGGTATTTGGGTGTAACTCAGCTAATATTACATCCAAATCTATAAAATTTAGACATTTTTGTAGAGATTGATTAGGATTTTTATAACAAAGTTTTATTTTTGAACCAAAGAATCAGAACTCTGATGTGAAGCTTGTTGCACTGCAAGTCACTCATATAATACTGGTATAATATATAACCGTTCTTCTAGTTAATTAGACTAATTTCAATTAAAAGCAGCATTAATCGATGTCTCCGTGTTCCACATGAAAGAATGTCCTATCAGATTCCGTATGTATGGATTTATGAGGAAATATTACTTCTAGAGAATTGGTTCATGCACATGTAATCCAATGAAGCCTGTACGTTACTGTACTGAGCCTGTTTAGCACCATACTAGGGAACCGTAAAGCTCCATGCAGTGCTGTATACACTATGCTCCCTGCACAGTGCTCTGCTTGGTGGATGAGCCCCAACCACATATGACTATGCGAATAATGGTAACAGAACACACATACTCACAGGCCTGGTCCTCCATGTGGGGCCCCCACTGCATTGTACTGGACTTTATATAGAGACCTGCACTCTTATTCGACCCATGAGATTAAATATCATTATCAGTAATTAGCTTCTGGGATTTTTGGCTCATGTTATTTTTAATTTTGTCTTTACATTTCATATTGTAAAAATTATAAAACTGTTCTTAAGAATGATAACTTTCTATTCCTCAGCTTTTGGATGACAGGAACATTTCTTAATGTGGAGTCTAACATTTTTGTCAAAAAAAAATCAAGCACCTGGAAGTTGTCATGGTCTTGTCACCTGAAGCCATAAATGTGGTTGCACCCTTGGCCTGTGAAACACAGTAATATAGTATGTTAGGCCCAAAGAAGACAATGCCCATCTACTGTACTGCAACCTGTTTCCACCCCTCCTTGTTGATCCAGAGGAAAGCAAAAAAAAAAAAAAAACAATGCGGCAGAAGACAATTTAGCCCATACGGAGGAAAAAAGTTCTTCCCGACTCCATAATGGCAGTTAGGATAATACCTGGATGAATGTTTTGAAAGTTCTCACCTGACTCCAAGACCCGGATCAACCACCCTACTGGTTATGTAATGTCTATATCCTGCAATATCATAGTGCTCTAGAAAGGTATCTAGTCCCCTTTTAAACCCCTCTATCGATTTTGTAATTACTACATCCTCAAGCAGTTCCGCAGTCTCACTGCTCATACAGTAAAGAACCCCCTTCTGTGTTGGTAATGGGAAATCTTTACTCTAACCATTGAGGATGCCCTCTTATTACCGTTGCAATCCTGCTTAAAAAAAGATCAAGGGAGAGATCCCTGTATTACCCCCCAAATGAATTTATACATAGTTATTTGGTTACCCCCTTAATAGAGATGAGCGAGCGTACTCGTCCGAGCTTGATACTCGTTCGAGTATTAGGGTGTTCGAGATGCTTGTTACTCGAGACTAGAGATGAGCGAGCACCAAAATGCTCGGGTGCTCGTTACTCGGGACGAAAATTTCGCCATGCTCGAGGGTTCGTTTCGAGTAACGAACCCCATTGAAGTCAATGGGCGACCCGAGCATTTTTGTATTTCGCCGATGCTCGCTAAGGTTTCCATTTGTGAACATCTGGGCAATTCAAGAAAGTGATGGGAACGACACAACAATGGATAGGGCAGGCGAGGGGCTAAATGTTGGGCTGCATCTCAAGTTCCCAGGTCCCACTATTAAGCCACAATAGGGGCAAGAGTCTGCCCCCCACCCTGACAATTTTTACTTCGGACAAACCCTTATTAGCAAGTCACACCTTAGCTAAGCACTACACTACCTGCAACCAAGCACAAATTATCCCTGCGCAGCCTTCAGCTGCCCTCATGCCACACCACCCTCATGTCTATTTATAAGTGCGTCTGCCATGAGGAAGAATCGCAGGCACACACTGCAGAGGGTTGGCACGGCTAAGCAGCGACCCTCTTTAAAAGGCGCGGGGCGATAGCCCACAATGCTGTACAGAAGCAATGAGAAATCCAATTCTGTGACACCTCCATCAGGAGCTGCACACGTGGGCATAGCAAAGGGGAACCTATGTGCCACACACTATTCATTCTGTCAAGGTGTCTGCATGCCCCAGTCAGACCGGGGTTTTTTATAAATAGTCACAGGCAGGTACAACTCTGCAATGGGAATTCCGTGTGCAACCACAGCATGGGTGGCTCCCTGGAACCCACCGGCGGTACATAAATATATCCCATTGCATTGCCCATCACAGCTGAGGTAATGTCATGTTTAATGCAGGTGGGCTTCGGCCCACACTGCATGCCCCAGTCAGACTGGGGTTCTTTAGAAGTGGACACATGCAGTTACAACTCCGTGTGGACCGACAGCATGGGTGGGTGCTAGGAAGCCACCGGCGGTACATAAATATATCCCATTGCAGTGCCCATCACAGCTGAGGTAATGTCATGTTTAATGCAGGTGGGCTTCGGCCCACACTGCATGCCCCAGTCAGACTGGGGTTCTTTAGAAGTGGACACATGCAGTTACAACTCCGTGTGGACCGACAGCATGGGTGGGTGCCAGGAAGCCACCGGCGGTACATAAATATATCCTATTGCAGTGCCCAGCACAGCTGATGTAACGTCAGCTTTAATGCAGGTGGGCAAAAAATTAATTGGATTACACTGTAGGCGAGGGCCCCAAAAAATTGGTGTACCAACAGTACTAATGTACGTCAGAAAAATTGCCCATGCCCAACCAAGAGGGCAGGTGAAACCCATTAATCGCTTTGGTTAATGTGGCTTAATTTGTAACTAGGCCTGGAGGCAGCCCAGTTAAAATAAAAATTGGTTCAGGTGCAAGTTTCAACGCTTTAATGAGCATTGAAACGTATAAACATTGTTTTCAAAAGTCATATGACTGAGCCTTGTGGGCCTAAGAAAAATTGCCCGTTCGGCGTGCTTACGTGAGGTTTCAGGAGGAGGAGCAGAAGGAGGAGGATGAATATAATACACAGATTGATGAAGCTAAAAGGTCCCCTTTTTTTTTGGTGATAGAGAACGGTGCTTCCATGCGCGGGTGCAGCCTACGTATTGTTTAGGTACCACTGCTGTCCGCTGGTGGAGAAGAGAAGTCTGGTGAAATCCAGGCTTTGTTCATCTTGATGAGTGTAAGCCTGTCGGCACTGTCAGGTGATAGGCGGGTACGCTTGTCCGTGATGATTTCCCCAGCCGCACTAAACACCCTCTCTGACAAGACGCTAGCCACAGGACAAGCAAGCACCTCCAGGGCATACAGCACGAGTTAAGGCCACGTGTCCAGCTTCGACACCCAGTAGTTGTAGGGAGCAGAGGCGTCACGGAGGACGGTCGTGCGATCGGCTGCATACTCCCTCACCATCCTTTTACAGTGCTCCCGCCGACTCAGCCTTGACTGGGGAGCGGTGACACAGTCTTGCTGGGGAGCCATAAAGCTGGCAAAGGCCTGGGAGAGTGTTCCCCTGCCTGCGCTGTACATGCTGCCTGATCTCCGCACCTCCCCTGCTACCTGGCCCTCGGAACTGCGACTTCTGCCACTAGCGCTGTCGGATGGGAATTTTACCATCAGTTTGTCCGCCAGGGTCCTGTGGTATAGCATCACTCTCGAACCCCTTTCCTCTTCGAGTATGAGAGTGGAAAGGTTCTCCTTATACCGTGGGTCGAGCAGTGTGTACACCCAGTAAACCGTAGTGGCCAGAATGCGTGTAATGCGAGGGTCACGAGAAAGGCATCCTAACATGAAGTCAGCCATGTGTGCCAGGGTACCTGTACGCAACACATGGCTGTCCTCACTAGGAAGATCACTTTCAGGATCCTCCTCCTCCTCAGGCCATACACGCTAAAAGGATGACAGGCAAGCAGCATGGATACCCTCAGCAGTGTGCCAAGCTGTCTCTTCCCCCTCCTCCTCATGCTCCTCCCCCTCATCCTCCTCCTCCTCAACGCGCTGAGATATAGACATGAGGGTGCTCTGACTATCCAGTGACATACTGTCTTCCCCCGCCTCCGTTTCCAAGCGCAAAGCGTCTGCCTTTATGCTTTGCAGGGAACTTCTCAAGAGGCATAGCAGAGGAATGGTGACGCTAATGATTGCAGCATCACCGCTCACCATCTGGGTAGACTCCTCAAAGTTTCCAAGGACCTGGCAGATGTCTGCCAACCAGGCCCACTCTTCTGTAAAGAATTGAGGAGGCTGACTCCCACTACGCCGCCCATGTTGGAGTTGGTATTCCACTATAGCTCTACGCTGCTCATAGAGCCTGGCCAACATGTAGAGCGTAGAGTTCCACCGTGTGGGCACGTCGCACAGCAGTCGGTGCACTGGCAGATTAAACCGATGTTGCAGGGTGCGCAGGGTGGCAGCGTCCATCTTGGACTTGCGGAAATGTGCGCTGAGCCGGCGCACCTTTCCGAGCAGGTCTGACAAGCGTGGGTAGCTTTTCAGAAACCCCTGAACCACCAAATTAAAGACGTGAGCCGGGCATGGCACGTGCCCGAGGCTGCCGAGCTGCAGAGCCGCCACCAGGTTACGGCCGTTGTCACACACGACCATGCCCAGATGAAGGCTCAGCGGCGAAAGCCAGTGGTCGGTCTGCTCTGTCAGATCCTGCAGCAGTTCGTGGGCCATGTGCCTCTTCTCTCCTAAGCTGAGTAGTTTAAGCACGGCCTGCTGACGCTTGCCCACCGCTGTGCTGCCACGCCGCGCGACACCGACTGCTGGCGACGTGCTGCTGCTGACACATCTTGATTGCGAGACAGAGGTTGCGTAGGAGGAGGAGGAGGAGGAGGGTGGTTTAGTGGAGGAAGCATACACCGCCACAGATACCAGCACCGAGCTGGGGCCCGCAATTCTGGGAGTGGGTAGGATGTGAGCGGTCCCAGGCTCTGACTCGGTCCCAGCCTCCACTAAATTCACCCAACGTGCCGTCAGGGAGATATAGTGGCCCTGCCTACCTGTGCTTGTCCATGTGTCCATTGTTAAGTGGACCTTGGCAGTAACCGCGTTGGTGAGGGCACGTACAATGTTGCGGGAGACGTGGTCGTGCAGGGCTGGGACGGCACATCGGGAAAAGTAGTGGCGACTGGGAACCGAGTAGCGCGGGGCCGCCGCCGCCATCATGTTTTTGAAAGCCTCCGTTTCCACAAGCCTATACGGCAGCATCTCCAGGCTGATCAATTTGGCTATGTGCACGTTTAACGATTGAGCGTGCGGGTGCGTGGCGGCATACTTGCGCTTGCACTCAAACAGTTGCGCTAGCGATGGCTGGACGCTGCGCTGAGAGACATTGCTGGATGGGGCCTAGGACAGCGGAGGTGAACGTGTGGGTGCAGGCCGGGCAACGGTCGTGCCTGTGTGCTGAGAGGGGGGTTGGATCTCAGTGGCAGGTTGGGGCACAGGGGGAGAGGCAGTGGTGCAAACTGGAGGCGGTGAACGGCCTTCGTCCCACCTTGTGGGGTGCTTGGCCATCATGTGCCTGCGCATGCTGGTGGTGGCGAGGCTGGTGGTGGTGGCTCCCTGGCTGATCTTGGCGCGAAAAACCTTGCACACCACAGTTCGTCGGTCGTCTGCACTTTCAGTGAAAAACTGCCACACCTTTGAGCATCTCGGCCTCTGCAGGGTGGCATGACGCAAGGGGTCACTTTGGGAAACAGTTGGTGGATTATTCGCTCTGGCCCTGCCTCTACCCCTGGCCACCGCACTGCCTCTTCCAACCTGCCCTGCTGCTGAACTTGCCTCCCCCTCTGAAGACCTGTCCTCAGTAGGCTTAGCAAACCAGGTGGGGTCAGTCACCTCATCGTCCAGCTGCTCTTCCTCTAAATCCTCTGTGCGCTCCTCCCTCGGACTTACTGAAATTACTACTACCTCACTGACAGACAACTGTGTCTCATCGTCATCGTCCTCCTCACCCACTGAAAGCTCTTGAGACAGTTGCCGGAAGTCCCCAGCCTCATCCCCCGGACCCCGGGAACTTTCCAAAGGTTGGGCATCGGTCACGACAAACTCCTCCGGTGGGAGAGGAACCATTGCTGCCCAATCTCGGCAGGGGCCTGAGAACAGCTCCTGGGAGTCTGCCTGCTCCTCAGAATGTGTCATTTTCATGGAGTGAGGAGGCTGGGAGGAAGGCGGAACAGCAGCCAGAGGATTCAGAGTTGCAGCTGTGGACGGCGTAGAAGACCACGGCGGTGGTCGATAGATTGCTGGATGCACTTTCTGCCATCCACGACAGGACCTGCTCACACTGCTCATTTTCTAATAAAGGTCTACCGCGTGGACCCATTAATTGTGAGATGAATCTGGGGACCCCAGAAACTTGCCTCTCTCCTAATCCCGCAGTAGTCGGCTGCGATACACCTGGACCAGGAGCTCAGCCTGTGCCCACACCCTGACTTGGGCCTCCACGTCCTCGCCCGCGTCCACGTCCTCTAGGCCTACCCCTCAGCATGGTGTATGACGAGTAGAGCAGAAACTGAACGCTGTAATTAAATGTGCCGCTTATTGGCCTGTGGTTGGAGGCTGACTTCGCTTACGGAACGCACAGCAGAGCCAGGAAACAATTATGCGCAAGCCTGTAGTCAGAACTAGATGCGTATGTCTGAGCTGCTGAAATTCACAGGGCTGAACCAGTCAAGTGGCCAAAGGCCAGTGGTAGGCCTTAAGTATTTTGCTTCAATTTTTTAAAATAGTGAGGTGAAAAACCAGACAGACACCGTATGCAGCGTATATATTGTGAGACTGTGACCGGCAAGGTGCTGGAGGGCAGGTATGTGTCTTACAAAAGATGACACCCACCGATGACATCGAGGCCTATCTCGCGGTCTTTGAGAGAGTGGCCAAGAGGGAGAAGTTACCGGCGCCTCACTGGGCTGAGGTAGTAGCGCCTTTCCTGACGGGAGAACCCCAAAAGGCCTATTTTGACCTCGGTGAGCAGGATGCCAAGGACTATAATAAGCTCAAAGGTGAACTTCACAGGAGGAAGTTGTAATGCCTTCCCTGTGCTTCTATTGGCCAGAAAAGTGCGCAAATTTCTCAGGGAAGGAAATGTAATGGAGTCGAGCACCGCGTGGTGCTCGTCTCGAGTAACAAGCATCTCGAACACCCTAATACTCGAACGAGTATCAAGCTCGGACGAGTATGCTCGCTCATCTCTATTATTTAATCCACTCTGGATTTGTTGAGATATAGTTCTCCTATGAACAGATTCCAGTGCATATACAATATATGGAGAAAAGTATTGGCACACTGCATGTTTTTTTTTTAAGTGCTTTATTATTCTATTTAGTAATGTGCCGTTCCTCCTTTTGGTTGTATTACAGCGGTAACACGTCGAGGCAGACTTTCCACAACCTCTCTGTAAGTCTGGGCAGGACTAGTTCGCCATTCCTTGTGCAAGGCTGTGAGAAGAGATTGTTGTGGTGATGTGCGTGGGCGGTCGTACCCATCGCTCCAGTTCGTCCCACAAGTGCTCGATCAGATGAATGGTCATTACAAAATGAGCAGCTTTTTATTTTAACCATGCCCTTCGAAGCATACCGTTTAGAAAACTCAGTATTTGCATATTTGCAGATTTTCTGCAGTGTCCAAATACTTTTATCCATATTTGAGTGTATTTGAGCCAGGAACAAATTATTACGGGGAGAATTCCAATATTATTTACTACTTTATGTTTTGAGGAAGTACGTAAATATTCTAGTCTTTAGTATGAATTGCGTACTGTTGAAAAATAAGCATGGTCTTTAAAAAATGTGTTGTGTAGCCTCCAGGGATCAGGTTAGCAGACTGGATTGCTTTATTGAGTTTGGCTATATGAGTGTGTGAGTGTGTCGTGGAGCCTGTGGAAGTATGCATGAAAGGAATTGAGAGAAACATTAACGTCACCACCTACTATTCTCATACCCTCCCCAAATGCATTGAATTTTATTAGGACCTTCCCAATTCAGCTTCTTTCATATGAGTTAGGAGTATACAAATTTGCTATAGCAATTGGGATATTGTCCAGTTTCCTTTTTATGACTAGGGAGCATTATTCCGGATCTGACTGCGTCATTACGTGTTCTAAGGTCATCTTCTCAGTTATAGTTATACTGATGCTTTATGGAAACAACTCTGAAATCAAAGTTTAAAGGGGTTGTCCAGCGCCGAAACGGTTTTTTTTTTTTTTTCACTAGCCCCCCCCGTTCGGCGCGATACAAACCCGATGCATGTGTTGAAAAAAAAAAAACGGATAGTACTTACACGAATCCCCGCGCTCCGGTGACTTCTTACTTACCTTGCGAAGATGGCCGCCGGGATCTTCACCCTCGGTGGACCGCAGGTCTTCTGTGCGGTCCATTGCCGATTCCAGCCTCCTGATTGGCTGGAATCGTCACACGTGACGGGGCGGAGCTACGAGGAGCAGCTCTCCAGCACGAGCAGCCCCATTCAACACGGAGAAGACCGGACTGCGCAAGCGCGTCTAATCGGAGACGAGGACGCTAGCAACGGAACAGGTAAGTGAATAACTTCTGTATGGCTCATAATTAATGCACAATGTACATTACAAAGTGCATTAATATGGCCATACAGAAGTGTATACCCCAACTTTGTTTCGCGGGACAACCCCTTTAAATTGTGATGTTGGGGGAGTGGGGCCAAATTTAACCCCTTAATGACCACCCATACGTCTTTTGACAGCGGCCATTAAGGGACTTTTTTCTGCAATGCTGTGAAAAGACGGTGCTGCATTAGAGGCTTGGTGCAGGTCTCCCATGTTGGGTAGAGCAGGTGCTCGTCTGTCACATGATAGCCGGGCACTTGCTCTAATAGCGGGAAACAAAGAGACCTTCAATTCCTGCTATTTAAACCTTTACATGCCACAGTCAGTGCAACTGCAGCATGTAACAGGCAGACAGCAGGAGGGGGCTCCTTCTGTCATTTGTTTGACTCCTGGGATATGCTTTCAGGGTCCCGATGGGTTGCTATGGCACCCAGTGACTTGGATATAAACTCTGGGTCTGCCAACTATAGTGATCCATGAGGCTCAGCCTCTGGCTGATCTCATAAGCTTTGAAATGCACTACTATACTGATGCATAGTAGTGTTTTGGAAGATTGATAAAATATGCTGATTGTAAAGTTACTTAGTGGGACAAAAATGAAAAGTTGAAAAAAGTATTTAAAAAGTTTTAAAACATAATTAAAATAAATGTCTCAAAGCCCTACCCTTCCCTTTTTAGGGCTCAGTCACACTGGCGTTTTAACATGCAAATTTTTGTGTGCAGTTGTCATTCAATAGCTGAGTGCTGCGTCTGATTGGTCAAAGTGCTCAGCCAATCAGAGGCAGCCCATTCACCAGCTGGGGATTTTAAATCCCCGCCTGCTGAAATCACTTCAGAGGAGTGCAGGAGAAGATCCGGCTAGATGTGCCTGAGCCTTGGCAGCTGCAGAGAGGTGAGTATGTATATTTTTTTATTTTTTTACACCTTTTAGGGATGATTTTTCAGTGAAGGGCTTATATTTAAAGCCCTTCCCTGAAAATCACTGCAGGGCTTGCCAGCAGCCTATTGCTTCCAATGGAGCTGGCTGTAGCCGTCACAGCTGTGCCATAAGATCACACTGATCACTAAGTCTAATAACAGTCTGAAACTTACTGTTCTTTAGAAATCACTTACCATCAGTCATCTCATTATCATCATAGACAGGATTACAATGAAGCATAACATCTATATATGACAGGTTCCATTGTTTACAATAGGGCATGGTCACTACCTCTCTATCCTGTGTCCTCCACAATAATATCTGTCACAAAGAATGTCTAGAATACTCTTCCATATGGTTTAGCTCTGGTCCACTGTGTGAATAGCCTGAAAGGCTACCCTAATGCATATCTCTAAATGCTGTTAACTGCAGCTCTGGCAAGATGGCCACTCCCATAGATATGTCCAAACAATAGACTAAAACAATCTACAATCATATAAAAAAAACAATTAGAATAATAGGAATGTTTCACTCTTACACTCGAAATCAAGGGGCGACTACTCCCTACTAATCCCCCCTGACCTCTCTGCTGCATTTGACAATGTTGACCATGACCTCCTCCTTGCTATGCTTCACTCCATCAGCCTAAAAACACTGCTCTCTCCTGGTTATCCTCCTACCTCTCTAACCGCTCCGTTTCCATTGCTCACTCTGTCTTACTGTTGGGTTCCCTCAGGGCTCGGTCCTTGGCCCCATTCTCTTCTCTATCCACACAGCCTCATTCGGCCATCTGCAGATTCAGCCTCCAATACCATCTCTATGCTGATGCCATCCAGTTACATACCTATTCCCATGACTAGAGATGAGCAAGCATACTCGCTAAGGACAAATACTCGAGTGAGTATTGTCCTTAGCGAGTACCTGCCCGCTCGTGAGAAATGATTCGGGTGCTGGCGGGGAGCAGTGGGGGAGAGCGGGGGGGAAGCCTTCCCCCCCCCCCCCCCGCTCCCTCCTGCTCACTCCCGCAACACACTGCTCATCCCCACTGGCACTCGAATCCTTTCTTACGAGCAGGCAGGTACTCACTAAGGATGATACCCGCTCGAGTATTTATCCTTAGTGAGTATGCTCTCTCATCTCTACCCATGACATCTGTGCACCTTTTCTCCAAAACATTATGGACTCTTTGCTGTCTCTAACACCATGTCCTCCTTTTTTATCAAACTTAACCTCTCAAAAACTTCTTGTCTTTCCCCCCCTTAACCAACTGACCTCCTCCCAACATCTCAATATCAGTATCTGGCACCTTCATGACCCCCAGACAGTACACCCGCTGCTTTGGGGGTCACAAGGAATATTAATAAAATCTGGCAATTCCTCACCACGGACACACTAAAGACTCTTGTTGTCACCCCCATCCATTCCCGGCTCAACTACTGCAACTTCCTGCTCATTGGCCTTACCTGCACCAGACTCTCCAATCTCCAATATATACTAAATATGGCAGCTAGACTTATCTTCCTATCCAGCCAGTTCTCAGATGCCCTGTACTCTGCCAGTCGCTGTGCATACACTACAGAACTCAATTCAAACTCATCACTCTCACCCATAATGCTCTCCATGGAGTCGCACCATCGTTCATCACTTCCCTCCTGTCCATGCATCACCCAGCCTGCGTTCTCTGATCTGCCAACACACTCACACTAAACACCTGTAAGAAACACTGAAAAACATGGACATCAAAAAGGGGGAAAGCAAACAGGGACATGAACAAAGGGCAAACAGACATGAACAAATATCTCCTTATCTGTGTACCTGCACATTCCGTAATGTCAAACTGGGACATAAACACTCATCAGAGTCTTACTGGTACATGGACAGCAGAACTGCAAACTGGACTCAGAAACAGTGGACAGATGGGCACATGGACATGAAAAAGGGGGGAAACAAGTAAATAAAAAAGTTGCAAATAGACATACCAGACTGCATGTAACACAGACGGATCATTAACATAAACCTGTTGCTAACACAACGTGTCACTAACATAATGCAACATAGACATGACATCATGCAACATGATGCCCCTCTTTTAAAATTGGGAAGCATAATGTTACGTTTGTGTGGGCTAGTGTGCATCCGACCCACATGAACGTGACCAAAATTGATAGGAAACACCAGGTGAAACTATCACAGATTAACACCTCTCCCTATCTTCTACTAGTGACACTGTCCTACCTTAGCAGGGACATCACCCGCATAAAGGGTGGCCCAGTGGTCTTCGGCTCTGAGACCTTGCTACTCCTAGGAATCCACGGATCTAGGCTAGGATGCATACACGTGCCACCACTGATAGGGACAAACTAGACAGGATAAGAAGACACATAGAACCATAATCACTCCATACATCAGCCAATACACAAACAATAGTAGCAGATGTTAATGCTATAAATGCCAGGTATTTGTTGACATTTTGATCACAATATGGAAGCTAGTGGCCCACGTCACAGCTCCTGGCTTTACCGCTAGTACCTACACTAACCAGGAGTCCAGCGACATAACCAAAAGACACAAACCTTCCTTGCAGCCACCAGAAATAGATCCTGCTCACACCACACAGAGAGAGACAATGAGAACAGAGAAAACTGACCACGCCCACACCTGGGAAGACAGCTTTTATGTGTACTGTCCTGCAGTGACTGGCTGACTGGAGACACACACACCCAGCCAGCTCAATCAACACCATCTGTGGAGCTATGCTGCTAGAAAAACTGTGACACAAAAGATCCCAGCCAGCACAACCCTAACACTACCACTCTAATATAATCCTTACATGCTCACCTCCAGGACTTCTCTAGAGCAGCACCAATCCTCTAGAACGCTCTACCTAAAAACATCGGGACAATTGTGGACACATAAAACTTCAGACATGCCTTAAATACACACCTCTTCAAAGCAGCATACAAACCCCCCTGATCTAATCATTTACCCCCACAATATGCCCCATTCCCCTCTCTATGGCTTTCCACTCCCTGCCCAATACTTGCTAATCTACCCCCAAATCATTTGTATCCTAACAACTGTATATCACATGTTATTGTTGCATTACTCTGTTCCTCCATTGCTCCACTGCTTGCTGTCCTCGTACCATCTGTATCACCCCCTTTGTCTCCAAATAATTGAATACCACATGTAACTGTTGTAATCACTGTAAATTTTGTATTGTATATTTTCTCTATGTGCCTCGAAGGTGCTGTGGAATAAGTTGGTGCTATACAAATAAAGATTCTATATTATTGCAAGGTTCTTAGATCATATTTTGATCAAAACTTGGGTCTCACCTGCCAATGTTCATGGAAAACTTAGTGGATAGGTTCCTAACGCTAAAATACAAAAGGAAACCATCCAATAAGATTCACCTGGATGGGCCTCCATGTTTTAATCAAAGTAAAAACTAAGAACCTTGCATTTTTTTATGTAGTTAGTATAAATAACAATTGTACAATTTTTTCATTTACACATATTAAATGTGTGTGAGTTCTGAGCTGTGTGTCTATTACTGTATTTTTCACAGTCATAGTATATGTAGCTTCACATTTAATTTATTTGCTGGACTTAGTTTTTTCTAGAGCTAATATACTGTGCTAATTGAAAACTTTCAATGAAATACATGAATTTAAATATTATAAACTTGTGAGCACACTGATCCAAAACATAAAAGAATCAGTTGTGTGAAAGTTTAATAAAATAATGTACTTTTAATTTTGAATTTTCTTAAATAAATAGTTGATCTTAGAGTTATATTATTTATTTTTCCCTTCATCTCTTTTTTTTTAATCCTTAAAATTAAACAGATTTCCCTGAGGGTTAAAATCATAAATTTATTTTTCATGTACTGTATAACAAGCATTGTCGACAAATTTTGAAAGCAGTTCTTATAAATTCCCCATAGTTTATAATCATTTAATAGTCAACATTCAACAGAAAAAAATAATTAATCTCAAAAGATTTTGCATAAACCTCAATACAATATATTATAAAAAAAAAGAATCTTGGATGATGACTATTAGATAATAACTGCATTTTAGTTAGGAAGTTAAAATGATACCTTGTATACGCCACTATATAGCAAAACTAATAAATGGATGTTTTTATTCTGGAAATTTGTTTATAAAAATGAAATCACTTACATATTTGATTTCACATTACATTTTATACATTTTTTAAATTATTTTTTTTGACTACGCAGTTTTTTTTTTAGTATTTAGTTGCCCATATTTTATGTTGCTTTAATAATTTTATCATTTATTTCCTTTTTTTCCTCAAATTTATTCTTGCATATTTATTGCAAATTTAAAAAGAAAAAATAATAATTTTTACCATTTATTGATGTCTGTAAAATGTTAAATCTTCAATACCTCAACAACCCATGATGCAAATGTATGTCTTGAATGTTTGTCTGTTCCCGCATCATGACATACCTGCAGGATGGTTTGTGTTACACAGCTATATAGACTTTCCTTGTTATGAAATAAACCATCAGTTGTTCCGGTAACCCATCAGAACCTTAATAATGTTGTTTTGGGGTGCTGATGGATTACACTAACACTGAGGGGAATAACAACACTGTGCCATAATTGTTTGACTGTCAGTGTAACACAAACAGGTAATAATGCTTTGGGAATACTAAGTATTCCAAAGCATTATACAAGCAGTCACATGATCACTGCTTTAATGACAGAATAGCTATGTTTGTATTTCCTCCCAAAAATAAAAATCAATTAATAATCAATACATGATATGTACTCTAAAAATTGTTCTATTACAAGAAAAAAAAAACTCATATACATTTACTTCAATGGAAAAAAAATCTTATGACTTTTGGAACACAAAGAAAGGGAAAAAAATGTTTGGTCTTTAAAGCGATTGTCCCAGTATGTCCACTCCCTTCCAAAATGCAGGTAAAGACAACACTCAAAGATGGGCCTACTTCAAACAGAAGCTGTAGAGCTATCAAACATTTTGCTACGCAAGACAGTATATGTGCTGCTTGTTTAAGAGCATGTTGTAAAGTTTGCAGAGGAACAATTCTACCAGCTAAACAGAACAGCCAAGCACGGGCCTGCTCCAAGGAAAAGCTGGAGAGCTACAGCTGCTTATTGTGTTTTATCAATTTTTGTTGTGGGAGGAGGAGGAAACATGGTGAAAGCAGGAGAAGGAAAGCGGCACCATCACCAGCAACAGCACCTTAATGTCAAAGTGTTGTCTTTGATATAAATCAATACTCAATCATATGCGAGTTAACTAATCAGTGGAATCTGCAGTGGGGCTGCAGAAGTCAGGGGAAATCCATGCCTGGTTCATTTTTATAAATGTCAGGCAATCAACAATGACTGTGAACAGGCGGATGCATCTGTCAGTTATCACATCATCAATTGTGCTGAACAGCCTGACAACGGGGCAGGCAGGCACCTTTAAAGCATGTTGTACAAGCTCTAGCCACTTGTTTATGCTTTGACACCCAGAAGTCAAAGAGTGTGAGTACATCCACGTGGGAACTGACATACTTTTGGACCATCATGGATAAGTGGTGTCTGTGACTGTCAGTCCTACCCTGTGCTTTTGCTGCAGGCTGTGACAAGCTGAAAACAATATTCATCGCCTGTGTTAAAATTCCCCTGCCACCGGCCACGGTGCTGCTGTGGCAGCTCCCTGCCAGTCTGCCATGAGCTGTAGAGCTACCATTCATGCCCCTCCAGAGCTTCCAGCACAGACTTCCTGCTTTCTTCAAGCTTATAAAATCCAATTATATCCCCTGCTGACTACTCTGGTTTGTTTTAGTGTCATGATGGAACAAGATAAGCAAATAAGGAAGATGGAATAAAAGCTCTGCAGCGCCACCTATTGGAAGGTAGCATTCCTTCAAGCCAGAGTCAGACTCTTTATACATGCCTTGTAACAATGACTGGAAATTAAAAGCAAAGCCAGACTCCATATACAGGCAGCTGTTTTAGGGTATTTGCCCTTTATCAGTGTACAGTAGGAGTCTGGCTTTGCTAGTGAGAGGCCTGGTGCAAGGGTCAGAAACACTTTTCAAAAAAACTATTGTTATAAACTTTTGATGGCCTATCCATAGGATAGACTATTAGTGGTAGATTGGCAGAGGTTCGCTATTTGGGACCCCTGCCGATTAGCTGTTTACCAGTCCAGTGTACTCATACAATGAGCTTATTTCAGCAGAAAGGAGAACGCTCTGTTCTCTCTGCAGTGGCAAGGCCTGGTATTATGAGCACAGTTTACATTCACTTCAGTGGGTACTTCACCTACCTTACCAAGTGTGGCCATGGCAGTAGGAATGGAGCTGTCTGCTTTCTGCAGAAATCACCTCGGTGTACAAGGACACCGACCTGGCAAACAACTGATCAGCTGGGTTTCTGATCTACCTTTGATGACCTTAACCAAGGATAAGCCACCTATAGTTTACAACTGGACAACTCCTTTAACTGTGAAGTTGAATAATATAACCATTTCCGTCATGGTGAGTATGGATGTAATTTGTGTTCTTGAATCCAGACCCTACAGCCATTAAAAGGGGTTAGGCACCAGGCAGCTATACTGGGCATCTGTGAACAAATGAAAGGGCACATTGTGCCTGGCAGGGATATGCCTATGAAGTATATGAGGTGGGCTTTGGCACACAAATATTTGTTGTGTAGCCACAGAGCTGA
The DNA here is from genome assembly GCA_035609135.1 of Eleutherodactylus coqui. Taxonomy (NCBI): domain Eukaryota; kingdom Metazoa; phylum Chordata; class Amphibia; order Anura; family Eleutherodactylidae; genus Eleutherodactylus; species Eleutherodactylus coqui. Next base: position 22,004,886 of record CM069405.1, on the reverse strand, counting down.
GGAGCATATTTAAGCATGTGTGGACAATGCTATGAGGGGGTGGTCAGGCCTAGACCTACGAGTGAACCCTGAAAGCCTATGCAAAGAGATTGGGAGCAGCTGAGTCATGTGAACTGTGAGAGTATTTCCTGGAGCCTCCTGCTGGGAGATAAAATGTATGGAAAGTTGAACTGTAATAGCTGTGGTAGCTCTGGTCCAACTTCCACTGTGTGGCTAAGAGAGCCCTCTACAAGAAAGACAGTAAGTGTTAAAACACTGTGAGACATGTTGAGTGCCTATGGAGGCCTGATAGTAATTAGAAGACTGTGTGTAATTCAGGAGGCCTGATAAATACTAAGACTGAATGTAACTAAGTGACTGCAAATATGTGAAGCTTAACATTTTGCAACATGCCTCTAATTGTACCAGTAGCGGCGACTTTCTTCTGCAAAGGTTGGCAAGCTGTTGCAGTGTTGCTGAATGTTAACCCCTTAGTGACGAAGCCTGTATGTGCCTTAGTGAAAGAGTCAAATTTTGGAAATCTGACGTGTCACTTTTTCACAGAATAATTCCATAAAGGTTTTGCAGAAAGGGGTGAGGGACAGCGCTCCAAGAAACAATATATGGAGTTGTGAGATGCTCTAAATCCAGCTAAAACCCACAACAGGTGTGAAGCCACGACACCAGAAGACCCATGTATCATTCCAGAAATTCATGCAAATTGAGAGAAAAAGGAGGCCACGCTCAGTTGGTGAACAGTTCACATATACATAAAACATCCCAGGGGATGAATTTCCTGTGTATGCCATGAAATATACAGTGAAACACCTACTGATTTAGGGGATCTCCTACATGGGTCCCCCTACAGAATAACACAGTGATGAGCAGTGAAGTTAGTGCCACAGCAGGGACATATCAAAAGGTCCCACTTAATCAAGACTGATATAAGTAATGTACAATAATGTGTTTTGGCCTCTAATCGGCCTTTTACAAGCTTTAAAAATTTATACAAGCAAGGCATATATATATCAAAATAACTTACAAATTCACCTGATGCGGAGGTACCGGAGTGGCGTGGAATGGTGACGTCAATGCGTGGTGGCGCAATGACGTAATGATGTATTGTGTATTGACTAGAGATGAGCGAATGTACTCGTTTCGAGTAATTACTCGATCGAGCACCGCGATTTTCGAGTACTTCCGTACTCGGGTGAAAAGATTCCGGGGCGCCGGGGGGCGGGGGGAGGCGTGGCGGAGTGGGGGGGTAGCAGCGGGGAACAGGGGGGAGCCCTCTCTCTCTCCCTCTCCCCCCCACTCCCCGCTGCAACCCCCCACTCACCCACGGCGCCCCCAGAATCTTTTCACCCGAGTACGGAAGTACTCGAAAATCGCGGCGCTCGGGCAAAAAAGGGGCGTGGCCGAGTAGGTTCGCTCATCTCTAATCTTGACGTAATGACATCAGGATATCATCTCATAGTGTATTGGAGCGCACAGAAGCGCGCGTACCAAAAAAGAGGGTTGCGTAATGGAATATGTACGTAGCTATTGAGTCTGACAGGAGCCGATGTTATGTATGGTTACATGGAGAAGCATGCTATCACATCAATTGTCATACTAGTGCCGGAGAGTCCTGAAAGGCTGATTGGCATAAAATGCTTAGAGGATATGTAACTTTATCTAAATAAATACAGCTTATGATGATCTTATATGCAAAAATTGTGTATATAAAATGATTATCAATAAATATCTGTAATTAAACACAAAATTAAATGTTAAGATGTTAAAAAATGTGTTATGGGGCGTGGCCTGTAAGGAGAGCTAGATGGTCGCTCGTTAACACACCATGCCCAGAAGGGTGAGAAAGCTGTCTCCCAAGAAATTAACCGACTTCTATGTCACAAGAAGCCGAGGAGAGGAGCCCAAAGATGGCGGCCCTGAACTCCCGCGCTCAGTGAGAAGAGAGAAGCCTTCAGACGCCATGACTGGACCCGCTGGAGGAGAATCAAGCCAAAGCGGAGGACGAAGCCTCCCCGAACTGCCTACAGGTAGAAGGATTTCCCCCCCCCCTGCCTCCTCGCATGCAACACCGCTGGCCACTGACGTCAGAGAGATGACAGGCAACCGCTCGGGCTGGGGGCCGAGAGACCCCCACCTCCGCCACGTCCGACTCCCTGGAGGGACTTCCTGCCGCCGACGCCAAAAGCCGCTCAGACTGGGCACACAGAGCTTTCCCTGCCGCACCAGACTTACCTGCGGGACCTCCGGCTGCACCCCAGGAGGAGACAGGGAGCGTAGGTTGGATCCACGCTCACCGCGGCTCCCCTGCCCTCCTAGGATTCGCCGTGGAGCCTCCACCCGCACCGCTTGCTGTGAGTGCTGCTGGCTGACCGGACTGGGCACAGGATATGCAGGTGGGTGCAGTGGATTTCCTCCGGGCCGCTCCAGATGAGAGCCCTCCTGCCCAGGTCGCCGCTGCTGCAGGTCCCAGCGGACGTCCCTGCTCAGCCTCTCGGGCTTATGCTGACAAGGAGACCACCCCTGTGACACACCACAGATTAGACACCAAACTACAGGCCCTGAGGCAACTGATAACTACCCAGAGGCAGAGGCCGGAGCCCCAACTAAAACAGGGGGTACCCACCAAGATAATTTAAATGCTGTTTCCCTGACACCAGGCATCTTTATGGGAAACGATAGCAATCCAGTCCTTGAGGAAGGGACCTTTACAGACGCACGTAACTCTCCTCGCGTAACGCCTACTAAAAGGTCCCTGACTAAGGGGTCCTCCTTGGCTGACAAAAATCACCCGGACCGGGCTCATAAAAACCCTATTGATGTCTCCTCTGCCAATTTAGTGGTGACAAGTAGCAAAAGAGGCATCCACCACTCCCCACTTAATTCAGAAGCGACGAAGAACAATAAATCAAACTCTTCCAGCGAGCTTGCTTCTCCACTAGCTCCAATCAACCAACTAAGCTGTCGCTGGAAGATATGCCAGCCCACAACAACGCAACTTCTGAAAGGTTAATGAAAGAAGCAATGCTGGTACTACACACCTCAATACAAAGAGACATTGCCAATAGCCGTGCAGGCATAAATGTGACAGTAGAAGAACTAGGAGAATGAGTGGACCATGCAGAGCATAATATGGGAGAATTTGCATCAGCCCACAACTCACTAGAGGACTCTCATAACAACTTAGAAGAAGAAGTAGAATCTCTGCAAAACAAATTGGCAGATATCGAGGCTAGAAACCACCAGAACAACATTAAATTTAGAGGTATTCCAGAATCCACACCTCCTTTTGAGCTCACTGCGTTTCTGCAAAGCCTAATCCGGGTGGTTATCGCTCAATGCTCATCCTTGGACCTCACCATCAACCGGGCCCACTGATTACCAAGAGCTCAGTCTGTCCCAACATCTTACCCTCGAGACACAATTGCCCAAATATACTTCTTCCATATCAAAGACCAACTAATGCAAGCCTCGAGAAAAATGACCACATTACCAGCTTCTTTCCAGAACATTACACTCTCTGCTGTTCTCTCCCAAGCTACAATAGCAGCAAGGAAGAAATTGACCCCCATAACCTCTGCTTTACAAAACCATGCTGTAAGATACAAATGGGGCTTCCCAACTAAAGTTATCGTCACAAAGAATGGGAGAACCCACGTAATCTCTACACTGGATAAAGGCCTGGAACTACTGGAGAAGTGGAACATTCCTTGTCCAACACGGCAGGACCAAAACCAGACCCAGAGGAATAACTCTTCCCCCAAGATCGCTCAGGAGTGGAGAGAGGCAACTTAGAATGACCGTGTCGCTGATCACCTGTTCTACAAGTACAGGTTTTGCCACCATATTTCTGCAGACTTTCCCCGAGTTTGCGCAGTTTGAATCACTGCACGATTATGTTTCTGTTCACATTTATCCAAATGTTTTTTGTTCCCCATAGGGTACCTAATTGTTTGTTCTCCACAGACTGCACATGTTTGCTGACATTTTACACTATCTGGTGTCTCATGAGTAGCCACCATCAGGATACAGTTTCCTTAGCGCAATACTACTACAATTCACATGGCATTAAAGGTTATGTCTCTTAACGCAAAAGGCTTGAATAGCCCATTTAAAAGATCCCTTCTGTGGAGAGAAATTAAAAGGTCCAAAGCGGAGGTAGTTTGTGTTCAGGAAACTCATTTCCAAAAATCTGACACCACCAGATTGACCAATAGGGACTTCCCCCAAATTTTCCACGCTAATGGTCCAAAGAAAAAAGCGGGAGTTCTTATTGCAATTAAAAAAATGGTCGCCTTCCAGCTGCTGCAGGAAGTTCTAGATGAGAGGGGTAGATTTGTCGCTTTGGTATGTAAGAGCAATAATGTGACGCTCACCATAGTGAGTGTCTACGCCGCCAACACTGCACAGCTTGCCTTTCTAAATGTTGTCCTCAAACAGATCTTGCACATGATTAAAGGCAAACTTCTAACATGTGGGGATTTTAATATTATCCAAAGTCCAGATTTGGACTCCACATCGAGAAGCGACAGGTCTCCCCCTCACCTCCCGAGTGGCTGCGAAGAGAAGATCTATATGACGTGTGGTGATGTAAACATGCATCTGAGAGAGACTACATGTTTTTCTCACACAGACACAACACCTACTCTCGTATTGACATGTTTCTAACAACCAAATGGCTCTTACCAATGGTGGCAAAATATGAAATAGGAGACATCACTTGGTCAGATTACGCCCCCATTACCCTGTCCCTCCACCTGTCCTACCAACCCTCAAATACTTTTATCTGGAGAAATAACACTTACGTTATGTCCCTTGAGAACAACACTACTACCACTGAAATGATGCTCACTGAATTTTTTGCTTTTAACTCTCAGCACTCCACCAGACCTTCCATGCCATTGAACGCGCACAAGGCATTTATAAGAGGGCTTTTCATCCAACAAACAGTGTACTATAAAAAGCAATACAACACAACCGCACTAGACCTATTAACTAAAGTTTCCACCCTGGCTGCGATTCATAAAGCAGATCCCTCCCTGGGAAACTTACTTCCCTTAAAAAAAAGCAAGAATGAAATTACAATTGCACCTTGCAATAGACCATGACAGCAACCTAAAAAGACTTAAAATGCAACATTATTACGCGCATAGCAAGGCAAGCAAATTAATGGCCAATAGAGTTAAAGCAACTAAAGCAAACACCACAATCCCTTACTTAATATCTCAGACAATGAACAACAGGGTTTACAGCCCACAAGAAATCGCCGATTAATTTAGCAAATATTATAACTCACTCTATAATTTAAGCCATGACAAAGATACCCCCCAACCTAATGAGGAGGTAATCAACGCATTCCTATCTATATTATCTCTCCCATCTCTCCTGCAAAAACAAACACAAGAGCCGAGCCTCCCTATTACACTGCAAGAAGTAGAACGAGCTATTCAATCATTAAAGATGGGCAAATCTACAGGCCCAGATGGATTCTCGAATGAATTTTTTAAACTATTGAAGCCAGCTTTGCTCCCGTATATATGTGACTTTTTTAATCACATAATGTCAACAGGTAAAGTCCCCCCGGAAAATTTAAAGCAATTATAGTTACTATCCCCAAGGAGGGCAAGCCTCCCGGGACTCAAGGCAATTTTCGACCTATTTCAGTCCTCAACTCGGATATTAAACTATACGCAAATAGCCAACCGACTATTCCTCATCCTGCGCCAACTTATTAAAAATGACCTGGTGGGGGGGCATTGTTTGGAGAGGCACCGGGACGGCAGCTGCAGCTTAGGCTCTGCTCCGTGAAGGCACTGTGTAGCAGCACACAGCATTAACAGAGAGGAGAAACTTGCCTTTTCAGCTGTGGGAACACTTCAAGAGCCCAGCGATGTCCAGGAGGAGGTCAGTAAAAAACAATCTTGTGAGACTGGAGGAGTTCTTTGGGGCACATAGCTCCTGCTCTGCAATGGCAACAGAGGACACGTCCACCCCTGGATCCCCAGCAAAACAACAAAATGAGCAGCTGGAGTGTGTATCTGAGGAGGGTACAGTCCAAGGTAACAGTGAAGAGGCTGCAGGGTCAAAATGGATGGCTAACCTTGTCAAAAGAAAATCAATTAGAGCCATTATTCCCTACATTTGGGACTCAAAAAAAAGAAATATAAAGTAACGCACCCAAAAAAAAAATTGCTGATACATTTCACTCATTCTATAATAACTTGTACAACCTACAAAACAATTCTTGTGTAAACAAACCAAACAGTGGCACAACAGCGGAGTTTTCACAAAAAATAAACTTACCTTCTATAAGCACCTCACAAGCCGAAAACGTAAATCAACAAATAACAATTCCTGAAATAGCAGAAACGTTTTCATCCATGAAAAACTTAAAACCTCCAGGACCAGATGGATTTTCGGCGGAGTATTATAAAACTTTCTGGCACCACTATCCCCATTCATAGCTAAAACTTTTAATACAGCCATCCAAAGGGGAGCGTTCCCTGAGGAGATGCTTCAAGCTACTATAGTAGTCTTGCCCAAGCCAGGCAAGGAACCAAATAATACAGCGAACTTCAGGCCAATCTCGCTACTCAATACAGACATAAAAATTTACGCCAAGATACTTGCAGGTAGAATACTGAAGGTTCTTCTGGATATAATTCACTCCGACCAAATAGGCTTCGTTAGGGGCAGACAGGCCTTGAGGGCACAAGAAAATTTCTAAACCTTTTACATTTTGTGGAAGCCTCCCAAACACCAACAATTATGTTAGACCTAGATGCAATAAAGGCTTTCAATAGGGTTCATTGGGCTTATGCCTTTGAAACATTAAAAATATTTGGATTTGTGGAGGGAATGATAGGTCCCATCTGGGCCCTGTATACACATCCCACTCCCAGAGTGTTACTGGATGGAGTTCTGTCAGACCCCCTGAAAATTACCAACGGTACAAGACAGGGTTGTCCACTATCTTCAATATTGTATGTTCTTGCGGTAGAACCACTAGCGGAATTAATCAGGTTCTCCCCAGAAATACGTGCTATTCCCCTAAATACCCGTCAATATAAAATAGGATTGTTCGCGGACGACATAATCCTGGTCATGATGCGTCCTTTGGAATCGTTAAGAACCGCCTACCAAATCCTAAAACAATTTAGCAATATCTCTCTATATAAACTAAACGAAGACAAATCGTTAATCCTTGCACAAACATTTCAAATAGTCCAAAATCTGTAATTCAAACTGAATTTCCTTTCGCATGGAGAAAGGAAAGCATACCACATCTAGGAGTTGCCCTAACCTCTAATATTAAGGATCTAGAAAAAGAGAATTATCCTGCACTTCTAATCACTATTTAGAAAGAAATAGACCATTTACTTAAATTGAATTTAAAGTGGTTCGGCAGAATAATGACCTACAAGATGAAAATGTTACCATTTTTTTTAGAGTTTTGCCGATATTAATCTCCAAAGAGATGTTGACCAGATTACAAAAACAACTATCCAACTTGTATTTGAGGGGGGGGAAAAACGCGGTTATCGCTATCAATGCTAGCTATGCAGCGGAAACAAGGGGGGTGGGAGGGATTCCCAACCTAGAAATGTGTTTTAAAGCCACAGTATTAAACCAAATCAGCAGCTGGGTAAAAAAATGTGGTCCAGCTTGGGTGGGCATTGAAAATAACTTAACAAAAAGAGTTACTGGCCAACTAATACTTTATGAAGCATCAGTAGAATCTATGTTAGATTCTCCAGAGTTGAAAATATCGAGCATGGGAATGTCTCCTTCTATGCAAATTTCTACTGACTCATGGAAAGTCTTAACACAAAAAATTGGCTGTGCACAGTACTTTGAAAAGGCCGATGTTGTCTCTTAACCTCCTGGGCCTTTTTATGCCGGACTTAGAGGTGGAGTTATGGAGGGAAAATGGAATATAATGGATAGCTGACTTAATTTGTGCAAATAATAGAGATGAGCAAGCACACTCGTCCAAGCTTGATGCTCGTTCGAGCATTAGGGTACTCGAGATGCTCGTTACTCGAGACGAGCACCACGCGGTACTTGAGTCAATTCCATCTCCTTCCCCGCATGTTTAGCACAATTTTCTAGCCAATAGACATGCAGGGGAAGCCTTACCACTTCTTCCTGTGATGTGCCAGCCCTATCCCACCCCCCTGCAGTCAGTGGCTGGCGAGATCAAGTGACCACCAAGTATTTAAAGCGGTCTCGCCCGCGGCTCACCTCAGACACGCACTGGGAGAGATTAGGGAAAGTGCTGCTGACATAGGGAAAATGTTAGTGTAGGATCCTGTCCTCAAGAACCCCAACGGTCCTTTGTAGGGCCACATCTGACCATGTGCATTACTGTTGTGGCTGGCTGTGAGCAGTTTTGCACAATTTTTTTTTTCATTTCTGGCTGTGCAGGCCATTACAGCTATAGTGTTCTCAGTCTGCAGTCTATTATACAGAGTATAGGGAAAGTGCTGCTGAGATAGGGAAAGTGTTAGTGTAGGATCCTGTCTTCAAGAACCCCAACGGTCCTTCTTAGGGCTACATCCGACCGTGTGCATTTTACCGGGTGGCTGCTGGGAGTTGTAGTGCTTCCATTTTAGTATTACGCAGCTATGCCTGTTTGCAGCCTTCCGTAATATTTTTTCTGGCTGGAGTGTTCGTTAAAATACCGCTCTCAGCGTGAAAGTGTACGCAAATAATTCCATACTTATTTATACCATTCTGTGTCTGCAGTGAATTAGACGCAGAGCGTAGGGCCACAGCCACTTCTAGAGGGAAAGTGATATACACTATACAGCCTGTATCCTCTGTGCAAAAAAACCAAAAGCTCCTTCGTTGGGCTACATCTGACCGTGTGCATTTTACTGGGTGGCTGCTGGGAGTTGTAGTGCTTCCATTTAAGTATTACGCAGCTAGGTCTGTTCGCAGCCTTCCGTAATATTTTTTTCTGGCTGAAGTGTGCGTTAAAATACCGCTCTCACCAATAAAAAGTACTGTAATATTACCGGGGCCACTGCAAAGTATTTCAGCTCAGCCGCTGTGCAGAGCATCTCACAATACTATTTCTGTTGGTGATGTTGAGATCGCTGCAGTTAGCAGCACTATCCACTGGCTTTAAAGTCTTCTTCCACTCCACACAGCCCTCTTTAATCTACAAGTCTCTGCGAGCAGTAAATTACCCCTAGGTATCAGCGAAAGACAGCGGGTTACATTTTTCTAGTCACAGCATAGAGCCTGCGCTATCCACAAGTCTCTGTGTGCGGTGAATTAAGGCCCAGTTGTCAGCGCTGTACAGTGGGGTAATTTATTTGGCCCCTGCTCTATTCGTAATCTGCCATGATGAGGAGTATGGGTAAGGGTTGAGGATGTGGATGTGGACGCGGACGTCCAAGTGAGGGTTTGGGCACAGGCCGAGTTCCTGGTCCAGGTGAATCACAGCCGGCTGCTGCGGGATTAGGAGAGAGGCAAGTTTTTGGGGTTCCCATCTTCATATCACAATTTATGGTTCCACGTGGTAGACCTTTATCACAAACAGAGCAGTGTGAGCAGGTCCTGTCGTGGATGGCAGAAAATGCATCCAGCAATGTATCGACCACCCAGTCTTCTATGCAGTCCACTATTTCCAGCTTAGGGACTGCAACTCTGAATCCTCTGGCTGCTGCTCCTCCTTCCTCCCAGCTTCCTCACTCTATGAAAATTACATATTCTGATGAGCAGGCAGACTCTCAGGAACTGTTCTCGGGTCCTTGCCATGAGTGGGAAAAAATGGTTCTTCTCTCACCGGAGGAGTTTGTCGTGACCGATGTCCAACCTTTGGAAAGTTCCCGGGGTCCGGGTGATGAGGCTGGGGACTTCTGGCAACTGTCTCAAGAGCTTTCAGTGGGTGAGGATGATGATGATGATGAGAGACAGTTGTCTATCAGTGACGTAGTAGGAGGGCAGTAAGTCCGAGGGAGGAGCGCAGAGAGGATTCTGAGGAAGAGCAGCTGGACGATGAAGTGACTGACCCCACCTGGTTTGCTAAGGCTACTGAGGACAGGGCTTCAGAGGGGGAGGCAAGTGCAGCAGCAGGACAGGTTGGAAGAGGCACTGAAGTGGCCAGGGGTAGAGGCAGGGCCAGAGCGAACAATCCCCCAACTGTTTACCAAAACACCCCCTCGCGGCAAGCCTCCGTGCAGAGGGCTAGGTGTTCAAAGGTGTGGATGTTTTTCAGTGAGAGTGCGGACGACCGACAAACAGTGGTGTGCAACCTGTGTCGCACCAAGATCAGCTGGGGAGCCACCACTACCAGCCTCACCACCACCAGCATGCGCAGGCATATGATGGCCAAGCACCCCACGAGGTGGGACGAAGGCTGTTCACCGCCTCCGGGTCACACCACTGCCTCTTCCCCTGTGCCCCAACCTGCCACTCAGATCCAACCCCCCTCTCAGGACACAGGCACGAGCGCCTCCTGGCCTGCTCTCACACCCTCACCTCCACTGTCCTCCACCCTATCCAGCAATGTCTCTCAACACAGCATTTAGCTGTCGCTAGCACAAGAGTTGGAGCGAAAGCGCAAATACATCGCCACGCACCCGCACGCACAAGCCTTAAATGTGCACATTGCCAAATTAATCAGCCGGGAGATGCTGCAGTACAGGCTTGTGGAAACGGATGCTTTCAAGAACATGATGCCGGCGGCGGTCCTGCGCTACTTGGTCCCCAGTCGCTGTTGTGCCATTTTTTTCCCGTTGTGCCGTCCCAGCCCTACACCAGCACGTCTCCCACAACATAAATCATGCCCTCACCAACGCGGTTACTGTGAAGGTCCACTTAACCACGGACACGTGGACAAGTACAAGCGGGCAGGGCCACTATATCTCCCTGATGGCACATTGGGTGAATTTGGTGGAGGTTGGGACCGAGTCAGAGCCTGGGACAGCTCACGTCCTACCCACACCCAGAATAGAGGGTCCTGCCTCGGTACTGGTATCTGCGGCGGTCTATTCCACCTCCTCTAAACCATCCCCCTCCTCCTTCTCCAACGCAACCTCTAGCAGTCAATTAAGAAGTGTGAGCAGCACGTCGCCAGCAGTCGGTGTGGCGTGGCGCAGCAGCACAGCGGTGGGCAAGTGTCAGCAGGCCGTGCTGAAACTATTCAGCTTAGGTGACAAGAGACACACGGCCTCCGAACTGTTGCAGGGTCTGACAGAGCAGACCAACCGCTGGCTTTCGTCGCTGAGCCTCCAACCGGGCATGGTCGTGTGTGACAACGCAGTAACCTGGTGGCGGCTCTGTAGCTCGGCAACCTCACACACGTGCCATGCCTGGCCCACGTCTTTAATCTGGTGGTTCAGCAGTTTCTGAAAATCTACCTGCACTTGTCTGACCTGCTCGGCAAGGTGCGCCGCGTCTGCACACATTTCCGCAAGTCCACCACGGACGCTGCCACCCTGAGGACCCTGCAACATCGGTTTAATCTGCCAGAGCATCGACTGCTGTGTGACGTGCCCACACAGTGGAATTCTATGCTGCACATGTTGGCTAGGCTCTATGAACAGCGTAGAGTAATAGTGGAATACCAACTCCAACATGGGCGGCGTAGTGGTAGTCAGCCTCCATTTCTTTACCGAGGAGTAGGCTTGGATGGCAGACATCTGCCTGGTCCTCGGAAACTTTGAGGAGTCTACCCAAATAGTGAGCGGCGATGCTGCAATCATTAGCGTTACCATCCCGCTGCTATGCTTGCTGAGAAGTTCGCTGGAAGGCATAAAGGCCGACGCTTTGGTGTTGGAACAGGAGACGGGGGATGACAGTATGTCTCTTGATAGCCAGACCACCTTCATGTCTATATCTCAACACGTTATGGAGGAGGAGCAGGAGGAGGAGGGGAAGGAGCAGGAGGAGGAGCAGGAAGAGGGGGAAGAGACAGCTGGGCACCCTGCAGAGGGTACCCATGCTGTTTGCCTTTCATCTGTTCAGCGTGTATGGGCTATGTAGGAGGAGGATCCTGAAAGTCATCTTCCTAGTGAGGACAGCCATGGTGAACAAACTGATGCTAAACTTCCCATCTGACAGCGCTAGCAGTTCCGAGGGCCAAGTAGCAGGGGAGGCACGGAGATCAGGCAGCATGTACAGCGCAGGCAGGGGAACACTCTCCAAGGCCTTTGCCAGCTTTATGGCTCCCCAGCAAGACTGTGTCACCACTCCCCAGTCAAGGCTAAGTCGGAGGGAGCACTGTAAAAAGATGGTGAGGGAGTATGTAGCCGATCGTACCACCGTCCTCCGTGATGCCTCTGCTCCATACAACTATTGGGTGTCAAAGCTGGACACGTGGCACGAACTTGCGCTGTACACCCTGGAGGTGCTGGCTTGCCCTGCCGCTAGCGTCTTGTCAGAGAGGGTGTTTAGTGCAGCTGGGGGAATCATCACGGATAAGCGTACCCGCCTGTCAACTACCAGTGCCTACATGCTAACTCTCATAAAGATGAACAAAGCCTGGATTTCCCCAGACTTCTCTTCTCCACCGGCCAAAAGCAGCGGTACCTAAAAATTATTTTCGCTGCAACCGTATAAATAAGCATTCTCTTTCACCGGAAAAAAAAGGGGGCATTACCTTTGTCAATCACTCTCGGATATTAGTCCTCCTTCCCCTCCTCCTGAAACAACATGTCGTCACGCTGAACTGACAATTTTTCTACAGCCCAAAAGGCTCTGCTTACAATTTTTTTACAATTTTAAAAGTATTGATACTTTACCAGAAACCAAGTTTTTTCACAGTGCTGCCTCTAGGCTCTGTTGCAAATTAAGCAACAGCGAACTGTATCTTTAAAAGATATTTCTGAGTTTCACCTGCCCTCCCGGTTGATAAATTTTTCAGGGGTACACTTGTCCTCTTGGTACACAAATTTTTCTGGCCCTCACCTATACTGTTATCCAACTAATTTCCCGGACTTCACCTACACTAATGGTACACCAATGTTTCAGGGGTTCGCCTATACTCTTGCTACAGAAATGTTACAGGGGTCTGCCTATACTTCTGCTACAGAAATGTTACAGGGGTCTGCCTATACTTCTGCTACACAAATGGTACTGTGGTCTGCCTATACAGCTGCTTCAAAAATGTTACAGGGATCTGCCTACACTGCTGCTACAGAAATGTTACTGGGGTCTACATAAACTTCAGCTACAGAAATGTTACAAGGGTCTACCTATACTTCTGCTACAGAAATGTTACTGGGCTCTGTCCATACTTTTACTACAGAAATGTTACTGGGGTCTGTCTATACGTTTACTACAGAAATGTTACAGGGGTCTGCCTATACTTGTGCTACAGAAATGTTACAGGGGTCTGCCTATACTTGTGCTACAGAAATTTGACAGGGGTCTGCCTATACTTGTGCTACAGAAATGTTACTGGGGTCTGTTTATACCTTTGCTACAGGAATGTTACAGGGGTCTGTCTATACTATGGGTGCACTAAGTCTTCCCATCGCGGTGTTTTACCTATCTGGCACAAATAATACAGTGACTGACTAGGCCAGAATTGTGGGTCAAGGAAAGGTCCTTTGTGCACTTAAAGCATAGGTGAGCCCAAGGATCTCAAATACTTCCCCTTGCAGTGTTGAGCTATCTGTGTTGGGACACATGGATTTCCCAGTGCTATGTAACTCAGGGTACCTTGGGTCACACAAGGTGGAGGCTGGGACCGAGCCTGACCCTGGGCCCGCTAACGTGCTTCCCACACAGACTATAGCGGGTCCTTGTCATGGTTTCTTGGCCTTGTAATGCTACCTCCTCCTCCTGCTTGGGGTCAGGGGATCAGCACTGGGCATCATGCATTTTCTCCCGTGTTACCACAGTTATCTGAGACACTGGTTTGGGCCAAAGAAGAGGAGCGTTACTGCATTAATGAGACGTTCACAGCTGTACTAGCATCAGAGTCCGCTCTATACCCACGATTGCTGAGGGTGTGTGCAGAGGCTTATGTCCTCAGTGGACTGAAAGTCTGCCCTGTTTGGGCACTGTCATTTCTTCATGTTTATTACTGTCTTTGGGTTTCTTCGGCTCGCCTATGCTGTAGATGCACACAGACTTCCCATAGCAGTGTTTTACCTGCCTGGCACAAAGACACTGACTGACTTGGGAAGGGTGCAGATGGCTTTCCCCTTGCGGTGTGGATTGAGCTATCCGACACCTACACAGAATGAATAGTGTGTGGACACATGGATTTCCCATTGCTATGTAACTCGCGGCACCTTGGGTCACACAAGATGGAGGCTGGAACCGAGCCTGACCCTGGTCCCGCTCACGTACTTCCCACACAGAGTATTGCTGCATTGTGGAGATGTGTAGAAGTGCTGGACTGGCACCTGAGTCCCCTTTATTCCCACGTTTGCGGCTCGTGACAATTTTGCGATGGAGATGGCATGGGATTGGAATGATGATCGTACGTCAATTTATCATCGATACTCAACAGCATTGTGGGCTATTACCCCCCTTTCAAAGAGGGTCGCTGCCTGGCCCTGCTAACCCTCTGCAGTGTGTGCCTCCGGTTCCTCCTCATCGCAAATGCACTTATAAATAGACATGAGGGTGGTGTAGCTATGAAGCGAGCATGTGGCATGAGGGCAGCTGAAGGCTGCGCAGGGAAACTTTTGTGTGCACTGTGGATGCAGGGTCGTGCGGGGTGTTGGGCAGCATGTAACCCAGGAGAAGAGGCAGCAGTGTGACCGTCAGGCAGTGATTGTGCTTGGTTGCAGGTAGTGTAGTGCTTAGCTAAGGTGTGACTTGCTAATAAGGGTTTGTCTGAAGTAAAAATTGTCAGGTGGAAGGGGGGGCAGACTCTTGCCCCTATTGTGGCTTAATAGTGGGACCTGGGAGCCTGAAATGCAGCCCTGCATGCTGCCCCTGCCCTTCCCTATCCGTTTCTGTGTTTTTTCCATGACTTTCGGATGTTTTCCAGAGTTTCACAAGTGAAGACCTATGCGGAGCATCGGTCATATACAAAAATGCTCGAGTCTCCCATTGACTTCAATGGGGTTCGTTACTCAAAAGGAGCTCTCGAGCATCGCGAAAAGTTCGACTCGAGCAACAAGCACCCCAGCATTTTGGTGCTCGCTCATCTCTAATTATAGCCCTTAGGGACAATGAAATTTTAAGATATGATACGATGTGGAAACCATGGACCACTCTATTCTCTTGCTAATATGGAGATTTTGGTGGACCTCACAGTTAATGTTTAACAATTCTCTGTTCTCAACCTTTCTGACTCACCCTACTAAATATCCTCTCACCAACATTTTTTGCACACAATAGTTTTGCAAGTTATAGGTTTATTATTTTAATAGAATGACTGCTGTGGCCAATTTAATTCATCCCCTTGGGTAATTGGGGGAGGAAGGGATTGGGATCTCAACCATTAATCGAGAAGCAAAATTAGTTAACAGACTAGAATCAACAGTAACAGATCATTAAGATCATGACCGTATTTGTGCATATTTTTGCAAGTGTAAAATAAACGAGCGCAATACATAGAGAACAGAACCCAAGGATTGCAATGGGTTTGTTCTCCTGAGCATGATTTGAATGCAAATTTTGTGAACATGGAAAAAAGTAGGACCTACTCTATCTTTCTGCTTTTTGCGCAGCAAAGGCCCAATAGAAGTCTGTGGGGTTTATGCCAATTTCCAAAGGGGTGCATGAAACACTGCGCAAAACCTCAAAAAAAAAAAAAAAGACTACATCTGGATCTCATTGGGGTAAACAGCCGTTTAATCCACAGAAGTGGCATGTCACATATGTGAACTGGACCTGTGTTTGTGAAAAGGTACATTAATATGAACAGACATACACGCAAATCAACCTTATCAACCTCGTTCATGTACAAATACGTTGCTCTCAGGTGAGGTGAGCGGTTTTGTGCATATGCCCGTGTGAAGTGGTCATGTAAAAGGTGGACATGCTGTGTGTTCGGGACAAACCTTGGGTCACCCCCTATTTGTTCTATGTGGAAAATCAAAGTCTTCTATTTCTTAACTTTCTTGGTTTGCAGATAGAAATAATCCCTAAATGATAAGAATAATCCCATATCCTCAGGGTAATCATGCCATTATCTAGTAATTAATCTCCAGAGTCTGAGGTCTTCATATACTGTTCTATAAAATGATATAAAAGAACATGAGGAGGTGCCAGGTCTCTTATTTGAGGCCATTGTGCCTCACCATCTGCCGCTCCGTATATTATTCCTTATGCTTTTTTATTTAGCTATGTTTAACTATCAGAATAGAAATTGCTCATATCAAGGAAGATTTACATGAGATTTATATCTCTGACTGATCTGTGGCTACACAGCAAGGTGCGATGTCTTGTGTAATCTGACACCTGTCTATGATCACCAGCAGGGACTTTATCAATAATTTGTCCTACAGTCGCTCTTCTATGAGATCAGACCAGACCAGCAGCCTTCACCCCACACACATCAATGAGCCTTTAGCGCCCATAACCACGTCATCGGTCACTACCTGTCTTCGGACCACTTTTGGTAGGTACTAACCACCACATACCAGGAACACCCCACAAGACTAATCATTCTGAAGATGCTCTGACCAGTTGTCTACACATCAAAATCTGTCCCATGTCACAGTCACTCAGACTCTTACACCTCTCCATCTTTCCTGATTCCAACATCAACTTCAAGAACTGAATGGTTACTTCCTTCCCCATTTACCTCCTGACAGGTGCCACTGTCACAAATCAGTGTTATTCACTTCGCCCACCAGTGGTTTTAATTTTATAGGTGATCAGTATATAACGAATGTAAGAAAATGTTCTTGACACATGCAATATAAATGTCTTTTACTAGAGGCAAGGACAAAGGCACTGTACTACACTGAGCGCACAACATGGTTGTCTTGTCCAGAAAGTGGTCTGGACCTGCTCCAATATTTCAGGCACATCTCTAGTTAAAAGGTTTTTCACAGGCATGGCAGTCCCAAGCAAGACCACAGCTGATAAGCTGATAAAGATGACAGGGAGACAGATTACTACCCAACAAGATTTCAGGATCAACAGCAGTAGTGGGTCTCACTGCCCAAATCCACTGCACTTTCACAGACCTGGCCGGTTGATGCTGCAGCTCACTGTGAGTGCTTTACTATCGCTCACAGTCATGCCTGATACATGCTGTTCTCTACTGATAATCTTACAAAGCAAACTTATAAATAGTCTCTGTTTATCTCAAGTACCCCTTTACAGCTGCCAATAGTTTAGACTTTTATGTGACGTTTTAAAGGGACTGTCTGCTTTGGAATCCCTACTTGTTAGAAGGGTCCCTTAAGAAAAGATTGAGAACAATGTTTCCCTGTGTTGGGATCCTCAATCATCAGATATAATTTTTGTAGGCAAACATGACAGTATGTATACAATTTTCCTGCAGCGCCACCACAGTGAAAGGAAGCATTACATAGCGTTCATTCATATCAATGTGTTCTCTGTGTACTGTAAGATAGGACAGGACCTCCAGAGTGAGAGGAGGATGCTGAACAAAGGACCCCCATCTATCAACACAGAACTCACTAGCAGAGTCCATAAGAATGAGTTTTGTAGACTTGACAATCCCTTTAATGTTGTGCTTTAATAATACTTATTTTCCTTTTTTCTCTTGCTTATGGTCTTCCCCTGCTTTTACTCTCTCTTCCTTTTTCCTCATTCTCTCTCTCCCCCTCCATCCTCCTGTTCCTTATTTAATTTCTCTCCTTTCTTATTCTTTCATTCATTCTTCCTCCACTTACCGATGCCCCATCTATTTCTCTTCTTTATTTTCTTCCTTTATCATCTTCATGTTTTTTAAATTTTTTATTTTCTTTATCTTTATCTAACTTCTTCTATTTTATTTTCTTCTTTTTCCTGACTTTACTCCTTTATCTCCTCCTCCCCCATGCTGGTCTTCCTTATCCATTTCTCTCCTTTTCCCATTTCATTTTCTTCTTTTTTCTCTTTTGTTCCCTCTCTTTCTTCTTTATCCCTTTGCCCTCCATTTCCCTCTCCCTATCAATCTTTTAGCTTTCTTTTCTGCCTTCCTTTGCCCTATCCCTTGTCTTTCCTACTTTTTTGCTTAACAACACTCAACATCTTCCTCTCCTTCCTTATTGTTCCTCTTTTTTTCTCTTGCTTCTTTGGTTTTCCATTTCCTTACATTTTTCCTTATCCTGTTACACTTTCTCTACATCTCTTTCTTCTTCTTCCTTATCCACTTTCTCACAATTTTCATCTTCTGTCCCTTTCCTATTCTCTCTCACTTCTTTCTACTTGGCCTTTTGTCCTTCATCTTTGTTCCTCTTTCCTATCGTCTTTCTCTCTTTATCCCTTTTCCACCATATTTTTTCTCCTTACTTCCATCCTTCCTTTTCCTTCTTTGCCTCCTTCTTTATATTCTTCAATAATAATTTAGAGGGATAATACACTCTGTATCATCATCTTGAATACACACAGAGGGCATGAATAACCTGACAACCCCAACAGAATTCATATTAGTGGGATTTACAAACAATCCAACCATCAACTTTGTCTTATTCCTCATTTTCCTTGTCATCTACTCCATTACCGTTATTGGGAACCTCCTGATAATATGTATTATCCTGGTCAACCATTGCCTGCACATCCCCATGTACTTCTTTCTTTGCATCTTAGCATTTCTGGATCTATGTAATTCTTCATCCGTTGTCCCCAAGTTCCTTTTAGATCTCCTTTCTGTGTATACAGTCATCTCAGCAGGTCTATGTGGCATGCAACTCTATGTTATTCTCTTCTTGGGAGGAGTAGAATGCCAACTCCTTGCTCTTATGGCTTATGACCGATATGTCGCCATCTGTAGGCCACTCCACTATCCGGTTGTGATGAGATGGAGCGTTTGCTACAATTTAACAGCCTTTGTATGGATATTTAGTTTCATGATTTGTATTATTCCATCATTGTTTACTCCTATGACGCTTTGCTATCCCAACCGTATAAACCATTTTATGTGTGAAGTCCTCGCAATTCTGAAGCTTGCCTGTGGAGATATCCACTTGAGTGCAATGCTCATATTTTCCATTAGTTTTGTATCTCTTCTTATGCCCTTTGTGTTGATTATTTTGTCGTATATTTTCATTATAGTGTCTGTGTTGAAGATTAAGTCTGCTGGAAGGTCAAAAGCCTTTTCTACGTGCACCTCCCATATTACAGTGGTGGCCGTGTTCTTTGGGACTGGGATGTCCATGTACTTTGGGCCCTCATCAGAATACTCATCCAATCGGGAGAAATATTTATCTGTATTTTATCTTATCATCTCTCCAATGCTAAACCCTTTAATATACAGTCTAAATAACAGAGATGTCAGACAGTCAATTCAGAAATTATTCACAAAGTTAATTAGGTCCACAAGCATATAGAAGGGATGTGCTGTTAGGGGTAATATGGTGGGAACATTACTAAAGATGGAATTAGCAAGCTGATATTTCTGCAACTTAGAGTTTCTCTATTAAAGATATTTAACCCCTACCAAGGGGATAGGGAATTAAATATCTGATGACTTCAGGTCCAGCTGCAGAGACTTCCAGCAATCCAGAGACCAGGGCACCCAAATGGTCCGTGTGAATGGAGCAGTGGTTTGCATGCTTAACCGGTGCTCTATTCACTTCTACAAAACTGGTGGAGATTGCATCTCCTTTTGTCTCATGGAAATGAATGGAGCAATGGTTATGCATGCAAACCACTGCTTCATTCACATGGAACATTTTTGGTGCGTTGATCTTGGTATTGCTGGGGGGGTCTGACATTTACCAAAGAATACATGTCTTTAATGAGAAAACACTTGTAACTCATCAGCAGTATTAACCGAAGCTAGAGACTTTATGTGGTATACGGGAACTGGACTTCAATACCACAGAAATGTGTTCCTGTAAATGGGATGTTATAATGTTTAATGATGTTTAGCCCATTTTAGACATGCATTGTGTTCTGGAGCCGAGCCTACTCGATGCACAGTGGATGTTGGCCATATTTTACAACTGACACCTGTCTACTACAGCCACAATTGGAAAAAACTTCAATTGAGGTCATTAAGCCTTTAACTGTTCCAATCAAGATTTTGAAGTTCTAAATGAGTCCACGTGATGAGATCGCAGGGTATTTTCTAGGTGCCATGGTGGTCTGAGGCCTTCTAAAGGGCTACCTTGAATAAAGACTATGTAATTTGGTATTTCCTTAATCATACACTGGGAACACCAGAAAAATACCCCTTAAAAAAAAGGGCGCAATTGCATTTTTTTCCATTTTGCCCCATTTAGTGATTTTTACACCATTGAAAAATACTACTTGTTTTGCAAAAAAAAAAAAAAAAGCAATCCGTCATGTAGCTATGTTGGTGGAAAAAAAAGTTTGGATTTTTTTAAAAACTGGGGAGGAATAAATGAAAATGAAGAACTTAAAGGACTGTAGTGAAAAGACGTTCAAGGGGTTATTACTGTATGTTTTTCTCACTGTATTTTATTTCACTTTTGGTGGCTGCTCCTGACCCATATACTGTAGCGCAGCTACGACTCTTACACACGTGCATTTTTTTAATACTGCGATGTTGTTGCGTTTTTTAACGTGATTGTTAATGGCACTTTCTAATGTTAAAAACGCATTGCGATTTTTGTGCAATGAGCTTTTAACATTAGAAAGTCCCATTGATAATCGCGTTTAAAAATCGCTGCAATATCGCAGCGTTAAAAAAACGCAAGTGAGTAGGAACCCTAAGATTTAATCAGATTTGCTTAGTTTCTAGTGATGTTCTCATAGCCAATCAGATGTAGGCTACTGGATACAGCTTACTTTATATAAAGCCAATCATACATCTGAAAAAGTTCAGTAACCAATAAGTATCTAGTTAGAGAAACAGTGGGTTTACTATCTTTCTGTTATTAATCAAAGCCTTAGGAAGCCAACTCCTGCGTAGATGACCACACGGCCCAGACAAAGCTAGTTCCTGCAGCCTGCCAGATCTGTTTCATGATTTCAGGCCAAGACCAGGAAATACAGTAGCACCACTGATGCAGAGGCTACCTAAAAAAAAGGCTAGAGACTCCAGAGCTATGAGGATACCTCATAAGGCAGTACGGAGATTGAGGATCGATCTGAAGAAGAAATCACTCGCCACCATTACTGTCTGCGTAAAACTGCTTGTTCAAGAACTGTACCTCCTTTATAAATGTCTGTAACCCTCAAGCTTATTGCACAAGTAAATGTGAGTTAACGTTTTTCTCCTGACTATCTGGACCATTATTTGAAGTTGGCACTGCATCATAAACACCTACACCACAGAGCAGAGACCAACCCAGTGAATCTTACCATCACCCTATCTATATATTCTTGTGTTGCTGACTGGCTTGGGGAGTGGCATGCTGCAGACAGACTCCATGACAAATGGTTTGCAAGAACAGCCCCTTGCTCAGTCATCCCCATTCCTGGTCACCGCATAGAAAAAATGGACTCACAAACAGAGTTCCAGTCTCTGCTACCTTACATAGCTGTCAGTTTGTGCAGTACCACAGCTGATTAGGTGCTAGGAGTATTTTGGAACTTGATAAAGCCTAATTTTTTTAACATATAATTGTGCAGTAAAACATTAACTAATGCCTCTTCTTTATCCAAGATGTGCCATTTCGCTATTAGTAATCCACGCCAAGTGATCTGCTCTGTCCCGTTCTGCAAAGTTCAATTGACATACTTAACACTTTCCAGTGGCCATGATCTTCCAGTTCTATCTATCCCTTCTCTGCAGCATGAATATTAATTAGCCAGGTGGGTGAACAGGACCAAAGGATTACTTGTGTGTAGTTAACCTCTTTGTTGGATTGTGTAAAGCTTGTTGACCACTAGGCACCTCTATGATGCAATCAAAGAGATTCAACCCAGTTACCTGGGAGGGAGCGCTTTATTGGAAAGCGAGAAGCTGGATGGCATTGAAGAATTGCCCACCACCTGGACTGCTCCAAGCAGACCATTAGGGGGTGTTGGAACAAGTGGATATGTGAGGACCTGCACACAAGACAACCAGGGTCAGGACACTCTAGACAGATCACCAGTAGAGAGGATTGTCCGAATAGCACAAACCAGCACACATAACAATCGGTCACCCCTAGCAATAGTATGAGGGACACTGACAGCTTGGCAATATGTTCAGCACATGCTGCAGGAAAATGTGTTGCCCTCATAGCGGCTCTTCCAAGAGGCATTTCCCAGCAGGATAATGCTGAGCTGTATACAGCAAGGGTATCATAGGAATGCCTTCATAACTGAAAAAATAGCCATATGATACTTTGTTGTTTGCAAGATGAGCTGTACTTTTTATTGGTATCACTTTGGGATAAATATAATCTATTGTTTAACTTGTATTAACTTTGTTGTGGGGTGGATGGAAAGAAATCAAAAAGTGTTGCCATTTTTTATGGTGTTCACTATAAAGCATGAATTACATGTTACCTCAATTCTGTGTTTTTTCCAAGTATTACTATTTTTTCCACAACAATTTTTGTTGTCAAAAGATACTTTTCATGTTAAACACCTCAATTATTCTACTACATTCCAATTCCATTGCATGTCTAAATCAAGAGGAGTCTTCATCAAAAAAAAATAAATTCTGTAGCATTTCTGCCCATTCAGGAAAATATAGTCCCACAAGGTAGATATGTCAAAATAGTTTGTTTTAATAAATAATTTAGATATACACTTTGGTGTCCATCAATGCCCTAAACAAAAAAACATAGACGTTTTACCCAAAAAGTCCTACGCATACTCTTTAGATGCAAACAATTCCATTGAAGGAGAACTCACAACCTCTCGTGGTAACCTGTTCTACTCATTGATCCCCCTCACTGTCTAATATCTAGTTTTTGTCTCCTCCCTTTCAGTTTCATCCCATTGCTTCTAGTCTTTCCCTGTGCAGATGAGAATAGAGCTGATCCCTCTGCAGTGTGACAACCATTCAGATATTTGTAAACTGCTATTAAGTCTCCTCTCAGCCTTCTCTTCTGCAAGCTAAACATTCCCAGATCCTTTAACCGTTCTTCAAAGAAAAGGATTTGCAGACCGCTCATCTTGGTAACTCTTCTCTGAACTTGCTCCAGTTTGTCTATGTCTTTTTTTAAAGTGGGGTGCCCAGAACTGGACACAGTATTCCAGATGAGGTCTGACTAAGGAAAAGTAGAGAGGGATAATGACCTCACGTGATCTAGACTCTATACTTCTCTTAATACATCCCAGAATTGTGTTTGCCTTTTTGGCTGCTGCATCACATTGTTGACTCATGTTCAGTCTATGATCTATTAGTATACCCAAGTCTTTTTCACACGTGCTGCTGCTTATCTCAATTCCTCCCATTCTGTATGTGCTTTCTTCATTTTTCTTGCCCAGATGTAGGACTTTGCATTTCTCCATGCTAAATACCATTATGTTAGTCGCTGCCCACTGTGCAAGCTTTTCTAAATCTTTTTGAATAGTCTCTCCCTTCCTTAGTGTTAGCTATCCCTCCTAACTTTGTGTCATCAGCAAATATGATCAGTTTCCCATCAATTCCCTCCTCCAGATCATTTATAAAAATGTTGAACACTGGGCCTAGGACAGAGCCTTGTGGTTCCCCACTTGATACATTCTTCCACTGGGATGTGCAACCATTTATTAACCACTCTTTGAGTATGATCACTCAGCCAGTTGTGAATCCACCTCACAGTTACCTTGTCGATCCCATATTTGGTCATTTTTTCAATAAGTATAGTATGAAATACTTTGTCAAATGCTTTACTAAGGTCAAGAAAAACTATATCTACCGCATTTCCCTGATCAACCCAGTCAGTGATACTATCATAGAAGGAAATTAGATTAGTCTGGCATGACTTGTTTGTTACAAACCTGTGCTGGCTCTGGTCAACTACTCCATTTTTATCCAAGTACTTGCATACATGTGTTCTGTAATGTCTGTGTGCCGACAGCGGAAGTGACGTCAGACGCCAGGAGTAGCGACTGAGACGGAGGCACGAGCGAGCGGGGAGCTGAAGGGGACAGCGGAGCAGCTCAGCAGCCGAAGCAGGTGCGGGGGCAGCGGCAACTGAAGCAGGCACGGGGGCAGGAGTGACCAGTGGGACCGGAGCGCAACAGCGCAGCAGCCGGCGCCAAGAGGCCACCAGGAGTTCAGCGGAGCAGCTGAGACAGGAGGGCAGAGTGAGCGACCGCCGGGACAGCGGGTGACGTCACCAGGAGGAGCGGAGGAGCTGAGTATCTACCTCTGTGTGTGTTTGTGAGCTGTGTGTCTTCTGTGTATCTGGTTAGTTGTGTCTTCTGTGTGTGTGTGTGTCTGGGGGTCTAAGTGTTTGTGAGGGGGAAAAAATAAAAAAAAAAAAATAAAAAAAAAAAAAAAAAATTTTTGACTGTTTGCGCATAAGTGTCAGCGGGTAAGAGGTTGTGCGAGAGAGGCAGCGGGTGAGGGGTTGCGGCAGCGGGTGAGGGGTTGCGGCAGTGGGTCAGCGGTTGCGGCAGCGGGTCAGCGGTTGCGGCAGCGGGCCAGCGGTTGCGGGAGCGGGTCAGAGGTTGCGGTAGCGGGTCAGGGGTTGCGGCAGCGGGGCAGCGGTTGCGGCAGCGGGTCAGCGGTTGCGGCAGCGGGTCAGCGGTTGCGGCAGCGGGTCAGCGGTTGCGGCAGCGGGTCAGCGGTTGCGGCAGCGGGTCAGCGGTTGCGGCAGCGGGTCAGCGGTTGCGGCAGCGGGTCAGCGGGTGCGGCAGCGGGACAGCGGTTGCGGCAGCGGGACAGCGGTTGCGGCAGCGGGTCAGCGGTTGCGGCAGCGGGTCAGCGGTTGCGGCAGCGGGTCAGCGGTTGCGGCAGCGGGTCAGCGGTTGCGGCAGCGGGTCAGCGGTTGCGGCAGCGGGACAGCGGTTGCGGCAGCGGGACAGCGGTTGCGGCAGCGGGACAGCGGTTGCGGCAGCGTGTGAGCGGAGTGTGAGCAAGGCTATCTTCACTACTTCCACAAGTAAATTGTAGATCCCCATTAGGATGAGCTCCATGCCTGGCAATGTCATCCAGTGTGCTACTTGTGCAATGTATGCGGTCCTTGATCAGCCGATCGAGGGTGCATACTGTTGCACAAGATGCATGCACGTTGCAAATTTAGAAGCCCAAATTCTGGATCTAAATGGGCAACTGGCAACACTGAGAGCCATTGACATCATGGAAAGGAGTTTGGTGCTCACTGAGCAGACACTCGCTGGGGTAGAGGCGGGGGCGGATGGTAGTACGGAAGTGCAGGGGGAGCAGGCAGTCAGCTGGGTGACAGAAAGAAGGAGGGGTAGAGGGAAGAGAACCAGGGAGGCTAGTCCTGAACTGGCACAACCCAACAAGTCTGCACGATTGGCAGATGAGGGGGATGCCATTACAGAGCCAGCACCGCTGCAGCACGACACGCCCTCTGAACGCCAGG
Organism: Eleutherodactylus coqui; assembly: GCA_035609135.1. Classification (NCBI taxonomy): domain Eukaryota; kingdom Metazoa; phylum Chordata; class Amphibia; order Anura; family Eleutherodactylidae; genus Eleutherodactylus; species Eleutherodactylus coqui. The sequence continues at coordinate 21,979,408 of CM069405.1, read as the reverse complement.
GGGATGACTGCTCCAGTGAGACGGGGACAGGGAGCGCAGGGCAGGCTAGACAGGTTCTAGTGGTGGGGGACTCAATTATTAGGGGGACAGAGAGGGCAATCTGCCATAAAGACCGGGATCGTCGAACGGTGTGTTGTCTTCCTGGCGCTCGAGTTCGACACATCGCGGATCGGATTGACAGGTTACTGGGAGGGGCTGGTGAGGATCCAGCGGTCATGGTGCACGTTGGCACCAATGAACAAATTAGAGGTCAATGGAGGGCCCTCAAAAATGATTTCAGGGACTTAGGGTCCAAGCTCAGGGCGCGGACCTCCAGGGTAGTTTTCTCGGAAATACTACCTGTACCTAAAGCCACACTAGAAAGGCAGCAGGACCTTAGGGAGGTAAACAAGTGGCTCCGGAGTTGGTGCAAGAAGGAGGGATTTGGGTTCCTGGAGAACTGGGCTGACTTTGCGGTCGGCTACAGGCTCTACCGTAGGGACGGGCTGCATCTAAATGGGGAGGGTGCAGCTGTGCTGGGGGAAAAGATGGCTAGAAGGCTGGAGGAGTGTTTAAACTAGGGACTGGGGGGGAGGGTAAAATGAGAAATAGTGGGGTAGCCAGTGTAATTAGTGATCTGGGCTCAAGCAAAGGGAATGGGGGACGAGCAGGGGGTGGGGTTAGTACAGTTAGAACTGACAGATCAGCCATAAGTACGAATAGCAACAAAACAAATTTAAAAAACAAAAAAAATGAAATAAATTGTATGATCACGAATGCACGAAGTCTGATCGGTAAAGTGGGCGAGCTTGAAGCGAGAATGACTGATGAAAACTATGATATGGTCGGAATTACTGAAACATGGCTTGATGATAAGTGCGATTGGGCGGTGAATTTGCAGGGGTACAATCTCTTCAGAAGAGACCGAAGGAACCAGAAAGGGGGAGGGGTATGTCTGTACGTCAAATCGAACTTGAAGCCGAGGCTACGGGAGGATATAGGGGTAGGAGACGAACAGGTGGAATCTCTGTGGGTTGAAATACAGGGGGGAAAAAACAACAAAATCCTGATAGGGGTCTTTTATCGACCACCAAAAGCAACAGCAGAAATTGAAGACTTACTACTAAGGCAGATAGAAGAGGTGTCAAAGCGAAACGAAGTAATTATCATGGGGGACTTTAATTACCCAGATATAACATGGGAGAACGAAACCTGCAAATCTCACAGGGGTGATAAGTTCTTGAGAGTAATTAAAGACAATTACCTGAACCAACTTGTGCAGGAACCAACAAGAGGGAAAGCCATTCTGGACCTAGTGCTAACTAACAAACCGGAACGTATAAAGGGGGTGCAGGTTGAGGGGCACTTGGGGAACAGCGACCACAATATAATCAACTTCCAGCTGTCAATCAATAGGATGCCTTATCAAGGAGTAACAAAGAAACTAAACTTTAGTAAAGCAAAATTTGATGAGCTTAGAACTACTATCGGTAACATTAATTGGGACAACATCCTCAAAAATATCAGTACGGAGGAAAAATGGGAAGAGTTCAAAAGGATCCTAATCGCCTCATGTGAGCAGTTCATTCCCTTCAGAAATAAAAGTAACTCAGCTAAAAAGAAACCAATGTGGCTCGACAAGACGGTACGAGGGGCAATAAACGAAAAGAAGAAAGCGTTCAAACTACTAAAGCAACAAGGCAGCGAAGAAGCGCTAAAATCATACAGGGAAAAAAACAAAATATGCAAAGATACGATTAAAACTGCCAAAGAGGAAGCGGAAAGACGGATCGCAAAAGAGAGCAGAAACAACCCGAAGCTATTTTTCAACTACATAAACAGCAAAAGGATTTGCAGGGAGAGCACTGGCCCTTTAAAAAACAATGCAGGAGAAATCATTGATGATGACGAAGGGAAAGCAAATCTAATAAACAGTTTCTTCTCAAGTGTGTTCACCAAAGAAAAGGAAATGCCACACGAGATGCAGGGGAATAAAACGAACCCCTCACAAAATATCTCATACCTAACGCAGGAGGAGGTGCGGAAGCGTCTAAAGAAAACTAAAATTGATAAATCACCGGGCCCTGATGGATTACACCCAAGGATACTAAAGGAACTAAGTGACGAGATAGCTAGGCCGCTATACCTTATATTTCTAGACACTATCAAGACTGGAGTAGTACCATTGGACTGGCGCATTGCCAACGTGGTACCAATCTACAAAAAAGGGAGCAAAAGTGAGCCTGGTAACTACAGGCCAGTAAGTCTCACTTCAGTAACGGGAAAAATTTTCGAGGGGATTCTGAGAGACGCCATCGATGAGTACCTCAAGGAGATTAAGGGAATAACTCCTCACCAGCATGGATTCATGAAGGGTCGCTCATGTCAGACAAATCTGATCAGTTTCTACGATGAAGTAAGCTCTAAGCTGGACCAGGGAGAATCTATTGATCTTGTATATCTGGACTTCTCTAAAGCCTTTGACACCGTGCCACATAATAGGCTAATATACAAAATGAGGCAGCTCGGACTGGGCGAAAACGTGTGTAAGTGGGTAAAAAATTGGCTCAACGATAGAAAGCAGAGGGTGGTAATAAATGGTTCGTACTCTGATTGGACCACAGCCGCTAGCGGGGTGCCACAGGGTTCAGTATTAGGCCCCACTCTGTTCAACATATTTATTAATGACTTGATAGAGGGGCTGCACAGCAAAATATCAATATTTGCAGATGACACAAAATTATACAATGTAATTAATGCAACGGAGAACAATATGTGGCTACAAACGGACCTGGATAAGCTGGGGGCTTGGGCAGAAAAATGGCAAATGAAGTTCAATGCTGAAAAATGTAAGACTATGCACATGGGCAGGAGGAACGGATGTCACGAATATTCACTTAATGGGGTACCACTAGGGAAAAGTGATATGGAAAAGGATCTGGGGGTATTAGTGGATAATAGACTAAACTGGAGTAACCAATGCCAGTCAGCCGCTGCAAAGGCAAATAAAGTCTTGGGGTGCATCAAAAGAGGAATAGGGGCGAAGGACGAGAACATCATCCTCCCACTATATAAGGCACTTGTCAGACCTCACATGGAATACTGCGTACAATTCTGGACACCGGTGCTCAGGAAAGATGTCACAGTGCTTGAGGGGGTTCAAAGAAGAGCGACTAAACTAATACATGGAATGACGGGACTGGAATACCCAGAGAGGCTATCCAAATTGGGACTATTTACTCTAGAAAAAAGAAGGTTAAGAGGCGACCAAATAACCATGTATAAGTACATGAGGGGACAACACATGGATCTCTCCCGCGATCTGTTTACACCCAGGACCTCGACGGTAACAAGAGGACATCCGCTACGATTAGAGGAAAGTAGGTTTCATCACCAACATAGAAAGGGGTTCTTTACTGTAAGAGCAGTTAGACTGTGGAACTCTCTACCGGAGGAAGTGGTGATGGCAAAATCCATAAAGGAGTTTAAAAGGGGACTTGATGTCTTTCTGGAGAAGAAGGATATTACAGGATATAAATATTAGGTTAAGTGTCAATCCTGGAATATAGGCAGGTAGGAACTATTAGGGGTTGATCCAGGGAACAGTCTGATTGCCACTAGGGAGTCGGGAAGGAATTTTTTCCCCAAAAGGGCTAATTGACTTCTGGCCTTGGGGTTTTTTGCCTTCCTCTGGATCAACACAGTAGGATAGACAGGCTGGACTAGATGGACAATGTCTTCATTCGGCCTTACATACTATGTTACTATGTTACTATGTTGTTTAATAATTTGTTCAAAGATTTTCCTGGTATAGATAGATAACATCCCAATTTGAGTTAGAAAGTTGGTCGTACATAGTCTTCTTTCACTCAAGTTACTTATGGAAAATGAGTCACACCGCCACAATTATCGAAATAACTAAGATGATAACAGAACACTGCATATATGAAAAGATATATGCCTACAGGAATGACAGAGCCAAAGATTTTAAAGAGACCTGGGGGCTCTGGTTGGACCACTTCCAATTAGAAAATTTTACACCCAAGAAATAAAATACTTTTGATGGATTTCAACTTTTTTCTTGAGGAGCATACTGTGATTAATCCTGGTTGGAGTATTTGAAGAATGCATATAAATAAAAAAATGCTATAACGTCTGTAATAATAAAAGTCGGATCCTTTTGCCCTTCCCTCCCCCATCCTATTGCTTCCTCCCCTTATTTTCTATGTTTTAGTTTTAACATCTTTTATTGAAGCTAAACAAATTACATTTCTTTTATACACCAGTAACGACTAGATAGATTTGTTATTGCCCCAAGGAATGTATCTTAGTTTGGTATAGAAATGTGTATTTTTGCAACAAAGTTTGTTGGTAATCAATGAAAATTATTGAACACTAAAACTTGCCTGGCAAACAGGGATCTTAATGAAGGGCTCAGCCACACGGGCGCATCGGCACCCGTGTTACTGCAGCCAGCAGACGGACATACCTGAAGACGGCCGTCTCTCTGCAGCGCCGGGAGGAAGAACATGTGACCGGCTCCATTGCCGGTGATGTGTTCTATGATCAGCGCTGGAGAGAGATGGCCGTCTTCACGTACGGCAGTCTTCTAACTGTCAGTCACACGGGCGCATTGGTGCCGGTGTACGGGTGCCGATGCGCCCGTGTAACTGAGCCCTGACTGTGAGGACTGGGTGAGGATCATCTGATTAATTGACAAGCACGTGCAGCTCCAACTGTTTAGTTGTCCACCAACCAGAGACAGTTGCCACCATTGTTAGACCCCTGTGTTGGTCAGAACCAAATCCAGGCAATTAGATAAAGGGTATTTGATCTCATGTTGCCCATTACATGTACGGCATTTGACACCCAGCTACTATCACCTCTATTTGCAGTGGTGTCTTGAATAGAGATGAGCGAGCACCAAAATGCTCGGGTGCTCATTGCATCAGTCGAACTTTCTGTAATACTCGAGAGCTCGTTTTAAGTAACGAACCCCATTGAAGTCAATGGGTGACTCGAGCATTTTTTGTATGGGACAGATGCTCCGCATAGCTGATGACTTGTCAAACACCAGAAAACATCTGAAAGTCATGGAAACACCACAGAAACGGATAGGGAAGGGCAGAGGAAGCATGCATAGCTGCATATGAGGCTCCCAGGTCCCACTATTAAGCCAAAATGGGGGCAAGAGTCTGGCGTCACCCCCCTAACAATTTTTACTTCAGACAAACCCTCATTAGCAAGGCACACCTTAGCTAAGCACCACACTACCTGCAAACTAGGACAATCACTGCCTGTGGGTGACACCGTTGCCTCTTCTCCTGGGTTACATGCTGGCATTGCTGTCCAACCCCCCCGCACGATCCTGTGTCCACAACGCACCCAAAAGTTTCCCTGCGCAGTGTTCAGCTGCCCTCATGCCACATGCTCGCTTCATAGCCACACCACCCTCATGTCTATTTATAAGTGCGTACTGGATAAGGAGGCACATACTGCAGAGGGTTGGCAGGGCCAGGCAGTGACCCTCTTTGAAAGTGTGGGCGATAGTCCACAATGCTGTTGAGAATTGATGATAAATTGACGTACGATCATCATTCCAATCCTGTGCCACCTCCATCACAAAATTGTCAGGAGCCGCAAACGTGGGCATACAGGGGACTCAGGTGCCAGCACTTCTACACATCTGTACAATGCAGCAATACTCTGTGTGGGAAGCACGTGAGCGGGCTCAGGGTCAGGCTCGGTCCCAGCCTCCACCTTGTGTGACCCAAGGTGCCGCGAGTTACATAGCAATCCATGTGTCCCCACACAATTAATTCTATGTAGGTGTTAGATAGCTCAACACCGCAATGGAAAGTCTTTGAGTTCCTTGGGCTTGCCTATGCTGTCACTGCACAAAGATGGTATTACACAAGAAGAAATCAGAGCGTCCAAACATGGCAGAGTTTCACCACGCCAAGGACCTCAGCCTCGGCCCACATTTCTACCCTAGTCAGTCAGTGTATTTGTGCCAGACAAGTAAAGCAACGCAATGGGAAGTCTTTATGCACTCACAGCATAGGCAAGCCCAAGGAACCCAAGCATGGTATTACACATGAGGAAATCAGAGTGCCCAAACATGGCAGAGTTTCACCCTGCTAAGGGCCTCGGCCTACATTTTTGCCCTAGTCAGTCAGTGTATTTGTGCCAGACAGGTAAAACACCACTATGGGAAGTCTTTGCGCACCCACAGCATAGGTGAGCCAAAGGAACCCAATGAAAGTATTAAACATGAAACAATTACAGTGCCCAAACATGTTAGACTTTCACTCCGCCGAGCACCTCGGCCTCTGCACACACCCTCATGGGCATAAAGCGGACTCCGATGCTAGTACAGCTGTGAACGCCTCATTTAATTAGTTGTGGTTGCGTTCATCCAAAGACTGGATGAAGCAGAAAGAAGTTCCACGGGCCAAACCTGGCACAGTTGCATTTCCCCCAGGACTTCAGGCTCTGCCCCCACCCTCAGCAATCGTGGGCATAAAGCGGACTCCGATGCTAGTACAGCTGTGAACGTCTCATTAATGCAGTAACACTCCTTTTGTTTGGCCCAAACCAGTGTCTCAGATAACTGTGGTAACACGAGAGACAATACATGTTGCCCAATGCTGATCCCCTGACTCCAAGCAGAAGGAGGCGGTGGCATAACAAGGCCAAAAAACCATGACCGAGGTAGGACCCGCAATAGTCTGTGTGGGAAGCACGTGAGCGGGCCCAGGGTCAGGCTCGGTCCCAGCCTTCACCTTGTGTGACCCAAGGTGCCCTGAGTTACATAGCAATGGGAAATCCATGTGTCCCCTCACAATTCATTCTGTGTAGGTGTCAGATAGCTCAACACCGCAAGGGAAGTCTTTGAGTTCCTTGGGCTCGCCTATGCTGTCAATGCACAAACATGGTATTTCACAGGAAGAAATCAGAGTGCCCAAACATGGGAGAGATTCACCCCGCCAAGGACCTAGGCCTCGGCCCACATTTCTGCCCTGGTCAGTCAGTGTATTTGTGCCAGATAGGTAAAACACTGCTATGGGAAGTTTTGTGCACCCACAGTATAGGCAGACCTCAGTTACATTTCTGTAGCAGAAGTATAGGTAGACCCCTGTAACATTTCTGTAGTAGAAGTGTAGGCTGACCCCTGTAACATTTCTGTAGCAAGAGTATAGGCGAACCTCTGAAACATTGGTGTTCCATGAGTGTAGGAAGAGGCCGGAAAAATTAGTCAGATAACAGTATAGGCGAGGGCCAGAAAAATTAGTGTACCAAGAGTACAAATGTATCCCTGAAAAATTGCTCAACCGCGAGGGCAGGTGAAACCCATAAACATATATTAAAGATACAGCTCGCTGTTGCTTAATTTGTAACAGAGCCTGGAGGCAGCCCTGTGAAAAAAAATGGTTTCTGTTAAAGAATCAATACAATACTTTTGAAACTTTAAAAAATTGTAAAAAAATTGTAAGCAGAGCCTTTTGGGCCGCAGACAAATTGTCAGTTCAGCGTGATGACATGCTGTTTTAGGAGTAGGAGTAGGCTCTTACTTGGCCCTCGGAACTGCATCTTCTGCCACTAGCGCTGTCAGATGGGAACTTTAGCATCACTTTTTCCACCAGGGCCCTGTTACCGAAGGGACAAAGGGTTTCAACAAGGATTTGTGGAAAACCCTATGCACTTACCATGTGGCTGGCAGCTCGAGTTCCTAAGCGAGTGGGTTAATTACCCGCGTGATGGTAAAAGGACCTACAAAGCGCGGCGCAAGTTTTAAGGACGGAACCTTCAATCTTAGGTTCCTGGAGGACAGATACACCTTCTGACCCACCCTGTAAGGTTCAGAAACTGAGAGGCTTCTCCCACTGCGCAGCTGCATGCGAGACCCCACTACTTCTAGATTCTTTTGCACTTCCTTCCATACCCCCTGCAGCACATCAGTGGCGATATCAGCTGCAGGGCAGGCAGACGGGGTAGGAAGAGAAGTCAGGAAATGGGGATGATGGCCATAAACGCACAAAAACGGAGAAACCCCAGTGGAAGAACTGGTACGGTTGTTCAGTGCAAACTCAGCCAACGGCAGAAATTCAGCCCACCGATGAGCCTTCTCACTTGCAAACAGCCTTAAATATTGCACCAAATCCTGGTTTTTCCGCTCAGTTTGACCATTAGTCTGCGGGTGGAATGCTGAAGAGAATAAAAGCGAAGTCCCAAGATTTCTGCAGAAAGCCCGCCAAAACTGCGCCACGAACTGAAGCCCGCGATCGGACACAATGTTCTCAGGAACTCCATGTAGGCGAACAATTTCTTTAACGAAGACCTGGGCAAATTCAATCGCCGAAGAAAGTTTCTCTAACGCCACGAAATGGGCCATCTTAGAGAAACGGTCGACCACCACCAGAACGGTGGCGAACCCTTGTGACTCTGGCAAGTCGGTGACAAAATCTACCGAAAGGTGCGACCAGGGGCGCGATGGTACCGGCAACGGTCTCAGAGGGCCCTCAGGACGCCGCTGGCGACTCTTGCCACGAGCGCAAACAGAGCACCCCCTTACGAAGTCCCGTATCTGACGAGAGATACCAGGCCACCAGTAGAGCCTGGAGCAGAGATCCAGAGTTCCTTGCACTCCCGGATGACCCGCGAAAACTGACGAGTGGGACTCTTCAATAGTCGTGAGGCGCAATGATTCGGGCACAAACCATCTGCCCTCGGGAACCCCTGGTGAGCACTCTGAAGGCGGGGAATGAGACCAGAGTCCACAGCCACAACCACAACCCCAGGTTCCAGGATATTTTCGGGAGGCAGTGACTCACAGGCTGCCCCCTTAGGGATGGGCTTGTTTGGAATAAGGTCTATCCCACAATCCCACTCTCCGTGAGGAGGCAGGGTCTCTGACAGGCTTTTGGAGAACACATCCCGGAAGTCAGACACGTGTTCCGGAATGAGCGCGGTATCTACTTAGCAGAGAGGAAGGGGAGCAAGATGGCTATGGCAGGATGGTCCCCAATGAGTCAGTTCTCGGGTGGTCCAATTGAATTGGGGGTTGTGCAACGCCAACCACGGCATCCCTAGTACCATGTCTACCGACATTTTCTCCATCACCAGGAATGATAGTTCTTCCGAGTGAAGGCTCCCCACCGTGAACTGTAATACTAGGGTCCTCCATCGTACCAAGCCCGTAGCAAGAGGGGTAGCATCAATGCTAGTAAAACGAATTGGCGTCTTCAGCGCCACAAATTCAGCCATCAGGGGTCTAATGAAACGCATGCTTATCAGGTTAGCGGCAGCTCCGGAATCAATAAACGCCTGCCCGGGGCAGGAAAAGTTCCGGAATCTAACCTGACAAGCTACCAGAAGTTTAGGAAGTACCTGTAGTCCTAGGCAATCCTCCCTGCAATCGCCTAGGACTTGGAGTTTTTCTGCCGGTTCAGACTGTGAGCGCTGAAGCCTCAGGGGGCAGGTTATCACCCGATGTCCAGCTTTCCCGCAGTAGAGGCAGAGATGATGCAGTAAACGAATCCGGCGTCGCTCTTTGGGGTCCAGCGGGTCCACCTCCATTGGCTCAGGAACAGAGACTGGTACGGTAGAGGAGGGAACAGGACAAACGACCTCCCTGACTCTACGAGCCTGTCTATTTTGCTTCCTAGCCCTGAGCCTCCTAGCAGCCTTCACCGCTAGCTCCATAGCCTCCTTTAAGGACCTGGGAACGGGATGGGAAATTAACAGGTCTTTAACCGCGTCCAAGAGGCCCTGCAGAAAAACGTCTTTCAGAGCGCTATCGTTCCATGCCGTATCACCCGCAGAGCGTCTGAAGTTGGAGCAATAATCCTCCACACACAGCGACCCCTGATGCAACGCCAACAGCCGAGAAACCGCCAACCCTTCTCCGTCCGGTTCATAGAAGATACCCCCGAGTTCCTGAAAAAAGGAGTCCACCGACTGCAGGCAGGGGGAACCCTCGGGAATGGCAAATGCCCAGGTCTGGGCAGAGCCCCGCAGCAGGGACATTATAAGCCCGACCCTCTGGGCCTCCGACCCGGAAGAGCGGGGGCACATCCGAAAAAACAAGCGACAAGCTTGTTGGAAAACAAAAAATTGGTTCCTCTCCCCAGCAAACACCTCGGGAAGAGGGCACTTGGGTTCTGGACTGGTTGAGGCATCCGGCCCCTGCGACAACCCCCGCTGCTCCTGGGCCGCCATGCGAGCGGATAAATCCTGGATCACCGGCACCAGGTCTTGCAGCTGGTTCGCGAGGGAGCTGATGGCCTCCATGGAAAAAACAGCTTAAAGGGCCAGTTATTATGTTACGGCAATATGTCCCCCTGAGCGCCAGGTGGGGTGCCCTGAACTTCCCGCACCCCACTGTCCCTGCCTACTTGCCTCGACCCTGGCTAACCCCAGGCGGACAACTGGACGGCGGTCCCTATCCTGGCTAGGGACCTGGCGACTACACAAGATGGAACTACCTAACAGGGGGCCAAGTGCCGACAAAGGAGGCAGATGGAGTACCAACAGAAAATGCTGAGCAAAGACAAAGCTTGAGAAAGGAACTCACTAGTAACCTAGCGAGCTGACTGAGGAGAACCAACAGACAGGACAGACTAGCAGCAGACTGAACCAATAACTGGCAGTGAGCTCAGGTCACTGCCAGTGTTATAACTGCAAAACAACGCCCATGGGCGGAGAGTGGGAGGAGCCAACTCCCCCACTCACAATACAAGAGAGAGGAAGGGGTGCGGGCGGCGCCCTATGGGCGGACCCGCCCACGCCGCCGCAGACCGTCCGCCCCACGTCGCCGGGAGAGCCCTGATGTCTGAGCTCCGGGACGCCGGAGCCGAAGCCGGAGCGGCGCGCGCTGACTGCGAGACCCTGCGCCGTGCTGCATGGTAACAGGCCCTGTGGTATTGCATCACTCTTGTACCCCTTTCCTCTTCGGGAATGAGAGTGGAAAGGTTCTCCTTATACCATGGGTCGAGAAGGGTGTACGCCCAGTAATCTGTGTTGGCCAGAATGCGTCTAACGCGAGGGTCACTGGAAGGGCAGCCTAACAGGAAGTCAGCCATGTGTGCCAGGCTACCAGTACGCAACACATCGCTGTCCTCACTAGGAAGATGACTTTCAGGATCCTCCTTCTCCTCCTCCTCTATAGCCCAAACACGTTGAACAGATGAGAGGCAAGCAGCATGGGTACCCTCTGCAGTGTGCCCAGCTGTCTCTACCCCTCCTCCTCCTGCTCCTCGCCCTCCTCCTCCCCCTCCAAAACGCGCTGAGATATAGACATGAGGGTGGTCTGGCTATCAAGCGACATACTGTCATTCTCCGTCTCCTGTTCCAACTGCAAAGCCTCGGCTTTTATGCTTTGCAGCGAACTTCTCAGCAGGCAAAGCAGCGGGATGGTAACACTAATGATTGCCGCATCACCGCTCACCATCTGGGTAGACTCCTCAAAGTTTCCGAGGACCAGACAGATATCTGCCCATTCCTCAGTAAAGAATTAGGGAGGCTGGCTAGCACTACGCCGCCCATGTTGCAGCTGGTATTCCACTATTGCTCTACGCAGCTCGTACAGCCTGGCCAACATGTGCAGCCTAGAATTCCAGCGTGTGGGCACGTCGCACAGCGGTCTGTGCTCTGGCAGCTGAAATTGATGTTGCAGGGTCCTCAGGGTAGCAGCGTCCTCAGGGTGGACTTGCGGAAATGTGCGCAGACGCGGTGCACCTTGCTGAGCAGGTCAGACAAGTGGGGGTAGCTTTTCAGAAACCGCTGTAGCACCAGATTGAAGACGTGGGCCAGGCATGGCACGTGTGTGAGACTGCCGAGCTGTAGAGCCGCCACCAGGTTATGGCTATTGTCACACACGACCATGCCCAGTTGGAGGCTCAGCGGCGAAAGCCAGAGGTCAGTCTGCTCTATCAGACCATGCAACAGCTCGGGGGCCGTATGCCTCTTGTCACCTAAGCTGATTAGTTTCAGCAAGGCTTGCTGATGCTTGCCCACCTCTGTGCTACTGCGCCGCACGATACCAACTGCTGGCGACGTGCTCACACTTCTTAATTGAGAGGTAGAGGTGGCAGAGGAGGAGGAGGGGGGGGGGATTTGCATGAGGTGGCATAAAACGCCGCAGATACCAGCACCGAGGTAGGACCCACTTTTCTGGGTGTGGGTAGAACATGAGCGGTCCCAGACTCTGACTTGGTCCCATGCTGGTAGGGGTGGCTTCCCGGCTTATCTTGGCGTGACACAGGTTGCACACCACTGTTCGTCGGTCATCCGCGCTCTCATCCACACCTTTGAACACCTAGCCCTCTGCACGGAGGCTTGCCGCTACGGGGTGCTTTGGGAAACAGTTGGGGGATTCTTCACTCTGGCCCTGCCTCTACCCCTGGCCACTCCACTGCCTCTTCCAACCTGTCCTGCTGCTGCACTTGCCTCCCCCTCTGAAGCCCTGTCCTCAGTAGGCTTAGCAAACCATGTGAGGTCAGTCACCTCATCGTCCAGCTGCTCTTCTTCCGAATCCTCTGTGTGCTCTTCCCTCTGACTTACTGCCCTTACTACTACCTCACTGACAGAAAACTGTGTCTCATCATCATCCTCACCCATAAAAAGCTCTTGAGACAGTTGCCAGAAGTCCCCAGCCTCATCACCTGGACTCTGGGAACTTTCCAAAGGTTGGGCATCGGTCACGACAAACTCCTCAGGTGAGAGAGAAACCATTTTTTTCCCACTCATGGCAGGGACCTGAGAACAGTTCCTGGGAGTCTGCCTGCTCATCAGAATATGTCATTTTCATGGAATGAAGAGGTTGGGAGGAAGGAGGAGCAGCAGCCAGAGGATTCAGAGTTGCAGTCCCTAGGCCGGGAGTAGTGGACTGCGTCAAAGATTGGGTGGTCCTTACATTGCTGGACGCATTTTCTGCCATCCACGACAGGACCTGCTCACACTGCTCTGTTTGTAATAAAGGTCTACAACGCGGACCCATAAATTGTAACATGAAGCTGGAGACCCCAAAAACTTGCCTCTCTTCTAATCCTGCAGCAGCCGGCTGTGATTCACCATGACCATGAACTCGGCCTGTGCCCACACCCTCACTTGGACGTCCGCATCCACGTCCATGTCCTCGGCTCTTACCCCTACTCCTCATCATGGCGGATTAAGAATAGAGCAGGGCCCAAATAAATAACCCCACTGTACAGCACTGACAACTGTGGCTTAATTCACTGCACACTGAAACTTGTAGATAGCGGAGACTCTATGCTGGGACTTGAAAAAAGTAACCCGCTGTCTTGCGCTGATACCTAGGGGTAATTTACTGTTCGCAGAGACTTGTAGATTATAGAGGCTATGTGGAGTGGGAGAAGACTCTAAAGCCAGTGGATAGTGCTGGTAACTGCGGCTATCTCAACGCCACCAAGGAAAGGGTATTGTGAGACGCTCTGCACAGTGGCAGAGGTGAAATACTTTGCAGTGGCCCCGGTAATATTACAGTACTGTTTAGCCTGTTTAGTCGTTCGCAGCAGGCTAGAAAATATTTGAGTGCAGTTTTATGGTGAGAGCTGGTTGTACAGCGCTGCAGGCTGAAAAAGCTATTACTGAAAGGCTGGGAACAGGCCTAGATGCGTAATACAAAAATGGATGCACTACTACTCCCAGCAGGCCACAACTAAAATGCACACGGTGAGATGTAGCCCTAAGAAGGAGCTTTGGGGTTTTTGCACGGAGGATACGGACTGTATAGTGTATATTACTTTCCCTATAGAAGTGGCTGTGCCCCAACACTCTGTGTCTAATGCACTGCAGACACAGAACAGTATAAATGAAGTCGTTTGCAGTAGGCTAGGAAATATTTGAGGGCAGTTTCATGGTGAGAGCTGGTTGTACGGCACTCCAGGCTAAGAAAACTATTACTGAAAGGCTGGGAACAGGCCTAGATGCGTAATACAAAAATGGATGCACTACAACTCCCAGCCAGCCACAAGTATAATGCACACAGTCAGATGTAGCCCTAAGAAGGACCGTTGGGGTTCTTGAAGACAGGATCCTACATTAACACTTTCCCCATATAAGCAGCAGCTCCTTCCCTAAACTCTGCATAATACACTGCAGACTGAGAACACTTTAGCTGAAATGGCCTGCGCAGCCCAAGATGGAAAAAAAATGGTGCACTACTGCTCCCAGCCAGCCACAACAGTAATGCACACGGTCAGATGTAGCCCTAAGAAGGACCGTTTGGGTTCTTGAAGACAGGACCTATGCTAACACTTTCCCTATATCAGCAGCAGCACTTTCCCTAACCTCTGCCAGTGTGTGTCTGAGGCGAGCCGCGGGCGGGGCCAGTTTAAGTACTCGGCGGTCACTTGATCTCGCCAACCACTCACTGCTGGTGGGTGGGATAGGGCTGGCACGTCACAGGAGGAAGTGGTAATGCCTTCCCCGCATGTCTTTTGGCTAGAAAATGGCGCTAAACATGCGGGGAAGGAAATGCAATTGACTCGAGTACCGTGTGGTGTTCTACTCGAGTAACAAGCATCTCGAGTACCCTCGGACAAGTGTGCTCGCTCATCCCTAGTCTTGAACGATGAAACTGAACTCTACAGACCAGGATCAGGTTATCTTCAGCGATGAATGCAATTTTAGTTTGGGCACTGATGATGGCTGTGTTTGTGTCTGAAGACCTTGGGGTGAGTTCCTCAATCCTGTCTTTGCTGTGGAGTGACACACTACTCAGATGGTCTGAGGGGTCATCGCATATGACAGTCGATCACCACAGTAGTGATACGAGAGACAATGACAGCTCAGCGATATTTTCAGGGCATCCTGCAGCCACATGTGTTCCTCTTATGGCAGCTTCCAAGAGATTTCAGGATAATGCTCGGCCGCATGCACAAGGGGGTCACAGGAAGCCCCCACAACATTGTCACACTTCTGTGACTGCCTGGTTGCCAGATTTACCATTAATAGAACATGTATGGTACCAGCTGCCAACTTTGACAGCCTATGAGGTTGCATGATCCAGAGGCTAAGTTACAGCAAATGTGGAGAGATAGCCATTGCTGCTGGTACCCTTGATGAACATAGCAGTATATTCTCTAGTATTTCATCCATGCCCAGGAAAGAGTGTTCTGGAATTGATGTACCTTATTGAAAATACAGACGTGTCAAGATTTAAATGAGTATTCTGCAAGATCGAAGAGGTTAAGGAATCAGAAGGTAGATTTTGAGTAGCTAATAGAAGATTGGATAAGTTAGGAGGAACATGATAGTGCACAGTGGATTTTAGAAGGAGAAGGTATTTATCATTCCTTCCAGTATCCAGAGAAGCAGTTGGCATGTCCACCCTTTTTTGCCAGTTCATCTAGTCTTGAGCCAGGGCTTCCCTAGTATCTAAATTATTGCAGCAACCAGTGGTTACCATCAGATGTATGGGCACCAAGAGCACACTTGTAAGAACTTACAGAAAAAGCAGTTTCACTTGGGCCTAGGTGCTTGGGGAGGCCAAAAGACTCTTTGCGACATAAATAGGAAGGACCCAGATTTAGTATTGGGGCCAATAGGTCCTAGTTATGTGTTTAGTGACAACTGATCTTAAAGTGAAAAAAAACTGATATGGATGTTTCATGTTATTCCAGCAACAGTCAGAAACAGTTGCTAAAATGTAAGCTGGGGGTGAAGTACACTTGACAACTTTGTGACCGCAGCACAGCCAGTTGTTGTAGTGTAATTGGGGATTATGCATTTGGGTACTGCCTGAATAATGACCTACCTTTGTTATTCTGCATCTTCATTTATGGTCATTTGCCCTACTCATTACTTTTTACATCAACATGTCTGTTTGTGGCATTCCTCTGGTGTAAATGGAGAAGGGTGAAAACTGGAAGCAACACCAACTGAACTGTTCTATACCCTAGCCATGCAGGACACAATACGGGAGATTTATTAAGCTAAATGTGCTGGAATTCTAACTGAATTTGCACGAAAAAAAATGGCATACATACCTTGTACCACATTTCTTAGGTTTTCAGACACATCGCTTTTTAGAATGGCTTAGCTGGAAGAGACATGGCTTGATATGTAATGACATGCACAAAATTATTCTAAATGTGTGGCAGAAAATAACTCCACCAATAGGTAGATGAAAGTAAGACAAATATGTCTAAAAATGAGCCAAATTTATAATACAGCATAAGTAACTGAGACATTTTGCAAATTTTTAGACTGTCTTGTCAACGTTTATTATTAGAGATGAGTGAGCACCAAAATGCTCGGGTGCTCGTTGCACGAGTCGAGCTTTCCGCGATGCTCGAGAGTTCGTTTCGAGTAACGAACCCCATTGAAGTCAATGGGCGACTTGAGCATTTTTGTATATGACCGATGCTCGCTGAGGTTTTCATTGGTGAAAATCTACGAAAGTGATGGAAACGACACAGAAACAGATAGGGCAGGCGAGGGGCAACATGCAGGGCTGCATCTCAGGTTCCCAGGTCTCACTATTAAGCCACAATAGCGGCAAGAGTGCCCCCCCCCTAACAATTTTTACTTTGGACAAACCCTCATTAGCAGGGCACACCTTAGCTAAGCACCACACTACCTCCAACCAAGCACAATCACTGCTTGTGGGACACACTGCTGCCTCTTCTCCTGGGTTACATGCTGCCCAACCCCCCCCGCACGACCCAGCGTCCACAGCGCACACAAAAGTGTCCCCTGCGCAGCCTTCAGCTGCCCTCATGCCACACGCTGCCCTCATAGCCACACCACCCTCATGTCTATTTATAAGTGCGTCTGCCATGAGGAGGAACCAGAGGCACACACTGCAGAGGGTTGGCAGGGCCAGGCAGCGACCCTCTTCAAAAGGGGGGCGGGGGGGTGATAGCCCACAATGCTGTTGAGAATTGATAATAGATTGATGTTCCATCTTCATTCCAATCCTTTGCCACCTCCGTCAGGAGCTGCAAACGTGGGCATAAAAGGGAGTCCGCTCCCAGCCCAGCACTTCTACACATCTCCACAATGCAGCAATACTCTGTGTGGGAAGTATGTGAGCGGGCCCTGGGTCAGCCTCTGTCCCAGCAAACACCTTGTGTGGTCCAAGGTGCTGCGAGTGACACAGCAATGGGGACTCCATGTGTCCCCACACTACTCATTCTGTTTGGGTGTCGGATACCTCATCGACAACGCAAAGGGTAAACCATCTGCACTCTGCACCCTACCCAAGTCTGTCAGTGTTTTAGGGACAGACAGGTACAATTCCGCTATGGCAAGTCTGTGTGCACCCACAGCATGGGTGGCTAGCAGGAACCCACAGACGGTACATAAAGAAATCCCATTGCAGTGCCCCAGATAGCTGAGGTTACGTGAGAGGAAATACATGTTGGCTGCGGCCCACACGCCATGCCCTAGACATTCTGTTTTTTGTTTTTTTTTAAAGTGCCAGGCAGGTACAACTTTGCTATGGCAAGTCTGTGTGAACCCAAAGCATGGGTGGCTACCAGGAACACAAAGACGGTACAGAAAGAAATCCCATTGCAGTGCCCCGGATAGCTGAGGTTACGTGAGAGGAAATACATGTTGGCCTCAGGCCACAATCCATGCCCTAGTCAGTCTGGGTTTTTTGGGGGGCCAGATAGGTAGAACTCTGCGATGGAAAGACTTAGTGCACCCATAATATACACAGACCCCTGTAATATTCCTGTAGCAAAGGTATAAGCTGACCTCAGTAACAGTCTAGGGGGACCCCAGTAACATTTCTGTAGTAACATTGTAGACAGACCCCAGTAACATTTCATTAGCAGAAATATAGGCAGACCCCTGTAACATTTACGTGCTAGAAGTATAGGCAGAACCACAGTAACATTTTAGTAGCAGCAGTATAGGCAGACCCCTGTAACATTTATGTAGCAGCAGAATTGGCAGACCCCTGTAACATTTTAGTAGCAACAGTATATGCAGACCCCTGTAACATTTCAGTAGCAGCAGTACAGGCAGAGCCCAGTATTTGTAACATTTTAGTAGTAACAGTATAGACAGACCCCAGTAACATTTCTGTTGTAACAGTATAGACAGAGCCGAGTAACATTTCTGTAGTAACAGTATAGGCAGACCCCAGTAAAGTTTCTGTAGCAGCAGTATAGGCAGACCCCTGTAACATTTCTGTAGCAGCAGTTGTGGGAGATATCCTATATGTATTTTCTGCATTTTTGTCAACTGTGAATATACTGTATTTTGTCTATAATGGTTTAAACCTCTGGGGGAAGAAACATCACCCCCCCCACCTCCACAAGAATTTAAGGAGCAGTGCCTATTGTCCCAAATACTGGTTAAACCAGTTCTAACTGGCAGAAAGCTATCTAGGAATGTCTGTCTTAGACAAAGATAGAGAGGAGAAACAGGATGTTCTTCTCATGAGACCAAATTCAAGAATGAACTGAGCGTGCTCACCGAAGTTCCTCCCAGATGGATGACATCACAAGCTACCTCACAAATACCTCCCTCTGAGGACAACCAATCAGCACGCTAAATAATGTAACTGTATACTTCCTGTGTTGAAACTTATTTAAGTTTACCCGCGCTTAATAAAGCTAGAGTTTTCTTTTGGGACACATGATGTAGACGTGTGGTCTTTGAAAGGCTCTCCAGGCCTGCACATATTATCTTAATTTGGAAACGCACAGTATATCGAAAATAGCGAATTTTGCACTAACACAGTATATGCAGACCCCTGAAACATTTATGTAGCAGAAGCATAGGCAGACCTCTGTAACATTTTTGCAGCAGCAGTAGAGGCAGACCCCAGTACCATTTCTGTAGAAGTAAAGGCAGACCCCAGTAACATGTCTGTCGCCGCAGTATAAGCAGACCCCTGTAACATTTATGTAGCAGAAGCATAGGCAGACCCCAGTACAATTTTTGTAGTAGAAGTATACGCAGACCCCCTGTAACATTTATGTGGCAGAAGTATAGGCAGACCCCAGTAACATTCTTGTAGCAGAAGTATAGGCAGACTCCTGTGACATTTTAGAGGCAGCAGTATAGGCAGACCCCTGTAACATTTCTGTAACAGCAGTATAAGCAGACCCCTGTAACATTTATGTAGCAGAAGCATAGGCAGACCCCTGTAACATGTCTGTAGTAGAAGTATAGACAGACCCCAGTAACATTATTGCAGCAGAAGTATAGGCAGACTCCAGTAACATTTACGTGGCAGAAGTATAGGCAGACCCCTGTAACTATCTTGTAGCAGAAGTATAGGCAGGCAGGCAGACCCCAGTAAAATTTCTGTAGTAATAGTATGGGCCAACCTCTGAAACATTGGGGTACCATGAGCGTAGGCGAAGGCCGGAAAAATTAGTTGGATAAGAGTGTAGGCGTGGGCCCCAAAAATTAGTGTACCAAGAGTAAAAGTGTACCTCCGAAAAATTTATCACCCGAGAGGGCAGGTGAAACCCATAAACATTTTTTTAAAGATACAGCTCACTGTTGCTTAATTTGTAACAGAGCCTGGAGGCAGCCCTGTTGAAAAAATTGGTTCATGTAACAGTCTCAATACTTTTCAAACTTAGAAAAATTGTAAAAACATTGGTAGATGTAGATGAGCCTTTTGGGCCGCAGAAAAATTGGCCGTTCAGCGCGATGACATGTTGTTTCTGGAGGAAGAGTAGCAGGAGGAGGACTAATGTCAGAGACAGATTGACAAAGATAAATGCCCCGTTTTCCCGGTGATATAGAAGAGGACTTTTATCTGCGGTTGCAGCGAAAAGATTCTTTAGGTTCCGCTGTTCTCCGCTGGTGGAGAAGAGAAGCCTGGGGAAATCCAGGATTTGTTTATCTTTATGAGAGTAAGCATGTTGGCACTGGCAGTTGACTGGCGGGTACGCTTGTCCGTGATGATTCCCCCAGCTGCAATAAACACCCTCTCTGACAAGACGCTAGCGGCAGGGCAAGCGAACACCTCCACGGCATACAGCGCAAGTTCATGCCACGTGTCCAGCTTTGACACCCAATAGTTGTATGGAGCTGAGGCATCATGGAGGATGGTGGTACGATCGGCTACGTACTCCCTCACCATCTTTTTACAGTGCTCCCTCCGACTCAGCCTTGACTGGGGAGTGGTGACACAGTCTTGCTGGGGAGCCATAAAGCTGGCAAAGGCCTTGGAGAGTGTTCCCCTGCCTGCGCTGAACATGCTGCCTGATCTCCGCGCCTCCCCTGCTACTTGGCCCTCGGAACTGCGCCTTCTGCTGCTAGCGCTGTCAGATGGGAAGTTTACCATCAGTTTGTCCACCAGGGCCCTGTGGTATTGCATCACTCTCGAACCCCTTTCCTCTTCAGGAATGAGAGTGGAAAGGTTCTCCTTATACCGGGGGTCGAGAAGGGTGTACACCCAGTAATCCATAGTAGCCAGAATGCGTCTAACGCGAGGGTCACGAGAAAGGCAGCCTAACAGGAAGTAAGCCATGTGTGTCTGGGTGCCAGTACGCAAGACATGGCTGTCCTCACTAGGAAGATCACTTTCAGGATCCTCCACCTCCTCCTCGTCCACAGGCCATACACGCTGAACAAATGGGAAGCAAGCAGCATGGGTACTCTGTGCAGTGGATCCAGCTGTCTCTTCCCCCTCCTCCTCCTGATCCTCCCCCTCCGCCTCCTCCTCCAAAAAGCGCTAAGATATAGACACGAGGATGCTCTGACTATCAAGCGACATACTCTCTTCCCCCGTCTCCTGTTCGGACCGCAAAGTGTCAGCCTTCATGCTTTGCAGCGAACTTCTCAGCAGGCATAGCACAGGAATGGTGACGCTAATGATTGCAGCATCGCCGTTCACCATCTGGGTAGACGCCTCAAAGTTTCCGAGGACCTGGCAGATGTCTGCCATCTAGGCTCACTCCTCGGTAAAGAATTGGGGAGGCTGACTCCCACTACGCCGCCCATGTTGGAGTTGGTATTCCACTATTGCTCTACGCTGCTCATAGAGCCTGGCCAACATCTGCAGCGTAGAATTCCACCATGTGGGCACGTCGCACAGCAGCCACTGCTCTGGCAGATTAAACCGATGTTGCAGGGTCCGCAGGGTGGCAGCGTCCGTGGTGGACTTGCGGAAATGTGCGCAGACGCGGCACACCTTGCCGAGCAGGTCAGATAAGTGCGGGTAGTTTTTCAGAAACCACTGAACCACCAGATTGAAGACGTGTGCCAGGCATGGCACGTGTGTGAGGCTGCCGAGCTACAGAGCCGCCACCAGGTTACGGCTATTGTCACACACGACCATGCCCGGTTGGAGGCTCAGCAGCGAAAGCCGGAGGTTGGTCTGCTCTGTCAGACCCTGCAACAGTTCGGGGGCCGTGTGTCTCTTGTCACCTAGGCTGAGTAGTTTCAGCACGGCCTGCTGATGCTTGCCCACCACTGTGCTGCCACGCCACACCAACAGCTGGCGACATGCTGCTCACATTTCCTAATTTAGAGGTAGAGGTTGCGTAGGAGGTGGAGGAGGGGGAGGGTTTAGAGGAGGTGGCATAGACCGCCGCAGATACCAGAACCGAGGAAGGACCCGCAATTCTGGGTGTGGGTAGGACGTGTGCGGTCCCAGGCTCTGACTCGGTCCCAGCCTCCACCAAATTCACCCAATGTGCCATCAGGGAGATATAGTGGCCCTGCCCGCCAGTATTTGTGCACGTGTCCGTGGTTGAGTAGACCTTCCCAGTAGTGGACCGCGTTGGTGAGGGCACGATTGAAGTCGCGGGAGACGTGCTGATGTAGGGCTGGGACAGCACACCGGGAAAAATAGTGGCGACTGGGGACCGAGTAGCGTGGGACCGCTGCCGCGATCATGTTTTTGAAAGCCTCCGTTTCCACAAGCCTGTACGGCAGCATCTCCAGGCTGATCAATTTGGCAATGTGCACGTTTAATGCTCGAGCGTGCAGGTGCGTGGTGGCGTATTTTGCTCCAACGCTTGCGCTAGCGACAGCTGGATGCTGCGCTGAGAGACATTGCTGGATGGGGCCGAGGACAGTGGAGGTGAGGGTGTGGGTGCAGGCCGGGAGGCGCTCATGCCTGTGTCCTGAGAGGGGGGTTGGATCTGAGTGGCAGGTTGGAGCACAGGGGGAGATGCAGTGGTGCAACCCGGAGGCGGTGAACGGCCTTCGTTCCACCTTGTGGGGTGCTTGGCCATCATATGCCTGCGCATGCTGGTGGTGAAGAGGCTGGTACTGGTGGCTCCTCGGCTGATCTTGGCGCGACACAGTTTGCACACCATTGTTCATCGGTCATCCGCGCTCTCACTGAAAAACATCCAAAACTTTTGAAGACCTAGGCCTCTGCATGGTGGCTTGGCCCGAGGGGGTGCTTTGGGTAACAGTTGGGGGATTCTTCGCTCTGGCCCTGCCTCTACCCCTGGCCACACCACTGCCTCTTCCAACCTGTTCTGCTGCTGCACTTGCCTCCCCCTCTGAAGACCTGTCCTCAGTTGGCTTACTGAACCAGGTGGGGTCAGTCACCTCATTGTCCAGTGGCTCTTCCTCCGAATCCTCTGTGCGCTACTCCCTCGGACTTACTGCCCTTACTACTACCTCACAGATAGACAACTGTGTCTCATCATCATCGACCTCCTCACCCACTGAAAGCTCTTGAGACAGTTGCCAGAAGTCCCCAGCCTCATCACCCGGACCCCGGGAACTTTCCAAAGGTTGGGCATCGGTCACGACAAACTCCTCAGGTGAAAGAGGAACCATTTTTTCCCAATCAAGGCAGGGGCCCGAGAACAGTTCCTGGGAGTCTGTCTGCTCTTCAGAATGTGTCATTTTCATAGAGTGAGGAGGCTGGGAGAAAGGAGGAGCAGGAGCCAGAGAATTTAGAGTTGCAGCAGTGGACGTCGTAGAAGACTGGGTGGTCGATACATTGCTGAATGCATTTTCTGCCATCCATGACAGGACCTGCTCACATTGCTCAGTTTGTAATAAAGGTCTACCATGTGGACCCAATAATTGTGATATGAAGCTGGGGACCCCAGAAACTTGCCTCTCTCCTAATCCCGCAGCAGCCGGCTGCGATTCACCTGCACCAGGAACTCGGCCTGTGCCCACACCCTCACTTGTACCTCCGAGTCCTCGCCTGCATCCATGTCCAAGTCCTCTAGGCCTACCCCTGCCCCTCAGCATGGTGTATTACGAATAGAGCAGACACAGAGCGTTCTGAATAATTATGCAATTATTGACGTGCAGTTGGAGGCTGACAGCGGTTATGTAACGCACACTGCAGTCCGTGAAAAATTATATGCTAGGTTGCAAAAAGGCCTAGCTGGGTAATAGTGAGCCACTACAACTCCCGGCAGCCACGCAGTAAAATGCAGACGGTCACAGGTAGCCCTAAGAAGGAGCTTTAAAATTTTTTTTTTTTTAAAAAAAGCAAACAACCTAGATAGCGTGTATATGTCTTTCCCTCTATCAGGGGCTGTCACCGCACGCTGTGCGTGAAGTTGACGGAACGCACAGAGCAGTGTAAAAAATTATGCAATTATTGGCCTGCAGTTGGAGGATCACAGCAGTTATGTAACGCACACTGCAGTACAAAAAGGCCTAGCTGGGTAATAGTGAGCCACTACAACTCCCAGCAGCCACGCAGTAAAATGCAGACGGTCACAGGTAGCCCAAAGAAGGACCGTTGGGGTACTTGTTGACAGGATTCTACACTACCACTGTCCCTGCCTCACCAGTACTGCCCCTATACTCTGTATAATTGACTGCAGTCTGAGAACCCTATAGCCTGCACAGCCCAAGATGAAATGCACATGGTCAGATGTGGCCCTAAGAAGGACTGTTGGAGTTCTTGAAGACGCTAACAGTAGCCTAGCACTCTCCCTATAGCAGGAACAGCAGGAACAGCACTCTCCCTAATTTCTGCCAGCGTGTGTCTGAGGGGAGCCGCGGGCGGGACCGCTTTAAATACTCAGCGGTCACTTGATCTTACCAGCCACTCACTGCAGGGGGGTGGGATAGGGCTGGAATGTCACAGGAGGAAGTTGTAATGCCTTCCCTGCATGTTTATTGACTAGAAAATGGCACAAAACATGCAGGGAAGGAAATGCAATTGACTTGAGTACCGCGTGGTGCTCGTCTCGAGTAATGAGCATCTCGAGCACCCTAATACTCGAGCGAGCATCAAGCTCGGACGAGTACGCTCGCTCATCTCTATTTATCATCTATTTATTAGACAGCATTAGTAAATTGACCCAAATCTCTAAACATTACTAGTTCAGAAGTTATTTCCTGACAAAGTTCAATTAGATATCAAAAAATACGTTGATCGGCGAAACAGGTGGTAGAAAATTCCCTTTTGTCTTTCATAAGACATTCTTTGTTCTTCACATCTGCTGGAGATATAATAGGGAAACGGCAACCTGACTCACATGTGATGATTGTGCCAAAACCACAAACTATTCCCTTACACAGAGTATTAGTAAACTACAAAATGACCCTCTCATCCTGTTCTCGTCTATGTGGTTTCATTCACTTAGCTATAGGTGTGGGTCAGGAAGGGTATAATTTCTCCTTAGGGAGAGCACCTTGAAGGTATGAGGAGACTGATAAGGCCATATATCCTCCTCTGGCCTTATAAGTCTCCTCACACCTTGTATGTGCTCTTCCTAAGGATAAACAATACCTTTCCTGACCCATTTCTGCAGGGTTCTCACTAGCCAAGCCAGAAACCAACTGCACACTGATGAGGGGGAAATCAAAATTCTGGCTTTGGCTAATAATTAGAATTCCCATTCATGTTACTAGACTTGATAAAAGGTATGACATTGACTTGCAGGCATACTGCCTTCCAATAGGTGTTGCTGTAGAGGCATTGTTTCATCTCACCATTCTCAGTTTTAGGGCAAAAGAGCATTCCAAACCATGCTGACAGATAAACCAGTTTCAAGATGTTTGCTTAAGTTAACATAAGACTAAGAAATGTTTAATGGCAAGCACAAAAGTTGTACAATTTGTTTGTATTTATTAAGTCGGTCATTCTTTATGTCAGTCAAGAGCTTTGTGAGGATCTTCTTAAGGCCCTTTATACTAAACGATTATTGTGTGGTCGCGGTAATCTGAAGTTAATCGTTCAGTGTAAATGCCGACAGAGACTGAATGACAAACAATAATTTATCATTCAGTTTCTGCAGGTATAAAAATCAAATGATTGGCTTGTGTAAACAGGCAGCAGCAATCCACGATCCACTCCTCCTCCATTCACTGAGAGATCCTTGCTTTTGTGTGAAACCACAGGTATGATTAATGTGGGATGACTGTCAGCACTGAAGCGCCAGATAGTAGTTCCAAGTAAGAGGGTCTTCATGACATGGCCTATTTTGAGCTTAAAGGGGTTGTCCCGCGCCGAAACGGGGTTTTTTTTTTTTTCAACAGCCCCCCCGTTCGGCGCGAGACAAACCCGATGCAGGGGTTAAAAAAGAACACCGCACAACGCTTACCTGAATCCCCGCACTCCAGTGACTTCTTACTTACCTGCTGAAGATGGCCGCCGGGATCTTCTCCCTCGGTGGACCGCAGGGCTTCTGTGCGGTCCATTGCCGATTCCAGCCTCCTGATTGGCTGGAATCGGCACGAGACAGGGAGGAGCTACCAGGAGCCGGTCTCCGGCACGAGCGGCCCCATTCAGAAAACAAGAAGACCAGACTGCGCAAGCGCGTCTAATCCGGCGATTAGACGCTGAAAATTAGACGGCTCCATGGAAACGAGGACGCTAGCAACGGAACAGGTAAGTGAATAACTTCTGTATGACTCATAATTAATGCACGATGTATATTACAAAGTGCATTAATATGGCCATACAGAAGTGTATAGACCCACTTGCTGCCGCGGGACAACCCCTTTAAGGATGCAACAATTTTTGGCGGATTTTCTTCTCCGTTTATCAAAAGTCATAACTTTTTTATTTTTCCGTCGACGCGGCCGTATGAGGGCTTGTTTTTTGCGTGGTGAACTGTAGTTTTTATCGGTGCCACTTTTCGGTACATAGACTATATTGTAAAACTTTTTTTTTTTTTAATGATAGCAGGGAGAGAAAACGCATCAATTCTGCCATAGATTTTTTTTTTTTTTTTTTTTTACAGCGTTAATCATGCAGCATAAATGAGACATTCCATTTTTTCTGCGGGTCGGTACGGTTACAACGATACAAAAATTCTTACATTTTTTTTAGGTTTTCCCACTTTTCTGCAATAAAAACCCTTTTTCTTGGAAATCTTTTTTTTTTCTAAATCGCTGCGTTCAAAGTCCTGTAACTTTTTTATTTTTTGATGTACGGCACTCTATGAGGGCTTATTTTTTGCGAGGCAAGCTGTAGATTTTATTGGTACCATTTTGGGGTACATATAGCTTTTTTGATCACTTTTATTGCGTTTTTTAGTGTTTTTTTAGCGTTTTTTTCCGTGCACAGTCAAAATCATGTGCAACTTATTGTATGCATCGTTACGGATGCGACAATACCAAATATGTGGGATTTTATTATTTTTTTTACCTTTTTTTATGCTAATCTGAGAAAAAGCATAAAAAAATGTTTTTTTTTACTCTTTTTTTACATTTTTTTTAATTCATTTTTTTAATCTTTGTTTTTTTTACACTATTTGAGTCCCTCTGAGGGACTTTAATCACTGCCCTGATGATCGCTGTTATAAGGCATGGCAGAGCTACTGCTCTCCCATGCCTTATCACTTATACAGCGATCCTAGGCATAGGCAATACAGGACGCCAGTGACTGACAGCCGGCTCCGACTGCGGGATAGCACGAGATCATATGTGATCCCGTGCTATCTCCAGGACGTAAGTTTATGCCCTGTTGCGGGAAGTACCAGGCTGCCAGGACGTAAACTTACGCCCTGCAGCGGGAAGGGGTTAGGTGCCTTTAGCTTCTCTGTTATTGAGGCTATTTCTTTTATCGCATTAGTATTGTTTAAGCTATGTGCCCTGAGTTTTCCTTGGTGCAGTGAAATTGGTGTGTTGTGTATTCCTTTAATTTTAGACTGAGTGGTGTTGCGTGGCATCGTAGAGCGACATAGGAGGTCCTGCAGAATCAGTCCTGCAGGTTAAAGAGCCGAGGAAAAGATATGCTACCAGCGGAGTGATACAGCACATCTGATAAAAGGTGGTTCTGCCAGGGAGAGCTGAAATTAGCACAAGACTGGATAAAGAAAGCCTTGAGCTATTTGAAAGGAAAGTAGAGCCAAGTGAAGAGCTTCTTATTGCCATTCTGATGTTAATAAACATGTTAAGCATTCAGTAATATCGTGAGTTTTTCCAATGAATCCCAGAACACTAATCCTGCAAATGGTTCCAAAATGCCCATCAGGATGCCCAGCCTTTTGCCCAGTGAGGACGACTGGAGTGTAAGGTGGGTCAGCACATTTATACCCCACGAGTGGCTCACGCATGCTTTTCTTCGCAGATAAGCCCCTTGACCTAATTCTGGATTGGGAGTTCATGATCCCGGCGCCTCTTGGGGTCTTTCAAAGACTGTTGATAAGAGGATTTATCACTGGGCACAAAACAACATAAAATATGGAGTTTAATTCTGCCTGATTTATGAAGTATATGGATGAGGGGGCCAAAATACATCAGCATGACTGCCCCGAAGTACAAAGCCACCACCGCTGGATGGGATGTAGAGGTGGAAAAAGCTTTAGACTTTCCAACCGAGCAAATGTTTAGTAGAAAGGATATGATAAAACCATAAGGCAGTAAGTTAAGCACAAGGAGAATGAACAGAGAAATAAAACTGATGAAAATATCAAAAGTTTGTTGGCAGAGATGTTCTAATAAAAATAACTTCAGGACGGCCAACATCTTGCAAATGAAGTGGTTGGTCCAGTTGAAACAAAGTGTAACTGGCATAAAAATGAAAGGGAAAGATAAGATCTAATGGCTTATAATAAATGAACACGAACCAAAACTGCAGCAAGTCTGTGAGCTCCTATCAGTTCACACCTAAAAGTAATGGTACAGCAGCCCAGCGGCTCCTTCATACTTACACAGCACTGACCTCCGACGGAGTTTTTAGCAATGACATTCCAGGGTGAGCGGAAGAGTTCTAAATGAGATGCATGGGGTTTCTCTTCACCTGGAGACACAAAGGACAGCAGGGATTCAAGTGGAAGATCCCTTAAAGATGTGCTATGCTCTCCTCCATGCCTGCAGAGTCCCCCAGCCATGTATCTGCTTCAAGGCTGCTTCAGGGCTCCCACCGCAACTACCCTCAAGGATAAAATCACATCTCTCCACATTGCAGGCTCTGCTGCATCTAGTTTACCCACAGATAGCCCAGTTAAGCAGAGACCCAGGATGGAAGCTCCTCACTCCTCCCAGCCCCAAGCACAAGAAAATACTGATCAAATCAACAATGTCCCTTCATCTAACAAGCCTGCTTTAGAAGTCATTTTAAAGGACATAACTCTGGGATTAAAAGGCTCCATACAAAACCAGAATTCCTGAATCCTCCTAGGAAAGCAGAGGGGCAGGCATTAAGATACAGCCCTCGTGTGGATTGGACCACACACTGTGCAATGTAGCATAGGAAGTCAGAGAATCATTGAGTGGTAGAGTTGGAAGGGACCTTCGGGGTCATCTGGTCAAACCCCCTGCTCAGTGCAGGATTCACTAAATCATTCCAGACAGATATTTCTCCAGTCTCTGAACACTTCCATTGAAGGAGAACTCACCTCCTCCTGCGGTAACCTGTTCCACTCATTGATCACCCTCGCTGTCAAAAAGTGTCTCCTTCCATTTAGTTTCATCCCATTGCTTCTAGTCTTTACTTGTGCAGATGAGAATAGGGCTGATCCCTCTGCACTGTGACAGCCCTTCAGATATTTGTAGACAGCTATTAAGTCTCCACTAAGCTTTGTTTTGTGTAAGCTAAACATACCCAGATCCTTTAGTCCTTTTCTGATAGGACTTGATTTGCAGTCTGATCACCATCTTGGTAACTCTTCTCTGAACTTGCTGCAGTTTGTTGATCTCTTTTTTAAAGTTGGGTGCCCAGTACTGGACACAGTATTTCAGATGAGGTCTGACTAAGTAAGAGTAGAGGGGGATCATTACCTCACGTGATCTAGACTCTATGGTTGTCTTAATCCATCCCAGAATTGTTTGCCTTTTTGGCTGCTGCATCACATTGTTGACTCATGTTCAGTCTATGATCTATTAGTATACCCAAGTATTTTTAAAATGTGCTGCTTAGCCCAATTCCTCCCATTCTGTATGTGTTTTTTTTGTTTGTTTTCATTTTTCTTGCCGTTATGTTGGACTTTGCATTTCTCCTTGTTGAATTCTGTTAGTCACTGCAAACTATTCAAGTCAAGGGCAGGGAAGAGCAGAATGGTGAACTGCTGGCTTGCTACATATTCCATGCAGGCATGAACCAGGGTACAAACAGCAGCAAATGAGTGGGTAAGGAAAACCTAGCATATTTTAGAGAACATGCTGAAAATTCAGATATGCTTTAATAACTGAAACAACTGAGATTATGGTATATTAAATAGCCCATCCGATAATGTATTTTTCATTCAATACCTAGGTATTCTGCTACCCCACTCCCATCCATCCAGTATATATAAGTAAGCTAGTGTTGACTAGGTTAGTTATTCCTTTCTCTCTTAGCCCCATGGTCTTCTTTTTCCCTTCAGATGGTCAAGTGATCTCAATTCGGACTACCTCAGATCTATTTGGGTTTTTGTTGCCTGAAAATAGTTATTTTTTTAGACTGTGCGATGCTGTTACATGAACACTACTACAGAAATTGCCTGCAGGGGATACAGAATCTTCAATCACAATTGCTAATGATGATTACACAGTTCTTTTCACACAGTTATAATAGAGGATATGACAGCTCATCCCCCTGACCATATTTATGGTTTGCAGCTTATTTAGATGAATATAGAAGGTTGTAGCAGCCTGGTGAATAAAGCTATGCTAGATACTAATCTCTAATTACAACACACTAATATCCAATCAAAACAGGGGTAACTACAGTATTCGTAATATACAAAAACTGCAGGTTTCTTCTTTGGTATAATAAACGGGTGGCAGTTATATTAAAGGAGTTGCCCAGTTACTGGACAACCCCGTTACAATAGCACTGCCTGCATTACAACAACAAATTTAAGTATACTTACCCATCTGTGGCTGCCAGAATCCAGTACTGCAGTCTTTGTGATCGTTGTGACATAAGCAAAATGTTCCTTAACTCCTAGCATCATGGCGCTGAGTAAGTGGTGCTCATTGGCTACACTGTCACCTGATTTTCTGTAACATCATCTGTCACAACAAGCACCAGGACTGCAGCAGGATCCGACGTCCACAAAGGGGTAAGTATACTTTGGCTTGTTGTCTTAATGCAGATAGTGCTATTGAAGCTGAGTTGTCTGGTAACCAGTCAACTCCTTAAATACTTAGACGTGTATACACTAAATACCCCTCAGATATTCCTTCACCTTCACTTACCTCAGTATCATGGCCATCTTGTTTGATGAAAATCAGTTTCTTCCCTATCTAAGAGGAAATCTCTGGCTACTCACTTGCTGCTTTCTGTGGTCACTTGGTATCAGTCAGGAGTCTGTCTTATAAAGCACAAAGGGTCTGACATCACCATTGACATATCTTGTACTCTCAGATATGACTAACACGTGGCCTATATAGTAGCCTACATGTCACTCAGGCCATTCCTGCTTTGCACCTCTTATGTCAGTGTCTTGTTATGTCTTGAGATAACTTGTCTCCTGCTCACAAGTTTGACCTCAGAATTCCTTATTTTCTCTCAGCCTTCACTTGATAGGACTGGATACTTTTTACCTCAGCTTTTCCTCAGAACTTCAGGCTCTCCTGTTTCCTAACTCCCTCTCAGGGGTTGATGGAACCTGCAGTTTCCTTTTCTGTGTACCTGTATGTTCTCAGAGGCTACATGTGTAGTGACATCCGGTTCTACTTGGGTAGAGCTCGTTGACCACTAGATATGCCTCTATGATGCAATCAATGAGATTTTGCCCAGCTAACAGAGTTTGAGAGCGAGGACAATATTAGAATGTGAAAATCTGGACGGTCATATCAACGAATTGCCTGCCATCGGGGCCATTATAACCAGACTGTTAGGAGGTGTTGGGACCAGTGGATGTATGAGGGCACATAAACAAGGTGACAGGGCTTAGGATGCCCTCGACAGACGACCGGTAGAGACGATCGTTTGATCACCCAACAAGTTCCAGCAGCTCCAACTATGTCATTGTCCAATATCCAGAGAGGGGGCACCATGTTTACATGTCCTTATGTCTATCAGAACTGTTTTCCGATGGTTAGCTGCAGGACATTTGTTTACATGGTGCCCGTTACTTGTATGGTCTTTGGCACCCACCATAGCCTCAATTTGTAGTGGTATCATGAATGACTAAAATGGACTCCTACAGAGTGGAACTGGGTTGACATCAACAACAAATCCAGGTTTAATTTGAGCACTAATGATGGCCATGTTCCTGTCTGGAGACCTAGGGGTGAGCGACTCAATCCCACATTTGCTGTGGAGAGGTCCACTGCCTGACTCCTACCTATTCCAAGTCTGCAAAAGCAATAGTGGACCTTATTAGACAGTTGGTTAAGAATTTTTTGTCCACTTTTACATTTACATATGATAAGACATACTGTAAGTACAGTCATTGTTGCAGTGCACTGGATCTTTCCCTTCCTTGGGCAGAATTGAAATATGGGACTCTAAAGGCCCATTTAGACACAACAATTATTGATCAAAATTTGCTCAAAAGACTTTTTTTGAGTGATAATCATTGTGTCTAACTTCACTGACATTGTGCAGTTTTCGTTAAGCAGTCGCTGATCATTGTCTTTTAGCATGCTGAAAGATCAGCGATCAGTTATCAGGAATTCACAGCAGGATACAGCTGATACTATTGTTTCAGCTGTATCCCACTCACTGAACACAGGTGGGGTATGAAGAACACAGCTATTCAGCTTTTTAAATATATTAAAAAAAAATATGACCCAATACTGTCCCCTGTGGTATATCACAAGTAACAGTGACCCAATCAGAGTATGTACTGTCATGGAATATAAAGTGTTACGTTTCAGAATGCAATAAGTGTATGTTTCTTATCTTGTTTTGGACTATTGACCCTTACATGGAAGACTAAAACCTATGCTTTGTAGTGTCGGGAACTAGGATTTTAAGATAAGGAGTCAACAGATAAATTAAATAAGGCTAAGCTATGTTAACAGAGAAGACACACAACTATTGCAGAAATATTGTCTAATGCAACAGCAATATCCTGACTTAGGTAATTTCTATGTCTGAGACGGGCCTTAAGAGCTTTGAGACTATTTAGTAGATGTCAATAAGTCTTGTGATCAATTAGTATTTTCACCTTTGTAACAGTAAACTATGTAACACTAATCTTTGTACCAGGCAACATTTGGATACGCCCTCTTCTTTCTGTATAAGAGTTGGCAAGGCTGATAATAAAGTAGAATTCATTGAGATTCTGACTGGAGGTGTCTTGACATAACATGGAGTGATTTCATGCTATTGATAGATAATTGCTAGCAAATCTTCTCATCATGGGCTTCCATATCTACCAATTTGGCACCTGGCAACGAGGTCATCAGATCGGTACCAGTGTGGTCCGATAACAGTACCAATAAAAACCACCCTTTGCTTATTATCACTGACCAGTTACTTATGCACTTACATACATTCTCGCCCAGACCAAGCATTCTCATTTTATATACCAACTCTTTATTCGGCACAGTATCAAACACTTTGGAAAAGTCCAGATAAACAAGATCCAATGACTCTCCCTAGTCCAGTCTAGAACTAATCTCCTCATAGAAGCTGATCAGGTTGGTGTGACAAGAGCAATTTCTCATAAACCCATGCTAATACGGAGTTAGGGCTTAGTCACACGGGCACATCAGCGCCCGTGTTACTGCAGGAAGAAGATGGCTGCACTTCAGGATGGGCATCTCTCTGCAGCGCTGGAAGAAAGAACATGTGACCGGCTTCATTGCCGGTCATGTGTTCTTTCTTCGGCGCTGCGGGCAGTCGTCCATCCTGAAGTGCTGCCGTTTTTTTCCTGCAGTAAGGGCCGATGCGCCCGTGTGACTAAGCCCTTATACAGCTATTTTCTGTGAGGTCCTCCAGGAAAGCATCTCTTAGCAACCCTTCAAACATTTTACCCACAATAAAAGTTAGACCTACTGGCCTGTATTTTCCAGATTCACTTTTTGACCTCTTTGTAAATAATGGCACCATATTAGCTATGTGCCAATCACTATTGAGTCCTTAAACATAAGAAACTACAGTTTGTGTTTCACATTACTTAATTCCTTTGAAACCCGAGGTGTATGCCAACACCAGCAATTTGTCTATTTTAATGATTTTAAGATAACACTGCACTTCTTCCTGGGTAAAGCTGGTGGCATTTGCTGGAGAGTGTATGTCATCACTCTGCATCTTATCTGACGTTTCATTTTCCACTGTGATTAAACTGGAGAAAAAATACTTAATAGCTTTGCTTTCTCCTCATCTCTCTCTGCACTATTTATTATAGGGACAACACTTTCAGTATTAATCTTTTAATTTTTATATAATTGAAGAACAGTTTAGGGTTAGTTTAAGTCTGTTTGGCAATGAGTCTCTGCTTTCACTTTTGCTACCTTTATCTGCTTTTTACATAATTTATTATTTTTTCTTATAGATTTTTAGTGCTTCTTTGCTGCCTTTTTGTTTTAGTAGTTTAAATGCATTCTTTTTTCTGTTTATTGCCAATTTCAAACCTTTTTGATTAGAATCAGCTTCAGAAAAGGAAAGCACGAGCTGTGTGGTAGCAATATGCCAACAATCCAAGGATCAGGGTAATATGCTGCATTCAAATGTCTGCGGTCTACAATTATTTATCACTGTTTTTGTCTTGGGTTACTGGTTTAAGCAACATGTTCCACTTGTTTAGAATGCCCAATAAGATATCTTGATTAACTAATATATATGGGCATCTTTAAATAAAATACAGTATTAAACAGACAAATTGAGGAGGTCAGACATAATGTCCTGAGGCGGGGGATCCTCTTCCATTGGTTGTGGGCACAAAGTGCTATGCAATTGTTTACTCACCGGGTCTGGGTCATAGTCCAGACTTTGGAGGCATTCTGGATCACACTGATCTGTAAAATTATTTTTGTGGCTTTGGTTCTCCTGGCTCTCAATGTATGTGAATTTTGTGTTGAAGTAGTACAGGTATGTAGTAAATGCCATTATGATGGGCTCCTCAAAAATTAGGAGATACGCCTGCAATTCATCTAATTCCTTTTACTGACCACCGATATGTCTAGGATCTTGGTCCATCTAAGTGAGATTCATCATTTCTGGTTCTTGTGCATTTTTTTAGCCATTTTCTCCATTGCTTTATGTGATATGTGCAGCAGGGGTTCCAGCTCAATAGAGAGCAAAGGTAACAGTTTACACAAGATTCAAGATCTTCTCTGCCACATAGGAAGATATCAGTATTAGAAACAACATGTATTACATAAAGGGCAACACAGATTTAGCGTAAGCACTCTCTGATGTGTATTATGAAATCACTTCCTTCTGCCCATGAGAACTCTATATAAATAGTCAATGTGTTGAAAGTCCTAGATGGAAGTACCCTAGACTATCCTGTAAAATTCTCTTTCTGGATTTTTTTGCTCTCTCATAAAAACTTCAGTTTTTGGAGTGTCCCACTGTTGCCTGGGCTTTTGCTTCTCAATCTTGGTCATGGTGATAAAAAAAAGCAGCACTTTCATGGGGCATACGAGAGGTAGTATTATAGCTAGAGATGAGCGAACGTACTCGTCCGAGCTTGATACTCGTTCGAGTATTAGCGTGTTCGGGATGCTCGTTACTCGTAATGAGTACCACGCGATGTTCGGGTTACTTTCACTTTCATCTCTGAGACGTTAGCGCGCTTTTCTGGCCAATTGAAAGACAGGGAAGGCATTACAACTTCCCCCTGCGACGTTCAAGCCCTATACCACCCCCCTGCAGTGAGTGGCTGGGGAGATCAGGTGTCACCGGAGTATAAAAATTGGCCCCTCCCGCGGCTCGCCTCAGATGCGTTGTGAGATAGCTGAGGGACAGTGGTATCGTGTTGGAGCTGCTGTAGGGAGAGTGTTAGGAGTTAGTGTAGGCTTCAAGAACCCCAACGGTCCTTCTTAGGGCCACATCTAACCGTGTGCAGTACTGTGGAGGCTGCTTTTAGCAGTGTTGCACTTTTTTTTTTTTTGGTATATCGGCCGTGCAGAGCATTGCGCCCTGCAGTAATAGTCCAGGGACAGAAGTGTGGAGGCAGGGAGAGCGTTAGGAGTTAGTGTAGGCTTCAAGAACCCCAACGGTCCTTCTTAGGGCCACATCTAACCGTGTGCAGTAGTGTGGAGGCTGCTTTTAGCAGTGTTGCACATTTTTTTTTTTTTGGTATATCGGCCGTGCAGAGGATTGCGCCCTGCAGTAATACTCCAGGGACAGAATTGTGTAGGCAGGGCCAGAAAACATATATTATAGATTGAATATACGCAGTGGTCCTTTTGAAAAAAATCTTGAAAAAAAATCTATTTGGCCTGCCTGTCACTGTGCTCAGTGTTCTGGGTCCGTGTCTGCTGGGGGTAGTAGTTCTCCAAATAAATACGCAGCCAGCTAAGTGTTACAGCAGGCTTGCGCCAAATTATTTCCTGGCTCTGAAATCACTGGTCTGTTGCAGTTAATAACAGTGCAACACTGCAGTTTCGTGACACAGTTCAGGGACAGATTTGTGTAGGCAGGGACAGAAGACATATACTATTGATTGAATATACGCAGTGGCCTTTTGAAAAAAATCTTGAAAAAAAATCTATTTGGCCTGCCTGTCACTGTGCTCAGTGTTCTGGGTCCATGTCTGCTGGGGGTAGTAGTTCTCCAAAGAAATACGCAGCCATCTAAGTGTTACAGCAGGCTTGCGCCAAATTATTTCCTGGCTCTGAAATCACCGGTCTGTTGCAGTTAATAACAGTGCAACACTGCAGTTTCGTGACACAGTTCAGGGACAGAATTGTGTAGGCAGGGACAGAAGACATATACTATTGATTGAATATACGCAGTGGTCCTTGTGAAAAAAATCTTGAAAAAAAATCTATTTGGCCTGCCTGTTACTGTGCTCAGTGTTCTGGGTCCGTGTCTGCTGGGGGTAGTAGTTCTCCAAATAAATACGCAGCCAGCTAAGTGTTACAGCAGGCTTGCGCCAAATTATTTCCTGGGGTTCCGTAAACGAAGTCAGCCTCCAACCACAGGCCAATAAGCAGCACATTTAATTACAGCGTTCTGTTTCTGCACTACTGCTAATACACCATGCTGAGGGGTAGGGGTAGGCCTATAGGACGTGGATGCGGGCGAGGACGCGGAGGCCCAAGTCAGGGTGTGGGCACAGGCCGAGCCAGTGCGGTGGCCAGGGGTAGAGGCAGGGCCAGACCGAATAATCCACCAACTGGTTCCCAAAGCGCCCCCTCGTGCCATGCCAGCCTGCAGAGGTCAAGGTGCTCTACGGTGTGGCAGTTTTTCACAGAGACGCCTGACGACCGACGAACAGTGGTGTGCAACTTTTGTCGCGCCAAGATCAGCTGGGGAGGCACCACCACCAGCATGCGCAGGCATATGATGGCCAAGCACCCCACAAGGTGGGACGATGCCCGTTCACCACCTCCGGTTTGCACCACTGCCTCTCCCCCTGTGCCCCAACCTGCCACTGAGATCCAACCCCCCTCTGAGGACACAGGCAGTACCGTCTCCTGGCCTGCACCCACACCCTCACCTCCGCTGTCCTCGGCCCCATCCAGCAATGTCTCTCAGCGTAGCGTCCAGACGTCGCTAGCGCCACAGTTTGAGCGCAAGCGCAAGTACGACGCCACGCACCCGCACGCTCAAGCGTTAAACGTGCACATTGCAAAATTGATCAGCCTAGAGATGCTGCCGTATAGGCTTGTGGAAACGGAGGCTTTCAAAAGCATGATGGCGGCGGCGGCCCCGCGCTACTCGGTCCCCAGTCGCCACTACTTTTCCCGATGTGCCGTCCCAGCCCTGCACGACCACGTCTCCCGCAACATTGCACGCTCCCTCACCAACGCGGTTACTGCCAAGGTCCACTTAACAACAGACACGTGGACAAGCACAGGCGGGCAGGGCCACTATATCTCCCTGACGGCACATTTGGTGAATTTAGTGGAGGCTGGGACAGAGTCAGAGCCTGGGACCACTAAACCCTCCTCCTCCTCCTCCTATGCAACCTCTGTCTCGCAATAAAGATGTGTCAGCAGCAGCAGCACGTCGCCAGCAGTCGGTGTCACGCGGCGTGGCAGCACAGCGGTGGGCAAGCGTCAGCAGGCCGTGCTGAAACTACTCAGCTTAGGAGAGAAGAGCCACACGGCCCACGAACTGCTGCAGGGTCTGACAGAGCAGAACGACCGCTGGCTTGCGCCGCTGAGCCTCCAACCGGGCATGGTCGTGTGTGACAACGGCCGTAACCTGGTGGCGGCTCTGCAGCTCGGCAGCCTCACGCACGTGCCATGCTTGGCCCATGTCTTTAATTTGGTGGTTCAGCGCTTTCTGAAAAGCTACCCCCACTTGTCATACCTGCTCGGAAAGGTGCGCCAGCTCTGCGCAAATTTCCGCAAATCCCACACGCACGCTGCCACCCTGCGGACCCTGCAACATCGGTTTAATCTGCCAGTGCACCGACTGCTGTGTGACGTGTCCACACAGTGGAACTCTACGCTCCACATGTTGGCCAGACTCTATGAGCAGCGTAGAGCTATAGTGGAATACCAACTCCAAGTTGCGCGCCGCAGTGGGAGTCAGCCTCCTCAATTATTTACAGAAGAGTGAGCCTGGTTGGCAGCCATCTGCCAGGTCCTTGGAAAATTTGAGGAGTCTACCCAGATGGTGAGCGGGGATGCTGCAATCATTAGCGTTACCATTCCTCTGCTATGCCTCTTGAGAAGTTCCCTGCAAAGCATAAAGGCAGACGCTTTGGAATCAGAAACGGAGGCGGGGGAAGACAGTATGTCGCTGGATAGTCAGAGCAACCTCATGTCTATATCTCAGCGCGTTGAGGAGGAGGGGGAGGAGCATGAGGAGGAGGGGGAAGAGACAGCTTGGCCCACTGCTGAGGGGACAGATGCTGCTTGCCTGTCATCCTTTCAGCGTGTATGGCCAGAGGAGGAGGAGGAGGAGGAGCATGAGGAGCATGAGGAGGAGGGGGAAGAGACAGCTTGGCCCACTGCTGAGGGTACAGATGCAGCTTGCCTGTCATCCTTTCAGCGTCTATGGCCAGAGGAGGAGAAGGAGGAGGAGGAGGAGGATCCTGAAAGTGATCTTCCGAGTGAGGACAGCCATGTGTTGCGTACAGGTGGCACACATGGCTGACTTCATGTTAGGATGCCTTTCTCGTGACCCTCGCGTTACACGCATTCTGGCCACTACGGATTACTGGGTGTACACACTGCTCGATCCACGGTATAAGGAGAGCCTTTGCACTCTCATTCCCGAAGAGGAAAGGGGTTCGAGAATGATGCTATACCACAGGGCGCTGGTGGACAAACTGATGGTAAACTTCCCATCCGACAGCGCTAGTGGCCGAAGGCGCATTTCCGCGGCCCAGGTAGCAGGGGAGGCGCAAAGATGAGGCAGCATGTACAGCGCAGGCAGAGGAACACTCTCTAAGGCCTTTGACAGCTTTATGGCTCCCCAGCAAGACTGTGTCACCGGTCCCCAGTCAAGGCTGAGTTGGCGGGAGCACTGTAAAAGGATGGTGAGGGAGTACGTAGCCGATTGCAGCACCGTCCTCGGTGACGCCTCTGCCCCCTACAACTACTGGGTGTTGAAGCTGGACACGTGGCCTGAACTCGCGCTGTATGCCCTGGAGGTGCTTGCTTGTCCTGCGGCTAGCGTCTTGTCAGAGAGTGTGTTTAGTGTGGCTGGGGGAATCATCACGGATAAGCGTACCCACCTGTCAACCGACAGTGCCGACAGGCTTACACTCATCAAGATGAACAAAGCCTGGATTTCCCCAGACTTCTCTTCTCCACCAGCGAACAGCAGCGATACCTAAGCAATACGTAGGCTGCACCCGCAGATGGAAGCATCGTTCTCTATCACCATCCAAAACGGGGACCTTTTTGCTTCATCAATCTGTGTATAATATTCATCCTCCTCCTCCTGAAACCTCACGAAATCACGCCGAACGTGCAATTTTTCTTAGGCCCACAAGGCTCAGTCATATAATTTCTCTAAACAATTTTTATACGTTTCAATGCTCATTAAAGCGTTGAAACTTTCACCTAAACCAATTTTTATTTTAACTGGGCCGCCTCAAGGCCTAGTTACCAATTAAGCCACATTAACCAAAGCCATTAATGGGTTTCACCTGCCCTCTCGGTTGGGCATGGGCAATTTTTCTCAGGTACATTAGTACTGTTGGTACACCAATTTTTGTGGGCCCTCGCCTACAGTGTAATCAAATAAAAATTTGGCCCACCTGCATTACAGCTGACATAACATCAGCTGTGATGGGCACTGCAATGGGATATTTTTATGTACCGCTGGTGGGTTCCAGGGAGCCACCCATGCTGTGGGTCCCCAGGGAGTTGTAACTACATGTGTCCACTTCTAAAGAACCCCAGTCTGACTGGGGCATGCAGTGTGGGCCGAAGCCCACCTGCATTAAACATGACATTACTACCTCAGCTGTGTTGGGCAATGCAATGGGATATTTTTATGTACCGCCGGTGGGTTCCAGGGAGCCACCCATGCTGTGTGTCCACAGGGAGTTGTAACTACATGTGTCCACTTCTAAAGAACCCCAGTCTGACTGGGGCATGCAGTGTGGGCCGAAGCCCACCTGCATTAAACATGACATTACTACCTCAGCTGTGTTGGGCAATGCAATGGGATATTTTTATGTACCGCCGGTGGGTTCCAGAGAGCCACCCATGCTGTGGGTCCACAGGGAGTTGTAAATGCATCTGTTTCCACTTCTAAAGAACCCCAGTCTGACTGGGGCATGCAGTGTGGGCCGAAGCCCACCTGCATTAAACATGACATTACTACCTCAGCTGTGATGGGCAATGCAATGGGATATTTTTATGTACCACCGGTGGCTTCCTGGCACCCACCCATGCTGTGGGTCCACAGGGAGTTGTAAATGCATCTGTTTCCACTACTAAAGAACCCCAGTCTGACTGGGGCATGCAGTGTGGGCCGAAGCCCACCTGCATTTCATCTGACGTTAGCTCTGCTGTCCATGGCACTGCAATGGGATACATTTATGTACAGCGGGTGGGTTCCAGGGAGCCACCCATGCTGTGGGTGCACACGGAATTCCCATTGCGGAGTTGTACATGCCTGTGACTATTTATAAAAAACCGCGGTTTGACTGGGGCATGCAGACACCTTGACAGAATGAATAGTGTGTGGCACATAGGTTCCCCATTGCTATGCCCACGTGTGCAGCTCCAGATGGAGGTGGCGCAGGATTGGATTTCTCATTGCTTCTGTACAGCATTGTGGACTATCGCCCCGCCCCTTTTAAAGAGAGTCGCTGCCTTGCCGTGCCAACCCTCTGCAGTGTGTGCCTGCGGTTCCTCTGGCAGACGCACTTATAAATAGACATGAGTGTGGCGTGGCATGAGGGCAGCTGAAGGCTGCTCAGGGACACTTTGGTGTGCGCTGTGGACACTGGGTCGTGCAGGGGGGGTTGGGCAGCATGTAACCCAGGAGAAGTGGCAGCGGAGTGTCATGCAGGCAGTGATTGTGCTTTGTTGGAGGTAGTGTGGTGCTTAGCTAAGGTATCCATTGCTAATGAGGGCTTTTCAGAAGTAAAAGTTGTTGGGGGGGGCCCACTCTTGCCGCTATTGTGGCTTAATAGTGGGACCTGTGAACTTGAGATGCAGCCCAACATGTAGCCCCTCGCCTGCCCTATCCGTTGCTGTGTCGTTACCAAACTTTCTTGAATTGCCCCGATTTTCACAAATGAAAACCTTAGCGAGCATCGGCGATATACAAAAATGCTCGGGTCGCCCATTGACTTCAATGGGGTTCGTTATTCGAAACGAACCCTCGAGCATCGCGAAAAGTTCGTCTCGAGTTACGAGCACCCGAGCATTTTGGTGCTCGCTCATCTCTAATTATAGCATATTTTCTATCTAATTCAGAGTCAAGGTTCCTTCTCCATTTTTCTTGATTTCACATAAAGTCTGATTTCTAGACTGCACAACTTTGTATGAAGTTTGTGAAGAACTTTTGGAAAGTTTCTTTAACTTCCCTATTATTGAGACTATAGATGAGAGGATTCAACATTGGAGACACAATAACATAAAATATGGAGCTGTATTTCTCCTGATCGGTGGAGTACATGGATGATGGGCCAAAATACATCAGCATGACCGTCCCAAAATATAAAGCCACCACTGCTAAGTGGGACGTACAGGTGGAAAAAGCCTTAGACCTTCCTGCAGAGCGAAGTTTCAGTATCGTGGATATGATAAATCCATAAGACAGTAAAATGAGCATAAGAGGAATGAGAAGTGTTATAAAGCTGACTGAAAATATATTAGTTTCACTGGAAGATAGGTCATCACATGCCAGTTTGATGAAAGCCAGCATTTCACACATGAAATGGTTGATCCGGTTGTAGCATATTGTAAGTGGATTGAATATTGATGGAAAGATACAAAGCATAAAGCTACAGATGAATACTAATGAAACCAGTCTATAGCAAATGCTCCAACGCATTAATATAG
Source organism: Eleutherodactylus coqui (assembly GCA_035609135.1). Classification (NCBI taxonomy): domain Eukaryota; kingdom Metazoa; phylum Chordata; class Amphibia; order Anura; family Eleutherodactylidae; genus Eleutherodactylus; species Eleutherodactylus coqui. Next base: position 21,937,564 of record CM069405.1, on the reverse strand, counting down.
AATAGTGGAGAGGTCGGCATATGGCTGTGTATCGGTCATAAGCCATCACGGCAAGGAGCTGACACTCACATCCTTCTGCGAGGAGAATGCAGTAACATTGAATGACACAAGCCGCCAATGAAATTGTCTTCTCAGTAGAAAGGAGGTCTGTTAATAACTTTGGCATAACAGTGGATGAATAACACAAGTCAAGAATGGATAACATGCAGAGGAAGAAATACATAGGTTTGTGCAACTTGGGGTTGATGATGACCATAAGGATTATAAGGCTGTTTCCAACAGTGGTTACAATGTAGATTACTAAAAATAAAACAAAAAGCCCGAGATTTATCTTTACATCCATTGTAAACCCAAGCAAAATGAATTCTGTGATGATGGTTTGGTTTTTGAGCTCCATCTTTGTGTAGAGTTCCAGTAATAGTCTGCAAAGATGTCTGAAGAAGAAAACAAAAGCTATTTGTCTCACAATTTTTCTTATGTCCTATTAGCAGGTGTAAGGTCTGATAAAAATGACAGTAAGGTGCCTGAATTTTTGTGGCCAAATTATGGCCACAAAACCTGGACCTACTAAATCGTAGATTACCATACGATTCTACGGTGATCTCTGTAGAACCACAGGATGTCTAGGTATTAGGGCTGTTATATAGCCACATAAAGCCATTCTTACCTGATTATATAATTTTTCGCAAATGGGCAGTTATCAATACTAACAGAGCATCATAAAATTCCCTTTATTAGTCAACTGTAGTATATACCATGTATTCCTTTGCTTGTTAAGTCAGAGGCAGGTGTAAAAAACAGTGCGGTTTTCTACAACATTAGGTTCTAGAGGGTCTCCTCATAGTCAACTTTTTACCCAATGTGTCCTAAACAGAGAGTATTGTCTGAAGTCTTCTGCACAAACATAAGAATCAAATTGTGCATAAAACAAAGTGCACATGTGCAATACAGGGTGTCGTCAACAACACCGTTCCAGCATTATATCTCAATACTGGAAACTATGTGTTATGGATTTACTTTTTTTCTTGTGGCCCCTATAAGAGATAGAAATTAAAACACAATTGCAAAGTAACATGTGAGAAGCAAAAATCTACTATGAACAGAAGAAAAGCAATGTGACTCAACAAGACTGTAGGGGGGTAGTACTAGTAAGTGAAAAAAGAAAGCATTTAAGTTACTAAAAGGAGAAGGCAGTGATGAAGCGCTAAAAACATACAGGGAAAAAAAATAATTATGTAAGAAAAAGCTAAAAACTGCAAAGGAGGAAATAGACAGACTAATTGCCAAGTAGAGCATAAATAGCCCTAAACTATTTTTCAATTAGATAAACGGGAAGAGAATTTGCCCTGAAAGTACTGGCAGTTTACCAAATAATGCAGGAGAAATCATAGAAGAAGATGGGGAAAAGTGAATCTAATAAATAGATTTTTCCCAAGTATATTCACCAGAGAAAAAGAAATGTCACATGAGATGCAAAGGGATAAAATGACCTCTCCACTATATATCACCTGCTTAACACAGGAGGGAGTGCAGAGTCAGCTAAAAAAGATTAAATCGACAAATCACCGAGTCCGGATGAAATACACTCAAGTGTTCTAAGGAAACTAAGTAGTGGGATACACAGACTGCTATTTCTTATATTTAGGGATTCTATTGAGACCGGGGTTGTACCACTGGTTTAGAGCATTGCCAATGGGGTTCCAGTATACAAAAATGGGTCAAAAAGAGAGTCTGGTAACTACAGGCCAGTAAGTCTCACTTCAATAATCAGTAAAATATTTGAAGGGTTTCAGATGCCATCCTGGAATATCTCAAGGAAAGCAATGGTATAACTCCACATCAGCATGGGTTCATGAAGGGGACGATCAACAAACTTCATCAGCTTCTTAAACATAGTAAGTTCTAGTCTGGACCTGGGAGAAGCTATTGATCTTATATATCTGGATTTTCTAAAGCATTTACCCCATGCCGCATAACAGGTCAATATATAAAATTAAACAGCTCAGTCTGGGTGAAAATGTGTGTATCTGGGTAGGAACCTGGGTCAGAGATAGAAAGGAAGGGGTGTTATTTAATGGTTTGTACTCCGATTGCGCCAACATTGCTAGCAGAGTGCCACAGAGTTCAGGACTAGGCCCCATTCTGTTCAATATATTTATCAATGACTTGATAAAGGGACTGCATGTAAAATATCAATATTCGCAGATGATACAAAACTATACAAAATAATTAATACAATGGAGGACAAAGTACGGCTGCAAATGGAACTAGATAAGCTGGGGGCTTAGGTAGAAAAATTGCAAATGAAGTTCAACATTGATAAATGTAAAGTTATACACACGGGCAGGAGAAATGGGTGTCACCAATATACACTAAATGGGGTTCAGCTAGGGAAAAGGGATAAGGAAAAAGACTTGGGGATACCAGTTGACTGTAGACTTAACTGGAGCAATCAAGGCCAGTCAGCTGCTGCAAAAGCAAATAGTCTTGGGCTGCATTAAATGAGATATAGGGGTGAGGGACGAGAATATTATTCTTACACTATATGGCACTTGTCAGGCCTCACATGTGTACTGTGTACAGTTTTGGATAACAGTACTCATTGAAGTGTTTGAGTGGGTTCAAAGAAGGGCAATTAAATGGAATAGAAGGATTAGAATACCCAGAGAGGCTATCAAAATTGGAATTATTCACCTCAGAAAAAGACGATTATGGAGCGACCAAATAACTATGTATAAATGCATTAGGGAACAACACAAGGATCTCTCTCATGATCAGTTTATACCTAGGACTGTGATGGTAACAAGAGGGCATCATCTACATCTAGAAGAAAGAAGGTTTCATCACAAACACAGTAAGAGCTGTGAGACTGTGGAGCTTTCTGCCTGAAGACTCAGTGATGGCAAAATTGATAGAGGAGTGTAAGAGGGGATTAGATATCTTTTAAGAGCACCATGACATTACAGATTATAGACATTAAATAGTCAGAAGGGTTGCTGATGAGGGAATCTTCCGACGGCTGGACTTGAAGTCAGGAAGGAACCTTCTCTGAAAAGTGTTGATCTAGGGAGTATTCTGACAGCCATTATGGAGTCAACAGGTATTTTTTTCTCCAGAATGGGGTAAATTATCCTTTGTCTCATTGGGGATGAGAGCAAAGATGAGATCTCACCGCCACGCAACTAAAATAAGAAAGACAGAATTACCTATGGCAGAGAATTTCTCTAGTTATGGACACAACATAGAACATATGAAAGTTACTATGTTAAAAGGCAACTTTAAATCTTTACGTCATAAAATAAATACAAGTTGATAACCATCTTTGACACTTTCAACACAGGCCTAAATATTTCAAGAGGGTTAATGCGTGACTGGCAATTATGATTAATCTATTGCACAGATAACACACAGGGACCATAAAACTCTCACATCCGTTATCAGTGGACTAATTAAGTATTTACCCCTTTACTCATCATGTTCTGGTACTGTTTTGAAGTGCATATTAGTCACAAACATGTCTGTGCCTTGTCATATGTATGTGTGGATCTATTCCATTAAGCCTGAGGAAGAACTCTATGTAGGTTTGAAAGTTCGCCATAACATTATGTTTTTCGTTAGCCATTAACCCCTTGAGTGGCACGCCCGGAAAATTTCCGGGACGAGCTCCACTGCTCATAGCAACATAGCCCGGAAGATTTCCGGGCTATGTATCACTATGGGAGCTGCAGAGCACAATGCCACAAGCTGTGACAGTGTGCTCTGGCTGCACAGTCCCACAGAGAACAAAGCAAGGGCTTTGAAAAACCAGCAGAAGATATTGCCGATATGTCGGCAATCTCCTGCTTTGTTTACAGGTTGCCATAGAGACCATCGGCTTGTCAAAAGCAAGCCGATGGTCTCTGTGGCAGGGAGAGCTTGGTGCTTGGCTGTCAGAGGACAACTAGGTACTAGCTCTTACAGCAGAGATCAGAGAAAACCTCTGGTCTCTGCTGTGGTAACCCCTTACATGCTGCAGTCTATGTGACTGCAGCATGTAAAGGGTTGTCACTACAGCATGTAAAGGGCTGTCACCATCGGACCCCCGGAATGTGATCAGGGGTCCTGATGGGTCCCTGTGGAAGTCCCCTAAAGGGACAAAAAAAAAAAGTTAAAAAATTATAAAAAAAATTATAAAAACACTTGTCTCCCTTTACTTTGTAAAAAAAAATCAAAAATACAATCACACATGTGGTATCCATGCATCGTAATGACCCAGAGAAGGAAGTTAATGCATTATTTAACCCCTTAATGACATGGCCCCTTTTTTTCTTTTTTCCCCATTTCTTTCTTTCCTCCCCCCTGTTTAAAAAATCACAACTTGTCCCGCAAAAAATAAGCCCTTATATGGCCATGTCAATGGAAAAATGAAAAAGTTATGGCTCTTGAGACGCAACTGAAAAATTAGTTGAAATTCAATGATTAGACCATTTTAAAAAACCTGCCCTGGTGGGCACGACAGGGTGGTAGGAAACCCGCCACTCAAGGGGTTAAAAGGTATCATATCTATAAGATTACTTGGTTTCTCATGCTGAGTACAATCACATTTTGCTCTACTGGCTAACATGATACCAAACTTTTTTCTTTTTTCCTGCTGCAAGACAGGAGACAAGCGGATGAGGGTGTAATACTCATAGATCTCAATGACTGATCAATAAGTAATTATAAAGAAAAAATGAGCAGACATGTACCAGCACCCTATAGTATTTCAATTAATGGGGGGGGGAGGGGGGAATCCACTCACCTGGTACCCAGTGGGACTCCTGGATAGGGATCCCACTGGTACCTAGTGCCCAAACCTGCATATCAGTATGTCTCTTCGTCCTTTGATCCAGGTGCCCTGGAGAGATGTCTCAGAGGTTAGGAGCCCTCTGGATAACCAGGGGCTTACAGCCAAACCAAAAAATGAAAAAGTAAAAAAACTCCACGCTCTAGGACTATAATAGAAATCTCAGGACCCACGGGTTAAATGGTTAAATAACCGTATTTATTTATTGATTCACTTATGCAATGCCTTTTGGCGCACTTTGGCGCCTTTCTCAAACATAAAAATAACATCCACAATGTACATTTTTATAAGCACAATCTATTGAAAAACTTACAATCAGAATTCCCGCTTTGGACGGTCCTTATTATTAAAAGTATCACATTATCAATCATATTTGGTTATCTCTGAAAGAAAGCTCGCTATAGTAAAATTGCTGTCTGTTGCCAAGAAAAAAAGTTGAATAGAGAGTGATCAAAAAGTCGTACGTTCTCCAAAATGGTACCAATACAAACATGTTTCCCTGTAAAAAATTAGTTACTTCTCACACAGCCTTATCAACTGAAAAATAAAAACGTTATGGGTGGTAGAAAGCAGTTTTTGTTAGTTGTTTAGTTGTGTGTAAAGCAAAGACCAAATAAACTCATCTGCTAATGTGAGATGCTGGCTGCTACGCCGGTGCTGTGTCTACATTCGTGGCAGCAGTCACATGAGCTGTTTAGCCATGTGACTGCTGCATGCTACAGACGTTCGGCATTGATGTTTGGATATTATCAGTGAAGTGCTGTAAATCTACCTTGGGGGTTCTACATTAGAAGGCCATGTGACAGGTTTACAAGACCTTACCAGGAGTGCTGGCTGGAAGGCACGGCAGTGAATTTATTTATTTTATATAGTTTTGGGCATGGAGAGTCCAAAACTATATAAAATAAACAACTCTAAAAGAACCCTTTAAGTAACGTCTCTGGTCGAGGAACTAACTGAGCCTCCTGTATAGTTGAAGATCCTTATTACAAACATGGTCTTTTATTTCGTAGGTTTACCATCATATAGCTGACAATGGTTTACCATCTTAAGTAGGGTTTTTAAAAAGATGAGGAGATTGGACTGTGAACATCTGTATCCTAACTGACCTTCAGGTTTCCATTAATTATGGACTATGGAAACAAAGTATTTGTTGTAATCTTGTGGTCCAACTGCTTACTCGATAACCAATCACCCTGAGAATGAGTTTTGGACAAAGCCCTGAATAAGGTCATTGTTGTATCTAATTATCTATTCAAATTGTAATCATATATGCTGAAATGAGGAGAAATGTTGGGACTCAGATGACATGTCCATTATTATTGTAAATCTAAAAAATAATGTTGTGACACCTGAGTGTCTGGAAGACACACCAGCAATGGTTGGCACTTGGCTCGCCCATGGAATTTCTGTCCAAGTTATGGGGAGGGTTATTGCATTGATGGCTTTATGGAAACACTAATAAGGTGAACTATCGGCTAAGAGCCTACAATTAGTCAAACAATGAAAAAGTTAAAAAAAAACTCTGTGCTCTAGGACTATGAGAGAAATCTCAAGACCCACGGGTCTACTGGTTAAATAACCATATTTATTCATTGAATCACTTATGCAATGCGTTTCTGCGCACTTTAGGACAATCTAATGTACTGAACGGTGGCTGTTTAAACTGAGCAATGAGTGATGAGCTTATTGCAATGTTTGGGACATGTAAATCCTAACATTTAAATGCTGCTGTCAGAACTGACAGAAGTGTTTAAAAGGTTAGCAGGCACGATCAGAGTTATCCTCAATGACAGCAGGTAGATTAAAACTGATATATCAGTAAGGGTGTGAGTGCTGGGACCTCCACTGATCTTGAGAATATGAGTCTTGTTGGTCTGCAAGGGAATGGAAAGCAGGTCAAACAGCTGGGTCACCACTGCTCCATTCATTTCAATGAAAGTGCCGCAGATTACTGAGCCATTGGAATCTTTTAGGCCTCATGTCCACGGGGAAAATCAGGCCAGCTACGGATTCTCCATGGAGAATCCGTAGCGGGTCCCTCCTGAAAATAAGCGCTGAAAATAAGAATAAATAAGAATTAACTCACCTCTCACCCGCTCCGGATCCTTCCTTCGCCGCGGCGTCATCTTCTCTGCGTCACGGCCGGATCTTCTTTCTTCGGCCCGGCGGATGCACAGGATGACGTTGGTGACGTGTCCCGCGCATGCGCCGGCCCGAAGAAAAAAGATCCGGCCGCGACGGAGAGAAGATGGCGCCGCGGCGAAGGGAAGAACAGGAGCGGGTGAGTAGATTCCGAATTTTGTCTCCCGCGGATCCGGACGGCTTCCATAGGCTTCAATAGAAGACCCACACGAAAATGGAGCATGGTCCAGATTTTTTCATGCTCCATTTTTTTTAAAATCCCTTTTATTGACCATCCGCAGGTATTTATCTACCCGCGGGTGGTCAATGCATCCCTATGGGATGCGGATCCGCGGGCAGGAGAAGAGTTAAAATCCGCTGCGGATTTTAATTCTTCTTTTGCCCGTGGACATGAGGCCTTAGTATTTACCTTTCCAGTGAATGAGTGAAAAGTTTACAAAACATTAAGTCTCTAGAATACCCCTTTAAGTAGACTATACTGTATATTTATCTTTCCAAGTTCTTCCCAATGTCCTACATGATACATGACACCATCACTACATCACCAGAGAGAGTTATTATTTAGAGATTTTGATGAGCAACGTTGGGATTTGTCATAATGGCCATATTAGTTATCGGTTTTCCTAGAATTGGAACTAGACCTCATTCATACCTCTAAGAACATGTGACATTGGGACTTACCCCACACAGGATACTTGGATTTTGCAGTTTCAGAGCCCAGACTAGATTTACCCATACTTTTAAGTTTGACCGGTTTCATTCAGAAGAGAATCTCATGCAAGTTTAGTGTGTTGCGAGATGCACAAAACGCGTGTGAATATAAACTCCATTCTTTTTAATAAAGTCATATACATAAGTGTTGTCTTTCCTCACTGTGATGCATCGAGGGAAAAAAAGAATTGCTGTCCTTGGAACGCATCACCCATGGATTTCAATGGAACCTTAAAGGGGTTGTCCCGAGGCAGCAAGTGGGTCTGTACACTTCTGCATGGCCATAATAATGCACTTTGTAATGTACATTGTGCATTAATTATGAGCCATGCAGAAGTTATAAAAAGTTTTATACTTACCTGTTCCGTTGCTGGCGTCCTCGTCTCCATGGTGCCGACTAATTTTCGCCCTCCGATGGCCAAATTAGCCGCGCTTGCGCAGTCCGGGTCTTCTGCAGTCTTCTATGGGGCTCCGTGTAGCTCCGTGTAGCTCCGCCCCGTCACGTGCCGATTCCAGCCAATCAGGAGGCTGGAATCGGCAGTGGACCGCACAGAAGAGCTGCGGTCCACGGAGGAAGAGGCCATCTTCAGCGGTGAGTAGAGAAGTCACCGGAGCGCGGGGATTCAGGTAAGCGCTCCGGTGAGCTTTCTTTACCTCCCTGCATCGGGGTTGTCTCGCGCCGAACGGGGGGGGGGTTGAAAAAAAAAAAAACCCGTTTCGGCGCGGGACAACCCCTTTAAGTACATTGCATGGCTCCTACATGTCATGCTATGTGCATATGAGTGTAATGCAAAATTTCCCATTGAAATCAATGGGAAACAGTTTTGATCCTCTTTAGGGGTGAAACTCCCTCCAGACGACTGGAATTTCACAGAAGAGATAAAAGGCCATTATGCATGCAAATTGCCTCACATCTGCAGGTAAAGCGCAGGTTGCCAAGCATGATATTGGGTCAATTTTCTTTGCCCAATATTGCACTTGCCTATGTATAGATAGCCTTACCTCACTAATAAAAGGTTTCTGTGTTTTTCTTTATCTGTTATTTACCCCAAACCTCTCCAAGCTGTGATTTCCCTTTCTTTTGCTGTCACTCTCTCCCTTCCTCCCTTGAATACAGCTGCCAGAAAAAGTAAGTGAATCCTTTGGATTACCCTGGACTTCTGCATTGATTAGTCATAAAATGTTTCCTGATTGTAATCTAAAGCCTCCCTCACACTGCCATTTTTTCAGTGTTTAGCACTAAGCGCTTTTATAGGCTCCCATTGTTATCAATGGAGCCTCTCTCACACAGCCTCAGACAGCCGCTCAATTATTGAGCAGAGTCTGTTCCATTTTTAGGCATTTAATGCACCTCATCAATGATGAGAAGCACTAGAAGCTGGCGTCGAAAATGAAAGCAAAATGTGGCAAAGTGATGCAATTTAAATGGACGGGCTTTTAGCAACCTCTGTGTGAGGGATGCCTAAGTCACCATTTTACCGGTCATGAGTAGATTGAGTAACATCCACACTGTAGGACAAAAAGTAAGTAAACCTCAGTATAATGACTTCTCCAAGAGCTAATTGACAAAATGTGTTTAAGTTAAGGAGATGATATTGGAAGTTTGGATTTCACAGGAGCTTTGGTCACTACATAAAGGTACCCAAAGACTGGTTACTGACATATCTGTTCTCCTCCAGAAAGACAGGTTGATGTGAGCTACACCTTGATGCAAACAACCAACAGAAGACTTCAGGAGATGTGTTACAGGGATGCATGAAGCTGGAAAAGTCTACAAAAGCTAAAGACCTGGGTGTACATCAGTCCACGGTTAGATTAGTCATCTACTAATGGAGAAAAATCAGGACTGTTACTACAACCTGTACAAGCAGGCATCCTGTCAAGATCATTCCAAGAGCACAGCATGCAATCCTGAAAGTGGTGAGAAAGAACTCAAGGGGAACAGACACATAAAACAGAAAGATAATTATGTAAGAGTCTACAAACTGCAGACTCTCCAAAGGGTTAACTTACTTTTTTCAATAGTAAGTCACTTAATATCAATGTTAAGAAGGCTTTGATGAGTGGACACAGAGCGAATTATGTAGTCTTTGTTGGAGCATGATGTAAAGTCTGTCAGTACCAGTCTTCTTTGGAAAATTTCACTTGCAGTACAAAAAGTCATGCCATCCTGTAGCAAGTCCATATTGCAGCACATTATAGAGCTAGATAGTAAGTTGTACATCGACACATCAATTTACAAAACTGATCTGCAAAGATCTACATAAAATGTTGACATAAGTCATTTGTCTCACTTATCTAGTTCTCATTTCAAGTTACCTTTAACCTTAAGTCAGAATTAGACTAACTAGAGAGCAGTGCATTATGGGATGAGATATATAATCTGATAGGGTACATGTCTGAGAGGAGGTGGAATAATAACACCCATCAACAGAACTTAAATGACATGCGGAATATAAATGAACTCAAAGCAGTACAAAAACAGTAAAGAAAAAATTGAAACAAAAGTATCAAATTTCATGAGTAAATTTCAAAATGTGAAATGTTTTCGGAAGTGGAATTAAAATTTTAAAACATTTGTCTTTGAAAATACATATAATGTTCATGTTTATGTGAAATAAGATATTCAGTAAAACAAAAAAGCAGAATAAAGAAATGAACAAAGAGAACGTAAAAAAATCACAGGCTCATGGCAATGCGGCCACAACTGATCTGCGGCGCGGATTATATAAGGTTTTGTAAAGGTGCAGTAATCATGGGTGAACTCTGGAGATTAATTATTCTACAACTAGAGATCAACAGAATTAGGCAAGTCATGGGAGTTTATTCAAATTGATAAGATTTGCTAAAGAAAAAAAGTAAAACGTGAAGGACCAAAGCCATGGTATTTTTGGAGAATCTATGCTTGATAGTCTAGGTTTGATATATACAGCAGAGGGCTTGTAAGCAAGATAAGTATTTGAGCCCCTTGTCTCATGCTTTGTTATGGAAAGCTAGTCGTGGAGCAAGAGTCTTAGGGTTCCTTAGAAAATTCCTAGCTAATGTAAGAAACAGACAGCAGAAGCCCATGCCCGAGAACTGTATTTGGGGCCTTGCTGTGCAACAGCTTAATTATTTTGAGCTTGTCACCACTTTCCCTACCAAAACCTCAGACTAGGTCAGAAGTAGACAGCAGAAGGCTCTTGTGCAAGATCTCTTAATCCTGGACTAGAGGTGTAGCTAAAGGTTTAGCTTATTAAACACATCTAAAGCCTGAGTGGGTCACTCGACCCAGCATGAGCACATTTGCAACTGCAGAAATTCATCATATGCAAATAGGGATAAAAAATATTAGCATGTAAATTCCCAATAAGTTAATATTTGTACTTTCAATAGGCCTCGGAAAAATTACTAAGAATATAAGCCAAACCAGAGTTTGACTTAGATGCTCAGTTATGTTGTGAAGGACTGTTGAAAATTGGGAATTGACTTAAAGAAATGTCAAATTTGAATATGTAGTACTGTGGAGGTACTTTGCCATTCCCTATTTGCATATATTTTTTCCTACCCCAACTTAGCACAGGGATACTTTATTCCCCCAAATGAAGTTCATCTTAATCATAGTACTTATGCAAAGACCAATATTTCCTCTATACAGGTGGTAGAAATCAGTTCTATAACTCTCATCATGCTGCATAGACCAATTGTACCACTCCAGGTAAAGATTGAAGGACCCCTGTCCCTAACTAATCAGGGAAAGTGGGGAACCCCTTCCTAAAAGCAGGGTGATTATCCCAATAAGGAAAGCCCCACTGCCTTCATCTGGGACCTGGCTATGCCTGATTAGGAACCTGGAGATATGTACAAAACACAGGACATGACACTGTTTACACACACAGAACACAATAGTTCCCAACTCATGTCTGACCTGCACAGACATACGGAACAATTCGCTGTTCACACAAACACATAAGATCATGCACAGCACACAGAACAGGACTGCGCATAGAGAACATGTCTGGCCAACTGCACAGACATACAAAACACATCGCTGTTCACGCCAACACACAGGGTTATGCATACCACATAGAACCCCACTCAGAACTCACATGCATAAAGGTAGAAAACTATAGCTAGTCCAAGTGTCCTCACACCAAGGGAATAGAGAGTCAACCACCATGCTGACATAACAGAGAATAGTGTCAGGCATCACCCATCTGACACACACACAAGACATCAGATGTCTGGAGGCCACACCTGTAAAGGGATAGAAAGAAACCTGCGGGTGTATGCACCTGTGCAGTCACTGTACCACACACTACTCAATGCACTAAGCACCACACTAGGTGCAACAAAGAACAATCACCATCTGCTGGTGACACCACTTCCTCTTCTCCTGTATTACATGCTTGCATTGCAGTCCAGCTCCCCGCACGAGCTTGCTTCCCCAGCGTACTGAAAATTTTTACAAGCGCAGTGTTCAGCTGTCCTCATGCCACATGGTTGCTTGATAGCCACACCACCCTCATGTCTATTTATAAGTGCGTATTAGATGAGGAGGAACAGGAGACACACACACTGCAGAGGGTTGGCAGGGCCAGGCAGCGACCCTCTTTGAAATTGTGGACGATAGCCTACAATGCTGATGAGAATTGCTGATAAATTAACGTACAATCATAATTCCAATCCCGTGCCACCTCTGTGACAAAATTTCATAAGCCAGAAATGTGGCCATAAAGCGGACTCAGATGCCAGTACTTCTAAACATGTCCACAATTCTGCAATGCATTCTAAAACCAAAGATTGGTTTGAAGCAGGAGGTGTTTCTAAAGTAGCCACTACAGGTCTACAGTGAAATTGTCAATGTCTCATGAAATCAGGTATGCTTTTTTTGATCGCTACGAGGACCGGGTTATCCATGCATAAATTTGAGTGGCCAAAGCAGGACCCCATGCTGGGCAGCAGATCTGGAGCAGATTCTACATACCAACCAGCGCTGAGCGCCAGGGATGCGTGCGTTTATTAGACCTAAACCAAACTGGCTGTTTACCACTCAGGGTATTTTACGCCCGCTTACATCCAAAATCAGACAGTGTGCAATGAGTTGCCTTGTTATACAGTACTGATCAGAATTGCAATCCCATGCCACCTCCATCACAAAATTGTCAGGAGCCACAAACGTGGCCATAGAGCGGACTCAGATGCTAGTGCTTCTAACTAGAGATGAGCTAGCATACTCATTAAGGGACAATACTCTAGTGAGTATCGTCCTTTTCGAGTACCTGCCTGATCGTCAGAAAAGATTTGGGTGCCGGCAGGGGGCGGGAGTGGTGCGGGAAAGCGGGGGTCAACGGGTCGGATATCTCAGCACCCGAATCTTTTCTGACGAGCAGGCAGGTACTCGAAGAGGAAGATACTCATTTGAGTATTTTCCCTTAACAAGTATGCTCGCTCATCTCTACTTCTAACCATCTGCACAATTCAACAACCCATTCTAAAACAAAAGATTGATTTGAAGCAGGAGGTGTCGCAAAAGTAGCCACCACAGGTATGCAGTGAACCTGTGAAAGTCTCATTAAATCAGTTATCAAAAAGTTTTATAATAAAAATGTTTGCGCTCGTGAAAAATGAAAGAAAGTAGCCCAAATTCGTTGTCAAGCCCGGTGAAAGAGAAATCAAGGCGGCACTTACTCAGGAGGAGGGGGGTGTATGAAACAAGAAGCCCCCTCCTTGAAGTGTCGACTCCTCAAAGAACTCCCAGTCGCGGATAATACTGCCACAGGAGGATTAAGTCTTCGTTTTTTTATTGTAGAATAATGTTGGAAACGCGTTTCGGTGCAAAAAGACACCTTTCTCAAGCCAATACAATGAAGAAACATACAAAACATACTCACATTTATGGAAAAACGTGTATCACCCTACAGGGCTTAAAATAACGCCCCTTGAACAGATCAAACCAGGCCTCTTCTCTTTATTAAAGAGAAGAGAGATGTATTGGATTTTTAACATGCAAACACTTATTCCACAAGGCCTCAATGAAGTGCTCGAGAAAAACTTTTAATTTTTAATATGTATTCGGACTGTGTATCTTTCATCATGTTTTATTCATTTGAGCTGTGTTTGTTTGTCATGTTTTAACCAGTTTATTAGGATTCCTTTTATGAAACTATTTATTCAAACGAATCATAACATATGTTTACTTATTTAGTGAATTCATGAATTTAAAATGACATATTGTGAGTAATGCTATATGTCTTTTAAGCAATATGCGAGTTTTATTTATTTTATTTTATTTTTTCAGTGTATTACTTGATTCACATGAGACGTAACAAGAGGGCTACTAACTTATTTATTTAATTAGCTTGAAAATGAAAGAAAGTAGCCCAAATTCGTGAAAGAGAAATCAAGACGGCACTTACTCAGGAGGAGGGGGGTGTATGAAACAAGAAGCCCCCTCCTTGAAGTGTCGACTCCTCAAATAACTCCAAGTCGTGGATAATACTGCCACAGGAGGATTAAGTCTTCGTTTTTTATTGTAGAATAATGTTGGCAACGCGTTTCGGTGCAAAAAGACACCTTTCTCAAGCCAATACAATGAAGAAACATACAAAACATACTCACATTTATGGAAAAATGTGTATCACTTTCCATTCCATGGGTGACGCCATCTTTGTGGGCGGGGTTACTGTGATCCACCCACTGTGTCCTAATGAGGGGAGGGGTCAATCGTGCAAAGCCATCGGTTGCACTTATTTCTATTCTTATCTTTACATCATAAAAGACCGCAGAATGAGATTCATTCAGGCATCATGCTCGGGGGCAATAATTTTAAGTTCTTATACTTAAGGAGAAGGGAGATAGCGCCGTAGCGTTCCTCCTATTTGCCACGTCATAGATCACGTGACGCGGCCGCGTTATCTATACGCGCCGCGTCATCCTGGGGGTCATGTGACTAGCGTAGTGACGCGGTCACGCAGTCCGTGCGTGCCGCGTCACTTTAGGGATCATGTGACTTCACCCGTGGCACGGCCGCGCTGTCTGGGCGTGCCGCGTCATCAGAGAGGCAGGGCTACAATATGCAGTTTCGATTTTGTCTATTTGATGGGAGCTACTCTCATCAAATGGGAGTAGTTGGTATGCTGTTTGCATTACAGATCTGCGTCACCCATGTTCTACTAATCGGATACTTAGAAGTTGGCAACATGTCTAAAAATGCATATAATATTGTTAAAAACATGCTAAAAATGGATATGCAATATTATTTAAAACATATTATTTTGAATAAGTTAATTAAATAAATAAGTTAGTAGCCCTCTTGTTACGTCTCATGTGAATCAAGTAATACACAGAAAAAATAAAATATAAATAAATAAAACTCGCATATTGCTTAAAAGACATATAGCATTACTCAAAATATGTCATTTTAAATTCATGAATTCACTAAATAAGTAAACATATGTTATGATTCGTTTGAATAAATAGTTTCATAAAAGGAATCCTATTAAACTGGTTAAAACATGACAAACAAACAGCTCAAATGAATAAAACATGACGAAAGATACACAGTCCGAATACATATTAAAAATTAAAAGTTTTTCTCGAGCACTTCATTGAGGCCTTGTGGAATAAGTGTTTGCATGTTAAAAATCCAATACATCTCTCTTCTCTTTAATAAAGAGAAGAGGCCTGGTTTGATCTGTTCAAGGGGCGTTATTTTAAGCCCTGTTGGGTGATACACGTTTTTCCATAAATGTGAGTATGTTTTGTATGTTTCTTCATTGTATTGGCTTGAGAAAGGTGTCTTTTTGCACCGAAACACATTGCCAACATTATTCTTCAATAAAAAACGAAGACTTAATCCTCCTGTGGCAGTATTATCTGCGACTGGGAGTTCTTTGAGGAGTCGACACTTCAAGGAGGTGGCTTCTTGTCTCATACACCCCCCTCCTCCTGAGTAAGTGCCATCTTGATTTCTCTTTCATCAGACTTGACAACGAATTTGGGCTACTTTCTTTCATTTTCCACGAGCAAAAACGTTTTTATTATAAAACTTTTTGTTTTCTTTCCCTTAGGATTCATTCTCCCTGTGAGAACCCCCCAAATTGTCGTTGCAGCTCTCCTTTCCTGCAAAGGATTTGAAAATGCTAAGATGGATAACCCGCTTCTAATCCCTTGGCGCTATCTGATCTGCAGTGTTTTCTAATTAAATCAGTTATGGTTCCTTTGATTGCTACAAGGACAGAATGAACCTTGACGAAATTTGAGTGGCCAAACCTGGCACAGTTGCACCCCACCCAGGACCTTGACTTCTGCCCACACCCTCATTTGAGCGCCCACGTCCACGTCTTTGTCCTTGACCCTTACCCCTAGTCTTCATCATGCTGTATAAATCACTGCATCAAAATGCTAAGTAGCCACCACAGGTCTATAGTGAACCTGTGAAAGTCTTATTAAATCAATTACGCTTTCTCCAATCCAGTATCTTGGATAACTGTGGTACCGGAGAGATAATACATGGCGACTAGCGCTGACTCCCAGGGATGTGTGCGTCAATCAGACCCAAACCAAACCCTCTGTTTCCCACTTCGGGTATTTTACGTCCGCTTTAATCCAAAAATACGCAGTGTACAATGAGTTCTGTCTTGCTATACAGTACTGATCAGAATTGCAATGCCCATGCCAGCTCCGTCACAAATTTGTCAGCAGCCAATTGTGGCCATTAAGCAGATTCGGATGCTAGTACTTCTAGCCATCTGCACAATTCAACAACCCATTCTAAAACAAAAGATTTGTTTTAAGCAGGATGTGTCACAAAAGTTGCCACAACAGGACTACAGACAAACGGTCAATCTCTCATGAAATCAGTTACACTTCCTTTGATCGCTGCAAAGACAGCATAAACCATGAAGAAATTTAAGTGGCGAAAGCAAAACAATTCATTCTGTGTATGTGTCAGATAGCTGAACACTACACTGGGAAACCTATGTGTACCAAGAGTATAGACGAACCCCTGAAACATTTTTGTACCAAAAGTAGAGGAGACACCCTGAAACATTTGTGTACCAAGAGTATAGGCAAACCCTTGAAACATTTGTGTACCAAGAGTATAGGTGACCCCCTGAAACATTTGTGCACCAAGAGCATACGCGAACCTCTGAAACAGTTGTGTACCAAGAGTATAGGCGAACCCCTGAAAAATTGTTGTACCAAGAATATAGGCGAACACCTAAAAAATTTGTTTACTAAGAGTATAGGCGAAGCCCGGAAAAATGTGTTTACTAAGAGTATAGGCGAAGGCCTGAAAAATGTGTTTACCCAGAGTGCAGGTGAAACCCAGAAAGTTTTTTTAAACATAGAGCTTGTACTTGCTTAATTTGCTAACAGAGCCTGGAGGCAGCCCTCCGAAAAAATTTGTTTTCATAGAGCCTTTTGGCTCTCTGAAAAATTGGCTGTTCAGAATGCTGACATGCTGGTTTAGGAGGAGGAGGAGGAAGATCAGAGAGGGATAGACCAAGCTACTTCTCCCCTTTTTTGGGGTGATAGAGGGTGCATGGTTCTCCTGTTCCAGCTTAAAGAATCTTTATGTTCTGCTGCTTTCCAGTGGGGGAGAAGAGAAGTCAGGAGAAATCCAGGCTTTGTTCATCTTAATGAGTAAGCCTGTCGGCGCTTTCAGTTGACAGGCATGTACACTTATACATGATAATTCTCCTAGCAGCACTAAATGCTCTCTCTGATAAGACACTAGTGGCAGGACAGGCCAGCACCGTACAGCGCAGGTTTGTGCCACGTGTCCAGCTTTGACAAGCAATAGTTGTATGGAGCAGAGGGATCGCGGAGGACGTTAGTACGGTCGGATATGTACTCCTTCACCATCTTTTTACAGTGTTTCCTCCTACTCAGCCTAGACTGGGAAGTAGTGAAACAGTCTGGCTGGGAAGCTATAAAACTGGCAAATGCCTTGGTGAGTGTTCCCCTGCCTGCGCTGGACATGCTGCCTGTTCCCCGCACCTCCCTTGCTAGTTGGCCCACTGAACTACGTCCTCTACCACTAGCGTTGTCAGATAGGAACTTTAGCATCAGCTTTACCACCAGGGCCTTGTGGTATTGCATTACTCTTGTATTCTTTTCCTCTTTGGGAATGAGAGTGGAAAGAAGGGTGTACACCCAGTAATCCGTGTTGGCCAGAATGCATCTAACCCAAGGGTCACGGGAAAGGCAGCTTAACATGAAGTCAGCCATGTGTCCCAGTACGCAACACATCACTGTCCTCACTAGGAGGATGACTCTAAGTCTCCTCCTCCTTCTCTTCAGCCCATACACACTGAACAGATGTGAAGGAAGTAGCATGGGTGCCCTCTGCAGTGTGGGCAGCAGTCTCTTCCTCTCTCCTCCTCCTCCTCCAATACGCCCTGAGAAACAGACGTGAGGGTGGTCTGGCTATCAATCGACGTATTGTCATCCCCATCTCCTGTTCTATCCACAAAGTAACATAGTAACATAGTATGTAAGGCCGAATGAAGACAATGTCCATCTAGTCCAGCCTGTCTATCCTACTGTGTTGATCCAGAGGAAGGCAAAAAACCCCAAGGCCAGAAGCCAATTAGCCCTTTTGGGGGAAAAATTCCTTCCCGACTCCCTAATGGCAATCAGACTGTTCCCTGGATCAACCCCTAATAGTTCCTACCTGCCTATATACCAGGATTGACACTTAACCTAATATTTATATCCTGTAATATCCTTCTTCTCCAGAAAGACATCAAGTCCCCTTTTAAACTCCTCTATCGATTTTGCCATCACCACTTCCTCCGGTAGAGAGTTCCACCGTCTCGCTGCTCTTACAGTAAAGAACCCCCTTCTATGTTGGTGATGAAACGTACTTTCCTCTAATCGTAGCGGATGTCCTCTTGTTACCGTCGTGGTCCTGGGTGTAAACAGATCGCGGGAGAGATCCATGTGTTGTCCCCTCATGTACTTATACATGGTTATTTGATCGCCTCTTAACCTTCTTTTTTCTAGAGTAAATAGTCCCAGTTTTGATAGCCTCTCTGGGTATTCCAGTCCCGTCATTCCATGTATTAGTTTAGTTGCCCTTCTTTGAACCCCCTCCAGCACTGTAACATCTTTCCTGAGCACCGGTGACCAGAACTGTACGCAGTATTCCATGTGAGGCCTGCAAGTGCCTTATATAATGGAAGGATAATGTTCTCGTCCTTCGCCCCTATACCTCTTTTAATGCACCCCAAGACTTTATTTGCCTTTGCAGCAGCTGACTGGCATTGGTTACTCCAGTTTAGTCTATTATCCACTAATACTCCCAGATCCTTTTCCATATCACTTTTCCCTAGTGGTACCCCATTAAGTGAATATTTGTGACATCCGTTTCTCCTGCCCATGTGCATAGTCTTACATTTTTCAACATTGAACTTCATTTGCCATTTTTCTGCCCAAGCCCCCAGCTTATCCAGGTCCGTTTGTAGCCGCACATTGTCCTCCGTTGCATTAATTATATTGTATAATTTTGTGTCATCTGCAAATATTGATATTTTGCTGTGCAGCCCCTCTATCAGGTCATTGATAAATATGTTGAACAGAGTGGGGCCTAATACTGAACCCTGTGGCACCCCGCTAGCGACTGTGGTCCAATCAGAGTATGAGCCATTTATTACCACCCTCTGCTTTCTATCATTGAGCCAATTTTTTACCCACTTACACACGTTTTCGCCCAGTCCGAGCTGCCTCATTTTGTATATTAGCCTATTATGTGGCACGGTGTCAAAGGCTTTAGAGAAGTCCAGAAATACAAGATCAATAGATTCTCCCTGGTCCAGCTTAGAGCTTACTTCATCGTAGAAACTGATCAGATTTGTCTGACATGAGCGACCCTTCATGAATCCATGCTGGTGAGGAGTTATTCCCTTAATCTCCTTGAGGTACTCATCGATGGGGTCTCTCAGAATCCCCTCGAAAATTTTTCCCGTTACTGAAGTGAGACTTACTGGCCTGTAGTTACCAGGCTCACTTTTGCTCCCTTTTTTGTAAATTGGAACCACGTTGGCAATGCGCCAGTCCAATGGTACTACTCCGGTCTTGATAGTGTCTAGAAATATTAGGTATAGCGGCCTAGCTATCTCGTCACTTAGTTCCTTTAGTATCCTTGGGTGTAATCCATCTGGGCCCGGCGATTTATCAATTTTAGTTTTCTTTAGACGCTTAGCAGCGACCTTCTCAGCAGGCAAGGCAGCGGGATGGTTATGCTAATAATGGCCGCATTGCCGCTCATCATTTGTGTAGACTCCTCAAAGTTTCTGAGGATCTGACAGATTTCAGACATCCATGCCCACTCCTCTGTGAAGAACTGTGGAGGCTGACTACCACTCCGATGGCTATCTTGCAACTGGTATTCTACAATGGCTCAATGCTGCTCGTAAAGCCTGGCCAACATGTGCAATGTAGAATTCCAGCACGTGGGCACTGGCAGCAGGAAGCAATGTTGCAGTGTCCTGAGGGTGGCAGCATCTGTGGTGGACTTTCTGAAATGTGCGCACATGCGACGCACCTTGCTTAGCAGGTGAGACAAGTGGGGGGCATTTTTAAGAAAGCGCTGAACTACCAGATTAAACACGTGGGCCAGACATGGCACGTGTGTTAGTCTGCCAAGCTGCAGAGCCGCCACCAGCTTATGCCCATTGTCACACACGACCATGCCTGGTTGGAGGCTCATTGGCAAAAGCCACAGATCTGTCTGCTCCGTCAAACCCTGTAACAGCTCTTGGGCGGTATGCCTCTTGTCACCTAAGCTCAGGAATTTCAGCACAGCCTGCTGACGCTTCCTCATGACAGTGCTGCACTGCATCGAGCTACCGAATGCAGGAGACATGCTCACACATGGTAATTGAGAGGTGGAGGTAGTGCAGGAGGAGGAGGGGGGGTGTTTGGAGGAGGTGGCATAATAAGTCAGAGAAACCATCACCGAGGTAGGACCCACAATACTCGGTGTGGGTAGCACGTGAGCAGACTCAGGGTCAGACTCGGTCCCAGCCTCCACCAAGTTAAACCAATGTGCCGTAAGGGCATTGTAGTGTCCCTGCCCACCAGCACTTTTCCACGTGTCGGTGGTTAAGTGGACCTTCCCAGTAACCGCGTTGGTGAGGGCACGGTTTATGTTCCGTGAGACGTGCTGGTGTAGGGCGGAGACGGCGCACCGGTAGAAATAATGGCGACTGGGGACCGAGTACTGAGGGACCATCACTGCCATCAAGTTGTGGAAAGCCTCTGTTTCTACTAGCCTGTATGGCAGCATTTCCAGGCTGAGTAGTTTTGCATGTTTAAAGATTGTGCATGCGGGTGGGTGGCTGTGTATTTCCACTTTCGTTCCAACGCTTGGGTTAGCAACAGCTGAACGCTGCACTGGGACACATTGGTGGAGGCAGTGGAGGACCGTGGAGGTGAGGGTGTGGGTGCAGGCCGGAAGGCGCTCGTGCCTGCGTCCTGGGAGGGGGATTGCATCTCTGTGCTATTATGTGACACAGCAGAAGAGGCAGTGGTGTGACCTACCGGCGGTAAATGGCCTTCATTCCACCTCATCGGGTGCTTAGCCATCATATGCCTGTGCATGCTTGTGGTGGTCAGGCTGGTAATGGTGGCTTCCCTGCTGTTCTCGGTGCAGCAGAGTTTGCACACCACTGTTTGTCTGTTGTCAGCGCTCTCAATAAAAAACCTCCAGACCTTCGAACACCTAGCCCTCTGCATGGAGGCTTGCCGCGAGGAGGTGCTGTGGGGAACAGTTTGGGGATTACATGCTGTGGCCCTTCTTCTCCCTTTGGCCACCCCACTGCCTCTTCTAACCTGTTCTGGTGCTGCACTTGCCTCCCCCTCCAAAGCCTTGTCTTCAGTAGGCTTAGCAACCCAGGTGGGGTCAATCACCTCATCATCCACCTGCTCTTCCTCTGAATCCTCTGTCCACTCCTCCCTCAGACTTACTGCCCTAACAACAACCTCACTGACGGACAACTGTGTCTCATTATCATCCACAAAAAGCTCTTGAGACACCACTTGGAAGTCCCCAGCCTCATCACCCTGAGGGTGGACACCCTCTGGCGTTTTTTTCTCCACTGCAATGCAAGAGTAAAGTTAAAGTCTCGCATCGCAGTGCGAGAAAAAAATCGGCATCACGCCAGGATATCGGCATCACGCCGGCATATCGCCAGTCTTTTCAATGGGGCCAGCGGCAGCAGTCCTAGCCCCATTGAAAAGAGATGGAGAATGCCGGGAACTTCTGCCACAGCTGTGACAGCTGTGGCAGGAGTTTCCTCCATCCCCGCAGGGACCGCGGGGATGAACTAATCCTCTGCCACAGCTGTCACAGCTGTCACAGCTGTGGCAGAAGTCCCCGGCATTCTATTCTATCGCTTTCAAGGGGATCGGCACTGCTGTGATCCCATTGAAAGCAATGGTTTCAGCCAAGCCCCGTAGTAAGATTATCAGGGAAGGACTTGAAATATAAGCCCTTCCCCGATAATCTGGGAAAAGTGTGTAAAAAAAATAAAAAAAATTATACTCACCTCTCCTGCGCTCAGCCGCGTCCTCCTGCTGGCTCCTGGGGCGCTATAAAGCTCTTTCAGCAGTCGGGGATTTAAAAATCCCCGCCTCCTGAAAGGGCTGTGCAGATTGGCTGAAGGCTCAGCCAATAGCAGCTACTGCTTAGCTATTGGCTGAGCGCTCAGCCAATCACACATAGCCCTTAGCTATTCATTCATATCTTAGCTTGACAAAGACTCCTTGAGTCGAAACGTCGTTGTTTTCTTGTCTTGGGAGGAATAAAAAAAACACTTGTATCTTGCACCACAACTGCTGCCTTCATCAACTATTTTGCAAGTATCTACATTTAGTGGTTTGTCCTGGATCCAAACCACAGTTGGCTATGCAGAACACCTGTTCAGCCTTGTGGGGTACATTTAGTGCTGTTCACATATCTATTACTTTTGTACCCCAAAAAACTAAAAAAATTAAAAAATGATATGAGTTTTGCATGAAACCGGTAACAGTGGGCAGAATACAGCCGGGATGCTTGAGAAAAAATTTGTGCGCACTACTGGTCCCAGACAGCTAAAATGCTGGTGCATACAATGAGAGAAGTAGTAGTCCTAAAAAGGACTTTTGGGTTCTTGGAGTAAGGATACCTGCTTAACCGCAACCTAATCCCCACACTAACACTTTCGCTGAATAGTAGCAGATCCATTCCTCAGCCCATGCAGCAGGTGTCTGAGGCGAGCCGCAAGTGACCAGAGTTTTAATACTCGGCGGTCACCTGATCAGCCCAGCCAGTTACTGCTGTAGACGTGCACACTGTTGGCACGTCACAGCAGGAAGTGGTAAAGCCTTCTCTGCATTTCTAGTGGCCAAAAATGGCGCTAAACATGCGGGGAGAGGACATAAAATTTTCTCAAGCACCGCATCGTGCTCGAGCGAGTGACAAGCACCATCGAGTACGTTACTGCTTGAACGAGCATCAAGCTCGGACAGGCATGCTTGCTTATCTCTACTAATGAACACAGAGTCAGTTTCTTTCCAAACTCAGGAGGCACAATGGAGCAATGTCATGGTGCCACTTGGGCCTGGTAGCTGCCCATCGTCCCAGCTTCCGAAGGTCGCAGACCTACAGTGGCCTGCAGCTTACAAAATTGAGAATGATAGGACAGTGATCCTCTGGCTCCCTGCTCTACTATAGGTTTTAACTGTACCAATATCTTATGTATCCTCTAACAAGTGCCTGGAGCCTTTTGTTAGTGATGGGGTTTCAAAGAGATTGCTGAGATTGGCTTATCCAGCGCCAATCACAGCTAGCGCTGGATGCACAATTGTAGCCGTTCAATGAATGATGGCTTGTGGCTCAGCCAATCAGAGCAATCTCTTGCTGGGAGTATGGTCTTGAAAACCCATTACCAGCAAGAGATGCTCTGCAAGCACAGACAAGTGCCTGGAAGCCTCCATTGACGTCAGACGTCACCTACTAGATGAGTATTGTATTTTATTTCAGCTTCCTTGACTAATGGTGATTGTCTATCTGGAAAACTTAATGCCATCAGCCAGCCAAACCAACCACTTCTGCATCAATGGGCTCCCAGAGACCAAAAGAACTACAAGTCCCAGGAGCACAATGTGACAATTAGTACTGAGTGCTGGCTGTAGAGCAGTCTCCTGGTTGTCTGGTAAAGTCTTCATGGTTGTCATCGCAGCTTATACATGTAGCTCAG
This sequence comes from Eleutherodactylus coqui, assembly GCA_035609135.1. Taxonomy (NCBI): domain Eukaryota; kingdom Metazoa; phylum Chordata; class Amphibia; order Anura; family Eleutherodactylidae; genus Eleutherodactylus; species Eleutherodactylus coqui. Next base: position 21,913,651 of record CM069405.1, on the reverse strand, counting down.
TAGACCTGGAAGAACATTGTTGTTTTCCTGTTAAAATGGTAGTAGGCTCTTACCTATGTAAAGTAAAAATGTGCTTTAGTGTTTTTTTTTTTTCAAATGTACTGTTACAGATGCAGGTTTATTTTTGAAGTTTTACCAACGGAAAAAAGCACCAAAGCAAATTTTGCTCATATCTGGTAGATATTGGTGTCAAGATGTCTCTTTGCCTGAGCATGTCTCATATAGTACATACACTGCTGAAACAGAGATGAAGCTGGTCTTTGCTGTTGGAGGTAGCAAGGTCTGATATGTTGGGTTTTAACATACCTGTTTTTTTGTTCCACCTAAAGGTAAGCGTGATTCAGATTGTCTAGCAGCTTTTTACTTTCTTTTATTATGCAGTAATCACGAATGATCAATCACCAGTTTTCTAGCTAGTAGTGCCTTGAAAGTCTTGCTACTTGAAATATCCAAGAAGGACTTGAGGTAGATGAGTAGTGCAGACCCTTGGACAATTGCCCTTTTTGTCCTCCCTAGAAATATTTTGTGACCTCTGATATTGTCTATCAACAGTAAAGTACCATCAATCAATATTGAGATGAATCCTGCTAACATTTTGTGGGCTCATCATTAAAATGAGATTCCTCAAAACAGTCCACCATCGTAACATCATCTTCAACAGTCCCTTAATATCACGTTGATTTGATTTTATGGAAAATATGGTTGAATGCATGTACTAAGATTCTTTTGAAACTTATGATTAAGCCTTGGGGTTAGCTGTTTTTGTCTAGCTCACAGATAATTACATTGGCTCCATCAACTGCTCACATTTAAATGCTGTTATACCAAGCACTGGTCCCAGGAGGAGGACTACATAAGAAGCTGTGGGATATTGCTTTACTGACCATTGCCAAGGTCCATGACCACATCAATGTTTTTGGACAGATGATTTCCTCTAGCATGGCAGTGGTCTTCATGCGTAGTTACATCTACATATGGTTTGACAGTTTAACAATTTTCATGGCAGCTAAGTCCAGCTCATGCTCTCTTGCATTGATAATATCCATTTATGAAGGCCCATGAGGTTTTATATCAACAAGTCTATTGATCATAATATAGCAGCATTATCTTGGTACTACCATGTGGGGGCATTCTGCTTCACTTTGTGACATTAGTACATAGAATTATAAAAATAGCACCCAAGTAATTGGCAACTAAACTTTCATAATAAAGTACATTGCTTTTTGAGTTTGGGAAAATGGGGTGAATTGTGCCAAAATTATCTGGAAAACACATGTTTTATTATACCTTGTCACACATTGGTGGGCATGTTAAGAGACGTCTTTACACTTTTATGCACATCATGGCTGGTGTACATATACATGAACAATTCACACACAAGCAATAGCTTTGCTGTAACATGTAATGATGGTATGTATGCCAGGGTTCTTGCCCTTTGTTAGTGCACAGTAGGATTACATTTGGCTTGGAGAGGGGCCTCTAATGTGGATCTGGGAAAGTACTGTTTCTCCTCATGTTGATGGTTGCCATGTGGAGAATTATAGGCATTGCTGTGCTCCTCTGGGAAATAAAGTATGCAAATGGCGGGTGGCATGCAAAGGTAGCTTCCCTATAAGTCAATGGCTGACAGGCCTTGCAACATGACTAAGGATATAAGCCAAACTAGCATCTTCTTCGTAATGAAGGGGAGTGAAACTATTATTGCATTTAAAGGACCCCAAAATATAAAAAGTAGACAAAAAATTAAACAAATCCATCAATTCCTCCTCCAGTCTTCGCTTTTTAACCTATTTTATTTCATTGTGTATTCAAAGCTTTGTGAAGCATCTTAAGAAATCTTCTAAACATATCCGAAATGATGACAGTATTTTCTCCTCATGAATTTCAGTTCAGACCTATCTCTAGCTGTAACGCAACTAGTTGGGTTAGAAGCACTTCCCCACTGTTCTGTTTGCAATTGGAGACCAAGAATGCTAAGCTCCCTAAGATATTTCTCAGCAAAAATTAGAGGGGGTCCGAAAGAAATTAAGGGCCCTTTTACACAGATGCCTGACAGGTTGCCCCAGTGATGATTATTCCTGTGCTTTTACATAGGAACAATCTTGTGAATGAAGGCAGAAAAGGTATAATTAATCACTCCAGCCCACCCAGCTTCATTCACAGTAACCACGCAGTCATTCAGAAATGAACACCTGCCTGAATCCGTTGCTCAGTTTTATGCACGCAGAAACTAAATGATGAATGAAAAGCGAACTATGGGTAATTTTTATTTTGTCATTCAATTGCAAAAAGGCCCCAACTCTTCAACAGGGTTGTAGCTATAGGAGTGCAGAGAAAATATTGTGGGTTTTTTGATTGGGGGTTTATTCAAAACAATTGCTGCCTGTTAGGGTTCTTCTAGCATGTTGCAGAAATGTATTGAATTTGTATCATGAAAAATTGGGAGTCCTTAACCAAGTTGAAGGAAAATAAGGGTGGACACTAGAGATGAGCGAACGTACTCATTTAGGGCGATTTCGCAATCGAGCATTGCTTTTTTCGAGTAACTGACTACTCGGGCGAAAAGATTCGGGGGGCGTCGGGGGCAGGGGGTGGCATGGTGGAGTGGGGGTAGCAGTGGGGAAGAGGGGGGAGCTCTCTCTCTCCCCCCCCCTCCACTCCCCTCTGCAACTCCCTGCTCACCCCCGACGCCTCCCCGAATCTTTCTGCCTGAGTAGTCAGTTACTCGAAAAAAGCGATGCTCGATTGCGAAATTGCCCTAAACCAGTACATTCGCCCATCTCTAGTGGACACATCTGTATATGCTCTTGAAGAAGTTGTCCAAAAAAGTCACCCAAACCCAAATTTTCTCACCCTTAAAAGTCTCTCAATCTCTAGGATTATTTTTCAGTGTAGTCTTGGGTTATGTCTATCTGAAGTTTTTTAGAAGTTTACAACCTAACAGGCAAAGCTTGTACAGATCTGATCTCCTATTACAGCATAGCATCTGTCTTCCTTACTCTGTGTTGTGAGAAAGAAGGCGAATTTAAAGTCTTGCTGTACTCACTGCCCAGGGCAGACATTCACACTTCAGCTGTGCTTGCCCTGTATGTCCTGGGAAGAGTAGTTTTCAGTGCTGAATCAGGTGGTTATGTGATCCGAGGTGATAGACCATCCTTCTATCTTGTTCTACTGTAATGGTGACAAAGCCACGAGAATGCTAATTTTGCCAGGGAGGAAGCAGAGGAGGTGCGCGAATGCCTAGGCAGTGTGCATTTTTTTCTTTTATCAACAAGTGTTTTATTGGATTTTCTAACATGAAATAAGAGACAATGAAAATTACATATTGCAAAATGTACCCAGAGCATAACATGTACAATTCCTAATTTATAGCCCACAACCTTAGTATAGACAATCACGTAGGTGAATTACACCACATAATGGGACCTGGGTATGGTGTTGTTAATGCAAACAAATATTTGCTATACGATATGCGATTTGGGGTCCAAATTACATTTTTTAGAGGTAAGCTGAGCTCAGGAGACTAACATCAAATCACACAGCAGAGGATGTGATCCAAAGTAATCAGTTTATTTGAGTGACAAGCGACCCTTTTATTGGGCCACATGTTCAATTACAATAATTCAAATCGATTATAATTCATTTGTTACCATTGGTCAAAAAACATAAATAATATATAATATATACAAGATAAAGGAGTGAACATCTAAAATGCCAACCAAACGTACGCAGGCGCAGAGTTGACCATATATGATTAACTTCTTGGAACAGTAAATGTAAACAATGGGATGTTTGCATAGAATGTTTAGGAACATATGTGAGCATGTCAGTTTGACCCATCGGCCAGTCTAAAGGCCACAGTAGATATCTTCTGGAGCAAAAGTCCTAATGATTCACTCAAGGTTTATTGAAGAACTATTTATCCATAAATCCTTCAGAAGATAACAAGTGAGTGAATACAGTGAAAAAAGACACGGAAGATGACTACAGGCCAGATTAAGGTCTGCTCATAGTATTAAGCAAACAGCTTTATGTTGGTTTATTGTTTTTTAGACTTTTTGTAATAAAAGTGTTGCCTAGTATTGGGGACATACACTGAAGCTATGGCATATTTTGCATTACCAACAAAATTGAAAAAAAATGTTGGTGCCGGGAATGTTACAACTGATTTAGTGTATATGTGGCCTATTATTTACGAATATGCAAACAGTTTCTCTCCACTAGCTATAGTTTTGGCGCATGTGCATGGCCAGCCACGCCGCGTCACATCACCAATCTTATTCGTACATTTCGTTTGTCCCAACCGGTAGTGAGGAACGGTTGTGTACATTTGTCGCCCGAGGTGTTGTGGGGTGTTGTAGCTATACAATCGTTGTGTTCAGGGGCGTACCTAAAGGCTCAGGGGCCCGGGTGCAAAAGTTCAGCTTGGGTCCCCCTCCTGCCTAAATCGTGCTGCATACCGCGGCAAAACAAATTTCCATACATGATCTGGCCCCTTGGTGTAATCTTTCCAAATATGACGCATTTCCTGCGCTACATGAAAATGTGTTTGTAGCCCCTTAGGCCACTCTAACACATACACTAGAGTACTAGAGTACACACACACTAGGGTACTATGTGATCGTTGACTCCTCCCACACTGGTGACATCACAGGTCCTGGAAGCTGCTGTCGGCTCTGCCAGTGGGGGTCTGTGTGAGACGGCTGTGAGGTGAGTGATAGCAGCAGCTGTCCTCTCCTCTCCAGGATGACTGGTATGATCTTCTGCCCGCATCCCTTCCTTTTCTCCCGCAACATCTACACACTGCTGGTGACCAGCCAGCCAAGCACTCAGCGTGTAATCTCTATATCGTGGGGGCCGCTGGGCCCCCTGACCGCAAGGGCTGGGTTGGAATCGCGACCCCCTGCTCCCCCTAGCGGTATGCCTGTGGTTGAGTTGTTTAAACAATTACACAGGATGGCCTCCTCCAGTCGGAGAAGTTGTTTAAATCACTCAAATGTATTTTGCTACAACTGTGGAGAATATATCCTACAAGAAATAGAAAACCTATATCAGACTTCATGAAACAGATCTATCATGCATACTTTGGCGTAAAGCTTGGTGATCAAGACAAAAGTTGGGCTCCACATGTTGTATGCAAACTGTGTGTTGAACACTTAAGACAGTGGAGTGATAGGAAAAGAAGCAGCTTAAAATTCGGTGTGCCGGTGGTGTGGAGGGAACAAGCAAACCACATTGATGGCTGTTATTTTTTGTAAAGTGAGTATTACTGGACTGAATCAAAGGAATCGTAGCAAGTGGACATATCTTGATTTACCCTCTGCGAAACACCCTTTCTCACACTCAGATAACATACCAATTCCTACTTTTCATGAGTTACCAGATCTTTCAGAGGATGAACTGACTACTTCAGATGTTCATTACGATACAGAACATGGCAGTGACAGTGACTATGTCCAACTTTCGGCATGTCCCCAATGTTTTAATCAAAGTGAGTTGAGTGACTTTATCAGAGAGCTTAGCCTTTCAAAAGAAGCTGCTGAATTACTTGCTTCTCGATTGAACGACAATAATGTACTTGAACGTGGAACAAAAATAACATTCTATCGCACGAGGGGAAAAGACTTGCTACCATTTTTCTGCAAAGAAAACAATCTAGTATTTTGTAAAGATATTAAAAGACTCATGATAAACATGAGACATCTTCAATACGTTCCGGACGATTGGCGTCTATTTATTGACAGTTCAAAGCACAGTTTGAAATGTGTTCTTTTGAACAATAGAAACATATATGGGTCAATACCAATTGTCCACACCACCAAAATGAATGAAGAATACGAGACCATAGCTTTGGTCTTGGAGAAGATACATTATCAGGAACATCAATGGGATATATGTGTTGATTAGAGATGAGCGAACACCAAAATGCTCGGGTGCTCGTTACTCGGGACGAAATTATCGCGATGCTCGAGGGTTCGTTTCGAATAACGAACCCCATTGAAGTCAATGGGCAACCCGAGCATTTTTGTATTTCGCCGATGCTCGCTAATGTTTTCATGTGTGAAAATCTGGGCAATTCAAGAAAGTGATGGGAACGACACAGCAACGGATAGGGCAGGCGAGGGGCTACATGTTGGGCTGCATCTCAAGTTCACAGGTCCCACTATTAAGCCACAATACCGGCAAGAGTGCCCCCCCCCCTCCCAACAACTTTTACTTCTGAAAAGCCCTCATTAGCAATGCATACCTTAGCTAAGCACCACACTACCTCCAACAAAGCACAATCACTGCCTGCATGACACTCCGCTGCCACTTCTCCTGGGTTACATGCTGCCCAACCCCCCCACACGACCTAGTGCCCACAGCGCACACCAAAGTGTCCCTGCGCAGCCTTCAGCTGCCCTCATGCCACACCACCCTCATGTCTATTTATAAGTGCGTCTGCCATGAGGAGGAACCGCAGGCACACACTGCAGAGGGTTGGCACGGCTAGGCAGCAACCCTCTTTAAAAGGGGTGGGGCGATAGCCCACAATGCTGTACAGAAGCAATGATAAATATAATATTGTGCCACCGCCATCAGGAGCTGCACACGTGGGCATAGCAATGGGGAACCTATGTGCCACACACTATTCATTCTGTCAAGGTGTCTGCATGCCCCAGTCAGACCGCGGTTTTTAATTCATAGACACAGGCAGGTACAACTCCCTATTGTGAAGTCCCTCTGGACCCACAGCATGGGTGGCTCCCTGGAACCCACCGGCGGTACATAAAAATATCCCATTGCATTGCCCAACACAGCTGAGGTAGTAATGTCGTGCTTAATGCAGGTGGGCTTCGGACCACACTGCATGCCCCAGTCTGACTGGGGTTCTTTAGAAGTGGAAACAGATGCATTTATAATTCCCTGTGGACCCACAGCATGGGTGGCTCCCTGGAACCCACCGGCAGTACATAAAAATATCCCATTGCATTGCCCAACACAGCTGAGGTAGTAATGTCGTGCTTAATACAGGTGGGCTTCGGCCCACACTGCATGCCCCAGTCTGACTGGTAATATGTACCTTAACAGTAACCTCGTTGGTGGTAATGTGGTGGTGACTGCGGACCTGGTAGCGCGGTTTAATGTAGTTGGTTCTCGGAATGTGGCCAGGATTAAGTGGGCCGTGGCGGGGGGATGGTGGTGGTGCTCTCTTGTTGTGTCGTTAAAGGTGAAATTCTTGGACTGCCACCAGACGGACCAATGCAAAGGTATTTGCCAAGAATGTTTTGGAGGCACTATGTGTCCTCTACACGTGTCCGTTGTTATATGCACCTTAACAGTAACAGCGTTGGTGGGAAATGGCCTCGCCGCCATCATGTCTTTGTGAAGCCTCTGTTTCCACACCCCAGTGACATACCATTAGCAGCGGTATAGGCAGAGCCCAGAATTATTAACATTTCAGCGGTAGCATTAGTGACAGGCCCTACTAACATATCACTAGCAGCAGTATAGGGGGAGCGCAGTCTTAGTTCCATTTCAGTAATAGTAGCACTCAAGACAGGCCCCAGTAACATTCCCATTGCAGCAGTTTAGGGAGATAACAGTCTCTTTCACATTTCAGTAGCTGCAGTATAGACAAGGCCCCAGTTACATTTATGTAGCTAAAGTGTAGGCCAACCACACACACCTTTCTGTACCATGAGTGCAGGCGAAGAACATAGAAATTACTATGATTAAACTGTAGGTGAGGGCCCAAAAAAATTGGTGTACCAACAGTACTAATGTACCTCAGAAAAAATTGGCCATGCCCAACCAAGATGGCAGGTGAAACCCATTAATCGCTTTGGTTAATGTGGCTTAAGTGGTAACTAGGCCTGGAGGCAGCCCAGTTTAACGAAAAATTGGTTCAAGTTAAAGTTTCAACGCTTTTAAGAGCATTGAAACGTATAAAAATTTTAAAGAAAAATTATATGAGTGAGCCTTGTGGCCCTAAGAAAAATTGCCCGTTCGGCGTGATTACGTGAGGTTTCAGGAGGAGGAGCAGGGGGAGGAGGAGGAGGAATATTATACACAGATTGATGAAGCAGAAATGTCCCCGTTTTGGATGGTGAGAGAGAACGATGCTTCCATCCGCGGGTGCAGCCTACGTATTGTTTAGGTATCGCTGCTGTCTGCTGGTGGAGAAGAAAAGTCTGGGGAAATCCAGGCTTTGTTCATCTTTATGAGTGTAAGCCTGTCGGCACTGTCGGTTGACAGGCGGGTACGCTTATCTGTGATGATTCCCCCAGCCGCACTAAACACCCTCTCTGACAAGACGCTAGCCGCAGGACAAGCAAGCACCTCCAGGGCATACAGCGCGAGTTCAGGCCACGTGTCTAGCTTCGACACCCAGTAGTTGTAGGTGGCAGAGGCGTCACGGAGGACGGTCGTGCGATCCGCTACGTACTCCCTCACCATCCTTTTACAGTGCTCCCGCCAACTCAGCCTTGACTGGGGAGCGGTGACACAGTCTTGCTGGGGAGCCATAAAGCTGTCCAGGGCCTTAAAGACTGTTGTACTGCCTGTGCTGTACATGCTGCTCGATCTCCGCACCTCCCCTGCTACCTGGCCCTCGGAACTGCGCCTTCTGCCACTAGCACTGTCGGATGGGAATTTTAGCATCAGCTTGTCCACCAGGGTCCTGTGGTATAGCAACACTCTCGAACCCCTTTCCTCTTCGGGAATGAGAGTGGAAAGGTTCTCCTTATACCGTGGGTCGAGCAGTGTGTACACCCAGTAATCCGTTGTGGCCAGAATGCGTGTAACGCGAGGGTCACGAGAAAGGCATCCTAACATGAAGTCAGCCATGTGTGCCAGGGTACCTGTACGCAACACATGGCTGTCTTCACTAGGAAGATCACTTTCAGGATCCTCCTCCTCCTCCTCCTCCTCCTCCTCAGGCCATACACGCTGAAAGGATGACAGGCAAGCAGCATGGGTACCGTCAGCAGTGGGCCAAGCTGTCTCTTCCCCGTCCTCCTCATCCTCCTCATGCTCCTCCTCCTCCTCCTCCTCAACGCGCTGAGATATAGACAGGAGGGTGCCCTGACTATCCAGCGACATACTGTCTTCCCAAGCCTTTCTTTCCGAGCGCAAAGCGTCTGCCTTTATGCTTTGCAGGGAACTTCTCAAGATGCATAGCAGAGGAATGGTGACGCTAATGATTGCAGCATCGCCGCTCACCACCTGGATAGACTGCTCAACGTTTCGAAGGACCTGGCAGATGTCTGCCAACCAGGCCCACTCTTCTGAAAATAATTGAGGAGGCTGACTCCCACTGCGCCGCCCATGTTGGAGTTGGTATTCCACTATAGCTCTACGCTGCTCATAGAGCCTGGCCAACATGTGGAGCGTTGAGTTCCACCGTGTGGGCACGTCGCACAGCAGTCGGTGCACTGGCAGATGGAACTGATGTTGCAGGGTCCACAGGGTGGCAGCGTCCGTGTGGGACTTGCGGAAATGTGCGCAGAGCCGGCGCACCTTTACGAGCAGGTCTGACAAGCGTGGGTAGCTTTTCAGAAAGCGCTGAACCACCAAATTAAAGACGTGGGCCAGGCATGGCACGTGCATGAGGCTGCCGAGCTGCAGAGCTGCCACCAGGTTACTGCCGTTGTCACACACGACCATGCCCGGCTGGAGGCTCAGCAGCGCAAGCCAGCGGTCGGTCTGCTCTGTCAGACCCTGCAGCAGTTCGTGGGCCGTGTGCCTCTTATCTCCTAAGCTGAGTAGTTTCAGCACGGCCTGCTGACGCTTGCCCACCGCTGTGCTGCCACGACGCGCGACACCGACTGCTGGCGACGCGCTGCTGCTGACACATCTTGATTACGAGACAGAGGTTGCGTTGGAGGAGGAGGAGGAGGAGGGTGCTTTAGTGGAGGAAGCATACACCGCCGCAGATACCACCACCGAGCTGGGGCCGGCAATTCTGGGGGTGGGTAGGACGTGAGCGGTCCCAGGCTCTGACTCTGTCCCAGCCTCCACTAAATTCACCCAATGTGCCGTCAGGGAGATATAGTGGCCCTGCCCGCCTGTGCTTGTCCACGTGTCCGTTGTTAAGTGGACCTTGGCAGTAACCGCGTTGGTGAGGGCGCATACAATGTTGCGGGAGACGTGGTCGTGCAGGGCTGGGACGGCACATCGGGAAAAGTAGTGGCGACTGGGAACTGAGTAGCGCGGGGCCGCCGCCGCCATCATACTTTTGAAGGACTCCGTTTCCACAAGCCTATACGGCAGCATCTCAAGGCTGATAAATTTGGCTATGTGGACGGTTAACACTTGAGCGTGCGGGTGCGTGGCGGCGTACTTGCGCTTGCGCTCAAAGACTTGCGCTAGCGACGGCTGGACGGTGCGGTGCGAGACATTGCTGGATTGGGCCGAGGACAGCGGAGGTGAGGGTGTGGGTGCAGGCCAGGAGACGGTAGTGCCTGTGTCCTCAGAGCGGGGTTGGATCTCAGTGGCAGGTTGGGGCACAGGGGCAGAGGCAGCGGTGCAAACCGGAGGCGGTGAACGGCCTTCGTCCCACCTTGTGGGGTGCTTGGCCATCATATGTCTGCGCATGCTGGTGGTGGTGAGGCTGTTGGTGGTGGCTCCCCAGCTGATCTTGGCGCGACAAAGGTTGCACACCACTGTTCGTCGGTCGTCAGGCGTCTCTGTGAAAAACTGCCAGACCTTAGAGCACCTTGGCCTCTGCAGGGTGGCATGGCGAGAGGGTGCGCTTTGGGAAACAGTTGGTGGATTATTCGGTCTGGCCCTGCCTCTACCCCTGGACACCGCACTGCCTCTTGCAACCTGCCCTGCTGCTGCCCGTGCCTCCCCCTCTGAAGACCTGTCCTGAGTAGGCGTTGCAAACCAGGTGGGGTCAGTCACCTCATCGTCCTGCTGCTCTTCCTCAGAATCCTCTGTGCGCTCCTCCCTCGGACTTACTGCCCTTACTACTACCTCACCGATAGACAACTGTGTCTCATCGTCATCGTCCTCCTCACCCACTGAAAGGTCTTGAGACAGTTGCCGGAAGTCCCCAGCCTCATCCCCCAGACCCCGGGAACTTTCCAATGGTTGGGCATCAGTGACGATAAACTCCTCTGGTGGGAGAGGAACCACTGCTGCCAAATCTGAGCAGGGGCCCGAGAACAGTTCCTGGGAGTGTTCCCGCTCCTGAGCATGTGTCATTGTAGTGGAGTGAGGAGGCTGGGAGGAAGGAGGAGCAGCAGACAGAGGATTCGGATTTGCAGCAGTGGACGGCGCAGAACTGTGGGTGGACGATAGGTTGCTCGAAGCACTTTCTGCCATCCACGACAGGACCTGCTCACACTGCTCATTTTCTAATAAAGGTCTCCCGCGTGGACCCATTAATTGTGCGATGAATGTGGGGACGCCAGAAACGTGCCTCTCTCGCAATCGCGCAGCAGTCGGCTGCGATACACCTGGATCAGGAGTTCGGCCTGTGCCCACACCCTCACTTGGCCCTCCGCGTCCTCGGCCGCGTCCACGTCCTCTAGGCCTACCCCTACCCCTCAGCATGCTGTATTACCAGTGATTTGATTTCCCAGGCAGGAAATAAATTGGCGCAAGCCTGCTGTTAAACGTAGCTGGCTGCGTATGATTTATTTACGTTCTGCACCCACCACACACGTACCCAGAATGCTGAGGACTGTCAGAGGTAGGCCAAATAGAATGTTTCCCTTTTTTTTTTTAAAGGGAAGGCCCACTGACTATATTCAATCAGATAAGAAATGTGTTCCACAGAACTGCAGTGTTATATGAAGTGCAGCAGAGCGGTGATTTTTCCCAGGCAGGAAATAAATTGGCGCAAGCCTGCTGTTAAACGTAGCTGGCTGCGTATGATTTATTTACGTTCTGCACCCACCACACATGTACCCAGAACGCTGAGGACTGTCAGAGGCAGGCCAAATAGAATGTTTCCCTTTTTTTTTTTAAAGGGAAGGCCCACTGACTATATTCAATCAGATAAGAAATGTGTTCCACAGAACTGCAGTGTTATATGAAGTGCAGCAGAGCGGTGATTTTTCCCAGGCAGGAAATAAATTGGGGCAAGCCTGCTGTTAAACGTAGCTGGCTGCGTATGATTTATTTACGTTCTCCACCCACCACACACGTACCCAGAACGCTGAGGACTGTCAGAGGCAGGCCAAATAGAATGTTTCCCTTTTTTTTTTAAAGAAAAGGCCCACTGACTATATTCAATCAATAATATATGTCTTCTGACCCTGCCTACACAATTCTGTCCCTGTAGTATTACTGCAGGGCGCAATGCTCTGCACAGCCGATTTTGAAAAAAAAAAAAAATGCAACACTGCTAACAGCAGCCTGCACAGTACTGCACGCGGTTTAATGTGGCCCTAAGAAGGACCGTTGGGGTTCTTGAAGCCTACACTCACTCCTAACACTCTCCCTGCCTAACCACCACTTCTGTCCCTGTAGTATTACTGCAGGGCGCAATGCTCTGCACAGCCGATTTTGAAAAAAAAAAAAAAAAAGTGCAACACTCCTAACAGCAGCCTCCACACTACTGCACACGGATAGATGTGGCCCTAAGAAGGACCGTTGGGGTTCTTGAAGCCTACACTCACTCCTAACACTCTCCCTACAGCAGCTCCAACACAACAGCACTTTCCCTCAGCTATCTCACAAGGCATCTGAGGCGAGCCGCGGGAGGGGCCGACTTTTATACTCGGGTGACATCTGATCTCCCCAGCCACTCACAGCAGGGGGGTGGTATAGGGCTGGAACATCACAGGGGGAAGTTGTAATGCCTTCCCTGTCTTTCAATTGGCCAGAAAAGCGCGCTAACGTCTCAGAGATGAAAGTGAAAGTAACCCGAACATCGCGTGGTACTCGTTACGAGTAATGAGCATCCCGAACACGCTAATATTCGCCCGAGCATCAAGCTCGGACGAGTACGTTCGCTCATCTCTAGTGTTGATATAAAAATGGTCAATTTCCTATTAGGCCAACAAAGTGGGTACACAATATCCGTGTTTTATGTGCCTCTGGGACTCTAGGGACAAAAAGACCACCTGGTGAAACGACAGTGGCCTGTGAGAGAGAACATGGTTGTCGGTGAAAAGAATTTGATTTGAGAACCATTGGTTGGAAGAGACAAAATAATCCTGCCCCCACTTCACATAAAGCTAGGCCTGATGGAGCAGTTTGTGAAGGCTCTTAAATTTGATGGACGATGCTTTCAATATATATGTAGGAAAATGCCTGGCCTAAGTACAGAAAAATTAAAAGCTGGCATTTTTGATGGTCCACAAATCAGACAATTTATAAATGATAGTGGCTTCGTTGACTCCATAAGTAATGTTCAGCACAGTGCATGGATGTCATTCGTTCAGGTTGTTAAAAACGTTTTGGCAATCACAAAGCAGCAAATTATGCAGAGCTAGTAAACAATATGCTTAATAATTACAGAGATCTTGGATGTAATATAAGCATTAAGGTTAACTACCTTCACAGCCACTTGGATCGTTTTCTAGATAATTTGGGTGACTTCAGTGAAGAACAAGATGAAAGATTTCACCCAGACATTAGGACCATGGAAGATCGTTATCAGGGACGATAGGATAAACATATGATGGCTGATTGCTGGAATTTGCAAAGAGACTCTCCTACGAAAGTTCATTCACGAATGTCGCATAAAAAAGGTTTCCTAAACTAATGTCTGTTTCATTTTGTAGTTACATGGTCCATTTTGTTTTGTTCCTTGCATCACAATATTGTAGAAAATAACACTAATTTGTATGGTATATGTTTAATTATATCGATCATATGTGTAATATGGAGTAGGGTGATAAGATTCAGTCGGTGCCTATATCACAGAAACTAGAGCTGATAGGGGAAAATGGATGGATTATTTAAAATCAGCACACGAAATATACCTTACATTAGCTATCAAACGCTCTTCACCAAAATATGTGTTGACCAGTGTTATTAATGAGCAAAATATTAATAATGACATATGACAAATCACCCATTTTTCATCAGTGATCTCTTTCTGTAGAGATAATGCGACAGTGTCCTCGATGGCTATAGATACTCCACCATATTTATGCGTGGTGTCGGAGGAAAATATATGGGGGAATTTATTTGTTAGGTGTCATCTTTAAGTGTCTTTCTTGAATGCATAGTATGTTGAGGTTAGTTAGGTGTGCTTCTTTCCATAGCATTGATCTCTTAAAGAGCGAGTTTGGACCCTTGGTGTTGGTAGATAGCATTTAAAATACCATATTGGGGAAAATTATTTTGCCTAGGTCAGTGAAGAATCTGGGAGGCCCAGGTGTTCCTGTCCCTGATGCAATCGCAATTACAGCCCCGATGGTAAAAACAATTACATGTGGAAAAATCCCAGACCAATCAGTAAAGAGTATAGATAAAGATTTGAGAAACCAAACATAAGAGACAAACAAACCAAGGGCCTGAAAGGCCAACAGAGTGGGAGACAAGAGAGCAGTAGACAAGAAAAATGGTACACATATTGCCATAGTCCTGGAGGAGCACTGGATTTACTGGCTACCAGTAGGTTACATGGCAGCGATTCCAACTGTAGGAAAAAGAAAGGGAACAAAACTATTTGGGATTAAGGAAGAGCTGTGGATATGTTGAGGGATCAGTCCTCTTGGTGGAATCAAGGAATGCTATTTGGAGTAACATTTGCCATTGGTGCTAGGGGACCATTCCTCTTGCAGAGTAGGTGAAAATTTAATTCCAATTGTGGCTGGTGGATTGGTACTCTCCGGCAGAAGCAAGTTACATTTCTTGCACAGTTGTAAGGCAGCTTCTGGGGATTGCACCAATAATTTTTTGTGATAATTAGTTTCACTCAGAACCCCCACTTATATGCAATGCTGTGATCTCCTAAGATTTGGGTGCTGCGTGCATATGCCTTTCTTCACGGTAGCTTTGTTGCAGATAGATCTGAAAAAAGTGAAACATTTCTAAAGTGGTCTGGAAGAGTAGGTGGCAATTTGGCGGGTTCCATTAGCTTGTCTTTGATGTTTAAAAAGTGTATATGAGCAATGACATCTCTTGGTGTTGAGGTAGACAGGAATTTAGGCTTAGGAGGCCTATGTGCTCGGTTGATTTTTAGGTCTCGTTGAGAAAAGCAGTAGAGAAGTCGGTGAGAAATCCTCGAAGTTCCTCAATTTTACCTAACTCAGAAATACCTCTAAACATAGTTGTGTTCTGACTAGATCTGTCTTTAATGTATGCAAGCTTCAATCTCAGGGTTTCTAAGTCATCCTCCATTGTATTAGCGCTATCAGTGAGCTCGTTGTGGATGGTCATCAATTCGGCCATTTTATTTTCAATGTAAAAGGTGTGATCACCAATTGCTAAAATCTCAGCCTGCATTGAGGAGAATGCCTCATGATGAGTCATTCACTACCTGCAAGTGAGAGCAGAAGACGCTGCTAGCAGATGGTGAAGCAGGGAGCTGCTGCTGGCCGACACCATCTTAGGGACTCCCATTAGTAGAAAAGAACTTGGTTACTTTGAGAAGGCTTTTCTTCACCCTGCCGTGGACGCTCTTAACCACGGGTGAAAGCGAAGACCGTGGATTCAGGGGTGAGTAATGGGTGGTTTTCCCAGCTGTTCACTTTAAGGCCAGTTTGAAGCCATGTAAACTGGCTTCAAACTAGCCTTACGGTTCAGAGATTACGCAACATTCACGATTCGCTATTGACCACTCCCCTGGTAGCGTGCATTTTTAATGCAACATGAATCTAGGCATTTGGAAACAACATGGCCTCTTTTACACTCCAAGTTTTAGGAATACTTAGAAAAATAATCTTTTTAAGGAGTCATGAATCACATAACCATAGTCTATGACTTGTACACTAGCTGATCTGGTCACAGATACAGATGTGTCCTTATCTGAGCTTTCCTTTTGGCTGCAAACAACATATCCTGAGATATGTGGCACTAAATGACCACTTTGGTACAAAAAAATATATGATTTCACATTACTCGGGGGAAGATAGCTATCCTGTTTGTTTCTACTAGTGGTTGTGGGGGTGTATTGCAGCCTGTCGAGTTTTTGGTTAGCATGTCATGATATCAAATTTCTATCATGAGAAATTGCAGTCCTTAAGGAAATTAGCAGAAGGGTAAATGTGCATTCATCTCTCTCTCCACAATATCCACAATGCATCACTCTACACTTTATACCCTTATTGGCTTAAATACTGATTGGGTAACTGATTCCTGTAATTTTATTTTTATTGTCTATGCCAAGGCAAAGGGATGGTCCTATGTCAAAATTAGCACAATATATCCATTGTGATACATGGTGGGATCCATTGCAGTTAGACTGTAAGTTGTTATGGGCAGGGACCTTTCTCCTGTAGATTCTCAACTGTTTTAGCAAAGATATTGCTCTCCTGTAGAGTGTAAGCTCTTATGGATGGGATCCTCTCTCCTGTGGAATTTCAGTTCTTATGTGTAGGAATTTCTCTCCTGTTGAGCTTTTGAGTGTGCAGTGCTTTCTTTACTGTAGTATCAGCTCTTATGGGCAGATACTACTCTCTTGTAGAGGGTAAGCTCTTATGGGTAGGGACCTCTTTCTTGTAGAGCGTAAGCTCTTATGAGTGCAGTTTTCTTGCTTCTCTCTCTTCTGTAGTATCAGTTCTAATGGACAGAGCCTTCTCTCCTAAAAGTGTAAGCTCTTATGTGCATGGCCTCTTCCCTGTGTAGTGTAAGCTCTTATGGGAAGGCACCTCTTTCCTGCAGAGTGCAGCTCTTCTGGGTGGGGTCCTCTCTCCTGTAGAGTGTCAGCTCTTGTGGGCAGCGCCCTCTCTCCTGTAGATTGTCAGAGATTTTGCCTTATTGGTTGCTAACAAACTGTAAACTATTTGAAATATGTTGGCACAAAATAAAGATTATCAGAAATAAACACAAAGTTGAAAAAAAGTGATCACACATTACTAATTTTATTTAGTACTCTATATGGAGCCTTCATGTATGCTGTACACAAAATATGACTTTTTTAACTTAACTATTTTAAGGAAAAATGCTGCCCACAGACAGATTTGAAACGTTTTTCCCACGATGAAAAGCCGCGTGTGAATTCCACAGTGGCAAGGTTCTAATAAAAAAAAACGCGACTACCCGCTGGCACTTTTTTGTTTTGAAATTCGTGGGCGTATTCCGCATCGCTCGTGGGTATGAGCCGTTAATCATGTAAATGAAAAGTCCCAAGAATTTTCTTGCTAGCTTTACAATCAAACACATTTCACAATATCCTATAATTCATTGTAGATAAAAATAAAGAAAGTTAAAATCATTGTCAGATATTAAATGGTTCAAAACATCTGAGTATTTTATGACAGCATTGTAGATAAAATGCACTTTGCATCTGGTTATTGACTTGATACAAGGAGTTAACTCCAACCGTGCTTCCTCTATCCACCTCGCAGAATTTGTTATTAAATAAATTAGGTATATTATCTGACGTTCAATACAATTTCTCTGATCAAGAATCCCCAGTTGTTTTAATTACACTAAATTATTTCTTCTTTTACGAAAAAACACAGGGGAAATAACGACTATGTATAAATTGCCTGTAAAATAAATGAGCCTTGTTGAGCCATGAAGAGAAAAAGAGGACCTTCATTCTCAAATAATGGTATGTGACTTATTTAGTGAGGAAAGGAAAAGTACATGTTTTTTATTACTTTTATTTTCAATTTCAATTCAAAATAAAACAAAAACTTAATTTGCCAAATATTAACATAATGAAAAAATACAACAGATGAATAAAAACAGTAGCTTTTATAATTTTGTAACAAAATGAAACATTTTATATTTTTCAATTATTGTTTTAAAATTTTATGTTTATATATTTACTCATGTTTTATTTGCACATTCATTTAAAAACTAAGAAATGCAGTGAAAGGAAATAAATATGCATTTTTTTTTACTTTATCAGTCTCTAAACAAAAACTTTATTTGTAAAATAGCAATATAATCCAAGAAAAAAATTCAAAATGTATTAATGAAAATGGCATTTTTTGTTTTGGTTATTAAAAAATATTGATGTTGATGTAAATCTAAAAACTAAATTTTGGTTAAATTGTTTTTTTATATTTTTAAATGTATTTTCATATTAGTTTTGTTTATAGTTCCTTTAGCTTTTTAATCTCTTAGTGGCTTTTCTTTTATGATAAACATTAAATAGTGCCACTAACTATGCTTCTCAAAACATATGTAGGGAAACATGATTTATTGGCTGATTTGTACAAATGTAGAAATATGTTTAAACCTATTTCAGACAAGTGTAATGTAGTTGTGTAATTGTCAGGGATATTTTAGGGACCCCTCAGTTGATATCTTGCCAAGTTCCAAATTATTATTGTATATCCAGCCAGAAAGAATCAAAGAATTCTACCGTTTATTCTACAAACAACGCTTTATGGAGAAAGGGAGTGGCTTTATGCAAAGCTGTATACAAGTTGTTTTGAGAAATATCGAGACAACAAATGATAACAGGCATCGCTGCATAACACATACATAGTCTAAACATATAGCAAGTGCAGTCATGAGAAACAGACCGACTCGTTACTACAAGACAAACAATACATTTTATCACTAAATTTAAGACCAAACAATTAGATAATTTTCATGAGAAGCACTGCACAGGTGATGCTGGCAGCAGGCCCAGAAAATTCATATCACAATTTGTATAAGAGAATTGATCTAAAAGGGCATGAGATACTTAAAGGAGACACTAGTTAGTTTGCAAAGAGAATGAATCTGAAGCTTAAAAGATGGCTGACTGGAGACAAGATGGATAGCCTGAAACCAGAATTCTAACATTATGGATGAGTATCCAGATCTGACCCCGGATACCTATGATGCTGTGAGTTCAGATCAGTAGATCTAAAGTCAGGCCGGGACACTTCCCCATAATAAAGGGGCATTTTTATGCCTGTAGATTTGCGATTGGGCCATATTACTGCTCCATAACACGAGAACAAAAATGCACTCATATTGTACTTGCCTGAAGAAGCTATAGGGTATTGAGAATTCTGTCAGAATTTAAGCGCAGTTTCCAACAATGTATATGAATGGAATATTTTATAACTCATTCACGTGCTCAGGAAAATATCTGTTTGGAATAATGAATACTGTTGCTGCACTGAAATCCTGCAGGTTTATTCCATTACATTGCAATTCAACTAATCCATGACTTGACCGTCTTGCCAATATAGAGATGAAATTTGAGTTTCACCTGTGAATTTCTACTGTGTGCTTTCTAAAATATAGAAAATGGATTTGTCATAGTCAAATTCCTACCATATAAACATGACTTCATAGTTTAGCAAACATCTAGAGCATATATTAGCGGCACTCTTCAAACATTCTCACCAAATATGTAGCCTAAATATGATATATGCACAGCCTAAACCTCTGTACATATAAGTGTTAGAGGAATTATTTAGAGGAGAAATTTCTTTAGGTCTAATGCACAGAACCATAATAATGCAAGTGCAACCATCATGCTTTACTTTACCTCTCAATGTTTCCAAATTAAAACTGGAATGTATATTGAGTTTTTTCTGTTGGAGTTCCTATGAAAAAAAAAATGATTGCACTGTACAAAGGCACCATATGGTGGAAGCTGATCGATTACATGTGCCGCCATGCATGGCCTGCCATATACATGATGCCTTAAGCTGGCCATACAATTTTTATAGCTCTTAGTTATATGCTCATTCAGCCAAGAGCTATTCCACCCAACCTCCCACCATTCATAAACATATTTAGCTCAGTCTGCATATGTTGTCAATGAGAAGAGGGGAATAAGCTACTCTAAGACACCTCTGGCAGATTATCAATAACAAAGAAATGGGCATATGGAAATTTGATACACTTGGTTCCTTTTTCCCAGGACATCTGCCATCAAGACATCATAATACATATTAGATGGTTAGACAGTCATGTCAAACTCTGTGAGTTTAGCTGACATTCAAGATGTATTCTTGCAATGAGATGTTTTTTTCAATTTTCACTCATACACTAGATGGATGACAACTGATAAATTGGTGGGAGTCTGACTGCTGGAACCCCCACTGATTTCGAAAATGGGGAATCTGTCGCCCCCCCCCCCCCCCATTTCACAGTTGAAGTTGCAGTCCCAATTCTGTTGTATATTGTGGAAAAGAACCGCTTATCAAACTTGTACAGCAGCTCCTTTACTCTCAGTGACACAGATACTCAAGCAATGTACTCAGCTATCTTTGTCTGCACAATTGAATTGAATGCAGTGGTGATACCATGGTGGTCTAAGTTTGGTTTCGGAGAATGTCGGGAGGTCTGCTAAAATGCACCCATACAGTCCTCTCTAATAACATTACTGTTCTGAAACCACATACAGTACTTTCTACAAAACTGCTAAATAACTCCTCCCACAACAGTAATTTCCCCGCAGGTTCTTCAGCCCAACAGATCTCTGTGGTGATGGTAGGTCAGTGTCTCGTGTCAGGACCGCTGAGTTGTGTCAGATAATAGCGTCTTAGTTGTATTCTCATTTTGTTATTTTTGTCCTCCTCCTCCAAGAGCCCTAACTCTGTTGTTCTTCTATCGGTCAGGCTCTGTGTTGATATGTGTTGTAGGACCTGCGATGATGTTACCAGGGGGCAGAAGGATGAGGTCACCAGGGGGTGTAGCATGATAAGCACATAAATACATACTCACTGACAAGTGGGCATTAGTAGTTTGATTTGGCTTATATACATTGAATTATTTTCATATTTTATGTCATCTTGCTTCTCTTGAAAATTCCTTTATTAGTCAATACATTCTGATTGCGTCTTTATGCATCTTAAACACAGTCTTTATTTTCCCATGTCAACATGAAGAACAAGACACTTGCAACAGAATTTATCTTGTTAGGTTTTTCCAAAGACCACACTATCAACTCGATCTTGTTTGTGTTGTTTTTCCTGATTTATGTGATAACCATAATAGGGAACAGTCTTATAATACTCGTTATAATCATCAACCCCATCATGCACACCCCCATGTACTTCTTCATCACCAAGCTCTCCATCATAGACTTATGCAACTCATCTTCTGCTGTACCTAAAATGTTGATGAACCTACTGTCTACTCAACGGACTATATCCTTGCTGGCTTGTCTCACCCAACTACACTTTCTACTACTAATAGGCACCTCAGAGTGTTTTCTTCTGGTCCTTATGGCCTATGACCGGTGCTTGGCCATATGTCTACCTCTCCACTACCCAGTTATAATGAAATGGAGCATGTGTCATATACTTGCTGCTCTGATTTGGATATTCAGTCTCCTGGTCATCATATTCCCATCATTACTGATGCCCGTAGCCTTATGCTATCCTAACCAAATCAATCACTTCATGTGTGAATCTATTGCCGTCTTACATTTATCATGTGACAAAAATTACATGAAGGAGCTTGTGATCTTTTTGTTGAGTTTTATTACTATTCTCCTCCCTTTTGCCTTCATTATTACATCCTATCTGTGTATTATTCATGCTGTATTAAAGATTAAGTCATCAGGAAGAGCTAAGGCTTTCTCTACTTGTACCTCTCATGTGAGTGTTGTGGCTATGTACTTTGGAACGGGTATGGTCACATATCTAGGACCATTACAGAAGAAATCTTCCAACCAAGGAAAACATGTCTCCATTTTCTATGTTATTATTGCTCCCTTACTAAATCCACTCGTCTACAGTCTGAACAACAGGGATGTAAAGAAGGCACTAACAAAGTTATTATCAAAATGTTTTTCTTTTTCTTGAACTTTAAGTGCATGTCTAATGATAACAATGGCTATCTTACCTGCCAGAAGGTTAAAATTGTTGCTAGGAGACATGGTCAGGATGTTCCAGTTGCTCGTACCACTGAATGATACCAGAAGCTTCTTTCTACAAGAGACTCTTGGTGTTATACAATTGCTAAGGCCACTGAGCCTCATACTCTCCAGGCCATGTCCCACATCTCTTTTAAACTTCTAGTTGGAGACATTGTCATCATCATTTTTAAAGGTATACTTTATTATGGATTAAATGAGTTCTCCAGCAGTACAAAACTGATGACTGTGCCTTATAACTTCTGCACCAGCTTCCATGTTGTGCATGTATAAATGTACCATGTGACACAATGACAACACCTGAATCTTCCCAATTTCTTAATGTTTGTTGAATGAGTTTTACTTGTTTTGGTGACATTAGGTGTATGTATATACGGAAAGACCAATCTAGTACATGCTGGACTTCCTTTAGCTTTTATAACCCAAGCAATACATCCTGGCAATGATTCTACAAGATGCTGACATCATGCTGCAGGAATATCAGTCCGTGCAGACAAGAAGCTCCTTGTAGTTACTGCTAATTAAATGGAGGTACTGGCACGCACTGAACAGCTGATAGGAAGTGGTCATCAATTTATTCTGCTTGCACCAAATTATGGCGCTCCCAGTAGCATGATGCAACAGAAATCTCAACTTATCTGACCAGGCAGTATTTTTCTACAGCTTAGTGATCCAGTTTTTTCACTCTTAGGGCGCCTACCCACTTGCGTTGCCGATTTTCACGCGTGAAAAACGTGGCGTTTTTCGCGGCGCTTTTCGCGCGTTTTTTGCAGCCCTCCATTGACAATCATGGGTGCATTAAGAGAAAAATAAGGAGACATATGCAACTGACAGTTCCTAAGTGAAAAAAAACCCCACGAAACCGAACAAAAAACCCCAGATGGACAAGAACACATTCTATACTAATTGCTCTTGAGGAAAAACGCAAAACATCACAGGAAAAAAAATCGCAAGTGGGTAGGCACCCTTACTCTAATGCATTCCTGTTTCTCTTAGAAAGCAATGCAACTGAAACTGGTAATTTTGCTGTCAAAGCACATCTGTGCCAACCAACAAGTTTTGTATTTCGACACAATTGTTGGAGCTTTGGCCTTGTATTTCTCTGCCATTTGCTTGACTGGGTCTTGCCTGTTCATCAAAACAATTATTTGAATCCTCCTATGATGCTAATCATCAACAAGTTGGTTCTATTCGCAGGATTCGCTATCGATAGATGTTTTTCATCTATCATGCCATTCTTAGCATACTCTGCATACCATTACATGAGGAAACTCCACAAGGTTGGCAGTAAAATCTTAGTGACTACTAGTCTAGCACCGATGCTCAGGGCTCATTGGACATGACTTGGAGCACTGGATTTTCATATTCTTCAATGTAACTAATCCAAACTTGCTACATGATTTTATGTTGCACTCTGGGGTCATAGCTCTAATTTCTATATAAAAGGACCAGTTAGTACACATTGGTGTTTAATCTTTATCAACCTAAGCAAATCATACTTTTATTTTATTTCAATGTTGCTCACTCATTGTCATCAAAAATAAGTTCTTACAACGATGAGAAGAGTTAAATGTCCTGTATATATGCACTTTCAAGACAAAATTAAAATTAAGTACATTTTTCTATTTTACAAAAATGATTTTTGTCTAGATAAAAAAATTTTATTCTTTGTTAATTATTTTATTTGTACTTTTTAAAGCAATGGTAAAAAGTAGATATGAGCGAGCACACTCATCCGAGCTTGATGCTCGTTCGAGCATTAGGGTACTCGAGATGCTCTTTACTCGAGACAAACACCATGTGGAACTCGAGTCAATAGGATTTCCTTCCCCGCATGTTCAGTACCATTGTCTAGCCAATAAACATGCGGGGAAGGCATTACCACTTCCTGCTGTGAGGTGCCAGCCCTCTGCCTGCCAACAGCAGTGAGTGGCTGGGCTGATCAGGTAACCGCCGAGTACTTAAACTGATCCCGCCCGCGGCTCGCCTAAGACACATGCTGGCAGAGGTTAGGGAAAGTGCTGCGGCTTATATTGGGATACTGTTAGCATACGATCCTGTCTTCAAGAACCCCAACGATCTTTCTTGGGCCACATCTCACCGTATGCATTATAGTTGTGGCTGGCTGTGAGCTGTAGTGCACTAACTTTGTATTACGCATCTAGACCTGTTCCCAGCCTTGCAGTTATAGTATTCTCAGACTGCAGTGCATTACAACAAGCTCTCACCGTGAAACTGTACTCTAATATTTTCTAGGCGACAGCAAAGTATTTCAGCTCAGCCGCTGTGCAGAGCATCTCACAATACCCTTTCTTCGAGGGGGGTTGAGATAGCCGCAGTTAGCAGCACTATCCACTGGCTTTAGAGTCTTCTCCCACTCCATACAGCCTCTCTTATCTACAAGTCTCTGTGAGCTGTAAATTACCCCTAGGTATCAGCACAAGACAGCTGGTTAATTTTTTCAAGTCACAGGACAGAGCCTCCGCTATCTACAAGTCGCTGTGTGTGGTGAATTAGCCACAGTTGTCAGCGCTATGTAGTATGGTAATTTATTTGGGCCCTGCTCTATCCTTGATGAGGAGTAGGGGTAAGGGTCGAGGACGTGGACGCGGACGTGGGTGTCCCAGTGTTGGTGTGGGCACAGGCCGAGTTCCTGGGCATGTTGAATCACAGCCGGCTGCTGAGGGATTAGGAGAGAGGCAAGTTTCTGGCCTCCCCAGCTTCATATCACAATTTGCGGGTCCGCGTGGTAGACCTTTATTACAAACAGTGCAGTACGAGCAGGTCCTGTCGTGGATGGCAGAAAATGCATCCAGCAAAGTATCGATCACCCTGTCTTCTACGCAGTCCACTACTCCCGGACTAGGAACTGCAACTCTGAATCCTCTGGCTGCTCCTCCATCCTCCCAGCCTCCTCACTCCATGAAAATGACATATTCTGAGCAGGCAGACTCCCAGGAACTGTTCTCGGGTCCGTGCCCTGAGTGGGAAAAACGGATCCTCTCTCACCTTTGGAAAGTTCCCGGAGTCCGGGTGATGAGGCTGGGGAATTCCGGCAACTGTCTCAAGAGCTTTTTGTGGATGAGGATGATGAGACACAGTTGTCTGTCAGTTGGGTAGTAGTAAGGGCAGTAAGTTCGAGCACACAGAGGATCACACAGAGGATTCGAAGGAAGAGCTGCTGGACGATGAGGTGACTGACCCCACCTGGTTTGCTAAGCCTACTGAGGACAGGGCTTCAGAGGGGGAGGCAAGTGCAGCAGCAGGACAGGTTGGAAGAGGCAGTGGAGTGGCCAGAGTAGAGGCAGAGCAAGAGCGAAGAATCCCCTAACTGTTTCCCAAAGCACCCCCTTGCGGAAAGCCTCCGTGCAGAGAGTTAGGTGTTCAAAGGTGTGGATATTTTTTAGTGAGAGCGCTGGCGACCGACGAACTGTAGTTTGCAACCTGTGTTGCCCCAAGATCAGCCGGGAAGCCACCACTACCAGCCTGACCACCACCAGTGAGGACCCCACAAGGTGGGACGAAGGCCATTCTCTGCCTCCGGGTCACACCACTGCCTCCTTCCCTGTGCCACAACCTGGCACACAGATCCAATCCCCCTCCGAGGTTGCACCCACACCCTCATCTCCACCCTCCTCCACTCCATTCAGCAATGTCTCTCAGCGCAGTTTTCAGCTGTCACTAACACAAGCGTTGGAGAGAAAGCAAAAATACGCCGTCACCTATCCGCTTGCACAAGCTTTAAACGTGCACATTGCGAACTTAATCAGCCTGGAGATGCTTCCGTACGGGCTTGTGGAAACAGAGGCTTTCAAAAACATGATGGAGACGGCGGTCCCACGCTACTCGGTCCCCAGTCGCCACTATTTTTCCCGGTGTGCCATCCCCGCCCTAAACCAGCAAGTCCCTGGCAATATAACTCTTGCCCTCACTAACGCCGTTACCTGGAAGGTCCACTTAACCACGGACATGTGGACAAGTACTTGCAGGAGGGGAACTATATCTCCCTGACGGCACATTGGGTGAACTTGGTGGTGGCTGGGACCGAGTCAGAGCCTGGGACCGCTCACTTCCTACCCACACCCAGAATAGCGGGTCTTACCTCGGTGCTGGTATCTGCGGCATTTTATGCCACCTCCTCAAAACCCTCCCCATCCTCCTCCTCGAGCACTTCTACCTCTCAATTAAGAAGTGTGAGCACGTTGCCAGCAGTCGGTAGAGCGCGGCGTGGCAGCACAGCGGTGGACAAGCATCAGCAAGCCATGCTGAAACTATGTTTAAAAAAAGACTTTCATCCCACCTTAGACGGCTTCTAGCTCCTGGTTCCATACAGCAGATGTGTCTCCAAGTGCTTATGCAGCCTTGGGGTCACTTTGGCTTTCTTTCACACGTAAATTCCATAGACGGGGAGGCACTGGTGTGACAAACTTGCTGCTTTACTGTTTAAAATATGTGCATATTCACAGATAAAGGACGTGTTTCAACTCTATCAAGAGCCTTGTTCACAGATAAAGGAGGACGTGTTTCAACTCTATCAAGAGGTGAACAAGGCTCTCGATAGAGTTGAAACACGTCCTTCTTTATCTGTGAATATGCACATATTTTAAACAATAAAGCAGCAAGTTTGTCACACCAGTGACTCCCCGTCTATGGAATTTACATACTGAAACTAATCAGCTTAGGTGACAAGAGGCACACGGCCTCCGAGCTGTTGCAGGGTCTGACAGTGCAGACTGACCTCCTGCTTTCGCCGCTGAGCCTCCAACCGGGCATGGTGGCTCTGCAGCTCGGCAGCCTCAGACACATGCTATGCCTGGCCCACGTCTTCAATCTGCTTGTCCAGTGGTTTCTGAAAAACTACCTCCACTTGTCTGACCTGCTCAGCAAGGTGCGCCACGTCTGCGCACATTTCCGCAATTCCACCACAGACGCTGCCACCCTGAGGCCCTGCAACGTCTGTTTCAGCTGCCAAAGCACCGACTGCTGTGTGATGTGCCCACACGCTGGAATTCTACGCTGCACATGTTGGTCAGGCTGTACGAGCAGCGTAGAGCAATAGTCGAATAGCAGCTGCAACATGGGCGGCGTAGTGGTAGTCAGCCTCCGCAATTCTTTACTGAGGAGTGGGCATGGATGGCAGATATCTGCCAGATCCTCAGAAACTTTGAGAAGTCTACCCAGATGGTGAGCGGTGATGCGGCAATCATTAGCATTACCATCCTGCTGCTTTGCCTGCTGAGAAGTTCGCTGTTAAGCATAAGGGACAACGCTTTGTGGTTGGAACAGGAGACGGTGAATGACAGTATGTCGCTTGATAACCAGACCACCCTCATGTCTATATCTCAGCACGTTTTGGAGGATGAGGAGGAGGGGGAGTAGGTGGAGGAGGAGGGGGGGGGAGAGACAGCTGGCCACACTGCAGAGGGTACCCATGCTGCTTACCTCTCATCTGTTCAGCATGTATGGGCTGAAGAGGAGGAGGAGGATCCTGAAAGTCATCTTCCTAGTGAGGACAGCAATGCGTTGCATACTGGGACCTTGGCACACATGGCTGACTTCATGTTAGGCTGCCTTTCCCATGACCATCGCGTTAGACGCATTTTGGCCAACACGGATTACTGGGTGTACACCCCTCTAGACCCACAGTATAAGGAGAACCTTTCCACTCTTATTTCCAAAGAGGAAAGGGGCACAAGAGTGATGCAATACCACAGGGCCCTGGTGGAAAAAGTGATGCTAAAGTTCCCATCTGACAGCGCTAGTGGCAGAAGACGCAGTTCAGAGGGCCAAGTAGCAGGGGAAGCGCAGGGAACAGGCAGCATGTCCAGACCAGGCAGGGGAACACTCTCCAATGCCTTTGCCAGCTTTATGACTCCCCAGCAAGACTGTGTCACCACTCCCCAGTCGAAGCTGAGTCGGCGGGAGCACTGTAAAAAGATGGTGAGGGAGTACATAGCCGATCGTACCACGATCCTCCGTGATGCCTCTGCTCCATACAACTATTGGGTGTCAAAGCTGGACACGTGGCATGAAATTGCTCTGTACGCCCTGGAGGTGCTTGCCTTCCCCACCGCTAGCAACAATATGTAGATACCCGCAGCACTACAGCAAACCCTTATCCAAGGGGAGGCTCTCCCTGCACAGCCGTTAATCAGGAGACAGATCAAGATCATCCAAAAATCTCAAAATATATCCAAAAGAAAGCAGCAGGAGCATCCAGGTGCAGTAAAACAGGTATTATTCCTTTATTCCATCCTCAGTAATAATGCAACGTTTCGGCCGTTACAAACAGCCTTTGTCAAGCATCTTGTCAGAGAGAGTGTTTAGTGCAGCTGGGGAAATAATCACGGATAAGCGTACCAGCCTGTCAACTGCCAGTGCCGACATGCTTACACTCATAAAGATGAACAAAGGCTGGATTTCCCGAGACTTCTCTTCTCCACCGGCGGAAAGCAGCAGAACCTAATGATTCTTTTCGCTGCAACGGGAGAAAAATGCATCCTGTATCACCACAAAAAAAGGGGGAATTAGCTTTGTCAATCACTTTTGGATAATATTACTCTTCCTACTACTACTTCTCCTCCTAAAACAGCATGTCATCACGCTGAACTGCCAATTTTTCTGCGTCCCAGAAGGCTCTGTTTAGGCCGCCTGCACACGGGCGGAAATCCCGCGGCGGTATTTCCCGCGGGATTTCCGCCACTGAAAGTTTGCATAGGAGTGCATTACAATACGCACTCCTATGCAGATGGCCGCAGTTTGGCCGCGCGAAATCTCGCGCGGCAAGCAAACCGCGGCATGTCCTATTTTTGTGCGGGGCGCGCACTCACCCGGCCGCCGGCTCCGGTCTGCGCATGCGGCGGCTGCGCCGCAGCCGGCACATGAAAGAGCCGGGGCCGCCAGGCGCGGGTGAGTACGCGCTCGTCCCTGCAGGTTCTTGGGTCGGGTCCCGCGGCGAGAATTCTCGCTGCCGGATCCGACCCGCTCGTCTGCAGGCGGCCTTAAAAGTTTTTACAATTTTTCAGGGGTACACTTGTACTCTTGGTACACAAATTTTTCAGGCCCTTGCCTATACTGTTATCTAACTAATTTTCCCAGGTTTCGCCTACACTCTTTGTAACCAAATTTTTTCAGGTGTGAGCCTATACTGTTGGTACACCAATGTTTCAGGGGTTCACCTATACTTTTGCTACAGAAATGTTACAGGGGTTTGCCTATACTCTTGCTACAGAAATGTTACTGGGGTCCGCCTATACTCTTGATAGAGAAATGTTACAAGGGTTCGCCTATACTTTTGCTACATAAATGTTACTGGGGTTCGCCTATACTCTTGCTACAGAAATGTTACTAGTTGTCCGCCTATACTCTGGATACAGAAATGTTACAAGGGTTCGCCTATACTTTTGCTACATAAATATTACTGGGGTCCACCTATACTCTTGCTACAGAAATGTTACTGGGGTCCGCATATACTCTTGCTACAGAAATGTTACTGGGGTCCACCTATACTCTTGCTACAGAAATGTTACTGGGGTCCACCTGTACACTTGGTACTGAAAGGTTTGAGAGGCTCACCTATACTCTTGCTACAGAAATGCTACTGCGGTCCGCCTATACTCTTGCTATGGAAATGTTACAGTGGTCTGCCTATACTCTTGCTGTATAAATATTACTGGGGTCCACCTATACTCTTGCTACAGAAATGTTATTGGGGTCCGCCTATACTCTTGCTACAAAAAAAGGTACAGGGGTTCGCCTACACTCTTGCTACATAAATGTTACAGGGGTCCGCCTATACTCTTGCTACATTAATATTTCTGAGGTCCGCCTATACTCTTGCTACATAAATGTTACTAGAGTCCGCCTATACTCTTGCTACAGACATGTTACAGGGGTCTGCCTATACTCTTGCTACATAAATGTTACTGGGGTCCGCCTATACTCTTGCTACATAAATGTTACTAGAGTCCGCCTATACTCTTGCTACAGACATGTTACAGGGGTCCGCCTATACTCTTGCTACAGAAATGTTACAGGGGTCCGCCTATACTCTTGCTACATAAATATTACTGAGGTCCGCCTATACTCTTGCTACATAAATGTTACTAGAGTCCGCCTATACTCTTGCTACAGACATGTTACAGGGGTCCGCCTATACTCTTGCTACAGAAATGTTACAGGGGTCCGCCTATACTCTTGCTACATAAATATTACTGAGGTCCGCCTATACTCTTGCTACATAAATGTTACTAGAGTCCGCCTATACTCTTGCTACAGAAATGTTACAGGGGTCCGCCTATACTCTTGCTACAGAAATGTTACTAGAGTCCGCCTATACTCTTGCTACAGACATGTTACAGGGGTCCGCCTATACTCTTGCTACAGAAATGTTACAGGGGTCCGCCTATACTCTTGCTACAGAAATGTTACAGGGGTCCGCCTATACTCTTGCTACATAAATATTACTGAGGTCCGCCTATACTCTTGCTACATAAATGTTACTAGAGTCCGCCTATACTCTTGCTACAGACATGTTACAGGGGTCTGCCTTTACTCTTGCTACATAAATGTTACTGGGGTCCGCCTATACTCTTGCTACACAGAAAGGTACAGGGGTTCGCCTATACTCTTGCTATATAAATGTTACAGGGGTCCGCCTATACTCTTGCTACAGAAATGTTACTGGGATCCGCCAATACTCTTGCTACATAAATGTTACTAGAGTCTGTCTATACTCTTGCTACAGACATGTTACAGAGGTCCGCCTGTACTCTTTCTGCATAAATGTTACTGCGGTCCACCTATACTCTTGCTGCAGAAATGTTACAGGGATCCGCCTATATACTTGCTACAGAAATTTTACAGGGGTCCACCTATACTCTTGCTACAGAAATGTTACTGGGGTCCAACTGTACACTTGGTACTGAAAGGTTTGAGAGGCTCACCTATACTCTTGCTACAGAAATGCTACTGCGGTCCGCCTATACTCTTGCTATGAAAATGTTACAGTGGTCTGCCTATACTCTTGCTGTATAAATATTACTGGGGTCCACCTATACTCTTGCTACAGAAATGTTACTGGGGTCCGCATATACTCTTGCTACAGAAATTTTACACAGGTCCGCCTATAGTCTTGCTATTTAAATGTTACTGGGGTCCACCTATACTCTTGCTACATAAATGTTACTGGGGTCCATCTGTACTCTTGCTACAGAAATGTTACTGGGGTCTGCCTATACGCTTGCTACATAAATGTTACTTCAGTCCGCCTATACTCTTGCTACAGAAATGTTATTGGGGTCTGCCTATACTCTTGCTACAGAAAAGTTACTGCGGTTCGCCTATAATCTTGCTACAGAAATGTTACAGTAGTCCGCCTATACTCTTGCTACATAAATGTTACTGGGGTCCACCTATACTCTTGCTACAGAAATGTTACTGGGGTCCATCTATACTCTTGCTACAGAAATGTTACTGGGGTCTGCCTATACGCTTGCTACTGAAAGGTTTGAGGGGTTTACCTATACTTTTGCAACAGAAATGTTACTGGGGTCCACCTGTACACTTGCTACTGAAAGGTTTGAGGGGTTCGCCTATACTCTTGCTACAGAAATGTTACTGAGGTCCGCCTGTACTGTGGTTGCAAAAAGGTTTCCCATTGCGGTGTTTAGCTGCCTGACACATACACAGAATGAAGTGTGGGGGGACACAAGGATTTCCCATAGCTATTTAACTCATGGCACCTTGGATCACACAAGGTGTAGGCTGGGACCGAGTCTGACCCGGGCCCGGTCACATGCTTTTCACATAGAGTATTGCGAGTCCTACCTCGGTCATTGTTTCTCGTTCTTATTATGCCACCTCCTACTCCTGCTTGAGATCTGGGGATCAGCGGAGGGCAATATGTATTTTCTCTCGTGTTACCACAGTTATCTGAAACACTGGTTTGGGTCAAACAAACGGAGCGTTACTGCATTAATGAAACATTCACTGCTCTACTAGCATCGGAGTCCGCTTTATGCCCACGATTGCTGAGGGTGTGTGCAGAGGCCGAGGTCCTGGGCAGAGTGAAAGTCTGCCATGTTTGGGCACTGTAATTGCTTCATGTTTATTACTTTCCTTGGGTTCCTTTGGCTCGCCTATACTGTGGGTGCACAAAGACTTCCCATAGCGGCGTTTTACCTGTCTGGCACAAATACACTGACTGACTTGGGTAGGGTGCCGAGTGCAGATGGCTTTCCCCTTGTGCTGTTGATTGAGCTATCTGACACGTACACAGAATGAATTGCGTGAGGACACATGGATTTTCCATTGCTATGTAACTCAGGGCACCTTCGGTCACACAAGGTGGAGGCTGGGACCGAGCCTGACCCAGGGCCCACTCACATACTTCCCACACAGACTATAGCGGGTCCTGGTCATGGTTTTGTGGCCTTGTAATGCCACTTCCACATCCTCCTCCTGCTTGGGGTCAGGGGATCAGCACTGGGCAACATGTATTTTCTCTCGTGTTACCAGAGTTATCTGAGGCACTGGTTTGGGCCAAACAAAAGGAGCATTACTGCATTAATGAGACGTTCACAGCTGCACTAGCATCCGAGTCCGCTGGAGGCCCATGATTACTGAAGGTGTGTGCAGTGGCCAAGGTCCTGGGGGGGGGGGGGGAAGAATCAACTGCCTCAGGTATAGCATGTGGAACTTTTTTGTGGTTCATCCAGTCTTTTGAGCGATGAAAGCAACCGTAACTGATTTAAAGAGACGTTCACAACTGTACTAGCATCCGAGTCCACTTCATGTCCACGATTACGGAGGGTGTTAGCCAAGGCCGAGGTCCTTGGTGGGGTGAAACTGCCTTGTTTGGCCACTCTGTTTTTTTTATATGTAATACCGTCTTTGAGTTTCATGGACTCGCCTATGCTGTGGGTGCACAAAGACTTCCCATTGCGTTGTTTTACCAGTCTGGCAGAAATACACTGACTGACTTGGCTAGGGTGTAGGCGGCTTTCCCATTGTGGTGTTTTACCTATCTGGCACAAATACACTGAATGACTAGGGCAGAAGTGTGGGCCGAGGTCCTGGGTGGGTTACAATTCTGTCATGTTTGGGCACTCTCTTTTCTTCCTGTTTAATTTTTACCCTGGGTTCCAGGGGCTTGCCTATTCTATGGGTGCACAAAGGCATTCCCATTGCATTGTTCAGCTATCTGACACATACAAAGAGTGAATTGGACAGAAATGTGGGCCGAGGCGGAGGTCCTTGGCAAGGTGAAACTCTGCCATGTTTGGGCACTCTGATTTCTTCATGTGTAATACCATGTTTGAGTTCCTTGGGCTCGCCTATGCTGTGGGTGCACAAAGACCTCCTATTGCGGTGTTTTACCTGTCTGGCACAAATACACTGACTGACTAGGGCAGAAATGTGGACCAAGGCCCTTGGCGGAGTGAAACTCTGCCATGTTTGGGCACTCTGATTTCCTCATGTGTAATACCATGTTTGAGTTCCTTAGGCTCGCCTATGCTGTGGGTGCACAAAGACTTCCCATTATGGTGTTTTACCTGTCTGGCACAAATACACTGACTGACTAGGGTAGAAATGTGGGCTGAGGCCATTGGCGGGGTGAAACTCTGCCATGTTTGGTCACTCTGATTTCCTCATGTGTAATACCATGTTTGAGTTCCTTGGACTCGCCTATGCTGTGGGTGCACAAAGACTTCCCATTGCGGTGTTTTACCTGTCTGGCATAAATACACTGACTGACTAGAGCAGAAATGTGGGCCGAGGTCCTTGGTGGAGTGAAAATCTGCCATGTTTGGGCACTCTGATTTCTTCCTGTGTAATACCATTTTTGTGCACCGACAGCATAGGCGAGCCCAAGGAACTCAAAGACTTCCCACTGCGGCGTTGAGCTATCTAACACCTACACAGAAGGAATTGTGTGGGGACACATAGATTTCCCATTGCTATGTAACTCGCGGCACCTTGGGTCACACAAGGTGTAGGCTGGGACCGAGCCTGATCCTGGGCCTTCTTAAGTGCTTCCCACACAGAGTATTGCTGCAGTGTGGGATGTGTAGAAGTGTTGGCACCTGAGTCCCCTTTATGTCCATGTTTGCGGCTCTTGGCAATTTTGTGACGGAGGTGGCACGGGATTGGAAAGATGATCGTACGTCAATTTATCATCAATTCTCAACAGCTAATGTCGCCCACACTTTCAAAGAGGGTCGCGACCTGGCCCTGCCAACCCTCTGCAGTGTGTGACTCCGTTTCCTCTTCATCCAGTACGCACTTATAAATAGACATGAGGGTGGTGTGGCTATGAAGCGAGCGTGTGGCATGAGGGCAGCTGAACGCTGCGCAGGGAAAATTTTGTGTACGCTGTGGACGCAGGGTCATGCGGAGGGTTGGACAGCAATGCCAGCATGTAACCTAGGAAAAGAGGCAGCGGTGTCACCCACAGGCAGTGATTGTCCTTGGTTGCAGGTAGTGTGGTGCTTAGTTAAGATGTGCCAGCGCGTGTGCCTTGCTAATGAGGGTTTGTCTCAAGTAAATTGTTAGGGAAGTAACCGCCAGACTCTTGCCCCCATTTTGGCTTAATAGTGGGACCTGAAAGCCTGAGAAGCAGCCATGCATGCTGCGCCTGCCCTTCCCTATCCATTTCTGTGGTGTTTCTTTGACTTTCTGATGTTTTCTGGTGATTCACAAGTCATCACCTATGTGGAGCATCGGCCCCATACAAAAATGCTCGAGTCCCCAATTGACTTCAATGGGGTTCATTACTCGAAATGAGCTCTGGAGCATTACGAAAAGTTCGACTCGAGTACCAAGCACTCGAGCATTTTGGTGCTCGCTCATCTCTAGTAAAAAGATTACAAAATATAAATGAGGGTGATGTTTTTGGCCTTCTTGAATTAATCCTGAGGTAAAAATAAAAATTTGGTCATTTATACTAGACCTTCATTCTCAATCTCTTTTCTATTTTATTCCCATACAGCAAAATGGATAAGAATGGAATAATTAACCAGAGCCAGCATGGGTTTGTAACAAACAAATCATGCCAGACTAATCTATTTCCCTTCTATAATAGAATCACTGACTGATTTCATCGGGGAAGTGCAGTAGATATAGTACATATATCTTGAATTTAGTCCAAATACAGATTGACAAGTCAACTGTTAAAGTGGTCAAAAAGGACTGCACATTAAACTGGGAGAATTCCTCAAATGTGGTTCCACCAAGCTCTGTCCTGAGGCCACTGCTGTTAAACATTTTTATAAATTATCTAGTGGAGAGAATTGAGGGGAAACTGATCAAATTTGCCAACAACAAAAAACTAGAATGGATAGCTAATACTAGGGAAGAGAGAGAGAGACGATTAAAAAGGATCTAGACAGGCTTGAACAGTTGGCAGCAACTAATATAATGGTATTAAACAAGGAGAAAATCAAAATCCTACATCTAGGCAAGGAAAATTAAATACATAACAAAACAAACATGAACATGAAAAAATAAAAATAAAAGTGGACTTAGGGAAAGAAGGCTCATGAACATCTAAGGATTGAAGAGCATGTTGCAATCTTAGAAAGGCAAAAAACATACTACTAGGTATTGAAAAAAACTTACAAAGTGTAGAAAAATCTAATATAGAACTATTTTCATATAAATCAACAATTTGCCTTATGCCCAAATAATCCCAAGCTCCAAAAGTCTGTGAGGATGGAGGATAAAAATGTAAAGGAAGGACCAAGATCAGAACCAGAGATACTAATTAGGAAACATAATGCTGCCAGACATGAGTCAAGATTAGCAAGCTCAGTAGGGAGTGAGACGATGAAAGAGAAATCACAGGGGCGCCTAAGATGGTGGACTTAATCGATATCAACCTTTTATTCAAAGAGGACGTCCATCAATGTTTGCGATGGTGCAAAATTACTGCAGGAAAATAATGTTTAATGTCTGGGGACAGCTGCTGTGAAAAATAGAACAGCATTTATCGCATGTGACCAATGGAAAAAAATGTAAAACCCCAGGATGCTGTCACATCCAGGTGTTTCACCTTGCTGTCAATGGGGATGGCAGCAGCAGCACCGGCCCCATTGAAAACATAGGGAGTAGATCACGCTTCCCTGCCACAGCTGTGGCAGAGGAGCACAATGCTATCCTATTGCTTTCAATGGGGCAGGTGCTGCTGCTGCCCCATTGAAAGCAATGGTATGTAGGCAACCCATGCAGCAATGATTTTTGGGGGAGAGGGGGCATGAAACTTAAGCCCTACCCCAAAGATCAACCCCAGCTGTAGAAAAAAAAAGGTTAACTCACCTAGAAGCACTTCTCCCCATCCCCAGCAGTCTTCTTCTGTATTATGGTGGCGGGGGATTGAAAAATATTTGCCTCCAAAAAGCATTGCCTCTGATTGGCTGAGCACTGTGACAAATCAGAGGCAGTGCTCATCAGCAGTGCTGACCCCATTGAAAGCAATGGGATAGCATTGGGCTCCTCTGCCACAGCTGTGACAGCTGTGGCAGGGAAGTGCGATCTTCTCCCTATGTTTTCAATGGGGCCGGCGCTGCTGCCACCAGCCACATTGACAAGGTGAAGCAAAGTTGCTGGAGAGAGATCAGGGAAGATCAGTATGGCATTATATGGGTTTGGTAAAGATTCTCTTAGCCTTCCTTCATTTAGAAGTTTCTCCTCCAAAGAACTCGGTCAGATGAGTGTTTTTTGAACGCATTTAGGTGTGTGAAAAATTTGCACAACACGTGTTGAAAAAAGTGCGTGACTGGGTGCATTTGCACTCATATGTCCTATCTTTTGCAGGTGCAAATTTTATTTGCATGTAAAAATCGCACAAGTTACCGCTAGCATTGAAAAGTATTGGTTCTAATAGATGTGATTCGCAAATGCAGATAGCATGCACAAAAAAAAATGCTTGTCTGACTAAGCCCTAAAAATGATTTGAGCTAAGACGTCCTATGAAGCAGCCTCTAAGACAGAACGAACTTCAGGAATTCTGTGTGCTCTATCAATAGTATATTCCAGTGGAGAGAAAGATGAAAGCAAAGTTAAAAGAGCTAAAGTATTTATGAAGGTCAACAGGGAATAGAGATTCTGGAATCCTACAGAATTTTATGTTGTTTCTTTGAGGCCTATCTACAAAGTCTATAACTTTTTCGAGGCATTGTGGGCATCTACAAACTCATTGTGGGCAGTGGAGAATCCACCAATTTTTTAATTAACATGGGCAGTTCACGTGTCAAGGTGGTCAATATTGGATTTAGGTTGATAAGAAATGTCTTCCATATCTTGAGAAATGTTCTTTTGAAGAGATAAAAGCAGCTCCTTCAATGTATTAGCGGTTAAAGGATTACCCTCCCTGGATATGATTATAACTTGCATGGGAGTTTCTACATGCTTAGATTATCTGTAGTGGTAGAATGAGTTCTCTTTTTGGAAGAAGGGCCTTTAGAGTTGGGGGAGGCTGTTAGGGAGCCTATAATACCTCTTTTAGCTCTTTTAGTGACCTCTTTGGAAGCAGGGCTTTGTTCCATTGTTTCAGATAAGGAAGAGCCAGAATGTTGTGATGGAGAGCTTTATTCCTGAGAAGCTACTGCTGTTTGATCCAGTTTTGAGCTATGATTATAAAAATCTGCATTTCCACTAGTGCCATGAGGGCCAAAGGAAACAAAAATGTAAGTTTCCTAGGAGCTATAAATTTGACTCACTTTTGGTCCATATCAGGCTGGTAATAACACAATTTTAAGTATTTTGGTAATGTTCCCTTTCTTGATTATAGAGGGATATTTATCTCCAGCATATTACTCTCGTGGTCTACAAATAGATGAGTCAAGAATGTCCATTATATATATTGTGAAAAATGGCAAAAACTGATTTGCATGGTCGGGCTATGAGGTAATGATTAGAGATGAGCGAACACCAAAATGTTCGGGTGTTCGTTATTCGGAACGAACTTCCCGCGATGCTCGAGGGTTCGTTTCGAACAACGAACCCCATTGAAGTCAATGGGCGACCAGAGCATTTTTGTATTTCGCCGATGCTCGCTAAGGTTTTCATGTGTGAAAATCTGGGGAATTCAAGAAAGTGATGGGAATGACACAGAAACGGATAGGGCAGGCGAGGGGCTACATGTTGGGCTGCATCTCAAGTTCACAGGTCCCACTATTAAGCCACAATACCGGCAAGAGTGGGCCCCCCCCCCTCCCAACAACTTTTACTTCTGAAAAGCCCTCATTAGCATGGTATACCTTTGCTAAGCACCACACTAGCTACAACAAAGCACAATCACTGCCTGGATGACACTCCGCTGCCACTTCTCCTGGGTTACATGCTGACCAACCGCCCCCCCCTCCCCCCCACAGCGTACACCAAAGTGTCCCTGCGCAGCCTTCAGCTGCCCTCATGCCACACCACCCTCGTGTCTATTTAGAAGTGCGTCTGCCATGAGGAGGAACCGCAGGCACACACTGCAGAGGGTTGGCACGGCTAGGCAGCGACCCTCTTTAAAAGTGGCGGGGCGATAGCCCACAATGCTGTACAGAAGCAATGAGAAATAGAATCCTGTGCCACCGCCATCAGGAGCTGCACACGTAGGCATAGCAATGGGGAACCTATGTGCCACACACTATTCATTCTGTCAAGGTGTCTGCATGCCCCAGTTAGACCGGGCTTTTTAATTCATAGACACAGGCAGGTACAACTCCCTATTGTGAAGTCCCTGTGGACCGACAGCATGGGTGGGTGCCAGGAAGCCACCGGCGGTACATAGAAATATCCCATTGCATTGCCCAACACAGCTGAGGTAGTAATGTCGTGCGTAATACAGGTGGGCTTCGGCCCACACTGCATGCCCCAGTCAGACTGGGGTTCTTTACAAGTGTACAGATGTGTTAAAAACTCCGTGTGCACCTACAGCATGGGTGGCTCCCTGGAACCCACCGGCGGTACATAAAAATATCCCATTGCATTGCCCAACACAGCTGAGGTAACGTCAGCTGTAATGCAGGTGGGCTAAAAATTAATTTGATTACACTGTAGGCGAGGGCCCACAAAAATTGCTGTATCAACAGTACTAATGTACATCCCAAAAATTGGCCATGGCCAGCCAAGAGGGCAGGTGAAACCCATTAATCGCTTTGGTTAATGTGGCTTAAGTGGTAACTAGGCCTGGAGGCAGCCCAGTGTAACGAAAAATTGGTTCAAGTTAAAGTTCCAACGCTTTTAAGCGCATTGAAACTTATAAAAATTGTTCAGAAAAATTATTTGAGTGAGCCTTGTGGCCCTAAGAAAAATTGCCCGTTCAGCGTGATTACGTGAGGTTTCAGGAGGAGGAGCAGGAGGAGGAGGAGGAATATTAGACACAGATTGATGAAGCAGAAATGTCCCCGTTTTGGATGGTGAGAGAGAACGTAGCTTCCATCCGCGGGTGCAGCCTACGTATTGCTTACGTATCGCTGCTGTCCGCTGGTGGAGAACAGAAGTCTGGCGAAATCCAGCCTTTGTTCATCTTGATGAGTGTTAGCCTGTCGGCACTGTCGGTTGACAAGCGGCTACGCTTATCTGTGATGATTCCCCCAGCCGCACTAAACACCCTCTCCGACAAGACGCTAGCCGCAGGACAAGCAAGCACCTCCAGGGCATACAGCGCTAGTTCAGGCCACGTGTCCAGCTTCGACACCCAGTAGTTGTAGGGGGCAGAGGCGTCACCAAGGATGGTCGTGCGATCCGCTACGTACTCCCTCACCATCCTTTTACAGTGCTCCCGCCGACTCAGCCGTGACTGGGGAGCGGTGACACAGTCTTGGTGGGGAGCCATAAAGCTGGCCAGGCCCTTAAAGACTGTTGCACTGCCTGGGATGTACATGCTGCTCGATCTACGCACATCCCCTGCTACCTTGCCCTCGGTACTGCGCCTTCTGCCACTAGCGCTGTCGGCTGGGAATTTTACCATCAGCTTGTCCGCAAGGGTCCTGTGGTATAGCAACACTCTCGAACCCCTTTCCTCTTCGGGAATCAGAGTGGGCAGGTTCTCCTTATACCGTGGATCGAGCAGTGTGTACACCCAGTAATCCGTCGTGGCCAGAATGCGTGCAACGCGAGGGTCACGAGAAAGGCATTCTAACATGAAGTCAGCCATGTGTGCCAGGGTACCTGTACGCAACACATGGCTGTCTTCACTAGGAAGATCACTTTCAGGATCCTCCTCCTCCTCCTCAGGCCATACACGCTGAAAGGATGACAGGCAATCAGCCGGTGTACCGTCAGCAGCGGCCCAAGCTGTCTCTTCCCCCTCCTCCTCATCCTCCTCATGCTCCTCCTCCTCCTCCTGTACGCGCTGAGAAATAGACAGGAGGGTGCCCTGACTATCCAGCGGCATACTGTCTTCCCCCGCCCCCGTTTCCGAGCGCAAAGCAGCTGCCTTTATGGTTTGCAGGGAATTTCTCAAGATGCATAGCAGAGGAATGGTGACGCTAATGATTGTAGCATCGCCGCTCACCACCTGGGTAGACTCCTCAAAATTACCAAGGACATGGCAGATGTCTGCCAACCAGGCCCACTCTTCTGAAAGGAATTGAGGAGGCTGACTCCCACTGCGCCGCCCATGTTGGAGTTGGTGTTCGACTATAGCTCTACGTTGTTCATAGAGCCTGGCCAACATGTGGAGCGTAGAGTTCCACCGTGTGGGCACGTCGCACAGCAGTCGGTGCACTGGCAGCTTAAAGTGATGTTGCAGGGTGCGCAGGGTGGCAGCGTCCGTGTGGGACTTGCGAAAATGTGCGCAGAGCCGGCGCGCCTTTACGAGCAGGTCTGACAAGCGTGGGTAGCTTTTCAGAAACCACTGAACCACCAAATTAAAGACGTGGGCCAGGCATGGCACGTGCGTGAGGCTGCCGAGCTGCAGAGCCGCCACCAGGTTACGGCCGTTGTCACACACGACCATGCCCGGTTGGAGGCTCAGCGGCGCAAGCCAGCGGTCGGTCTGCTGTGTCAGACCCTGCAGCAGTTCGTGGGCCGTGTGCCTCTTATCGCCTAAGCTGAGTAGTTTCAGCACGGCCTGCTGACGCTTGCCCACCGCTGTGCTGCCACACCGCGCGACACCGACTGCTGGCGACATGCTGCTGCTAACACATCTTGATTGCGAGACAGAGGAGGAGGAGGAGGAGGGTGCTTTAGTGGAGGAAGCATACACCTCCGCAGATACCACCACCGAGCTGGGGCCCGCAATTCTGGGGGTGGGTAGGACGTGAGCGGTCCCGGGCTCTGACTCTGTCCCAGCCTCCACTAAATTCACCCAATGTGCCGTCAGGGAGATGTAGTGGCCCTGCCCGCCTGTGCTTGTCCACGTGTCCGTAGTTAAGTGGACCGTGGCAGTAACCGCGTTGGTGAGGGCGCGTACAATGTTGCGGGAGACGTGGTCGTGCAGGGCAGGGACGGCACATCGGGAAAAGTAGTGGCGACTGGGAACTGAGTAGCGCGGGGCCGCCGCCTCCATGATACTTTTGAAGGACTCCGTTTCCACAACCCTATACGGCAGCATCTCAAGGCCGATGAATTTTGCTATGCGGACGGTTAACGTTTGAGCGTGCGGGTGCGTGGCGGCGTACTTGCGCTTGTGCTCCAACAGTTGCGCAAGCGACGTCTGGACGGTGCGCTGAACTACACTGCTGGATGGGGCCGAGGACAGCGGAGGTGAGGGTGTGGGTGCAGGCCAGGAGACGGTAGTGCCTGTGTCCTGAGAGGGGGGTTGCATCTCAGTGGCAGGTTGGGGCACAGGGGGAGAGGCAGGGGTGCAAACCGGAGGCGCTGAACGGCCTTTGTCCCACCTTGCGGGGTGCTTGGCCATCATATGTCTGCGCATGGTGGTGGTGGTGAGGCTGTTGGTGTTGGCTCCCTGGCTGAGCTTTGCGCGACAAAGGTTGCACACCACTGTTCGTCGGTCGTCAGGCGTCTCTGTGAAAAACTGCCAGACCTTAGAGCACCTCGGCCTCTGCAGGGTGGCATGGCGCGAGGGGGCGCTTTGGGAAACACTTGGTGGATTATTCGGTCTGGCCCTGCCTCTACCCCTGGCCACCGCACTGCCTCTTGCAACCTGCCCTGCTGATGCCCTTGACTCCCCCTCTGAAGACCTGTCCTCCTGAGTAAGCGTTGCACACCAGGTGGGGTCAGTCACCTCATCGTCCTGCTGCTCTTCCTCCGAATCCTCTGTGCGCTGCTCCCTCGGACTTACTGCCCTTACTACTACCTCACTGCAAGACAACTGTGTCTGATCGTCATCGTCCTCCTCACCCACAGAAAGTTGTTGATACAGTTGGCGGAAGTCCCCAGCCTCTTCCCCCGGACCCCGGGAACTTTCGAATGGTTGGGCATCAGTGACGATAAACTCCTCTGGTGGGAGAGGAACCGCTGCTGCCCAATCTAAGCAGGGGCCCGAGAACAGTTCCTGGGAGTGTTCCCGCTCCTGAGCAGGTGTTATTGTAGTGGAGTGAGGAGGCTGGGAGGAAGGAGGAGCAGCAGACAGAGGATTCGGATTGGCAGCAGTGGACGGCGCAGAACTGCGGGTAGACGATAGGTTGCTCGAAGCACTTTCTGCCATCCAGGACAGGACCTGCTCACACTGCTCATTTTCTAATAACCGTCTCCCGCGTGGACCCATTAATTGGGCGATGAATGTGGGGACACCAGAAACGTGCCTCTCTCCTAATCGCGCAGCAGTCGGCTGCGACACACCTGGATGAGGAGCTTGGCCTGTGCCCACACCCTGACTTGGCCCTCCGCGTCCTCGGCCGCGTCCACGTCCTCTAGGCCTACCCCTACCCCTCAGCATGCTGTATTACCAGTGATTTGATTTCACAGGCAGCTAATAAATTGGCGCAAGACTGCAGGCCAAATATAATTTTTTCCCTTTTTTGAAAACGAAAGGCCCCACTGCCTCTAGTGAATGAATAATCTAAGTTTAATAACTGTGCTGTTTTCCTGCTAATGTGTCACAGAACGTGAGGGTAGCAGAGTTATTAACTGTGGCAGAGCAGGTATTTTTTTTCCCAATTAAGGAAAGCAAATGGCGAAGCCAGGAGTAAAACGTAGCTGGGTGCGTATGATTTTTACAGGTTGCACACGCAGCCGACACGTGTCCACCGGCGTTAGTACGGACAGAGGCAGGACAAATAGAATTATTTTCCGTTTTTTTGCACCAAAAGGCAGCACTGCGTATATTCTATGAACATGAGAAGTTTAATAACTGTGCTGTTTTCCTGCTAATGTGTCACAGAACGTGAGGGTAGCAGAGTTATTAACTGTGGCAGAGCAGGTATTTTTTTTCCCAATTAAGGAAAGCAAATGGCGAAGCCAGGAGTAAAACGTAGCTGGGTGCGTATGATTTTTACAGGTTGCACACGCAGCCGACACGTGTCCACCGGCGTTAGGACGGACAGAGGCAGGACAAATAGAATTATTTTCCGTTTTTTTGCACCAAAAGGCAGCACTGCGTATATTCTATGAACATGAGAAGTTTAATAACTGTGCTGTTTTCCTGCTAATGTGTCACAGAACGTGAGGGTAGCAGAGTTATTAACTGTGGCAGAGCAGGTATTTTTTTTCCCAATTAAGGAAAGCAAATGGCGAAGCCAGGAGTAAAACGTAGCTGGGTGCGTATGATTTTTACAGGTTGCACACGCAGCCGACACGTGTCCACCGGCGTTAGGACGGACAGAGGCAGGACAAATAGAATTATTTTCCGTTTTTTTGCACCAAAAGGCAGCACTGCGTATATTCTATGAACATGAGAAGTTTAATAACTGTGCTGTTTTCCTGCTAATGTGTCACAGAACGTGAGGGTAGCAGAGTTATTAACTGTGGCAGAGCAGGTATTTTTTTTCCCAATTAAGGAAAGCAAATGGCGAAGCCAGGAGTAAAACGTAGCTGGGTGCGTATGATTTTTACACGTTGCACACGCAGCCGACATGTGTCCACCGGCGTTAGGATGGACAGAGGCAGGACAAATAGAATTATTTTCACTTGTTTTACAAGCAAAAGGCAGCACTGCGTATATTCAATGAATAATAACTGTGTTGTGGCCCTGCCTACACAATTCTTTCCCTGCAGTATCAATGGAGGGTGCAATGCTCTGCAGAGGCGATTTTGAGAAGCAAAAAAAAATGCAGCACAGCTAACAGCAGCCTGGACAGTACTGCACACGGATAAATATGGCCCTAGAAAGGACCGTTGAGGTTCTTGAAGGCTACACTCACTCCTAACACTCTCCCTGCCTATGCAGCACTTCTGTCCCTAATGCCGGGTGCAACGCTCTGCAGAGCCGATTTTGAGAAAAAAAAA
This sequence comes from Eleutherodactylus coqui, assembly GCA_035609135.1. NCBI lineage: Eukaryota > Metazoa > Chordata > Amphibia > Anura > Eleutherodactylidae > Eleutherodactylus > Eleutherodactylus coqui. The sequence continues at coordinate 21,869,415 of CM069405.1, read as the reverse complement.
AATGGCACTGCTAACAGCAGCCAACACACAGCTATCAGTGGCCCTAATAAGGACCTTTGGGGGTCTTGAAGCCTACACTAACTACCAATTCTTTCCCTACAGCAGCTCCGGTACAAACAGCACTGTCCCTCACTAACTCACACGGCATCTGAGCCGAACCGCGGGAGGGGCCGACTTTTATATTCGGCGGACACCTGATCTTCCCAGCCACTCACTGCAGGGGGGTGGTATAGGGCTGGAACGTCACAGGGGGAAGTTGTAATGCCTTCCCTGTCTTTCAATTGGCCAAAAAAAGCGCACTAACGTCTCAGGGAAGGAAGTGAAAGTAACCAGAACACCGCATGGTGTTCGTTACGAATAACGAACATCCCGAACACCTTAATATTCGCACGAATATCAAGCTCGGAAGAACACATTCGCTCATCTCTAGTAATGATCAAAAATGGAGGTTTCAACTTGACCATGGCATTGTGTGATGTTGTAGTCTCGCACACTGCAACTTAGCAAGGGAAACAGAATTTCTTGCTTATAATACGTGCACCAATAAGTGTTTCACCCTGTGGGCTGAAAACTGTATCACAAAAGCAGAATATACAGAGAGCAGGACATTTGCAGAGTTCATCAGTCACTTGGGGGTTGGGCCGTCAAGTTCAGCTACCAGACAGCAACCAGCTCAAACAGTGTCCACTGAGGCCACTATTAGGCTTCCAACTGCCAAGGCAATGCATTGGCCCTCTAAGAATACACTGCAGAGGGCTGATGACTTGACAAAGGTAACTCACTCCTTATGAGAGATTTCTTTTGCATGGTACTATTGGATGCAGTGCTGGTTGTGTCTCTGCTGCCCATCTTCCAGAAAACTGCATAGGGACTAAAAGCAGAAAGGAATTCTAGGGATCAATATGTGAGATGGGGACCTCTTTAGTTTGCTAGTCTGATAGTTTCCACCCTATCAGTCTTTTAAACTGGATAAAACAGCGCTATCCTGAATTATGTCACTATATAGTTTTCTGCATAGAAGACAAATAGTAGGGATTAGAGATGAGCGAGTGTACTTGGCCATGCCCCTTTTCCGCCCGAGCGCCGCGATTTTCGAGTACTTCCGTACTCGGGCGAAAAGATTCGGGGAGCACCGTGGGTGAGTGGGGGGTTGCAGCAGGGAGTGGGGGGGAGAGGGAGAGAGAGGGCTCCCCCCTGTTCCCCGCTGCTACCCCCCGCTCCGCCACGCCTCCTCCCGCCCCCCGGCGCCCCCCGAATCTTTTCACCCGAGTACGGAAGTACTCGAAAATCGCGGTGCTCGATCGAATAATTACTCGAAACGAGTAGGTTCGCTCATCTCTAGTAGGGATAGATACAGCATTGGATCCAAGAGTGTAATGTTAAAGGAGCCTTAATTGTTTACAGGCCATACTTAGCATTGAGCTTGGAATCTAAACAGTTTACGTCTGGGATCACAGTTATCTCCAATCCCAGCAATTGTAATGAGTCCGTAGCTGTCAGTTACAGCCGACTCGAACTGTGGATGGTGTGTGTTCAATTGCTTTAAAGCCCGTCCACTCAGGATATTTATGTACAACTCCAATTCCAGAAGAGTTGGGATGCTGAGTAAAATGTTAATAAATGTACATACAAAACATCAGAAGTTGAAAGTGAGACATTTTTCAATTTTATTTAAAAAAAAAAAACAACTCATTTAGAAATTGATGGCAGCAACACTTTTTACAAAAAATTGGCACAGGGCTATGTCTACCATTGTGTAATATACCCTCTTTGGGAAAGTGAGGAGAACTATTGCTGGAGTTTTGGGAGAGGATTGTTGTTGCTCAGCAGTCTTTGGTCTTCTTCATGGATTTTTCATTTTCTAATGTGCTAAATGTTTTCTATTGGTAAAAGGTCTGGATGGCTTGCAAACCAGTTCAGCACTCAAACTCTTCTTTTTCAAAGCCATGCTGTTGTGATGGATGCAATAAGTGGTTTAGTATTGTGTTGCTGAAATATACAAGGCATTTTCTTAAGGGAGACATTGTCTAGATGGAGCATATGTTGCTCTTAAACCTCTATGCATTGCTCTTTCAAGATGTGTAAGACACTCATACCATAGAAACACATGCAATCTCATACCATCAGAGAAGCAGGCTTTTGAACTGTGCGTTAACAACAAGTTGGATGGCCCCTCTCCTTTTGAGTCCGGAGGGCACAGTGTCCATGGTTCACAAAAAAAATTTCAAATTTTGATTGATCTGATCAGAGAACAGTTTCCTATGTTGCTTGAGTCCATTTTAAATGAGCTTTGGCCCAGAGAAGACGCTGGCATTTCTGGATTGTGTTGATAAATGGCACCTTAATGCGCAAATGGAAACCTCAGCACCTACTGCCACTAGATCTTGCTGTAGGCCTTTTGAAGTCACTGAATGGTTTTTAACCACTTGCCTGCATATGAATTTGGTGGCAGCTCTTGATAGCTTCCTCTTTCTGCCATGTCAGGCTAATTTGTCCAGGGCTGCTTTAACTTTGAACTTGAGTACTAGATTTTCAACTGTATCTCGAAGTACATTCAGTGCCTTTGCTATCATTTTGTCAGGACCAACGGTTTTCGGGGTCTCCATGCCCACACTGCTGGTCCTATCACCCGGGGCTGTGGGGGTGCGTCATAGGGGAGCCCCGGTCTTGGTGACTTCCCCTGGCTGCCACTTCCCTGTTGCCATGATACCCGAGCGCGCTTGCTCTGTCTCTACCTGTCTTTAGCAGTTGCCGGGGGCTGGTTCTCCCAGCATCCTGTGATTGGGTCCTGCTGTTATCAGGCTCTCTGGCCCAATCAGCTGCTGGGGCGGGAGTTCTGACAGCATTTAAACTGCTCAGTTTCCTTCTGACCTTGCCAGTGTATGTTTGGTCTCTAGCTACACCTGCATTACCTTGAATTGATGCCCTGCTTTGACTCGCTAGCTTTGGACCTGACTTCGACCCCTTGTATCGAGTTCTCTTTTGTTATCGGCCTGGATTGCCTGACCTGCTTTTGTGTTTGTTTTTTTCCCTGTATTTGTCTGTGAGTCTGACTCCTGTCCCGCATCCCTAGTGAGCCTAGGTACTGTTGCCCAGTTGTCACCCCAGGGCCTAGCCTAGGGGGGCAAGTAGGTAGGGACAGGAGTTGCGGGTAGGACTAGAGACTTCCACTGCCCAGACTCCAGTCGTGACAGATACACTGGCCCACAAAGGGTAAGACTATTATATCTGACCCGCTAGGTTAACTCCTTCCATGGAGGCTGTGTCGGCCTTGGCAAACCAGGTCCAAACTAGATCTTGCTGTAGGCCTAAGAACCTGGTTCAGACCTGACTACCCATTTGCAGCAACAGGAACAGGTGTTGTCTACGGCTCAGGTTCAACCTCCCTCTGTTCCCCTGACAATTTCTGAGCCTAGGGCTACTCTGCCTGACTTCTTTGCTGGTGAGAAGAAACAGTTTATTGTCTCCAGGAAGGCTGCAAGCTATATTTTGATCTGTGACCCCAGTCTTCTGGCACAGAGTACCAGAGGGTAGGAATTGTGATTTCCCGACGAAGAGGAGACCCTCAAAACTGGGCTTTCTCTTTACCCTCTTACTCACCCACACGACAGTCTTTAGATGGCTTCTTTTCAGCTCTGGGTCAAATCTATGATGAGCCCGACATTGCTGCCTATGCTGTCTCTCAACTGTTGTCCTTGCATCAGGGTCAGAAGGCGGTGGACTACTGCTCCCAATTCAGACAGCACTGCACTGAGTCGGGGGTGCTACGACTCAGCCATCAAGAACTTGTTCTTGGCCGGTCTATCCGAAGTCCTCAAGGATTTGCTGGTTGCCCATCCTGAGCCTAATACCCTGGAGCAAGCAATGCCGCTATCTATTCGAGCTGACCATCGACTGAGGGCCACACGATCCGTTAGGAACTGTCCGTCCTCCTGTCCACCTCTTCTGTAGACGAGATAACTTTAGCTCCCTCCGCTGAACCCATGGAATTGGGAATGATGTCACCTAAGCAGCGAAGGGATTACGACTAAAGAAGAACCTTTGCTTGTAATGTGGAGAGTCTGGTCATTGGATTGCTATCTGCGGGAGGAAGCCTCGGCAGGAAAACTTCGGCTCCTAGTCAGTCGTTGGGAGGACTGTCTAGGAGCTAAGGTACTCCCAGTTGTGTCTAAGATGTTCTTGTCCTGCGCCTTAGATTGTCTTTCTTTCTCTCATGCAGGGCAAGCCTTTGTTGATTCTGGGGCTGCAGCAAACTTTGTTAATTTTGATTTTGTGGTTCCTTGGTACGTTTAGATCCTCTGATTCAGGTTTCTGGGGTAGACTCCACTCTTTTGTGTGCGGGCCTCATCAATCTGGCTACTCCAGTGTTAAGAGAAGACAATCCCGTTATTAATTGCGGCACTCTGGATCTGGTCAAGTGGGGTCCTCGGTGTACCAATCACATGTGTCCTGTGAACTTAGGTACCTTTGTTTGTGAGGGGGTTGAGTTACCAGACTGTTTCTCCAATTTCTCCAAGCAGCTATCTGAAGTTTTGTCTCCCCATAGAGATTTTGACTGTAAGATTGACCTGGTGCCAGGTGCCAAACTTCCTAAGGGTCGGATCTACAACATAATTGTCCCTGAGAGGGAGTCCATGAAGGACTATATTCAGGACAGTTTGGCCAAGGGGCACATCCGACCCTCTGAGTCCCGAGTTTTTCTTTGTCGAGAGGAAGGAGGGGGGTCTCAGGCCCTATATTGATTACAGAGAGCTCAACAAAATAACCGTCAAAAACCAATACGCTCTTCTACTCATCCCCGACCTCCTCAATTAGGTTTCTGGGGCCCAGTGTTTTTTTAAGATCAACCTGAGAGGAGTTTATAGTCTAATCTGTATACAGGAAAGGGATGAGTGGAAAATGGCATTTAATACACCCATTGGCCATTTTAAATACTTCATTATGCCTTTTGGGTTATATAATGCCCCAGCTATTTTCCAAGGGTATACAAATTCCATTTTCCAGGATATCATGGGCGTGTTCATAGTGGTATACCTGGATGACATACTGATTTTCTCCCCTGACTGGGAGACACACCGTGCCCACTTACAAACCGTGATTGCTAGCCTCAGGGCTAACAAATTGTTTGTTTGATTTGAAAAATGTGTTTTCGGCGCCTGGAAAATATCATTCTTGAGGTACATCATTACACCATGCGATATTCAGATCAACCAGGTAAAGGTGAAAGCGATCATGGAATGGGCTCAGCCAGTCACCTTAAAAGCTCTACAGCACTTCCTTGGGTTCTGTAACTACTATCGTAAATTTATTAAGAACTTCTCCATGGTAGCTAAGCCTTTAATGGATTTCACCAGAATGGGGGCTGATGTAAGTCCCTGGTCTTCAGATGCTCTTGCAGCCTTCTCTTCTGCACCCGTCCTCATCCAGCCTAACCTATCCTGTCTGTTTGTGGTGGGGATAGATGCCTCCAAGTTTGGAATTGGAACGGTACTGTCTCAAGGTCCCTCCACACTCACGAACCTTAGACCTTGTGCTTACTTTTCCAAGACCTTCTTGTCTGCCAAACAAAATTATGACATAGGCAACCAGGAATTACTAGTAGAGATGAGCGAGCACCAAAATGCTCGGGTGCTCGTTACTCGGGACGAACTTTTCGCGATGCTCGAGGGTTCGTTTCGAGTAACGAACCCCATTGAAGTCAATGGGCGACCCGAGCATTTTTGTATATCGCCGATGCTCGCTAAGGTTTTCATTTGTGAAAATCTGGGCAATTCAAGAAAGTGATGGGAACGACACAGCAACGGATAGGGCAGGCGAGGGGCTACATGTTGGGCTGCATCTCAAGTTCCCAGGTCCCACTATTAAGCCACAATAGCGGCAAGAGTGCCCCCCCCCCACTGTCAGCATAAAGATCGTTCTCCTCTGTCATAGCTGTAACAGCTGTCGCAGAGAAGAACGATGTTTGCCCATTGAATTCAATGGAGCCGGCAATACAGCAGGTTCCACTGAAAGCAATGGGCTGCCGGCGATCGCGGGATGAATTGTCGGGAAGGGCTTAAATATATAAGCCCTTCCCTGCAATTCATCCAGAAATGTGTTACAATAAAAATATATACCGGCGTTTAAGGCGACGGGGCGTATAAGACGACCCCCCAACTGTCACCTTATACGCCGGGAATACAGCGGAGCAAAGAATAAAAATCATTCCTCACTTCTCCTGGTGTTCTGCGGCGCTGCTGCAGGCTGTCGCTCCCTCCTGGTCCCCTAAGGTGTTAGAGGAGATGCATGGTTCAGTCCTAGCTAGTTACCTCGGTATCAGGGGTACTCAGGGGTACGCTCGCTCATCTCTAGTCATAGTTGATCGTTTTTCCAAAATGTCACATTTCGTTCCTCTATGCAAATTAACTGACGCCAAGCAACTATCTGAACTGTTTATTGGGGAGATTGTTCAGCTACATGGAATTCATCAGAATATTATCTTTGATAGAGGAGTACAGTTTATTGCTCGCTTCAGGTGAACTTTCTGCAAAAACTTGAATGTTAACTTGTCTTTTTCCTCTGCATTCCATCCTGAGTTTAACGGACAAACTGAACGCATGAATCAGGAATTAATCCAGTATCTACAACTTTTTTTCAGTTTCAGTGGGCCAACTACTTACCTATCGACGAATTTGCCATCAATAACCATGTTAATTCATCTTCCCAAGTCTCTCCGATTTCCTGTAATTATTGTTACCTTAGAGATGAGCGAGCCTACTCGGCCACGCCCCTTTTTCGCCCGAGTACTGCGATTTTCGAGTACTTCCGTACTCGGGCGAAAAGATTCGGGGAGCGCCGTGGGTGAGTGGGGGGTTGCAGCGGGGAGTGGGGGGAGAGGGAGAGAGGGCTCCCCCCCTGTTCCCCGCTGCTACCCCCCGTGCTGCCACGCCTCCCCCCGCCCCCCGGCGCCCCCTGAATCTTTTCACCCGAGTACTGAAGTACTCGAAAATCGTGGTGCTCGATCGAGTAATTACCATGCAGTGGCTGAGGGTCCTCCCAGGGCGACGGGGTGCTGGGTCCCACGGTCAGGGCGCGTCCCTCCGGCTGGTTGTTCAGCTGCCGGGGTGCAGGTGGCTGGTCGGTGTGATGCGCGTGCTCGTGGGTCTGGGCGGCGACGTGCGCGCGCCAGTGAGTACAGCTCTGTGCACGAATCCCTGGTTATGTGATTCTGCTGGGAGGTAGTCACCTCCCTCTCTCCGCCCCTGGGCAGAGGATTCTGTTTATAAGACTGGCAGTGAGGTCCATTCACTGCCAGTAATTGGTTTCTGTTCAGTATGCTTGCATCTTGCCTCTGTCAGTCTCCTGTTCATCAGCTTTTGCTATTTCTGCCAGGTTATCCCATTTGCCTCGGTCTGCGTTTATTTCCTGTTGGTTTTCTTCATCTTCCCTTCCTGTCGGTATTCTACCCTGTTCCATCTTGGTACGCCATTCCCCCCTCTCGGTCTCTAGTGAGAGCAGGGACCACAGCCCAGTTGCCCGCCTGCGGTTAGCCAGGAGTGAGGTGAGTAGGCAGGGACAGGGGTTGCGGGTAAGTTCTAGGGCAACCCAGGCTGACATATCATCGGGTAGGATACTGTAACATTTATGGTTTCCATCCCCAGTTTACATTCTCTACTCCTGCTTCTGACACTCCGCCTGCTGATACATCTACTGATGAACTGTTGGGGCCCAGGTTCAGGGTTCCCAGGAGAAACTGCTGAGGCAGGCAAATAAAAAATGCACTATCTCTGCAGCTTTTGTGATTGGGGAGCAGGTTTTACTGTTGTCTAAGAATTTGAGACTTAAAATTCCCATCTTAAAACTTGCTCCTCGTTTTATTGGTCCATTTTCAATCTCTCAGGTTGTTAATCTGGTGGCATATAAATGATTCCTTCCTGGGTCTTGGAAGGTTCACAACATCTTCCACAAAAGTTTGCTTAAGAAATGTGTGACTCCAATTTTGCCCACCCATGACCCGCCCTGTCCTATGCTAGTGCAAGGAGAATTAGAATATGAGGTAAAGAAAATCATTGATGCCAGATGGGTCCGGGGCTCGATTCAATATCTGGTCCAGTGGAGAGGGTTTGGTCCTGAGGATAGGATGTGGAACCCTGCCAGGGATGTTCATGCGACACACCTGGTCCGACTCATCCAAAGGGCCTTCCCTCTCAAGCCCGCTCCTGGTCGTGGGGGTCCAGTGACACCCATAAAAGGGGGGTACTGTCAGGACCAGCAGCTCTCGGGGTCTCCATGCCCACACCGCCAGTCCCATCACCCGGACAGGGAGGGTGCAGCGTAGGGGAGCTCCCCATTTCACCGTAATCCTAAATGCCAGTTGCGGGCACACACTTCTGTGCTCAGGAGCGGGTGCCTAGGTAGCCGGGTTGCTGGGGACGTGGTCGGTGCCGTCCTGGACCGTGACCCCTTTGCCATGATACCTGAGAGTGCTTGCTCTGTCTCTACCTGTCTTTAGCAGGTGCCAGGGGCTGGTTCTCCCAGCATCCTATGATTAGGTCCTGCTGCTGTCAGGCTCCCCGGCCTAATCAGCTGCTGGAACGAGAGTTCTGACAGCATTTAAACTGTTCAGTTTCCTTCTGACCTTGCCAGTCTATGTTTGATGTCCAGCTACACCAGCGTTACCTTGAATTGATGCCCTGTTTTGACTCGCTAGCTTTGGACCTGACTTCAACTTTGCCTCACCCCTTGTACCGAGTTCTCTCCTGTTACCGACCCGGATATCCTGACCTGCTTTTGTGTTTGTTTGTTTTACTGTATTTGTCTGTGAGTCTGACTCCTGCCCCGCATCCGTAGTGAGCCTAGGGACTGTTGCCCAATTGTCGCCCTAGGGCCTAGCCTAGGGGGGCAAGTAGGTAGGGAAAGGGGTTGCAGGTAGGACTAGGGACTTCCACCTACCCAGACTCTAGTCATGACATATTTTATATCATTATCTTTTTGTTAGGAGTCCTCTTTCTGGACTACTCTTCCTTAGTCATATTTCTAAAATGCAATAAACATTACAGTCAACAAACCGCTAGTCAATCCAGGGCATTGGTAAGTTTTAGCGCAAGCACACCTGATGCAACTAATGAAGTCCTTGTTTAGTTGCATCAGGTGTGCTTGAGACAATATCTGATGTACAAATATGTGCTGTTATATGGGATTCTTATCTATAAGCTGAGTAATTTTGAGGCAGTATTCAGTAAAGTGACATTGTGTGGTGAATTTGGAGAAACCTTTTGATATATTAGTTATGTTGAGCTTTTTTTTTTTTAACTCGTTTTATTGAAAATTAAGTAGCATAGAAAAACATAGTCATAGGTGCAGTACGTAAATAGTACACATCACTGTATAATTAGACTGGTAGGGAGGTTTAGTTATGTTGAGCTTTTTAATACTTCTTAATTGATTTTTCTTTGAGCATCTGATTTTTTTTTACATTTGACAAAAAAAACTTGTAGTGGAGGTTAAATAATTTTGATTACAACTGTAATATCTAATGCTGATTCTATTGTCTGTGTAATTGAAGCAGCAATGGTGGCTCTGGAGAGTTCATATAAGGGTTTATATATCTCTTGTGGTCCCATTCAGAGGAGCAGATAGACTGTAGGAATGAGTCTGTGCATGTTTTTTATTCTTCATAGACTTTGAAGGTTTTTCCATCCTTGTTATTGCTTGGTTTGTTGCTGTCCTTAGCAATATGGACTAAGGAGGTAAGTCTAACTATTATTTTTGTTTTTGTTCTCCCTAAACCTTCACTTCAAGTGCTTAAAGCAATTGTCTACCCATTACCTCAAAAAGATATGTAAGTCAGTATCTATAGGTGATGCTTACATGTTATTTAAGTTCCTCAATGCTTGCTCATTACTGCTCTTTAGATCAGCTTCATTAGGGCAGAACTGTTATTGTGACTTTTGTTGATCTTTGCATGTCTGACAATGAATCCTCTCTGGTGATCACCGGATATTGAGCCTTCACACTAAAATGAAATTTATACTCTATAGCTCCCTTATAGATCCGCACCTCCAACACGACCACCAGGCACATTAAATTTTGAAAAACATATTGAAAACATTTCTTTTACTGACGATTTTTAAGACTCAAGTAAATATATTTGGTGCATAATTCTGATGCCCTAAACACATTTTAACCCCTATGTGACATACCTTATCTCTGTGTCCCAGTGATCAAAACTTATTGTTAATCTTAATTTAATGTAGCTGTATGAGACTTTGTATCTTGCAGAACGAGTTGTAGTTGTTATTGATTTTGGGGTATATATAATTTATTGAATTCTTATTTTATTTTATTTTTTTTGTGGTGGGGGGTGGATGTAAAAAGAAATGCTGCAATTCTGTTATTGGTTTTGGATTTCATTTTATTAAATCATTCACATGAAGTATACCTGATAACATGACAGCATTATTCTAACAATTGCTGTAATTATGATGATACAAATTTGATTTCTATTTGTTATGTTTTACTACTTTTGCAAAATAAAAACACTCCTTTTTACCAATTGACTTGTTTTTGTGTTGCTCTGTTACAAGACCCATAAATTTTTTATAGTTCATCAAAATAGCTCTATGAGAGCTTGTTTTTTATATACGGAAGAGATAAATGCCTACAGCAATAAATTTGAAGCTAAAACATATTACTTGAGCAAATATATTGGTTTTGGTATTAATTACAGTGGGGCCCTGCTTGACTCTGAGCCTTTCCTTTTTGCTTTTCCACATTAGATTTTCTTTTCATTGTATGCTTCATTCATTCTCCTCCAGACACATTTCTGCTCCATAGCACAGAATATAAAAACTTTTATACATTGAGCATATTGGAAGCAGCTTTTCTTGTGCTTTTGGGTCAGTAGAGGTGGTTGTCTTGGAGATTGGGCATGAAGACCTGGCTTCAGCACATAGTATGCACCTTAATGAATAAGAAAGGTGGGATAGATATTGCAAAGAAAAATGAAGTACAGGAAAACATGAAACAGAATATGGCTTTTACTACAAAAATTAATTTGCAACATGAAAAAATTCAATTTTAGATCGATTCTTAAGAAACATTTGGGAATATTGAAGGGTGACGCTTTTTTGGGGAACCTTATTCCTCCTGCAAGCTCAAAAAATCGGACTTTAAAAAGTATTCTAGCTTCATCCATTCCAAGTAGTTTTAAAAATATTTAAAAAGTTTTTTCCAGAAAGAAGGGATCCTTTAAATGTGGATCAACGAGATGTATGTGTTGTGAAAACATACAGAACGGTGTAACAGAAGTACCTATATTTAATGGAGGACCAGTGTTTAAATTGAAAGATTGTATGACTTGTAAGTCAAGCTATATAGTTTACTAGCTGATATAACCGGCCTCGCCCAAGTTCATTTGATACAGGTATTTACTTGTTGTTTGCACAGAAGGTTTCTTTAGAGTAAGCGGGGAATAAAATATGTATACACATAAAAGAGCGATGCCCCTCTGCAGAAAGTACCACCTTTCCCACTCTCCTCATTTAGGACTAGAGATGAGCGAACGTACTCGGTAAGGGCGATTTCGCAATCGAGCACCGCGATTTTCGAGTACTTCACTACTCGGGTGAAAAGTACTCGGGTGCGCTGTGAGTGAGCGGGGGGTGGCAGCGGGGAGTGGGGGGGAGAGGGAGAGAGAGAGGGCTCCCCCCTGTTTCCCTTGCTACTCCCCACTCCCCTCTGCAACCCTCCGCCCCACAGCGCACCCGAGTACTTTTCACCCGAGTAGTGAAGTACTTGCATATCGCGGTGCTCGATTGCGAAATCGCCCTTACCGAGTATGTTCGCTCATCTCTATTTAGGACCTAAAGAATGCTCGTGCCAAATTTCACACTTGTATGACACTGAGAAGTTTCATTACATAGGGGTGCACTTACTTTTACAATTAGCATTGAATAATCGAATTGTGACCCCTTTGCTCTTCCTATTTTGGAACCTAAAGAATGGTCATGACAAATTTCATGTTTATATGACACTGGGAAGTTGGAGAATTAGATTTGGTACATTACACAGTGTCACCAATACTTTTGCACTTAGCATTGAATAATCAAGTTGTAACTCCTTTACTTTTCCTATGTAGGACCTAAAAATGATCATCCCAAATTTCAGGTTTGAACATCATCGGGAAGTTAGAGAGTTAGTGGAGAGTCAGTCAGTCAGTGAGAGCTTTCAACTTTATATTTATTGATTTAATTGATTGCCCATAGCTCCTCCATTATGTATGATGGACTACAAACAATTTATGGACTAGAGTGAATCAACAGTGTCATAATATCATAAAAGGCTATCTAAAACATAGCATAATTGGGCATTTTACCATGGTTCACAATAAAAAAAAGTAATAGGATTAAAAAATAACGCCCTTAGAAATGATAGAATATAGACATTGTACTAAATTAAAGCAAAAAGAAATGCATTGCATCTATAGGCCGAATAACTTGATGCCAGGTGGACTTAATGGGGTTTTAGAAAAAAATTATATATATATATATATATATCTCAAGATCCCTGTACATAGCAAGCACTGGTGATATTAGTAATACATTTTTTATATATATGGGTCTAGTATACTGGATAAATTATATTTCCTATATTTATAATATATTTTTGATATATAGTCAGAGTATTAAATATCTATAGGGGGATTGTATTTATTTTTTTTTATCACTGTTTATAGATGAATTTATGTGCTCAATAGGTATCAATTTAAATTACTGTATGCGTTTTTTTTTTAATTTATGACAATATTATGTTAAAATATTGATTTGCCTTATTGTAATAAGAGGTGTGTTTTAATTTTATATTTTCATTTTGTAAGCAATGAGATTGGGCATTTCATCCTGTTCCTTGCATAGTTTATAAATTAATAGAATTAATTTTGCCCCTTTCCGCTTGCTGTTCGAGGGCCCTTGAGACCTCCGACTGTGAGAGGATATGGATTGTGCTTGCTCCTTGCGTTGAACCACAACTCCAACGTTTAAAGTTTCCTTGTGGAACGCAAGACGCGAAGCGTACTGACGCACTTGCGCTGTTCTTCATCACGCCATGACATAATGATATCATTTACGGTTATTTGAGGAACAATTTTACAGCAAGATGGATACTTGAAAAAGGGGCGTCAGGGCCCCGAAATGCATTGCACCTGAATTATATGTAGCTTAATTATGTTGTTTCTTAATTTGGTTTTGTTTGTCTGAATAAAATATTTGCCAGTACCTTGAAGAGTCTGGATTGTACTACATCATTGCAGTGATCTGAACGGCTCATCATTCAAGATTGGGGGGTCTCCAGGGAGAGGACCACCCAAAGAAGTAAATCTTTTTCTGGATGAAAATCTCTTGTGCTCTATCCCTATAAGGAGCGCGGGATGAAATATTTTTTTGTCTTTTTCTCTTCTGTTCTATTCCTGGGTCCATCTGGATATCTTGTGCTGAGATCCTGCTGCTCACCAGCGATTCCTTCTGGTTAAAGGGAGTGAGCTTGGCTGTAAGCACTTTGGGAGGGTCGATCGCTGAGGTACAGCAGTCTGTCCCCTTGCTAGCGGCTGGGACCACGAGCACCGGGTGATTCCCCTCCTTTTCTATACATCAAATTGTCTAAAGAGTTTATGTTTACCTTGAGAGCTGTTCCTAATTAAGATTGTCTTGTTTTTTGTACAGCAATATGTAGCTTTTATTAGCATCATTTTGGGGTAAAAGATTTACAGAAAATGGCTATTCTGGCATTGTTTATCAGAGGTTTTTTAATGGCATTTGCCATTAATTTTATAGCATAAATTGCATGATGCAGTGAATACAATTATATGTGTAGTTTATTATTTTTATTTTTTTTATACTAAACATTGTGTAACAGCAAAAAGTTTTTTTATTTTTGTAAAACTGCTTACGTGCATTGACTGTGACATGAGGGACCACCATATAGTATGTTCTCTGATTGAAAAGCCCAGATACTTGGCTTTGAAACAACACCAGAACCACGGCTTTAGCCTTATCTAGCCAGAGATAGAGCCTTTAGAATAAGTATCCCTTCTGTACAAATTGTTCTTGGCCCAAACTGTCAAGCACGTTTCTTGAAGCCTGAATACTGCTTGGGCAAAACTGTTAGGTGATTAACTGTCTGAAAGGCTGATTGGTAGGAATATTCTGTCTAACTAACTGAATGATTTCAATAGGATATTCAGCTGCACGTCCCAAGCAACCAGTCTGACTCAAGTAAGCTGGGTATTCACTTTATGGCAGAATTACCACCAATCTGGGAGTTAAAAAGCATCAAAAAGGCCCATTAAGACTAGTGATGAGCAGTTAGTGGAATAATTAGTTTGTGTAGGTATCAAGCCAATTTCACGAAAATTATCATGAAGTGGGATGACCGATTCCATGTCCAATTAAAGTCAATAGGAGTAAAAATCTAGTTCACTAATTTGCCCTCCAGAAGGTTCCCTGTACAGCCAAAAAAAAACAGATTGCATGAGAATATAGTCGCACATCTGGGGAACACTGTGCTCCTCCCCAAAATTGGTCAAAATAGTGTACAGTGGCATAGGGCTCGATTGTAGGGGTGTCACTGAAAACGAAAGAAGGTCAATTTAAAGTCTCCTAGATCAAAAATTGTGACAAGGAAGAAAGCAGGTGTGCTGTGTCTTGTTGGGCTCCTGGGACTTGTAGTTCTGTGGGTTTCCAGGAGCACACTGCTGCAGGTGTGGTTAATTTGGCTGGTTGATGGTGTGGAGTTCTCCAGACCGCCAATCACTATCGCTCTTTTTGCATATAAATACCAGCCACTCTTACTAGAGGGTGCTGGTCATGTATCAATTATTCCTTTCACACTCTGTACTTTTTTGTTTGGTGTTATATATGCTGCTAGTTTGAGTTGCTTTCCCCACCTTCCCTGAAGATGGTCTGGACATCTGATCTCCCCATCTGCATTTTCTTCAGCCCCTTCTCCCTTTCCTTTTATCAGATATGGCCTTCAGACATCAGATGTCCTGTATGATGTCAGATGGGTGATATCTGACATGCTCTTTTTACATCAGATTGATGTCTAACTTTTTTCCCTTTTCTTGGTGTGTGGAAACATGAACTCCTGTTCTATCTCTGCAAGCATGAAGTTCTGCAAGGTTTCCTTTTGTCTGTGAGGTGAGCAGACCTCAGATATGAACAATGTTCTGTTCACTGTATGTCTGAAGGTGTAGACTACACTTGGTGTGAACAGGGTACTACTAAGTGTATGTATGAAGGTGTGGACTACATTTGGTGTGAACAAGGTTCTGGTTAGTGTATGTCTCAATGTGTGGACTACACTAGGTGTGAACAAGGTCCTGGTCAGTGTATGTCTGAAAGTGTGAACTACACTTGGTGGGAAAAAGGTCCTGATTAGTGTATGCCTGAAGGTGTAAACTACACTTGGTGTAAACAAGGTCCTACCCAGTGTATGTCTGAATGTGTGGACTATGCCAGGTTAGAGCAATGGCTTAATATAAATAGGGTCATGTTCAGTGTATGTCTGTAGATATTGATTACAATTGATGTGAACAAGGTCCTGTTCAGTGCGTATGTTGCTTTTCCCTCGTCTGGTGTTTGAAGGTGTGAACTACACTTGGTGTGAACAAGGTACTGGTCAGTGTATGTCTGAATGTGCGGACTACACTTTTGAATGGGGTCCTGGTCAGTGTATGACTAAAGGTGTGGACTATACTTGGTGTGAACAAGGTCCTGGTCAGTGTATGACTAAAGGTGTGGACTATACTTGGTGTGAACAAGGTCCCGGTCAGTGTATGTCTGAGGGTGTGGACTACAGTAGGTGTGAATAAAGTCTTGTTCAGTGTATGTCTAAGGGTGCATTCACACGAACGTATATCGGCTCAGTTTTCACGCCTAGCCGATATACGTTGTCCTGGTGTGCAGGGGGAGGGGGGGAGGATGGAAGAGCCCAGTGCAGGAACTGAGGCTCCCGCCCCCACTCTGCCTCCTCTCCGCCCCTCTGCACTACTTGCAATGAGAGGAGGCGGGACGGGGGCGGGGCTAAAGTACGGGAATTAGTCCCGCCTCTCCCCATTGCAAATAGCGCAGAGGGGCGGAGAGGAGGCAGAGAGGGGGCGGGAGCCTCAGTTCCTGGCCCTGGCTCTTCCATCCTCCCCCCCTGCACACGAGGACAACGTATATCGGCTCGGCGTGAAACCCGAGCCGATATACGTTCGTGTGAATGCACCCTAAGGGTGTGGACTACACTTGGTCTGAACAAGGTCCTGGTCAGTGTATGTCTGAAGGTGTGGTCTATATTTGGTGTGAATAAGGTTCTGTTTAGTGTATGTCTGAAGCTGTGGACTAAATTTGATGTGAATAAGGTCCTGGTCAGTGTATGTTTGAAGATGAGGACCACACTTAGTATAAACAAGATCCTGTTTAGTGTATGTCTGAAGATGTGGACTACACTAGCTGTGAACAAGGTTGTGGTCAGTGTATGTTTGAAGGTGTGGACTACACTTGGTGTGAAAAAGGTCCTGATTAGTGTATGCCTGAAGGTGTAAACTACACTTGGTGTAAACAAGGTCCTACCCAGTGTATGTCTGAATGTGTGGACTATGCCAGGTTAGAGCAATGGCTTAATATAAATAGGGTCATGTTCAGTGTATGTCTGTAGATATTGATTACAATTGATGTGAACAAGGTCCTGTTCAGTGTGTATGTTGCTTTTCCCTCGTCTGGTGTTCCTGCCATTACCGTCTAGAGCGAGTCAGGCCCCTAGGTGTCAGTGTTGGGTTATGCCTATTGGGATGTTTGCTCCACTTGGTCTATATTTAGTGTGAACAAGGTTCTGGTCAGTGTATGCTTAAAGGTGTGGACTACACTTGGTGTGAATGGGGTCTTGGTCAGTGTATGTCTGAAGGTGTGAACTACACTTGGTGTGAACAAGGTACTGGTCAGTGTATGTCTAAAGATGTTAACTATACTTGGTGTGAACAAGGTCCTGGTCAGTGTATGTTTGAAGGTGTGGACTACACTGGATGTTAATGGTGTCCTGATCAGTGTATGTCTGAAGGTGTGGACTACACTTGGTGTAAACAAGGTCTTACCCAGTGTATGTCTGAACGCGTAGACTACATTTGGTGTGAACAAAGTTCTGGTCAGTGTATGCCTAAAAGTGTGGACTACACTTGGTGTGAATGGGGTCTTAGTCAGTGTATGACTAAAGGTGTGGACTATACTTGGTGTAAATGGGGTCCTGGTCAGTGATTGTCAGAAGGTGTGGACTACACTTGGTGGGAACAAGGTCCTGTTCAGTGTATGTCTGAGGGTGTGTACTACATTAGGTGTGAATAGAGTCTTGTTCAGTGTATGTCTAAGGGTGTGGACTACACTTGGTGTGAACAAGGCCCTGGTCAGTGTATGTCTGAAGCTGTGGACTAAATTTGATGTGAATAAGGTCCTGGTCAGTGTATGTTTGAAGATGAGGACCACACTTAGTATAAACAAGATCCTGTTTAGTGTATGTCTGAAGATGTGGACTACACTAGCTGTGAACAAGGTTGTGGTCAATGTATGTTTGAAGGTGTGGACTACACTTGAGGTGAACAACTTTCTGTTAAGTTTATGTCTGAAGGTGTGGACTACACTTGGTGTGAACAAGGACTTGTTCAGTGTATGTCTGAAGATGTGGACCACACTTAGTATAAACAAGATCCTGTTCAATGTATGTCTGAAGGTGTAAATTATACTAGCTGTGAACAAGCACCTGGTCAGTGTGTTTGAAGGTGTGGACTACAGTTGATGTGAACAAGGT
This sequence comes from Eleutherodactylus coqui, assembly GCA_035609135.1. NCBI lineage: Eukaryota > Metazoa > Chordata > Amphibia > Anura > Eleutherodactylidae > Eleutherodactylus > Eleutherodactylus coqui. Next base: position 21,851,598 of record CM069405.1, on the reverse strand, counting down.
TCTGTTGAGTTTATGTCTGAAGGTGTGGACTACACTTGGTGTAAACAAAGTCCTGATCAGTGTATGTCTGAAGGTGTGAACGTCACTAGGTGTGAACAAGGTACTCCTCAGTGTATGTCTGAAGGTGCAGCCTACACTTGTTGTGAATGGGGTCCTGGTCAGTGTATGTCTAAAGGTGTGGACTTAACTTGGTGTGAACAAGGTCCTCTTCAGTGTATGTTTGAAGGTGTGGACTACACTTGATGTAAACAAGGTCCTGGTCAGTGTATGCCTGAAAGTGTGGTCTATATTTGGTGTGAACAAGGTTCTGGTCAGTGTATGTCTGAAGGTGTGGACTACACTGGGTGTGAACGGTGTCCTGGTCAATCTATGTCTGAAGATGTGGACCACACTTAGTATCAACAAGATCCTGTTCAGTGTATGTCTGAAGCTGTAAACTACACTAGTTGTGAACAAGATCCTGGTCAGTGTGTTTGAAGGTGTGGACTACAGTTGATGTGAACAAGGTTCTGTTCAGTGTATGTCTGAAGGTGTTGACTACACTAGCTGTGAACAAGGTCCTGGTCAGTGTATGTTTGAAGGAGTGGACTACACGTGATGTGAATAAGGTTCTGTTTGGTGTATGTATGAAGGTTTTGGACTACAGTAGGTGGGAACAAGGTCCTGTTCAGTGTATGTCTGAAGGTGCAGACTACATTTGGTGTGAACAAGTTCCTGGTCAGTGTGTATCTGAAGGTGTGGACTATGCCAGGTTAGAGCAATGACTTAATATAAATAGGGTCATGTTCAGTGTATGTCTGTAGATATTGACTACAATTGATGTGAACAAGGTCCTGTTCAGTGCGTATGTTGCTTTTCCCTCATCTGGTGTTCCTGCCCTTTACCATCCAGAGCGAGTCAGGCCCCTAGGTTCCAGTGTGGGGTTATGCCTATTAGGATGATTGCTCCACTTGTGGTTTTAGTTGTCTTGTTAGTGTAGGGAATAACAAGACAACCAGGACTCTTGACATGGGCTTGTGAGCTTACATTTTCTGGCCAAAATATAAACTCATACATTGTATGTACTTTTTAATATTTTGTCTGTTAGAGTTGTAGCACATTTAATAAGTATTTTGGCATTTGCTGTCTTTGTAGCTGTTTGTTTGCACGTTTGGTTTATTTTTGATATTGTTGATGTCCGTTCAAGTGCATATTCTTTCTGTTTCCATCCAGGTTTCTATTTAGATTGTGTAGGTCACTGTTCACATGACCTGCACGAATGTAACATGCTGCTTGTTTTAAAAGTAATGTCAAAGCTTGGGAGGTGAAAACAACACTAGAGCTTTGGGTCTCCTACTATTTCTCCTTCAAGGAAAAGCAGTAGAGTTGCCAAGAAATTATGCCAAGGGAGATAGCAGGTGTGGACCTTGTTTTAAAAGCAATGTTATAAAGTTTGCAAAGGACAAATTCTACCAGGCAAAGAGAACAGCCAAGCACGAGCCTTCTGAAAAGAAAAACTGTAGAGCTACATCTGTTTCTTAGGCTTTAGAACATTTTATTTTTGGGAGAAGCAGGAGGAGAGAAGAAGCAGCACTAGCACCAGCAGCAGTAACAGCACCTTGAGGACAGAGTATGTACCTAGTGAAAACAAGAGGGCTGTAGCTCCATATTTCCATATTGACATATTTTTCATTTGGGGGGTTCGGAGGAGGAGTCATGGTGGAAGCAGGAGAAGGTGAGCAACAGCACCACCACCAGCAGAAGCACTTTGAGGTCACAGTGTAGTCTTTGATATAAATCTGTGCTCAGTCATATGTGAGTACAAATTGACTGCTTGCTAATTAATCAGCAGAATCTGCTATGGGGTGCAGAAGTCAGGTGAAATCCATGCTTGGCTCATTTTTATCAATGTCAGGCAATCCACATTGTTTGTGGACAGGCAGATGCGTCTGTAATTTATCACATACCCAGCTGTGCTGAAAACGTTTCTGATAGCACGCTGACAGCGACCGCTGGCCACTCTTTCAGCTTAGACATCTGGAAATCAAAGGGGTCAATGCCATGTGTGAGTACATCCATGCAGAAGCTGACATACTGGTGGACCATTATATATAAGTGCTGCCTGTTACTGTCATTCTTACCCTGTGTTTTTTCTGCAAGCTATGATGGGCTGAAAAAACTATGCCTCACCTCTGTTAGACTTCCCCTGCCCCCGGTGATGGTGCTGCTCTGGTGGCTTCCTGTACATCTTGCATGAGCCACAGAGCTGTCATCCATTGCATCCCTACAGCCATGGGGAAATGCTGTGCTCAAGCTCACTAATAGCCTGTCATGATACTGTTGCTTTTTGAGATTTGTCACAGATAAAGGAGGGTGGCCACCCAGTAATGATCTGATATTTTGATGTTGGCTATGTGGTCCTTCTGCAAGTACTGAAGCTTAAAATTATCAAAGTGCCTAAGGGTGATGGCCCACATTTCTTGGGATCAGACCTAAGAGTGTCTTCTGGCTGGTAATGCCATCCATGTAGAATAGCAGGGGTTAGTGATACATGTAAGTAAAATTGCGGAGCCCCCTTCCCTGCCTCTGGACCTATATTATCCCCCTTTTCTTCCTCTGCTATACTTTTCCAATGGGTGGATAAACATGGGGGAGAAGATGCCCCATTCCGTGCCTAAAACCACCATCCCTGCAATGTTGAGTAATGGTGGACTGTCCAGACAGTTGTGAGATTGGCATCCCTCCATCCTCCTCCTGTGAAAACAAAACGTCATTATCCCGGATGCTCTGTAATGACTGTTCCAGCAGGCAGACAACACGGATGTTTATACTGATCAGTGTGTTATAACAACTGACCATATGACCATTTTGGTCACTTCCTCAAAGCAGGCTAAAACAGCACACGCATCTGCAGCCATTCTAAAAGCATCAAGTTACCAACCTCCATACAACGTCTGCTAATGGCATACACCATCTAGTAAGCTGTGATTGCTCTCTGCTGTTGGCCTATCCCCGGCAATGCATACAATGTGGAATTCCACCATGAAATGTAGACCATCACCTGCAGGATATTGATTTGGTGTTAAAGATATGGAATGCCCTGGCCATGATTTCTTGACCACAATTTGCATGGTCAGATGCACCCTGCCACTGACAGCATTCTTCAATGCCAGTGACACATTATAACTCCCAAATGGTGGCTCGGCATCTAGTATTGTGGATTTGCATGCAGCATCATGTTGTGGGAAGCATCTGTGTCCACTAGCTTGAAGGGTAGCATTTGTCCTTGCCAGCAGCGTACAAACCTTGTATTCAGGCTTCCACCCCTTGAGAAACAAATTGATAGCATTCCCGATGGAAGCGCGATCGCGATTTAAACATTACAAGTCCCATAGAGCCCTGCAGTAAAAAAAAAAAAAACGCTGTGAATTTCGTAGTGAAAAAAACTGTAGTGGGTAGTCAACCTAAATTTGTAATTTGGAGGAATTCTCGAGCTCGTCGAAGGGCACCCATGATAGTTTTGAACAGATCTGAAACACCTCGTGAAAACTGAGACAAGCTCTCTGAGTGACAGGAAAAATGTATTGGCTTAAAAAATTTTGTGTGCTGTTTGGAACACTCCTGGGGGTCTGGGGCTGTCTCTCCTGCAGCAAATAGTAAATTGCGACCTCAGACATTGTAGAAATAAAGGTTGAGCAGCATCACTGAGTGGTTTAAAACCAATGCATCAGGTTTGATGTTCCTTCATTCATCCAATTTAAAACACAATGTTTCAACTCCATAATGGAGTCGTTGTCAAGCCTGATACATTGATTTTAAACCACTTGTTGATGCTGCTACTCAACCCTTTATTTCTACATACGTGATGTGGGACGTTGGAGTCAGATCCCTATCTGAGCTTGCGCATACTGAATTGCCTCATCCCAGCGGTATTTCATTTGGAGTGCTGCTGCGTTGTGCATATACTCCCTGTCTCTGACATTGTCAGTCATGATGGCTTGGTTAAAAATGACAATGCTATGGCAAAGTTTCTGTTCTAAGACTCTATTTGCCCTACCCCACCTTTCTCTCCCTCCCATTTTCCTTTTCTTCTTCTAGTTTTTTTCTCCATTCAACAGTAGGCCTGAAGGGACTGTGATTACTTTATGCCGCAGTACTTGGGTACTACTTAAAATCTCCTATTTTGCAAGGCCTCTGTTGAAATCCCGTTCATATTCCTTGTGACGGCGAATGTAATCTATATATATAAATGAATGTATGTCTGTCTGTCTGTCTGTCCTTTATGCATTACCATAACCTTCATCCGACCACCATGAAACTTTGGGAAGTTGTTGAGTACATTCCTGGGAAGATTACTGGCATAGTACATCTAGGCTACGATAGGTGGCGCACGTGTGAGCATTGTCGACAGTTATGCCCCCCCAGACGTAGATCGTTCGATTTCCAGCTCAAGCATGAAAAAAAAGGCATTACGAGCAACGGGATGAGTGTTCAACTACAAAATGATGCATACGCCGAACGTTTCGCAAGACAATTGCTGGATATTGAGAATGCTGAGGTCAAATGAAAGCTGCGCTATGATTGGTTGTTATTTCTTATACTGCTGAAGTAACATGAAAGCTGTGCTGTGATTGGTTGTTATTTCTTATACTGCTGAGGTAAAATGAAAGCTGCAATGTGATTGGTTGCTATTTCTTATACTGGTAAGGTATACTGAAACATGTGCTGTGATTCATTGTTATTTCTTATACTGCTGAGGTAACATCAAAGCTGTGCTGTGATTGGTTGCTATTCCTTATACTGCTGAGGTTACATGAAAGTTGCGTTGTGATTGGTTGCTATATATTATACCTCTGAGATAAAATGAATGCTGCGCTGTGATTGGTTGCTATTTCGTATATTGCTGAGGCAGAATAAAAGCTGTGCTGTGATTGGTTGCTATTTCTTATACTGCTGAGGTAACATGAAAGCTGTGCTGTGATTGGTTGTTATTAGAGATAAGCGAACGTACTCGTCCGAGCTTGATACTCGTTTGAGTATTAGGGTGTTCGAGACGCTCGTTACTCGAGACGAGCACCACGCGGTGCTCGACTCCATTACATTTCCTTCCCTGAGAAATTAGCACGCTTTTCTGGCCAAAAGAAGCACAGGGAAGGCATTACAACTTCCTCCTGTGACATTCCAGCCCTATCCCACCCCCCTACAGTGAGTGGCTGGGGAGATCAGATGACACCTGAGTATTTAAATCTGCCCCGCCCGCGGCTCGCCACAGATGCAAGCTGAGAGAGATCAGGGAAAGTGCTGTCTTGCTGTAGCTGCAATAGGGAGAGTGTTAGGTGTTATTTTCATCTTCAAGAACCCCAACGGTCCTTCTTAGGGCCACATCTGACCGTGTGCAGTACTGTTGAGGCTGCTTTTAGCAGTGTTGCACTTTTTTTTTTTTGTATATCGGGCGTGCAGACCATAGCGTCCTCAGTCTGCAGTCATTTTACTGAGTACAGGGGCAGTACTGGTGAGGCAGGGACAGTGGTACAGGGAAAGAGGTATACTGGCTATATAGGCAGTGGGCTTTTTCAAAAAAATTGGGGAAAAATACTATATTTGGGCTGCCTGTGACCGTATTCAGTTGCTAATTAATACCCAGCTAAGCGTTACAGCAGCCTTGCGCATAATTGTTTCCTGGCTCTGCTGTGCCCATTACATGACCGCCGTCATCCCGCCAGAGGGAAACCGTATACATAATATACGCTGCATACAATGTCTGCTGGGGGTAGTAGTTGCTAATTAATACCCAGCTAAGCGTTACAGCAGGCTTTCGCATAATTGTTTCCTGGCTCTGTTGTGCCCGTTATATGACCGCCGTCATCCCGCCAGAGGGAAACAGTATACATAATATACGCTGCATGCGGTGTCTGCTGGGGGTAGTAGTTGCTAATTAATACCCAGCTAAGCGTTACAGCAGGCTTGCGCATAATTGTTTCCTGGCTCTGCAGCGCCCATTACATGACCGCCGGCATCCCGCCACAGGGAAACAGTATACATAATATACTCTGCATGTGGTGTCTGCTGGGGGTAGCAGTTGCTAATTAATAACCAGCTAAGCGTTACAGCAGGCTTGCGCATAATTGTTTCCTGGCTCTGCTGCACCCGTTACATGACCGCCGTCATCCCGCTACAGGGAAACAGTACACATTATATCCGCTGCATGCGGTGTCTCTGGTTTTTCACCTCACCATTTAAAAAACATTGAGGCAAAATACTTAAGGCCTACCACTGGGCTTTGTCCACTTCACTGGTTCTGCCCTGTGCATTACAGCAACTCAGTCATACGCACCTAGGTCTCACTACAGGCTTGCACATAATTGTTTCCTGGCTCTGCTGTGCGTTCCCTAAGCGAAGTCAGCCTCCAACCACAGGCCAATAAGCGGCACATTTAATTACAGCGTTCGGTTTCTGCTCTACTCGTAGTACACCATGCTGAGGGTTGGGGTAGGCCTAGAGGACGTGGACGTGGACGCGGGCGAGGACGCGGAGGCCCAAGTCAGGGTGTGGGCACAGGCCGAGCTCCTGGTCCAGGTGTATCGCAGCTGACTGCTGCGGGATTAGGAGAGAGGCAAGTTTCTGGGGTCCCCAGATTCATATCACAATTAATGGGTCCACGCGGTAGACCTTTATTAGAAACTGAGCGGTGTAATCAGGTCCTGTCGTGGATGGCAGAAAGTGTATCCAGCAATCTATCGACCACCCAGTCTTCTATGCCGTCCACAGCTGCAACTCTGAATCCTCTGGCTGCTGCTCCTCCTTCCTCCTAGCCTCCTCACTCCATGAAAATGACACATTCTGAGGAGCAGGCAGACTCCCAGGAACTGTTCTCGGGCCCCTGCTCAGATTGGGCAGCAATGCGTCCTCTCCCACTGGAGGAGTTTGTCGTGACCGATGCCCAACCTTTGGAAAGTTCCCGGGGTCCGGGGGATGAGGCTGGGGACTTCCGGCAACTGTCTCAAGAGCTTTCAGTGGGTGAGGAGGACGATGACGATGAGACACAGTTGTCTATCAGTGAGGCAGTAGTAAGGGCAGTAAGTCCCAGGGAGGAGCGCACAAAGGATTCGGAGGAAGAGCCGCTGGACGATGAGGTGACTGACCCCACCTGTTGTGATAAGCCAACTGAGGACCGGTCTTCAGAGGGGGAGGCAATTGCAGCCGCAGGACAGGTTGGAAGAGGCAGTGGGGTGGCCAGGGGTAGAGGCAGGGCCAGACCGAATAATCCACCAACTGTTTCCCAAAGCGCCCCCTAGCGCCATGCCACCCTGCAGAGGCCGAGGTGCTCAAAGGTGTGGCAGTTTTTCACTGAGAGTGCAGACGACCGACGAACTGTGGTGTGCAAGGTTTGTCGCGCCAAGATCAGCCGGGAGCCACTACCACCACCAGCATGCGCAGGCATATGATGGCCAAGCACCCCACAAGGTGGGACAAAGGCTGTTCACCGCCTCCGGTTTGCACCACTGCCTCTCCCCCGGTGCCCCAACCTGCCACTGAGATCCAACCCCCCTCTCTGGACACAGACACGACCGTCGCCTGGCCTGCACACACACGCTCACGCTCACCTCTGCTGTCCTCGGCCCCATCAAGCAATGTCTCTCAGCGCAGCATCCAGCCGTCGCTAGCACAACTGTTTGAGCGCAAGTGCAAGCACGCGCATGCTCAAGCGTTAAACGTGCACATAGCCAAATTGATCAGCCTGGAGATGCTGCCGTATAGGCTTGTGGAAACGGAGACTTTCAAAAACATGATGGCGGCGGCCCCACGCTACTCGGTTCCCAGTCGCCACTACTTTTCCCGATGTGCCGTCCCAGCACTGCATGACCACGTCTCCCGCAACATTGTATGCACCCTCACCAACGCGGTTACTGGCAAGGTCCACTTAACAATGGACACGTGGACAAGCACAGGCAGGCAGGGCCGCTATATCTCCCTGACGGCACATTGGGTGAATTTAGTGGAGGCTGGGACCGAGTCGGAGCCTGGGACCGCACACGTCCTACCCACCCCCAGAATTGCGGGCCCCAGCTCGGTGCTGGTATCTGCGGTGGTGTATGCTTCCTCCACTAAAACACCCTCCTCCTCCTCCTACGCAACCTCTGTCTCGCAATCAAGATGTGTCAGCAGCAGCACGTCGCCAGCAGTCGGTGTCGCGCTGTGTGGAAGCACAGTGGTGGGCAAGCGTCAGCAGGCCGTGCTGAAACTACTCAGCTTAGAAGAGAAGAGGCACACAGCCCACGAACTGCTGCAGGGTCTGACAGAGCAGACCGACCGCTGGCTTTCGCCGCTGAGCCTTCAACCGGGCATGGTCGTATGTGACAACGGCCGTAACCTGGTGGCGGCTCTGCAACTCGGCAGCCTCACGCACATGCCATGCCTGGCCCATGTCTTTAATTTGGTGGTTCAGCGGTTTCTGAAGAGCTACCCACGCTTGTCAGACCTGCTCGGAAAGGTGCGTTGGGTCAGCGCACATTTCCGCAAGTCTAACACGGACGCTGCCATCCTGCGGACCCTGCAACATCGGTTTAATCTGCCAGTGCACCGACTGCTGTGCGACGTGCCCACACAGTGGAACTCTACGCTCCACATGTTGGCCAGGCTCTATGAGCAGCGTAGAGCTATAGTGGAATACCAACTCCAACATGGGCGGCGCAGTGGGAGTCAGCCTCCTCAATTCATTACAGAAGAGTGGGCCTGGTTGGCAGACATCTGCCAGGTAGGTCCTTGGAAACTTTGAGGAGTACCCAGATGGTGAGCGGCAATGCTGCAATTATTAGCGTCACCATTCCTCTGCTATGCCTCTTGAGAAGTTCCCTGCAAAGCATAAAGACAGACGCTTTGCGCTCGGAAACGAAGGCGGGGGAAGACAGTATGTCGCTGGATAGTCAGAGCACCCTCATGTCTATATCTCAGCGCGTTGAGGAGGAGGAGGGGGAGGAGCATGAGGAGGAGGGGGAAGAGACAGCTTGGCCCACTGCTGAGGATACCCATGCTGCTTGCCTGTCATCCTTTCAGCGTGTATGGCCTGAGGAGGAGGAGGATCCTGAATGTGATATTCCTAGTGAGGACAGCCATGTGTTGCGTACAAGTACCCTGGCACACATGGCGGACTTCATGTTAGGATGCCTTTCTCGTGACCCTCGCGTTACACGCATTCTGGCCACTACGGATTACTGGGTGTACACACTGCTCGACCCACGGTATAAGGAGAACCTTTCCACTCTCATACCCGAAAAGGAAAGGGGTTTGAGATTGATGCTATACCACAGGACCCTGGTGGACAAACTGATGGTAAAATTCCCATCCGACAGTGCTAGTGGCAGAAAGCGCAGTTCCGAGGGCCAGGTAGCAGGGGAGGCGCAGAGATCAGGCAGCATGTACAGCGCAGGCAGGGGAACACTCTCCAAGGCCTTTGCCAGCTTTATGGCTCCCCAGCAAGACTGTGTCACCGCTTCCCAGTCAAGGCTGAGTCGGCGGTAGCACTGTAAAAGGATGGTGAGGGAGTACGTAGCCAATCGCACGACCATCCTCCATGACGCCTCTGCTCCCTACAACTACTGGGTGTCGAAGCTGGACACGTGGCCTGAACTCGCGCTGTATGCCCTGGAGGTGCTTGCTTGCCCTGCGCCTAGCGTCTTCTTAGAGAGGGTGTTTAGTGCGGATAAGCGTAGCCGCCTGTCAACCGACAGTGCCGACAGGCTTACACTCATAAAGATGAACAAAGCCTGGATTTCCCCAGACTTCTCTTCTCCACTAGCGGACAGCAGCGGTACCTAAACAATATGTAGGCTGCACCCGCGGATGGAAGCATCGTTCTCTATCACCATAAAAAACGGGGACCTTTTTAGCTTCATCAATCTGTGTATTATATTCATCCTCCTCCTCCTGCTCCTCCTCCTGAAACCTCACGTAATCACGCCGAACGGACAATTTTTCTTAGGCCCACAAGGCTCAGTCATATTACTTTTGTAAACAATGTTTATACGTTTCAATGCTCATTAAAGCGTTGAAACTTGCACCTGAACCAATTTTTATTTTAACTGGGCTGCCTCCAGGCCTAGTTACAAATTAAGCCACAGTAGCCAAAGCGATTAATGGTTTTCACCTGCCCTCTTGGTTGGGCATGGGCAATTTTTCCAAGGTACATTAGTACTGTTGGTACACCAATTTTTTGGGGCCCTCGCCTACAGTGTAATCCTAGTAATTTTTATGGGCTTCGCCTGCACTCATGCTACAGCAAGGTGTGTGTGGTTGGCCTACACTTTTGCTACATAAATGTAACTGGGGCCTTGTCTATACTGCAACTACTGAAATGTGAAAGAGACTGTTATCTCCCTAAACTGCTGCAACGGGAATGTTACTGTGGCCTCTCTTGACTGCTACTACTACTGAAAAGGAACTAAGACTGTGCTCCCCCTATACTGCTGCTAGTGATATGTTACTGGGGCCTGTCCCTAATGCTATCGCTGAAATGTTACTAATTCTGGGCTCTGACTATACCGCTGCTAATGCTATGTCACTGTGGTGTGGAAACAGAGGCATCCCAAAGACATGATGGTGGCGAGGCCATTTCCCACCAACACGGTTTCTGTTAAGGTATATATTACCAGTCTGACTGGGGCATGCACTGTGGGCCGAAGCCCACTTGTATTGTATGTGACGTTAGCTCTGCTGAGGAGGGCACTGCAATGGCATACATTTATGTACCGCCGATGGGTTCCAGGGAGCCACCCATGCTGTGGGTCCACAGGGACTTCACATTAGTGATTTGTACCTGCCAGTGTCTATGTATTAAAAACCCAGGTCAGACTGGGGCATGCAGTGTGGGCCGAAGCCCACCTGCATTTAATCTGACGTTACCTCAGCTGTGCTGGGCAATGCAATGGGAATTTTTTATGTACCGCCGGTGCCTTCCTGGGACCCACCTATGCTGTCGGTCCACACGGAGTTATAACTGCATGTGTCTACTTATAAAGAACCCCAGTCTGACTGGGGCATGCAGTGTGGGCCGAAGCCCACCTGCATTTCATCTGACTTTACCTCAGCTGTGCTGGGTAATGCAATGGGAATTATTTATGTACCGCCGGTGGCTTCCTGGGACCCACCTATGCTGTCGGTCCACACGACAGCAGGTGGCCGAAGCCCACCTGCATTTAATGTGATGTTACCTCAGCTGTGCTGGGCACTGCAATGGGATTTGTTTATGTACTGCCGGTGGGTTCCAGGGAGCCACCCATGCTGTTGGGGGCACACGGAATTCCCATTGCGGAGTTGTACCTGCCTGTGACTATTTATAAAAATATGAGGCCAGCGTGTGGCATGAGAGCAGCTGAAGGCTGCGCAGGGACACTTTTGTGTGCACTGTGGACACTGAGTCGTGCGGGGGGGGGGGGGGGGTTGGGCAGCATGTAACCCAGGAGAAGTGGCAGCGGAGTGTCATGCAGGCAGTGATTGTGCTTTGTTGGAGGTAGTGTGGTGCTTAGCTAAGGTATGCCTTGCTAATGAGGGTTTTTCAGAAGTAGAATATTGTTGAGGGGGGGCACTCTTGCCGCTATTGTGGCTTAATAGTGGGACCTGGGAACTTGAGGTGCAGCCCAACATGTAGCCCCTCGCCTGCCCTATCCGTTTCTGTGTCGTTCCCATCACTTTCTTGAATTTTCCAGATTTTCACAAATGAAAACCTTAGCGAGCATCGGTCATATACAAAAATGCTCGGGTCGCCCATTGACTTCAATGGGGTTCGTTACTCGAAACCAACCCTCGAGCATCGCGAAAAGTTCGACTCGAGCAACGAGCACCTGAGCATTTTGGTGCTCGCTCGTCTCTAGTTGGTATATATATATTAAAAACAAATGTATGTTTGTCTGTCTGTCTTTGCAGCAATGCGCGACGGGTAAGCTAGTATGTTATATTTCTTTACTATATTCTGTATTGAAAATTATTGCAAAACACCAATAAAAATTGATTATAAAAAAATAAAAATGTGCAGGTCCTACTGTGCGGGTAGTAATGCGCGACTATTACTTTCACAGCTGTTTTTGAAGATTCTATAAGACACACATGGACAATAAGACATTGGCTACTGAAATGATTCTTTTGGGATTTTCCAATGACTTGAGGACAAATATCTGTTTATTTCCTATATTTCTTATCATCTATGTGTTCTCCACAGTTGGAAACTGCCTTATCGTATGTGTCATTACACTTAACCCCGCCTTACACACTCCAATGTACTTCTTCCTTGTGAATTTATCCTTCATAGACTTGTGTTATTCGTCATCGGCGATACCTAAGCTGCTGGTAGATCTCTTATCTACCCATAGGACAATATCAATCATCGGTTGCCTCATACAGATGAAAATGTTATTATTTATAGGAGCCACTGAATGCCAACTTCTTGCCATCATGGCCTATGACCGATATGTTGCCATCTGCCATCCCCTCCACTACTTGCTTCTCATGAGGTGGAGTGTGTGCTGCTATCTTGTGGCCTTTGTCTGGATATTTAGTTTCATAAATATAATCATCCCATCCTTTGTGATGCCTATAATCGTGTGTTATCCCAATGAGATCAACCATTTCATGTGTGAGGTCCTATCGGTGCTGAAGTTGTCCTGTTATGATACTTCTGTTCAAGCGGTCTCTATCTTTAGCGTTGGTTTTATTGCTCTTCTCTTACCCTTTTTGCTGATTATTGTGTCATATGTTTTTATTGTATCAACTGTATTGAAAATTAGCTCTTCTGGAAAGTCGAGGGCTTTTTCCACGTGTACCTCACATATTACAGTGGTGGTGACATACTTCGGGACAGCCATGATCACGTATTTAAAGCCCTCAGCCAATCAATCTTTGAAGCAAGATAAATACATTTGCATTTTTTATGTTATGATTTCTCCAATGTTGAATCCTCTAATCTACAGTTTGAACAACAGAGAGGTCAAGAAAGCCCTCGCAAAGTTGGTTTCAAATTAAATGTACAGAAAATTGCAAAAGTGCCAACTAGTGACAACATTTTTTTGTTTTTTTTTGTTGCAGAAGATGTTGTGTAATAAAACAGAATCTTTCGAAAGTCTTTTTAGTGTATTTTGTTATTGTCATACAAACATCTTAGACCTCATGCACATAAGGTTCGAAGGAAATTACGTAATATGGTGGACAGGCCATTATTTCTTATTTTTAAGCACTCTATATTAACGGTGTCTGTTCCACTGGATTGGTGCATAGCAATGTGGTATCAAAAAAGTGAACTTGAAAACTACTAAAACATTTACAACTATTTTTCCAAACATTTTATGTTCACGTAGCGAAAATCGGGTCAATTTAGTAGTTATTAAAACTTAAAAAAACGGAAATAACTTCATCACATGAGCACATGACTTGGTACCCTCTGAATCTCCATTTTCACGCATAAGAATGCATGTCATATATTAAATGTATAAAAAAACCATAAATTTTGTGCGCATTTAATACGCAGTAAATCAAATCTGATTGATTTCAATGGGTTTGTTCACATTAGCTTTTTTTCACATGATGTGCTATGTAATATCTTAACTAGAGATGAGCGAACGTACTCGGTAAGGCCGATTTCGTAATTGAGCACCACGATTTTCGAGTACTTCACTACTCGGGTGAAAAGATTCGGGGGTCGCCGGGGGGCGGGACGTGGCGTGGTGGAGTGGGGGGTAGCAGCACGGAACAGGTGGGAGCTCTCTCTCTCTCCCTCTCCCCCCCACTCCCCTCTGCAACCCCCCGCTCACCCACGGCGCCCCCCGAATCTTTTCACCCGAGTAGTGAAGTACTCGAAAATCGCGGTGCTCGATTGCGAAATCGGCCTTACCGAGTACGTTCGCTCATCTCTAATCTTAACCCCTTAGTGACAGAGCTTTCTTGCTTTTTTTCCATTTTTGTTTTTTCCCCCCTCCTTTTAAAAAATCGTAACACCTTTATTTAAACATCGACGTCACTGTATGAGGGCTTATTTGTTGTGGGACGAGTTGTATTTTTGATTGGTACTATTTAATGTACCATATAATGTACTGAAAAACTTTTTAAAAATTGGAGAGAAATTGAAAAAAAATGACATTCTGCCATCTTTTGGTGCGTTCTGTTTCTACAGCGCACAAACTGCAACAAAAATGACATGATAACTTTTTTCTATGGGCCAATATGATTACTATGATACCAAACTTGTATATTTTTTTTTTGTTGCTGTACTACTTGTATTTATTTTTAAAGATATTTAATTATTTTCTGACTCTATTTTCTGCGCACAATAACTTTTTAATTTTTTTGGTGAGATAGTTGTGTGAGGGCTCATTTAGTGTGGTATGTCCTTACCTTTCTGTGGGTACCATTTTTGTATACTAACGACTTTTTGATTGCTTTTTATTAAATTTTGTCTTGGAGACAGGGTGACCAAAAAAGCACATTTCTGGCGTTCTTAATTTTTTTTTCGGATGACATTCACCGTGCGGGGTAAATAATGCATTACTGTGCTAGATCGGACTTTTATAGACACAGCGATACCAAATACATGTTTTTGCTTTATTATTTAGCTTCTTTTATTGCCAAATATGGCAAAAGGGTTGTTTTTTTTTTTACTTTTAAAACTTTTTTTTTTATAATTAGTAAAATTTTTATTTATTTATTTTTTTTTACACTTTCCTTTAGTCCCCAGGGGGGACCACAGCCAGCGATACTTCAATCGCTCCTGCAGTATGACGTAATGTTCTTCTATTCAAGCAGAAAAATGGAATTCCTAGCCTCAGCGATCATTCCTATAGAACTGAAGTGACTCCACTCACTTAAAAGGGATCTGTCCATGCGGTTTCTTTATACCCTCCAGATGAAATAATGCAGCATGCTGAGTTATTTTATCCGGGTATTAAACACAAATCTGCAACGGAAGCTGCTTTGTACATCGGAGGGCGACAAGATAGCAGGAATTATGTCGACACCCAAATTTTTGTACCTCTTTTGAAAAAACACATGGAACTCAATGAGCTTCATTAAAATTTCATGTTGAGAATAGAGATGAGCGAGCACACTCGTCCGAGCTTGATGCTCGTTCGAGTATTAGGGTACTCGAGATGCTCGTTACTCGAGACGAGCTCCACGCGGTACTCGAGTCAATTCCATTTCCTTACCTGCATGTTTAGCGCCATTTTCTAGCCAATAGACATGCATAGAAGGCATTCCCACTTCCTCCTGTGACGTGCCAGCCCTATCCCACCCTCCTGCAGTGAGCGGCTGGTGAGATCATGTGACCGCCAAGTATTTAAAGCGGTCCCGCCCGCGGCTCGCTTCAGACACATGCTGGCAGAGATTAGGGAGAGTGGTGCTGACGAGATAGGGAGAGTGTTAGTGTCTTTAAGAACCCCAACGGTCCTTCTTAGGGCCACATCTGACCGTGTGCATTACTGTTGTGGCTGCTGGGAGCAGTTTTGCACCCTAAATTTTTTTTCATCTCGGGCTGTGCAGGCTATTACAGCTATAGCATTCTCAGTCTGCAGTCAATTATACAGAGTATAGGGGCACTGCTGGTGAGACAGGGACAGTGGTAGTGTAAAATCCTGTCTACAAGAACCCCAACGGTCCTTCTTAGGGCTACCTGTGACCGTGTGCATTTTGCTGCGTGGCTGCTGGCAGTTGTAGTGTATCACTATTGCAGAGCAGACCTTTTTGCAGCCTTGCGTATAATTTTTTTCTGGCTGCAGTTTTCGTTACATAACCGCTGTCAGCCTCCAACTGTACGCCAATAATTCCCTAATTTTTTACATCGCTCTGTGTCTGCCGTCAGCTTCACGCACAGCGTACGGCGACAGCCACTGAGAGAGGGAAAGTCATATACACGCTACATAGCCTGTATTCTTTTTCAAAAAAATTGTAAAAAAAAGCTCCTTCTTAGGGCTACCTGTGACGGACTGCATTTTACTGCGCGGCTGCTGGGAGTTATAGTGCTTCACTATTACGCAGCTAGGCCTGTTTGCAGCCTTCCGTATACGTTTTTCTAGCTGCAGTTTGCGTTACATAACCGCTGTCAGCCTCCAACTGTACGCAAATAATTCCATAATTATTTACACCGCTCTGTGTCTGCTCTATTCGTAATACACCATGCTTAGAGATAGGGGTAGGGCTAGAGGACGTGGACGCGGGCGAGGATGCGGAGGTCCAAGTGAGGGTGTTGGCACAGGCCGAGTTCCTGGTCCAGGTGAATCGCAGCCGGCTGCTGCAGGATTAGGAGAGAGCCAAGTTTCTGGGGTCCCCAGCTTCATATCACAATTTTTGGGTCCACGTGGTAGATCTTTATTACAAACAGAGCAGTGTGAGCAGGTCCTGTCATGAAGGGCAGAAAATGCATCCAGCAATGTATCGACCACCCAGTCTTCTATGCCGTCCACTGCTGCAACTCTGAATCCTCTCGCTGCTGCTCCTCCTTCCTCCCAGCCTCCTCACTCCATGAAAATGACACATTCTGATGAGCAGACAGACTCCAAGGAACTGTTCTCGGACCTCTGCCTTGATTGGGAAAAAATGGTTCCTCTATCACCTGAGGAGTTTGTCGTGACCGATGCCCAACCTTTGGAAAGTTCCCTGAGTCCTGGTGATGAGGCTGGGGACTTCCGGCAACTGTCTCAACAGCTTTCAGTGAGTGAGGAGTATGATGATGATGAGACACCGTTGTCTATCACTGAGGTAGTAGTAAGGGCAGTTAGTCTGAGGGAGGAGCGCACAGAGGATTCGAAGGAAGAGCCACTGGACGATGAGGTGACTAACCCCACCTGGTTTGCTAAGACAACTGAGGACAGGTCTTCAGAGGGGGAGGCAAGTGCAGCAGCAGGACAGGTAGGAAGAGGCAGTGGGGTGGCCAGGGGTAGAGGCAGGGCGAAGAATCTCCCTACTGTTTCCTAAACCACCCCCTCGCGCCAAGCCACCGTGCAGAGGCCTAAGTGTTCAAAGGTGTGAATGTTTTTCAGTGAGAGCGAGGACGACCGACAAACAGTGGTGTGCAACCTGTGTCGCGCCAAGATCAGCCGGGGAGCCACCACTACCAGCCTCACTACCACCAGCATGCGCAGTCATATGATGGCCAAGCACCCCACAAGGTGGGACGAAGGCCGTTCACCGTCTCCGGTTTGCACCACTGCCTCTCCCCCTGTGCCCCAACCTGCCACTGAGATTCAACCCCCCTCTCAGGACACAGGCACGAGCGCCTCCCGGCCTGCACCAACACCCTCACCTCCACTGTCCTCGACCCCATCCAGTAATGTCTCTTAGCGCAGCGTCCAGCTGTCGCTAGCACAAGCGTTGGAGAAAAAGCGCAAATACGCCGACACGCACCCGCACGCTCAAGCTTTAAACGTGCACATTGCCAAATTGATCAGCCTGGAGATGCTGTCGTACAGGCTTGTGGAAACGGAGGCTTTCAAAAACATGATGGCGGTGGCGGTCCCGCGCTACTCGGTCCCCAGTCGCCACTATTTTTCCCGGTGTGCCATCCCAGCTCTACACCAGCACGTCTCCCGCAATATCAATCGTGCCCTCACCAACGCGGTTACTGGGAACGTCCACTTAACCACGGACACGTGGACAAGTACTGGCGGGCAGGGACACTATATCTCCCTGACGGCACATTGGGTGAATTTGGTGGAGGCTAGGACCGAGGCAGAGCCTGGGACCGCACACGTCCTACCCACACCCAGAATAGCGGGTCCTTCCTTAGTTCTGGTATCTGTGGAGGTCTATTCCACCTCCTCTAAACCCTTCCCCTCCTCCTCCTCTTACGCAACCTCTACATCTCAATTAAGAAATGTGAGCAGCACGTCGCCAGCAGTCGGTGTGGCGCGGCGCGGCAGCACACCGGTGGGCAAGTGTCAGCAGGCCGTGCTGAAACTACTCAGCCTAGGTGACAAGGGGCACATGGCCCCCGAGCTGTTGCAGGGTCTGACAGAGCAGACCGACCTCTGGCTTTCGCCGCTGAGCCTCCAACCGGGCATGGTCGTGTGTGACAACGGCTGTAACCTGGTGGCAGCTTGGCAGCCTCACACACTCGCCATGCCTGGCCCACGTCTTCAATCTGGTGGTTCAGCAGTTTCTGAAAAACTACCCGCACTTCTCTGACCTGCTCGGCAAGGTGCGCCACGTCTGCGCACATTTTCGCAAGTCCATCACGGACGCTGTCACCTTGTGGACCCTGCAACATCGGTTTAATCTGCCAGAGCACCGAGTGCTGTGCGACGTGCCCACATGGTGGAATTCTACGCTGCACATGTTGGCCAGGCTGTATGAGCAACGTAGAGCAATAGTGGAATACCAACTCCAACATGGGCGGCGTAGTGGGAGTCAGCCTCCCCAATTCTTTACCGAGGAGTGGGCCTGGATGGCAGACATCTGCCAGGTCCTCAGAAACTTTGAGGAGTCTACCCAGATTGTGAGCGGCGATGCTGCAATCATTAGCGTCACCATTCCTCTGCTATGCTTGCTGAGAAGTTCGCTGCAAAGCATAAGGGGGACGCTTTTCGGTCAGCACAGGAGACGGGGGAAGAGAGTATGTCGCTTGATAGTCAGAACACCCTTGGAAGAGGAGGAGGAGGGGGAGGAGCAGGAAGAGGAGGAGGAAGAGACAGCTGGGACCACTGCAGAGGGTACCCATGCTGCTTTCCTCCCATCTGTTCAGCGTGTATGGCCTGTGGACGAGGAGGAGGAGGAGGATCCTGAAAGTGATCTTCTTAGTGAGGACAGCGATGTGTTGCGTACTGGTACCCTGGCACACATGGCTGACTTCATGTTAGGCTGCCTTTCTCGTGACCCTCACATTAGACGCAGTCTGGCCACTACGGATTACTGGGTGTACACCCTTCTCGACCCACAGTATAAGGAGAACCTTTCCACTCTCATTCCCGAAAAGGAAAGGGGTTCGAGAGTGATGCAATACCACAGGGCCCTGATGGTAAACTTCCCATCTGACAGCATCACCACTCCCCAGTCAAGGCTGAGTCGGAGGGAGCACTGTAAAAAGATGGTGAGGGAGTACGTAGCCGATTGTACCACCGTCCTCCGTGATGCCTCAGCTCCATACAACTATTGGGTGTCAAAGCTGGACACGTGGCACGAACTTGCTCTGTATGCCCTGGAGGTGCTGGCTTGCCCTGCCGCTGATGTCTTGTCAGAGAGTGTGTTTAGTGCAGCTGGGGGAATCATCACGGACAAGCGTACCCACCTGTCAACTGCCAGTGCCGACATGCTTACACTCATAAAGATGAACAAAGCCTGGATTTCCCCAGACTTCTCTTCTCCGCCAGCAGAGAGCAGCGGAACCTAAAGATTCATTTCGCTGTAACCGCAGATAAAAGCACTCTTCTCTATCACCAGGAAAATGTGGCATTTCTCTTTGTCAATCTGTCTCTGACATTAGTCCTCCTCCTGCTACTCCTCCTCCCGAAACAACATGTCTAAACGGCGCTAAACGGCCAATTTTTCTGCGGCCCAAAAGGCTCATCTACATCTACCGATGTTTTTGCAATTTTTCAAAGTTTCAAAAGTATTAAGACTTTAACATGAACCAATTTTTTCAACAGGGCTGTCTGCAGGCCCTGTAACAAATTAAGCAACAGTGAGCTGTATCTTTCAAAAAATATTTATGGGTTTCACCTACACTCTCGGTTGATAAATTTACACTTACTTGTACTCTTGGTACACTTATTTTTCGGGCCCACGCCTACACTCTTATCCAACTAATTTTTCCGGCCTTCGCCTACGCTCATGGTAGCCCAATGTTTCAGAGGTTGGCCTATACTATTACTACAGAAATTGGATGTTACTGGGGTCTGCCAATACTGTTGCCACTTAACGGTTACAGGGGTCTTCCTATACTGCTGCGACAAGGATGTTACTGGGGTCTGCATATACTTCTGCCACTAAATGTTACAGGAGTCTGCCTATCCTGCTGCCACGTAAATTTTACAGGGGTCTGTCTATATAATGCTGCCACTAGGATGTTACTGGGGTCTGCCTATACTTCTGCTACAGAAATGTTACTGGGATCTGTCTATACTGTTACTACAGAAATGTTTCAGGGGTCTTCGTGTACTTCTGCTACAAAATGGTAGTGGCGTCTGCCTATGCTTCCTTCACATAAATGTTACAGGGGTCTGCTTATACTGCGGCAACAGCAATGTTACTGTGGTCTGCCTTTACTTCTACAGAAATGGTACTGGGGTCTGCCTATACTGCTGCTACAAAAATGGTACCGTGGTCTGCCTATGCTTCTGCTACATAAATGTTACAGGGGTCTGCTTATACTGCTGCTACAGAAATGTTACTGGGGTCTGCCTATACTTCTACTACAGACATGTTACAGGGGTCTAGCTATTCTTCTGCTACATAAATGTTACTGGGTCTGCCTATACTGCTGCAACAGAAATGTTACTGGGGTCTGCCTATACTTCTACTACAGACATGTTACAGGGGTCTAGCTATTCTTCTGCTACATAAATGTTACTGGGTCTGCCTATACTGCTGCAACAGAAATGTTACAGGGGTCTGCCAATACTGCTGCTACATAAATGTTACTATGGGGTCTGGGTATACTTCTGCTACGAAAATGTTACTGGGGTCTGCCTATACTTCTGCTACAGAAATGTTACAGGGGTCTGCCTATACTTCTGCTAATGAAATGTTACTGGGGTCTGTCTATACTGTTACTACAAAAATGTTACTGGGGTCTCCCTAGACTTCTGCAACCTAACTGTTACTTGGGTCAGCTTTTACCTTTGCTATAGCAATATTACAGGGGTCTGTGTATACTATGGGTGCACTAAGTCTTTCCATCGCGGTGTTCTACCTATCTGGCCCCCCCCCCAAAAAAAACAGACTGACTAGGGCATGGATTGTGGGCCGAGGCCAACATATATTTTCTCTCACGTTACCTCAGCTATCCGGGGCACTGCAATGGGATTTCTTTACGTACCGTCGGTGGGTTCTTGGGAGCCACCCATGCTGTGGGTGCACACAGGCTTCCCATAGAGGTGTTTTACCTGTCTATCCCCAAAACACTGACAGACTTGGGTAGGGTCCAGTGTGCAGATGGTTTACCCCTTGCGTTGTCGATGAGGTATCTGACACCCAAACAGAATGAGTAGTGTTTGGAAGCATGGATTCCCCATTGCTATGTCACTAGCAGCACCTTGGGCCACACAAGGCGTTTGTTGGGACAGAGGCTGACCCAGGGCCCGCTCACATACTTCCCACACAGAGTATTGCTGCATTATGGAGATGTTTAGAAGTGCTGGGCTGGCAGCTGAGTCCCCTTTATGCCCACGTTTGCAGCTCCTGACGGAGGTGGCACAGGATTGGAATGAAGATCGAACATCAATTTCTCATCGATTCTCTACAGCATTGTGGGCTAACGCCCCCCCCCCCTTTTTAAAGAGGGTCGCTACCTGGCCCTGCCAACCCTCTGCAGTGTGTGCCTCTGGTTCCTCCTCATGGCAGGCGCACTTATAAATGGACATGAGGGTGGTGTGGCTATGAAGCCAGCATGTGGCATGAAGGCAGCTGAAGGCTGCGCAGGGACACTTTTGTGTGCGCTGCGGACGCAGGGTCGTGTGGGGGGTTGGGAAGCATGTAACCTAGGAGAAGAGGCAGCGGAGTGTCATGCAGGCAGTGATTGTGCTTTGTTGGAGGTAGTGTGGTGCTTAGCTAAGGTGTGCCTTGCTAATGTGGGTTTGTCCGAAGTAAAAATTGTTAGGAAGGGGGGGCACTCTTGCCGCTATTGTGGCTTAATAGTGAGACCTGGGAACCTGAGATGCAGCCCTGCATGTTGCCCCTCACCTGCCCTATCCGTTTCTATGTTGTTTCCATCACTTTCTTGGGTTTTCCAGATTTTCACAAGTGAAAACCTAAGCGGAGCATGGGTGATATACAAAAATGCTCGGGTCGCCCATTGACTTCAATGGGGTTCGTTACTCGAAACGAACTCTGGAGCATCGCGGGAAGCAACGAACACCCGAGCATTTTGGTGCTCGCTCATCTCTAGTTGAGAATCATTAGATATTTTAATCTCACACATTACATGAAAATAATTAATCTCCAAAGACGATCAATTCCGATTCCTTTATCTAGAAATGTTATATAAGCTGTACGCTCCTCTTGTGCGGAGCCTCGATAGAACAGCAGCTCTTGTGTCAGGTCGTCTCACTGTACTTTATGTAATTTTTAAATCTACTTAGTAGTTTTCTTCTATTACACTGCACCTGCTGTTGTAGTTTTATGATTTCATGTTGAAGGTGGGAAAACTCTAATCAAACAAAAAGTTTACAGGTAAATTACAGCCTCAGATTTGTTGATGTTTAGTTGAAATGTCTTTTTAGAATCTTTTTGTAAAACAGATATCTATTTCAGCCTGTCCGTTATACACATCCCATTATGTCTCACTGTAAGCTTAGCTGAATTATGCAAAGACACTCAAAGAAAAGAACTATAAACAGCCGAGTGTGACCATTGACTTATTATATAGTGAACTCTAAGGCTCCTTCACACTGGCAGCAGCGGCATTTGTGCATACCTGCTCTGTTGGCTTCTTTTCTGTGCTGCGGATGGACCCTGGCAGTTCGCCATCGCACATGCGCAGTACAGACTTTTTTCAATTTTCTCTTCCAATGCCGCCCCTAGATTACGTCACGGAACCCCCGACCTGTGCGCAATGTTCATTGCGGATGGACCGCGGATCAGACAGCTCCAATTAACTTCAATTGAAGGCATCCACGTGGAGTCCATGGAAAAATGGAGCATGCTGTGATTTTTTTTCTTCCACTTGTGAAAACTGCAATTGGTTTCCACAAATGTGAAGGAAGAATCAATTTCCCATAACATGCTATTGGCGCTGTTTGCTGCGGATCCACAGTGTGGCTGTCTGCTGCGGATTCAGCAGTAAATATCCGGCCCCAGGCAGGAGCCCAAAAAACAAGATGCGGATATTTTTTTTAGTGATCCCTATTTTCTCCTTTTTCTTCTCCTTTCCTTTTTGCTGTTGGGGTCTACTCCTCATCTGATTTCAATCTACACAGTCCCCATTGGACAAACAAACAGCAGATTTGGCTTTTTATGCTGATGACGCCCAATTATACTCCTCTTAATGTGACATCACACTCTTACTACTATAAAACACCAATAATAGTCTGTCCACTGTAACTAACATCATGTTCTCCCTCTATTTAGAAAATCGCATTTCAATGTGTTTGAAATTGCAAAGCAATGAATTTACACCTAAGATGTTTATTTTCAAAATGCTCTGTTCTCAAGAAACTGCACGTATTGATTCTTCTGCCCTCTGGTTGTTTGCTGTTCATTGCCAGGGAAGCTGACCACAGTGGTAGCTGGTGGCCAGGCTAAAGGCTAGAGAGCATGCGCTCCTGAGATTTGGGCCAGATTTAGATGAAAGAATTGCGCCAACACCGGACTCCTATGCTATTACTTTCCATAGAAGAAGTGGTCGGTTTCCCTGGCAATGAGCAGTAAACAACCAGAGGATGGAGGAATCAATGACTGCAATAGCTAGAGAACAGAGCATTTTGGAAATGAACACCTTATGGGTGAGTACATTGTTTTGAGATTTCAAACACATTGAAATAAGATTCACAATACGGGAATACCCCTTTAAGGGTTAAACAACAAAGGATCCTGGGCACTGATGATACAGAAGGAAGGAGAGATCCAGAGAAATTAAAAATGTTTCTGTTTGTTCAGGATCAATTATGTATTTCTGCAACGGAACAGCTACTTACATCAGATTGCTTACAGGTAACATTATAGACACAGGATAAATGTACGAACAGATGGAAAGATTCCATAGCTGGTGACCTCAGAGAGGCAACCTGAGGTTGCTCTACCATTATCTTTTCAGTGCAGTGGCTGAGATACATTTGACAGTTAGTAGCAAAGAAAAACAAAGTAAGAGTCTAGTAACAAAGGAATGAAGTGGTTAAAAGCACCCACCTCTTATCAATTAATACTATGCTTCTAGTACAAAATGTTTGCAGCCCAGCTCATCTTTCTGTCCTTCACCAACGCCTGCCTTTGTGGTAGTTACTGCGCCAATG
This sequence comes from Eleutherodactylus coqui, assembly GCA_035609135.1. Classification (NCBI taxonomy): domain Eukaryota; kingdom Metazoa; phylum Chordata; class Amphibia; order Anura; family Eleutherodactylidae; genus Eleutherodactylus; species Eleutherodactylus coqui. The sequence goes on along the minus strand of CM069405.1, from coordinate 21,827,482 downwards.
TCTCCACCCTCCGCCAGTCAGAACACAAATACCTCCTCCCTATTCCATTACTGAACTGGATGCCTGTCTACTATAGAATATAATTAATACCAATCTTCCTCATCCATAACGCTCTTAACAGTGCTGCACAGTCCTATATGTCATCGCTGTCTACCGCTCAACCCGTGTTCTACATTCTGTTAGACATCTCAGAAAAACATCTTTAATCATCTGAAGCTCTCCCATCTACAAAATTTTCCTAAGCTCTAACAGTTCTCAGGATTGCACTAGCCCAATATCTACAGTTTTAAAGGGGTTGTCCATATGTAAATTATTTATGGACTGTCCTCAGTATAAGTCAGCAATGCTAGATTGGCTGTATTATGTTGACCAAGACCCCAGCTGATCAACTGTACTCTAGGTTGATGCACTTGTGTATTGAGCTGATTCCTTTAGGAAACAGAAAGCTCATTTTCACTGCAGTGGCCAGGCTTGGTATTACATGCAAAATGGCCATTCACTTCACTGGTACCTTGACCTACAATATCAAGCCTTTTTCCTGCAGAAATCAGATCAGTGCATGAGCACATCGGCTCAGAGAACAGCTGATCAGTTGGAAGCCCCTTGTGACTGAACTCCACCATATTACCATTGATGACTAATTCTGAGGATAGGCCATCAACAGTTTTAAATTGGATAACCTCTTTAAGCACTCACTAAAGACACACCCATTGAACCTATCACATCTCATAATCTACAGTAACTTCTTTTTTTTACTCTTCTACATTTTCCCTCAGAACCTGGCCCTTTCATCCAACAGTATTCCCCACATTTCATGCACTCAATTACAATACCAAAACTCCAGTTGCCATTGGATATGCAGAATGTATCATTGATAAGGTCAAAGTCCGTATTAGCAAATAAAATGAAGCAAAGTCCCTCCACATAAGCTTGTCTTCTAGATTTATCAAGCCCAGTATTTTGTCAGAGCCTGGCTAACTGGTTGAACATGCTAGCGCTCTAATATGCTATCCCTACTGGTGGCGATGTCTAGAGGGTAAGTAAAAACGTCCATTGCATTTAGATTAATGTTGGCTGAAACCACTGATTTTGGCAAGAGTAGCCACCCATCTAATATATAAAGGGTTGCAAGGTGAAATATAAAGCGATGGCAGCATACACGGTGATTTTAAGATGGTTTTTCCTTTTATTTCCTTCACAGATGGTAATACAACGTTTCGACTTGCGTCTTTTTCAAGTATGCACTCCCCTCCATACACTGCACATATATATACCAAAACATTTAATCACATATCCAATCACAACCTGTCTTGCCGTGATCTCTCCTCCTCCTGCACATGTTGTATGTAATTACTGCCATGGCGCGCCTCCGTGTCTGTCCAGCGTCTCCATTCACTTTACTGCAGCTGTGCAGCATCAGAGATAGTTCCTATTGATCCAGGGACTTTCAACAAACTTTATTGTCCAGGGACTTTCAACAAACTTTATTGTACATGGACGGCAGACAACAGAGCCTCCAAAAGGCAATATTACCTCATCTTTGCAACAAGGAACCACTATATTTAGGAAATTTATTAGGAGAACGCTCCAAAGTACTGCCACACATGTCCAAATCAGTAGTAAAACATATAGATATTCATAAATGCATTTATTGCTCGTAATTTGTTATACCCAATAATGGTAATATACCACGATGGGTATATCAAGATACACATCATCCATTAGATTCTATACAGATATGCAAAAATAAAAATGACTAAATACAATTTATATATCAAATATCAAACAGCATATAATGCATATATGTAGATAAATTGATGAGACGTGAGGTGGGCACGGAGGCCGCCATGTCGGAGAGACCACGTAATATCTATGACAAGACAAAAAAACTATTAAAATCCACATTTTTTAAAAGAATATATAACAGGAGAAAGATGCTGATACAGGATATAGCTGGTTACAAGAATGGGCCACAGTCATACTCTTGGTTCAGACCCTTAGGGGTTAATGTATCTAATAAATGGATCCAGCGTAATTCTTTTTTCTTCAGTACACTAACCCGGTCACCACCTCTAATTGATGGAGGCACTCCATCGATTACACGAAATTTCAATTGTGATACAGAATGACCGACATCATGGAAATGGCACGGGATGGGCAGATCAAGTTTGTTAGTGCGTATAGTGCTTTTATGTTGTCCGAGGATAGGCCATCAACAGTTTTAAATTGGATAACCTCTTTAAGCACTCACTAAAGACACATCCATTGAACCTATCACATCTCATAATCTACAGTAACTTCTTTTTTTTACTCTTCTACATTTTCCCTCAGAACCTGGCCCTTTCATCCAACAGTATTCCCCACATTTCATGCACTCAATTACAATACCAGAACTCCAGTTGCCATTGGATATGCAGAATGTATCATTAATAAGGTCAAAGTCCGTATTAGAAAATAAAAGGAAGCAAAGTCCCTCCACATAAGCTTGTCTTATCAAGCCTAGTATTTTGTCAGAGCCTGGCTTACTGGTTGAACATGCTAGTGCTCTAATATGCTATCCCTACTGGTGGCGATGACTATAGGGTAAGTAAAAACGTCCATTGCATTTAGATTAATGTTGGCTGAAACCACTGATTTTGGCAAGAGTAGCCACCCATCTAATATATAAAGGGTTGTCCATACTCTCCCCTGATGAGAAATTTCGAAAATCAACATGTGATGTCTCTTGTTTACTTGGAACATAAGCCCTTATAGGAATGAGATCACATGCGTGCAGAGGTTGGGTGGAAACTACCACTAATTTGCCTGACAGCTATCTATGTTGTCTGAGCACCTTAAGGATACTATCTTATATAAGTGAGGTGGCTGACAGATAATATAATAGTTATGTACTAGATTGGGTTTGATGATGACAAGGATCTCTGGGGTAAGTTTATATGGGAATGTAACCATTTGCTATGATAAGAAGTGAAAGACCTGAATTATCTCTAGTAGTATTCCTGCATTATTCATCTATATTTACTTTCTTAGTAATTGAAGACAAGCATGAACAATAAGACATTGGCCACTGAAATAATTCTTCTGGGATTCTCCAATGACTTGAGGACAAATATCTGTTTATTTCCTATATTTCTCATCATCTATGTGTTCTCTGTAGTTGGAAACTGTCTTATCATATGTGTCATTATACTGAACTCCCCCCTACACACTCCAATGTATTTCTTCCTTGTGAATTTATCCTTCATAGACTTGTGTTATTCCTCATCGGCGATACCTAAGCTACTCGTAGATCTCTTATCTACTCATAGAACAATATCAGTCCTTGGTTGTCTCATACAGTTCAAAGTGTTATTATTGGTAGCAGGTTCTGAATGCCAACTTCTTGCCATCATGGCCTATGATCGATACAATGCCATCTGCCGCCCTCTCCACTATCATGTTCTCATGAGATGGAGTGTGTGTTTCTATCTAGTGGCCTTTGTCTGGATATTTAGCTTTGTAAGTATAATCATGCCATCATTTGTAATGCCCATAATTGTGTGTTATCCCAACAAGGTTAACCATTTCATGTGTGAGGTCTTATCAGTGTTGAAGTTGTCCTGTGATGACACCTCTGTTCAAAAGCTTGTGATATTTAGTGTTGGCCTCTTTGCTATTGTCTTACCATTTTTGCTGATTATTGTGTCATACATTTCTATTATATCTACTGTATTGAAGATTCGTGCAGCTAGAAGGTCTAGAGCTTTTTCCACTTGTACTTCACATATTACTGTGGTCGTAACTTACTTTGGAACAGCCATGATCACGTTTTTAACCCCACCATCAATGGAAACATTAAACCTAGACAAATATGTTTCTATTTTTTATGTTATAATATCGCCAATGTTAAATCCTGTAATCTACAGTCTGAACAACAGAGAAGTCAAAAAAGCCCTTATAAAAACTCTTTTAGTATGTTTAACACAAATCTAACAATATGTGATACGAACCAACCAACACAGGACGTTGTCTTATACATGAGCTTCTTGCTCTCGGTGTGCCTTTTTGCTATACTTAGCTAGATGGCTGGATCTGCTACCAACGATTGAACCTCAAGCCTGATCATCAATTCATGTAAAAGGACCTTAGGTTTGGTCCTATTCAGCTCACTGAGTGAAACTATTCTTCTGCTCTTTAAAACCCCATATCCTGGCAGTATGGAGGAAAATGGAACCAGGTTCCTAGGCTTATCATCATCAAAGCCTGTACCAGATTAGCAAGACCAATTCCAGGAGATACCTCTCAACATTAATAAGCCCACGACAATTTGCTTGAAAATATCCAGACGCTTTTCACCACTGAACTGCAGAAAGTAGTGAATAATTTCTCCAATCAAATATTTAGGTCAACAAATCTGTAAAGTCTGCACTGAAGAGCTGCTGGACATCTTAGAGAGTACCTGGAGAATGTGATAGTGAGGGTGAATCTCCAAACCTGTGTCCTAAAGCATATAGACATCAGGGCCTTCTAACCCAAGCCAACACTCCCCTCTTATGGACGAGGACATGGAGATAACAAAACCTCATAACCCAGTGACTTCAAGGGGCCTCATCCTAAAAATACAGTACTCTGAAATCAGAGATTGAATCTTGGTTGCTTTAAAAAAAAACAAAAAAAAATTGATTCCTGGAACTGAACCTTGGTAAACTCTCACATTACCAAGGGTCACTGATGCTCCGGTGTCCAGATCACATCACAAACTTCTGGTATCCCCACTTACAAAACATCATAACTTTTTTTATTTTTCTGGTAATATATATGGGCTTTTTTTGGGGGGTTGAGTTCTATTTTTCAATGGTACCATTTAACGTACCATGTAATGTATTGGTAGACTTTTAAACATGTCTAAGTATGGCAAAATAAGAATAAACACATAATTGCACTATTTTTTGGTGGGTTATATTCACAGTGTTTTTAATGCAGCAAAAATGACATATTGTCTTTATCCTGTGGGTCAGTACGATTACAGTGATACAAAAATTATATATTTTTTATATAGTAATAACTAGAAAAAAACCTTTTAAATTAGAAAAAAAAACTTTCTGCTGTCAGAACTAACAAGAGCATTTAAGGTGCTGGCTGTCAGAAACAATTTTGATACATTTTGCGTATGGAACAGATTCGGCTCCTGAGCCTGCTTCTTGCACAGCATTTGTTGTGGATGACTTTTTATGTCCAAACTGCACTTGGTATGTGCAGTTAGGATGTAAATAGTCATATGTGTGTCATGAAAGGGTTCAAGTAAGGCTGCATTCACACAGTGTTTTACTCTATGCTGTGCCTCTCTGTTCAAGGGTTCCATCGGAGTAGCCGAAAACTGTATTTTGATGAAACTCCAAATGGAACCAATGCATTAAGTAGCCAAATGGAGACTAAGGGCATAAGCAGATGAGCATGATTTTGTCCCGTTATATAGTTGTGAAAATCCTGGCCACACAATTGGACAAAACTAAACCAATGATTTCAATGGTTTCGTTTACACTAGTGGTATCCTTACACTTTAATAGTATGTACAACAAAATATAGGATTTGCCCTATCTGATACTACATGCGAGATAGATAGGGCAGGACCTGTCTTCCCACCTTTTTTTCAAACTCACGCACAATATCGCAGAGTTTGAATGGTTTAAAAAAATAAATAAATAAACCTGGCTCGATCCATAGCGGCGAGCGTAGTTGCTCATAATCTGTTAAAGCCCTACTAGTGCAAACTTTGGTCTCCATTTGACATGGTTTCCATTTGGTTTTCTTATTTTTGGAGATACAATAGTACAATCGACTACACTATTGTGTCCTTCAAAAATAATGAAACCAATAGAAAACCATGTGAAATAGAGACCAAAATTTGCACATTTGGTTTCAGTAACATCGATAGTTTAAGGCGATATAATAGTCATTTTTGTAAAGAAGAAATGTGTCTTGTGGTCTAGTGACCATAAATTCTGTCCTTTCCTTTGTGTTGTACAAGATGTAGTTTTGCTCTCGGCACTAATGAACTTATAAACAAGTTCTAGAAACTTTTGGAAAGTGGGAGGTGACTCTTTGTCACCAATAAGGTTTGCTGCAGGCAAAACGACTCTTAGAAACAGTGGGGTCTTAGGCCCCTCCTCCACATGCATTTGTTCATGGCGTTAGACGCAGGCTCTGAAGCTTGCGCCTAACGCGATGGCTGTGGGCAATACTTTCTAAATGATAGCATTCCCACATGCAGATGGAGGGCTGCGCTGAATTCACGGTCGCGTCCAGAAAAGGAGATACGACATGTCGTGTGTTTACAATCGTGTTCGGGGCACTGCATTCGCGTTACCCGGCCCTGCATTGTTTACAAGTTGTCATGGAGATCGTTGGCCCCTCAGCGGTAACTTGAAAAAATGCAGGGCACACAGCTCCATAAACACACACACTAAACCCTATTCCAATTTATACCAGCTTGGTTGAAAATATATTTTTGTAGTTGCTACTTCGGTTCCTGCAGAAAAAAGTAGGAAGGAGCATTTTGAAGGGAGAGCAAGCAAGCAAATTAATATTTCTTGGCTTATTAGATAACGATTATTGGGGCCAATAATAAAAAACTTATTTCCAAATACCTAACGCTTTACAACCATTTTCTGCAAGGAAAATTAACAGTGAAATTGTGGCCTGTTGGCAGGCCTCCAGATTATCAGGTGTCTGGCTGACCCTTCAGCATCTTTTCTTGACTGGAAAAAGAGGGGTGTTTGCTGGAAAACGTATCTCGTGCAAAGCCCCCATCGGAACCAAGTCTCCCACTTGTTCCCCAATCTGCATTTTTCTTGTGGGAAACTAAGGGGATAATGTTTGACCCAGGGGTGTTTATCCTGGCTTCAGATTTACCATCATAGGGGGTACATGCAATTTCCCTATGTATTTCTTGGAGGTGGCCCACAATTTGTCGAGACCTGCGGAAAGCTGAGTTTCTGCAGCAGCTGTCAGGACAAACACATGAGCCGATCCACCAAGAGAGCAGTTAGTTTACAAAACTGTTCTGAACTGGCACCTCAAGTCTCAACCTGTACCAATCCATTCGGTGAGAATTTGATGGTTGCAGATAAGGCTTGTAAGTTGTCAGTGCCAATAACAGAGACATGAGTTACATCAGGGCAGAATAATCCACAAACATCTATCCACATTGGAAATGTGATATTCTTTAAGCAAATTCATCATCCATCCATGCATTCAATCAATATCACAGACATTCTTTTCCCATAATAGGAACACTCATTTCTCCTACCAAATATTATCATACTGAAACACCATTTAGCAAGTGTAAACACATCCAACCAATCACAGAACTGACATGTACACAAATATCAGCAAGAATGTACCTTAAAATTCCTATATTTCCTATTTTAAAGACAATATAATTCACTAGATTCATTACAGATTTCTATTCAAATCACGCAATTTGATGCAAGATTCATAGAGTCAGTCTCACACACTCCGCCTTTCTGCTGGTTATCTTATCTATAAGAAGGGGGCTGTGCCCACAGCTCCAGCTCCTCGCAGCACACATTCCTTCTCTGCAAAGTCAAGGATTCCTTCGATCTCACTAAACTCTGAAGGGGGAAGAGGGGTGGCAGGGGGGAAAACAAATAAAGCATTAACCCTTTTATCTATTCATATATATATATATATATATATATATATATATGTATATATAAGCTGATATACCCGGCTTTGCCCGAGTTAATTTGTTACTGGTGTTCACATGGAAAATCTTATGAAGTCGTGGTTACTTTAGAGATACAGAGGAAAAAAATCTGTTCACCATTTTCCGTGGTTCTTTTCGTTACCCAGGAAACACGACGTGGAGGTAACCAGGCATTGTTTTCTTTATATAAAATGACATCAGGAAGTGAGAGTATTTGATTACGTATGTAAAATTTGGACACTAATGCTTTGGCGCTTAGAATTAAATAATCGAGTTGGGACAAAATAGCTATTCATGACATAATCAATGCTCGTACCAAATTTCAAGTTTCTATGACATCGGTAAGTGAGAGAATTAGATTCCGTACATAAAATTTGTACGCCTAATTCTTTTGCACTTAGAATTGAATAATTGAGTTGGGACCCTTTAACTTTTCCTATTTATGACATAATCAATGCTCGTGCCAAATTTCAAGTTTCTATGACATCAGGAAGTTGGAGAATTAGTGGTAAGTGAGTCAGTCAGTCAGTAAGTGAGTCAGTCAGTCAGTGAGTCGGTCAGTCATTGAGTCAGTCAGTCAGTCGGTCAGTGGGGCTTTTGTCTTTATATATATATATATATATATATAGATAGATAGATAGATATATATACATACACCTAGTAGCATACATATTTTCCTATATATCTATAGGTGACACGATTACACTGTATATATATGTTATATATATTATGAGAAGAGGACAACACGTACAGCAAAATAAAATTTCATTTTTTTCTATATAACACATGAAAATGAGGATTGACACCCCAAAATGGATACCCCTGTTTCTCCCGTGTTCAGAAATATACCCATTGTGGCCCTAATCTTATGTCTGGATGCACAACGGGGCCCAAAACGAAAGGAGTAGTCAGTGTCTTTCAGAACATAAATTTTGCTTGAAGGCGTTTTAGGCCCCATAGCACTTTTGTAGAGCAGAGCTCTTGAGCGGCCAAAACCATAGAGAACCCCCACAAGTGACCTCATTTTGAAAACTAGACCGCTTACCGAATTTATCTAGGGGTGTATGCCCATTTTGACCCCACAGTATTTGAATGAATCTAAGCAAAGCAGAAGGAAAAAATTACTATTTTCATTTTTTTGGCAATTTTGTCAATTTAAAAACAGGGTTTTTTGTACAGTGTACATAGAAATGAAGATGTTCACCCCAAAATGGATACCCCCATTTGATCTACGTATTACCGCGGATCAGACGCATGCAGAATCCGTAATTCCTTTCCGGTCATGTGAGATTGGCCTAAGGTAGATCGCTACCTTTTTATCACGTGACCGGCGACCGCTCAACAATGTCACTGCTCCAGGCTCTTGGCGACCATTGGAGTAAGGATATTTTAAGTTTCCTGGGCTCCCCGACTCCTGCGCATATGTCCGGTGTTTTGCCGGTGGTCACATGTGCAGAATCAGGGAAAGTTCACGGAGGAAGATTGCGTCGGGTTCAAATACGAAGGCCTCCACTGGATAGCGGCGATATTAAGATTATATAGAATCTCGTAATATTTCCTAAAGATCTTCGCCATATCCATGGGGCTAGTTATCTTCTGCCCTGATATTGGGTCTATCATATGTGGGATTTTTGATTTGGATTTCTTTTGTTTAACCCTATTGGCCATTAGATAGGTATATCTATTGTTGGAAATGTAATATTTGGCTCATAGTGACCTCAATTTTTTTTCATGCTCGTTCAGGAAAATGTTTTTCATCATCAGCCTAGCTTCCATCAATTCATCATGTAAGAAGCTTAATGGGTGTTTTTGCATTTCCTTTTCTATATTTGCTAGTTCTACTGTAATATTTTACATTTTTTCGTTTTTCTCTCTTTTATATATAAAGCTTTGTTGTATTAGAATTCCTCTAATAACTGGTTTATGAGCATTCCATCATAAATACCAACATGTTGCTTGGGTATAATTGAGGCAGAAATCAGGCATCACATATTATCTTTATATGTTGGTAATTTTAGCAAAAAAGTGTTGTTCCTCCAGTTTTGACTAATAGGAGATTGGGTTCCTATTTAGACCATCAATAATACTGGTGCATGGTCAGACCAAGAGGCTACTCCAAACAATGCCCCATGTGTTCCTTTTGCATATGATAATCAACCAGGAACATGTCAATTCTCGAGTAGGATTTATGTCTTGCCAAATAGAAGGAATATTCCCTTGAGCACGCATTTATACATTTAAAGGAGTCAAACAACCATTGATTTAGGGAGAGAACCACCCTTCTACTGGCATTGCTGGAATCAATCTCTCCATCTGCCCTTACATTGAAATCACCACAAAAAAACCACAGAGGTGAGGAAAACAACAAAGATATTATTTACTGAAAAAGCCAAAAATGCAATACCTGATAATCTGCAATGCAGACACAGTCGCCATAGGCACGATCGCCATAAGGCAAGCACAATCACCGAAGGGCACATGCAACTGCCATAAGCCCTAAAGGTTTGCAGCTAGACTATGGTGTGGAGGAGCAACTTGTTCATTGCAGATTAATATGCAGTCACCCACCCAACCCAGCCCAGATTGGAGAGGAGTGATTGCATATAATCATAGCCTGCACATGTGAAAGATACCAAGATGCAAGCCAAAGATAGATGGCGACCCACCATACAGGATATCAACCCTCACTGATATAACAGCGGGTTGCCCTGTATCTCCAAAGTGGGCCACACTGGGTGACATCTTGGGCTCCCCCAACAACTCTAGCAAACTACATACAAAAATAATAATGCATACTAATAAATGCGGGTGTTGGTACTGCATTTTGTGATGCCGTTTCATTTGTTGTGGTTTTCTGCGTTCACCATTTTGTTCTTGACCTTCTCCAGCTCCTCTGCCAATTTCTAATGCGTTTTAATTACCTTATTGTGGGAGCCTGTGATTTCATTGCTTTTTGTCTCCAAGTAATCTACTCCTAGGTTTGATATAGCAGAGTTTACTGAGCATAGTTAAGAGATCATTTTTCAGGGAGCCCTTCAAGGCTAGTACCATGTCTCTTATGAAACATTCAGAAGCAGGTTAGCTGGAGCATGCTGCATTCCATATAGGATCATTACCTTCAGCTTCCTCTCTTTGATTCTGCTTTGCTGGGATATGTAGTGCAACTTCCTCCCTCCATGGTATTCTATTAGTGGTCTCTCTTGGAGAATATGTTACGTCCTCCTCTTCATTCCCTTCCCTGGTTATGAGCAGAGGGGATAACCCCTCTCTGATTGTTGATTCTCTTATCCCTGCCACGGAGCCTCTTTCCTCTTCCTCTCCCTGATCTGATGATGTCATAAGCATTAGCGGTGGCTGAAAGCTCCGCAGCCGCTGCAGTGTTTGCCTTGAGATTGGGGGGCAGGGGAAAGCCTACTTACCGAGTCTATGGCACGAAGAGTCGCCTCAGCCTGTCACTCCCTGATCCAATCTCTCTATCTCTAACAGCAGTGCGTCCTGCACTTCCGATTCTTCTCCAGCCTCCCCTGCTGCAAAGAAGTCAGGGAGGCATCTCAGCCCCCTACTTGCTGGCTTTCTCCTTGTCATCTTTGTGGTCCTCCACTTCAGTTAATTGTCTCGGCTGTCCCCTGGAGTCGCTGATGACTTGCTCATAAAGTGGACAGTAGCAGAGCTTTACCAGCATACGTCCGCCAACTTTGTCATCCAAGCCATGCCGACTTAGCGTAATCTTTTAAGAGGCACATTTTCTGATGGGCTCATTTTATGTGGGACATCCTGCAATTTCTATTTGTACCATTTTGGAGTACATATGACTTTTTTATTGCTTTTTATTGCATTTTTTCTTGGAGAGTGGGATAAATAAAATCTTTCTTTGATAGAGTTGACTTCTATGGATATAGCGTTATCCAATTAAGCTCTTTTTTCACAGTGACTTTGGCTTTAAGCAACATTTCCAAGCTCTAACATTTTTCTACAGCAGAAAAACTACCAAAAATGTTGCGATAATCACAATTACTCCAACCATGTTGGTATTTTTTTAGTTAATAGAACACTACTGTGATCTGAAAATTTTTATTTAAGCCAGACGTCAATGTAAATTATGGTGCAAATGTATATCGGCTTATAATTGTCGCAAAGCCAGAGATCTGATAATTAACAGGTATGTGCTTCAATAATTTTGTTGCAATTTACTGTACTAAGACAGAGTATGAAATGACAATCTTAAGTAAATGAAGAGGAGCCTTATTCATGAAGATGTGCTTTGAGTATCCATACTGACATATAACTTGGGTGCATAACAAGAGAATGATGGTCAGTCTATTCACATGGTAAAATCACAATAAAGACTTCAGTAGCAAATCTACATGATGCCATGAGAGTTTGGAAAATTCATCAGTATAGCCCTATTGGTGATCATCCCCTTTACGATGGTGGAGGTTGCATCTTTGCTGTTGCAGGGAGGCTCTCTGTCCCATAGTTCACTCTCATAAACCAAAAGCCACTTTAGACAAATAGGCTATGGGAGATGCAATCATCTGGAGGAGCCTGTGGCCTGCAATGCACCACTGAAAACATGGGAGTGGGAGTTACATGAGAATTATATTCTTTGGGGGGATGGGAAGCAGCCTAGGGAGTTTTCTTTTATTAATAAGGACACTCTTAGGGAGCATTGCTGCTATGTGGGACACTATTACTAATGGGGCACTTAGGAGATTAATATTACTATTGGGGGCTTTATGAGGAAACTACTACTAATGGGGGCTCACTGGGTAAGACTTATTATAATTATTTTTGTGGACACTATTAGTATGGAAGGATACCCTGTCACAGTTAATTTTGAGGACACAACTACTATACTATTACTGTGGGGATGTGCCCTGGCAAAGTAACTTTTGCGGGTACTATGGGGAGTACTATTAATGTCATGAGCACTATTTCCTGGTACAATTATTATTGACTGGACTTCATGTGAATCTAAGAGCTGTGTGGTACTAGTATTGTATGTAATATCTGTATAGCACTAATATTTCTGTAGTACTGTACAATACACAGGGACAATGGGCAGTATTCAGTTTATAAAGTATTAGTAGTAGCCATAGGATGACACTGTTAGTGTACCAGGATGGGGAGATCATATTGAGAAGCTGTCTGGGAAGCAAAATGTGTAGAGTCTAGTCATGGCTTGAAGAGGTGCAAAAGTAGTCATAACCAAATGGAAAAGATGAGAAAAAAGAACAGCTTCAATTAAAGAGTATGTTACCTGTGAGTCACCGCATGTTATTGTTGAGTATTTTGCCTCATTCTGTATGTGATCAGTGGTAAATTCTTTTACTCATATATGCAGGGAATAGAATGGGTTAGATTCAACACACCTGATCATTTTTTTACAGACTTCTGCCAAAAAAACATTGTATGAACATTTAATACATATTAGATGGTTGAATGGTCAGAGAGATTCAGATGTCCGTAGTCTAATGTTTATGACCACCTTGACCCTATTGAACTTCCTACATTGGAGAATAATATCATGTAACATGTGCACATCTAACTGTTTGATTTTCCACTCTCAAAACAAATTGGTAACAAATTAGCTTCATTACCATTTCTTGTTTGTAATCATTAGATATGTTTACCTTACAAATTGCATAAAAATAATTAATCTCCAGAGCCGATCAATTCTGATTCCTTTATCTAGAAATACTATATAAGCTGTACGTTTACCTTGTAAGCCGGACTGTAGAGCATTAACTCTTGTTTTATGTTCTCATTCAATTTTTTTAAATTTTCTTATGTATTACTCTTGTATATTATTTCTTATTACATTTGACTTTGATGTAATGAATTTATAATTTAACATAGACCCTAGAAAAATATGCTTACAGGTAAATTGCAGCTTTAGATTTCTTGATGTTAAATAGATTTAACTTTAACAAATAAAATAAAATTGGACATTTTTTTAACACTGTACAGATGCCTATTTCAGAAAATATATCATATACATTACATTGTGCTGAAATGCAGAGAAAACAGTATATAAATACAGTAAATCTGCCTATTATGATCACAGTGAATAGTTTGAACTTATCATCAGGTGTTCGTCCTGCTACAGTGATTTTATTATGATCACTGACAACCATTCTTAATTTTTGCAATCTTCAGGCACCTGGCTTTTCTATGAATATATGTTGGACAAATCCATAAAAACCTTTAAGGACATATTGTATATCCATTTGCCTATAATTTTATTCATGTTCCATTGCATGCCATATTATCATATTTTTGGGAAGTTATGAATTCTGCCTGCAACTTGTTGGCCAGGCTACAAAAGTTCAATTAAAGTTAAACTTTAATTATTTACTCAGTGAACAACTTAAGGAGCTCTCCTGGTTATTGTTGGGATAGAGGATACAGTTGGAGCAAAGCTAAATTTATCTATGTCTATCTAACTCACATTATTATTCTGGACAAGTAGAAGTTTTAAAAAAATTGTAATGGAGAACATTACTCTGGACATGTGTCAGAATCAGATGATGGAAATAAGTGGAAAATTGAATAGTGTACTGTTTGAAGTTTTGCTGTGGTTACTTTTTACGCTCCTGTATGGCAGGTGGTTTTTGCTTCCTCCTGGATCAATTGGGGTCCTGAAGTATAAAAGGCTGATCTTAATAGTTTTTAGTGTTCTTTTTAAACCCACTCACTAGATAACTTTTAAAATGTTCTCTACTTTCTTTAAGTATATTCCAGATGTATTTATGTTTCTTTTTACTATTTTGTAGTGATTCTTATCAACTTTCCATGAACTTTTTGAAAACATTTGTATTAGCTTAAAGTCACAGGGGCAGATTTGCTATTTAAATATTGCCAGTTTTCTGGGGCACATTGGACCAGAAAACTGTATTTTATGGGTTGTAACTCATGTATTGATTATTATTAAATGCAACACTCCACTCTAAAAATTGCAATAATTTTGGTGCAAATTTGGTATAAAAAACTAATAATTGGTATAAAATTAGAGTAAACATTCTGAAGATACACCAGAGTTATCATTCAGCAAAGTACTTTGATAAATCTGGTACATTAAATGTAATTAACTTTCGTGCATTGACTCTAAAGAGCTGGACTGTGGACTAAAGGATACATACTCTGTTATACAGTCCACCCCAAAAACATTCCTTTGCTATCCAAAAGCAAACTTATTGATTACATTTCACTACACAGATGCAGCCCAAAAATAGGCATACAGCACACACACCTTATTTTCATTAACTCCTTTATTCCCAAATCCCAGCTACCACACTGATATCTCTGTATGATCATGGTTCTTCCTTAAAAGTGAATTTATGAACATAACATAAAAAGGAAGGAATCAATTTTTTGTCATACAATATTTATATCACTGCTGATCACAATATGGATATGTTTCTCTTTCTTTTACAAATAAGTAAATCAACAGCCCAAGAACAAAAAGCCATAAAAAGCTAAAAATAAATTTTGTATGAGAATTTTCTGTGTTAGATGCTATAAAAAATATTTAGACCAAACTGATTAATGCTGATTTACAATTTGGATAGCATAAAATAAGAGGAGACTGGAAGAAACATCACCACATTTTGTGCAGTGGGATACATTTGATGTATCTTCCTTGATGTGTTAGATGTTCTGATCTTCCATATTCTACCTTTTGACTGATTTACTCTAAATCAACAATTTTCTTCCAATTAATGGAAAATGTTAATAATACATCTCCTACATTTTGTAACTCCATTTATTTATGCCCCTTTTCCTAAACACACCCAAAGATAAAAAGCCTTTAAAATATATAATTAATTTGGCACACGGATTGTACACAAGTTTTTTAGCCGCAATTTAAACCACAATTCTGCTGCATGTTGTTCAGTGAATCTCCCTTTCTGTTTTTTCCTAGCTTTCATTAGATTAATTACTATGCCATTAATCCTGATGGACTTCAATATTGAAATTCACATTTTATAGTTTAATCAAAAATTTCTTTTTGGCCGATCTTTTGAAGGTCTTTTTTGCATAGAGGGATATTATTTTTAGATCTTATGAGATGGGAAATATATAAAATTGAATTGTATTTTATGATGGGCATTGAGAATCATAATAGTCACTAGCACAATCTTTCTGCTGGGCTTCTCTGAAGATCTGAAGATAAGTATTGTGTTATGGATCACTCATTTGCAGAGACCTTTGGCAAACCCAAAAATACATCCATCCCTCTCATATATAACTATCACTGAGGTATAACTCATGACAACTTCATCTGTATGTTTCTGAGGTGCTACATCTCATCATTGCGACTGATTTTATACGGCATTTTCTCTGGTATTAACCGCCATCAATAATCGTCTGCAAATGCTTTGTCTCATAGTTTGCCATAACCTTCAACTTAATGTCAAATTATTGTAAGAATAATGCCCTTTTATGAACAGTGGAACTAAATATATCTCTATTTCTTTGCACATTTGGAACATCTTACGCCATGGAGACAACAAATCAGACTATTGTCACAGACTTGGTTCTTCTCGGTTTTACCAATAATAATAAGATAAACTTTTTGTTGTTCTTTATTTTCTCCATCATCTATGTTGTGACAATTTTTGGAAATATTCTAATCATTTATATAACCCTTATAAATCCTCACCTCCATGTCCCAATGTATTTCTTCCTCACTAATCTGTCCATCATAGATTTATGTAACATTTCATGTGCTGTACCCAAGTTGTTGATGGACCTCCTTTCAACACAGATTACCATATCACTAATGGCCTGTACCATACAAATTTTACTTCTACTATGGATAGGAGCTAATGAGTGCTTGCTTCTTGCTGTTATGGCTTTTGATCGATATGTGGCCATTTGCCATCCTCTCCATTATCCCATTGTCATGAGGTGGAGTGTTTGCCGTGGTCTTGCCATTTTTGTATGCATATTTAGTTTCACCTTTGTCTTTATTCCATCATTTGCAATGCCAGTAACATTGTGTTACCCTAACACGGTCAACCATTTTATGTGTGAGGCCCTCTCTGTGATGAAGCTAGCATGTGGCGATGTTCATAATAATGAGACTGTCACATTCTTCTTCAGTTTTATGTCACTTTTCTTCCCTTTTGTAATTATTCTAGTGTCCTATATTTGTATTATATCCTCTGTGTTAAAAATTCATTCTTCAGGAAGATCTAAAACTTTTTCAACATGCACATCCCACATCACAGTGGTGGCTTTGTACTTTGGCTCTGGAATGGTCACATACTTAGGACCTTCCACAGATGCTTCTTCAGACCAGGATAAATTTGTATCAGTCTTTTATGTTATTATATCTCCAATGCTAAATCCTTTCATTTATAGTCTGAACAATAGAGATGTCAAAGGAATCATTGCAAAGATGTTGTGAAATTTCATATGAAATCAGTGTGATCAAATGATCAAGGTGCTCCACAAACACTCTAAAAATAGTGCTATAGGCATTTTTGTGAGCCTGTGGATGTTTAAGACTCAGTGGTTCATGCATATCCATGTTTTCTTTAGGAAACATAGTGGCAGTGAGATCCATGGCCTGAGTTAATGTCAGGATCAGCGGCCATAGATCCACTGTGCCATGCACTCACTTGGTTTAGGGCTACATCCAGAGACAGCACCAAAGGTACTCTGGGAATTCACACTTTGACTCCACCAATCTTGATTTTGGCTTTGATTCATGGACCCAAGGCCATTACTCGGGAAGTGGTCTATTAATAGGGTAGCTGACACTACTATAAATCAAGGTGTGGTTCCTGAGGGTGTGAACCTGAGCAAAGTCAGATAATCTGGGTCGGGGAGGGCAGCATAACTTAAAAAAAGAACAAGCTGCACGTAAGGATACACAGAATAGTTTCAACACAGTACAACAGGCCGAAGGTTGGGGCAGGCAACAGACAGAGGCGCATTCAGTAATACAAGCTGAGTCAAGAAGTGGAGACAGGGATATAGTTAGGAATAGCTAAAGTCATAAACCGGAATATCAGGATATACTAGGACAACACTTTAAGCAAGACAAAAAGAGCACAAACCCTGGCACTGTTCATAGTGTAGGATGCCTGATATAACCAAGTGTACCACATAATTGGCAGATTAGAAATTTATGATGTGAAAGTTCATGTCACATCCAACCTGAACACCCTAGCTTTGGAACTCGCACAATTCCATTCATGCTAAGCACCAAAGGAAAGTGAACTGCAAACTGACTCATTTACAATGACTAACAAATGCCCAGAACACTCACCTAGCATACCTGCATGCATAAACAGTTGGAACAAATACAAGCCAGCAAAAAGGGTCTTATCTCGTTATCTCGTAGGACCCTACTCTCACCCAGAAAACTTACTACATGAGTCCTGCCTGCAAGTGGGTTGAGTGTCCCAACAGGGACAACCCCACACTAGAATAAAACACTTTATTAGGCTAGAGCTCCACATTGACTTTTACTTTGTGCCAACCTCAACAGTTTCCTGCAGCAGAAAAACTCCCAGAACATTTGAGATAATCAATATGATGATATTATTTCTGTTGACAGAAAACTTTTTGACCATTAGGTAAATATTAGACTTATGAAATGGTGAACTTTCAATCTGTGAATGTTTTTCCCACAGAATCTTTGTAGTTCTGTTATTAACAAACTCCCCACTTTTACTTGAGTCACTTATACCTATGACTGTTCTTCACATCTGCTTTCTTTTTGTCATCTCTAAGAACCTTTGAAGCTCATAAGACCCTCAGTATTAGATTATATTCATCTGAAAACCAGATGAATCCAAAACGAATTGAGGTTTGGTAGGATTGTGGATGGCAGCTTGGACACCTCCAGCTAATGAAACCTACTGAGGAGGGGAGTGGTAGTCCTTGATTATAGGTAAACAGTTTATCAGTTTAAAGGAACTATGCATGTTGTCTGATGCATGTCCTAAGAGCAGATGCAAACTCTGATAAGATAAAAGTATGTATCCTAATAGACGCTCCTATTCACCCCACTCAACCAACCTATTGTACTACAAGTGATGATTCAAAAAGTTATCATGATTGTTCTACAAAGTCTGAAGCAAAAGCTGCTTAAACCGACTCTTCTAATTTTCACAATCAGTACACACGATTGTCTGAAGGAACAACGTAGATGTGCAACTGCAAATGTAAAACATTCAATTCATTTCCAACCTGGTTGTTGACTGTTGTAAATGTGTTGGTGAAAGATAGCTTCTCAAGGAGAAATCAGAGTACTACAATGCTGTACACTAGGACTGCACTGTAAGTTATTAAAAAGAGGGAGGTAGAATTTTCTGATACCTGATGTAAAATGCAAAAAATAGCCACAATCCGGCTAACTCCCCAAACTCTCAAAACTAAATGGGGTTCTCCTCTGGCACCACAGTCTCTTCATTCTTAGGACTTTTAAGTACCCTTTAGATCAGACAGTAATGACATAGTCTATCACTATGCTAGCAACAGTGAGGAAAAATGACTATTTGGTCTATAATCTATCTTGTTCAGAAAGCAGCGTTACAGAAGTGGCAAAGAGTTTGTGCAATGCCTATGTATAAATATCCACCTGCCACCACTTTATGTTTGTTGCTGCCTAATTTTGAGACTTTTGCATTCTAAAATGTCAGCAGGGTGGCATCAGTAGGCTGGACATAGGCTCAGGTCATCCTGGGTCTTGACTTTTGGATCTGAGTATGAAATTATATTACAATTAGGGATGAGCAAGTATACTCGCTAAGGCACTACTCGCTCGAGTAATGTGCCTTAGCCGAGTATCTCCCTGCTCGTCCCTAAAGATTCGGGGGCCGCCGCAGCTGACAGGTGAGTTGCGGCGGGGAGCGGGGCAGAGCGGGCGGGAGAGAGGGAGAGAGATCTCCCCGCCGTTCCTCCCTGCTCTCCCCCGCAGCTCCCCGCCCTGCGGCGGCACCCGAATCTTTCGGGACGAGCGGGGAGATACTCGGCTAAGGCACATTACTCGAGCGAGTAGTGCCTTAGCGATTATACTCGCTCATCCCTAATTACAATACATAGAAGTCAAAACATTAGCATATTGTACTCTTATAATCATAAGGAGTTACCTCATAGACTGTCAGAGTCCGGGTTTTAATTGTCCCACTACCACATAAGTAACCCACTGCCAGCAGGTCTCTAACATTCTAGCTCCCTGATAAATTGCGTTTTATGCACTGAAGATTTTTCTATGCACTTTAATTATATGTTACCATTAAACAAGGTGCTGGACAGGATGCAAATGAATCACAGCCCCTTCCCCCTCTCCCTGATTCACAACAGCATCTCAAAAAAGGAGGGGGCACTTTGATTCAAGGAGCCGCAAAGTTCAACACAGTAGGATTTTCACTTATCTTAAATTGCTTTATGTGTTTAAGTGGGGCATACATACATTCAGGATGCACAATATTCAACTCAGTTTTTCTACTGACTAGAATGTCCCGCCTCCCCCCTTCACAACGTCTGCAACTACAATCTGCAGTTTATGAAGCAGCGGAGGTTACATTTCTGTGCATTCCAAAATGTTTAACAGCTGCATACTAACTGAGCTTTAGTACAATTTATATAACCATCGTTTTCTATCCAGCAATTCTGTCGATATGCAAATGCCCTTTATTTCCATACCTGCTTTCATCAAGGTTTATGGTCCAAGGATATAAGAAAAATACTCTGCGCTCAGTGGATCGGGACAAAAAAACTGTCACTATAGCTGAAATTTCACATTGAAATGGGCACTATTTTGCGCTGAAGCAGTTTGCAACTTTGTTTAACTTCCATGACTAATAAGCAGAATAACGATTTAGCTACAGTGCCAACTTGTTTGTCCTGATCCACTGAGCGTGGAATCATTTTATTTGTTTCCTTTTTTGGACCATAAGCCTTGATATATGCATATGCCTACTGAGGACCAGTGAGCATACTCTCCCTGATGATTCTCTGGAACATCTTGACAAGGACGGGATCCAAGTGCTGTCACCACTTACATACAGCAAACCAGGACCCAGAGGTGCTAGCAGGTTATTCCTCTATAGAGATGAGCGAACGTACTCGTCCGAGCTTGATATTCGGGCGAATATTAGGGTGTTCGGGATGCTCGTTACTCGTAACGAGTACCACGCAATGTTCCGGTTACTTTCAGTTTCCTCTCTGAGACGTTAGCGCGCTTTTCTGGCCAATTGAAAGACAGGGAAGGCATTACAACTTCCCCCTGTGACGTTCAAGCCCTATACCACCCCCTGCTGTGAGTGGCTGGGGAGATCAGATGTCACCCGAGTATAAAAGTCGGCCCCTCCCGCGGCTCGCCTCAGATGCCTTGTGACTGAGTTAGCTGAGGGAAAGTGCTGCTGCTGGTGCTGCTGTAGGAAGAGTGTTAGGAGTGAGTGTAGGCTTCAAGAACCCCAACGGTCCTTCTCAGGGCCACATCTATCCGTGTGCAGTACTGTGGAGGATGCTGTTAGCAGTGTTGCACAATTTTTTTTTTTCAAAATCGGCTGTCTGCAGAGCATTGCGCCCTGCAGTAATAGTCCAGGGACAGAAGTGGTGGTTTTGCAGGGAGAGTGTTAGGAGTGAGTGTAGGCTTCAAGAACCCCAACGGTCCTTCTAAGGGCCACATTTAACCGTGTGCAGTACTGTGCAGGCTGCTGTTAGCAGTGTTGCATTTTTTTTTTTTTTCAAAATCGGCTGTGCAGAGCATTGCGCCCTGCAGTAATACTACAGGGGCAGAATTGTGTAGGCAGGGCCAGAAGACATATATTATTGATTGAATATAGTCAGTGGGCCTTTTCTTTTTAAAAAAAGGGAAAAATTCTATGTGCCCTGCCTCTGTCAGTCCTCAGCGTTCTGTGTACGTGTGTGGTGGGTGGAGATAGTAAACAAATCATACGCAGCAAGCTACGTTTTACAGCAGGCTTGCGCCAATTTATTTCCTGCCTTCCTGGGAAAAATCACCGCTCTGCTGCACTTCATATAACTGCATTTCTGTGGAACAGATTTCTTATCTGATTGAATATAGTCAGTGGGCCTTTTCTTTTTAAAAAAAGGGAAAAATTCTATGTGCCCTGCCTCTGTCAGTCCTCAGCGTTCTGTGTACGTGTGTGGTGGGTGGAGATAGTAAACAAATCATACGCAGCCAGCTACGTTTAACAGCAGGCTTGCGCCAATTTATTTCCTGCCTGGGAAATCAAATCACTGGTAATACACCATGCTGAGGGGAAGGAGGGGAAGGGGTAGGCCTATAGGACGTGGATGCGGGCGAGGACGCGGAGGCCCAAGTCAGGGTGTGGGCACAGGCCGAGCCAGTGCGGTGACCAGGGGTAGAGGCAGGGCCAGACCGAATAATCCACCAACTGTTTCCCAAAGCGCCCCCTCGCGCCATGCCACCCTGCACAGGTCAAGGTGCTCTACGGTGTGGCAGTTTTTCACAGAGACGCCTGACGACCAACGAACAGTGGTGTGCAACCTTTGTCGCGCCAAGATCAGCTGGGGAGGCACCACCAACAGCATGCGCAGGCATATGATGGCCAAGCACCCCACAAGGTGGGACGATGCCCGTTCACCGCCTCCGGTTTGCACCACTGCCTCTCCCCCTGTGCCCCAACCTGCCACTGAGATCCAACCCCCCTCTGAGGACACAGGCACTACCGTCTCCTGGCCTGCACCCACACCCTCACCTCCACTGTCCTCAGCCCCATCCAGCAGTGTCTCTCAGCGTAGCGTCCAGACGTCGCTGGCGCCACAGTTTGAGCACAAGCGCAAGTACGACGCCACGCACCCGCACGCTCAAGCGTTAAACGTGCACATTGCAAAATTGATCAGCCTAGAGATGCTGCCTTATAGGCTTGTGGAAACGGAGGCTTTCAAAAGCATGATGGTGGCGGCGGCCCCGCGTTACTCGGTTCCCAGTCGCCACTACTTTTCCCGATGTGCAGTCCCAGCCCTGCACGACCACGTCTCCCGCAACATTGTACGCGCCCTCACCAACGCGGTTACTGCCAAGGTCCACTTAACAACGGACACGTGGACAAGCACAGGCGGGCAGGGCCACTATATCTCCCTGACGGCACATTGGGTGAATTTAGTGGAGGCTGGGACAGAGTCAGAGCCTGGGACCGCTCACGTCCTACCCACCCCCCAAATTGCGTGCCCCAGCTCGGTGGTGGTATCTGCGGGGGTGTATGCTTCCTCCACTAAACCACCCTCCTCCTCCTCCTACGCAACCTCTGTCTCGCAATCAAGATGTGTCAGCAGCAGCACGTCGCCAGCAGTCGGTGTCACGCGGCGTGGCAGCACAGCGGTGGGCAAGCGTCAGCAGGCCGTGCTGAAACTACTCAGCTTAGGAGAGAAGAGGCACACGGCCCACGAACTGCTGCAGGGTCTGACAGAGCAGACCGACCGCTGGCTTGCGCCGCTGAGCCTCCAACCGTGCATGGTCGTGTGTGACAACGGCCGTAAGCTGGTGGCGGCTCTGCAGCTCGGCAGCCTCACGCACGTGCCATGCCTGGCCCATGTGTTTAATTTGGTGGTTCAGCGCTTTCTGAAAAGCTACCCCCACTTGTCATACCTGCTCGGAAAGGTGCGCCGGATCTGCGCACATTTCCGCAAATCACACACGCACGCTGCCACCTTGCGGACCCTGCAACATCCGTTTAATCTGCCAGTGCACCGACTGCTGTGCGATGTGCCCACACAGTGGAACTCTACGCTCCACATGTTGGCCAGACTCTATGAGCAGCGTAGAGCTTTAGTGGAATACCAACTCCAACTTGCGCGGCGCAGTGGGAGTCCGCCTCCTCAATTATTTACAGAAGAGTGGGCCTGGTTGGCAGCCATCTGCCAGGTCCTTGGAAAATTTGAGGAGTCTACCCAGGTGGTGAGCAGCGATGCTGCAATCATTAGCGTCACCATTCCTCTGCTATGCATCTTGAGAAGTTCCCTGCAAAGCATAAAGGCAGACGCTTTGCGCTCGGAAACAGAGCCGGGGGAAGACAGTATGTCGCTGGATAGTCAGAGCACCCTCCTGTCTATATCTCAGCACGTTCAGGAGGAGGAGGAGCATGAGGAGGATGAGGAGGAGGGGGAAGAGACAGCTTGGCCCACTGCTGAGGGTACCCATGCTGCTTGCCTGTCATCCTTTCAGCGTGTATGGCCTGAGGAGGAGGAAGAGGAGGAGGAGGAGGATCCTGAAAGTGATCTTCCTAGTGAAGACAGCCATGTGTTGCGTACAGGTACCCTGGCACACATGGCTGACTTCATGTTAGGATGCCTTTCTCGTGACCCTCGCGTTACACGCATTCTGGCCACTACGGATTACTGGGTGTACACACTGCTCGATCCACGGTATAAGGAGAGCCTTTGCACTCTCATTCCCGAAGAGGAAAGGGGTTCGAGAATGATGCTATACCACAGGGCGCTGGTGGACAAACTGATGGTAAACTTCCCATCCGACAGCGCTAGTGGCAGAAGGCGCAGTTCCGAGGGCCAGGTAGCAGGGGAGGCGCAGAGATCAGGCAGCATGTACAGCGCAGGCAGGGGAACATTCTCCAAGGCCTTTGCCAGCTTTATGGCTCCCCAGCAAGACTGTGTCACCGCTCCCCAGTCAAGGCTGAGTCGGCGGGAGCACTGTAAAAGGATGGTGAGGGGGTACGTAGCCGATCGCACGACCGTCCTCGGTGACGCCTCTGCCACCTACAACTACTGGGTGTCGAAGCTGGACACGTGGCCTGAACTCGCGCTGTATGCCCTGGAGGTGCTTGCTTGTCCTGCGGCTAGCGTCTTGTCAGAGAGTGTGTTTAGTGTGGCTGGGGGAATCATCACGGATAAGCGTACCCACCTGTCAACCGACAGTGCCGACAGGCTTACACTCATCAAGATGAACAAAGCCTGGATTTCCCCAGACTTCTCTTCTCCACCAGCGGACAGCAGCGATACCTAAGCAATACGTAGGCTGCACCCGCGGATGGAAGCATCGTTCTCTCTCACCATCCAAAACGGGGACATTTCAGCTTCATCAATCTGTGTATAATATTCCTCCTCCTCCTCCTCCTGCTCCTCCTCCCCCTTAAACCTCACGTAATCACGCAGAACGGGCAATTTTTCTTAGGCCCACAAGGCTCACTCATATAATTTTTCTAAACAATTTTTATACGTTTCAATGCTCTTAAAAGCGTTGAAACTTTAACTTGAACCAATTTTTCGTTAAACTGGGCTGCCTCCAGGCCTAGTTACCAATTAAGCCACATTAACCAAAGCGATTAATGGGTTTCACCTGCCCCCTTGGTTGGCCATGGCCAATTTTTTGGATGTACATTAGTACTGTTGATACAGCAATTTTTGTGGGCCCTCGCCTACAGTGTAATCAAATGAATTTTTAGCCCACCTGCATTACAGCTGACGTTACATCCGCTGTGTTGGGCAATGCAATGGGATATATTTATGTACCGCTGGTGGCTTCCTAGCACCCACCCATGCTGTGGGTCTACAGAGAATTATAAATGCATCTGAAACCACATCTAAAGAACCCCAGTCAGACTGGGGCATGCAGTGTGGGCCGAAGCCCACCTGCATTAAGCACGACATTACTACCTCAGCTGTGTTGGGCAATGCAATGGGATATATTTATGTACCGCCGGTGGGTTCCAGGGAGCCACCCATGCTGTGGGTCCACAGGGAATTATAAATGCATCTGTTTCCACTTCTAAAGAACCCCAGTCTGACTGGGGCATGCAGTGTGGGCCGAAGCCCACCTGCATTAAGCACGACATTACTACCTCAGCTGTGTTGGGCAATGCAATGGGATATTTTTATGTACCGCCGGTGGGTTCCAGGGAGCCACCCATGCTGTGGGTCCACAGGGAATTATAAATGCATCTGTTTCCACTTCTAGAGAACCCCAGTCTGACTGGGGCATGCAGTGTGGGCCGAAGCCCACCTGCATTAAGCACGACATTACTACCTCAGCTGTGTTGGGCAATGCAATGGGATATTTTTATGTACCGCCGGTGGGTTCCAGGGAGCCACCCATGCTGTGGGTCCACAGGGAATTATAAATGCATCTGTTTCCACTTCTAAAGAACCCCAGTCTGACTGGGGCATGCAGTGTGGGCCGAAGCCCACCTGCATTAAGCACGACATTACTACCTCAGCTGTGTTGGGCAATGCAATGGGATATTTTTATGTACCGCCGGTGGGTTCCAGGGAGCCACCCATGCTGTGGGTCCACAGGGACTTCACAATAGGGAGTTGTACCTGCCTGTGTCTATGAATTAAAAACCGCGGTCTGACTGGGGCATGCAGACACCTTGACAGAATGAATAGTGTGTGGCACATAGGTTCCCCATTGCTATGCCCACGTGTGCAGCTCCTGATGGCGGTGGCACAGGATTATATTTCTCATTGCTTCTGTACAGCATTGTGGGCTATCGCCCCGCCCCTTTTAAAGAGGGTCACTGCCTAGCCGTGCCAACCCTCTGCAGTGTGTGCCTGCGGTTCCTCGTCATGGCAGACGCACTTATAAATAGACATGAGGGTGGTGTGGCATGAGGGCAGCTGAAGGCTGCGCATGGACACTTTTGTGTGCGCTGTGGACACTGGGTCGTGCAGGAGGGGTTGGGCAGCATGTAACCCAGAAGACGTGGCAGCGGAGTGTCATGCAGGCAGTGATTGTGCTTTGTTGGAGGTAGTGTGGTGCTTAGCTAAGGTATCCATTGCTAATGAGGGCTTTTCAGAAGTAAAAGTTGTTGTGGCTTAATAGTGGGATCTGTGAACTTGAGATGCAGCCCAACATGTAGCCCCTCGCCTGCCCTATCCGTTGCTGTGTCGTTCCCATCACTTTCTTGAATTGCCCAGATTTTCACACATGAAAACCTTAGCGAGCATCGGCGAAATACAAAAATGCTCGGGTCGCCCATTGACTTCAATGGGGTTCGTTACTCGAAACGAACCCTCGAGCATCGCGATAATTTCGTCCCGAGTAACGAGCACCCTAGCATTTTGGTGCTAGCTCATCTCTATTTCTCTATGAGGAACCTCCGCCCAACACCAGATGAGTCCTCTCCTTTTATGCACTGAAGATTTCCCTATGCACTTTAATTAGATGTTACCATAATACAAGGTGCTGTTCATTTGTCTCTAATACCTGCTTTTATGTATTGTTGCCTTATTTTCCATATACTACCCATATCAGATCCTGCATCGTGTTCTCTTTCTGATCAGTCATGGGTAGCTTCCTATAGCAACTTGCAAGAGTAGCGATCTCTATCTTCAGATAGAGTAAAATTGTTAGAACAAGACCTGGCAATGGGTGGCGATTAGAGATGAGCGAGCACCAAAATGCTCGGGTGCTCGTTGCTCGAGTTGAACTTTCCGCGATGCTCGAGGGTTCGTTTCGAGCAACGAACCCCATTGAAGTCAATGGGCGACCCGAGCATTTTTGTATATCGCCGATGCTCGCTAAGGTTTTCATAGGTGAAAATCTGCAAAACCCAAGAAAGTGCTGGAAACAACAAAGAAACGGATAGGGCAGGCGAGGGGCAACATGCTGGGCTGCATTTCAGGTTCCCAGGTCGCACTATTAAGCCACAATAGCGGCAAGAGTGCCCCCCCCCTACCAATTTTTACTTCGGACAAACACTCATTAGCAAGGCACACCTTAGCTAAGCACCACACTACCTCCAACAAAGCACAAGCACTGCCTGTGGGACACACCGCTGCCTCTTCTACTGGGTTACATGCTGCCCACCCCCCCACCCCCCCGCACGACCCAGTGTCCACAGCGCATAACAAAGTGTCCCTGCAGAGCCTTCAGCTGCCTTCATGCCACACGCTGGCCTCACAGCCACACCACCCTCATGTCTATTTATAAGTGCGTCAGCCATGAGGAGGAACCGGAGACACACACTGCAGAGGGTTGGCAGGGCCAGGCAGCGACCCTCTTTAAATGGGGAAGGGCGATAGCCCACAATGCTGTACAGGAGCAATGAGACATCCAATCCTGTGCCACCTCCATCAGGAGCTGCAAATGTGGGCATAGCAATGGGGAATCTGTGTGCCACACAGTATTCATTCTGTCAAGGTGTCGCATAGCTCAATCCACACTGCAAGGGGAAAGCCGTCAGCGCTCTGCCCTCTACCCAAGTCAGTCAGTGTCTTTGTACCAGACAGCATAGGGGGGTCCTAGGAAGCCCAAGACATGAACAAAAAATTGATCTGAGCGGCCAAACATGGCAGACTTGCACCACGCCCACGACATAGGCCTCGGCCCACAGCTTCAGCAATCCTAGGCAGGAAGCGGACTTTCACTGCACCAAGGACATAGGCCTTTGCACAAACCCTCAGCAATCGCGGGCCTACAGCGGACTCCTATGCTAGCGTAGCTGTGCACGTCTCATTAGCGCTGTATTGCTCCTGTAGTTTGTCCCAATGCAGTTCCACGGATAGTAGAGCTAACGTCAGATTAAATACAGGTGGGCTTCGGCCCACACTGCATGCCCCAGTCAGACCGGGGTGTTTTATAAATAGTCACAGGCAGGTACAACTCCGCAATGGGAATTCCGTGTTCACCCACAGCATGGGTGGCTCTCTGGAACCCACCGGCGGTACATAAATAAATCCCATTGCATTGCCCAGCACAGCTGAGGTACCGTCAGATTAAATTCAGGTGGGCTTCGGCCCACACTGCATGTCCAACCTGACCGGGGTTCTTAATACATAGACACAGGCAGGTACAAATCCCCTATGTGAAGTCCCTGTGGACCGACAGCATGAGTGGCTCCCTGGAACCCACCAGCGGTACATAAATATATATATGAGCCTTGTGTGGCGCAGAGTGTAAGCTCTCGCCTACAACCTGAAGGTTGCAAGTTCGATCCCCGCATGCGTCAGGTAGCCAGCTCAAGGTTGACTCATCCTTCCGAGTTCGGTAAAAAGAGAACCCAACTTGGTGGGGGTATAATAAGTAATTACTACCTGAAAGCGCTGCGGAATAAGTTGGCGCTATACAAATACCAAGATTTATTTATTTATTTATATACCATTGCAGTGCCCAGCACAGCTGAGGTAACGTTAGACTTAATGCAGGTGGGCTTCAGCCCACACTGCATTCCCCAGTCAGACCGGGGTTTTTAATACATAGACACAGGCAGGTACAACTCACTAATGTGAAGTCCGTGTGGACCGACAGCATGGATGGCTCCCTGGAACCCACCGGCGGTACATAAATATATCCCATTGCAGTGCCCAGCACAGCTGAGGTAACGTTAGACTTAATGCAGGTGGGCTTCAGCCCACACTGCATTCCCCAGTCAGACCGGGGTTTTTAATACATAGACACAGGCAGGTACAACTCACTAATGTGAAGTCCGTGTGGACCGACAGCATGGATGGCTCCCTGGAACCCACCGGCGGTACATAAATATATCCCATTGCAGTGCCCAGCACAGCTAAGGTAACGTCAGATTTAATGCAGGTGGGCTTCAGACCACACTGCATGCCCCAGTCATACTTGGGTTCTTTATAAGTAGACACATGCAGTTACAACTCCGTGTGGACCGACAGCATGGGTGGGTCCCAGGAAGCCTCCGGCTGTACATAAATATATCCCATTGCAGTGCCCTGGACAGCAAAGCTAACGTCAGATTAAATGCAGGTGGGCTTCAGCCAAGAATGTTTTCATAGTTGGAGGAGGAGGACGGGAAAGTTTTTGAGGCAGTACGTGTCCTGTCCCCGTGTCCGTGGTCATATGGACCTTCCCAGTGACCGCATCGCTGAAAAGTTGTCGCGCCTTTGGAACCTAGTAGCGTGGCCTCGCCACCATCATCTCTTTGGGAAGCCTCCGTTTCCACTACCCTGTAACATTGCAGTAGCAGCAGTATAGGCAGAGCCGAGAATTAGTAACATTTCAGTGGTAAGAGTATGCACAAACCCCTGTAACATTTCATTGGCAGCAGTGAGGACAGACCCCACTAACATTTCATTTGCAGCAGTATACACAGACCCCAGTAACATTTCAGTAGTATCAGTATAGACAGACCCCAGCAACAGCAACGTAGAAGCAGTAGAGACAAAGCAGCAGATTCACATTACCCTGGCAGCAGTGTAGGGAGAGCGTAGTATTGGTAAGATTTCAGTAGTAGGAGTATAGACAGGCCCCAGCAACAGTAACGTAGAAGCAGTATTGGAAAAGCCCACTATTAGTTACATTTCTGTTATAGCAGTATAGACCTGCCCCAGTAACATTTCCGTTGAAGCATTATGGGCAGAGCCCAGTATTAGTAAAATTACAGTAGTAACAGTATACACCAACCAAGGTAACATTTCAGGAGCAGAAGTATCGGCAGACCGAAGTAACATTTCTGTTTCTGAAGTATAGACAGACCCCTGTAGCATTACTGTGGCAGAAGTATAGGTAGGCAGAACAGAGTTACATTTCTGTAGCACATGTGTAGGCCAACCCCAGACACAGTGGTGTACCATGAATGCAGGCGAAGCCCATAAAAATTACTTGGATTACATTGTAGGCGAGGGCCCGAAAAATTGTTGTACCGACAGTACAAATGTACCCCAGAAAAATTGCCCATGCCCAACCGAGAGGGCAGGTGAAACCCATTAATCGCTTAGCGTACTGTGGCTTAATTTTTAACTAGGCCTGGAGGCAGCCCAGTATCCTCCTCCTCCTCCTCCTCAGGCCATACACAATGAATGGAAGAGAGGCAAGCTGCATGGGCACCCTCTGCAGTGGGCCCAGCTGTCTCTTCCTCCTCAGGCTTCTCCCCCTCCTCCTCCTCCACGCGCTGAGATATAGACATGAGGCTGCTCTGACTATCCAGCGACATACTGTCTTCCCCCGCCTCCGTTTCCGCCTGCAAAGCATCTGCCTTTATGCTTTGCAGGGAACTTCTCAACAGGCATAGCAGGGGAATGATAACGCTAATGATTGCAGCATCGCTGCTCACCATCAGGGTGGACTCCTCAAACTTTCCAAGGACCTGGCAGATATCTGCCATCCAGGCCCACTCCTCTGTAAAGAATTGAGGAGGCTGACTCCCAATACGCCGCCCATGTTGGAGTTGGTATTCTACTATAGCTCTACGCTGCTCATAGAGCCTGGCCAACATGTGGAGCGTAGAGTTCCACCGTGTGGGCACGTCGCACAGCAGTCGGTGCACTGGCAGATTAAACCGATGTTGTAGGGTCCGCAGGTTGGCATCGTCCGTGTTGGACTCGCGGAAAGGTGCGCTGACCCGGCGCACCTTTCCGAGCAGGTCTGACAAGTGTGGGTAGCTTTTCAGAAAGCACTGAACCACCAAATTAAAGACGTGGGCCAGGCATGGCACGTGCGTGAGACTGCCGAGCTGCAGAGCCGCCACCAGGTTACGGCCGTTGTCACACACGACCATGCCCGGTTGGAAGCTCAGCGGCGCAAGCCAGCGGTCGGTCTGCTCTGTCAGACCCTGCAGAAGTTCGTGGGCCGTGTGCCTCTTCTCTCCTAAGCTGAGTAGTTTCAGCACGGCCTGCTGACGCGTGCCCACCGCTGTGCTGCCACGCCGCGCGACACCGACTGCTGGCGACGTGCTGCTGCTGACACATCTTGATTGCGAGACAGAGGTTGCGTAGGAGGAGGAGGGTGGTTTAGTGGAGGAAGCATACACCGCCGCAGATACCAGCACCGAGCTGGAACCCGCTAAATTCACCCAATGTGCCGTCAGGGAGATATAGTGGCCCTGCCCGCCTGTGCTTGTCCACGTGTCCGTTGTTAAGTGGACCTTGCCAGTAACCGCATTGGTGAGGGCGTGTACAATGTTGCGGGAGACGTGGTCGTGCAGGGGTGGGACGGCACATCGGGAAAAGTAGTGGCGACGGGGAGCCGAGTAGCGCGGGGCCGCCGCCGCCATCATGTTTTTGAAAGCCTCCGTTTCCACAAGCCTATACGGCAGCATCTCCAGGCTGATCAATTTTGCTATGTGCACGTTTAACGCTTGAGCGTGCGGGTGCGTGGCGGCGTACTTGCACTTGCGCTCAAACAGATGCGCTAGCGACGGCTGGACGCTGCGCTGAGAGACATTGCTGGATGGGGCCAAGGACAGCGGAGGTGAGGGGGTGGGTGCAGGCCGGGAGACGGTCATGCCTGTGTGCTGAGAGGGGGGTTGGATCTCAGTGACAGGTTGGGGCACAGGGGGAGAGGCAGTGGTGCAAACCGGAGGCAGTGAACGGCCTTCGTCCCACCTTGTTGGGTGCTTGGCCATCATATGCCTGCGCATGCTGGTGGTGGTGGCTTCCCGGCTGATCTTGGCGCGACTAACCTTGCAGACCACTGTTCGTCGGTCGTCTGAACTCTCAGTGAAAAACTGCCACACCTTTGAGCACCTCGGCCTCTGCAGGGTGGCCTGGCGCGAGGGGGCGCTTTGGGAAACAGTTGGTGGATTATTCGGTCTGGCCCTGCCTCTACCTCCGGCCACCGCACTGCCTCTTCCAACTTGCCCTGCTGCTGCACTTGCCTCCCCCTCTGAAGACCTGTCCTCAGTAGGCTTAGCAAACCAGGTGGGGTCAGTCACCTCATTGTCCAGCTGCTCTTCCTCCGAATCCTCTATGCGCTCCTCCCTCGGACTTACTGCCCTTACTACTACCTCACTGATAGACAACTGTGTCTCATCGTCATCGTCCTCATCACCCACTGAAAGCTCTTGAGACAGTTGCCTTAAGTCCCCAGTCTCCTCACCCGGATCCCGGGAACTTTCCAAAGGTTGGGCATCGGTCATGAGAAACTCCTCAGGTGATAGAGGATCCATTTTTTTTGTACTCAAGGCCGGGACCCGAAAACAGTTCCTGGGAGCCTGCCTGCTCTTCTGAATGTGTCATTTGCTGGGAGGGAGGAGGCTGGGAGGAAGGAGGAGCAGCAGCCAGAGGATTCAGAGTTGCAGCAGTGGACGGCGCAGAACTCTGGGTGGTCGATAGATTGCTGGATGCACTTTCTGCCATCCACGACAGGACCTGCTCACACTGCTCAGTTTCTAATAAAGGTCTACCGCGTGGACCCATTAATTGTGAGATGAATCTGGGGACCCCAGAAACTTGCCTCTCTCCTAATCCCGCAGCAGTCGGCTGCGATACACCTAGACCAGGAGCTTGGCCAGTGCCCACACCCTGACTTGGGCCTCCACGTCCTCACCCGCGTCCACGTCGACGTCCTCTAGGCCTACCCCTACCCCTCAGCATGGTGTATTACGAGTAGAGCAGAAATAGAACGCTGTAATTAAATGTGCCGATTATTGGCCTGTGGTTGGAGGCTGACTTCGCTTACGGAACGCACAACAGAGCCAGGAAACAATTATGCGCAAGCCTGTAGTGAGACCTAGGTGCGTATGACTGAGCTACTGGAATTCACAGGGCAGAACCAGTCAAGTGGCCAAAGGCCAGTGGTAGGCCTTAAGTATTTTGCTTCAATTTTTTAAAATGGTGATGTGAAAAACCAGACAGACACCGTATGCAGCGTATATATGTATACTCTTTCCCTGTGGCGGGATGACGGCGATCATGTAACGGACACAGCAGAACCAGGAAACAATTATGCGCAAGCCTGTAGTGAGACCTAGGTGCGTATGACTGAGCTACTGGAATTCACAGCGAAGAATCAGTCAAGTGGCCAAAGGCCAGTGGTAGGCCTTAAAGGGGTTGTCGCACGCCGAAACGTTTTTTGTTTTTTTTTCAACAGCCCCCCCGTTCGGCGCGAGACAACCCCGATGCAGGGGTTAAACAAGAACACCGGACAGCGCTTACCTGAATCCCCGCGCTCCGGTGACTTCTTACTTACCTGCTGAAGATGGCCGCCGGGATCTTCTCCCTCGGTGGACCGCAGGGCTTCTGTCCAGTCCATTGCCGATTCCAACCTCCTGATTGGCTGGAATCGGCACGTGACGGGGCGGAGCTACACGGAGCTACACGGAGCCCCATTGAGAAAAGAAGAAGACCCGGACTGCGCAAGCGCGTCTAATTTGGCCATTAGACGCTGAAAATTAGACGGGCTCCATGGAAACGAGGACGCCAGCAACGGAACAGGTAAGTGAAAAATTTCTGATAACTTCTGTATGGCTCATAATTAATGCACAATGTACATTACAAAGTGCATTAATATGGCCATACAGAAGTGTATAGACCCACTTTGTTTCGCGGGACAACCCCTTTAAGTATTTTGCTTCAATTTTTTAAAATGGTGAGGTGAAAAATCAGACAGACACTGTATGCAGCATATATATGTATACTCTTTCCCTCTGGCGGGATGACGGCGATCATGTAACGGACACAGCAGAGCCAGGAAACAATTATGCGCAAGCCTGTAGTGAGACCTAGGTGCGTATGACTGAGCTACTGGAATTCACAGGGCAGAACCAGTCAAGTGGCCAAAGGCCAGTGGTAGGCCTTAAGTATTTTGCTGCAATTTTTTTGAAATGGTCAGGTGAAAAACCAGACAGACACCGTATGCAGCGTATATATGTATACTCTTTCCCTGTGGCGGGATGACGGCGATCATGTAACGGACACAGCAGAGCCAGGAAACAATTTTGCGCAAGCCTGTAGTGAGACCTAGGTGCGTATGACTGAGCTACTGGAATTCACAGGGCAGAACCAGTCAAGTGGCCAAAGGCCAGTGGTAGGCCTTAAGTATTTTGCTTCAATTTTTTAAAATGGTGAGGTGAAAAACCAGACAGACACCGTATGCAGCGTATATATGTATACTCTTTCCCTCTGGCAGGATGACGGCGATCATGTAACGGACACAGCAAAGCCAGGAAACTATTATGCGCAAGCCTGCTGTAACGCTTTGCTGGGTAATAATGAGTGACTACTACCCCCAGCAGACACGCAGTAATCTGTACATGGTCACAGGCTTGGCTGGGTAATAATGAGCGACTACTACCCCAAGCAGACACGCAGTAAACTGAAGACGGTAACAGGCAGCCCAAATATAGTATTTTTTTCCAATTTTTGGGAAAAAGCCCACTGCCTATATAGCCTGTATATGGATTTCCCTGTTGGAGGATGACTGTGGTTATTGAAAGCACAGTGCAGCCAGAAAAAATTATGTGCAAGGCTGGGTATTAATGAGCGACTACTAACCCCAGCAGACACGCAGTAAACTGAAGACGGTCACAGGCAGCCCAAAGATTTTTTTTTCCAATTTTTTTGAAAAAGCCCACTACCTATAAAGCCAGTATATCTCTTTCCCTGTACCACTGTCCCTGCCTCACCAGTACTGCCCCTATACTCAGTAAAATGACTGCAGACTGAGGACGCTATGGTCTGCACGCCCGATATACAAAAAAAAAAAAAAAAATGTGCAAAACTGCTAAAAGCAGCCTCAACAGTACTGCACACGGTCAGATGTGGCCCTAAGAAGGACCAATGGGGTTCTTGAAGACGAAGATAACAGCCTAACACTCTCCCTATAGCAGCTACAGCAGGACGGCACTTTCCCTAATGTCTCTCAGTGTGCATCTGTGGCGGGCCGCGACCGGCCCCAGTTTCTATACTCGGGTGTCACCTGATCTCCCCAGCCACTCACTGCAGGGGGGTGGGATAGGGCTGGAACTTCACAGGAGGAAGTTGTAATGCCTTCCCTATCTTTCTATTGGCCAGAAAAGGGCGCAAAATTTTCTGGGAAGAAAATGGAAGTGACTCGAACACCTCGTGGTGCTCGTCTCGAGTAACGAGCATCTTGAGTACCCTAAGGGCGAGCACCCACTGGCGTTTGCGTTTTCGCCGCGTTTCCCGCGATTTTTCCGCGCGTTTTTCGCGGCGTTTTCGCGGCTTTTCCATTAATTTCCATGGAGAAAAATAAGGACACATATGCAACTGACAGTTCCTATGTTAAAAACGCAAACGCAACGCAAAAAAAACGCCAGTGGACAGGAACACATGTTATCTCTATGCCTGTGCAGGAAAAACGCAAAACGCAGGTAAAAAAACGCCAGTGGGTGCTCGCCCTAATACTCGAACGAGCATCAAGCTCGGACGAGTACGTTCGCTCATCTCTAGTGGCGATCCCTCTGCTTTCTGTTGTTCCTGCCAGCTACTGACTCACACAACAGTAGATGTTTAAATCCAGGCAAATGAATACAGACCAGCAGATTTTGGAGAGGAATTTCCACTTGTAACCGTTAAACATATACTCACACCAAAGTCCCCATCAGCACACTCACTGACATCATAAATAACAGCTCCTTACGCAAAGGGATGTAAAACAGCATATTAAAAAATATCCAGGAATATCCAGTTATTATGGATGAGCTAGCACACTCGTTCGAGCATTAGGGTACTCGAGATGCTCGTTACTCGAGACGAGCACCACGCGGTACTCAAGTTAATTCCATTTCCTTCCCTGCATGTTTAGCGCCATTTTTTAGCCAATAGACATGCAGGGAAGGCGTTACCACTTCCTCCTGTGACGTGCCAGCCCTATCCCACCCCCGTGCAGTGAGTGGCTGGTGAGATCAAGTGACCGCCGAGTACTTAAAGCGGTTCCGCCCGCGGCTTGCCTCAGACACACACTGGGAGAGATTAGGGAAAGTGCTGCTGCTGCTATAGGGAGAGTGTTAGTGTAGGATCCTGTCTACAAGAACCTCAACGGTCCTTCTTAGGGCCACATCTGACCGTGTGCATTACTGTTTTTTTTTATCTCGGGCTGTGCAGGCTATTACAGCTATAGCGTTCTAAGTCTGCAGTCTGTAATACAGAGTATAGGGAAAGTGGTGCTAAGACAGGGAAAGTGGTAGTGTAGGATCCTGTCTAGAAGAACCCCAACGGTCCTTCTTAGGGCTACCTGTGACCGTGTGCATTTTACAGGTTACCTGGTGGGAGTTGCAGTGCATCAGTATTGCATAGCCAGACCTTTATGCAGCCTTCCGTATAATTTTCGGCTGCAGCTAGCGTTACAATGCCGCTGTCAGCCTCAAACTATACGCCAATAATTCCATAATTTTTTTACACTGTTCTGTGTCTACAGTGAACTTAACGCATAGCGTTACGGCCGCAGTCACTGATAGAGGGCAAGTCATATACACGCTATATAGCCTGCATTCTTTTTCAAAAAATTTAAAAAAACAACTCCTTCTTTGGGCTACCTCTGACAGTCTGAAATTTACAGGTTGTCTGGTGTGAGTTGCAGTGCATCACTATTGCACAGCTAGGCCTGTTTGCAGCCTTCCGTATTCTTTGTTTCTGCCTGCAGTTTGTGTTACAATACGGCTCTCAGCGTCAAACTGTACCCCAATAATTCCATAATTTCTTACACCGGTCTGTGTCTGCAGTGAACTTCACGCATAGCGTACGGCCACAGTCACTGATAGAGGGGAAGTCATATACACGCTATATAGCCTGTATTCTTTTTCAAAAAAATTAAAATAAAAGCTCCTTTGTTGGCCTACCTCTGACCGTCTAAAATTTACTGGGTGTCTGGTGGGAGTTGCAGCGCATCACTATTGCACAGCTAGGCCTGTTTGCAGCCTTCCATATAGTTTTTTTCTGTCTGCAGTTTGCATCACAATACCGCTGTTAGCCTCTAACTGTACACCAATAATTCCATAATTTCTTATACTGGTCTGTGTCTGCAGTGTACTTCAAGCACAGCATACGGCTACAGTTATTGATAGAGGGGAAGTCATATACACACTATACCTGTATTCTTTAAAAAAAAAATTTTTTAAAAAGCTCCATCTTAGTACTACCTCTGACCGTCTGAAATTTACTGGGTGTCTGGTGGGAGTTGCAGTGCATCACTATTGCACAGCTAGGCGTGTTTGCAGCCTTCCATATTCTCTGTTTCTGCCTAGTTACAATACCGCTGTCAGTGTGAAAGTGTACGCCAATAATTCCATAATTATTTACACCGCTCTGTGTCTGCTCTATTCGTAATCCACCATGCTGAGGGGTAGAGTTAGGGCTAGAGGACACAGAGGTCCAAGTGAGGGTGTGGGCACAAGCCGAGTTCCTGGTCTAGGTGAATTGCAGCCGGCTGCTGCGGGATTAGGAGAGAGGCAAGTTTCTGGGGTCCCCAGCCTCATATCATAATTTATGGGTGCACGTGGTAGACCTTTATTACAAACAGAGCAGTGTGAGCAGGTCCTGTCGTGGATGGCAGAAAATGCATCCAGCAATGTATCGACCACCCAGTCTTCTACGCCGTCCACTGCTGCAACTCTGAATCCTCTCGCTGCTGCTCCTCCTTCCTCCCAGCCTCCTCACTCCATGAAAATGACACATTCTGATGAGCAGGCAGACTCCCAGGAACTGTTCTCGGGCCCCTGCCTTGATTGGGAAAAAATGGTTCCTCTCACCTGAGGAGTTTGTCGTGACCGATGCCCAACCTTTGGAAAGTTCCCGGGTTCCGGGTGATGAGGCTGGGGACTTACGGCAACTGTCTCAAGAGCTTTCAGTGGGTGAGGAGGACGATGATGATGAGACACAGTTGTCTATAAGTGAGGTAGTAGTAAGGGCAGTAAGTCCGAGGGAGGAGCGCATAGAGGATTCGGAGGAAGAGCCGCTGGACGATGAGGTGACTGACCCCACCTGGTTCGCTAAGCCAACTGAGGACAGGTCTTCAGAGGGGGAGGCAAGTGCAGCAGCAGGACAGGTTGGAAGAGGCAGTGCGGTGGCCAGGGGTAGAGGCAGGGCCAAAGTGAAGAATCCCCTAACTGTTTCCCAAAGCACCACCTTGCACCAAGCCACCGTGCAGAGGCCTAGATGTTCCAAGGTGTGGATGTTTTTCAGTGAGAGTGCGGACGACCAACTAACAGTGGTGTGCAACCTGTGACGTGCCAAAATCAGCTGAGGAGCCACCACTACCAGCCTCACCACCACCAGCATGCGCAGGCATATGACGGCCAAGCACCCCACAAGGTGGGACGAAGGCCGTTCACCGCCTCCGGGTTGCACCACTGCCTCTCCCCCTGTGCCCCAACCTGCCACTCAGATCCAACCCCCCCCTCAGGATACAGGCACGAGCGCCTCCCGTCCTGCACCCACACCCTCACCTCCGCTGTCCTCGACGCCATTAAGCAATGTCTCTCAACGCAGCGTCCAGCTGTCGCTAGCGCAAGCGTTGGAGCAAAAGCACAAATACACCACCACGCATCCGCATGCTCAAGCTTTAAACGTGCACATTGCCAATTTGATCAGCCTGGAGATGCTGCCATGCAGGCTTGTGGAAATGGAGGCTTTCAAAAACATGATTGTGGCGGCGGTCCCACGCTATCTTTCCCAGTGTGCCATCGCAGCCCTACATAAACACGTCTCCCGCAACATCAATCGTGCTCTCACCAACGCCGTTACTGGGAAGGTCCACTTAACCACGGACACGTGGACAAGTACTGGCGGGCAGGGCCACTATATCTCCCCGACGGCACATTGGGTGAATTTGGTGGAGGCTGGGACCGAGTCAGAGCCTGGGACCGCACACATCCTACCCACACCCAGAATAGCGGGTCCTTCCTCGGTTCTGGTATCTGCGGCAGTCTATGCCACCTCCTCCAAACCCTCCGCCTCCTCCTCCTCCTACGCGACCTCTACCTCTCAATTTAGAAATGTAAGCAGCACATCGCCAGTAGTCGGTGTGGCACGGCACGGCAGCACAGCGGTGGGCAAGCGTCAGCAGGCCGTGCTGAAACTCCTCAGCCTAGGTGACAAGAGGCACACGGCCCCCGAACTGCTGCAGGGTCTGACAGAGCAGACCGACTTCTGGCTTTCGCCGTTGAGCCTCCAACCGGTGTGACAACGGCCGTAACCTGGTGGTGGCTCTGCAGCTCGGCAGGCTCACACTCGTGCCATGCCTGGCCCACGTCTTCAATCTAGTGGTTAGTGGTTTCTGAAAAACTACCCGAACTTGTCCGACCTGCTCGGCAAAGTGCGCCGCA
This sequence comes from Eleutherodactylus coqui, assembly GCA_035609135.1. Lineage (NCBI taxonomy): Eukaryota > Metazoa > Chordata > Amphibia > Anura > Eleutherodactylidae > Eleutherodactylus > Eleutherodactylus coqui. Next base: position 21,787,837 of record CM069405.1, on the reverse strand, counting down.
TCTGCGCACATTTCCGCAAGTCCAACACGAACGCTGCCACCCTGAGGACCCTCCAACAACGGTTTAATCTGCCAGAGCACCGACTGCTGTGCGAAGTGCCCATTCGGTGGAATTCTATGCTGCACATGTTGGCCCGGCTCTATGAGCAGCGTAGAGCTGTAGTGGAATACCAACTTCAACATGCGCTGCGTAGTGGTAGTCAGCCTCCCCAATTCTTTACCAAGGAGTGACATCTGCCAGGTCCTTGGAAACTTTGAGGAGTCTACCCAGATGGTGAGCGGCGACGCTGCAATCATTAGCGTTAACATCCCGCTGCTATGCCTGCTGAGAAGTTCGCTGCAAGGCATAAAGGCTGACGCTTTGCAGTTGGAACAGGAGACGGGAGATGATAGTATGTCGCTTGATAGCCAGACCACACTCATGTCTATATCTCAGCGCGTTTTGGAGGAGATGAAGGAGGGCGAAGAGACAGCTGGGCACACTGCAGAGGGTACCCATGCTGCTTGCCTCTCATCTAGTCTGTATGGGCTGTGGAAGAAGAGGAGGAGGGGGAGAATCCTGAAAGTCATCTTGCTAGCGAGGACAGCGAGGTCTTGTGTAGTGTTACCATCCCGCTGCTTTGCCTGATGACAAGTTCACTGCTAAGCATAAAGGCCGACACTTTGCAGTTGGTACAGGAGACAGGGATGACAGTATGTTGCTTGATAGCCAGACTACCCTCATGTCTGTATCTCAGCTTGTTTTGGAGGAGGAGGAGGAGGGGAGGGGGAGGAGCAGAAGGAGGAGGGGGAAGAGACAGCTGGCCACACTGCAGAGGGTACCCATGCTGCTTGCCTCTCAATTGTTCGGCGTGTATGGGCTGTAGAAGAGGATCCTGAAAGTCATCTTCCTAGTGAGGACTGTGATGTCTTGCGTACTGGGACCCTGGCACACATGGCTGACTTCATGTTAGGCTGCTTTTCTCGTGACCCTCGTGTTAGACGCATTCTGGCCAACACGGATTACTAGGTGTACACCCTTCTTGACCCACAATGCTAAACTTCCCATACGACAGCGCTAGCGGCAGAAGGCACAGTTCCGAGAGCCAAGCAGCAAGGGAGGCGCGGAGATCAGGCAGCATGTTCAGCGCAGGCCTTTGCCAGCTTTATGGCTCCCCAGCAAGACTGCATCACCACTCCCCAGTCAAAGCTGAGTCGGAGGGATTACTGTAAAAAGATGGTGAGGGAGTGCGTAGCCGATCGTACCACCATCCTCTGTGATGCCTCTGCTGCATACAACTATTGGGTGTCAAAGCTGGACACGTGGCACGAACTTGGGCTGTATGCCCTGGAGGTGCTGGTTTGCCCTGCCGCTAGCGTCTTGTCATAGAGGGTGTTTAGTGCAGCTGGGGGAATCATCACGGACAAGCGTATCCGCCTGTCAACTGCCAGTGCCAACATGCTTACACTCATAAAGATGAACAAAGCCTGGATTTCCCCAGACTTCTCTTCTCCACCGGCGGACAGCAGCGGAACCTAAAGATTCTTTTTGCAGCAACCACAGATAAAAGCACTCTTCTCAATCATCGGAAAAACAGGGGATTTTAGCTTTGTCAATCTGTCTCTAATATTAGTCCTCCTCCTGCTACTCCTCCTCCAGAAACAACATGTCATCGCGCTGAACTGCCAATTTTTCTGCAGGCCAAAAGGCTCATCTACATCTAACAATGTTTTTATAATTTTTAAAAGTTTCAAAAGTATTGATACTTTAACATGACGCAATTTTTTCAACAGGGCTGCCTCCAGGCTCTGTTACAAATTAAGCAACAGCGAGCTGTATCTTTCAAAAAATATTTATGGGTTTCACCTGCCCTCTCGGTTGATAAATTTTTCAGAGGTACACTTGTAGTCTTGGTACACGAATTTTTCGGGCCCACGTCTACACTTTTACCCAACTAATTTTTCCGGCCTTCGCCTAAACTCATGATACCCCAATGTTTCAGAGGTTGGCCTATTACTACAGAAATTTTACTAGGGTCTACTTGCCTATACTTCTGCTACAAGTTTGTTACAGGGGTCTGCCTATACTGCTGCTCCATAAATGTTACAGGGGTCTGCCTATACTGCTGCTACAAAAATGTAACCGGGGTTTGCCTATACTTCTGCCACATAAATGTTACAGGGGTGTGCCTATACTACTGCTCCATAAATGTTACAGGGGTCTGCCTATACTTCTACTACAGAAATGGTGCTGGTGTCTGCCTATATTGCTGCTACAGAAATGATACAGGGGTCTGCCTATACTTCTGCTACAAGATTGTTACAGGGGTCTGCCTATACTGCTGCTCCATAAATGTTACAGGGGTCTGCCTATACTGCTGCTACAAAAATGTAACCGGGGTTTGCCTATACTTCTGCCACATAAATGTTACAGGGGTGTGCCTATACTACTGCTCCATAAATGTTACAGGGGTCTGCCTATACTTCTACTACAGAAATGGTGCTGGTGTCTGCCTATATTGCTGCTACAGAATCGATACTGGGGTCTGCCTATACTTCTGCTACAAGATTGTTACAGGGGTCTGCCTATACTGCTGCTCCATAAATGTTACAGGGGTCTGCCTATACTGCTGCTACAAAAATGTAACCGGGGTTTGCCTATACTTCTGCCACATAAATGTTACAGGGGTGTGCCTATACTACTGCTCCATAAATGTTACAGGGGTCTGCCTATACTTCTACTACAGAAATGGTGCTGGTGTCTGCCTATATTGCTGCTACAGAAATGTTGCTGGGGTCTGCCTATACTTCTGCCACGTAAATGTTACAGGGGTCTGCCTATACTACTGCTCCATAAATGTTACAGGGGTCTGCCTATACTTCTACTACAGATATGGTGCTGGTGTCTGCCTATACTTCTACTACAGAAATGTTACAGGGGTCTGCCTATACTGCTGCTACAAAAATGTAACCGGGGTTTGCCTATACTTCGGCCACATAAATGTTACAGGGGTGTGCCTATACTACTGCTCCATAAATGTTACAGGGGTCTGCCTATACTTCTACTACAGATATGGTGCTGGTGTCTGCCTATACTGCTGCTACAGAAATGATACTGGGGTCTGCCTATACTGCTGCTACAAGAATTTTACTGGGGTCTGCCTATACTTCTGCCACATAAATGTTACAGGGGTCTGCCTATACTTCTACTACAGAAATGGTGCTGGTGTCTGCCTATTCTGCTACTACAGAAATGTTACAGGGGTCTGCCTATACTGCTGCTACAAGAAATGAAACTGCACCAGGTTGGGCCTGTGGAACTTTTTCCTGGCTAATCAAGTCTTTGGAGTGGTAAAAGAAAAGTAACTGATTTAATGTGCCCGTCGCAGCTGAACTAGCATTGAAGTCCGCTTCATGCCTGCGATTGCTGAAGCTGTTGGCCGAGGAATGTGTCCTGGAGGAACTAAAACTGCGCCAGGTTGGGCCTGTGGAACTTTTTCCTGGCTAATCCAGTGATTGGAGCGGTGAAAGAAAACGTAACTGATTTAATGAGCTCGTAGCAGCTAAACTAGCATCGAGGTCCGCTTCATGTCCACGATTGCTGAAGCTGTTGGCCGAGGTCTATGTCCCGGAGGAACTGCAACTGCGCCAGGTTGGGCCTGTTGGACTTTTTCCTGGCTAATCCAGTATTTGGAGCAGTGAAAGAAAACATAACTGATTTAATGAGCCCGTAGCAGCTGAACTAGCATCGAAATCCGCTTCATGCTCGCGATTGCTGAAGCTGTTGGCTGAGGCCTATGTTACGGGGGAACTAAAACTGTGCCAGGTTGGGCCTGTGGAACTTTTCCCTGGCTAATCCAGTCTTTGGAGCGGTGAAAGAAAACGTAACTGATTTAATTAGCCCGTCACAGCTGAACTAGCATCGAAGTCCGCTTCATTCCCGCGATTGCTGAAGCTGTTGGCCGAGGCCTATGTCCTTGGCGCAGTGTAAGTCTGCCATGTTCAGCCACTCTAATTTCTTTATTGTTCATGTCTTGGGTTGCCTAGGACCCTCCTATGCTGTGGGTGCACACAGACTTCCCATTGCGGTGTTTGACCTGTCTGGCACAAAGACACTGACTGACTTGGGTAGGGGCAGAGTGCAGATGGCTTTCCCCTTGCGTTGTCAATTGAGCTATCCAACACCTAGACAGAATGAATACTGTGTGGGCACATAGATTCCCCATAGCTATGTAACTCATGCCCACGTTTGCAGCTCCTGACGGACGTTGGCACTTTACTGGAATGAAGAGCGAATGTTAATTTCTCATTGATTCTCAACTGCATTGTGGCCTATTACCCCCCCCCCAACCTTTTAAAGAGGGTTGCTACCTGGCCCTGCCAACCCTCTGCAGTGTGTGCCTCTGGTTCCTCCTCATCGCACTTATAAATAGACATGAGGGTGGTGTGGCCTTGAAGCGAGCGTGTGGCATGAGGGCAGCTGAAGGCTCCGCAGGGACACTTTTGTGTGCGCTGTGGACGCGGGGTCGTGCGGGGTGTTTGGCAGCATGTAACCCTGGAGAAGAGGCAGCGGTGTGACCCACAGGCAGTGATTGTGCTTGGTTGGAGGTAGTGTGGTGCTTAACTAAGGTGTGCCTTGCTAATGAGGGTTTGTCCGAAGTAAAAATTGTTGGGGAGAGGGCACAATCTTGCCACTATTGTGGCTTAAAGGAGATGTCTCGAGGAAGCAGTGATTTTTTTTTTTTGCCCAGTCCCCCTAATTAAACATACATTACTAATTACCCCTGTAAATGACTTTCCTAGCTGGTTTGTACTTACCCTTCCAGCGTTTCAGCAACTTATAAAAGTTTCCCCAAGATGGCCGCCGGCTCTTTCCCCGTCGCTCGCTGCAGCCCGACGTGCGCGCTCCCGAGACGCTGCCAGCTGTGTCTCCATGGCAACCGGACGCCGCGCAGCCGCCGACCAGACGCCGCGCAGCCGCCGACCAGACGCCCCGCAGCCGCCGACCAGTCACCCACCGCCAGGCAGCAGGTAACCGGCGCTAGCCCCCGGCTCCCCAGCGCTACGCTCCCGGCTCCCCAGCGCTAGACCCTCAGTCCAGGTGAAGGCCCCGGAGCCCAGCGCTGGGCTCCGGGGCCTTCACCTGTCAGTGAACATCACCCCCGACCCATCACTTACCCCCCTGGCCCAGCGCTAGTTCCCCCGGCCTAGCGACAGCCCCCCCCGGCCTAGCGACAGCCCCCCCATTGCAGCGGCAGCCCCCCCCGGCCTAGCGACAGCCCCCCCCCCGGCCTAGCGACAGCCCCCCCATCGCAGCGGCAGCAGCCCCCCCGGCCTAGCGACAGCCCCCCCATCGCAGCGACAGCCCCCCCCCGGCCTAGCGACAGCCCCCCCATCGCAGCGGCAGCCCCCCCCGGCCTAGCGACAGCCCCCCATCGCAGCGACAGCGACGACAGCCCCCCCCCGGCGCAGCGGCAGCCCCCCCCGGCCCATCACTTACCTGGACGGCAGGACAGCTGGGCGGCTCTGCACCTTCCTCTAACAGAGGAAGGTACAGAATGGCCGCTCCAGCGCGCTCCCGAGCAGTGACAGCTCGTCTGCGCATGCGCAGAAGAGCTGTAGCGGGGAGCACACTGAAGCGGCTCGTGCTGAAAGGAGAAGACCGGACTGCGCAAGCGTGTCTAAAAAAGCAAGCTGCCAGCGAATTTAGACGGAACCATGGAGACGAGGACGCTAGCAACGGAGCAGGTAAGTGAATAACTTCTGTATGGCTCATATTTAATGCACGATGTATATTACAAAGTGCATTAATATGGCCATACGGAAGTGTATACCCCCACTTGGTTTCGCGAGACCACCCCTTTAATAGTGAGATCTGGGAGCCTGAGATGCAGCCCTGCATGCTGCCCCTGCCCTGCCCTCTCCGTTTCTGTGGTGTTTCCATGACTTTCGTATGTTTTCCAGATTTTCACAAGTGTAAACCTAAGCGGAGCATCGGTCATATACAAAAATGCTCGAGTCGCCCATTGACTTCAATGGGGTTCGTTACTCGAAACGAGCTCTCGAGCATCGCGGAAATTTCGACTCGAGCAACGAGCACCCGAGCATTTTGGTGCTCGCTCATCTCTATCTGTTATCCATACAGAAAACAGTCATGACATAGTAGTCACACGTGTGTGCCAAAAAACTCAAAGGGGCTTTGGTTGACTATTTAACAAGTTACAGTATAAACACACAGGTAACAGAGCAGTCTCATGAAACAATTTAAAATTATCTGGCTAGTGAAAAACCCACGCTACTGATTTATATATATGCATTCAGCCAAAGCAACATTACACAGAATTCATACCTATATAAGCCAAAATAATATCCAACATTCCGTACTGCTGCCTTTAACATAACTTAGTTCATGCACACTGGTAAAACATCTGGTTTCAATTTAATCTTTAATGGAATAACTCTTAACATACCAATATCCTATAAGTGTTAACAGTGAAACTCCTGTGTAGGTGTCACTTAGCATTCTCTCCCTCTCCTGCTAATCACTGAAGTGATGCATAATTAGATTAGAGGAGATTAGAAGAGAGGCTGCACCCATCTTTGGATCATCACTCTGCACATACATCAATCCTAAACATTATATGAGCTCCCACAGCTATAAAACAATAATATCAAACCACTGCATGTTGCATCATACCTTTCCCTTATATGGAGCATACTGTTATAGAACCCTTCAGGACTGATAATCTGATAATCTACTCGCCATAAGCAGTAGTTTACTTTGTGACAAGCAGAAAACCCTGTCTCTCCCTCAGAACAGAACAGAAAACAGGATTAGGGGGTGTTCTCATTGGAGTAAGTGACTCATCATCACTTTCCCTATTGGCTTGCCCCCTGAAGCGCTGGGGTCTTTTTTCTCTTTTTTTAACCTATTGTATATTTGCTTCTTATCTGAAATCTGCATTTTGGGTCCCCACTAATGCTCTCTCCTCTCTTGGGATGTCCATGTGCTCAGGGCTAGCTGATCCAACCAATCTCTTATCATTGCTTTACAGGACTTTAGGCATGACAGACTGCCCTTTACTTGGGATAAAGAATAGAGATGAGCGAACGTACTCGTAACGAGTACTTGCGCACCCGAGTACCGCCATTTTCGAGTACAGCGGTACTCGCGCGTAAAGATTCGGGGGGCGCCGTGGCGGCACGGGGGGTAGCAGTGGGGAGTGGAGGGGAGAGGGAGAGAGAGAGGGCTCCCCCCTGTTCCCCGCTGCTCCCCCCCGCACCGCCGCGCCTCTCCCCGCCCCCCGGCGGCCCCCGAATCTTTACGCTCGAGTACTGAAGTACTCGAAAATGGCGGTACTCGGGTGCATAAGTACTCATTACGAGTACGTTCGCTCATCTCTAATAAAGAAGTAAAAGATGCAGTATGCACACAAATGAATAGGAGATGACTTACCTAACATGATCGAACTGCAGTTTGATCATGTCAGGTAAGTCATCTCCTATTCATTTGTGTGCATACTGCATATTTTACTTCTTTATCCCAGGAGCACTGCTCTTGTTGATTGTCTTTTCCATAGTTAAATGGATGCACAAATCCCCCCTGTCCATAGGTATGTGGATGTGCAATTAGCTTCCTATTGTAAAAAAAAAGGTAAAATAGGTCAGCACTTCACAATAGAAATCCATAGGTGCATGTTAAACCAGGGCTGCAACATACAATAGAAGCAGAAACCAAAAAGTTGCAACGACACTCAAAATACATCTACTATCAGAAGTATACATACCTATAATAAATACACTAACCACATTAAATAATGTAAGGTTCTTGGTATATAATTTGTTCAAATCATATTGACGCATCTACCAAAATCCAGGTATTTTACTTCTTATTCAACTTTTTTTACCTTGAGAGAATATGTTTTGCACAAGGTACAAAATGCTCATATTTCTGTGGTGTACATACTTGGTAAACACTTTCTCTATTTCGTTGTTCTCGCTGGCACTCTCCATGAGATCATCAACAACGGTCAAATTTTCCTTATCAGGCAAGAATAAGTCAGCATCTATAAAGGTCTGAGGTATATAAATCTAATGTTAGAAAAAGAGGTAGAGAGTTTGTCATAAAGTGGCTGCCAACATGAATAAAAATAAATGAAGTTGTCAGGTTTGTGCAATATATGACTGGCAGAGCTATATATATTATACAGCTGCTAAGAGCCGCAAGGATATGTTGTAAATTCACCTAATAACCGTATACTCACACGAGCTCATTGGCTACGCGGCGCTGATGCATCTGCGATCCGATATTTCATATTCCTTACAAAACCCGGTTGTGAGGATAATCCAAAACCAGATCTTTCAGGCTGTCAAAATGTATGACCTGTATGGTGCCAATATTTCAAGTTATATACCTTTAACTTTTAACATGGTTCTACCCATGTTCAGCTTGTACCCATAGGTTTTGGGTCTTGCAGATACAAACTCAGTGATGTATGTATCATCGGGAATCTCACTTGTCAATTCGCCCAGGTAGTTGTCTAGCCGCAGATTCCACTCAACCGGGCGCTGTACAAAAATGACAGAATCTGGGGGCGTGGCTTGGATGCAGTCCGGGACAGTCGCAGAGTCTTGAGCTCCGCTCTAACCCAGCTTGCCTAGCTATTCATAGCTACCCCAGCTTCCTAAAAAAGCTTCAGCGGTGCCTGGGAAGACTTTCTGGGAACAATGCCTAAGAGAAGGAACTCAAAAACCCCTCTGAATAAGGTCTCCAACTTCTTTGCCTCCCGCGGCCCAAGAAGAGCGGGACCGCCGAACAAAGATGGCTCCCCTCCGTCTACAAGCCCTCACATAGCATCAGAGGACTCACCTAATGCTGCACGCAGAGGAGCGGACTGTGCCGGCGGCTTGGAGCCGCTGGAAGGAGAGCCGCCGCTGATTTCATTCCGGCGCCGGGCGAGTGACTCAGCCGAGAGGCTCGACACAACATTTACAGACTGCCTCAAGCCCCCGCTCTCCATCTTCTTCATACACTCCCTCTGTAAGCCCCGAAAAGCAGCGACCCCGTCTCTCACCCCCTGCTAGTCCATCCCAACGAGAGGGTGAGCCAGAAGAAGACTTAATAAGTAGCGTCCCATCCTCAAATCTTCCTGCAACCGAAAACTTCATCAAAAATATGATACTAGTACTACGTGGATCGCTCCACAAAGATATTAAAGCCATGTCAGTCACCATCAACTCATCTTTACAGGAGCTTGAGACACGGACCGATCATCTAGAGAATAAGATGGGAGAAGTTACTGCATCCCACAACAAATTAATCGATGCACACTACTCCCTAGAAGATGAAGTGGAAGCCATTAAAAATAAGCTTACTGATTTAGAAGACAGAAGTAGGCGAAATAACGTTACATTTAGGGGCATCCCAGAAAGCGTTCCTCAATCAGATTAAAATAACTATCTGACCAAATAATTAAAAGCTTCCTTCCCAATACCTAAGAACAGGATTGCATTATCAACCGTGCTCACAGATTAATGAAGCCGAGTTTTCTGCCAGACTCGGTTCCACGAGACGTAATTGCAAGACTTCATTTTTTCATATCAAAGAAGCATTAATGTCAGCATCAAGGAACCACGGACCTCTTCCACCTCCATATGCTGGTATCGGCCTCTTCACCGACCTATCTCAAAATACCATTCAAGCCAGAAAGGCCTTTCACCAAGCTACTGCATCTCTGAGAGCCGCTAAAATCCCATACAAATGGGGTTTTCCTGCCAAAATAATTATTCACAAGGATAATGCCATGCATATTCTTTCATCTCCGGAAGAGAGCATCAACATCCTATCAAAATGGAACATTTTGCTACCAGAAAATTCTCCACCAGTCAAACCTCAAAGATCCCACAAACCTCCACATCGCCGCACACTTCCCACTGCAACCTCCTTAAAGGACCCGCCTGATCCTCATCAGATGTCTAACCAACAGCGAATGCAGGACTTAATCTACGCCTTCAAAAGGCAAATGGCTAAGTATCTCCAAGCCGAACTTTTCCATCCCCAAATATGACCCAGGTTAAGTTACCTGTCTTTCTTCACTATTTTACCTGCCTTTGTTTACAGGTTTTCATCCGCTGTCTCGGGGAACAAAAGCTTGCAGCCCCCAGTGATAGTGGTTTTTCCACACCCTTTGTTCCCCGTTACAGGAAGAGCAACTCATCATCTCTACTATTTTCTGCTAACAGGATTATAACAGTTTTTGCCTGTTTTTTAGTTAAAGTTGAAAATGTTATACATGCTGCCTTATTGTTTCCACTGAATAAGCAAATATTTCTACGCCAAAATGTCTATAAAAATATGCTCTCATAACATAAAGGGATTAAACTCCCCTTTCAAAAGAGCAATGGTATGGAAGGACGCCAAATTATCAAAAATAGACGTACTATGTCTTCAAGAAACCCATTTTGCACGTCACTCATGCCCCAAATTCACGAATAAACACTATCCACACATTTTTGCATCAAACACCCAGAAAAAGCAGGCCGGTGTGTTGCTAGCCCTTAGCAACAACATATGTTTCTCCCTTAAAGAACAGATATCTGACGACAAAGGTAGATATTTGATTCTGATAGGCACAATCAACGAGTCCTTGATAACCCTGGTAAATGTATACGCACCAAACAAGTCGCAGATATCTTTTCTAAGTAAATTAATAAAAAAGATCTGAAAGAATCACGCAGGTAAATTAATTATCTGCGGTGATTTCAACACTATCCCGGATAAAAAGATGGACTCTACCTCACATTCTAGAACTACAGCTGTACTTCAGCCATGGCTACATAAAGAGTACCTATATATCCAGGCTTTGTTCATCTTGATGAGTGTAAGCCTGTCGGCACTGTCGGTTGACAGGCGGGTACGCTTATCCGTGATGATTCCCCCAGCCGCACTAAACACCCTCTCTGACAAGACGCTAGCCGCAGGACAAGCAAGCACCTCCAGGGCATACAGCGTGAGCTCAGGCCACGTGTCCAGCTTCGACACCCAGTAGTTGTAGGGGGCAGAGGCGTCACGGAGGATGGTCGTGCGATCGGCTACGTACTCCCTCACCATCCTTTTACAGTGCTCCCGCCGACTCAGCCTTGACTGGGGAGCGGTGACACAGTCTTGCTGGGGAGCCAGAAAGCTGTCAAAGGCCTTAGAGAGTGTTCCCCTGCCTGTGCTGTACATGCTGCCTGATCTCCGCGCCTCCTCTGCTACCTGGCCCTCGGAACTGCGCCTTCTGCCACTAGCGCTGTCGGATGGGAATTTTAGCATCAGCTTGTCCGCCAGGGTCCTGTGGTATAGCATCACTCTCGAACCCCTTTCCTCTTCGGGAATGAGAGTGGAAAGGTTCTCCTTATACCGTGGGTCGAGCAGTGTGTACACCCAGTAATCTGTAGTGGCCAGAATGCGTGTAACGCGAGGGTCACGAGAAAGGCATCCTAACATGAAGTCAGCCATGTGTGCCAGGGTACCTGTACGCAACACATGGCTGTCCTCACTAGGAAGATCACTTTCAGGATCCTCCTTCTCCTCCTCCTCCTCCGGCCATACACGCTGAAAGGATGACAGGCAAGCAGCATGTGTACCCTCAGCATTGGGCCAAGCTGTCTCTTCCCCCTCCTCCTCATGCTCCTCCCCCTCCTCCTCCTCCTCAAGGCGCTGAGATATAGACATGAGGGCGCTCTGAGTATCCAGCGACATACTGTCTTCCCACGCCTCCTTTTCCGAGTGCAAAGCGTCTGCCTTTATGCTTTGCAGGGAACTTCTCAAGAGGCATAGCAGAGGAATGGTGACGCTAATGATTGCAGCATCCCCGCTCACCATCTGGGTAGACTCCTCAAAGTTTCCAAGGACCTGGCAGATGTCTGCCAACCAGGCCCACTCTGCTGTAAAGAATTGAGGGGGCTGAGTCCCACTACGCCGCCCATGTTGGAGTTGGTATTCCACTATAGCTCTACACTGCTCATAGAGCCTGGCCAATATGTGGAGCGTAGAGTTCCACCATGTGGGCACGTCGCACAGCAGTCGGTGCACTGGCAGATTAAACCGATGTTGCAGGGTTCGCAGGGTGGCAGCGTCCGTCTTGGAGTTGCGGAAATGTGCGCTGACCCGGCGCACCTTCCGAACAGGTATGACAAGTGTGGGTAGCTTTTCAGAAAGCGCTGAACCACCAAATTAAAGACGTGGGCCAGGCATGGCATGTGCATGAGGCTGCCGAGCTGCAGAGCCTCCACCAGGTTACGGCCGTTGTCACACACGACCATGCCCGGTTGGAGGCTCAGCGGCGAAAGCCAGCGGTCGGTCTGCTCTGTCAGACCCTGCAGCAGTTCGTGGGCCGTGTGCCTCTTCTCTCCTAAGCCGAGTAGTTTCAGCACGGCCTGCTGACGCTTGCCCACCGCTGTGCTGCCACGCCGCGCGACACCGACTGCTGGCGACGTGCTGCTGCTGCTGACACATCTTGATTGCGAGACAGAGGTTGCGTTGGAGGAGGGCGAGGAGGAGGGTGGTTTAGTGGAGGAAGCATATACCGCCGCAGATACCAGCACCGAGCTGGGGCCCGCAATTCTGGGGGTGGGTAGGACGTGAGCGGTCCCAGGCTCTGACTCTGTCCCAGCCTCCACTAAATTCACCCAATGTGCCGTCAGGGAGATATAGTGGCCCTGCCCGTCTGTGCTTGTCCACGTGTCCGTTGTTAAGTGGACCTTGGCAATAACTGCGTTGGTGAGGGCGCGTACAATGTTGCGGGAGACGTGGTCGTGCAGGGCTGGGACGGCACATCGGAAAAAGTAGTGGCAACTGGGAACCGAGTAGCGCGGGGCCGCCGCCGCCGCCATCATGCTTTTGAAAGCCTCCGTTTCCACAAGCCTATATGGCAGCATCTCCAGGCTGATCAATTTGTCAATGTGCTCGTTTAACGCTTGAGCGTGCGGGTGCGTGGCGGCGTACTTGCGCTTGCGCTCAAACAGTGGCGCTAGCGACGTCTGGACGCTGTGCTGAGAGACATTGCTGGATGGGGCCGAGGACAGCGGAGGTGAGGGTGTGGGTGCAGGCCAGGAGACGGTAGTGCCTGTGTCCTCAGAGGGGGGTTGGATCTCAGTGGCAGGTTGGGGCACAGGGGGAGAGGCAGTGGTGCAAACCGGAGGCGGTGAACGGCCTTCGTCCCACCTTGTGGGGTGCTTGGCCATCATATGCCTGCGCATGCTGGTGGTGGTGGCTCCCCAGCTGATCTTGGCGCGACAAAGGTTGCACACCACTGTTCGTAGGTCGTCAGGCGTCTCTGTGAAAAATTGCCACACTGTAGAGCACCTTGTCCTCTGCAGGGTGGCATGGCGCGAGGGGGCGCTTTGGGAAACAGTTGGTGGATTATTCGGTCTGGCCCTGCCTCTACCCCTGGCCACCGCACTGGCTCGGCCTGTGCCCACACCCTGACTTGGGCCTCCGCGTCCTCGCCCGCGTCCACGTCCTCTAGGCCTACCCCTACCCCTCAGCATGGTGTATTACCAGTAATGCAGAAACAGAACGCTGTAATGAAATGTGCCACTTATTGGCCTGTGGTTGGAGGCTGACTTCGCTTACCGAACGCACAGCAGAGCCAGGAAATAATTTTGCGCAAGCCTGCTGTAACACTTAGCTGGCTGCGTATGAATTAGGAGGACAACTACACCCAGCACAGACCCAGTACACTGAGGACAGTCACAGGCAGCCCAAATAGATTGTTTTCCCAAAATGTTTTTGGAAAGGCCCACTGCCTATATTCAATAAATATATGTCTTCTGTCCCTGCCTCACCACCACTACTGGCCCTGGAGTATGTATAATTACTGCAGGGCCCAATGCTCTGCACGGCCGATATACAAAAAAAAAAAAAAAGTGCAACACTGCAAAAAGCAGCCTCCACACTACTGCACACGGTTAGATGTGGCCCTAAGAAGGACCGTTGGGGTTCTTGAAGCCTAAAATACTCCTGACACTCTCCCTATAGCAGCTCCGGCACCAACAGCACTTTCCCTCCTCTATGTCAGAATAAATCTGTGGCGAGCCGCGGGAGGGGCCGATTTTTATACTCGGGTGACACCTGATCTCGCCAGCCACTCACTGCAGGGGGGTGGTATAGGGCTTGAACGTCGCAGGGGGAAGTTGTAATGCCTTCCCTGTCTTTCTATTGGCCAGAAAAGCGCGCTAACGTCTCAGAGATGAAAGTGAAAGTAACTCGAACATCGCGTGGTACTCGTCACGAGTAACGAGCATCTTGAACACGCTAATACTCGAACGAGTACGTTCGCTCATCTCTACTCCTTACCTAACCCCCATATTTAACAATTCAATCAGACTGGGCACAATGCCGGAGGAGATGCTCCAGGCCACTATTATAACACTACCCAAGCCAGGTAAGCCCCCTACAACTCCAGCAAATTTCATGCCTATTTCCCTTCTAAATACAGACGTGAAACTCTACGCAAAAATCCTTGCTACCAGACTCTTGGAGGTATTGCCCACGGTCATACATAATGACCAGGTGGGATTTATCAGTGGCAGAAATGCAACAGACGGTGCACATAGAGCTCAGAACCTGATCGAGTTGGTTATCTCAGGTCGGACGCCTTCTCTCTTCCTTTCCCTGGATGCAGAAAAGGCGTTTGACAGAGTTCATTGAGGTTTCGCTTTCGCGGTCCTCAGGAAATTCGAAGTGGGGGACGGCTTCCTCCGAGCAGTCCAAGCCCTCTACACGAGACCCTCAGCCAGAGTTCTGACCGACAGAGCGCTTTCCTCACCGTTCTATATTTCCAACGGCACCCACCAGGGTTGCCCTCTATCCCCACTATCCCCACTATTATTTGTCATGATAATAGAGCCACTGGCAGAGATGATCAGAATGTCTCCAGGAATCAGAGGAGTTCCGGTGGGAATGAGGTAGCACAAAATCGGCCTCTTTGCCGATGACGTCCTCATTTCTTTAACTGACCCCCTGAACTCGTTAAGAAATGTGTACGACTGCATTTCCCAGTTCAGTAAAGCTTCCCTATACAAATTAAACACAGATAAATCATTGATATTAGGATTCAACATAGACTCTAAACTAAAAACTGTCATTCAAAGAGCATTTCCTTTTCAGTGGAAACCAAATATACCATACCTAGGCATCAAATTATGCAGAGTCGTATCGGAGACAATCCCCTCAAACCTAGATCCACTATTACTCTCTCTTAAAAACGAACTGGAGGAACTAAGCAAAAGGGAGCTTTCCTGGTTTGGAAGAATAGCCATTTACAAAATGTTAACCCTCCCAAAAATTTTATATTTCTTCCGCACGTTGTCCTATCCGATCCCCCAATCCACAATCTCTAAATTCCAAAAGCAACTCTTAAATTTCATTTGGAACAGCAAAAAACCCAGTCTAGCAGCCTCAATTCTATACCAACACAGGAAACAAGGCGCCCTGGGGGTTCCTAACCTCCAAGCTTATTACAACGCTACCCTATTAAGCCAATCCGGTAACTGGCTGAGAGATCAGCAACTCCCTTCCTGGTGCCATATAGAAAAACACAGAAATAAGAACAGAACTTTGGGGTCCCAGATCAGTGCCACGATCACAGGAGCCTTAAACACAGAGATTTCTTCTCCGGAGGGGGCCTTCCCTGCAATCCTAGATAACTTGAAACAATTTGGTAAAATTTCAAATTAAAGGAGATGTCCCGCGCCGAAACGGGTTTTTTTTTTTTTTTAAACCCCCCCCCCCCCCCGTTCGGCGCGAGACAACCCCGATGCAGGGGTTAAAAAAACCACCCGCACAGCGCTTACCTGAATCCCGGCGGTCCGGCGTCTTCATACTCACCTGCTGAAGATGGCCGCCGGGATCCTCTGTCTTCATGGACCGCAGGGCTTCTGTGCGGTCCATTGCCGATTCCAGCCTCCTGATTGGCTGGAATCGGCACGTGACGGGGCGGAGCTACACGGAGCTACACGGAGCCCCATAGAGAAGAGGAGAAGACCCGGACTGCGCAAGCGCGGCTAATTTGGCCATCGGAGGGCGAAAATTAGTCGGCACCATGGAGACGAGGACGCCAGCAACGGAGCAGGTAAGTATAAAACTTTTTATAACTTCTGTATGGCTCATAATTAATGCACAATGTACATTACAAAGTGCATTATTATGGCCATGCAGAAGTGTATAGACCCACTTGCTGCCTCGGGACAACCCCTTTAAGTCAATTATGAAAAATCAGAGGCTTTAAACATTTCAGCCCCAACCAACAAGACTAAACAGATAAAAAAAACACTGTCCTTTAAATGGCCCGCTTCCAGCATTAAATACCTAGGCATTACTTTAACTTCAGACCCATGTCTCCTCTACAAGACTAACTTCCCTCCCCTCCTCTAAAAAATACAAACTGAATAGAGATGAGCGAGCACCAAAATGCTCGGGTGCTCGTTACTCGGGACGAAATTATCGCGATGCTCGAGGGTTCGTTTCGAGTAACGAACCCCATTGAAGTCAATGGGCGACCCGAGCATTTTTGTATATCGCCGATGCTCGCTAAGGTTTTCGTTTGTGAAAATCTGGGCAATTCAAGAAAGTGATGGGAACGACACAGCAACAGATAGGGCAGGCGAGGGGCTACATGTTGGGCTGCATCTCAAGTTCCCAGGTCGCACTATTAAGCCACAATAGTGGCAAGAGTGGGCCACCCCTCCCAGCAATTTTTACTTCTGAAAAGCCCTCATTAGCAATGCATACCTTAGCTAAGCACCACACTACCTCCAACAAAGCACAATCACTGCCTGCATGACACTCCGCTGCCACTTCTCCTGGGTTACATGCTGCCCAACCCCCCCGCCCCCGCACGACCCAGTGTCCACAGCGCACACCAAAGTGTCCCTGCGCAGCCTTCAGCTGCACTCATGCCACACCACCCTCATGTCTATTTATAAGTGCGTCTGCCATGAGGAGGAACCGCAGGCAGACACTGCAGAGGGTTGGCACGGCTAGGCAGCGACCCTCTTTAAAAGGGGCGGGGCGATAGCCCACAATGCTGTACAGAAGCCATGAGAAATCCAATCCTGTGCCACCTCCATCAGGAGCTGCACACGTGGGCATAGCAATGGGGAACCTATGTGCCACACACTATTCATTCTGTCAAGGTGTCTGCATGCCCCAGTCAGACCGCGTTTTTTTATAAATAGTCACAGGCAGGTAAAACTCCGCAATGGGAATTCCGTGTGCACCCACAGCATGGGTGGCTCCCATGTAGCCCATCACAGCTGAGGTAACGTCCGATTAAATGCAGGTGGGCTTCGGCCCACACTGCATGCCCCAGTAAGACTGGGGTCCTTTAGAAGTAGACACATGCAGTTACAACTCCGTGTGGACCGACAGCATGGGTGGGTGCCAGGAAGCCACCGGCGGTACATAAATATATCCCATTGCAGTGCCCAACACAGCTGATGTAACGTCAGCTTTAATGCAGGTGGGCAAACAATTAATTGGATTACACTGTAGGCGAGGGCCCCAAAAAATTGGTGTACTAATGTACGTCAGAAAAATTGCCCATGCCCAACCAAGAGGGCAGGTGAAACCCATTAATCGCTTTGGTTAATGTGGCTTAATTTGTAACTAGGCCTGAAGGCAGCCCAGTTAAAATAAAAATTGGTTCAGGTGAAAGTTTCAACGCTTTAATGAGCATTGAAACGTATAAAAATTGTTTACAAAAATTATATGACTGAGTCCTGTGGGCCTAAGAAAAATTGCCCGTTCGGCGTGATTACGTCAGGTTTCAGGAGGAGGAGCAGGAGGAGGAGGATGAATATTATACACAGATTGATGAAGCTAAAAGGTCCACGTTTTTGATGGTGATAGAGAACAATGCTTCCATCCGCGGGTGCAGCCTACGTATTGTTTAGGTATCGCTGCTGTCCGCTGGTGGAGAAGAGAAGTCTGGGAAAATCCAGGCTTTGTTCATCTTGATGAGTGTAAGCCTGTCGGCACTGTCGGTTGACAGGCGGGTACGCTTATCCGTGATGATTCCCCCAGCCGCACTAAACACCCTCTCTGACAAGAGGCTAGCTGCAGGACAAGCAAGCACCTCCAGGGCATACAGCGCGAGTTCAGGCCACGTGTCCAGCTTCGACACCCAGTAGTTGTAGGGGGCAGAGGCGTCACGGAGGACGGTCATGCGATCGGCTACGTACTCCCTCACCATCCTTTTACAGTGCTCCCGCCGACTCAGCCTTCACTGGGGAGCGGTGACACAGTCTTGCTGGGGAGCCAGAAAGCTGTCAAAGGCCTTAGAAAGTGTTCCCCTGCCTGTGCTGTACATGCTGCCTGATCTCTGCGCCGCCCCTGCTACCTGGCCCTCGGAACTGCACCTTCTGCCACTAGCGCTGTCGGATGGGAATTTTACCATCAGTTTGTCCGCCAGGGTCCTGTGGTATAGCATCACTCTCGAACCCCTTTCCTCTTCGGGTATGAGAGTGGAAAGGTTCTCCTTATACCGTGGGTCGAGCAGTGTGTACACCCAGTAATCCGTAGTGGCCAGAATGCGTGTAACGCGAGGGTCACGAGAAAGGCATCCTAACATGAAGTCAGCCATGTGTGCCAGGGTACCTGTACGCAAAACATGGCTGTCCTCACTAGGAAGATCACTTTCAGGATCCTCCTCCTCCTCCTCAGGCCATACACGCTGAAAGGATGACAGGCAAGCAGCATGGGTACCCTCAGCAGTGGGCCAAGCTGTCTCTTCCCCCTCCTCCTCCTCCTCCTCCTCAACGCGCTGAGATATAGACAGGAGGGTGCTCTGACTATCCAGTGACATACTGTCTTCCCCCGCCTCTGTTTCCGAGCGCAAAGCGTCTGCCTTTATGCTTTGCAGGGAACTTCTCCAGAGGCATAGCAGAGGAATGGTGACGCTAATGATTGCAGCATCGCCGCTCACCATCTGGCTAGACTCCTCAAAGTTTCCAAGGACCTGGCAGATGTCTGCGAACCAGGCCCACTCTGCTGTAAAGAATTGAGGAGGCTGACTCCCACTGCGCCGCCAATGTTGGAGTTGGTATTCCACTATAGCTCTACGCTGCTCATAGAGCCTGGCCAACATGTGGAGCGTGGAGTTCCACCGTGTGGGCACGTCGCACAGCAGTCGGTGCACAGGCAGATGAAACCAATGTTGCAGGGTGCGCAGGGTGGCAGCGTCCGTGTGGGACTTGCAGAAATGTGCGCAGAGCTGGCGCACCTTTCCGAGCAGGTCTGACAAGCGTGAGTAGCTTTTCAGAAAGCGCTGAACCACCAAATTAAAGACGTGGGCCAGGCATGGCACGTGCGTGAGGCTGCCGAGCTGCAGAGCCGCCACCAGGTTACGGCCGTTGTCACACACGACCATGCCCGGTTGGAGGCTCAGCGGCGAAAGCCAGCGGTCGGTCTGCTCTGTCAGACCCGGCAGCAGTTCGTGGGCCATGTGCCTCTTCTCTCCTAAGCTGAGTAGTTTCAGCACGGCCTGCTGACGCGGGCCCACCGCTGTGCTGCCACGCCGCGCGACACCGACTGCTGGCGATGTGCTGCTGCTGACACATCTTGATTGCGAGACAGAGGTTGCGTAGGAGGAGGAGGGTGGTTTAGTGGAGGAAGCATACACCGCCGCAGATACCACCACCGAGCTGGGGCCCGCAATTCTGGGGGTGGGTAGGACGTGAGTGGTCCCAGGGTCTGACTCTGTCCCAGCCTCCACTAAATTCAGCCAATGTGCCGTTAGGGAGATATAGTGGCCCTGCCCGCCTGTGCTTGACCACGTGTCCGTTGTTAGGTGCACCTTGGCAGTAACCGTGTTGGTGAGGGCGCGTACAATGTTGCGGGAGACGTGGTCGTGCAGGGCTGGGACGGTACATCGGGAAAAGTAGTGGCGACTGGGAACTAAGTAGCGCGGGGCCGCCGCCGCCATCATACCTTTGAAAGCCTCCGTTTCCACAACCCTATACGGCAGCATCTCCAGGCTGATAAATTTGGCTATGTGCAAGTTTAATGCTTGAGCGTGCGGGTGCGTGGCGGCGTACTTGCGCTTGCGCTCCAACACTTGCGCTAGCGACGGCTGGACGGTGCACTGAGAGACATGGGTGGATGGGGCCGAGCACAGCGGAGGTGAGGGTGTGGGTGCAGGCCAGGAGACGGTAGTGCCTGTGTCCTGAGAGGGGGGTTGGATCTCAGTGGCAGGTTGGGGCACAGGGGGAGAGGCAGCGGTGCAAACCGGAGGCGGTGAACGGCCTTCGTCCCACCTTGTGGGGTGCTTGGCCATCATATGTCTGCACATGCTGGTGGTGGTGAGGCTGGTGGTGGTGGCTCCCCGGCTGATCTTGGCGCGACAAAGGTTGCACACCACTGTTCATCGGTCGTCTGCACTCTCAGTGAAAAACTGCCAGACCTTTGAGCACCTCGGCCTCTGCAGGGTGGCATGGCGCGAGGGGGCGCTTTGGGAAACAGTTGGTGGATTATTCGGTCTGGCCCTGCCTCTACCCCTGGCCACCGCACTGCCTCTTCCAACCTGCCCTGCTGCTGCACTTGCCTCCCCCTCTGAAGACTTGTCCTCAGTAGGCGTAGCAAACCAGGTGGGGTCAGTCACCTCATCGTCCTGCTGCTCTTCCTCCGAATCCTCTGTGC
This sequence comes from Eleutherodactylus coqui, assembly GCA_035609135.1. Taxonomy (NCBI): domain Eukaryota; kingdom Metazoa; phylum Chordata; class Amphibia; order Anura; family Eleutherodactylidae; genus Eleutherodactylus; species Eleutherodactylus coqui. The sequence continues at coordinate 21,767,176 of CM069405.1, read as the reverse complement.
GCTCCTCCCTCGGACTTACTCCAATTACTACTACCTGAGTGATAGACAACTGTGTCTCATCGTCATCGTCCTCCTCACCCACTGAAAGCTCTTGAGACAGTTGCCGTAAGTCCCCAGCCTCATCCCCCGGACCCCAGGAACTTTCCAAAGGTTGGGCATCGGTCACGACAAACTCCTCCGGTGGGAGAGGAACCATTGCTGGCCATTCTGGGCAGGGGCCCGCAAACAGTTTCTGGGAGTCTGCCTGCTCCTCAGAATGTGTCATTGTAATGGAGTGAGGAGGCTGGGAGGAAGGTGGAGCAGCAGCCAGAGTATTCAGAGTTGCAGCAGTGGACGGCGCAGAACTCTGGGTGGTCGATAGATTGCTGGATGCACTTTCTGCCATCCACGACAGGACCTGCTCACACTGCTCATTTTCTAATAAAGGTCTACCGCGTGGACCCATTAATTGTGAGATGAATGTGGGGACGCCAGAAACGTGCCTCTCTCCTAATCCCGCAGCAGTCGGCTGCGATACACCTGGATCAGGAGCTCGGCCTGTGCCCACACCCTGACTTGGGCCTCCGCGTCCTCGGCCGCGTCCACGTCCTCTAGGCCTACCCCTACCCCTCAGCATGGTGTATTACCAGTAGTGCAGAAACAGAACGCTGTAATTAAATGTGCCGCTTATTGGCCTGTGGTTGGAGGCTGACTTCGCTTACCGAACGCACAGCAGAGGCAGGAAAGAATTTTGCGCAAGCCTGCTGTAACACTTAGCTGGCTGCGTATGAATTAGGACAACTACCCCCAGCAGAGACCCAGTACACTTGTGGACAGGAATACAGCGGTGATGTAAGAGTCAACACAGAGGCAGGAAAGACTTTTGCGCAAGCCTGCTGTAACACTTAGCTGTCTGCGTATGAATTATTACAACTACCCCCAGCAGAGACCCAGTACACTTGTGGACAGGAATACAGCGGTGATGTAAGAGGCAACACAGAAGCAGGAAAGAATTTTGCGCAAGCCTGCTGTAACACTTAGCTGGCTGCGTATGAATTAGGACAACTACCCCCAACAGAGACCCAGTACACTGAGGACGGTCACAGGCAGCCCAAATAGATTTTTTTCCCCAAATGTTTTTGGAAAGGCCCACTACCCATATACACTAAATATGTCTTCTGTCCCTGCCTCACCACTACTGGCCCTGGACAATGTAAAATTACTGCAGGACGCAATGCTCTGCATGGCCGATATACAAAAAAAAAAAAATGTGCAACACTGCAAAAAGCAGCCTCCACACTACTGCACACGGTTAGATGTGGCCCTAAGAAGGACCGTTGGGGTTCTTGAAGCCTAAAATAACTCCTAACGCTCTCCCTATAGCAGCTCCGGCACCAGCAGCACTGTCCCTGATCTCTGTCAGAATGCATCTGTGGCGAGCCGCGGGAGGGGCCGATTTATATACTCGGGTGACACCTGATCTCGCCAGCCACTCACTGCAGGGGGGTGGTATAGGGCTTGAACGTCGCAGGGGGAAGTTGTAATGCCTTCCCTGTCTTTCTATTGGCCAGAAAAGCACGCTAACGTCTCAGAGATGAAAGTGAAAGTAACTCGAACATCGCGTGGTACTCGTCACGAGTAACGAGCATCTTGAACACGCTAATACTCGAACGAGTACGTTCGCTCATCTCTACTCCTTACCTAACCCCCATATTTAACAATTCAATCAGACTGGGCACAATGCCGGAGGAGATGCTCCAGGCCACTATTATAACACTACCCAAGCCAGGTAAGCCCCCTACAACTCCAGCAAATTTCATGCCTATTTCCCTTCTAAATACAGACGTGAAACTCTACGCAAAAATCCTTGCTACCAGACTCTTGGAGGTATTGCCCACGGTCATACATAATGACCAGGTGGGATTTATCAGTGGCAGAAATGCAACAGACGGTGCACATAGAGCTCAGAACCTGATCGAGTTGGTTATCTCAGGTCGGACGCCTTCTCTCTTCCTTTCCCTGGATGCAGAAAAGGCGTTTGACAGAGTTCATTGAGGTTTCGCTTTCGCGGTCCTCAGGAAATTCGAAGTGGGGGACGGCTTCCTCCGAGCAGTCCAAGCCCTCTACACGAGACCCTCAGCCAGAGTTCTGACCGACAGAGCGCTTTCCTCACCGTTCTATATTTCCAACGGCACCCACCAGGGTTGCCCTCTATCCCCACTATCCCCACTATTATTTGTCATGATAATAGAGCCACTGGCAGAGATGATCAGAATGTCTCCAGGAATCAGAGGAGTTCCGGTGGGAATGAGGTAGCACAAAATCGGCCTCTTTGCCGATGACGTCCTCATTTCTTTAACTGACCCCCTGAACTCGTTAAGAAATGTGTACGACTGCATTTCCCAGTTCAGTAAAGCTTCCCTATACAAATTAAACACAGATAAATCATTGATATTAGGATTCAACATAGACTCTAAACTAAAAACTGTCATTCAAAGAGCATTTCCTTTTCAGTGGAAACCAAATATACCATACCTAGGCATCAAATTATGCAGAGTCGTATCGGAGACAATCCCCTCAAACCTAGATCCACTATTACTCTCTCTTAAAAACGAACTGGAGGAACTAAGCAAAAGGGAGCTTTCCTGGTTTGGAAGAATAGCCATTTACAAAATGTTAACCCTCCCAAAAATTTTATATTTCTTCCGCACGTTGTCCTATCCGATCCCCCAATCCACAATCTCTAAATTCCAAAAGCAACTCTTAAATTTCATTTGGAACAGCAAAAAACCCAGTCTAGCAGCCTCAATTCTATACCAACACAGGAAACAAGGCGCCCTGGGGGTTCCTAACCTCCAAGCTTATTACAACGCTACCCTATTAAGCCAATCCGGTAACTGGCTGAGAGATCAGCAACTCCCTTCCTGGTGCCATATAGAAAAACACAGAAATAAGAACAGAACTTTGGGGTCCCAGATCAGTGCCACGATCACAGGAGCCTTAAACACAGAGATTTCTTCTCCGGAGGGGGCCTTCCCTGCAATCCTAGATAACTTTAAACAATTTGGTAAAATTTCAAATTAAAGGAGATGTCCCGCGCCGAAACGGGTTTTTTTTTTTTTTAAACCCCCCCCCCCCCGTTCGGCGCGAGACAACCCCGATGCAGGGGTTAAAAAAACCACCCGCACAGCGCTTACCTGAATCCCGGCGGTCCGGCGTCTTCATACTCACCTGCTGAAGATGGCCGCCGGGATCCTCTGTCTTCATGGACCGCAGGGCTTCTGTGCGGTCCATTGCCGATTCCAGCCTCCTGATTGGCTGGAATCGGCACGTGACGGGGCGGAGCTACACGGAGCTACACGGAGCCCCATAGAGAAGAGGAGAAGACCCGGACTGCGCAAGCGCGGCTAATTTGGCCATCGGAGGGCGAAAATTAGTCGGCACCATGGAGACGAGGACGCCAGCAACGGAGCAGGTAAGTATAAAACTTTTTATAACTTCTGTATGGCTCATAATTAATGCACAATGTACATTACAAAGTGCATTATTATGGCCATGCAGAAGTGTATAGACCCACTTGCTGCCTCGGGACAACCCCTTTAAGTCAATTATGAAAAATCAGAGGCTTTAAACATTTCAGCCCCAACCAACAAGACTAAACAGATAAAAAAAACACTGTCCTTTAAATGGCCCGCTTCCAGCATTAAATACCTAGGCATTACTTTAACTTCAGACCCATGTCTCCTCTACAAGACTAACTTCCCTCCCCTCCTCTAAAAAATACAAACTGAATAGAGATGAGCGAGCACCAAAATGCTCGGGTGCTCGTTACTCGGGACGAAATTATCGCGATGCTCGAGGGTTCGTTTCGAGTAACGAACCCCATTGAAGTCAATGGGCGACCCGAGCATTTTTGTATATCGCCGATGCTCGCTAAGGTTTTCGTTTGTGAAAATCTGGGCAATTCAAGAAAGTGATGGGAACGACACAGCAACAGATAGGGCAGGCGAGGGGCTACATGTTGGGCTGCATCTCAAGTTCCCAGGTCGCACTATTAAGCCACAATAGTGGCAAGAGTGGGCCACCCCTCCCAGCAATTTTTACTTCTGAAAAGCCCTCATTAGCAATGCATACCTTAGCTAAGCACCACACTACCTCCAACAAAGCACAATCACTGCCTGCATGACACTCCGCTGCCACTTCTCCTGGGTTACATGCTGCCCAACCCCCCCGCCCCCGCACGACCCAGTGTCCACAGCGCACACCAAAGTGTCCCTGCGCAGCCTTCAGCTGCACTCATGCCACACCACCCTCATGTCTATTTATAAGTGCGTCTGCCATGAGGAGGAACCGCAGGCAGACACTGCAGAGGGTTGGCACGGCTAGGCAGCGACCCTCTTTAAAAGGGGCGGGGCGATAGCCCACAATGCTGTACAGAAGCCATGAGAAATCCAATCCTGTGCCACCTCCATCAGGAGCTGCACACGTGGGCATAGCAATGGGGAACCTATGTGCCACACACTATTCATTCTGTCAAGGTGTCTGCATGCCCCAGTCAGACCGCGTTTTTTTATAAATAGTCACAGGCAGGTAAAACTCCGCAATGGGAATTCCGTGTGCACCCACAGCATGGGTGGCTCCCATGTAGCCCATCACAGCTGAGGTAACGTCCGATTAAATGCAGGTGGGCTTCGGCCCACACTGCATGCCCCAGTAAGACTGGGGTCCTTTAGAAGTAGACACATGCAGTTACAACTCCGTGTGGACCGACAGCATGGGTGGGTGCCAGGAAGCCACCGGCGGTACATAAATATATCCCATTGCAGTGCCCAACACAGCTGATGTAACGTCAGCTTTAATGCAGGTGGGCAAACAATTAATTGGATTACACTGTAGGCGAGGGCCCCAAAAAATTGGTGTACTAATGTACGTCAGAAAAATTGCCCATGCCCAACCAAGAGGGCAGGTGAAACCCATTAATCGCTTTGGTTAATGTGGCTTAATTTGTAACTAGGCCTGAAGGCAGCCCAGTTAAAATAAAAATTGGTTCAGGTGAAAGTTTCAACGCTTTAATGAGCATTGAAACGTATAAAAATTGTTTACAAAAATTATATGACTGAGTCCTGTGGGCCTAAGAAAAATTGCCCGTTCGGCGTGATTACGTCAGGTTTCAGGAGGAGGAGCAGGAGGAGGAGGATGAATATTATACACAGATTGATGAAGCTAAAAGGTCCACGTTTTTGATGGTGATAGAGAACAATGCTTCCATCCGCGGGTGCAGCCTACGTATTGTTTAGGTATCGCTGCTGTCCGCTGGTGGAGAAGAGAAGTCTGGGAAAATCCAGGCTTTGTTCATCTTGATGAGTGTAAGCCTGTCGGCACTGTCGGTTGACAGGCGGGTACGCTTATCCGTGATGATTCCCCCAGCCGCACTAAACACCCTCTCTGACAAGAGGCTAGCTGCAGGACAAGCAAGCACCTCCAGGGCATACAGCGCGAGTTCAGGCCACGTGTCCAGCTTCGACACCCAGTAGTTGTAGGGGGCAGAGGCGTCACGGAGGACGGTCATGCGATCGGCTACGTACTCCCTCACCATCCTTTTACAGTGCTCCCGCCGACTCAGCCTTCACTGGGGAGCGGTGACACAGTCTTGCTGGGGAGCCAGAAAGCTGTCAAAGGCCTTAGAAAGTGTTCCCCTGCCTGTGCTGTACATGCTGCCTGATCTCTGCGCCGCCCCTGCTACCTGGCCCTCGGAACTGCACCTTCTGCCACTAGCGCTGTCGGATGGGAATTTTACCATCAGTTTGTCCGCCAGGGTCCTGTGGTATAGCATCACTCTCGAACCCCTTTCCTCTTCGGGTATGAGAGTGGAAAGGTTCTCCTTATACCGTGGGTCGAGCAGTGTGTACACCCAGTAATCCGTAGTGGCCAGAATGCGTGTAACGCGAGGGTCACGAGAAAGGCATCCTAACATGAAGTCAGCCATGTGTGCCAGGGTACCTGTACGCAAAACATGGCTGTCCTCACTAGGAAGATCACTTTCAGGATCCTCCTCCTCCTCCTCAGGCCATACACGCTGAAAGGATGACAGGCAAGCAGCATGGGTACCCTCAGCAGTGGGCCAAGCTGTCTCTTCCCCCTCCTCCTCCTCCTCCTCCTCAACGCGCTGAGATATAGACAGGAGGGTGCTCTGACTATCCAGTGACATACTGTCTTCCCCCGCCTCTGTTTCCGAGCGCAAAGCGTCTGCCTTTATGCTTTGCAGGGAACTTCTCCAGAGGCATAGCAGAGGAATGGTGACGCTAATGATTGCAGCATCGCCGCTCACCATCTGGCTAGACTCCTCAAAGTTTCCAAGGACCTGGCAGATGTCTGCGAACCAGGCCCACTCTGCTGTAAAGAATTGAGGAGGCTGACTCCCACTGCGCCGCCAATGTTGGAGTTGGTATTCCACTATAGCTCTACGCTGCTCATAGAGCCTGGCCAACATGTGGAGCGTGGAGTTCCACCGTGTGGGCACGTCGCACAGCAGTCGGTGCACAGGCAGATGAAACCAATGTTGCAGGGTGCGCAGGGTGGCAGCGTCCGTGTGGGACTTGCAGAAATGTGCGCAGAGCTGGCGCACCTTTCCGAGCAGGTCTGACAAGCGTGAGTAGCTTTTCAGAAAGCGCTGAACCACCAAATTAAAGACGTGGGCCAGGCATGGCACGTGCGTGAGGCTGCCGAGCTGCAGAGCCGCCACCAGGTTACGGCCGTTGTCACACACGACCATGCCCGGTTGGAGGCTCAGCGGCGAAAGCCAGCGGTCGGTCTGCTCTGTCAGACCCGGCAGCAGTTCGTGGGCCATGTGCCTCTTCTCTCCTAAGCTGAGTAGTTTCAGCACGGCCTGCTGACGCGGGCCCACCGCTGTGCTGCCACGCCGCGCGACACCGACTGCTGGCGATGTGCTGCTGCTGACACATCTTGATTGCGAGACAGAGGTTGCGTAGGAGGAGGAGGGTGGTTTAGTGGAGGAAGCATACACCGCCGCAGATACCACCACCGAGCTGGGGCCCGCAATTCTGGGGGTGGGTAGGACGTGAGTGGTCCCAGGGTCTGACTCTGTCCCAGCCTCCACTAAATTCAGCCAATGTGCCGTTAGGGAGATATAGTGGCCCTGCCCGCCTGTGCTTGACCACGTGTCCGTTGTTAGGTGCACCTTGGCAGTAACCGTGTTGGTGAGGGCGCGTACAATGTTGCGGGAGACGTGGTCGTGCAGGGCTGGGACGGTACATCGGGAAAAGTAGTGGCGACTGGGAACTAAGTAGCGCGGGGCCGCCGCCGCCATCATACCTTTGAAAGCCTCCGTTTCCACAACCCTATACGGCAGCATCTCCAGGCTGATAAATTTGGCTATGTGCAAGTTTAATGCTTGAGCGTGCGGGTGCGTGGCGGCGTACTTGCGCTTGCGCTCCAACACTTGCGCTAGCGACGGCTGGACGGTGCACTGAGAGACATGGGTGGATGGGGCCGAGCACAGCGGAGGTGAGGGTGTGGGTGCAGGCCAGGAGACGGTAGTGCCTGTGTCCTGAGAGGGGGGTTGGATCTCAGTGGCAGGTTGGGGCACAGGGGGAGAGGCAGCGGTGCAAACCGGAGGCGGTGAACGGCCTTCGTCCCACCTTGTGGGGTGCTTGGCCATCATATGTCTGCACATGCTGGTGGTGGTGAGGCTGGTGGTGGTGGCTCCCCGGCTGATCTTGGCGCGACAAAGGTTGCACACCACTGTTCATCGGTCGTCTGCACTCTCAGTGAAAAACTGCCAGACCTTTGAGCACCTCGGCCTCTGCAGGGTGGCATGGCGCGAGGGGGCGCTTTGGGAAACAGTTGGTGGATTATTCGGTCTGGCCCTGCCTCTACCCCTGGCCACCGCACTGCCTCTTCCAACCTGCCCTGCTGCTGCACTTGCCTCCCCCTCTGAAGACTTGTCCTCAGTAGGCGTAGCAAACCAGGTGGGGTCAGTCACCTCATCGTCCTGCTGCTCTTCCTCCGAATCCTCTGTGCGCTCCTCCCTCGGACTTACTCCAATTACTACTACCTGAGTGATAGACAACTGTGTCTCATCGTCATCGTCCTCCTCACCCACTGAAAGCTCTTGAGACAGTTGCCGTAAGTCCCCAGCCTCATCCCCCGGACCCCAGGAACTTTCCAAAGGTTGGGCATCGGTCACGACAAACTCCTCCGGTGGGAGAGGAACCATTGCTGGCCATTCTGGGCAGGGGCCCGCAAACAGTTTCTGGGAGTCTGCCTGCTCCTCAGAATGTGTCATTGTAATGGAGTGAGGAGGCTGGGAGGAAGGTGGAGCAGCAGCCAGAGTATTCAGAGTTGCAGCAGTGGACGGCGCAGAACTCTGGGTGGTCGATAGATTGCTGGATGCACTTTCTGCCATCCACGACAGGACCTGCTCACACTGCTCATTTTCTAATAAAGGTCTACCGCGTGGACCCATTAATTGTGAGATGAATGTGGGGACGCCAGAAACGTGCCTCTCTCCTAATCCCGCAGCAGTCGGCTGCGATACACCTGGATCAGGAGCTCGGCCTGTGCCCACACCCTGACTTGGGCCTCCGCGTCCTCGGCCGCGTCCACGTCCTCTAGGCCTACCCCTACCCCTCAGCATGGTGTATTACCAGTAGTGCAGAAACAGAACGCTGTAATTAAATGTGCCGCTTATTGGCCTGTGGTTGGAGGCTGACTTCGCTTACCGAACGCACAGCAGAGGCAGGAAAGAATTTTGCGCAAGCCTGCTGTAACACTTAGCTGGCTGCGTATGAATTAGGACAACTACCCCCAGCAGAGACCCAGTACACTTGTGGACAGGAATACAGCGGTGATGTAAGAGTCAACACAGAGGCAGGAAAGACTTTTGCGCAAGCCTGCTGTAACACTTAGCTGTCTGCGTATGAATTATTACAACTACCCCCAGCAGAGACCCAGTACACTTGTGGACAGGAATACAGCGGTGATGTAAGAGGCAACACAGAAGCAGGAAAGAATTTTGCGCAAGCCTGCTGTAACACTTAGCTGGCTGCGTATGAATTAGGACAACTACCCCCAACAGAGACCCAGTACACTGAGGACGGTCACAGGCAGCCCAAATAGATTTTTTTCCCCAAATGTTTTTGGAAAGGCCCACTACCCATATACACTAAATATGTCTTCTGTCCCTGCCTCACCACTACTGGCCCTGGACAATGTAAAATTACTGCAGGACGCAATGCTCTGCATGGCCGATATACAAAAAAAAAAAAATGTGCAACACTGCAAAAAGCAGCCTCCACACTACTGCACACGGTTAGATGTGGCCCTAAGAAGGACCGTTGGGGTTCTTGAAGCCTAAAATAACTCCTAACGCTCTCCCTATAGCAGCTCCGGCACCAGCAGCACTGTCCCTGATCTCTGTCAGAATGCATCTGTGGCGAGCCGCGGGAGGGGCCGATTTATATACTCGGGTGACACCTGATCTCGCCAGCCACTCACTGCAGGGGGGTGGTATAGGGCTTGAACGTCGCAGGGGGAAGTTGTAATGCCTTCCCTGTCTTTCTATTGGCCAGAAAAGCACGCTAACGTCTCAGAGATGAAAGTGAAAGTAACTCGAACATCGCGTGGTACTCGTCTCGAGTAACGAGCATCTCGAACACGCTAATACTCGAACAAGTATCAAGCTCGGACGAGTGCATTCGCTCATCTCTAAAACTGAACTACATAATATTAACTTCCCTCTGCTGTCGTGGCTGGGTAGAAAAAATCTGGTATCAACTTATATACTATCATATATTCTCTATGTTCTACAAACAGTCCAGATAGAGATCCCTGGCAAATTCTTCTCTAACTTGCACAGAATGTTCCAGACATTTATCTGGAATAAATGGAAACCGTGACTAGCATTCTCATACCTGACGCAAAAGAAACCACAAGGGAGCTTTGGCCTACCAGACCTATTTACATATTACAAAGCGATTCATATAGCTAGATGGTTTGACTTGGTAGATCGCAAGCTAGACTCTCCTTCACTCAATTTAGAAAGATCATTAATAGACCAGAACGGACAGTTCCTCCTCTGGACCAACAGTAAAATGTCATATAAAAAACAAACACTCAGCCCGATACTAAGAGGCACAATTAAAGTAATGCACTTCATAAAAACAGAAAGCGGAAACCAACATAAACTAACGCCAATGACACCTGCATCACTGGGGAATTAAAATAAACAACCCCTTGCACATTGAATCACTCTTACCAGATCCCTCCTTAAACTTCCTGGAAACCTCAGGCATCTACTCCTCACTCAAAAAATTTCAAGAGAAGTACCAGAGTGGACTGAGAGACCCGCTTTGGTTTGAAACATACCTCTCCCTCCCGGAGAGACCAAATAAACTCATGACACATCTATACAGAGGCCTACTATTGAACGCCGCGCCCGACAAGCCGTGGTTTCTTGGAGTTTGGGAAAGAGAATTGGGGACGACCTTCGATAGGGAAGAGACTAAAAAAAATTTAACAAACTCCCACGGATTCTCAAAATGTGTCCGCATCCTGGAAAACTCATTCAAATTAGTAACCCAATGGTTACTAATGCCATACTGACATATAACTTGGGTGTATAACAACACAGCGATAGTCAGGCTACTCACATGGTAAAATCATAATCCCCCTCATAAAGACTTCAGCAGCCAATCTACATGATGCCATGAAAGTTTGGAATATTGATCAGTATAGCCCTATTGGTGGTCATCCCCTTTGCCAGGGCAGAGGTTCCACCGTTGCTGTTGCAGGGAGGTTCTCTATCCCACCCTACATATATGAGAATGGTCTGGCACCCTGTATCCACTATGTGTGGGAGTATACACCAAGCATCCACCCCCCTCATTATTAAGAGGCAGTGTGAGTGGTTGTCTTATCGGTGTCCTGCACAGGTGTTATTGGCGCCTCCATTTGGTAGTCAGCTACCTGCATGGTGAGAGGATGCATTTATATGCACTCCTCACCCAGTAAGTAACGGCCATTTTCTGTGATTGTTTTTAATTTTTTGTTTCCCCTTTTGTGACGCATACAATATTATTAGTAGCCATAGGATGACACTGTTGGTGTACCAGGAAGGGGAGTTCGTATTGAGAAGGTGTCTGGGAAGCAAAATGTTTAGAGACTAATCATGGCTTGAAGAGGTGCTAAAGAAGTCTTAGCCAAATGGAGAAGATGAGAAAAAAGAACAACTCAAATCAAGGAAGATGTTACCTTTGAATCACCACATGTTATTGTTGAGTATTTTGCCTCCTTCTGTGTGTGATTAGTGGTAAATAGAGATGAGCGAGCGTACTCGTCCGAGCTTGATACTCGTTCGAGTATTAGGGTACTCGAGATGCTCGTTACTCGAGACGAGCACAACGAGGTGTTCGAGTCACTTCCATTTTCTTCCCAGAAAATTTTGCGCCGTTTTCTGGCCAATAGTAACACAGGGAAGGCATTACAACTTCCTCCTGTGAAGTTCCAGCCCTATCCCACCCGCCTGCAGTGAGTGGCTGGGGAGATCAGGTGCCACCCGAGTATACAAACTGGGGCCGCCCGCGGCTCGCCACAGATGCACGCTGATAGACATTAGGGAAAGTGCCGTCCTGCTGTAGCTGCTATAGGGAGAGTGTTAGGCTGTTATCTTCATCTTCAAGAACCCCAACGGTCCTTCTTAGGGCCACATCTGACCGTGTGCAGTACTGTTGAGGCTGCTTTTAGCAGTTTTGCAAATTTTTTTTTTTGCATATCGGGCGTGCAGACCATAGCGTCCTCAGTCTGCAGTCATTTTACTGAGTATAGGGGCAGTACTGGTGAGGCAGGGACAGTGGTACAGGGAAAGAGGTATAGGCAGTGGGCTTTTTAAAAAAAAAATGGAAAAAAACCAATCTTTGGGCTGCCTGTGACCGTGTTCAGTTTACTGCGTGTCTGCTGGGGGGTAGTAGTCGCTCACTTATTACCCAGCTAGGTGTTACTGCAGCCTTGCGCATAATTTTTTCTGGCTGCACTGTGCTTTCAATAACCACAGTCCTCCTCCAACAGGGAAATCCATATACAGGCTATATAGGCAGTGGGCTTTTTCCCAAAAATTGGGGAAAAATACTATATTTGGCCTGCCTGTGACCGTCTTCAGTTTACGGCGCGTCTGCTGGGGGTAGTAGTCGCTCATTAATACCCAGCTAAGCCTGTGACCGTCTACAGTTTACTGCGTGTCTGCTGGGGGTACTAGTAGTCGCTCATTAATAACCAGCCTTTCGCATAATTTTTTCTGGCTGCACTGTGCTTTCAATAACCACAGTCATCCTCCAAAAGGGAAATCCATATACAGGCTATATAGGCAGTGGGCTTTTTCCAGAAAATTGGGAAAAAATACTATTATTGGGCTGCCTGTGACCGTCTTCAGTTTACTGCGTGTCTGATGAGGGTAGTAGTCACCCATTATTACCCAGCTAAGCGTTACAGCAGGCTTGCGCATAATTGTTTCCTGGCTTTGCTGTGTCCATTACATGATTGCCGTCATCCCGCCAGAGGGAAACAGTATACATTTATACGCTGTATACGGTTTCTGTCTGGTTTTTCACCTCACCATTTAAAAAAATTGAAGCAAAATACTTAAGGCCTACCACTGGTCTTTGGCCACTTGACTGCTTCTGCCCTGTGAATTCCAGTAGCTCAGTCATACACACCTAGGTCTAACTACAGGCTTGCGCATAATTGTTTCCTGGCTCTGCTGTGCGTTCCGTAAGCGAAGTCAGCCTCCAACCACAGGCCAAAAAGCGGCACATTTAATTACAGCGTTCTGTTTCTGCTCTACTCGTAATACACCATGCTGAGGGGTAGGGGTAGGCCTAGAGGACGTGGACGCGGGCGAGGACGCGGAGGCCCATGTCAGGGTGTGGGCACAGGCCGAGCTCCTAGTCCAGGTGTATTGCAGCCGACTGCTGCGGGATTAGGAGAGAGGCAAGTTTCTGGGGTCCCCAGATTCATCTCACAATTAATGGGTCCATGCGGTAGACCTTTATTAAAAACTGAGCAGTGTGAGCAGGTCCTGTCGTGGATGGCAGAAAGTGCATCCAGCAATCTATCGACCACCCAGTCTTCTACGCCGTCCACAGCTGCAACTCTGAATCCTCTGGCTGCTGCTCCTCCTTCCTCCCAGCCTCCTCACTCCATTACAATGACACATTCTGAGGAGCAGGCAGACTCCCAGGAACTGTTCTCGGGCCTCTGCCCAGATTGGGCAGCAATGGTTCCTCTCCCACCCGAGGAGTTTGTCCTGACCGATGCCCAACCTTTGGAAAAATCCCGGGGTCCAGGGGATGAGGCTGGGGACTTCCGGCAACTGTCTCAAGAGCTTTCAGTGGGTGAGGAGTACGATGACGATGAGACACAGTTGTCTATCAGTGAGGTAGTAGTAGTAAGGGCAGTAAGTCCGAGGGAGGAGCGCACAGAGGATTCAGAGGAAGAGCAGCTGGACGATGAGGTGACTGACCCCACCTGGTTTGCTAAGCCTACTGAGAACAGGTCTTCAGAGGGGGAGGCAAGTGCAGCAGCAGGGCAGGATGGAAGAGCCAGTGCAGTGGCCAGGGGTAGAGGCAGGGCCAGACCGAATAATCCACCAACTGTTTCCCAAAGCGCCCCCTCGCGCCATGCCACCCTGCAGAGGCCGAGGTGCTCAAAGCTGTGGCAGTTTTTCACTGAGAGAGCAGATGACCAACGAACTGTGGTGTGCAAGGTTTGTCGCGCCAAGATCAGCCAAGGAGCCACCACCACCAGCTTCACCACCACCAGCATGCGCAGGCATATGATGGCCAAGTACCCCACAAGGTGGGCCGAAGGCCGTTCACCGCCTCCGGTTTGCACCACTGCCTCTCCCCCTGTGCCCCAACCTGCCACTGAGATCCAACCACCCTCTCAGGACACAGGCACGACCGTCTCCCGGCCTGCACCTACACCCTCACCTCCGTTGTCCTCGGCCCCATCCAGCAATGTCTCTCAGCGCAGCGTCCAGCCGTCGCTAGCGCAACTGTTTGAGCGCAAGCGCAAGTACGCCGCCACGCAACCGCATGTTCAAGCGTTAAACGTGCACATAGCCAAATTGATCAGCTTGGAGATGCTGCCGTATAGGCTTGTGGAAATGGAGGCTTTCAAAAACATGATGGCGGCGGCGGTCCCGCGCTACTCGGTCCCCAGTCGCCACTACTTTTCCCGATGTGCCGTCCCAGCCCTGCGCGACCGCGTCTCCCGCAACATTGTACGTGCCCTCACCAACGCAGTTACTGGCAAGGTCCACTTAACAATGGACACGTGGACAAGCACAGGCGGGCAGGGCCACTATATCTCCATGACGGTACATTGGGTGAATTTAGTGGAGGCCGGGACAGAGTCAGAGCCTGGGACCGCTCACGTCCTACCCACCCCCAGAATTGCAGGCCCCAGCTCAGTGCTTGTATCTGCGGCGGTGTATGCTTCCTCCACTAAACCACCCTCCTCCTCCTCCGCAACCTCTGTCTTGCAATCAAGATGTGTCAGCAGCACGTCGCCAGCAGTCGGTGTCGCGCGGCATGGCAGCACAGCGGTGGGCAAACGTCAGCAGGCCCAGATGGTGAGCGGCGATGCTGCAATCATTAGCGTCACCATTCCTCTGCTATGCCTCTGGAGAAGTTCCCCGCAAAGCATAAAAGCAGACACTTTGCGCTCGGAAACGGAGGCGGGGGAGGACAGTATGTCGCTGGATAGTCAGAGCACCCTCATGTCTATATCACAACGCGTTTGGGAGGAGGAGGAGGGGGAGGAGCATGAGGAGGAGGGGGAAGAGACAGCCGGGCCCACTGATGAGGATACCCATGCTGCTTTCCTGTCATCCTTTCAGCGTGTATGGCCTGAGGAGGAGGAGGAGGATCCTGAAAGTGATCTTCCTAGTGAGGACAGCCATGTGTTGCGTACAGGTACCCTGACACATATGGCTGACTTCATGTTAGGATGCCTTTCTCGTGACCCTCGCGTTACACGCATTCTGGCCACTACGGATTACTGGGTGTACACACTGCTCGCCCCACGGTATAAGGAGAACCTTTCAAATCTCATACCCGAAGAGGAAAGGGGTTCGAGAGTGATGCTATACCACAGGACCCTGGCGGACAAACTGATGGTAAAATTTCCATCCGACAGCGCTAGTGGCAGAAGGCGCAGTTCCGAGGGCCAGGTAGCAGGGGAGGCGCGGAAATCAAGCAGCATGTACAGCGCAGGCAGGGGAACACTCTCCAAGGCCTTTGACAGCTTTATGGCTCCCCAGCAAGACTGTGTCACCGCTCCCCAGTCAAGGCTGAGTCGGCGGGAGCACTGTAAAAGGATGGTGAGGGAGTACGTAGCCGATCGCACGACCGTCCTCCGTGACGCCTCTGCTCCGTACAACTACTGGGTGTCGAAGCTGGACACGTGGTCTGAACTCACGCTGTATGCCCTGGAGGTGCTTGCTTGCCCTGCGGCTAGCGTCTTGTCAGAGAGGGTGTTTAGTGCGGCTGGGGGAATCATCACGGATAAGCGTACCCGCCTGTCAACTGACAGTGCCGACAGGCTTACACTCACCAAGATGAACAAAGCCTGGATTTCCCCAGACTTCTCTTCTCCACCAGCGGACAGCAGCGGTACCTAAACAATACGTAGGCTGCACCCGCGGACGGAAGAATCGTTCTCTATCACCATAAAAAACGGGGACCTTTTAGCTTCATCAATCTGTGTATTATATTCATCCT
Source organism: Eleutherodactylus coqui (assembly GCA_035609135.1). Classification (NCBI taxonomy): domain Eukaryota; kingdom Metazoa; phylum Chordata; class Amphibia; order Anura; family Eleutherodactylidae; genus Eleutherodactylus; species Eleutherodactylus coqui. The sequence continues at coordinate 21,751,400 of CM069405.1, read as the reverse complement.
CCTCCTCCTGCTCCTCCTCCTAAAACCTCACATAATCACGCCGAACGGGCAATTTTTCTTAGGCCCACAAGGCTCAGTCATATTACTTTAGTAAACAATGTTTATACGTTTCAATTCTCATTAAAGCGTTGAAACTTGCACCTGAACCAATTTTTATTTTAACTGAGCTGCATCCAGGCCTAGTTACAAATTAAGCCACAGTAACCAAAGCCATTAATAAGTTTCACCTGCCCTCTTGATTGGGCATGGGCAATCTTTCTGAGGTACATTAGTACTGTTGGTACACCAATTTTTGGGGGCCCTCGCCTACAGTGTAATCCTCGTAATTTTTATGGGCTTCGCCTGCACTCATGGTACAGCAAGGTGTGTGGGGTTGGCCTACACTTTTGCTGCATAAATGTAACTGGGGCCTTGTCTATACTGCAACTACTGAAATGTGAAAGAGACTGTTATCTCCCTAAACTGCTGCAAAGGGAATGTTACTGTGGCCTGTCTTGACTGCTACTGCTACTGAAATGGAACTAATACTGTGCTCCCCCTATACTGCTGCTTCGGAATTGTTACTGGGGCCTGTCTTGACTGCTACTACTACTGAAATGGAACTAATACTGTGCTCCCCCTATACTGCTTCTAGTGATATGTTACTGGGGCCTGTCTAGACTGCTACTACTACTGAAATGGAACTAATACTGTGCTCCCCCTATACTGCTGCTTTGGAATTGTTACTGGGGCCTGTCTTGACTGCTACTATTACTGAAATGGACGGTTGGCCAGCATGTTACCCAGGAGAAGTGGCAGCGGAGTGTCATGCAGGCAGTGATTGTGCTTTGTTGGAGGTAGTGTGGTGCTTAGCTAAGGTATGCCTTGCTAATGAGGGTTTTTCAGAAGTAAAAATTGTTGAGGGGGGCACTCTTGCCGCTATTGTGGCTTAATAGTGGGACCTGGGAACTTGAGATGCAGCCCAACATGTAGCCCCTCGCCTGCCCTATCCGTTTCTGTGTCGTTCCCATCACTTTCTTGAATTTCCCAGATTTTCACAAATGAAAACCTTAGCGAGCATCGGCGATATACAAAAATGCTCGGGTCGCCCATTGACTTCAATGGGGTTCATTACTCGAAACGAACCCTCGAGCATCGCGGGAAGTTCGACTCGAGTAACGTGCACCCGAGCATTTTGGTGCTCGCTCATCTCTAGTGGTAAACTCTCCTGTATGTAGGTAAAAAAATGAGTTAGATTCAACACACCTGATCATTTTTTTTACAGTCTTCTGCCAAAAGAACATTGTATGAACATTTAGTACACATTAGATGGCTGGCTGGTCAGTGGGATTCGGTTGTATTTAGTCTAATGTTTATGACCATCTTGACCCTATTGAACTTCTTCCTACATTGGAGAATAATATCACGTAACATGTACACATTCAACTGTTTGATTTTCCACTTTCAAAACAAATTGATTACAGTCAGATGAGCTTCATTAACATTTCTTGTTTGTAATCAACAGATATTTTTATCTTACAAATTTCATAAAAATAATTAATCTCCAGAGCCGATTAATTCTGATTCCTTTGTCTAGAAATGCTATATAAGCTGTACGGTCACATTGTAAGGGGGACTGTAGAGCAGTACCTCTTATTTCATGTTCTCATTTTTTTTTATCTTCTTATGTATTATTCTTGTACATTATTTCTTATTGCTTTTGACATTGATGTAGTGAATTTATAATTTAACATAGACGCTAGAAAAACTCTTCAGGAACAATACGTGTACAGGTAAATTGCAGCTTTAGATTTCTTGATGTTGAACAGAATTAATTTTAAAAATAAAATAAAAATCGAACATTTTTTTAATACTGTACATATGCCTATTTCAGAAAATACATCATATGCATTCCCTTATGCCAGGCTCATAATACCAGCTTAAGGAGCTCCCCTGGTTATTGCTAAGATAAAGGATACAGATGTAGCATAGCAAAGGTAAATTTATCTATGTCTATCTAACTCACATTATTAATCTGGACTACTAGAAGTTTTAAAAATGATGTATGGGAGTATATTACTCTGGACATGTGCCAGAATCAGAGGATGGCAATAAGTGGAAAATTGAATAGTGTACTGTTTGAAATTTTGCTGTGGTTACTTTTTACATTCCTGTATTGCAGGTGGTTTTTGCTTTCTCCTGGATCAATTTGGGTCTGGAAGTATAAAAGCTTGATCTTTTTTTAGTGTTCTTTTTAAACCTACTAACTAGATAGCATTGAAAATGTTCTCTATTTTCGTAAAGTGTGTTTCAGATGTATTTATATTTATTTTTACTATTTTGTAGTGATTCTTATCAACTTTCCATGAACGTTCTGAAAACATTTGTATTAGCTTAAAGTCACAGGGGCAGATTTGCTTTTGAAAAATTGCCAGTTTTCTGGTGTACATTGGACCACAAAACTGTCTTGGGTGGGCTGTAACACATTTATCATAAATTATTAAAGACTTTTTATAGCTTGTCCAACAAAAGGGCATGGTTTTGTAAAAAGGGGGGAAGTCTAAAGGCCTAACGTGACATCAAACTAATAGTTGATTTAAAATTAGAGTAAATATTCTAAAGCTACACCAGATTTATCATTTAGCAGAGAACTTTGATAAATCTGGTGCATGAACTGACAGAGAAGTAAGTAAATAATCGTGTACCTCTAGTAGTGACCTTCAATTCACAGTTAAAAGTGCTAAGGAAAACCGCAAAGAAACTCCACCATATCCTACACAAGGATGACCATCTGAAAGCCATATTCCTGGACCCCCACTTTTGTGTTACAGGCAACCTCTAAATTTAGAAGCTTTATAATCAGGAGTGCATTGCCCTCTGTTATACAAAAATGAACATGTCCCTGCAATGTAAGGAGCTGTAAGACCTGCTCACATATACTGATTGCAGACAGGATACAGATCCCCAACACACAACAGAACTATAAGATTTCTGGGACATTCAAGTGTTTCACCTCTGATGTTATGTACCTGATCCTGTGCAGTAAATGTTCTGTTGCAGGGCCTTTATGTTGGAGAAATGGGTCAAAACTGAAAGTGAGAATGAGATCTCACCTCCACACAAATAACGAAAGAAAGGCAGAATTACTTTTGGCCAGGCAATTTTCTAGTCACAGACACAACATAAAACACATAAAAGTCACCATATTAAAAGCCAATTTCAAATCACAAAGCCATAGAAGAATTTGGGAGTAAACATGTATAACAACTTTTGACACTTTTAACAGAGGGCTAAATTCTTCAAGAGGGGTTATGTGTGACTGGGAAGTATGAGAAATCTGTAACACAGATAATACTACTGGCCTGGTGACCCCCTAACACTAACTCAGAGACCATAAAACCTTCACATCTTTATCAGTGGACTATTTAAGTATTTATTTCTCTACTCATGCTGTTGTGTTATTCTTTCAAGTGCAAATTAATCACATCCATGTACGTGCCTTGTCATAAGTATGTGTGTACATATATGCATCCCTCTTTGGATCTATTTCATTATGCCTGAAGAAGGACCCTGAGTACATTAGAAATCTCTCTATAAGATGATGTATTTTTGTTACCATTAAAAGGTATCATATCTACAAGATGACTTGGTTTCTCTTGCTGGGAACAATCACATTTTGCTTTGCTGGCTAACACGGTACTAAGGTTTTTAATATACCCCATAAACTGTTACATTTCATTTAGTTTCATATTTCAATTTTTTTCTCCATTTTCTTTTCTCTACTCTTCTGTTCTCACTTCTATTTTTCTAGTCCTTCTCTCTTTTTTCTTCTCCTGTGTTATTGTAGGATCCAAAGACACCGAGGAAAATTCTTCAGAAATTATAGCTTTTTTAATATAAATAGATGTATACATATGTGCCCAGTAAAATCATTTCTAAAGAACTGGACTGAGGACTAAAGGATATATACTCTCTTATACAATCCACACAAAGACATTGCTTTGTTATCTAAAACTAAATTGATTGGTTACATTTCGCTACCGTACTACACATGACCAGTAACTCTTTAACCCTACAATTGCTCTCATCTCCAGCCCAAAAATAGGCATACTACACCTACATCTTACTTGCATAACTCTTTCATATCCCAATCCCAGCTACCACACTGATATCTCTGTATGATCCTGGTTCTACCTTAAAAGTGAATTTATGAACATAACATAAAAATATTATATTTGTCATATAATATTTATATCACTGCTGTTCACAATGTGTATATATTACTCTTTCTTTAATAGATAAGTAAATCATCAGCCCTAGAACAAGAAGCCATGAAAAGCTTAAAAGAAATTTCATATGAGAATTTTCTGTGTTAGATGCTATTAATAAAACATTTGGAGCAAACTGATTAATGCTGTTTTACAATTTGAATAGCATAAAATTAGAGGAGACTGGAAGAAACTGCACCAAATTGTGTACAGTGGGATACATTTGATGTGTCTTCCTGGATGTGTTAGATGTTCTTATCTTCCATATTGTGAATTTGGACTGATTTACTCTAAACAATTTTCTCCAAAATAATGGAAAATGTTAATAATATATATCCTACATTATATGACTCCATTTATTTACGCCCCTTTTCCTAAACACACCCAAAGATAAAAAGTATTTAAAATATATAATTAATTTGGCACACAGATTGTACCCAAGTTTTTTGCTGCAATTTAAACCACAATTCTACTGTATTTTGTTTAGTGAATCTCCCCTACTATTTTTTCTAGCTTTCATTAGATTAATTTTTTTTGCCCAATCTCTTTGATAATCTTTATTGCATAGAGGGATATTATTTTTAGATATTATAATATGGGGAATATATAAATTGAATTATATTTTGATATATGATATACTCGTATGGTGCAGAGTGTAAGCTCTTGCCTACGACCTGAAGGTTGCAAGTTCAATCCCCACTTAATTCGGGAAGCCGGCTCAAGGTTGACTCAGCCTTCCATCCTTTCGAGGTCGGTAAAATGAGAACCCAGTGTGGTGGGGGGTAATAAGTAATAGTTACCTGAAAGTGCTGTGGAATAAGTTGGCGCTATACAAATACCAAGATTTATTTATTTTATGATGGGCATGGAGAATCATAATAGTCACTAGCACAATTTTTCTGCTGGGCTTCTCTGAAGATGTGAAGATAAGAATTGTGTTATGGATCACTCATTTGCAGAGACCTTTGGCAAATCTCAAAATACATCCATCCCTCTCATATATAACTATCACTGAGATATAACTCATGCCAGTTGCATCTGTATGTTTCTGAGGTGCCACATCTTATCATTGCTACTGATTTTATATGGCATTTTCTCTGGTATTAACCGCCATCAATAATTGTCTGCAAACGCTTTGTCTCATAGTTTGCCGTAACCTTCAACTTAATGTCAAATTATTATAAGAACAATGCACTGTGTTGCGAACAGTGGAGCTAAATATATCTCCAATTCTTTGCACATTTGGAACATCTTATTCCATGGAGACAAAAAATCAGACTATTGTCACAGACTTGGTTCTTCTCGGTTTTACCAATAATAATAAGATAAAGTTTTTGTTGTTCTTTATTTTCTCCATCATCTATATTGTGACACTTTTTGGAAATGTTCTAATCATTTATATAACCCTTTTAAATCCTAACCTCCATGTCCCAATGTATTTCTTCCTCAGTAATCTGTCCATCATGGATTTATGCAACATTTCATGTGCTGTACCCAGGTTGTTGATGGACCTCCTTTCAACACAGATTACCATATCACTAATGGCCTGTACCGTACAAATTTTACTTCTAATATGGATGGAAGGTAATGAGTGCTTGCTTCTTGCTGTTATGGCTTTTGATCGATATGTGGCCATTTGCCATCCTCTCCATTATCCCATTGTCATGAGGTGGAGTGTTTGCCGTGGCCTTGTCATTTTTATATGCATATTTAGTTTCGCCTGTGTCTTTATTCCATCATTTGCAATGCCATTAACATTGTGTTATCCTAACACAGTCAACCATTTTATGTGTGAGATCATCTCTTTGATGAAAATAGCATGTGGCGATGTTCAATATAAAAAAACTGTCACGTTCTTCCTCAGCTGTACTGCACTTATCTTCCCGTTTGTAATTATTCTAGTGTCCTATATTTGTATCATATTCTCTGTGTTACAAATTCATTCTTCAGGAAGATCTAAAGCTTTTTCAACATGCACATCCCACATCACAGTGGTGACTATGTACTTTGGCACTGGAATGGTCACATACTTAGGACCTACCACAGATGCTTCTTCAGACCAGGATAAATTTCTATCAGTCGTTTATGTTATTATAGCTCCAATGCTAAATCCTTTCATTTATAGTCTGAACAATAGAGATGTCAAAGAAACCATTGCGAAGATTTTGTGAAATTTCATATAAAAAGAGTATAATGAAATGATCAAGGTGTTCCACAAACACTCTAAAAACAGTGCTATAGACATTTTTGTGAGCCGATGAATGTGTAAGACTCAGTGGCTCATGCATATCCATGTTTTCTTTAGGAAACGGATTGCCAGAATATCCATGGTCTGAGTTAATGGAAGGATCAGCAGACGTAGATCCACTGTGCCACACACAGGTTTGGTTTAGTGCTAAATCTAGAGACAGCACCAAAGGTACTCCGGAATTTGTGCTTTGACTCCACTGCTCTGGAAGTGGTCTATTAATAGGGTAGCTGACACTACTACAGACCAACGTGTAGTACCTGAGAGTGTGAACATGAGCAAAGTCAGATAATCTGGATCAGGAAAGGCAGCACAACTTTAAAAAAAGGAACAAGCTGCAGGTAAGGATACACAAAATAGTTTTAACACAGTGGGGATTAGCTATCTGGAGAACTCCACAACTACAAGCCAGCTCAATTAACCATCACATGTGAAGCTGTATTCCTAGAAACCTAGGTAGAAAAACAGGTTCCAGCAACACAAGCTAACAGTTGAGTCATCAAGAGCACTGGTATGTGTGTGAACTCTGAGCCACTGTCAGTGAATGAATAGATATCTGGGCATGATGTTTGGTAAATACAGTTACAGGGCATGTGCCCAGAAGGGACAATCTAGAGTTTACAGCCACAAACAGTAACAAGATGAATTAAGTTCTGGCCTATTGATACTCATTGTCAGTGTTCCAGTTTTTGAAGTCTTCAAAACCTCTTTATTAGGCTAGAGCTCCACATTGACTTTTACTTTGTGCAAAAGTAACACAACCTCAACAGTTTCTTGCAATAGCAAAATTCCCAGAATGTTTGAGATAATCATTATGATGGTATTATTTATGTTGACAGAAAATTTTTTGAGCATTAGGTAAATATTAGACTTACAGGATGATGATCTTTCAATCTTTGAATGTTTTACCCACAGTTTTCTGGTGAATCCTTTCATGCTGAGAGTCTTTGTAGTTCTGCTATTCACAAACTCCCCACTTTTCCTTGAATCACTTATCCCCATGAATGTTCTTCACATCTGCTTTGGTTTTGAAGCTCATAAGACCCTCAGCATTAGATTATATTCACCTGAAAACCAGATAAATCCATAACAAATGGAGGATTGGTAGGGCTGTGGATGGTGGCTTGGAAACCTCCAGCTAATGAAGCCTACTTTGGAGAAGAGTGGTAATTCTTATTGTTCAATTATTTTTATTGTCAATAGGCATAGCAGATTACATATACAAAATCAGTTGCATTGTCATGTAAAGTATAGTGATAATCTCTTCTTTTCCGAACAATCATAATCTTACAAAACTAGCCTATAGATAATGAGTATAATTGTAACTACTTAAAGGGGGAGGGAGAGGAAGGAGGGAGGGGGATGGAGGGAAAAGAGTGGGAGAAGGGGAGGAAAGGGTTATAGAAGGAAACTAGAAAGTAGGATTAAGCGCTTATTTCTCAATTATAGTCTACATCTGCTTCACAACACATCAGACGGCACGATCTTCAGAGAAGAAAAACATAGTCAATTTTGTTTTTAAGGGTTTAACTTGACTGTCATGTGGCGTAATTGAAGGAAGTCTATTCAGGGACCCCACTCCTCATTGAATTCTGAGACTCTGTTATATCTAAGGGCAAACATCTTTTCCATAGAAATGTGTTCTGATAACATCTGAGTTACATCTATCAAGGAAGGGGTGAGACGGGACCTCCAGTTCCTCACTAACAGTAATTTGATGGTTAGGATTCAATGTGAAATGAACTTCCTAAACAGCCAAGGGACATTCTCTATTCCTACCATTAAGATTGCTAACTCCGGTGAGGGTGGTATTCTGACTTTAGTTATGTTGTTAATAAGAGAGAAAAAATCTTGCCAGATAGAGTTGATTTTTGTACAGGTCCAGAAAATGTGTAGTAAGGAACCTCTTCTCCCACAGTCTCTCCAACATCTGTCCGAGACTTCTGGGAAGAAGTCTGCCAATCTCGCTGGAGATCTGTACCAACGAGTTAGTGTCTTATAGTGGACCTCCATCAAGGAGGTACATACTGATGCTTTGTTTGCCCATTTATGGGCCGTGGTCCACTGTGATTCTGGGAAGGATCTCCCCAGCTCCCTCCAATTGAGAAGGTGCACTTTTTTCTTTTGGCTTTGTCCGGGGTTCCCTCCGCTGCAAAGGATCTTATAAGTGTTCTTCAAAGGTACTTTATTGGGGGAAAGGTTAAGAAGGAATTTGACCAGGATAGAAGGTAGAGACGTCACTCCAGACGCCACCCTAGGCCATCTACCTTTAATTTGGAAATATAGAAGGAAGTCTCCTCTAGGAGACGATGGAAGGATTTCATTTTAGTTCCCTCAACTAAGTCCGAGATCAATTTAATGCCTTTTAATCTCCAGTTTCTTCTATTGATATCCTCTATGCAGTATTCAATAATTTCCACTGGTAGAAGAATATCTGTTCTAGGATAATAATTCTCTGTGATTGCTAATAAGTGCCTCCAAACTGCAATGGAATTCGCAATTATTGGGTTTTTCACAGGGCCTATTTCCATATTTATACTTGTAGCTAATAATAAGTTTCTGAGAGATTTATTCCCCAGGGAGCATTGCTCAATGGATGGCCAGCTTATTCCTTTCTAGGGGATCCACCATGGTCTTAACTGAAAAAAATTATATTTGCTTCATAGTAGGCGACTAGGTTGGGTACACCCAAACCCCTCAGCCTTTTAGGGCTGTATAAGATGGAAGCAGCTACTCTTGGTTTCTTGTTACCCCATATGAAGGTCATGAGTAGGTTTTTCATTTTTCTCAGTAATCCGAGATTACATTTTAGGGCTATTGTTCTGAAGATATATAAAATTTTAGGGAGTATCATTATTTTATAAACGACGATCATTCCCAGCCTGGAAAGCTCTACTTTATGGTAGTGAATCAAGTCTTGTTGTATACTTCCCATAAATAGTTCTATATTTTCGTTCATTGTGTTACTTAGAGGTAAGCTGATTATAGTGCCTAAGTATTGGATTCCGGAGGGATCCCATTGGAATGGAAATTCTTCCTTTATTAGCGCTTGGAGTTTTGGTTGTAAATTAATTGATAGTATTTTTTATTTTGTTGGGTTAACTTTATAATAGGAAATTGTCTCAAAATATTTCAGGAGGTCTGAGGCTGCTCTAAGGGAGTTCAGAGGGGAGGACATCATCAAAACAATGTCGTCCGCGAATAATCCAATTTTGTGATTTCTACTTGCCAGAGGTACTCCTTTAATTTCTCCACACATACGAATAGCCTCTGCTAATGGTTCTATTGTGAGGATAAACAGTGGGGGCGAAAGAGGACAGCCTTGTCTGGTTCCATTGGTAATTGCGAATGGTCTAGACACCACTCCATTGATAAGAACTCGGGCTGAAGGGTTTTTATATAAAGCTTGGATGGCCGAAAAAAAGTTGGCTCTGAGAACGAACCTATCAAGAACAGAGAAGGCATAATTTCAGTGTATTCTTTCGAATGCCTTCTCTACATCCAGTGTAAGGAGCAGACAGGGCATTTGGGAGCACTCAACCTCCCCCACTATATTCATCAAACAACGAGTTGCATCTGATGCTTGTCTTCCCTTGACAAAATCTACTTGGTCGCTATGGATAAGATCAGGGGTAACCTCCAATAACCTCAGGGATAGGATTTTAGCATATTTTTTTGTATCGTTGTTTAAGAGTGATATGGGTCTGAAATTTGCAGGTGATGATGTTACTTTGCCCGGTTTGGGAATAGTTACAATGTTTGCTTGGAGCATTTCAGGGGGCAGTGATCCAGTCGTCATTGCTTTATTGTATAGATTTCTCGTATGGTCTACAAGTAGATCTTTATATAGTTTGAAATATTCGTACGAAAAGCCGTCGGGGCCAGGGGCTTTATCTATTTTCGCCTTATCGATGAATTGCACGATCTCTTGAGTGGTGATAGGTAGGTTTAGTTTTTGTAACTGTGTTTCTATTAGTTTGGGAAGCTGCATAGAGGATAGGAAGTTGTTAATGTTTGCTTCAGTAGGCTGAGGTACGCCGGATCATCGCTAAGATTGTATTGATCTTCATAGAACTTCCTGAATTCCTCAGCAATGGCTATGGGATTCGATATCTTATTCTTTGTGACCGGGTCAATTATAAAGGGAATTTTAGCTTCATTTCTTTTTTTTTTTTTTGTTTGACTTTATTAGCCATTCATTTAGTGTTTTTATTGTTGTCGGTATAATAAGTTGTTTTTATAAGTTTTAATTTTTTCTCATATTCGTCTAACAAAATATTATGAGCTTTAAGACTACCTAGTGATGGTGAAGGGTTAGAATGAATAGATTGTTCAAGGTTTTTCAATTCATCCAAGGTCTTTTTAAGGAGGCTATTGTTTCCCTTTAGTAGATGGAACCTTACTGTATCATTACATCCCTTATTAGTGGTTTATGAGCGTTCCAGAGAGTGAATTGACATGTTTCTGGGGTATCATTATGTTGAAAATATTCTGTAATTGTTTTCTTGATTTTCTTTTGGAAATCAGGAAGCTTCATTAGAAAAGTGTTATTTCTCCTGCTGTTAAAATTCAGGACACAGGGGCCTAATTTTAGTTTTAGTGTAATCGGAGCATGATCAGACCATGAGGTTACACCTATCTTTGCTTCTTTTATTTTATTGAGAATGTGAAAGTCCACCAGGAACATGTCGATTCTTGAAAAAGACCAGTGCCTGAATGAGTAAAAGGTGTATTCTCTGGAGTTTACATTCATAACTCTAAATGCATCAAATAGATCAGTATTATGTATCCAAGATGACAGTGTGAATCCTCTGCTATTCCTTGTATGGCTCGAATCTAAGGTATCATCTGCTATAGCATTAAAATCTCTACATATTATTAACGAGCCTTGTTGTACTTTTCTTATTTTCCTTGTCACTCTGCCCAAGCATCTCAATTGTCTTGAGTTGGGAACGTAGATGTTGACCAGGGTGACAAGGAAGCCATTTTGTCTACATACCGGTATTAAAAACCTGCCCTCTTCATCATCCACTTCCTCTATTAATTGAAAGTCTAGCGACTCTTTCAATGCTATCAGGACTCCAGATTTTTTCTTTGGGGCGTTCGCTATGAAAGTTCTGGAGAACTTAGGGTGGTTAATTTTTGGTGGATTCTGACAGTCCAAGTGAGTCTCTTGAGCACAGAAAATGTCCGCCTCAGAGAGAGAGAGCATCTTTCCACATGGCAGCCTTTTTATTGGGAGAATTGAGTCCCTTGACGTTTAGTGATAATAGCTTTATGTCCATCTTAATAAATGGGCCAACAGTGCTAAACTAATTTGACCGTGTTTGTAGGCTTGAAGAAATCCATGTTCTTTGTCTGTCTGTACGTGATGGAAGGTGGATTTGTTTATGATTGTAGACATCCTGTTTTAGAGTTTGAAGAGAGAGAGGCAGAAGGAGAAGGGGAACAAGGGTAAGATTCTCAGTTGGAGTAATTAACGCAACTTGAGTTGTAGTTTAACACTTGTAATTAACTTAAGAAAGAGGACCTTTCCAATTGTTGGAACGAATACTTTCGAAAAGGTCTTTATTGGGGTTCAATTAAGTTCAGCCTGAATTTTGAGCTCAGATGGGTCTTTGCTCGAGGGCCTTAGGAATCAAATTTTTAGTTGCCGCGGGGATAGCTCAACGGTTGGGAGCTGTATCTCTATTTGCTCTATTTGGTTGTTTCCACGACCAGTCCTTATTAATGTATTTAGGGATGTAGGCTTTAGGTACAGGGAGGTTCCACTTTTGTAAGAGGGTCCTGCATTCTCTTGAGATATCTGTTCATATAGAGCTTGGTGGGGAATCCCCATCTATAAGTGATGTTGTTTTCTCTTAGAACCGCCGTTATTGGAGCGAGTATCCTGCGCGCAGCCATTGTGGCCTGGGAGAAATCAGAGTATAATTTAATACTTCTGAAGGGAGGAGGAAGATCTCTTAGGTTTCTGGCGACCTTCATCAAGTTCTCTTTAATCTGGTAGAAATGCACCCTAGCAATCACGTCTCTAAGTGCGTTTTCAGGGACGTTCTTTGGCTTGGGAAGCCTATGAATTCTGTCTAGGATGCATTCTTCAATCTTGGAATCTGGCAGGAGAGACTTAATGAGGTCTTGAAGATATTTATTCAATTCTTCTGGTTTAACAGTTTCGGCGATACCCCTAAACTTTATATTATTGCGCTGATTGCGATCTTCAAGATCCGCCATCTTGTTTTTTAAAGATTCTAATTCTTCTTCCAGTTTGTAGTGGGCGTCTATAAGTTCGTTGTGTGAACTAGTGATCTCTCCTGTCTTGCTCTCAAGGTGGTCTACTCTGTCCCCCAGTTCCTCAATGGTGTTCTTAATTTTTATATTCATTTCAGTGAGATCTCTTTTAATAGAGCCCTTTTGGTCGAGCACCATATCCCTTATAAAACATTCTGAGGCTGTTTGGTTAGAACACTAAATGTTCAATATGGGGTCTACAAAATCATCCTCTTCACCCCAATTTAGTGCCTCAGTGACTGGGATTTGTGATGGATTCTCCCTTCTAGGACGTGTTTTTTCTGGGCTCACTCTAGGTGAGCTTATGGTTCTCTTTTCTGCTTGTAATATAAGTTGCAGTGAGGAAGATGGCACCTGCTCCCGCGTCTCTCCCTCCACTTCCCCTCCGCCCTGGTGAGTTTCTCTCCCTTCCCTTCGCTCCTTTATAGGGCTCTGAACATGTGGAGAGAGCGGCAGGGGGCCGCTTGGATGTACCAATAGCAGTGACAGGGGGGCTGCTACAGTCAGCTTACCGCTCTCTCTCCGCGGTATCCTCCAGTCCCGTCGGCTCCATCTCCTCCTCTCCTGCAGCGCAGCATGCAGCCGACTTCATTTTGCTTTCCTCTTCAGAGCCGCGCGCCGGATAGAAGTCCGTGAGGCGCTTCGGGCCTTTTCTTTCCTGTTCTTCTCCAGGACATCTTCAGGTGGGGGTATGTTTCTCACTGTTCTTTGCTTTGTTGGTGCCCTCGGCAAGCTATGTGTTGCTTTTTAGCTGGTTTTTGAAGCGGAGCTGCTCACTGCATGTCCGCCATCGGCTTCTTTCAGGCCACGCCCCCAGGAGTGGTAATTCTTGATAATAGATTAATAGTTCATCAGTTTAAAGGAACTATACATGTTGTCTGATGCATGTCCTCAGAGCAGATACAAACTTTGCACTACAAGTGATGATTTAAAAGGTTTGTGAGGGTATATGTATATATTGCCATATGTTTTTATGCTTTTATACCTGTATGCAAGTTCTATTCAAAGTTAAAATGGGAAAAAATCTGTCGCCTTATATCAGATATTCCAAAGGCCTTGCAAGGCGAAGACAAAATGTATCTTGAACACCTCAAGGAAAAAACGGACATGAAGGCCGCATGCTTGGCTATTTTCCCAGAAGCGCCGTATCTAGATAATGACTGTTCAACTACGTATATAACTATCAGTGCCTCAGCCGGAAATCCGGACTTTACATATATGGTTATGCGGTGAATTTGAGCCAATGAGACCATTACCCATTCCTAGTCATGTGGCCAAAGGTTATAAGACCCCATGTAATCTGTAATAAAGTGCGCAGTTATGTCCCCGTGTGAGGAACTATACCAGACCTCCGTGTGTGGTGTCTCTTCTTTACCGCCGGCAGCGGGGCATTGGGGTAGGCCTGATTGGTGCTGTACGCAGAATTTCCCTGACAAATGGCGCCCAAATGTGGGGCGGTAAAACCGGAGCCGTGCAGCCCTGTCCACCCGGATCCACGCCACGGGGAAGCCGTCCTGCTGCAAACCGAGCCTGATCAACTCACAGAACTCCAGGTAAGACCGGCATATATTTATGTTGTGTTTTACGCTGAGAGTCTTGCAGCAGGAGGGACTATCTGTGTTTTGTGACCGGACGGGTTGGGTTAAGAGTTCTACACGGTAACTCGTGGGCTTCGGGTTTGCCGTTACGGACCACTGACTGTGATAAGCACACAAATCACCCATCCAGGGACTGGTCGATAGTTTATTTGTTGCTGAGGTGCATAGTGTTTTAACGATAGTGAAGGTTGTTTGTTGTATCTGCAGAATTTTTTTTTTTTTTTTTCTCTTTTCATTTGGTCTCACAGACGAAGGAACCCTCGGTTGTTTTAGTTGTTGATTGCTTAGCTGAGAGGGATGCACTCTGTGAGATAGGTCCCATAGACGAAGGAACCCTCCGTTTTAGTTTAGTTAGTTGTTGATGGTTTAGCTGAGAGGGATGCACTCTATGGGACTGGTTCCATAGAAGGAGATGCCTTCGGTTGTTTTGCCGTATATAAGGGGCTAACAATTCGGGTCAGAAGGATGCACTCTATGGAGCGTGTTATTATTATTATTGTTGTTGTTCTAATATGCGTACGACCTTATTAAAGAAGATGGATCCCCTTATGGGTCGCCGCCGTGCAGATGAATTGGTGGAGGAGAGACAAGGGTCCCAATTTGTAAAATGTAAGAAAACTCTTATGAAAATGTGTAACAAGGACCCGCACGGTAGATTACAGCATGGTGTCTGGGAGGAGGTCTTTAGGACCAAGAAGGGTGCCTTGAAAGACCAAGGGTTGCTAGAAAGTGCTAAAGTGAGGAGGAGAGAGACAGTCAGAGAAAGTTAAGTATGTACACATTATTTGTTTAAGAAAGTATCCGTAAGTGAAATGTTGGAAAGTACAGCAAGTGATCAAGAGGGTGTCGGGAGAGTGTCTATTGAAGGTTACATTGGCAGTTAGGTAGGGAGAGAAGTATGGGGAACAAACAAAGTCGAGAGGAAAGTTACAAAGCATGTGATTTGTTGGCAGAGAGAGAGAGGAAAAGGTGTATAATACTAGGTGGATAGATATAGATGTATGTGTGTGTGTATATATGTATATATGTGCAAATGGTTAACTGAGCTTGCTTTTAGTGGGAGAAGGATTGTTTACTTGAAGCTGCAGTTTGTGTCTAGCTTTCAAGGCCAAGAAGATAACAGAGCGAGAGAAAATGCAATACTAACCCTAGAAAGTAGCCTTGTTTGCTTGAATGGAATGGAAGCTTGTAATGAATCAATGAATGATACTGTCAATTTCTAAGGTATATTCTTACTGGGTTCTGAGGTCACAAATGGACACGTCTTGGTCTCTTTCATACAGGTGTAAGAAAGTTATACCCCACTCACATCCTGTGTGGGCTTTTAAGAATACAGGGGTTGAAAATGTTGCGCTATCAGAAGGTCCCAGCATATGTGTTATTTATGAGTTCAAATGCAGGGAATAGTTAAACTAAAACAACTTTGTTCAGTCTGTGTTTCATATTCGCAGAGAGATAACAGTTATTTTGCAAAGGTGGGGGCTTTCAGACTTCACTCTAAGCTCAAGGTCACAGAAACTAAAATACTTCAGCGTTTAATATAGCATATAATAGCTTCAGTAAATAAGAAAGATGGAATGTCTCAGTCACTCAGCAAACTTTTTCACATAATTTGTCAAAAATAGCGCTCATTCACAATCTCATCTCAATAGAATCATGTACTTTATAACATTATAGCACTCACCTCAATGTTTTTCAACTGATGTACGTATGTTTGTCAAACTTTATTTGTCTGTGCATCTGTATGTACTGGTATACCTTCAATGGGGGTGACGGGGCAGACTTGAGCGCATAGATGGATGAGAGTTAATGACCCGTGTTCAGGCTGTGATGAATGTAAAATGTGTGATACAGATATTGACTGGGGATAAATTCCCCCCCCCCCCATGCATAAGACTTTACTTGTTTGAGATGTGGATGCTTAGACTGTGGAGTTTAAATGAAGGTGTGAAAATAGAAGCAAGCAGCCAGTATCGAAGGGGTGGAGCTAGATGATGTAAAAGTACGTAATGGGTCATCCCTCTTGTCCACAAGGGAGGGGGTGAGAATATTGAGCAGCTAGTAAAAGCTTTTTTTTTTTTCTCTCTCAAATTTGATAAGGCATTGCAGGCAGGATCAGATTAATGAATTTGCTTAAAGGATATCACATTTTAAATATGAATAGATGTTTGTAGATTTTTCTGCCCTGATGTAACTCATGTCTCTGTTATTGGTGCTAACATCTTACAGGCCTCATCTGCATCCATCAAATATTTTTCCAATGTTGTACTACCTTGAACCCGGCTACTCTTCTTACAATTGAGTACCCTGGTTCAAAGGGGGGGGGGGAAGAGAAGGCATAGGTGATCTAGGTATTGCAAATCAGCCATTTTTACATTTTTTGCAACAAGATTCTGATCTATTTGAAATAGAATACCAGCCTGATTGTCAAGCATTGATGCAACAAGAAAATTTATGTTTTAAAAAGTTACTGAAAGCCCTTGTTAACAATGCATATTTTGAGTTCCTTTTCATAGATGGTCCCAGGGTGATTGACGACTCCACACTGGATATGCAGTGGTCACACAACAAGATGTCCTAAAAGCAGAAGCTCTGCCTCTGCATGTCTCAGTACAAGAAGCGGAATGAAGGCCCTCACTGAGGCGTGTAGAGTGGCAGAAGGTAAGACGGCAACCATTTACACTGACTCTCAGTATGCATTTGGCATAGCTCATGATTACGGCCCAACATGGAAGGCCAGACAGTTTTTTACCTCAGCAGGACAGCCAATTAAGAATGGTGCAGCGGTGCAGAGTCTCTTGGAAGCCCTACTTCTACCTGACAAAGTGGAGAGCTCACACCAATTCCTACACCAGAGAAGCAAGAGGCAACGCCATCACAGACCACACAGCAAAGGCAACGGCCCTCAAGCAGTGGAAGAAAGAAGGAAAGAAGAATTTAACAATCACTTTGGAGTTTGACTAAAAACTTTGGACTTTGATAAAAACTTGGACTTTGATATGCTAAAGACTTTACAGTTACAAGCCAGCAAGGAAGAAAAGGAAAAATGGACTAAAAAGGGATGGCGTATGGCGAACAGTCAACAGCACTTGCCCACCACGATCCCTGTGCCCCATGATGGCCCAACTGACGCACGGAAAGACGCACCTCTCAAAGCAGCAATGATGTCGACGCTTGAACAAGGACGGGTGGCTCCTGGGTTTTCTGTAGCTGCTGCATCATTTGTCCAATTTTGCATGATCTTTGCCATAAAGCAACAGGGCAGAAGTAAATTTGCCACATAACACTTGCCGGGGCCACTCTACCCATTTCAGGGATTGCAAATTGGCTACACTCAGCTCCCACTTGTTGGGAAGTATGAATATGTGCTTGTTGTTGTTGATTTCTTTTCAGGTTGGAGAGACCTACTCTGTTACCAAAGTAAATAAGCAGGTAACCACACAGAAGCTCATGAATGAGGTAATCCGCAGAGACGGGGTAACGGAAGTGATTGAGTCAAAGGTACACACTTCACAGGTGAAATAATGCAACACATAATGTCTGCTTTGGGTATATTCCAGGCTTTTCACACACTCTACCATCCATAGAATAGTGGGAAAGTAGATACAAAAGGCAATGAAGAAAACAGGCAAATTTTGAATTGAGTGTCTTCTATTAGTTTTTCTTTTTCCCAGGAGGGTACATGCCACAGTATCAGAGTTTGGGGAATGATTTTCTTGTTAATTTTGTCATAGGCCTCTCCAAGGAATTGTCAGTAACGCATTCTGCAGTCTCTGCTTTTTTCCCAGGTCCTACAGACGAGTGTCACAATCTGAAGCCAGGTGACAGGGTCTATGTGAAAAAGTTTGAGAGAGAAACCCGGTTTGAAAGTCCCTACCAGATGTTGCTCACCACCCCAACTGCAGTCAAGCTCGAAGGAAAGCCTACTTGGATCCACACCTCGCACTGAGAACTCATGATCCTGCATATCCTTTACATGCTATAATGTGGTACAATTTCTCTAACAAACACAAGTAGCCACGTACACCTTTGACTACTGTACACTAGCCCCCTGTTTCAGGGATCAGAACAAATTAATACAATCAAATGTGCAATATGAAGACTACACTGAAGGTGAGAATCTAACACCGCATCGTGCTAACATAGATGCTATAGGAGTGCCAAGGGGGGTGCCAGATGAATTTAATTCTAGAGATCAGGTTAAAGCAGGTTTTGAGTCCTTATTTGCTATTGTCACTGTTAATATTGTAGATTGGATTAATTATATCTAGTATAATCAGCAGAGGTTTGTAAACTACACCAGGGATGCTTTGCAAGGGTTAGCTGACCGTTAGGGCCCACTGCATCCATGGCATTTCAAAATAGAGTGGCCGTGGTATGATTTTAGCAGAAAGAGGTGGGGTATGTAACTTCCTGTACGTGTATTATCCCTTTGATCAAAAAGAGTATGAGTAAGGGACTGGATAATGTGACACCAACATTTCCCTTGTTTGAAAAAGATGAAGAGCCAGTTCCAATAGTGCCAACCACGTACGTTACCAGAAGAATTAAGAAATGTACTAGTACTGCGCCTGCCCCGATCTCCAAAGATGGATTGTCAGTGGACTTCCTATTTGCCTAGGGATAGTGCAGAAGACCTTAGGTTCCGGCGAGGGCACACTCTGCGGGGTGTTAACTTGTACAGATAGAGGGTATGGATGCCCGGAAATGAGCCCAGGGAATCCATGGCCTCCTTCTGAGGTGAGGTAGGGATCCCCCCTCCTAGGAGTAGGGCCTTACGGGCAGTGGGGAAGCCCTGACGCAAGGGAGAGGCGACCGAGGAAGAGTGCAAGGCCTGGTGTTTGATCTCCATATTAAGTTTTTAGGGGGGGTTTGTGAGGGTATATGTATATATTGCGATATGTTTTTATGCTTTTATACCTGTATGCAAGTTCTATTCAAAGTTAAAATGAGAAAAACTTAATCTGTCGCCTCATATCAGATATTCCAAAGGCCTTGCAAGGCGAAGACAAAATGTATCTTGAACACCTCAAGGTAAAACCAGACACGAAAGCCGCATGCTTGGCTGTTTTCCCAGAAGCGCCGTATCTAGATAACGACTGTTCAACTACGTATATAGCTATCAGTGCCTCAGCCGGAAATCCGGACTTTACATATATGGTTATGCGGTGAATTTGAGCCAATGAGACCATTACCCATTCCTAGTGATGTGACCAAAGGTTATAAGACCCCATGTAATCTGTAATAAAGTGCACAGTTATGTCCCCGTGTGAGGAACTATACCAGACCTCCGTGTATGGTGTCTCTTCTTTACCGCCGGCAGCGGGGCATTGGGGTGGGCCTGATTGGTGCTGTACGCAGAATTTCCCTGACAAATGGCGCCCAAATGTGGGGCGGTAAAACCGGAGCCGTGCAGCCCTGTCCACCCGGATCCACGCCACGGGGAAGCCGTCCTGCTGCAAACCGAGCCTGATCTGTGCTGTACACAGAATTTCCCTGACAGGTTCATATGATCTTTCCACAAAGTCTGAAATAAAAGCTGCTTAAACCAACTCTTCTTCTCATTTTCAAAATCAGTACACACGATTGTCTGAAGAAACAACGTAGATGTAAAAAAATGAATTCATTTCCAACCTGGTTGTTGACTGTTGTAAATGTGTTGGTGAAAGATAGCTTCTCAAGGAGAAATCAGTGTACTTCAATGCTGTACACTAGGACTGCACTGTAAGTTATTAAAAAGAGGTAGATATAGTTTTCTGATACCTGATGTAAAATGCAAAAAATAGCCACTATTTGGCTAACTCTCAACACTAAATGGGTTTCTCATCTGGCACCACATTCTCTTCTTTCTAAGGACTTTTGAGTCTATCACTATGCTGGCAACGGAGAGGAAAAATGACTTACAAAAATTCCTGTTTGGTCTATGATCTATCTTGCTCAGAAAGCAGAGTTTAGAATTGGCAAATAGTTTGTGCAATACCTATGTATTAAAATTCACCTGCCACGGGGGCGTGGTTTGGAACGGCACCGAGACGGCTGCATTTGCTTAGGCTCCGCTCGGTATAGGCACTTCTAAGCATAAAAATCAGCACTCACCAGAGAGGAAAAACTTCTACAAGCTATAGGAAGCACCGGAGGACAAATATATGTCCAGGAGAAGAACTTCCAGACCCGCTCCGATGAGATTGGAGAGCTTCTTTGAGGCGCACGGGTCCTCCACAGTAAGAGCTGCAGGAGAAGCGCTTGCTCCCGGCTCCCCGGAGAAAGAGCCTAGCGGCAGCATACAGCATGTTACAGAAGCGGAGAGAGAAAAGGCTGACAGCGGAGAAGCTGGGGAGGACAGCGGCAGCCCTCAACAAGCAATGAAGGCTTCAGATGATGAAAGGTTGGTGAATAAAGGGGATAAGAGAGGGTCCCCCCCCCCAACTAAGATGGCGCCGACCACGAGTTCACTACCCTGCAGAACACCCACAAGTAGCCCTGAAAAACAAAGGCAGAAAATGTCCACTGCTGAATGGGAGGAAAACACCACTATTTGTGCAAATACAAAAGCAGGGGAGGGAGGCTTGGATGGACTAGCTGCATCTAATAAACCAGTAACTGAACTGTACATTAGAGACACTTTACAGGCAGACATCTTGGTTCTGACTTCAACGCTAAACTCATTGGTCCTTGACATTAATAACAGAATGGAAAAAAATGAAAAGAAAATGGGAGAAGTAGTCAAGTCGCATAATTCGTTAATTGACGCTCACTACGATCTGGAAGATAGAGTTTCCAAGCTACAAAGTAAACTTACAGATTTAGAAGACAGAAATAGGCGCAACAATATCAAAATGCGCGGAGTGCCCGAGAAAGTCTCTAACTCTGAAATTCCTAACTATGTCACACGCTTTCTACAAACACTTCTCCCAAACATACCTGCTCAGGAATTAAAAATCGATAGAGCTCACAGACTGACATCATAGTGCGCATTCATTATTACTGCACCAAAGAGGCCCTCATGAATGTAGCCAGAAAAACAACCCCTCTACCAAGTCCATATTCTGATATACGCCTCTTCATTGATCTTTCACAAGCAACTCTGGAAGCAAGACGGGGTTTTGCCGGAGTGACCGCGGCCTTGAGGAGAGCAAATATTCCTTACCGCTGGGGTTTTCCCACAAAACTGATAGCCACCAGAGATAACGTGCATCATATTTTCCAAAACCCAGAAATAGCGGTGAACGCCCTGAAAACATGGAACATTCCGATACAAGAAGTCTCCTGCCCTTACGGGAATGCTGACCCTCGGAGACAACGCCAAAATGAAGACCACACCACTTACTCCCGGAAATAATTTGCTATTTTCTTCTCTCATGACCAAAAAGACATTACTTAATGGAGTGCCTGCCTGTTGTAGCTGGACTTCTCACCCCCAAGGAATATGCAAGCAATGTCTTGCCCAGTCCCCTTTGGGACAAAAGTTGATATTCTCCTCCATAATATAAATTTCGATTCTGCTCATCCCTTGCCAGAAGGGACTATGCCAGAGGAGGAGCTTGTTGTTGTTTTGTTTCTCTGTTGTTCTATTTTTACAGGCATCAAAGAACTTTGTACCCTCGTGCACCCTAGGAGCCATTCACAAGGACCGAAAGGATGGCCATAAAAATCCTATTGTTGAATGTCAACGGACTGAATTCTCCATTCAAGAGACGATCTACTTGGAGAGAGGTGGTATCCCAAAAAATCAACGTAGTATGTATACAGGAGACTCACTTGTAAGAATCAAAGACATTTTTCATTTAGTAAAAAATACTTCCTGCGCTCACAGAACTTTAAAGTTGCATATTATAAATTTTCCTTCAGATGAAGGAGACTTACTTTGAAGGAGGGGGTTATGATTTCCAATATTCCCCCTCCTGATTCCCACAGGTCTTAGTGACTCTCAAAAGATGAGGTTTCCAGTCCAGGGTTTCCTCCTTTGAAGTTTATTAAAATACAGCCAAACAGTGGTGCAACAAGCCAACTCATACACGATATGACAAGTTCACCAAACGATAATAACAACGCGTTTCGGTACTTATTGTACCCTTATCAAGTTATGCAATTACTAAAATGTGAGCGATTTATATAGGGAAGTATTACCTTTCACTCCTTGATGATACTAATTCCAAATCCCCTTCAGGGGGGTGGAGAATCATCCGCGCATTCACAACGTCATGCGCTGCGACTCTAATGAGTCCGACGTGTGACGTCATCACGTCTGGATGCACAATACTGCGCTGTGTACTCCTGGGCAACGTGAGCCCGTGAAGCAGGTGATGTCACTGCGTTCTACGTTCTCCCAGACGCCCCTGTATTGCGCGTCACCCGTGATCTCGTGGGACTACACAGCGTCACAACGTCATCACGTTACGTGTGATGTGTACTCCACAAGTGCGTTTCACTCTGAACCGCAACGTTCAATCATTGGAATGTATGAGCTTATCATACCCTAATTTCATCGTTTTCTAACTATATAATAACTTTATGTATGTTGTTCAATATATATTAAAGCAGATATTTTTTTATATTGCCAAATAAATTATTTCAACTAATATATACCTGATAATTCTAAAAAATGATGAAGGGGTGGAAAAGGGGGAAATGGAAATTGGGAAGGGGGTGGGGAAAGGGGGGGGGAGGGGGGGAAAGGGGGGGGGGAGGGGGGGAAAGGAGACTATATCCTACAGGGGACACTAAAATTTATATACCTATAAATGTAATATACTCTTCCTTGTATATCAATGTCTCATCTATATACTCTAATAAATACATTATAACCATAAATATACATGAATAAAATTTACATGAATAAAAATTTGTTTACATATTATATTTTTTTCTAGAACTTCATTTAGTCCCCCCCGGTTTAAGAGTTCCCAATCTAAATATCCAATACATTTCATGATTTTTTAAAAAGGTAAATAACCCTGATTTTGTACTCTCTAGTGGTGTAATTTTTAATAACGAAAAATCTTTGTTATGATAATTTAAAAAATGTTTTGATACACTGTGTTTTGTGAATCCATTTTTTATGTTCGTTCTATGTTTATTAACCCTAGTCCTCAATGCATTGGTAGTGCGACCTACATATCTAAGTCCACATGGACATTCTATAAGGTAAATTACATAGGTCGTGCTACAATTCATGTATTTCTTCAAAAAATATGGAGTATTTCCCTTTCCCATGTCTATTTCCTTTCTCCCATGGGTTATATTTTGACAACATTTACAATTCCCCACCCCACATCTGTAGGAACCTAAAATTTGTTTTTTTGTCAGAAAATTTCCTCTTCTATTATCACCCACAGGTCTAACGTCTTTCGAGTGTGGGCGAGAGGGGGCCACAAAATCCTTAATATTTTTGTTTCTCCTAAAGGTAATCACCGGATTGCACGCAAGGGAGGTCTTCAAAAATGGGTCCTCTTTAATAATGTCCCAGTGTTTTTTCATGATATTTTTTATTTCTTTATGTTGGGAGTTATATTTAGTTATAAATCTGGATTCTATCCCCTTTTTCTCTTTTTTCTCCCCTGATTTAGCTACTTCCGTATTCTGGAGAGCTTTTATATAGGCTGCTTCCACCAAATTCGAGGGGTATTGTTTTTCTTTGAACCGTTTCTTTAAAATTTGCGATTGTTTATGATATAACTCCACATACGTGCAATTGCGTTTAATCCTTGCAAATTGTCCGTAAGGGATGTTGGTTTTCCAACATCTAGCATGACAACTTTTAAAATTAACATAACTATTGGTATCGGTCTTTTTTAAAAAAGTTTGGGTCTTAATTTTTCCTCCCTTAATGTTCACTTCTACATCCAAAAAGATGGCCTTATTCGAACTATGCTCCCCTGAAAACTCCAAACCCCAATCGTTTTTGTTCAATTCTGTTATAAAATTCACCAATTCTTCCTCCTCTCCTTTCCATGTTAAAAAGATATCGTCAATAAATCTACAATAAAATTTTATATTGGGGGTTAAAATGTTTTTCTCGAATGCCCCCATAAATAAGTTAGCATATGCCGGGGCAAAACGAGTCCCCATCGCGGTCCCTCTTTTCTGAATAAAAAACTGATTTTTATAAAAATAAAATAATTATTTTTTAAAATGAATTGGATGCCTTCTAAAATAATTTTTTTTTTGTCTCTCTGGCATCTCTATATCTGTCTGTAGATATTGTTTAATAGACTCAATTCCCTTATCGTGGGGGATGTTGGAGTATAGCGATTTAACATCTAGTGTACATAAAATATAGTTTTCTTCCCAATCCATCTGATTTAAGAGTCGTAAAAAATGCCCTGTATCCTTTATATACGCAGGGAGTTTTATAACTAGCCTCTGTAGGATGTGGTCAATATATTCAGACAGGGCGCTTGTTATGGAGTCCACTCCCGCTATTATCGGGCGTCCTGGTGGTGCTAGTCTATTTTTATGCACCTTTGGTAAAAAATAAAAATACGGGACCTCCGGTTGGCGTATTAATATAAAATTCCTCTCTTTTTTAGTCAAGCAATTTAATTCCAAGGCTCTATTCACCATGTTGCAGAGAGATTTCGAAATGTCCATCGTGGGATTATGGTCTAACCGACCATAATACTCTTCATCATTCAAAATTCGTAGGGCTTCCTTTTCATAATAGTCTGCATCCATAATGACAGTGGCACCCCCCTTGTCTGCCTTTTTAATAACGATATCCCTATTGTTTGCCAGAGTTATTAGGGTATTTTTTTGTTGTTTAACTTTAAAATTTACATGATCATGTTGTGTTTCACATAATTTAGTGAAATCACTTAAAACTTTCTGATAAAAAGTTTCTAAAAAATTTCCTTTGCTTTCTGTCGGATAAAATACACTTTTGGGTTTAAGTCCAGTCCTGATTGGTGGTGGTTCATCACTATCATTATATTCTAAACCGTTAATTTCTTTGGGATCCGCTATCTGTTTAATATTAAAATGTCTAGTAATTGTGAGTTTTTTAACATATTGATTCAAATCTATAAATTCCGTTTTTATCTTTAACTTGTAAGAATCAGACACTAAGAGAATGTTTCATAGGTCTTATCCACACACTATCTTTGCATGCGCACAAAGTAAAAAACACGCAGGAATAATGATAGCATTCAGGGAGAACACCCCATTTACCATAGCAAAACAAATATGCGACCCCAAGGGGCGTTATATAATTTTGGTAGGATCCCTAAAAAACAAAGAAATAACTCTAGTCAACACATATGTCCCGAACACACAACAAATAAACTTCCTAAACAAACTTGCGAAAAAAGTAAACCAAGTGTCGAAGGGCCCAGTAGTAATATGTGGGGACTTCAACCTAATACCTGACAACAACCTAGATACTACCAACCAAAGGATAAGAGGGAATGCCACCCTTGGAGAATGGATACATAGAAATGCTCTGTACGATACATTCCGCTGTGTAAAGGCAACCGCAAAAGAGTACTCATACTACTCGCCAAGACATAGGTCATTCTCGCGAATAGATCTGTGC
Source organism: Eleutherodactylus coqui (assembly GCA_035609135.1). Lineage (NCBI taxonomy): Eukaryota > Metazoa > Chordata > Amphibia > Anura > Eleutherodactylidae > Eleutherodactylus > Eleutherodactylus coqui. The sequence goes on along the minus strand of CM069405.1, from coordinate 21,725,489 downwards.
CTAATGGAGAGAAGCCTCCTCACACTGGTAACTAAGGCGGAAATAGGAGTCGCTAGATGGTCGGATCACGCCCCGATTGTGACAACTGTAAATTTTGAGGGAAATTGGTATCCAAGCAAAACATGGAGAAACAACACATACCTTATGAGCTTACCAAACTATAAGAAAGAAATACAAAAAGCTCTGCTAGAGTACTTCAAATTTAATGCGACCCCAAACATGGACCCTATGTGTCTGTGGAATTCCCACAAAGCATTCATGAGAGGTATTCTCATTAAATTGGGAACAAAATATAAAAAAGACAAAACAAAAAAAACAGACGATATTCTATCCCAAATTCGCACTAAAGAGTTAGAACTTCATCGATCCCCCTCAATAAGACTTCATGATGAGCTTCACAAATTAAGACTGGAGCTGCGTAAAATATTGGTGGTAGACTTTGACAGAGAGGTGAACGCACAACGGGCAAATATTTACACATCACTCAATAGGCCTTCTAGATGGATGGCGAATTTAATTAAAAAGAAAACTATTAAGGCCAATATACCTTACATTTGGAACTCACAGGAAAAAAAACATAAAATAACACACCCGACACAAATTGCTGACACTTTCCGTTCTTACTATAGTAATTTATACAACCTAAAAAATGAAACACAAAAATGACAACCAACAAGTGTTGCCATTCAGGAATTTTAGCAAAAAGTAAACCTCCCATCTCTAGATCCCTCTCAAGCTAATTCACTAGTAGAGATGAGCGAACGTACTCGGTAAGGCCGATTTCGCAATCGAGCACCGCGATTTTCGAGTACTTCACTACTCGGGTGAAAAGATTCGGGGGTCGCCGGGGGCCGGGCGTGGTGTGGTGGAGCAGGGGGTAGCAGAGCGGAACAGGTGGGAGCTCTCTCTCTCTCCCTCTCCCCCCCCTGCTCCCCTCTGCTCACCTACGGCGCCCCCCGAATCTTTTCACCCGAGTAGTGAAGTACTCGAAAATCACGGTGCTCGATTGCAAAATTGGCCTTACCGAGTACGTTCGCTCATTTCTATTCACTAGATGTTCCGATGACAGTCCCCGAAATAACAGAAACAATTGCATCCCTAAAACATCATAAAGCTCCGGGACCAGACGGTTATTCTCCGGAATACTACAAAACCTTTGTGGCAACACTCTCACCGTACATAACTGACATGTTTAATGAGGCAATGCATAAAGGCACCTGTCCAAAAGAAATGCTTCAGGCCACAATTGTAGTCCTGCCCAAACCCGGGAAAGAACCCAATGTCCCAGAAAACTTTAGACCAATATCGTTGTTAAATACTGACGTAAAATTATACGCTAAGGCGCTCGCCCGTAGATTACTGAATATTCTGCCAGGTATAATACACTCAGATCAAATAGGCTTTGTTAGGGGCAGGCAGGCCTCGGATGGCACACGGAAAATCCTAAACCTACTACACTCGGTGGAAAATTAGAAAGCACCAATGATTACGCTAGCCTTAGATGCCGAAAAGACATTCAATAGAGTACATTGGGGCTATGCTTTCGAAACACTGAAAAAATTTGGATTTGGAGAAATTATGATACGTGCTGTCTGGGCCCTGTACTCGTTCCCTTCTGCTAAGGTGCTGGTGGACGGGACGTTGTTGGACACTCTGTTGATAACAAATGGTACAAGGCAGGGGTACCCGTTATCTCCAATACTATATGTACTGACGGTGGAACCCCTGGCAGAACTGATAAGAACAACGACGAATGTGAAGCGGATCCCGGTGAATTGCCGACAATACAAAATAAATCTATTTGCAGACGACATAATCTTAATGATGTCCCAGCCCCTAGAATCATTGAGATCAGCATGTGAGGTTCTGAAACATTTCAGTGCAGTCTCCTTGTACAAGTTAAATGCCGATTAGAGATGAGCGAACGTACTCGTTCGAGCTTGATGCTCGGGCGAATATTAGCGTGTTCGGGATGCTCGTTACTCGCAACGAGTACCACGCGATGTTCCGGTTACTTTCAGTTTCCTCTCTGAGACGTTAGCGCGCTTTTCTGGCCAATTGAAAGACAGGGAAGGCATTACAACTTCCCCCTGTGATGTTCAAGCCCTATACCACCCCCCTGCTGTGAGTGGCTGGGGAGATCAGATGTCACCCGAGTATAAAAGTCGGCCCCTCCCGCGGCTCGCCTCAGATGCCTTGTGAGTTAGCTGAGGGACAGTGATGCTGGTGCCGGAGCTGCTGTAGGGAGAGCGTTAGGAGTTAGTGTAGGCTTCAAGAACCCCAACAGTCCTTCTCAGGGCCACATCTATCCGTGTGCAGTACTGTGGAGGGTGCTGTTAGCAGTGTTGCACAATTTTTTTTTTTTCAAAATCGGCTGTCTGCAGAGCATTGCGCCCTGCAGTAATAGTCCAGGGACAGAAGTGGTGGTTAGGCAGGTAGGCAGGGAGAGTGTTAGGAGTGAGTGTAGGCTTCAAGAACCCCAACGGTCCTTCTTAGGGCCACATTTAACCGTGTGCAGTACTGTGCAGGCTGCTGTTAGCAGTGTTGCATTTTTTTTTTTCAAAATCGGCTGTGCAGAGCATTGCGCCCTGCAGTAATACTACAGGGACAGAATTGTGTAGGCAGGGCCAGAAGACATATATTATTGCTTTGAATATAGTCAGTGGGCCTTTTCTTTTTAAAAAAAGGTAAAAATTCTATGTGCCCTGCCTCTGTCAGTCCTCAGCGTTCTGTGTACGTGTGTGGTGGGTGGAGATAGTAAACAAATCATACGCAGCCAGCTACGTTTAACAGCAGGCTTGCGCCAATTTATTTCCTGCCTTCCTGGGAAAAATCACCGCTTCTGCTGCACTTCATATAACTGCATTTCTGTGGAACAGATTTCTTATCTGATTGAATATAGTCAGTGGGCCTTTTCTTGTAAAAAAAAGGGAAAAATTCTATGTGCCCTGCCTCTGTCAGTCCTCAGCGTTCTGTGTACGTGTGTGGTGGGTGGAGATAGTAAACAAATCATACGCAGCCAGCTACGTTTAACAGCAGGCTTGCGCCAATTTCTTTCCTGCCTGGGAAATCAAATCACTGGTAATACACCATGCTGAGGGGTAGGGGTAGGCCTATAGGACGTGAACGCGGGCGAGGACGCGGAGGCCCAAGTCAGGGTGTGGGCACAGGCCGAGCCAGTGCGGTGGCCAGGGGTAGAGGCAGGGCCAGACCGAATAATCCACCAACTGTTTCCCAAAGCGCCCCCTCGCGCCATGCCACCCTGCACAGGTCAAGGTGCTCTACGGTGTGGCAGTTTTTCACAGAGACGCCTGACGACCGACGAACAGTGGTGTGCAACCTTTGTCGCGCCAAGATCAGGTGGGGAGGCACCACCAACAGCATGCGCAGGCATATGATGGCCAAGCACCCCACAAGGTGGGACGATGCCCGTTCACCGCCTCCGGCTTGCACCACTGCCTCTCCCCCTGTGCCCCAACCTGCCACTGAGATCCAACCCCCCTCTGAGGACACAGGCACTACCATCTCCTGGCCTGCACCCACACCCTCACCTCCACTGTCCTCGGCCCCATCCAGCAATGTCTCTCAGCGTAGCGTCCAGACGTCGCTAGCGCCACAGTTTAAGCGCAAGCGCAAGTACGACGCCACGCACACGCACGCTCAAGCGTTAAACGTGCACATTGCAAAATTGATCAGCCTAGAGATGCTGCCGTATAGGCTTGTGGAAACGGAGGCTTTCAAAAGCATGATGGCGGTGGCGGCCCCGCGCTACTCGGTTCCCAGTCGCCACTACTTTTCCCGATGTGCCGTCCCAGGCCTGCACGACCACGTCTCCCGCAACATTGTACGCGCCCTCACCAACGCGGTAACTGCCAAGGTCCACTTAACAACAGACACCTGGACAAGCACAGGCGGGCAGGGCCACTATATCTCCCTGATGGCACATTGGGTGAATTTAGTGGAGGCTGGGACAGAGTCAGAGCCTGGGATCGCTCACATCCTACCCACCCCCCGAATTGCGTGCCCCAGCTCGGTGGTGGTATCTGCGGGGGTGTATGCTTCCTCCACTAAACCACCCTCCTCCTCCTCCTACGCAACCTCTGTCTCGCAATCAAGATGTGTCAGCAGCAGCAGCACGTCGCCAGCAGTCGGTGTCACACGGCGTGGCAGCACAGCGGTGGGCAAGCGTCAGCAGGCCGTGCTGAAACTACTCAGCTTAGGAGAGAAGAGGCACACGGCCCACGAACTGCTGCAGGGTCTGACAGAGCAGACCGACCGCTGGCTTGCGCCGCTGAGCCTCCAACCGGGCATGGTCGTGTGTGACAACGGCCGTAAGCTGGTGGCGGCTCTGCAGCTCGGCAGCCTCACGCACGCGCCATGCCTGGCCCATATGTTTAATTTGGTGGTTCAGCACTTTCTGAAAAGCTACCCCCACTTGTCATACCTGCTCGGAAAGGTGCGCCGGATCTGCGCACATTTCCGCAAATCACACACGCACGCTGCCACCCTGCAACATCGGTTTATTCTGCCAGTGCACCGACTGCAGTGCGACGTGCCCACACAGTGGAACTCTACGCTCCACATGTTGGCCAGACTCTATGAGCAGCGTAGAGCTATAGTGGAATACCAACTCCAACTTGCGCGGCGCAGTGGGAGTCAGCCTCCTCAATTATTTACAGAAGAGTGGCCCTGGTTGGCAGCCATCTGCCAGGTCCTTGGAAAATTTGAGGAGTCTACCCAGGTGGTGAGCGGCGATGCTGCAATCATTAGCGTCACCATTCCTCTGCTATGCATCTTGAGAAGTTCCCTGCAAAGCATAAAGGCAGACGCTTTGCGCTCGGAAACAGAGGCGGGGGAAGACAGTATGTCGCTGGATAGTCAGAGCACCCTCCTGTCTATATCTCAGCGCGTTCAGGAGGAGGAGGAGGAGCATGAGGAGGATGAGGAGGAGGGGGGAGAGACAGCTTGGCCCACTGCTGACGGTACCCATGCTGCTTGCCTGTCATCCTTTCAGCGTGTATGGCCTGAGGAGGAGGAAGAGGAGGAGGAGGAGGATCCTGAAAGTGATCTTCCTAGTGAAGACAGCCATGTGTTGCGTACAGGTACCCTGGCACACATGGCTGACTTCATGTTAGGATGCCTTTCTCGTGACCCTCGCATTACACGCATTCTGGCCACTACGGATTACTGGGTGTACACACTGCTCGATCCACGGTATAATGAGAGCCTTTGCACTCTCATTCCCGAAGAGGAAAGGGGTTCGAGAATGATGCTATACCACAGGGCGCTGGTGGACAAACTGATGGTAAACTTCCCATCCGACAGCGCTAGTGGCAGAAGGCGCAGTTCCGAGGGCCAGGTAGCAGGGGAGGCGCAGAGATCAGGCAGCATGTACAGCGCAGGCAGGGGAACATTCTCCAAGGCCTTTGCCAGCTTTATGGCTCCCCAGCAAGACTGTGTCACCGCTCCCCAGTCAAGGCTGAGTCGGCGGGAGCACTGTAAAAGGATGGTGAGGGAGTACGTAGCCGATCGCACGACCGTCCTCCGTGACGCCTCTGCCACCTACAACTACTGGGTGTCGAAGCTGGACACGTGGCCTGAACTCGCGCTGTATGCCCTGGAGGTGCTTGCTTGTCCTGCGGCTAGCGTCTTGTTAGAGAGTGTGTTTAGTGTGGCTGGGGGAATCATCACGGATAAGCGTACCCACCTGTCAACCGACAGTGCCGACAGGCTTACACTCATCAAGATGAACAAAGCCTGGATTTCCCCAGACTTCTCTTCTCCACCAGCGGACAGCAGCGATACCTAAGCAATACGTAGGCTGCACCCGCGGATGGAAGCATCGTTCTTTCTCACCATCCAAAATGGGGACATTTCTGCTTCATCAATCTGTGTATAATATTCCTCCTCCTCCTCCTCCTGCTCCTCCTCCTGAAACCTCACGTAATCACGCCGAACGGGCAATTTTTCTTAGGGCCACAAGGCTCACTCATATAATTTTTCTAAACAATTTTTATACGTTTCAATCCTCTTAAAAGCGTTGAAACTTTAACTTGAACCAATTTTTCGTTCAACTGGGCTGCCTCCAGGCCTAGTTACCACTTAAGCCACATTAACCAAAGCGATTAATGGGTTTCACCTGCCCTCTTGGTTGGCCATGGCCAATTTTTGGGATGTACATTAGTACTGTTGATACAGCAATTTTTGTGGGCCCTCGCCTACAGTGTAATCAAATGAATTTTTAGCCCACCTGCATTACAGCTGACGTTACATCTGCTGTGTTGGGCAATGCAATGGGATATATTTATGTACCACCGGTGGCTTCCTGGCACCCACCCATGCTGTCGGTCCACAGAGAATTATAAATGCATCTGTTTCCACTTCTAAAGAACCCCAGTCAGACTGGGGCATGCAGTGTGGGCCGAAACCCACCTGCATTAAGCACGACATTACTACCTCAGCTGTGTTGGGCAATGCAATGGGATATTTTTATGTACCGCCGGTGGGTTCCAGGGAGCCACCCATGCTGTGGGTCCACAGGGACTTCACAATAGGGAGTTGTACCTGCCTGTGTCTATGAATTAAAAACCGTGGTCTGACTGGGGCATGCAGACACCTTGACAGAATGAATAGTGTGTGGCACATAGGTTCCCCATTGCTATGCCCACGTGTGCAGCTCCTGATGGCGGTGGCACAGGATTATATTTCTCATTGCTTCTGTACAGCATTGTGGGCTATCGCCCCGCCCCTTTTAAAGAGGGTCGCTGCCTAGCCGTGCCAACCCTCTGCAGTGTGTGCCTGCGGTTCCTCGTCATGGCAGACGCACTTATAAATAGACATGAGGGTGGTGTGGCATGAGGGCAGCTGAAGGCTGCGCAGGGACACTTTTGTGTGCGCTGTGGACACTGGGTCGTGCGGGGGGGTTGGGCAGCATGTAACCCAGGAGAAGTGGCAGCGGAGTGTCATGCAGGCAGTGATTGTGCTTTGTTGGAGGTAGTGTGGTGCTTAGCTAAGGTATGCATTGCTAATGAGGGCTTTTCAGAAGTAAAAGTTGTTGGGGGGGGGGGGGGCACTCTTGCCGGTATTGTGGCTTAATAGTGGGACCTGTGAACTTGAGATGCAGCCCAACATGTAGCCCCTCGCCTGCCCTATCCGTTGCTGTGTCGTTCCCATCACTTTCTTGAATTGCCCAGATTTTCACACATGAAAACCTTAGCGAGCATCGGCGAAATACAAAAATGCTCGGGTCGCCCATTGACTTCAATGGGGTTCGTTACTCGAAACGAACCCTCGAGCATCGCGATAATTTCGTCCTGAGTAACGAGCACCCGAGCATTTTGGTGCTCGCTCATCTCTAATGCCGATAAGTCTCTGATTCTTGGTGTAAATGTCCCGTGGAGCTTGGAAGCTGCAATCCGAAAAGAATTTCCTTTTAAGTGGGGAAAACAAAGCATCCCATATCTGGGAATAGCTCTGACACCAAATATTAAAGATATTGAACACGAAAATTTTCCAACACTATTAAAATCTGCCCAGGAGGAGTTCGATCATCTTAATAAGCTACATCTAACATAGTTTGGAAGGATCATGTCCTAGAAGATGAAAATCCTACCAAAGATCTTGTATTATTTCAGGGTCCTTCCAATCCCAATCTCTAACCCCACCCTGGCAAACTTACAAAAGCAAATGAATAAATATATCTGGGGAGGGAAAAAACCACGTCTGACTCTAACAATATTAGCACTACACCACAAAAATGGTGGAGCAGACAATCCCAACTTGAAAATGTATTATAGAGCTATCTTACTAAATCAGTCCAAACTGATGATGACAGAAGGAAATGCCATGAGTTGGGTTGGTATGGAAAAAAGTCATATAAAAGGAATCTGAAGACAGACTTTATTGTACGCAATATCCGTGGAAGGTTTATCTCATCCCGCAGAGATAGTACTACAAATCCCAAAAATACCTCCCTCTATGCTAGCTACTGTACATGCCTGGAGGGAATTCTCAAAAATGTTGGCCTTGCCTGGAGCTACAAAGAAACCCAATTTGCCTATTGAGGTCTTAAACCTCCTTCTGACAGACCTAGAGATGAGATTGTGGAATGTGAGAGGTGTGAAGTATGTGGGGGACCTTTTGTTGCAGGGAGTCATCAGACCCTTTGCTGAATTACAAAACAAATTCAAATTACCCCATAATGAAATCTTTAAACATCTCAGAATTAGCTCATTTCTGTCTAGGTCTCCTATCCATGAACTACATTTTCCCATAGCACTATTAAACAAAATAACCTCCCAACCTATTACAAACAAGTCAGAAACCAGATCTTTCTAGGATACAATGACTGAGAATACAAATCCTCCCAAAAAAGCATACATGTTAAGCTGGGAAATCGAGCTACGGGAAAAGATACCAATAGAGGCCTGGATGGGGGCATTTAGGTCAATTTCCAAATCTACTAAAGGGTTGGGCATCTTGGAATCCCAAATTAAACTACAGTTAAGATGGTACTTTACCCCCTCACTGATCCTCAACAGGCTAAACACTGGAGACGGTATGTGCTGGAGAGGATGCGGCCAAAAAGGCACACTATCGCATATATTCTGGTATTGCCCTAAACTCAAAAGATTCTGGGATGACACACTTAAATTCCTACAAGACACAACTCAATGCCATATACCTAGAAAGGCCAAATTAATCCTATTATTAATAGGCTTGGAAGATCTTCCAAAAAGGACTAGATATTTGTTGTCACACTCTTTAATGACTGCCAAAACAATAATTGGAAAACATTGGAAAAGTCCAACTCCCCCGGAAATAGGAGAGTTCAAAAACCGTATGGAAGAACAATACTTTTATGAAAAATGGCTGTCTTTCCGTAACAATGCTGTAAGCCAATTCAATGAGGCTTGGGGTGTATGTGGTAAATAACCAAAAGTGTAACATGAAGATTTGACGCATAGATGCCAAGTTGAATGGTTAATGTACTTTGTTTATTGTTATATGTTGAAAATACCATACAGTATAAAAGAAAATATACAGTTTAAGTCGAAAGCAAGTACCACCAGCATATTATACTTTGCATATTGTACTCTTATAATCATAAGTAGTTACCTCATAGACTGCCATAGTCTGGGTTTTAAGTGTCTCACCACCACATAAATAACCCACTGCCAGCAGGTCTCTAACATTTTAGCTCCAGATAAATTACAGGACACCTCTGGTTAATAATCTTTTCAGTAGTCTGGGACTTGCAGAATGAGTTGGTGTTCTCCCAGGATAATTTCCTTAGCGGGGTTATCTGGTTACTGGACAAAAGCCCTTCAATAGTCCTAGCTGTAGTACGAGAAGTATTTTTTCCTTCACTACTGTCGGTATTCAGTGCTGCAGTTTTGCTGTGTTCCCTGCATTTGGTGTGACAGCTGACGTCACCGGAAATCAGTTGACCTCTGTAGTCAATCAGAGACAGCAGCATCACTGCTTATTCTACTGACATCAGTACTTACTATTAGGGGCTCTCTGGACACGGATTATTACTGTTGTGACACTAAGGGATGCACCGTTCCTCCTCCAGCTCATCTACTATTGATTATATTTTTTTTTCAGCTGCATGGGATATTTTAGGTAAATGTTATGTTTTCATGGTTGCTGAATCCAAAAATGACCTCTATTTCCACCCATCACGTAGTGTTTTTTTTTCCAATATATGTGGGGTTTACATTATAAATGCATATGAGCAATGAAAAAAATTACAATTTTATTACAATAAACGAAACATATTATTTATAAAAAAATACATTAAATATATATTCATCATTCTATGTTCACTCATTTTGCCTGTGAAACCTTCTATTTGATGCTCTTTCAATCACACTTTTCCTTTCCATTTTTTGTTAACGGCTTGAGCATCTAACAGTAGTTAGCTAGCATTGAGACATCCCGAATTCCTTGGTAGTGTCTCTCAATATCACGGACATCCTTGTGAAATCTTTCACCCTGCTCTTCACTATAGCCTCCCAAGTTTTCGGGAAAATAGTCGACATGGGAGTTTAAGAAATGAACTTTTAAGCTCATATTGCATTCTTAAGCTTTAAACACAGCTAACATACATTGTACAATGGTTTTGTAGAGGGGGTCTTTAACATCCCCCCAAAACTTGAGCACTACGTCCTTGAAAGAGCGCCATGCTTCTTTTTCTTTTTCACCCATTGTTTTTTAAAAGATCGGATCAGATAAGAGTTTTCATATGTCGGCGCCAGTAAAATGTCCCTCTTTCAACTTGGCTTCAGACAGTTTAGGAAACTTGGAACAGAGATATATGAAACATTCCTCATATTTTGGCAGCGATTTAACAAACTGCTTCCCTAAGCCCTAATTTATTGTGAAGAAGTGGTAATAATTTTTTTCAGGTGGAACCAAGGTATTATTAATGACATTTTTTCCCTGGGGGTTAAGGCACCTCACAGAGGCCAGTCAGTTTTTGTCCAATGGAGGTCTCTGGTTCAACTGTCCCACAAGCATAGGAAGCAGGGATATTTTGTATAACCAGCCTGCTAGCACAACAACATGGTTAGTATTTTGAAGTCTCCACAAACCATTCAGCGATGTTCTTGATTTTCTTAAGAATCACAGCCAAAATCGTTGTAGTTTTCTTTCAAATGTACATAGTGCCCTATAGGAAGTGATACAAATGTATTCCTATTATGCAGGAAGACTGCTTTGAGGCTTGTTTTAGATAAATCAATGAATAGGTACCACTCAGATGGATCATATTCTATTTCAAAGCACTTCACGAGCCTTGAACATCATTACAAAAAATGAGATTTCCCGCTTTGGGGAAAAACTGAGTGAATTCCTTCTCTCGGTATCTGTACCAAGAAAATGTAAATCTTTCAGGTGACAGCAGGTTGTTATTGTTTAGTCTTGACCCTAGCAATTTGCTGCTTGTTTGGAAAGGCCTAAATCTCTAACTAGGTCATTGAGCTCACCCTGAGAAAAAGGTTGGTGACCCTCATCAACAGAAAAATCTGAGCTAGTTCGTTCTGGGGAGGTAATGTGTCTTCCACCTCTGAATCACTCGGGATACTATCCAAACTGGGTGTGGAATTAATATTTATGAGGTTTTGGACGAGTAGCTGAATTTAGGTTTGGGTAGGATATTTTCTTTTTATATATGTATTAAATAGAGATGAGCGAGCACACTTGTCTGAGCTTGATGCTCGTTCGAGCATTAGGGTGTTCAAGATGCTCGTATCTCAAGATGAGCACCACGCGGTACTCGAGTCAATTCTATTTCCTTCCCTGCATGTTTAGCGCCATTTTCTAACCAATAGAAATGCAGGGAAGGCATTACAACTTCCTCCTGTGATGTTCCAGCCCTATCCCACCCCCCTGCAGTGAGTGGCTGGTGAGATCAAGTGACCGCCGAGTACTTAAAGCGGTCCTGCCTGCTGCTCGCCTCACACACACGCTGGCAAAGATTAGGGACAGTGGTGCTGCTGCTATAGGGAGAGTGTTAGCGTCTTCAAGAACTGCAACGGTCCTTCTTAGGGCCAGATCTGACCGTGTGCATTACTGTTGTGGCTGCTGGGAGCAGTTTTGCACAAAAATTTTTTTTTATATCTCGGGCTGTGCAGACTATAGCGTTCTCAGTCTGCAGTCTATTATACAGAGTATAGGGACAGTGCTGGTGAGACAGGGACAGGAAAGTCATATACACGCTATATAGCCTGCAATTTTTTCAAAAAAATGAAAAATATGCTACTTCTTAGGGCTACTTGTGACCATGTGCATTTTACTGCCTGGCTGCTGGGAGTTGTAGTGCATCACAATTGCAAAGCCAGACCTTTTGTAAGTCCGCAGAAGAGCGGATGTTAATTCTTCGGCCTCTGAGGTTTATTCCTAGTCCGAATGGGAAGAGCCAGGAATACTTGATATCTCTAGCTCTCAGAGCTTCAAGTAAGGGCCTCATCACGCGACCTTTGGCAAGTGTTGTCGGGGCGAGATCTTGGTAGAGATATATAAACGCCCCGTCCTACTGTAGCTCCTTGTTGCTTCTTGACGCCTCCAGTATTGCTTTGGTATCCGGAAACGCCAGGAGCTTGCAGTTTACGTCTCTCGGAGGGTCCGACCCAGATGGTGGGGGTCTCAGAGATCAGTGGATGAGCTCAATAGAAACGAGTGAGGCTCTCTCTTGACCTAGGAGGAGGGCAAACAGCTCTACGGCAATCTTAGGCAAGGCCTCTGTCGCCCATGTTTCCGGAAGACCTTTAATTCTTATATTATTTCGCCTGCTGCGATTTTCGAGGTCCTCTTGCATGATCAGAGTGCGGTTCAACTAATAGTGGTGTTCTCTAACCACCTGCACGAGCTCTGTTCAATGTGATATGAGATTGGTTGAAGAGGCTTCCAGGTCCTCGATCCTTCTTCCCATGAACTTGATTTCCTCTTTGATCTCCGAGAGGTCTGGCATAATCCGTCTTAGTGCTCTGGTGATCAAGTCCCTCAAGAAACTTCGAGAAATTTGCTCGTTTTCTTTTCCTTCCGGCAAGGCCTCCTCATCTCTTTCTGTACTCAAAGGTGTCGGAGCTGTTAGGTTCAACGTCTTCTTACTAGAAGGGTGAGGGGATCTAGATACCCTCTCTTTAAGAAATCTTTGCATATCAGATTGACCCTTGGCTGGTCGGGGTGTGCTCAAGATGTTGTTGCTCTTGTCTCTGTTGTTTTTCCCCATAATGCGTTAGAGTTGGCTTTCGGTTTTAGTCATACGATGGGGCCCGTCCTGTGGTGCGCCTCTCTTAGTGAGCCATTAAATAGCTGTGGCCCTGTATCACCACTGGAGATCGGCCATTGATGGAGGCTAATTTCGTATGAAAGCAGCAAGGAGAGACGTCGGTGGGCTGCAGGTAAAGTATAGGTAGTGTGCTGCTGGGGCACCAAAAAAGCGCAATAGCTGAGGCAGCTCGTTAGAGCTCCGTGACCGGAGTTCTGTGAAAAAATTCAGGCTAGGCCTGTAAATAATTGTTAAGCAGTCAATATTGCCCATGTGTTTGCTCTCTCAGGGCATTAATGAAAGTGAGAGTGAGGGGTAAAGTATATATTTATATGGAGATAAAGGTTCTAAGCTCATGACAAATGTAATCAAGAAACAAAGAGAAAAAGCTTTTATCTACCAATAGAGATGAGCGAGCACCAAAATGCTCGGGTGCTCGTGTCAAACTTTCCGCGAATCTCGAGAGTTCGTTTCGAGTAACGAACCCCATTGGAGTCAATGGGCGACTCGAGCATTTTTGTATATGACCGATGCTCCGCTTAGGTTTTCACTTGTGAAAATCTGTAAAACCTACGAAAGTGATGGAAACGCCACAAAAACAGATAGGGCAGGCCAGGGGCAACATGCAGGGCTGCATCTCAGGCTCCCAGGTCTCACTATTAAGCCACAATAGCGGCAAGAGTGTGCTCCCCCCAATTTTTTTTTGTCTATTTATAAGTGCATCTGCGATGAGGAGGAACCGGAGGCACACACTGCAGAGGGTTGGCAGGGCCTGGTAGCGACCCTCTTTAAATGGGGGGGGGGGGGGGGGGGCGATAGCCCACAATGCTGTTGAGAATCGATGAGAAATTGACGTTCGATCATCATTCCAATCCTGTGCCGCCTCCGTCAGGAGCTGCAAACGTGGTCATAAAGGGGACTCAGCTGCCAGCACAGCACTTCTACATATCTCCACAATGCAGCAATACTCTGTGTGGGAAGTATGTGAGCAGGCCCTGGGTCTGCCTCTGTCCCAGTAAACACCTTGTGTAGCCCAAGGTGCTGCGAGTAACATAGCAATGGGGAATCTATGTGTCCACACACTACTCATTCTGTTTGGGTGTCGGATACCTCATCGACAATGCAAGGGGTAAACCATCTGCACTGTGCACCCTACCCAAGTCTGTCAGTGTTTTGGGGACAGACAGGTAAAACACCTCTATGGGAAGTCTGTGTGCACCCACAGCATGGGTGGGTCCAAAGAACTTAAAGACAGTACACATAAACAAAATCAGAGTGCCCAAACATGGCAGACTTTCACTGCGCCGAGGACATAGGCCTCTGCACAAACCCACAGCAATCGTGGGCATAGAGCGGACTCCAATGTTAGCGGAGCTGTGAATGTCTCATTAGCGCTGTATCGCTCCTCTTGTTTGTCCCAATGCAGTGCCCCGGATAGCTGTGGTAACGTGAGAGAAAATACATGTTGGCTTCGGCCCACACTCCATGCCCTAGTCAGTCTGTTTTTTTTTTATAATGCCAGGCAAGTACAACTCTGCTATGGGAAGTCTGTGTGCACCCACAGCATGGGTGGGTCCCAGGAACCCACAGACGGTACATAAAGAAATCCCATTGCGTGCCCCGGATAGCTGTGGTAACATGAGAGAAAATACATGTTGGCTTCGGCCCACACTCCATGCCCTGGTCAGTCTGGGTTTTTTTTTAAAGTGCCAGGCAGGTACAACTCGGCTATGGGAAGTCTGTGTGCACCCACAGCATGGGTGGCTCCCAGGAACCCACAGACTGTACATAAAGAAATCCCATTGCAGTGCCCCGGATAGCTGTTATAACGTGAGAGAAAATACATGTTGGTCTCAGCCCACAATCAATGCCCTAGTCAGTCAGTGTTTTTTGGGGGGCCAGATAGGTAGAACACCACGATGGGTAGACTGTGTGCACCCATAGTATACACAGAGCCCTGTAATATTCCTGTAGCAAAGGTGTAAGCTGAACCCAGTAACAGTTATGTGGCAGAAGTCTAGGGAGACCCCAGTAACATTTCATTAGCAGAAGTATAGACAGACCCCTGTAACATTTCTGTAGCAGAAGTATGGGCAGCTCCCTGTAACATTTATGTAGCAGCAGTATAGGCAGACCCCTGTAACATTTACGTGGCAGAAGTATAGGCAGACCCCTCTAACATTTAAGTGGCAGCAGTCTAGGCAGACCCCTGTAACATCCTTGTGGCAGCAGTAAAGGCATACCCCTGTAACATTTATGTGGCAGCAGTATAGGCGGACCCCAGTAACATCCTTGTGGCAGCAGTATAGGCAGACCCTTGTAACATTTGCGTGGCAGAAGTATAGGCAGACCCCTGTAACATTTAAATGGAAGCAGTATAGGCAGACCCCTGTAACTTTCTTGTAGCAGGAGTATAGGCAGGCAGACCCCAGTAAAATTTCTGTAGTAATAGTATAGGCCAACCTCTGAAACATTGGGCTATTATGAACGTAGGCGAAGGCCGGAAAAATCAGTTGGATAACAGTGTAGGCGTGTGCCCGAAAAATAAGTGTACCAAGAGTAAAAGTGTACCTCTGAAAAATGTATTAACCGAGAGGGCAGGTGAAACCCATAAATATTTTTTGAAAGATGCAGCTCACTGTTGCTTAATTTGTAACAGAGCCTGTAGGCATCCCTGTTGAAAAAAATTGGTTCATGTTAAAGTATCAATACTTTGGAAACTTTGAAAAATTGTAAAAACATTGGTGGATGTAGAAATTTCCTACTACAAATTGAATATCACCAAATCACAAATTCTAGGTATAGATATTCAATGGCAACCCAAGTCCATTCTATACCTAGGTATAAATCTAAGCTTCCCCACCTCGCATCTTATCTCAGTAAACTTTCCCCCCCTCCTAGAAGACCTTCAAAAAGAATTAGACACCTATCATTCTTACCCTCACTCATGGTTAGGTCGCATTGCCATATATAAAATGATGATCTCACCGAAGATCCTACATTAATTTCACACCTTACCAATTCCTATACCAAAACTCCTCCTAAATAGCTTTCAAAGACAGCTGTCCAACTTTGTATGGCAAAATAAAAAAACAAGAATCTAACTCTCCATTCTAACTCTAAACAGACGCCAAGGAGGACTGGGCCTCCCCAACCTAGACTCATACCGCAAATCTACTATCCTTAACAATCTAAGAGCCTAGACAAGGCATAGCTCAAAAATAAGCTGGCCCTCCCTGGAAAAGGACTTCAACAACCAAAAACCCTTAAAACACTTATTAATTGCTACTATTATTGGTATCTCTCATCCTACACTCATGAAATTATTAAATATTTCATATCTCTCTCCCTCAATAAGAGCATCTATAGAAGCCTGGACCGACTTAACACATAACCTCGACAACTCTACAACTCTTGTCCCTTTAAAAATACCCCTGGAAACTCTAGAACTCTTCATTCCTAACCTAAATATTAGGCCATGGCCCAAACATGGCCTTAGACTCATATCCGACCTTTTCTCCTCAAATAAACTTCTTCCCTTCCGGGACCTGACCACAAACTTTCACCTCTTAAACTCATATATCTACAAATACACCCAAATATCTTTTTTCTTACATAACTACCATCTGGAAAATATTAAAGTCCCTAAAACAATCTCTTCATTTTTAGATGAACCACAAATCAAAATGTATACCCGACTATTTTACGACATCTTCTCTGGCAACTTGAACCACCAGGAAAATGCCACCTCATACTGGAGCAAAAACTTTGGGAAAAAAAAAATACTCCTAGACCAGTGGCTCAAAGCTTTTATATGGGCTGGACAATCCTCGCAGGGCGCTAGCCTAATCGAGACACACCTGAAGCTCCTTACACGTTGGTATTACACCCCGCTGGTTATGGCCAGAAGAGGTTTATCTGATAGCGACAGATGCTGGAGAAACTGCAAAAATCAAGGGTCACTCATCCATATCTTCTGGTCATGTCCACTCCTAGCCCCTTTCTGGAGAGATGTCTACAACCTCATACACAAGGTCACAGCCCTCAATCTCTCATTCTCTCCTGACTTCGCCTTATTGCTCTTAACCACAGTCAAAATAGCCCCCCACCTAAAGAAACTAGTAGGCCATATCCTTTTGGCGGCCAAATCCTTGATAGCCAGACGATGGAAATCTGAGATAGTCCCAACAGTGACAGATCTCATTAACCTAGTATCGGAACATAGCATGTACGAAAAAAAATTAGCCCTCAGAAACGATGATATCTCCAGATTTGACATGATGTGGAAGCCTTGGATTAATATATTTCATCACCTAAACCAATAACTTCGGTGAACTTCACTCTAATAATATCAAACACCCCTTGTTATCTACCTTTCCTAATCTACCATTACACCCCAATCCACCCTACCCCACCTCCAGCCCCCATTTACCTTTACCTCCACGCTTATATTATTTCTTAAATCAAGACCAACCACTCTCTCGCCAACTAACATCGAATTGTTTCACGATAGTTATCAGATTTGTTTGTTTCTGATTTATACTGTCTATACTCAGAGCGTGAATTTTTATTCTGTAACTTTCTTTACAAGATCAATAAAAAAAATTATTCAAGAGAATGCTAAGTGGCTCAATGCACGGCAAGCCAGGTGAGCACTTTTCTTCTCGAGATTCAATTTTACAGTCACGTACCTGCTGGGAGATAAAAATGTGAAAGCTGACGCCCTCTTGCGCACTTTCGGGACTTCGGAGGTTGGGGTCTCTTCTCCGGAAGGAATCCTTCCTCCCGGTGTCGTGATGGCAGCCCTAAAATGGAACCTTCCGGCCCAGCTTCAGGAATATCAGCTAGAAGATCCAGAGGGGGTTCTGGCAGGGAAGTAATTTTTACCGATGTCTCTGTGGTTGTTGGTTCTGGAGGAGTCTCATTCCTCTGTTGAGCTATGTTCCCAATTCTACTGGTGGCCCGGCATGGCACGGGAGGTCCGTGAGTTCGTAAATCGGTGTTCAGCTTGTGCCTGTGGCAAGAGTCGCCGTAAAAGCCTTGAGGGACTGTTAAGGCCGTTGTCAGTACCTGGTAGTCCTTGGTTGCACGTGTCCATGGATTTTGTCACTGACCTGTCTGTGTCACAAGCTTGTTCTACCATTTTGGCAGTTGTTGACAGGTTCTCGAAAATGGCCCATTTTGTTGCTCTGAAAAAATTACTGTTAGCCACTAAATTAGTGAGGATTTTCATTAAAGAGATTATAAGGTTGCACAGAATACCGGTCAATATAGTTTCGGATTGGGAGTGCAATTTGTGGCCCAGTTTTGGTGGGCCTTCTGTAAAAACTTGGGGACATCTCTGTCTTTTTCATCAGCATTTCATCCGCAGAGGAATGGGTGAACGGAACGTAAAAATCAAGACCTAGTATAATACTTGCGTTTTTTTGTGGGCGAGAGGGTCAGTTGGTGGGTAGAGTTTTTACTCTTGGCCGAATTTGCCATAAACAATCGTATTAGTTCTGCGACAGGGGTGTCACCATTCTTTTGTGTGTTCGGTCAGAAATCCCCGGTTCCTGACTTGCATTCCAGTAGTTACAGTTTGTCCCGTGGTTGATGATGTTGCTAGTGAGTTGTGGCAGGTCTGGAATGGTGTACACAAGAACCTGGAGGAAGCAAGTGGTCTTATGCAACTACGTAGTTGTAAAAGGTCCACTGTGTCTAAACCATTTGAGGTTGGTCAGAAGGTCTATGTGTCCACGAAGAATTTAAAATTGAAGCTCCCCTCAGTAAAGCTTAGGCTGCGTTTTATCGGTCCCTTTGCCAAAACACGAGTCATTAATCCTCTTGCTTATGAGGTGGATTTACCAGATTCTTGGAGGGTACATAGGGTGTTTCATAAATCCCTTTTGAAGTCGTTTAGCCCTCCAATCCAGCTCTGCCTGTGTTCTGTGGTTTTCTTTCCTGTTGGTTATTCCATCTGCCTAGCCTGTCAGTACCAGTGAGTAGTCACCTGCATAGGTACGGCGGTAACTTCCTGTCCCGCCAGTAGGTAGCATAGGGTCAGAGTTGGGGGCCTGGATGTATCCACCTCCTGGGCTATCTCCAGGAAGGGACATTGGCGTGAGTGAGAGTCAGGGAGCCACTGTCCATGCGAACCTATGCATCCCACTAGTACTGTATCACAGGCACGTTGAATCTAACCCATTTGTCCTTTGTGACGTACATACAGGAGAGTTGGCCACTGAGCACACACGGTTACAGTCAAAATACTCAACAATATCACCCAATGACTCACAGGTAACATCTTCTCTGTTTGAAGTTGTTCTTTTTCCTCATCTTATCATTTGTCCAAAACTGCTATGACGCTTCTTCCAATCATGACTCACTTTGGCAGATTTTGCTGCCCATGCACCTTGTTGACACTAACTCCCCATCCTGGTGCCCTAACAGTGTCATCCTGCTGCTATCACTAATACTGTGCCCAGGCCATCATCCCTATGTGCTGTTCTGTACTAAAGAAAAATTTGTGCCATAAAGATAGTCTCCTTGAAAAGACTAGTACCACACAGATAGTGTCCACTACTGGAGTTGAGTGAACTGAAATAGTTGAACCCTCTTTCGAGTCAAACTTTACAAAATGTTTGGTCCTGTAGCGACCTGAACCATGGGCAGATCATTTTGGCCAAATCCACTAAAATAATTCTTCTTTCTTCTATGCTTCCTATTTCTAATTATTCTTTCTTCTTTTCTTTTTTCATTTTTTTTCCTTCTCCTATCTCTGCTTATTTTTGTTATTATTTTTCTTCATTAATTTTGCCTTAAAGGGGTTGTCTAGTTTTAAACTATTGATGATTTATGTATAGGAGAGGTAACACAGGTCTGCGACCAAAGAACTGCATAGGATTTTTTTTTACTGTTTCTTATAGATTTTTACTCACTGAAAAACACCTGGAATTCACCTGGAAAAACACAAAAAAAATGCTATCATGTCCATTTTTTTTGTAAAACTCATATTTTTAGTTTATGTAAGCGTGGCATTTTCCTTTAACCTGAAATCTGGTATCCTATTTTTCATTCTAAAAATCCTATCCAATAATGATTTCTTACTTTCATTTTATATTTAAAAGACTGATAAGAATAATACAAAGAGAAAATGAGAGGAATTGGGTTGGGGGGTTAATGGAAGGGAGTGGTAGGGTGGGTTTGCAGCGTGGGAAAGCTCAGCTGATCATGTCCTATCAGGTTTATTTTGTTCGTAGCAAAAGGTGATGAATTTTACTGACTGGGTTGAGCATGTTTCAACATGTGCTCTGGGGTTTTAGGAGTACACACAAGCCTGCTGGTAGATTTGATCCTGTTTCAACATGCTAAATTACTTCAAAATCTTGTTTACTGTTTAAGCCACAATCAGTTTACATGCTGCATTGAAACATGACTGTGCTCTTGTTTTTAGGTCTGTATTATGACTCCAAGAGGCTGTTGTTTCTCCGAACAACTTTTGTTTTATTTCTGATGAATACACTATTACAAGTCAATAAAGAAACAGTGATTTTGTGAAGAAAGTATATTTTGCTTACTTCAATATGAAACTTGGGGATCAAGACATACCATGGGCTCTTCACAAGATGTGCAGAAGGTGCAAGGAAGGATCTTCATTTGTGGTTTAAAGACAAGAAAAACTCAGTTTTTGCATTCCTATTATGTGGCATAAAGAGCAAAATCACACTACTGACTGCTATTACTGTTCAGAAGGTGTGAAAGGCTTTAATACTAGAGATGAGCGAGCACCAAAATGCTCAGGTGCTCGTAGCTAGAGTCAAACTTTCGGCGATGCTCGAGAGTTTGTTTCGAGTAACGAACCCCATTGAAGTAAATGGGCGACTCGAGCATTTTTGTATATGACCCATGCTCCGCTAAGGTTTTCATTTGTGAAAATCTGGAAAACCTATGAAAGTGATGGAAACAACACAGAAACAGATAGGGCAGGCGAGAGGCAACATGCAGGGCTGCATCTCAGGTTCCCAGGTCTCACTATTAAGCCATAATAGCGGCAAGAGTAGGCCGCCCCCCTAACAATTTTTACTTCGGACAGACCCTCATTAGCAAGGCACACCTAAGCTAAACACCACACTACCTCCAACCAAGCACAATCACTGCCTGCAGGACACACCGCTGCTTTTTCTCCTGAGTTACATGCTGCCCAACCCACTGCACGACCCTGCGTCCGCAGCGCACACAAAAGTGTCCCTGCGCAGCCTTCAACTGCCCTCATACCACACGCTCGCTTCATAGCCACACCACCCTCATGTCTATTTATAAGTGCGTCTGCGATGAGGAGGAACCGGAGGCACACACTGCAGAGGGTTGGCAGGGCTAGGTAGTGACCCTCTTTAAGGGGGGTGCGATAGCCCACAATGCTGTTGAGAATCGATGAGAAATTGACGTTCGATCTTCATTCCAATCCTGGGCCACCTCTGTCAGGAGCTGCAAACGTGGGCATAAAGGGGACTCAGCTGCCAGCCCAGCACTTCTACACATCTCCACAATGCAGCAATATTCTGTGTGGGAAGTATGTGAGCGGGCCCTAAGACAGCCTCTGTCCCAGCAAACACCTTGTGTGGCCCAAGATGCTTCGAGTAACATAGCAATGGGGAATCCATGTGTCCACACACTACTCATTCTGTTTGGGTGTCGGATACCTCATCGACAACGCAAGGGGTAAACCATCTGCACTGTGCACCCTACCCAAGTCTGTCAGTGTTTTGGGGACAGACAGGTAAAACACCTCAATGGGAAGTCTGTGTGCACCCACAGCATGGGTGGTTCCCAGGAACCCACAGACGGTACATAAAGAAATCCCATTGCAGTGCCCCGGATAGCTGAGGTAAAGTGAGAGAAAAGACATGTTGGCTTCGGCCCACACTCCATGCCCTAGTCAGTCTGTTTTCTTTTTAAGTGCCAGGCAGGTACAACTCGGCTATGGGAAGTCTGTGTGCACCCACAGCATGGGTGGCTCCCAGGAACCCACAGACGATACATAAAGAAATCTCATTGCGGTGCCACGGATAGCTGTGGTAACGTGAGAGAAAAGACATGTTGGCTTCGGCCCACAATCCATGCCCTAGTCAGTCTGGGGTTTTTTGGGGGCCAGATAGGTGGAACACCGCAATGGGAAGACTTAGTCCACCCATAGTATAACCAGACCCCTGTAATATTCCTGTAGCACAGGTATAAGCTGACCCCAGTAACTGTTATGTTGCAGAAGTCTAGGGAAACCCCGGTAACATTTCTGTAGTAACAGTATAGACAGACCCCAGTAACATTTCATTAGTTAAAGTATAGGCAGACCCCTGTAACATTTCTGTAGCAGAAGTATAGGCAGACCCGTGTAACATTTACATGCCAGAACTATAGGCAGACCCCAGTAACCTTTTAGTAGCAGAAGTATATGCAGACCCCCTAGTAACATTTCTGTAGCAGCAGTATAGGCAGAGCCCAGTATTTGTAACATTTCAGTAGTAACAGTATAGACAGACCCCAGTAACATATCTGTAATAACCGTATAGGCAGACCCCAGTAACATTTCTGTAGCAGCATATAGGCAGACCCCTATAACATTTCTGTAGCAGCAGTATAGGCAGACCCCAGTAACATCCTTGTGGCAGCAGTATAGGCAAACCCATGTAAAATTTACGTGGCAGCAGTATAGGCAGACCCCACTAACATCCTTGTGGCAGCAGTATAGGAAGACCCCTGTAACATTTACGTGGCAGAAGTATAGGCAGACCCCTGTAACATTTAAGTGACAGCAGTATAGGCAGACCCCTGTAACATTTAAGTGGCAGCAGTAGAGGCAGACCCCAGTAACATCCTTGTGGCAGCAGTATAGGCAGACCCCTGTAACATATACATGGCAGAAGTATTGGCAGACCCCTGTAACATATACATGGCAGAAGTATAGGCAGACCCCTGTTAAATTTTTGTAGCAGCAGTATAGGCAGGCCCCCCTGTTACATTTCAGTGGAAGCAGTATAGGCAGACCCCTGTAACTTTCTTGTAGCAGAAGTATAGGCAGGCAGACCCCAGTAAAATGTCTGTAGTAATAGTATAGGCCAACCTCTGAAACATTGGGGTACCATGAGCATAGGCGAAGGCCGGAAAAATCAGTTGGATAAGAGTGTAGCCGTGGGCCCGAAAAATAAGTTTACCAAGAGTACAAGTGTACCTCTGAAAAATTTATCAACCGAGAGGGCAGGTGAAACCTATAAATATTTTTTGAAAGATACAGCTCACTGTTGCTTAATTTGTAACAGAGCCTGTAGGCAGCCCTGTTGAAAAAATTGGTTCACGTTAAAGTCTCAATACTTTTGAAACTTTGAAAAATTGTAAAAACATTGGTAGATGTAGATGAGCCTTTTGGGCCGCTGAAAAACTGGCTGTTCAACACGATGACATGTTGTTTCTGGAGGAGGAGTAGCAGGAGGAGGACTAATGTCAGTGAAGAATTGACAAAGCTAAATGCCTCGTTTTCCCGGTGATACAGAAGAGTACTTTTATCTGCGGTTGCAGCGAAAAGAATCTTTAGGTACTGCTGTAAGCATGTCGGCACTGTCAGTTGACAGGCGGGTACGCTTGTCCGTGATGATTCCCCCAGCTGCAGTAAACACCCTCTCTGACAAGACGCTAGCGGCAGGGCAAGCCAGCACCTCCAGGGCATACAGCGCAAGTCCGTGCCACGTGTCCAGCTTTGATACCCAGTAGTTGTATGGAGCAGAGGCATCACGGAGGACAGTGGTACAATCGGCTACGTACTCCCTCACCATCTTTTTACAGTGCTCCCTCCGACTCAGCCTTGACTGGGGAGTGGTGACGCAGTCTTGCTGGGGAACCATAAAGCTGGCAAAGGCCTTGGAGACTGTTCCCCTGCCTGCGCTGAACATGCTGCCTGATCTCTGCGCCTTCCCTGCTACTTGCCCCTTGGAACTGTGCCTGCTGCCACTAGCGCTGTCAGATGGGAAGTTTACCATCAGTTTGTCCACCAGGGCCCTATGGTATTGCATCACTCTCGAACCCCTTTCCTCTTCGGGAATGAGAGTGGAAAGGTTCTCCTTGTACCGTGGGTCAAGCAGGGTGTACATCCAGTAATCCGTAGTGGCCAGAATGCGTCAAACACGAGGGTCATGGGAAAGCCAGCTAACTTGAAGTCAGCCATGTGTGCCAGCATACCAGTACGCAACACATCGCTGTCCTCCCTTGGAAGATCACTTTCAGGATCCTCCTCCTCCTCTTCCTCCACATCCCATACACGCTGAACAGATGAGAGGCAATCAGCATGGGTATCCTCTGCAGTGGGCCCAGCTGTCTCTCCCCCTCCTCCTGCTCATCCCCGTTATCCTCCTCCTCCAAAATGCGCTGAGATATAGACATCAGGGTGCTGTGACTATCAAGCAACATACTCTCCTCCCCCATCTCCTGTTCCGACCGTAAAGCATCAGCCTTTATGCTTTGCAGCGAACTTCTCAGCAGGCATAGCAGAGGAATGGTGACGCTAATGATTGCAGCGTCGCTGCTCACCATCTGGGTAGACTCCTCAAAGTTTCCAAGGACCTGGCTGATGTCTGCCGTCCAGACCCACTCCTCGGTAAAGAATTGGGGAAGGCTAACTACCACTATGCCACCCATGTTGGAGTTGGTATTCCACTATTGCTCTACACTGCTCATATAGCCTGGCCAACATGTGGAGTGTAGAATTCCACCGTGTGGGCACATCGCACCGCAGCCGCTGCTCTGGCAGATGAAACTGATGTTGCAGGGTCCGCAGGGTGGCAGCGTCCGTGGTGGACTTGTGGAAATGTGCGCAGATGCGGCGCACCTTGCCGAGGAGGTCTGACAAGTGCGGGTAGTTTTTCAGAAACCGCTGAACCACCAGATTGAAGACGTGGGCCAGGCATGGCACGTGTGTGAGGCTGCCGAGCTGCAGAGCCTCCACTAGGTTACGGCCATTGTCACACATGACCATGCCCGGTTGGAGGCTCAGCGGCGAAAGCCAGAGGTTGGTCTGCTCTGTCAACCCTGCAACAGCTCAGGTGCCAGGTGCCTCTTGTTACCTAGGCTGAGTAGTTTCAGCACGGCCTGCTGACGCTTGCCCACCGCTGTGCTGCCGCGCCACGCCACACCGACTGCTGGCGACGTGCTTCTCACAATTCTTAATTGAGTGGTAGAGGTTGCGTAGGAGGAGGAGGAGGGGGAGGGTTTAGAGGACGTGGCATAGGCTGCCGCAGATACCAGAACCGAGGAAGGACCCGCTATTCTGGGTGTGGGTAGGACGTGTGCGGTCCCAGGCTCTGACTCGGTCCCAGCCTCCACCAAATTTACCCAATGTGCCGTCAGGGAGATATAGTGGCCCTGCCCGCCAGTACTCGTCCACGTGTCCGTGGTTAAGTGGACCTTCCCAGTAACCGCGTTGGTGAGGGCACGATTAATGTTGCGGGAGACGTGCTGGTGTAGGGCTGGGACGGCACACCTGGAAAAATAGTGGCAACTGGGGACCAAGTAGCGTGGGACTGCCGCCATCATGTTTTTGAAAGCCTCCGTTTCCACAAGCCTGTACGGCAGCATCTCCAGGCTGATTAATTTGGCAATGGGCATGTTTAAAGCTTGAGCGTGCGCTCCAACGCTTACAGGTTCCCCCGAGTGAATGGAGATGGCGTTTAAACGACTTTCTATTGGACTCCCTAAAGGAGAGATCCAACATAGGGGATCTTTTGGAGGAGTATTTCAAAAACAACTCCGATGGAAGGGTAGGATTGCCCATGGTATGGGAGGCCCATAAGTCCTTTGTGAGAGGTTTACTGATAGCTCTTGGCCCGAGGGTGAAAAAGCAGAAACAGAAAGAAATTGATAAACTTTTAGCCCAAATAGCAAAGCTAGAATACGTACAAAACTCTCACAGACAAAAAACAACCTTGAAGAATTAGCCTCCCTAAGACATCAACTTCGATGCTGCCTTGCGGATAAATTTAATAAGAAACATATGCACCTTAAACATGTCTCCTATGCCCACGGTAACCGAGGCAGTAAACTTATGACCTCACTTCTAAAGAAGACCAGGACCAGGAACGCTATCCTCTCAATAAAAACACGGACAGGAACTTTAGTTTCCACCACCTCAGACATAGCTAAGGAGTTCCAGCTGTTATACTCCCAGCTCTAAAATCTTAAGGGAACAGAGATTCCCCTCTCTCGATAGAGCACTAGTGATAAGATAGACGCGTTCTTGAGATCCCTAAAATTGCCCGGACTGGACGAGACAGAGGCGTCTTCTTTGCTGACCCCGATTACAGACAGGGAAATAGAGGAAGTCTTGAATTCCTTTCTGCAGGGTAAAAGCCCGGGACCTGATGGCCTTTCTCTAACTTATTAAAAAACTTTCAGGACACAACTAGTCCCCAGACTAATCGAAACGTTCAATGTCCTGTTAAATGGAGCCGATCTCACCAAACAAGCCCAAGAAGCGCATATTACCCTAATCCAGAAAGAGAGTAAAGATCCTGAACAGTGCAGCAAGTAAAGACCCATATTGCTTATCAATCTGGATGTAAAAATTTGGGCCAAAATCCTAGCCAGGAGAATGGGAGAGTTCATCTCTGCTCTGATAGACCCTGAGCAGACAGGCTTCATCAAGGGTAGAGAGGGCAGAAAAAATTGCCTCATATTACTTCATACGCCCAAATCCGTAAAACACCAGTGGCCTTCGTAAGCACAGATGCCAAGAAGGCCTTTGATAGGGTAGACTGGATCTTCATGGAAAGGGTACTACTCCGCTTCAATCCCCCCCCCCCCCCACACACACACACACACTTTCATTTCAGCCATATTTTCTCTCTACTAGAAACCACACGCTAGACTAAAAATAAACGACTGACTCTCCCCTCCATTTGACGTCCGAAATGGGACACGCCAGGGCTGCCCACTCTCCCCCACGCATTTCATCCTCACTATGGAACCCCTCCTTCAGTGGGTAAGACAAGACCTGGTTATTAAGGGCTTAAGCGTCTACCCGCGCACATTATCGGTGGCCTCGTTTGCGAACGACATAATGTTCGTGATCACCAAACCATAGAGGAGTCTGCTCAGACTTGCCTCGCTTCTACGGGACTTTGGCAATCTCTCGAATTTCAAGGTAAATTTCGTCAAGTCCACGATCCTCAACATCTCAATTCCGGAGGTACATTGTGCACAGTTGAGATCCAGTTTACCCTTCGCCTTGTCCGAGACAGCGGTAGACTATTTGGGGATAAAACTTACCAAGAGGTCTGAGGACTTATATCTCCACGTCCCTCTCCTGGTTTCTGAAATTATACATACTACCCATAGCCCTGTACAAACTACGCATGATTCCAATCCACCTCCCACTGTCTTTCTTTAAATTGATACGAATGATCTTCACGAGTTTCGAGTGGAGACAGAAGAGGCCTAGACTCGCATACAGTTTAATGACTAGAAGGAGGTTGGAGGGGGGGTTGGATCTACCAAGCGTCCAGGACTATTATCAAACCATCCAACTCAGTTACTGGATGGATCTGACACACCCATCCAGAGACCCGCTGTTGCAAGAACTCGCAGTGACCTCACACGGTGACTCACTTTTGAAGGACCTGTGGTTCCCGGTGAAGAGCCTATATAGAGCGAAAGGTTTTAATTAGAGATGAGCGAACATACTCGTCCGAGTTTGATGCTTGTTCGAGTATTAGGGTGTTCGAGATGCTCGTTACTCGAGACGAGCACCACGCGGTGTTCGAGTCAATTTCATTTCCTTCCCTGAAAGATTTGCGCCATTTTCTAGCCAATAGAAACGCAGGGAAGGCATTACAACTTCCTCCTGTGACGTTCCAGCCCTATCCCACCCCCCTGCAGTGAGTGGCTGGCGAGATCAAGTGACCCCCGAGTATTTAAATCAGCCCCGCCCATGGCTCGCCACAGACACACACTAAGAGAGATCAGGGACAGTGCTGCTGCTGCTGATATTATAGGGAGAGTGTTAGCATCTACAAGAACCCCAATGGTCCTTCTTAGGGCCACAGCTCACCTAGTGCACTACTGTTGTGGGTGCTGGGAGCAGTTTTGCACTTTTTTTTTTTTGGTATATCGGGCGTGCAGCCCCATTACAGCTATAGCGTTTTCAGGCTGCAGTCTGTACTACGTAGTATAGGGGAAGTATTGGTGAGGCAGGGACAGTGGTAGTGTGGAATCCTGTCTACAACAATCCCAACGCTCCTTCTTAGGGCTACCTTGCATTTAACACCGTCGTTGCTGGGAGTTGTAGTACCTCAGTATTGCACTGCAAGGCCTGAGTTCAGCCTTCAGTTACATTTTTTGCTGGGTGCAGTTAGGGTAACGTAAGCGCTCTCTGCCTCCAAGTGCACGCCAAGAAAGCACTAATATTTTTCACCGCTCTGTGTTACCAGTCAGCTGCCGGCGCAGTGTACGGTGCCAGACAGCCATAGAGGGAGAGTCCAATACACGCTCCATTGCCTGCATTGCATTGGAAAAAAAACAATTTTAATAAAGAAATCCTTTTTACGGCTGCTTGTAACCCAGTGCATATTACTGCGTGGCCTGTGGGACTTGAGGTGAATCTCAACTGCATAGTGCACAGCAAGGCCTGAGTTCAGCTTTCAGTTTCATTTTTTGCTGAGGGCAGTTAGTGTAACGTAAGCGCTCTCTGCCTCCAAGTGCACGCCAAGAAAGCACTAATATTTTTCACCGCTCTGTGTTACCAGTCAGCTGCCGGCGCAGTGTACGGTGCCAGACAGCCATAGAGGGAGAGTCCAATACACGCTCCATTGCCTGCATTGCATTGGAAAAAAACAAATTTTAAAAAAGAAATCCTTTTTACGGCTACTTGTAACCCAGTGCATATTACTGAGTGGCCTGTGGTACTTGAGGTGAATCTCAACTGCATATTGCACAGCTAGTACTGCTTGCATCCTTCCTTATAACTTATCTCTGGCTTCATTTTGCGTTGTATAACCGTTGGCAGGCACCAACTGCGCGGCAATAATTCAAAAAAAATGTTTACACCGCTCAGTGTCTGCTTGATTCTTAATCCACCATGCTGAAGGGTAGGGGTAGGGGTAGAGGACGTGACCGCGGGCGAGGACGCGGAGTTCCAAGTGAGGGTGTGGGTATAGGCCAAGTTCCTGGTCCAGGCGAATCACAGCCGGCTGCTGCGGGAGTAGGAGAGAGGACAGTTTCTGGGGTCCCCAGCTTCATATCACAATTTTTGGGTCCACGTCGTAGACCTTTATTAAAAAACGAGCAGTGTGAGCAGGTCCTGTCGTGGATGGCAGAAAGTGCATCCAGCAATGTATCGACCACCCAGTCTTCTACGCCGTCCACTGCTGCAACTCTGAATCCTCTGGCTGCTGCTCCTCCTTCCTCCCAGCCTCCTCACTCCATGAAAATGACACATTCTGAGGAGCAGGCAGACTCCCAGGAACTGTTCTCGGGCCCCTGCCTTGATTGGGCAACAATGGTTCCTCTCCCACCGGAGGAGTTTGTCGTGACCGATGCCCAACCTTTGGAAAGTTCCCGGGGTCTGGGGGATGAGGCTGGGGACTTCCGGCAACTGTCTCAAGAGCTTTCAGTGGGTGAGGAGGACGATGACAATGAGACACAGTTGTCTATCAGTGAGGCAGTAGTAAGGGCAGTAAGTCCGAGGGAGGAGCGCACAGAGGATTCGGAGGAAAAGCCGCTGGACGATGAGGTGACTGACCCCACCTGGTGTGATAAGTCAACTGAGGACAGGTCTTCAGAGAGGGAGGAAATTGCAGCCGCAGGACAGGTTGGAAGAGGCAGTGGGGTGGCCAGGGGTAGAGGCAGGGCACGAGCGAATAATCCACCAGCTGTTTCCCAAAGGACCCCCTCGCGCCAAGCCACCGTGCAGAGGCCAAGGTGTTAAAAGGTGTGGGAGTTTTTCACTGAAAGCGCGGACCGACGAACAGTGGTGTGCAACCTTTGTTGCGCCGGGGAGCCACCACCACCAGCATGCGCAGGCATATGATGGCCAAGCACCCCACAAGGTGGGATGAAGGCCGTTCACCACCACCGGCTTGCGCCACTGCCTCTCCCCCTGTGCCCCAAGCTGCCACTGAGATGCAACCCACTTCTCACGACACAGGCACGAGCGTCTCCTGGCCTGGACCCACACCCTCACCTCCGCTGTCCTCGGCCCCATCCAGCAATGTCTCCCAGCGCAGCGTCCAGCTGTCGCTAAGAGAATCGTTGGAGCGAAAGCACAAATACGGCGCCACGCACCTGCACGCTCAAGCTTTAAATGTCCACATAGCCAAATTGATCAGCCTGGAGATGCTCCCCTACAGGCTTGTGGAAACTGAGGCTTTCAAAAACAGGATGGCGGCGGCCGCCGCGCGCCACTCTGTCCCCAGTCGCCACTATTTTTCACGGTGTGCCGTCCCAGCCCTGCACGACCACATTTCACGCAACATTGTACACGCCCTCACCAACTCGGTTACTGCAAGGTCCACTTAACAACGGACACATGGACAAGCACAGGTGGGCAGGGCCACTATACTGTATCTCCCTGACGGCACATTGGGTGAATTCAGTGGAGGCTGGGACCGAGTCAGAGCCTGAGACCACGCATGTCCTACCCACCCCCAGAATTGCGGGCCCCAGATCGGTGCTGGTATCTGCGGCAGTGTATGCCACCTCCACTAAACCTTCCTCCTCCTCCTCCTACGCAACCTCTACCTCGCAATCAAGACGTGTCAGCAGCAGCACGTCGCCAACAGTCGGTGTCACGCGACGCGGTGGGCAAGCGTCAGCAGGCCGTGCTGAAACTACTCAGCTTAGGAGAGAAGAGGCACACGGCCCACGAACTGTTGCACGGTCTGACAGAGCAGACCGACCGCTGGCTTTCGCCACTGAGCCTCCAACCGGGCATGGTCGTGTGTGACAACGACCGTAACCTGGTGGCGGCTCTGCAGTTTGGCAGCCTCACACACGTGCCACGCCTGGCCCATGTCTTTAATTTGGTGGTTCAGCGGTTTCTGAAAGGCTACCCACACTTGTCAGACCTGCTCGGCAAGGTGCGCCGGGTCTGCACACATTTCTGCAAGTCCAACGCGGACGCTGCCACCCTGCGGACCCTGCAACATTGGTTTAATCTGCCAGTGCACCGACTGCTTTGTGACGTGCCCACACGGTGGAACTCTACGCTCCACATGTTGTCCCAGCTGCATGAGCAGCGTAGAGCTATAGTGGAATACCAACTCCAACATGGGCGGCATAGTGGGAGTCAGCCTCCTCAATTCTTTACAGAGAAGTGGGCCTGGATGGCAGATATCTGCCAGGTCCTTGGAAACTTTGAGGAGTCTACCCAGATGGTGAGCGGCGATGCTGCAATCATTAGCGTCACCATTCCCCTGCTATGCCTGTTGAGAAGTTCCCTGCAAATCTGTCTATACTGTTACTACTGAAATCCCACTAATACTGGGCTATGCCTATACTACTGTTACAGAAATGTTACAGGGATCTGTCGATACCATTACTACTGAAATGTAACTGATATTGTGCTCTGCCTATACTGCAGCTACTGAAATGTTACTGGGGTCCGTCTATACTGTTACTACAGAAGTTTTAATAGGGTCTCCCTAGACTTCTGCAACATAACTGTTAGTGGGGTCAGCTTATACCTTTGCTACAGGAGTATTACAGAGGTCGGTGCATACTATGGGGGCACTACGTGTTCCCATCGCGGTGTTCCACGTACATGGCCCCCAAAAAAATAACCAAGACTGACTAGGGCATGCAGTGTGGGCCGAAGCCCACCTGTATTTCATCTGATGTTAGCTCTGCTGTCCAGGGCACTGCAATGGGATGTATTTATGTACCGCCGGTGGGTTCCAGGGAGCCACCCATGCTGTGGGTCCACAGGCACTTCACATAGGGGAGTTGTACCTGCCTGTGTCTATGTATAAAAAAACCCAGTCTAACTGGGGCATGCAGTGTGGGCCAAAGCCCACCTGTATTTTATCTGACGTTACCTCATCTGTGCAGGGCACAGCAATGGGATTTATTTATGTACCGCCGGTGGCTTCCTGGGACCCACCCATGCTGTGGGTCCACAGGGACTTCACATAGGGGAGTTGTACCTGCCTGTGTCTACTTATAAAAACCCCAGTATGACTGGGGCATGCAGTGTGGGCCGAAGCCCACCTGTATTTTTTCTGATGTTAGCTCTGCTGTCCAGGGCACTGCAATGGGAAGTATTTATGTACCGCCGGTGGATTCCAGGGAGCCACCCCTGCTGTGGGTGCACACGGAATTCCCATTGCGGAGTTGTACCTGCCTGTTACTATTTATAAAAAACCCCAGTCTGCTTGGGCATGCAGTGTGGGCCGAAGCCCACCTGTATTTCATCTGACGTTACCTCAGCTGTGCAGGGCAATGCAATGGGATTTATTTATGTTCCGCCGGTGGCTTCCTGGGACCCACCCATGCTGTGGGTGTACGCACAATTCACATAGGGGAGTTGTACCTGCCTGTGACTACTTATAGAAAACCCCAGTCTGACTAGGGCATGCAGTGTGGGCCGAAGCCCACTTGTATTTATTCTGACGTTACCTCAGCTGTGCAGGGCACTGCAATGGGATGTATTTATGTACTGCCGGTGGGTTCCAGGGAGCCACCCATGCTGTGGGTCCACAGGGACTTCACATAGGGGAGTTGTACCTGCCTGTGTCTATGTATAAAAAACCCCAGTCTGACTGGGGCATGCAGTGTGGGCCAAAGCCCACCTGTATTTTATCTGACGTTACCTCAGCTGTGCAGGGCACAGCAATGGGATTTATTTATGTACCGCTGGTGGCTTCCTGGGACCCACCCATGCTGTGGGTCCACAGGGACTTCACATAGGGGAGTTGTACCTGCCTGTGTCTACTTATAAAAACCCCAGTCTGACTGAGGCATGCAGTGAGGGCCGAAGCCCACCTGTATTTTATCTGACGTTAGCTCTGCTGTCCAGGGCACTGCAATGGGATGTATTTATGTACCGCCGGTGGGTTCCAGGGAGCCACCCCTGCTGTGGGTGCACACGGAATTCCCATTGCGGAGTTGTACCTGCCTGTTACTATTTATAAAAAAACCCAGTCTGCTGGGGCATGCAGTGTGGGCTGAAGCCCACCTGTATTTCATCTGGCGTTACCTCAGCTGTGCAGGGCACTGCAATGGGATTTATTTATGTACCGCCGGTGGGTGCCAGGGAGCCACCCCTGCTGTGGGTCCACACGGACTTCCCATAGGGGAGTTGTACCTGCCTGTGTCTACTAATAAAAAACCCCAGTCTGACTGGGGCATGCAGTGTGGGCCAAAGCCCACCTGTATTTTATCTGACATTAGCTCAGCTGTGCAGGGCACTGCAATGGGATTTATTTATGTACTTCCGGTGGGTTACAGGGAGCCACCCCTGCTGTGGGTGCACACGGAATTCCCATTGCGGAGTTAATGCTTGTGACTATTTATAAAAAACCCCAGTCTGACTGGGGCATGCAGTGTGGGCCGAAGCCCACCTGCATTTTATCTGACGTTAGCTCTACTATCCAGGGCACTGCATTGGGACAAACTACAGGAGCAATACAGCGCTAATGAGACGTGCCCAGCTACGCTAGCATTGGAGTCTGCTCTTGGCCCACGATTGCTGAGGGTTTGTGCAGAGGCCTATGTCCTGGGTGCAGTGAACGTCCGCTTCCTGCCTACGATTGCTGATGCTGTGGGCTGAGGCCTATGTCATGGGCGCGGTGCAAGTCTGCCATGTTTGGCCGCCCAGATTTATTTTCTGTTCATGTCTTGGGATGCCTAGGACCCACCTATGCTGTTGGTGCCCACTTAGTTCCCATCGCGGTGTTTGACCTGTCTGGCACAAAGACACTGACTTGGGTAGGGGACAGATGGCTTTCCCCTTGCGGTGTCGATTGAGCTATGCGACACCTTGACAGAATGAATACTGAGTGGGCACATGGATTCCCCATTGCTATGCCCACGTTTGCAGCTCCTGACGGAGGTGGCACAGGATTGGATTTCTCATTGCTTCTGTACAGCATTGTGGGTTATCGCCCCGCCTCTTTTAAAGAGGGTCGCTGCCTGGCCCTGCCAACCCTCTGCAGTGTGTGCCTCCTGATCGCAGACACACTTATAAATAGACATGAGGGTGGTGTGGCTATGAAGTGACCATGTGGCATGAGGGCAGCTGAAGGCTGCGCAGGGACACTTTTGAGTGCGCTGTGGACGCAGGGTCATGTGCGGGGGGGGGGTTGGGCAGCATGTAACCCAGGAGAAGAGGCAGCGGTGTGTCCCGCAGGCAGTGATTGTGCTTAGGTAGTGTGGTGCTTAGCTAAGGTGTTCCTTGCTAATGAGGGTTTGTCCGAAGTAAAAATTGTTAGGGGGGGGGGCCCATTCTTGCCGCTATTGTGGCCTAATAGTGGGACCTGGGAACCTGAGATGCAGCCCAGTATGTTGCCCCTCGCCTGCCCTGTCCGTTTCTGTGCCGTTTCTATCACTTTCTTGGGTTTTCCAGATTTTCAGAAATGAAAACCTTAGCGGAGCATGGGTGATATACAAAAATGCTCGAGTCGCCCATTGACTTCAATGGGGTTCGTTACTCGAAGCGAACTCTCGAGCATCGCGGACAGTTCGACTTGAGCAACGAGCACCCGAGCATTTTGGTGCTTGCTCATCTCTAGTTTTAATCCCTTACTCAGGGGACCCTGTGAGACCTGGGATAGACTCAAAGAATCGTTATCTCCGACCCCATCTCCACTGACACCAATCCAGAGTCTCTGCAGGCTGCTAGGGACTCGCCCTGATCCTGGCTCCTTAAGTATATGGAAGCAATTTCGAGGTGATAGGGTGGGTGACATTCAGACCCAAGCATATAAGACACCGGAGGACATTC
The DNA here is from genome assembly GCA_035609135.1 of Eleutherodactylus coqui. Taxonomy (NCBI): domain Eukaryota; kingdom Metazoa; phylum Chordata; class Amphibia; order Anura; family Eleutherodactylidae; genus Eleutherodactylus; species Eleutherodactylus coqui. Next base: position 21,690,756 of record CM069405.1, on the reverse strand, counting down.
TGACCACACTCGCCCCCAACAATACCCTATCTTTTCTACAACTAGCACACATCAAAAACGTCCTAAGCAAATTCTTGGTCAAGTTCAAATCTACCAGGCCTAAGACAAACTTTGAAAACACCCTGGAAGTGGGCAACTCAAACTCTAGAAAAATCTCCAATATCCGGAGGTGCTTCATAGCCCCCCCCCCCCCCCCTATTTGCCAAGCCCACCTTCCTAAGCTCCTGTCTACGGCAAATGCCAAGCTAATCCTAAGAATGGCAAACGGTCTGTCCCCCTGTGTCTTTATGCAAGAAAGTCACTACAAATTACTAGTCAGGTGGTACAAAACCCCTCAATGGCTTCACAACTACAAATTAGCACCCCCACAACAGATGCTGGAGATGCAATGCTGCAATAGGGTCTTATCTCCACATCTGGTGGGAGTGTCCGGGCATCACCCCGTTCTGGAAAGAGGTAGAAGAAGACTTGAGGGCCCTCTACCCAAACCTATCAATCTCAGCGAACATGATCTTCCTGTGGAAACCGTCCGCAAACTTTCACCCCTACAGAAACAAACTAACAGCCTTTCTGATAGATGCAGCCAAAGCTCTGATTCCCTTGAATTGGCTCCAACAATCCCCGCCCTCCTTGATCCAGTGGAGGGAAAAAGTTGACTTGATTTGCAACCTGGAAGAGCTGACTAGTTGGTCAAGGGGCTCCCATGAGGATTTCATCTTAAGCTGGAACCCCTGGAGGGAAATGAGAAAGAAAAATTAGTATTTAGTGTCCCCCTCCACTGACCTGGGGACGTGTGGCAGGAATCCCCCTCTGGGGGACGTAGGCATTACCTGATATCCACAATCACTGACGGTCAAAGAAGATGTTACCTGTGAGTTACCGCTTGTTATTATTAAGTATTTTGCCTCTTTCTGCGTGTGATCAGTGGTAAGTTCTCCTGTATGCAGGTAATAAAATGGGTTAGATTCAACACACCTCATCATTTTCTTTACAGACTTCTGTCAAAAAACATTGTATAAACATTTAGTACACATTAGATGGCTGGCTGGTCAGCGGGATTCGGGTGTCCTTAGTCTAATGTTTATGACCCCCTTTTTCCTAATATCACGTAACATGAACACACCCAACTGTTAGATTTTCCGCTCTAAAAACAAATTGATTACAGATTAGCTTCATTACCATTTCCTTTTTGTAATTAATAGATATTTTCATTTTACAAATTTCATAAACATAATTAATCTCCAGAGCCGATCAATACTGATTCCTTTATCTAGAAATGCTATATAAGCTGTACGGTCTAAGGGGGACTGTGGAGCATGTTCCATGTCCTCATTTTTTTCATTTTCTTATTCCATGTTCTCATTTTTTTATCTTCTTATGTATTATTCTTGTACATTATTTCTTATTGCTTTTGACATTGATGTAGTGAATTTATAATTTAACATAGAGGCTAGAAAAACTCTTCAGGAACAATACGTGTACAGGTAAATTGCAGCTTTAGATTTCTTGATGTTGAATAGAATTCATTTTAACAAATAAAATAAAATTGGACTTTTTTTTAATACTGTACAGATGCCTATTTCTGAAAATATATCATATACATCACATTGTGCAAGGCTCATATTGCCCACTTAGGGAGCTCCCATGGTTATTATTAAGATACAGGATACAGATGTAGCAAAGCTAAATTTATCTATGTTTAACTAACTCACATTATTATTCTGGACTAGTAGAAGTTGTAAAAATTTTATAATGGAGAATATTACTCTGGACATGTGTCAAAGTCAGATGATGGAAATAAGTGGAAAATTGAACAGTGTACTGTTTGAAATTTTGCTGTGGTTACTTTTTTTACACTCCTGTACGGCAAGTGGTTTTTGCTTTCTCCTGAAACAATTTGGGTCTGGAAGTATAAAAGCTTGATCTTTTTTTAGTGTTCTTTTTTAAACCTACTAACTAGATAGCATTCAAAATGTTCTCTATTTTTGTAAAGTGTGTTTCAGATGTATTTATATTTATTTTTACTATTTTGTAATGATTCTTATCAACTTTCCATGAACGTTTTGAAAACATTTGTATTAGCTTAAAGTCACAGGGGCAGATTTGCTATTTAACAATTGCCAGTTTTCTGGTGCACATTGGACCACAAAACTGTCTTGTGTGGGCTGTAACACATTTATCATAAATTATTAAAGACTTTTTATAGCTTGTCCAACAAAAGGGTATGGTTTTGTGAAAAGGGGTGAAGTCTAAAGGCCTAACGTGACATCAAACTAATAGTTGGTATAACATTAGAGTAAACATTCTAAAGATACACCAGATTTATCATTTAGCGAAGAACTTTCATATATCTGGTGCATGAACTGACATAGAAGTAAGGAAATGATCGTGTACCTCTAGTAGTGACCTTCAATTCACAGCTAGAAGTGCTAAGGAAAACCGCAAAGAAACTCTATCATACCCTACACAAGGATGGCCATCTCAAAACCATTTCCCAGACCCCCACTACTGTGTTACAGGCAACCTCCAAATTTGAGGAACTTTATAATCAGGAGTGCATTGTCCTCGGTCATACAAAAAAGAACTTATCCCTGTAATGTAAGGAGCTGTAAGACTTGTTCACATGTACTGACTGCAGACAGGATACAGATTCCCAACACACAACAGAACTATAAGATTTCTGGGACATTCACGTGTTCAACGTCCGATGTTATGTACCTGATCCTGTGCAGTAAATGTTCTGTTGCAGGGCCTTTATGTTGAAGAAATGGGTCAAAACTGAAAGTGAGAATGAGATCTCACCTCCACACAAATAAAGAAAGAAAGGCAGAATTACTTTTGGCTAGGCACTTTTCTAGTCACCGACACAACATAGAACACATAAAAGTCACCATATTAAAAGGTAATTTCAAATCACAAAGCCATATAAGAATTTGGGAGTAAAAATGTTTAACAACTTTTTAACCAAATAATTTTTTATTAGAATTTTGTAAAGCATACAGAGAGAGTAAAAGCATATTCTATGACATTGGTTAAAGCAATGAAAGAACAAGTATATTGAATATTTGTTTCAACATCAAATATTGTTGCAACATTAGTTGTTAAAATTCTAGAAAGTGTACTAGAAAGTATCATTTACACTCTTTTCAACCTATGTTCAACTCTCTTCATTGTATTGACATTTATATGAGAAAGTTTTAATCTTCTTTAATTCAAAAATATTGTTTTAAATGTCAATTTTTGAGATGTCAAACTAAAAAAACCCCAAAAAACAAAAAAAACATGTATCAAACTGATAACATAAACTGCCGACAAGGTTTCCATATGTTATTGAAGTTTTTCAGATTATTTTTTGACTTAGCATGAATTCTTTCATAGTTGTAGTGGACTGCTAAAGTATCCAATAGGTCTTTGATATTTGGAGAAATTTCTGATCTCCATTTTCTAGTAATTAGGAGTTTAGCGGTGAGTAGATAATGGCAAATCCATCTCTGGTGGGATCTAGGGATTTGATCACACTCTAGCAGCAATAGCGCAAGGTGGGGGCTATCCCTCACCTTGAGTCCCGTAATTTTTGGGATAAGGCCAAAAACCTCCCTCCAAAAACCTCCTATTTTCGGACATTCCCATAATATGTGGAACAGTGTGCCCTCCTGTCTACATTTCCTCCAACATTGTTTATCTTGGTGGGAGAGGCTTCTGGCCAATTCGATTGGGGTATAATACCATCTTGTTAATGTTTTATAGTGGGTTTGAAGTATATTTGCTGATAGTGTAGATTTGTTAGCCCAGTGAAAGGCTTTCAACCGTTGATGAATGGGCATTTTCCTTTTTTATCCCTTTCCCAATTTAACAGATGAATTTTTTTGAAGGACCCATATCTCCTGCTAAGATGTTATAAAAAGCTCTTGTTTTAATTATTCGCTGGGCACCTTTGGTGGTAAAAAGTGATCTAAGATCTTTTGGAAACGCAGGCACCACAATCTATTTCCCTTCAGGAAAGACTGGATTCGATAAAATGAAAAACGCTCTTCAGCGCCCAATTTAAAGTGTGTAGTAAGGGTAGAGTAAGGAAGTATATGCTCTCCCTCTACTATGTCTAAGATTTGTTTGATCCCGTGTTTTTTCCAAGTATTGATATTTAAGTCCTGGATAAAAAACGCAAGGATTTCCAAAGGGAGCTCAATCGCTAAGTTTTTTTCTGCCTCCTTTTTAAATTTACAGATGTAGGTATTCCAAGCTTGTAGAGTAGTTAGCATGGGAGGGGACTAGCGATGAGCGAGCCTACTCGGCCACACCCCTTTTTCGCCCGAGCACTGCGATTTTTGAGTACTTCCGTACTCGGGCGAAAAGATTCGGGGGGCGCCGTGGGTGAGTGGGGGGTTGCAGCGGGGAGTGGGGGGGAGAGGGAGAGAGGGCTCCCCCCTGTTCCCCGCTGCTGCCCCCGCGCCACCACGCCTCCCCCCGCCCCTCGGTGCCCCCCGAATCTTTTCACCCGAGTACTGAAGTACTCGAAAATCGCGGTGCTCGATCGAGTATATACTCGAAACGAGTATATTCGCTCATCTCTAGAGGGGACATGTCTTGGATATTCAGTTGAAATTGGATTTCTGGATAGAGAGTACCAATCATATATGCCTATAAGCCTTTAACTTAGGGTTCTATTTTTATTTAGATGGTTTTCAATTAGGCTGCACGCTGGGACTCCCGAGGTTCGCATCCAAACCATAGACTGATTAAGTATTGTTGCTTGGTAGTATGCATGAAGGTTAGGTAGTCCCATCCCGCCCTGATTGCGGTGTAGGAAAAGAATTTGGGCTGCTACTCTAGGTCTTTTATTACTCCAGATATATTTCATTAGTTGCTTTTGAAATTTATCTATAGTTGATTTTTGTATAGGGTATATCAATGTTCGAAAAAAGTAGAGAATCTTTGGTAAGAGTAGCATTTTGTATAGGACAATCCTTCCCACCCATGTATGTTCCATCTTTCCCAGACGATCCAGTTCTCTTTGGAAGGAGAGGAAAAGAGGGTCAAAGTTCAATTATACCAATTTTGAAAGTGGAAAACATAGCTTTGTGCCCAGGTATGGGATTTCAGATTGCCACCGGAAGGGGAACTCCCTTTGTATGTCAGCTTTTAAATGTGTATCTATGTTGATACCCAGGATTTGAGATTTGTCAACATTCAACTTATAGTATGAGGCTTTGCCAAACATTTTTAGACATTCAGAGATTTTTCTTAGAGAGTTTAAGGGGTCTGTCACAAACAGGACGACATCATCTGCGAATAGCCCTATTTTATGTTGTCTATGTCCCAGAGGTACACCTCTGATCCCAGGTGAGGTTCTAATTAGTTCTGCTAAGGGTTCCATCATCATAGTGAACAAGGGACTGATAAAGGGCATCACTGTCGGGTTCCATTAGTGATTTTGAATGGGGAGAATAGGGTTCCGTCCACCAAGACTCTTGCAGATGGAGCGGAGTATAAGGCCCGGACGGCTTGTATGAATTTGTCTCCCACTTCAAATTTTTTGAGAGCCGCAAAAGAAAATCCCCAATGGAGTCTATCGAACGCCTTCTCCGCATCCAGGGCAAGGAGGGGAGAAGGCGTCCGACTCGACCCAATCCCCGAAATAAGTTCAGAGCTCTTCTTGTACCATCCACTGCCTGTCTTCCCTTGGTGAAACCCACCTGGTCGTTATGTATCACCTCTGGCAAAACTTCCAGAAGCCTTGTTGCTAGAATTTTGCAGTAAAGTTTAGTGTCTGAATTCAGGAGAGAAATCGGTCTAAAATTTGACGGATTGGTGGGAGATTTACCTGGTTAGGAATCATAGTGATTGTTGCCTGTAACATTTCATCTGGCAAGAAACCTTCTATCATTGCCTCGTTAAAGCTTTGGGCAAGATGGGGAGAAAGTGAAGACGCAAACAGTTTATAATATACATTGGAGAAGCTATCCGGGCCTGGGGACTTGAAATTCTTTAGATCTTTAATGGCTTTGGATAGTTCCTGAATGGAAATGGGTCTATCTAGTGTTTGGGCCCTTTCTCCCAAAGTGGGGAGGGACATTTTAAACAGAAATTTTTCAATGATAAAGGAATTAGGTTGAGGAATGGAAAGGTCTTCTTTTAAATTGTATAACTTGGAGTAGTAGGTCTTAAATTCTTCCGCAATTTGCTGGGGATGTGAAATTTTGTTGGGAGGGTTGTTAGGGTTTATCAGATAGGGAATTTTAGTTTTTTCCCTTTTTGGTTTTGTTAGGTTAGCCATTAATCTCGAGGGCTTGTCTATATTTGAGTATAAATTAGCTCTACAATACAGAGTCCATTTTAAAGTTGCCCATTAGGATTGATTTGAGGTCCCGTCTAAGTGCCATCAATTTTTGCACAAGTGTGTTGTTTTCTAGGGAATTTTGTAGCTTTAGTTCTGTTTCTTTTATCTTATTTAGAGTTTCGTTGATGAGTTTTTATTTGTTACTTTTGTGTTGGATACTTATTTTTATTCAGACGCCTCTTATGACTGCTTTATGGGCATTCCATATTGTAAAATTACTCAGTTTGAGATCACAGTTAAGGAGAAAATATTCGTTAATGGCATCATTGATTATTTTTTGGTTGTCTGGAGATTTAAGAAGGTTTATGTCATTTCTCCAAATCCTGGGACTTATGTGGGGTGATTTTAGTTCAAGTTTCAATAGGATAGGAGAATGGTCTGACCACGTTGTAGTTCCTATTTCTAAAGACCGGATAAATAGAAGCAGCCATCTGTCTGATATAAAGAGGTCTATCCTAGAAAAGGATTTGTGTCTGGGGGAGAAATAAGAAAATTCCCTAGAGGATGAGTTTAGGCAGCGGAATGAATCATAGAGATTTTCCTTATGCAGCCATGGGTTTAGGGTGGGTGCTGTTCTCTTCTTTGCAGATGTATCAATATTTTTATCAGGTACTATATTAAAATCACCACAGATCAATAATTTCCCCTTTCGGATTTTTCAATTTTTTTGTGTATTTTATTCAAGAATGATATTTGTGACTTATTGGGAGCATAGATATTAACCAATGTAATCAGATGACCTTGTAAATTTCCCACTAAAATTATATACCTGCCATTTAAATCTGTAATTAACTCCTGTAGTACGAAATCACAGTTTTCTTTAAACGCTATCAGGACGCCTTTTTGTTTCTTTATTGCACAGGCCATGTAGATTTGGGGGTATTTTTTTATTGAGGAATTTTGGACGTGACTGCTCTGAAAAGTGTGTCTCCTGGACACAGACTATATCAGCTTTTGTCTCATTTGCTTCTCTCCACATCATTTTTCTTTTAAATGGGGAGTTTAGACCCTTGGCATTTTGAGATAAAATTCTAAGTGACATCGTGATTCTGTAAATACAAGCTAATATCCTGTAATATAATCTCGGCGACAAAACAGTAAAACAAAAATTTACCAGGAACGATACGCAAAATAAAGTCCATTGTTCGTAATTCTTTTGCAATTTTCATTTTTGGATCTTGCTGGCGTTTGTACCTGTAAGAAAAGAACAAAAACACGCAACAAGCGAGAAAACAATACTCAATAAGCATTAGAGCAGGTTGTAATGCCTGTCTGCTTATTTTGTGGGGGGAAGAAAATTTCACCTGAACTGGTGCAACCTATTTAAATCGTTGGCTTTAATAAACGCTAGCAGCAGTTTATCTGGTGGTGATGTGATTGTTCAACAGAGGTTTTTATTTTATTATTTAATTGAAGGGTTTAACGTTGATCTCTGTGGGTTCTTGCGCTGGGGTGGATTAAAGGGCGAATCTTGTTTGCTTAACTGGATTCCCCATTTCATTAGTGTAGACACTCCATCTTTTGGAGAAGATATTACATACATGGAATTGTCCTTGTGGACTAGGAGTTTTGTGAGGAAACCCCATCTATACGGTATGCCGGCTGCTCTTAATGAAGAGGTGATCTGTGCAAAGGTTTTTCTGTTTTGTATTGTATATGCAGAAAGGTCAGCGAACAGACGCACCTCAGAGTATGGAGTAGGCAGAGCCTTCATCTTTCTTGCTGTGAACATAAGAGCTTCTTTAATATGGAAGAAATGTACTCTTGCAATTATATCACGAGGGATATTCTCTGATAGGAATTTTGGTTTGGGCAGTCTGTGCACTCTGTCGATTATTCGGTCTTGTTCAGATGAATCTGGCAAGAGGGTCGCTATAAATCTGGAGAGATAATTTTGTAGCTCAGCTTGACCAACATTTTCGGGGACGCCTCTGAGTTTGATATTATTCCTTCTATTTCTGTCCTCTAGGTTTGCCATTTTGTGTTTGATCGCTGTTACTTCCTCTTCAAGAGCATAATGGGCGTCAATCAGGTTATTGTGAGAAGTAAATTCTTCCATTTTATTTTCCACATGGTCAGTGCGCTCACTTAACTCCTGGAGCGAGTGTTGAAATGTGGAGGATATTTGTTTGATGTCATTTTGTATTGTGCCTCTCAAAGCAATAATCATATTTTTAATAAAGTCCTCTGATGCAGGAATGTTGGAAGATGGGACTTCATCTAAAAAAATATCTTCTGTAATCTGTTGCTGATATTGTGGGGTAGAGAGTCTGGGCTTCTGCTTCTCAGGGCTACTTGAGGGGGGCGAAGTGTGAGAAGATGTGTTTGAGCCCTGTGCCGCGGCCATTTTGTGTCTTTGCTTAGTAATGGAGTAAGCAGCAGAGGGGTTTTCTTTTTTATGAGAGGACACTCTGCCTCCCCCTGCTTGGCTCTGGGATTCTCCCAGGTGAGTTAGATATACTTCTTTGTGCTTATCCTGAGTCCTCTTTAATTGATTTAGCTGCCGCTGCATGGGGTGTGAGGGTGATCGGGAGCTCTCCTTTGCCATTTTAGGTGAGATTTGATATGGGGTCATGTCTCTCTCCATCCCCTTGCTTACCTCTCTGCTCGCTGGGCTGTCTTGTGTGTCTGGCAGGGAGATGCAGGGATCGGTTGCTAGGTTCTTTGCCTCCGCGGGAGATGCGGCTGGTCCTCTCTCATCCTCTTCCTCCGGCTGCACGGAAGATGGTGATGGCGGGTCCTGCATATGAGCGGTCCTCTCTCGAGCCTCCGGACGCAGCGGGAAGAAGTTAGAGACCCTCTCCGGTGGCGGTTTAAACACTCTCCTCTTCGGCATGGCAGGCAGGAGGATTGGTGCTCGTTTGCATATGTTAAAATCGCTGCTAGCCTTGTATTATAGTAGCTTTTAGGCTGCTTTAGGACGGAGCTTAGGAAGAGACGTCCGTCTTCTTGCTCAGTCAGGCCACGCCCCCAAATGTGTAACAACTTTTGACACTTTTAACAGAGGGCTAAATTCTTCAGGAGGGGTTATGCGTGACTGTGAAGTATGAGAAATCTGTAACACAGATAATACTGCTGGCCTGGTGACCCCCTAACACTAACTCAGGCACCATAAAAACTTCACATCTTTATCAGTGGACTATTTAACTATTTATTTATTTCTCTACTCATCCTGTTGTGTTATTCTTTTAAGTGCAAATTAATCACACCCATGTATGTGCCTTGTCATAATATGTGTGTACATGTATGCATTCCTCTTTAGATCTATTTCATTATGCCGGAAGAAGGACACTGAGTAGGTTTGAAATTTCACCATAACATGATGTAGTTTTGTTACCATTAAAAGGTATCATATCTACAGGATGACTTGGTTTCTCTGAGAATAGTTTATTCACAGGGGAAGAAAAATCAACTTGGTGGCTGGACAATTTTTTCACTATGGAGATTCTTGTCTCTAAAATATAACCTTTATTGAAGATATAATTAAAAACCACTATATGGCCTGACGTTCCCACATAAAAAGGTTTTCCAAAACACCAATCGGGTGTTGGAGAAATTAGAAATAAAAATAGTGGAATGGCTACTCAGTTCAAAATACACCTAAAATGACTCTATCCCGTGACACAATGCTCATGGTATCAGAGATTTTAGTGATTGATCGCTATCCTTAATCAGTATAAAGCAACGTTCATCTATCTTGTGCTCCTCAATATTGGATCCAGAAAGACTAGTGTCTTGCTCTCATCACCCTGAATCCAGAAAAATATAAGATTTCCAACAGGGGTGGCAGTGAAATAGCGGTGAAGAATAGTCCAACTCAAATGTCCTCAACTGCTAACATAAGTTCCAAGAAGGATTTGTTGTAATACTTCAAGAATGAGGTTCTTTTTCAAATAATCAGAAGGGGTTCAGAGGAATAGTGAGAATACAAGGTTCAAAGTGCAAGGTTCAATGCGTTTCCACTACATTAAAGTAGTTTCATCAGGAACCTGTTCATCCAATATATAAATAGTTTCTCTGAGAACAATCACATTTTGCTTTGCTAACCAACACGGTACTAGTGTTTTTACATTATGCCCCATAAACTGTTATATTTCATTTCGTTTCATATTTCAGTTCTTTTTTTTCTTTTCCATTTCCTTTTCTATACTCTTGTTCTCACTTCTATTTTTCTTTTCCTTCTCTCTTTTTTCTTCTCCCGTGTTAGGGTGACTACCCACTACCGTTTTTTTCTTTTCGCTGAGAATACGCAGCATTTTTTTCTTCCAGCTATCAATGGGACTTCCTAATGTTAAAATCGCGATGCAGAAAAATCACAATTTTGCGGTAAATTCCGATTTTTGTGTGCCGCGATTTTAACATTAGGAAGTCCCATTGATAGCTGGAAGAAAAAAAACGCTGCAAATTTGCAGCCAAAAAAAAACCGGCAGTGGGTAGTCACCCTTATTGTAGGATCCAAAGACACCGAGAAAGATTCTTCAGGAATAATATATGTATATATATATATATATATATATATATATATATATATATATATGTGTGTGTGTGTGTGTGTGTGTGTGTGTGTGTGTGTGTGTGTACAATCCACACAAAGACATTACTTCGTTATCAAAAAACAGATTGCTTTTTAACCGATTGGTTACATTTCACTGCAGTTCTACATAGGCCCAGTAACTCTTTAACCCTACAATTGCTCTCATCTCCAGCCCTACCATAGGCATACTACACCCACATCTTAGTTGCATTAACTCTTTCATATCCAAATCCCAGCTACTGTAGATTAATGCTACTGCAGTGCAATATCTGTATGATTATGGTTCTAGCTTAAAAGTGAATTTATGAACATAATTTAAAAAGGAAGGAAGGGTATTTTTTGTCATACAATATTTATATCACTGCTGTTCACAATATGGATATGTTTCTCTTATTTTAACAGATAAGTTAATCACCAAATTTTTTACAGTGGGATACATTTGATGTACCTTCCTTGATGTGTTAGATGTTCTTATCTTTCTTTTGACTGATTTACTCTAAACCAACAATTTTCTCCAAAATAATGGAAAATGTTAATAATATATTTCTTAAATTTATGACTACATTTATTTACGCCCCTTTTCCTAAACACACCTAAAGATAAAAAGTATTTAAAATATATAATTAATTTGGTACACAAGATTTTTAGCCGCAATTTAAACCACAATTCTACTGTATTTTGTTTAGTGAATCTCCCCTACTGTCTTTTTCTAGCTTTCGTTAGATTAACTACTATGTCTTTAATTCTGATGGAACTTAATACTGAAATGCACATTTTATGGTTTCATCAAAAATGTCTTTTTGGCCGATCTCTTTAATAATCTTTATTGCATAGAGGGATATTATTTTCAGATATTATAAGATGGGGAATATATAAATTGAATTATATTTTATGATGGGCATGGAGAATTATAATAGTCACCAGCACAGTCCTTCTGCTGGGCTTCTCTGAAGATCTGAAGATAAGTATTGTGTTATGGATCACACATTTGCAGAGACCTTTGGCAAACCCAAAAACACATCCATCCCTCTCATATATAACTGTCACTGAGATAAAACTCATGACAGTTGCATCTGTATGTTTCTGAGATGCTGTATGTTATCATTGCTACTGATTTTATATGGCATTTTCTCTGGTATTAACCGCCATCAATAATCGTCTGCAAATGCTTTGTCTCATAGTTTGCCGTAACCTTCAACTTAATGTCAAATTATTGTAAGAATAATGCCCTGTTATGAACAGTGGAGCTAAATATATCTCTATTTCTTTGCACATTTGGAACATCTTACGCCATGGAGACAACAAATCAGACTATTGACACAGAATTGGTTCTTCTCGGTTTTACCAATAATAATAAGATAAAGTTTTTGCTGTTCTTTATTTTCTCCGTCATCTATGTTGTGACACTTTTTGGAAATGTTCTAATCATTTGTATAACCCTTACAAATCCTAACCTCCATGTCCCAATGTATTTCTTCCTCAGTAATCTGTCCATCATAGATTTATGCAGCATTTCATGTGCTGTACCCAAGTTGTTGATGGACCTCCTTTCAACACAGATTACCATATCACTAATGGCCTGTAGCACACAAATTTTACTTATACTATGGATGGAAGGTAATGAGTGCTTGCTTCTTGCTGTTATGGCTTTTGATCGATATGTGGCCATTTGCCATCCTCTCCATTATCCCATTGTCATGAGGTGGAGTGTTTGCCGTGGTCTTGCCATTTTTGTATACATATTTAGTTTCATCTGTGTCTTTATTCCATCAAGTGCAATGCCAGTAACATTGTGTTACCCTAACACGGTCAACCATTTTATGTGTGAGATCATCTCTGTGTTGAAGCATCACAGTGGTGGCTTTGTACTTTGGCTCTGGAATGGTCACATACTTAGGACCTTCCAGAGATGCTTCTTCAAACCAGGATAAATTTGTATCAATTTCTTATGTTATTATATCTCCAATGCTAAATCCTTTCATTTATAGTCTGAACAATAGAGATGTCAAAAAAACCATTGCAAAGATTTTGTGAAATTGCATATGAAAACAGTGTGATGTCATGATAAAAGTGTTCCACAAACACTCTGAAAACAGTGCTATAGACTTTTTTGTGAGACGATGGATGTGTAAGGCTCAGTGGCTCATGCATATCCATGTTTTCTTTAGGAAACGGATTGCCAATGAGATTCGTGGAATGAGGTAATGTCAGGATCAGCAGACGTAGATTCACTGTGCCACACACTCGCTTGGTTTAGGGCTAAATCCAGAGACAACCAAATGTACTCTGGACTTCACCCTTTGACTCCAAAAATCTTGATTTGGACTTTGCTCTGGAAAGCATTTGCTCTGGAAGTGGCCTATTTATAAGGTAGCTGACACTACTATAGATCAAGATGCTAAAAATTACCCTCAAGCATTGCCGTTGAGGCAGCGTGGACACCGAAGAGCTAATAATCATCTTCACACAACAGACAGTCACTCCCCTCGGTTTTAATGAGCATATCAGTTTTGTTCCATTCCTATAGGCTCTCCATGTCTCCCTGTTTCTATCAAGTGGCAGTGTTTCATGTTTTAATTGTTTTTAATGTTTTTTACTATGTTATGAGGTTAATTATTCTCTTCATATATTGAATATGGTTGCAGAGATATAGCAGTTGGTTATCATGTAGGTTATTAACAAACAGGAGACTGTTCTTGCTTTGTATATGTTTTATATTTTTTAAGTGGTCTAATCGTGGTCGTTCTCCTCCTAAATGAATCCTATGAGGTTTTTTGGATCCTCTACTTCACTCTTTGAGCTTTTTTAAACAATTTTATTATTAAAGAAATTTAAGCCTGGGTTTCCATACAGCGGAATCCCGGCGGAAATCTCGCAGTTTGGCCGCAGCGAAAAACCGCGAGATTTCCACCGGGAGAAGCGCTGCTTCAAAACCTGCGGCACTTAGCCACGAGTTTTGAAGCGGCCCGGCCGCTCGCTCTTCCGCTGCGGCCGGTGCTCCCATAGAAGAAGAAAAAGAATGAGCATGCTTCGGCCGGCTAATCCACGCTGCAGTGTCGGCTTCTGCCGGCTTTGCCGCTGCGGATTTGCCCTCCCTTCGCAATGGGATCGGTCACATGTCCGCTTTTTATGCGGATGTGCGAAAAATTATAGGACACTGCGTTCTGCGATTCCTTGTGTTCTATATATGCGCTCAATGGGGCTGGCGGGAGCAGCGCCGACCCCATTGAGAACATATACTTAAAGATCGCCCATTGAATTCAATGGAGCCGGCAATACAGCCGGCTCCATTGAAAGCAATGGGCTGCCGGCAAGCGCGGGATGAATTTTCGGGAAGGGCTTAAAAATATAAGCCCTTCCCTGTTAACCATCCTAAAATGTGTAAAAAAAAAAAAAGTATGCTCACCTTTTCCCTGCAGACGGAGTTCAGCCGCGTCCATCCGGCAGTTCTCCTGAACTGCTCTGTGAAGTATTCAGCAGGCGGGGATTTAAAATTCCCGCCTGCTGAATGGGCTGCCTCTGATTGGTCACAGCCCTTACTAATCAGAGGCAGCTCTCACTCACACATTCATGAATTCATGAATGGGTGAGTCAGTGCTGCCTCTGATTGGCTGAGCGCAGGGACCAATCAGAGGCAGCTCTCAGCTGCCCTTCCCGAAAATTCATCCCGCGCTCGCCGGCAGCCCATTGCTTTCAATGGAGCCGGCTGTATTGCCGGCTCCATTGAATTCAATGGGCGAACATCGTTCTCCTCTGCCACAGCTGTGCCACAGCTGTGGCAGAGGATAGCGGGCAGCGCTGGGCCATTTCACCGAAAACGCTGCTAGCTGCAGATTTTTTGGTGAATCGTTGGCCCCGGTCACGCGATTTGCGTATGCGCATCCGTTATGCGATCCGCAATTCGCTCGAAAAAACGCCCGTCTGATCGAGGCCTAAAGCACAAAATTTATTTGTTTATTTATTTAGTGGTTTATTTTCACCACTATGCACTTCATTTGGGGGAACTGTTTTTCGCACTATTTGTCACGTTTTTTTTTTTTTTTTAGTGTAGAATAATTTTGCAGTGTCACTATGCATTAGATTAATATTGGTATTTTAAATTTTTTGTGTGCTGTAGAAGATGGCAATTTTATTATTGAATCACAGCATTTTAATATATTATTAGGTGTTTTTTTTAGGATACTCCATGTAGATTGTGTGATAATTCATCTCTGTCATTGGATGTCCTTTTGGGTCAGGTGTAATATGATTGCGTAGATTAAAATTGTTATGTACATAAAATTTATTGTTTTGCCACTTGGCTTGGTTTGATCTTGCCCTTCAGCCCAGCAATTTTGCTAGGCTCATGGGCACGACTGATTTATTCACTGAGGTATTGATTTAGCTATTTTAGTTACTTTATTTATACTTATAATTGGTTTTGTTGTTTTTTTTGTAGTTATACACTGAATGTAGGAGTGTGATTATAGAGAGGATATGGTTGTATGGGTTTTTCAAATTTCCATTATTTTCATCTCTTATAACTATATCTATTTTTATGCTTTCTAAGTGTACGGTGGCCATTTTTTTTGAAGCCAGACACAGGAGGTATATGACTAATGGCAGGGGCCATCTTTTTGTGGCCTGTTCATACTCAATCATATCAGCCATTTTTTTTTGTAGCCCAACATTTAAATTGTGCTTATGACTGACTAGTCATGTTACCATAGTGGCCATTTGTGGCTTAGGTATAAATATACATATTAAAACATATGCTGTCTAGCATCGTTTGATGACATAGAGGTCACATGTAGAGATGAGTGAGCACGTTCTTCCAAGCTTGCTGCTCGTTCCAGTATTAGGGTACTTGAGATGCTCGTTACTCGAGAAGAACACCACGTGGTACTCGAGTCAATTGCATTTCCCTTCCTTGCATATTTCGCGCCATTTTTTAGCCAAAAAACATGCAGGGAAGACATTACCATTTCCTCCTGTGACATGCCAGCCCTCTGCCCGGCGGTTAACAAAGTATACCCATTCCCAGTTAGGCGTGCAGAACCGCTTCATTCCTAGTTAGGTGTGCAGAACCCTGCGTGTGGAAGAACCCCCCCCCCCCCCTTTATGGGTCATGGTGAGTGCTGCTGAATTCAATATTTCCTAGGCCGCTACAAACCATTTCAGTTATACCGTTCTCAGTCTACAGTGCATTAGACCGAGGTCTCACCGCAAAACAGTACCGTAATATTTCCAGGGCCACTGCAAAGTATTTCAGCTCTTCCACTGTGCAGAGCGTCTCACAATACCCTTTCCTTGGGGGAGTTGAGATAGCCGCAGTCACGAGCACTATCCACTGGTTTTAGAGTCTTCTCCAACTCCATGCAGCCTCTCTTATCTATAAGTCTCTGTAAGCAGTAAATTCAGCGCAAGATAGCAGGTTAATTATTTCAAGTCACAGCATATAGCATCCGCTATCTACAAGTCTCTGTGTGCGCTGAATTAAGCCACAGTTGTCAGCGCTGTACAAATAATTTATTTGGGCCCTGCTCTATCCTTAAAGGGGTTGTCCCGCGGCAGCAAGTGGGTCTATACACTTCTGTATGGCCATATTAATGCACTTTGTAATGTACATTGTGCATTAATTATGAGCCATACAGAAGTTATCAAAAGTTTTATACTTACCTGCTCCGTTGCTGGCGTCCTCGTCTCCATGGTGCCGACTAATTTTCGGCCTCCGATGGCCAAATTAGCCGCGCTTGCGCAGTCCGGGTCTTCTGCTTTCTTCAATGGAGCCTCTCGTGCAGGATGCCGGCTCCGTGTAGCTCCGCCCCGTCACGTGCCGATTCCAGCCAATCAGGAGGCTGGAATCGGCAATGGACCGCACAGAAGAGCTGCGGTCCACGGAGGAAGAGGATCCCGGCGGCCATCTTCACCGGTAAGTATAGAAGTCACCAGAGCGCGGGGATTCAGGTAAGCGCTGTGCTGTTTTTTTTTTAAGTCCCTGCATCGGGTTTGTCTCGCGCCGAACAGGGGGGGGGGGGGGTGAAATAAAAAAAAAAACCCGTTTCGGCGCGGGACAACCCCTTTAATCCGCCATGATGAGGAGTAGAGGTAAGAGTCGAGGACGTGGACGCGGGCGTCCAAGTGAGGGTGTGGGCACAGGCCGAGTTCCTGGGTGGAGTGAATCACAGCCAGCTGCTGAGCGATTAGAAGAGAGGCAAGTTTCTGGGCTCCCCAGCTTCATATCACAATTTGCGCGTCCGTGTGGTAGACCTTTATTACAAACAGAGTAGTGCGAGCAGGTCTTGTCGTGGATGACAGAAAACGCGTCCAGCAATGTATCGACCACCCAGTCTTCTACGCAGTCCACTACTTCCGGCCTAGGGACTGCAACTATGAATCCTCTAGCTGCTTCTCCTCCTTCCTTCCAGCCTCCTCACTCCATTAAAAATGACATATTCTGAGCAGGCAGACTCCAGGAACTGTTCTCGGGTCCCTGCCATGAGTGGGAAAAAATGGTTCCTCTCTCACCTGAGGAGTTTGTCGTGACTGATGCCCAACCTTTGGAAAGTTCCCAGAATCTGGGTGATGAGGCTGGGGACTTCCGGCAACTGTCTGAAAAGCGTTTTGTGGATGAGGATGATGAGACACCGTTGTCTGTCAGTGAGGTAATAGTAAGGGCAGTAAGTCAGAGGGAGGAGCGCAGAGAGGATTTGAAGGAAGAGCTGCTGGATGATGAGGTGACTGATCCCACCTGGTTTGCTAAGCCTACTGAGGACAGGGCTTCAGAGGGGGAGGCAAGTGCAGCAGCAGGACAGGTTGGAAGAGGCAGTGGAGTGGCCAGGGGTAGAGAAAGGGCCAGAGCGAAGAATCCCCCAACTGTTTCCCGAAGCACAACCTCACGGCAAGTCTCTGTGCAGAGGGCTAGGTGTTCAAAGGTCTGAATGTTTTTTTAGTGAGAGCGTGGATGACCGACGAACTGTGGTCTGCAACCTGTGTCGCACCAAGATCAGCCGGGGAGCCACCACTACCAGCCTCACCACCACCAGCATGCGCAGGCATATGATGGCCAAGCACCCCACAAGGTGGGATGAAGGCCATTCACCGCCTCCGGGTCACACCACTGCCTCTTCCCCTGTGCCACAACCTGGCACACAGATCCAATCCCCCTCCCAGAATGCAGGCACAAGCGCCTACCGGCCTGCACCCACACCCTCACCTCCACAGTCCTCCACTCCATCCATCAATGTCTCTCAGCACAGCATTCAGCTGTCGCTAACACAAGCGTTGGAGCAAAAGCGCAAATACGCCGCCACCCACCAACATGCACAAGCTTTAAACGTGCACCTTGCCAAATTAATCAGCCTGGAGATGCTGTTGTACAGGCTTGTGGAAACAGAGTCGCCCCCAGTCGCCACTATTTTTCCTGGTGTGCAGTCCCAGCTCTACACCAGCACGTCTCCCGCAACATAAACCGTGCCCTCGCCAATGTGGTTACAGGGAAGGTCCACTTAACCACGGATACGTGGACAAGTACTGGCAGGCAGGGCTACTATATCTCCCTGACGGCACATTGGGTGAACTTGGTGGAGGCTGGGAACAAGTCAGAGCCTGGGACCGTGCATGTCCTACCCACACCCAGAATAGCGGGTCCTACCTCAGTGCTGGTATCTGCGGCATTTTATACCACCTCCTCCAAACCCCCCCCCCCCCTTCCTCCTCCTTCGCCACCTCCACCTCCCAATTAAGAAGTGTGAGCACGTCGCCAGCAGATGGTAGCGCGCGGAGTGGCAGCACAGCGGTGGGCAAGCATCAGCAATCCGTGCTGAAACTAATCAGCTTAGGTGACAAGAGGCACATGGCCCCCGAGCTGTTGCAGGATCTCACAGAGCGGACCGACCTCTGGCTTTCGCCACTGAGCCTCCAACTGGGCATGGTCGCGTATGACAACGGCTGTAACCTGGTGGCGGCTCTGCAGCTCGGCAGCCTCACACATGTGCCATGCCTGGCCCACATCTTCAATCTGGTTGTTCAGCAGTTTCTGAAAAACTACCCCCACTTGTCTGACCTCTTCGGCAAGGTGCGCTGCGTCTGCACACATTTCCGCAAGTCTACCATGGATGCTGCCACCCTGAGGACCCTGCAACATCGGTTTCAGCTGCCAGAGCACCGACTGCTAGGTGACGTGCCCACATGCTGGAATTCTACGCTGGACATGTTGGTCAGTTGGTCATGTGGTACGAGCAGTGTAGACCAATTGTGGAATACCAGCTGCAACATGGGCGGCGGAGTGGTAGTCAGCCTCCGCAATTCATTGCTGAGGAGTGAGCATAGTTGGCAGACATCTGCCAGGTCCTCGAAAACTTTGAGGATTTTACCCAAATGGTGAGCGGCGATGCGGCCATCATTAGCATTACCATCCCACTGCTTTGCCTGCTGAGTTCGCTGCTAAGCATAAAAGCCGACACTTTGCAGTTGGAACAGGAGACGGGGGATGACAGTATGTTGGGGGATGACAGTATGTCGCAGTAGACGGGGGATGACAGAATGTCGCTTGATAGCCAGACCACCCTTATGTCTATATCTCAGGGCGTTTTGTAGGAGGAGGGGTTAGAGGGAGGAGGATGGGGAGGAGGGGGAAGAGATGCTGGCCACACTGCAGAGCGTACCCAT
The DNA here is from genome assembly GCA_035609135.1 of Eleutherodactylus coqui. Classification (NCBI taxonomy): domain Eukaryota; kingdom Metazoa; phylum Chordata; class Amphibia; order Anura; family Eleutherodactylidae; genus Eleutherodactylus; species Eleutherodactylus coqui. The sequence goes on along the minus strand of CM069405.1, from coordinate 21,671,236 downwards.
GCTGCTTGCCTCTCATTTGTTCAGCGTGTATTGGCTGTAGAGGAGTAGGAGGAGGATCCTGAAAGTCATCCTCCCAGTGAGGACAGCGATGTGATGCGTACTGGGCCTTGGCACACATGGCTGACTTCATGTTAGGCTGCCTTCCCCCTGACCCTCACGTTAGACGCATTCTGGCAAACACAGATTACTGGGTGTACACCCTTCTAGACCCAGTGTATAAGGAGAACCTTTCCACTCTCATTCCCAAAGAGGAAAGGGATATGAGAGTGATGCAATACCACAGGGCCCTGGTGGAAAAAGTGATGCTAAAGTTCCCATCTGACAGCGCTAGCGGCAGAAGACGCAGTTCCGAGGGCCAACCAGACGGTGAGGTGCTTGGGTCAGGCAGCATGTCCAGCACAGGCAGGGGAACACTCTTCAAGGCCTTTGTCAGCTTTATGGCTCCTTAGCATGTCTGTGTCACCACTCCCCAGTCAGGGCTGAGTCGGAGGGTGCAATGTAAAAAGATGGTGAGGGAGTACATAGCCGATCGTACCACCGTCCTCTGTGATCCCTCTGCTCCCTACAACTATTGGGTGTCAAAGCTGGACACGTGGCACGAACTTGCGCTGTACACCCTGGAGGTGCTGGCCTGCCCTGCCGCTAGCATCTTGTCAGAGAGGGTGTTTAGTGCAGCTGGGGGAATTATCACGGATATGTGTACTAGCCTGTCAACTGCCAGCACTGACATGCTTACACTCTGACTGACATTCAGGGAAATTCTAACGTCTAATGTATAATTACTATGTTGTAACTTCCACCTAACATTGTATGTGGTTACAATTGAATTTGGGGCTTTGCAAACATAGATGTATTTTCTTGTGGGCATGGTGGACTATGCAGTTTGTTACAGTTTGTAACGCAACATTTTCTGCATTCTTTAACCCTTTTTTCTTAAAAAGTCCCCACAGGATGTGAGTGGCATATAACTTTTTTACATTTGTATGAAGGACGTACAACAAAGATTAGATTACATAACAAGACATACAAACAAACAGTAGTTGTTATTTGTCACAGATTGTCCATGAACTTGCTTCCTCTTCTACTCCTCGGGTCTAATCCACCTGTTCTAACAATTTTAGTACATCACTAAACGTCCATCTGTGACCTTAGATACCAGTTAGAATGTACCTTAACACTTCGATCTTACCTGCCTTCTAAGACAGTATAATTCATTGCATTCATTATAATCTTTTATTCTATTAGAGCAACAAGGCTACTTCCTAAATCTAGTGCTACTTCACTTCCTCCTAGAAATGAGGAAGTAAGTTAAGGGGGGCTTCTAAGCCCACAGCTTCGAGCAAGCAGCCTTTCTCTCTCACTGAAACAAACTCGGTTAATCCTTTGTATACATTCACATACATATACATCCGTCTATATCTCTTGTCACATATGGATTCTCTCTCTCTCTGCCGCCTACAGGCACAATGTATCACATCTTATACTTTCAAACAATTCAGCAGCAACACAGTTTAGCAATCTGCCTTTACTAGAAGGGATCCAATAATGCACATTTAACCTATGCTGTTCCAAACCCACAACGAGCCGCTGTATACGGTGCATCGATCTTGGCTATAACCCAGCCAATGCTTTCTCATTGCCAACAATCCCTTCTTACAGCTTGAGTCGGACATAGCGGTGTGACGTACCGCTGGGGAGTAGCGGGAAATTAGAAACAAACAAACAGAGCACTAGTACAACTGGCTTAGTCTCACTGCCCCTTGGGATCCATGTCTGACAGTTCCCTCCTCCCAAGCCTGACAAACAGACCTCCCGGGAGTGGAAAATCCTATTCAGACCTTCTGGCAGCCTCTCTCTCTACCAAGCCTGACAACAGACCTTCCTGGAGTTGAGTCTCTGCGCAGGCTACCTGACCGCTTCCTGCCTCTCTCCCTGGAGGGGAAGATCCAGTTCAGGCCCTCCCTGGGGCAGCCTGTTGACTTCACCAGGGACGGACACACAAATAGAGCACTAGTACAGCTGGCTTAGTCTCACTGCCCCTTGGGATACACATCTGACAGTTCCCTCCTCCCAAGCCTGACAAACAGACCTCCCGGGAGTGGAAAATCCCTATTCAGACCTTCTGGCAATCTCTCTCTCTCCCAAGCCTGACAAACAGACCTTCCAGGAGTTGAGTCTCTGAGCAGGCTACCTGATAGCTTCCCGACTCTCTCCCTGGAGGAGAAGATGCAGTTCAGGCCCTCCCTGGGGCAGCCTGTTGACTTCACCAGTTAACCAGTACTCTCCAAGACAACAGGCATGCAAACAATTCCAGTGAACGTCTCATTAAATCAGTTACGGTTGCTTTTACCACTCCAAAGACTGGATTAAAAAGGAACAAGTTCCAAAGGCCCAACCTGGCGCATTTGCATTTCCCTCAGGACATTGGCCTCTGTCCACACCCTTAGCAATAGTGGGCATAAAGCAGACTCCGATGCTAGCACAGCAGTGATCGTCTCATTTAATTAGTTGTGGTTGCTTTCATCGCTCCAAAGACTGGATTAGCCAGGAAAAAGTTCCACAGGCCCAACCTGGCGCAGTTGCAGTTCCCCCGGGACATAGGCCTCAGCCCACACCCTCAGCAATCGCGGGCATAAAGCGGACTTCGATGCTAGCACAGCATTGAACGTCTCATTAATGCAGTAACGCTCCTCTTCTTTGGCCCAAACCAGTGTATCAGATAAGTGTGGTAACACGAGAGCAAATACATGATGCCCACTGCTGATTCCCTCACCCAAAGCAGGAGGAGGGGGTGGCCTTACAAGGCCAAGAAACCATGACCAGGACCGACTGTAGCCTGTGTGGGAAGTATGTGAGCAGGCCCTTGGTACGGCTTGGTTCCAGCAAACACACTGTGGTACCCAAGGTGCCGCGAGTTACATAGCAATGGGCAATCTGGGTCCCCTAACACTATTCATTTTGTGTTGGTGTCAGATACCTCAATCGACACTGCAAGGGGAAAGCCATCTGCACTCTGCCCCCTACCCAAGTCAGTCAGTGACTTTGTGCCAGACAGGTAAAACACTGCTGTGGGAAGTCTGTGTGCACCCACAGCATAGATGGGTCCTAGGCGACCCAAGACATGAACCATGAAGAAATCAGAGTGCCCAAGCATGGCAGACTTTCACTGCCCCGAGGACATAGGCCTCAGCCCACACCCTCAGCAATCTGAGGCATGAAGCGGACTTCGATGCTAGTTCAGCTGCGAAGGTCTCAGTAAATCAGTTACGTTTTCTTTCACCGCTCCAATGACTGGATTAGTCAGGAAAAAGTTCCACAGGCCCAACCTGGCGCAGTTGCAGTTCCCCCGGGACGTAGGCCTCAGCCCACACCCTCAGCAATCGCGGGCATGAAGCGGACTTCGATGCTAGTACAGCATTAAACGTCTCATTAATGCAGTAATGCTCCCTTCTTTGGCCCAAACCAGTGTATCAGATAACTGTGGTAACACGAGAGCAAATACATGATGCCCAGTGCTGATTCCCTGACCCAAAGCAAGAGGAGGGGGTGGCCTTACAAGGCCAAGAAACCATGACCAGGACCCACTGTAGCCTGTGTGGGAAGTATGTGAGCAGGCCCTTGGTCCGGCTCGGTCCCAGCAAACACACTGTGATACCCAAGGTGCCGCGAGTTACATAGCAATGGGCAATCCAGGTCCCCTCACACTATTCATTCTGTGTTGGTGTCGGATAGCTCAATCGACACCGCAAGGGGAAAGCCATCTGCACTCTGCATCCTACCCAAGTCAGTCAGTGACTTTCTTCCAGACAGGTAAAACACCGCAATGGGAAGTGTTTGTGCACCCACATCATAGGCAAGCAGAAGGAACCAAAAGAAAGAATTAAACATGAAGAAATTACAGTGCCCAAACATGGCAGACTTTCCCTTCGCCGAGGACATAGGCCACTGCACAAATCCTCAGCAAATGCAGGCATAGAGCGGACTCCAATGCTAGTACAACTGTGAACGTCTCATTAAGGCAGTAACGCTCCTCTTCAGTGGCCCAAACGAGTTTCACAGATAACTGTGGTAACACGAGAGAAAATACATATTGGCCTCGGCCCACAATTCATGCCCTAGTCAGTGAGTGTTTTTGGGCCAGATAGGTAAAACACCACGATGGGAAGTCTGTGGGCACCCATAGTATAAACAGATCCCTGTAACATACCAGTAGAAAAGGTATAAGCTGACCCCAGTAACATTTTGGTTGCAGTAGTATAGGCAGACCCCAGTAGCATTTCTTTAGTAGAAGTATAGGCAGACCCCTGTAACATTTTGGTAGCAGGAGTATAGGCAGACCCCTGTAACATTTATGGAGCAATAGTATAGGCAGACCCCAGTAACATGCTTTTAGCAGAAGAATAGGCAGACCCCTGTAACATTTTAGTGACAGCAGTATAGGCAGACCCTTATAATATTTCTGTAGCAGCAATATAGGCAGACCCCTGAAAAATTTATGTGGCAGAAGTATTGGCAGACTGCTGTAACATTTATGGAGCAGCAGTATAGGAAGACCCCATCACCATTTCTGTAGTAGAGGTATAGGCAGACCCCTGTAACACTTTTGTAGCAGCAGTATAGGCAGGCCCCTGTAACAATTACGTGGCAGAAGTATAGGCAGACCCCAGTACCATTTATGTAGCAGCAGTATGGGCAGACCCCAGTATCAGTTCTGTTGTAGAAGTATAGGCAGACCCAAGTAACATTTATGTAGCAGCAGTATAGGCAGACCTCTGTAACATTTACATAGCAGAAGTATATGCAGACCCCAGTAACATTTATGTAGCAGCAGTATAGGCAGACCTCAGTATCTGTTCTGTAGCAAAAGTATAGGCAGACCCCTGTAACATTGATGTAGCTGCAGTTTAGGTAGACCACTGTAACATTTACGTGGCAGAAGTATAGGCAGACCCCAGTAACAGTTATGTAGCAGAAGTATACGCAGACCCCAGCACCATTTCTGTTGTAGAAGTATAGGCAGACCCCAGTAACATTTATGTAGCAGCAGTGTAGGCAGACCCCTGTAACATTTACGTGGCAGATGTATAGGCAGACCCCAGTAACAGTTATGTAGCAGCAGTAAGGCAGACCCCAGTATCATTTCTGTAGCAGCAGTATAGGCAGACCCCAGTACCATTTCTGTAGTAGAAGTATAGGCAGACCCATGTAACATTTACGTGGCAGAAGTATAGGCAGACCCCTGTAACATTTACGTGGCAGAAGTATAGGTAGACCCCTGTAACTTTTTGGTAGCAGGAGTATAGGCAGACCCCTGTAACATTTATGTAGCAGCAGTATAGGCAGACCCCTGTAACATTTATGTAGCAGCAGTATAGGCAGACCCCTGTAACATTTTTGTAGCAGCAGTATAGGCTGACCCCTGTAACTTTTACGTGGCAGCAGTATAGGCAGACTCCAGTAACAGTTATGTAGCAGCAGTATAGGCAGACCCTTGTAACATTTACGTGGCAGAAGTGTAGGTAGACTCCAGTAACAGTTATGTAGTAGCAGTATAGGCAGACCCCAGTATCATTTCTGTAGCAGCAGTATAGGCAGACCCCAGCACCATTTCTGATGTAGAAGTATAGGCAGACCCCAGTAACATTTATGTAGCAGCAGTATAGGCAGACCCCTGTAACATTTTAGTGGCAGCAGTATAGGCAGACCCCTGTAACATTTATGTAGCAGCGGTATAGGCAGACCCCTGTATCATTTTTGTAGCAGCAGTATAGGCAGACCTCTGTAACATTTACATAGCAGAAGTATATGCAGACCCCAGTAACATTTATGTAGCAGCAGTATAGGCAGACCTCAGTATCTGTTCTGTAGCAAAAGTATAGGCAGACCCCTGTAACATTGATGTAGCTGCAGTTTAGGTAGACCACTGTAACATTTACGTGGCAGAAGTATAGGCAGACCCCAGTAACAGTTATGTAGCAGAAGTATACGCAGACCCCAGCACCATTTCTGTTGTAGAAGTATAGGCAGACCCCAGTAACATTTATGTAGCAGCAGTGTAGGCAGACCCCTGTAACATTTACGTGGCAGATGTATAGGCAGACCCCAGTAACAGTTATGTAGCAGCAGTAAGGCAGACCCCAGTATCATTTCTGTAGCAGCAGTATAGGCAGACCCCAGTACCATTTCTGTAGTAGAAGTATAGGCAGACCCCTGTAACATTTACGTGGCAGAAGTATAGGCAGACCCCTGTAACATTTACGTGGCAGAAGTATAGGTAGACCCCTGTAACTTTTTGGTAGCAGGAGTATAGGCAGACCCCTGTAACATTTATGTAGCAGCAGTATAGGCAGACCCCTGTAACATTTATGTAGCAGCAGTATAGGCAGACCCCTGTAACATTTTTGTAGCAGCAGTATAGGCTGACCCCTGTAACTTTTACGTGGCAGCAGTATAGGCAGACTCCAGTAACAGTTATGTAGCAGCAGTATAGGCAGACCCTTGTAACATTTACGTGGCAGAAGTGTAGGTAGACTCCAGTAACAGTTATGTAGTAGCAGTATAGACAGACCCCAGTATCATTTCTGTAGCAGCAGTATAGGCAGACCCCAGCACCATTTCTGATGTAGAAGTATAGGCAGACCCCAGTAACATTTATGTAGCAGCAGTATAGGCAGACCCCTGTAACATTTTAGTGGCAGCAGTATAGGCAGACCCCTGTAACATTTATGTAGCAGCGGTATAGGCAGACCCCTGTATCATTTTTGTAGCAGCAGTATAGGCAGACCCTTGTAAATTTTACGTGGCAGCAGTATAGGCAGACCCCAGTAACATTCTTGTAGCAGCAGTATAGGCAGACCCCTGTAACATTTAAGTGGCAGCAGTATAGGCAGACCCCTGTAACATTTACGTGGCAGAAGTATAGGCAGACCCCTGTAACATTTTTGTAGCAGCAGTATAGGCAAACCCCTGTAACATTTACGTGGCAGAAGTATAGGCAGACCCCTGTACCAATCTTGTAGCAGAAGTATAGGCAGGCAGACCCCAGTAAAATTTCTTTAGTAATAGTATAGGCCAACCTCTATAATAAAGTTTAAAATAAAAAACAAAACTATCCCGCGCCTTGAAAGAAACCAATCTTTTTTTATTTTGTTTAAAACAACGCGTTTCGACACATAATTGTGTCTTTATCAAGTTTATACATACAACATGGTGTGTGCTCCCTTATATAATGAAGGATAACATACGTCTGAGGCTCACTTTCCAATTGACTAGGGGCGTGATTTTTCAATCTAGGTAATTTATTTGTCACCTGTCTGACCACGGAGCTCTCTTGGAATGCATTGCATTCCATAGTTTTGTTTTTTTTTGTTTTTTGTTTTTTCCTCTTGAACTTTATTGTTTCGGTTTTGTTTCTTTTCATACCATACATCTGGTTTGATTATAAAACTGTCTCATTGAGACTGTTATATAGGATTATTCTCTGTTTATTTTACCTGAAATTTTTATTTTTTTGGAGTGTGTTTTTTATTTGTTTTTTTTTAAAATAATTTTTTGTTAAAAAATGAAGGCTTTCATCTTGTTAAAATTTCTCTAATACTTCGTTTAGACCTTCTGGCATTAAGGTATTTAGGCGATAAATCCAGTACATTTCTTTTCTTCGTAGTTTCATTATAGAATTTTGTTTTATCGTTTCTAGAGGTATTAATCTTAATTTTTCACTATTTTTATTGTGTTTTTCTTTGAAATGTTTTGATATGCTATGTTTTTCATATCCCCTTTTAATATTATACCGGTGTTGGTTGATCCTAATATTTAGGCTGTTGCTTGTTCTTCCAATATATCGCAAGCCGAAAGGGCATTCTAATAGATAAATGATGTTTTTACTTTTACATGTCATTTTTTCTTTTATTTTTATTTTTTCTTCGCCTTTTTGTATAAAATTTTGTTTGTGACACATATGTGTGCAGCATTTGCACTTCATATTGTTACATTTGAAACCACCTGTTGTTATTTTGTTTTCCTCTTTGAATGAATAATTTTTTTCTTTTTTATTATTTAGGGGATTTGATGGGGCTAAACTATTACCAATCGTTTTATTTTTTCTTTTTTTTTTTTTGCTTGACAAAGATCACTGAATGATCGAAACGTTGCACAGAGGAATAAAGACTTTTTTGGCATAACTCCTGCATCATTATTGCTGCTACAGCATATCTACAACTTAGGTTACAGCCATTGTCACACACGACCATGCCCGGTTGAAGGCTCAGCGGTGAAAGCCAGAGGTCGGTCTGCTCTGTTAGACCCTGCAACAGTTCGTGGGTCGTGTGCCTCTTGTCACCTAGGCTGAGTAGTTTCAGCACGGCCTGCTGATGCTTGCCCACCGTGGTGCTGCCGCGCCATACCGACTGCTGGCGACCTGCTGCTCACATTTCTTAATTCAGAGGTAGAGGTTGCGTAGGAGGAGGAGGGGAAGGGTTTAGAGGAGGTGGCATAAAACGCTGCAGATACCAGAACCAAGGTAGGACCCGCTATTCTGGGTGTGGGTAGGACGTGTGCTGTCCCAGGCTATGATTCGGTCCCAGCCTCCACCAAATTCACCCAATGTGCCGTCAGGGAGATACAGTGGCCCTGACTGCCAGTACTTGTCCACGTGTCCGTGGTTAAGTGGACCATCCCAGTAACCGCGTTGGTGAGGGCACGATTGATGTTGCGGGAGACGTGCTGGTGTAGGGCTGGGATGGCACACCGGGAAAAATAGTGGCGACTGGGGACCGAGTAGCGTGGGACGGCCATCATGTTTTTGAAAGCCTCCGTTTCCACAAGCCTGTACAGCAGCATCTCCAGGCTTATTATTTTGGCAATGTGCACGTTTAAAGCTTGAGCGTGTGGGTGCATGGCGGCATATTTGCTTTTTTGCTCCAACACTTGCGCCAGCGACAGCTGGACGCTGCGCTGAGAGACATTGCTGCATGGGGTCGAGGAAAGCAGAGGTGAGGGTGTGGGTGCAGGCCGGAAGGCGCTCCTGCCTGTGTCCTGAGAGGGGGGTTGGATCTGAGTGGCAGGTTGGGGCACAGGGGGAGAGGCAGGGGTGCGACCCGGAGGCGGTGAACAGCCTTCGTCCCACCTTGTGGGGTGCTTGGCCATCATATGTCTGCGCATGCTAGTGGTGGTGAGGCTGGTAGTGGTGGCTCCCCGGCTGATCTTGGCGCGACAAAGGTTGCACACCACTGTTCGTCGATCGTCCACGCTCTCACTGAAAAACATCCACACCTTTGAACACCTAGGCCTCTGCACGGTGGCTTGGCGCGAAGGGGTGCTTTGGGAAACAGTTGGTGGATTCTTCGCTCTGGCCCTGCCTCTCCCCCTGGCCACCCAACTGCCTCCTCCTACCTGTCCTGCTGCTGCACTTGCCTCCCCCTCTGAAGACCTCTCCTCAGTTGGCTTAGCAAACCAGGTAGGGTCAGTCACCTCATCGTCCAGCGGCTCTTTTTCCGAATCCTCTGTGCGCTCCTCCCTTTAGACTTACTGCCCTTACTAGTACCTCACTGACAGACAACTGTGTCTCAGCATCATCGTCCTCCTCACCCGCTGAAAGCTCTTGAGAGAGTTGCCGGAAGTCCCCAGCCTCATCCCCCGGACCCCGGGAACTTTCCAAAGGTTGGGCATCAGTCACGACAAACTCCTCAGGTGAGAGAGGAACCATTTTTTCCCAATCAAGGCAGGGGCCCGAGAACAATTCCTGGGAGTCTGCCTGCTCATCAGAATGTGACATTTTCATAGAGTGAGGAGGCTGGGAGGAAAGAGGAACAGCAGGGAGAGGATTCAGAGTTGCAGCAGTGGACGGCGTAGAAGACTGGGTGGTCGATACCATACTGGTAGAGATGAGCGAGCACCAAAATGCTCGGGTGCTCGTTACTCGAGACGAATGTTTCGCGATGCTCAAGGGTTCGTTTCGAGTAACGAACCCCATTGAAGTCAATGGGCGACTCGAGCACTTTTGTATATCGCCGATGCTCGCTAAGGTTTTCATTTGTGAAAATCGGGGCAATTCAAGAAAGTGATGGGAACGACACAGAAACGGATAGGGCAGGCGAGGGGCTACATGTTGGGCTGCATCTCAAGTTCCCAGGTCCCACTATTAAGCCACAATAGCAGCAAGAGTGGGCCCCCCCCCAACAACTTTTACATCTGAAAAGCCCTCATTAGCAATGCATACCTTAGCTAAGCACCACACTACCTCCAACAAAGCACAATCAGTGCCTGCATGACACTCCGCTGCCACTTCTCCTGGGTTACATGCTGCCAAATCCCCCCCCCCACGACCCAGTGTCCACAGCGCACACCAAACTGTCCCTGCCCAGCCTTCAGCTGCCCTCATGCCACGCCACCCTCATGTCTATTTATAAGTGCGTCTGCCACAGGAAAAGCAGGCATACACTGCAGAGGGTTGGCACGGCTAGGCAGCAACCCTCTTTAAAAGGGGCGGGGCGATAGCCCACAATGCTGTACAGAAGCAATGAGAAATCCAATCCTGTGCCACCTCCATCTGGAGCTGCACACGTGGGTATAGCAATGGGGAACCTATGTGCCACACACTATTCATTCTGTCAAGGTGTCTGCATGCCCCAGTCAGACCGCGTTTTTTTATATATAGTCACAGCCAGGTACAACTCCGCAATGGGAATTCCGTGTGCACCCACAGCATGGGTGGCTCCCTGGAACCCACCGGCGGTACATAAATATATCCCATTGCAGTGCCCATCACAGCTGATGTAATGTGCTTAATGCAGGTGAGCTTCGGCCCACACTGCATGCCCCAGTCAGACTGGGGTTCTTTAGAAGTGGACACATGTAGTTACAACTCCCTGTGGACCCACAGCATGGGTGGCTCCCTGGAACCCACCGGCGGTACATAAAAATATCCCATTGCATTGCCCATCACAGCTGAGGTAGTATTGTCATGTTTAATGCAGGTGGGCTTCGGCCCACACTGCATGCCCCAGTCAGACTGGGGTTCTTTAGAAGTGGAAACAGATGCATTTACAACTCCCTGTGGACCCACAGCATGGGTGGGTGCCAGGAAGCCACCGTCGGTACATAACAATATCCCATTGCATTGCCCATCACAGCTGAGGTAGTAATGTCATGTTTAATGCAGGTGGGCTTCGACCCACACTGCATGCCCCAGTCAGACTGGGGTTCTTTAGAAGTGGACACATGTAGTTACAACTCCCTGTGGACCCACAGCATGGGTGGCTCCCTGGAACCCATCGGCGGTACATAAATATATCCCATTGCAGTGCCCATCACAGCTGATGTAATGTCGTGCTTAATGGAGGTGGGCTTCGGCCCACACTGCATGCCCCAGTCAGACTGGGGTTCTTTAGAAGTGGAAACAGATGCATTTACAACTCCCTGTGGACCCACAGCATGGGTGGGTGCCAGGAAGCCACCGGCGGTACATAAAAATATCCCATTGCATTGCCCAACACAGCTGATGTTATGTCAGCTGTAATGCAGGTGGGCCAAAAATTTATTGGATTACACTGTAGGCGAGGGCCCACAAAAATTGGTGTACCAACAGTACTAATGTACCTGAGAAAAATTGCCCATGCCCAACCGAGAGGGCAGGTGAAACCCATTAATGGCTTTGGTTAATGTGGCTTAATTGGTAACTAGGCCTGGAGGCAGCCCAGTTAAAATAAAAATTGGTTAAGGTGAAAGTTTCAACGCTTTAATGAGCATTGAAACGTATAAAAATTGTTTAGAAAAATTATATGACTGAGCCTTGTGGGCCTAAGAAAAATTGCACGTTCGGAGTGATTACGTCAGGTTTCCGGAGGAGGAGCAGGAGGAGGAGGATGAATATTATACACAGATTTATGAAGCAAAAAGGTCCCCGTTTTGGATGGTGATAGATAACGATGCTTCCATCCGCGGGTGCAGCCTACGTATTGCTTAGGTATCGCTGCTGTCCGCTGGTGGAGAAGAGAAGTCTGGTGAAATCCAGGCTTTGTTCATCTTGATGAGTGTAAGCCTGTCGGCACTGTCGGTTGACAGGTGGGTACGCTTATCCGTGATGATTCCCCCAGCCACACTAAACACACTCTCTGACAAGACGCTAGCTGCAGGACAAGCAAGCACCTCCAGGGCATACAGCGCGAGTTCAGGCCACGTGTCCAGCTTCAACACCCAGTAGTTGTAGGGGGCAGAGGCGTCACCGAGGACGGTGCTGCAATCGGCTACGTACTCCCTCACCATCCTTTTACAGTGCTCCCGCCAACTCAGCCTTGACTGGGGAGCGGTGACACAGTCTTGCTGGGGAGCCATAAAGCTGTCAAAGGCCTTAGAGAGTGTTCCCCTGCCTGCGCTGTACATGCTGCCTGATCTCTGCGCCTCCCCTGCTACCTAGGCCTCGGAAATGCGCCTTCGGCCACTAGCACTGTCGGATGGGAAGTTTACCATCAGTTTGTCCACCAGCGCCCTGTGGTATAGCATCATTCTCGAACCCCTTTCCTCTTCGGGAATGAGCGCAAAGGCTCTCCTCATACCATGGATTGAGCAGTGTGTACACCCAGTAATCCGTAGTGGCCAGAATGCGTGTAACGCGAGGGTCACGAGAAAGGCATCCTAACATGAAGTCAGCCATGTGTGCCAGGGTACCTGTACGCAACACATGGCTGTCCTCACTCGGAAGATCACTTTCAGGATCCTCCTCCTCCTCCTCCTCCTCCTCCTCCTTTGGCCATACACGCTGAAAGGATGACAGGCAAGCTGCAGCTGTACCCTCAGCAGTGGGCCAAGCTGTCTCTTCCCCCTCCTCCTCATGCTCCTCCCCCTCCTCCTCCTCCTCCTTTGGCCATACACGCTGAAAGGATGACAGGCAAGCAGCATCTGTACCCTCAGCAGTGGGCCAAGCTGTCTCTTCCCCCTCCTCCTCATGCTCCTCCCCCTCCTCCTCCTCCTCCTCTGACCATACACGCTGAAAGGATGACAGGCAAGCAGCATCTGTCCCCTCAGCAGTGGGCCAAGCTGTCTCTTCCCCCTACTCCTCATGCTCCTCCTCCTCCTCCTCCTCCTCCTCCTCTGGCCATACACGCTGAAAGGATGACAGGCAAGCTGCATCTGTACCCTCAGCAGTGGGCCAAGCTGTCTCTTCCCCCTCCTCCTCATGCTCCTCCCCCTCCTCCTCCTCCTCCTCCTCTGGCCATACACGCTGAAAGGATGACAGGCAAGCAGCATCTGTCCCCTCAGCAGTGGGCCAAGCTGTCTCTTCCCCCTCCTCCTCATGATCCTCCCCCTCCTCCTCAACGCGCCGAGATATAGACATGAGGGTGCTCTGACTATCCAGCGACATACTGTCTTCCCCCGCCTCCGTTTCTGATTCCAAAGCGTCTGCCTTTATGCTTTGCAGGGAACTTCTCAAGAGGCATAGCAGAGGAATGGTGACGCTAATGATTGCAGCATCCCAGCTCACCATCTGGGTAGACTCCTCAAATTTTCCAAGGACCTGGCAGATGGCTGCCAACCAGGCCCACTCTTCTGTAAATAATTGAGGAGGCTGACTCCCACTGCGCCGCGCAAGTTGGAGTTGGTATTCCACTATAGCTCTACGCTGCTCATAGAGTCTGGCAAACATGTGGAGCGTAGAGTTCCACTGTGTGGGCACGTTGCACAGCAGTCGGTGCACTGGCAGATTAAACCGATGTTGCAGGGTCCGCAGGGTGGCAGCGTGCGTGTGGGATTTGCGGAAATGTGCGCAGAGCTGGCGCACCTTTCCGAGCAGGTATGACAAGTGTGGGTAGCTTTTCAGAAAGCGCTGAACCACAAAATTAAAGACATGGGCCAGGCATGGCACGTGCGTGAGGCTGCCGAGCTGCAGAGCCGCCACCAGGTTACGGCCGTTGTCACACACGACCATGCCCGGTTGGAGGCTCAGCGGCGCAAGCCAGCGGTCGGTCTGCTTTGTCAGACCCTGCAGCAGTTCGAGGGCCGTGTGCCTCTTCTCTCCTAAGCTGAGTAGTTTCAGGACGGCCTGCTGACGCTTGCCCACCGCTGTGCTGCCACGCCGCGCGACAGCGGCTGCTGGCGACGTGCTGCTGCTGCTGACACATCTTGATTGCGAGACAGAGGTTGTGTAGGAGGAGGAGGAGGGTGGTTTAGTGGAGGAAGTATACACCCCCGCAGATACCACCACCGAGCTGGGGCACGCAATTCGGGGGGTGGGTAGGACATGAGCGGTCCCAGGCTCTGACTCTGTCCCAGCCTCCACTAAATTCACCCAATGTGCCGTCAGGGAGATATAGTGGCCCTGCCCGCCTGTGCTTGTCCACGTGTCTGTTGTTAAGTGGACCTTGGCAGTAACCGCGTTGGTGAGGGCGCGTACAATGTTGCGGGAGATGTGGTCGTGCAGGCCTGGGACGGCACATCGGGAAAAGTAGTGGCGACTGGGAACCGAGTACCGCGGGGCCGCCGCCTCCATCATGCTTTTGAAAGCCTCCGTTTCCACAAGCCTATACGGCAGCATCTCTAGGCTGATCAATTTTGCAATGTGCACGTTTGACGCTTGAGCGTGCGGGTGCGTGGCATCGTACTTGCGCTTGCGCTCAAACTGTGGCGCTAGCAACGTCTGGACGCTACGCTGAGAGACATTGCTGGATGGGGCCGAGGACAGCGGAGGTGAGGGTGTGGGTGCAGGCCAGGAGACTGTACTGCCTGTGTCCTCAGAGGGGGGTTGGATCTCAGGTTGGGGCACAGGGGGAGAGGCAGTGGTGCAAACCGGAGGCGGTGAACGGGCATCGTCCCACCTTGTGGGGTGCTTGGCCATCATATGCCTGCGCATGCTGGTGGTGGTGCCTCCCCAGCTGATCTTGGCGCGACAAAGGTTGCACACCACTGTTCGTCGGTCGTCAGGCGTCTCTGTGAAAATCTGCCACACCGTAGAGCACCTTGACCTCTGCAGGGTGGCATGGCGCGAGGGGGCGCTTTGGGAAGCAGTTGGTGGATTATTCGGTCTGGCCCTGCCTCTACCCCTGGCCACCGCAGTGGCTCGGCCTGTGCCCACACCCGGACTTGGGCCTCCGCGTCCTCGCCCGCGTCCACGTCCTATAGGCCTACCCCTACCCCTCAGCATGGTGTATTAGCAGTAGTGCAGAAACAGAACGCTGTAATTAAATGTGCCACTTATTGGCCTGTGGTTGGAGGCTGACTTCGTTTACGGAACCCCAGGAAATAATTTGGCGCACACCTGCTGTAACACTTAGCTGCCTGCGTATTTATTCGGAGAAATACTACCCCCAGCAGACACGGACCCAGAACACTGAGCAGAGTGACAGGCAGGCCAAATACATTTTTTTCCAATATTTTTTGGAAAAGGACCACTGCGTATATTCAATCTATAATATATGTCTTCTGGCCCTGCCTACACAATTCTGTCCCTGATGTGTGTGTCACGGAACTGCAGTGTTGCACTGTTATTAAGTGCAACAGAGCGGTGATTTCAGAGCCAGGAAATAATTTGGCGCAAGCCTGCTGTAACACTTAGCTGGCTGCGTATTTATTTGGAGAAATACTACCCCCAGCAGACACGGACCCACAACACTGAGCAGAGTGACAGGCAGGCCAAATACATTTTTTTCCAATATTTTTTGGAAAAGGACCACACTGCGTATATTCAATCTATAATATATGTCTTCTGGCCCTGCCTACACAATTCTATCCCTGGAGTATTACTGCAGGGCGCAATGCTCTGCACGGCCGATATACCAAAAAAAAAAAAAAATGTGCAACACTGCTAAAAGCAGCCTCCACAGTACTGCACACGGTTAGATGTGGCCCTAAGAAGGACCGTTGAGGTTCTTGAAGCCTACAATAACTCCTAACGCTCTCCCTGCCTAACCACCACTTCTGTCCCTGTAGTATTACTGCAGGGCGCAATGCTCTGCACGGCCGATATACCAAAAAAAAAAAAAGTGCAACACTGCTAAAAGCAGCCTCCACACTACTGCACACGGGTAGATGTGGCACTAAGAAGGACCGTTGGGGTTCTTGAAGCCTACACTAACTCATAACACTCTCCCTACAGCAGCTCCAACACGATACCACTGTCCCTCAGCTATCTCACAACGCATCTGAGGCGAGCCGCGGGAGGGGCCGATTTTTATTCTCGGGTGACACCTGATCTCCCCAGCCACTCACTGCAGGGGGGTGGTATAGGGCTTGAACGTCGCAGGGGGGAGTTGTAATGCCTTCCCTGTCTTTCAATTGGCCAGAAAAGCGCGCTAATGTCTCAGAGATGAAAGTGAAAGTAACCCGAACATCGCGTGTGTCAGGACAGTGTCCGGGATATGGGGGTCCCTGAGATATCCCGCAACCCCTGTCCCTGCCTACTTGCCCCCCTGGGCTAACCCCCAGGGCGACAACTGGGCGACGGTCCCTACCCTCACTAGGGAAGCGGGACACGGGAGACAAACAGACACTGAGACAAGCAACGGTAGACAACAAGAGGGTACGCAGTACGGAGGGGTCAGGCAAAAACGTAGTCAAGTCCAGAAGCAGGTGTCAGAAAAGCCGAGGTCACAAGAGCAGTCAGGATAAACGCGGGTGCAGCTGGAGAACCAAACTAACACTGGCGAGGCCTGAGAGGAAAACACACCTATTTAAATGCTGTCAGCGCTCCCGCCCCAGAAGCTGATTGGGGCGGGGAGCCTGACAGCAGCAGGGCTAATCAGGGCGGTGCTGGGGACACGCCCCCAGTCTAGCTGCACAGACAGTTACTAGGGAAGCCAGCCTGGTAGTCAGGACACTAGAAGCACCAGCTGCCTCCCTAGCAACCCGGCGGCGACCAGTCTTACAGCGGCCCGGGGAGATCACAAGAACCGGGGTACCTCTGCGCCGCGCTCCTGTACCCCGGGTGGCCGGACCGGTGGTGCGGGCACGGCGGCCCCGAGAGTTGCCGGTTCTGACAGTACCCCCCCTTCTACGGGGGTACACCGGACCCCCATGGCCAGGTGCGGGCTTAAGCGGGAAAGCCCTGTGGAATGCCTGGACTAGGCGTGGCGCATGAACGTCCCTGGCAGGGACCCACGTCCTATCCTCAGGGCCAAATCCTCTCCAGTGGACCAGGTACTGCAGCCCACCTCTAACCCGTCGGGCATCCACAAGCCTTTCTACTTCATACTCCAGTTCCCCCTGTACCAGAGAGGGAGGAGGCGGGTTCTGGGTGGGGAGAACTGGAGTCACATACTTCTTAAGCAAGTTCTTGTGAAAAACCTTGTGGACCTTCCAGGGGTCAGGAAGTGCCAACTTATATGACACCGGGTTGATAACCTGAGAAACCGTAAATGGGCCAATGAACCGAGGAGCAAGTTTCAGGGAGGGAACCTTAAGTCTCAGATTCTTAGATGATAATAAAACCTGCTCCCCGACCACAAAAGGTGCCGAGATAGTACGTCTTTTATTTGCGTATTTACGCAGTTTCTCTTGGGAACCCTGAAGGTTCTTACGAACCTGGGCCCAAACTGTGCACAGTTCTTCGGCGGATATGTCGGCGGCCGGATTGTTCGAGACCAAAGGAGTAGAAAGCGAGAACCGGGGATGGAACCCATAGTTACAAAAAAAAGGTGACAGTTGGGTCGACGAGTTACCATGGTTGTTGATAGCAAATTCGGCGAGAGGTAAGTAGTTGGCCCACTGATGCTGGTTATCAGAGACAAACAGTCGCAGATACTGGATAAGTTCTTGGTTCATCCGTTCCGTTTGTCCGTTACTCTCGGGATGGAAAGCGGAGGAAAAGGACAAATTAACGTTTAGATTTTTACAGAAGGCTCGCCAGAAGCGAGCGACGAACTGAACCCCTCTATCAGACACAATATCCTCGGGGATGCCATGTAACCGAACAATCTCCTTGATGAACATCTCAGACAAAAGTTTGGCGTTAGGCAACTTGCCAAG
This sequence comes from Eleutherodactylus coqui, assembly GCA_035609135.1. Lineage (NCBI taxonomy): Eukaryota > Metazoa > Chordata > Amphibia > Anura > Eleutherodactylidae > Eleutherodactylus > Eleutherodactylus coqui. Next base: position 21,653,284 of record CM069405.1, on the reverse strand, counting down.
TGGAACAAAATGAGACATTTTGGAGAAACGGTCAACTATTACCCAAATGACCGTATTCCCCAGCGAGGATGGCAGATCAGTAATAAAATCCATGGACAAATGGGACCATGGCCTGGACGGAATGGGCAAGGGCAGAAGAGGCCCCTCAGGACGTCTCCTGAGGTTCTTCCCCCTTGCGCAAACCGGGCACGCGGACACAAATACCCGTACATCCTTGGCCATGTGCGGCCACCAATAGAGTCTGGCCGCTAACTCCAGAGTACCCCTGATACCGGGGTGTCCAGCTAGGACTGAAGCATGTGTCTCCTCTAACACTTTCAATCTCAGTGACAACGGGACAAATAATTTGCCTTCCGGAAGGGCTTCAGGAGCAGATTGTTGAGCGGCGTGAATGAGAGGTGAAAGGTCGGAGGAGACGGCAGCGAGGACCACCCCGGGGGAGAGAATGCTCTCAGGCTCCGGCTCGGAAGGTTCCGGAGAACCAAAACTCCTAGACAGGGCATCAGCCTTGACATTCTTAGAACCGGGTCTATAGGTAACAACAAAATTGAACCGAGAGAAAAACAAGGCCCAGCGGGCTTGCCGAGCATTTAACCTCTTAGCGGAATCTAGATAAGTGAGGTTTTTATGGTCAGTGAGTACCGTAATCTGGTGATGGGCTCCTTCCAAAAAATGCCTCCACTCTTCGAAAGCCCACTTAATCGCCAGCAATTCCCGGTTGCCTATATCATAGTTCCGTTCGGTGGACGAAAACTTCCTAGAAAAATAGGCACACGGTCTAAGGTTGGTGAGAGTGGAGGGACCTTGGGACAGTACCGCTCCCACACCAAACTCAGAGGCATCTACCTCCACCACAAAAGGACTGGACAGATCCGGTTGTACTAGGACAGGTGCAGACGAGAACGCCGCCTTTAGGGTATTGAAGGCCCTCAGAGCCTCAGAAGACCAGGTCCTCACATCTGCCCCCTTTCTGGTGAGGTCCGTTAGAGGTTTAGCCACCACGGAGAAGTCTTTAATGAATTTGCGATAGTAGTTGGCGAAGCCGAGGAAGCGTTGAAGGGCTTTCAACGACCCTGGCTGAGCCCACTCCGTGATGGCCTTCACCTTTTCAGGATCCATCTGGAAGTCGCATGGCGTGATGATATACCCCAAAAATGATATCTTTTGTACCCCGAAAACACATTTCTCGAGTTTAGCAAACAGCTTGTTATGTCTGAGTCGAGCTAGCACAGTCTGAACGTGAGTATGGTGACTCGGCAAGTCGGAGGAAAAAATCAAAATGTCGTCTAGATATACAACCACGAACACCCCCATGATATCCTGAAACACTGAGTTCATGTACCCCTGAAAAATGGCGGGGGCGTTACACAATCCAAAAGGCATAACTAGGTATTCAAAATGCCCGAGGGGCGTATTGAAGGCGGTTTTCCACTCATCCCCCTCCCGAATGCGGATGAGGTTGTATGCTCCCCTGAGATCAAGTTTAGAAAACCATCGGGCACCAGCGACCTGGTTGAGGAGGTCAGGAATGAGTGGAAGAGCATACTGGTTTCGGACTGTGATTTTATTTAGCTCTCTATAGTCAATACAGGGCCGGAGACCCCCATCCTTCTTCTCAACGAAGAAAAACCCGGCACCCACCGGGGATTCTGAGGGCCGGATGTGCCCCTTGGCCAGGCTGTCCTGGATGTAGTCCCTCATGGATTCTCTCTCTGGAACCGTAACGTTATAAATGCGGCCCTTAGGAAGTTTGGCCCCAGGAATCAAGTCTATTTTACAGTCCCATTCCCTATGAGGGGGCAGAGCTTCAGATAATTGTTTGGAGAACACGTCAGAAAACTCGGAGAGGTATTCTGGTAGGGGGCTCCCCTCGCAGGTGGAGATTCCCACCTTCACCGCACAAAGGTGGTTGGCACAGCGGGGACCCCACTTTACCAGTTCCAACGTGTCCCAATTTACTACCGGGTTGTGCTCCCGGAGCCAGGGGAGGCCTAGGACGACGTCCACAGACAAATCTCTCATCACTAGAAAGGTGCAGGTTTCCACGTGTAAGGCTCCTATAGTAAACCTTACTTCAGGGGTTACCAGATTAACCACCCCTGCTTGCAAAGGAGTGGAGTCCACTCCTGAAACCAGAATCGGAGTTTCTAAACGTAACAAAACCCCGGACAGTTGAGCAACGAAATTAAAGTTAACGAAATTAGCCGCAGCCCCCGAATCAACAAAGGCTTGCCCAGTACGGTGGAAAGCATGAAATTCTAGGGTGCAAGGCACTAACATTTTGGACAACACAGGGAGTACCTTGGCTCCTAGACAGTCCCCCCGATAACTGCCTAGGAGCGGGAGTTCTTCCTGCCGTGGCTTCTTAGCGCAGGTAGCAATGCGGTGACCCGGCTCCCCACAGTAGAAGCAGAGGTTCTTCTTCAGGCGGTGTTCCCGTCGTTGCTCGGGGTTCACGGCTCCCAGCTCCATGGCCTCGGTGGTGGGAGGGTAAACGGTCGGGTCAGTCGAAGAAGTAGACGTGGGGAGTGGGGTGGTCCGAGCGGCGTGTCTGGCCCTCAAACGTCGGTCGGCTCGAATAGCCAGCGACATGGCTTGCTCCAGGGTTTTAGGCTCTGGGTGGGCCACAAGTAGGTCCTTGAGACCCTCAGACAGACCGGTCAAAAATAAGTCTTTTAGGGCGGCATCGTTCCACCGGGATTCCGTACAATGTTGACGGAATTGGGAACAGTAGTCCTCCGCCATCTTACAACCCTGGCGCAGGGCCAGAAGTTTGGAGACTGCGTAGCTCGCCCGGTCGGGTTCGTCATAAATTTGACCCAGGGCGAAAAAAAAGGCGTCAAGGGATAGTCGGGCTGGAGAGCCAGCTGGTAGCGAGAAAGCCCAATTCTGGGGCTCTCCCCTCAGGCGGGTAATTACGATTCCCACTTTCTGGTATTCAGTACCAGAGGAGTGGGGGCGGAGATCAAAGTAGAGCTTGCAGCTCTCTCTAAATGCAAAAAACTGATCTCTCTCTCCGGAGAAGCAATCCGGAAGCGTGGCTCGAGGTTCTGACATCGTTCCTGGAGCGGACGAGGGCTGCATGGGACCTGCAGCTGCCACTTGTTCCCGTGGCTGCAAGCGGGCTGTTAGGTCCTGGGCAAGGGTCGTAAGGACCTGGACCTGGTTCGCTAAAGCCGCCACGGCCTCCATCGAGGGGCTCAAAGTTGCCGGGCGGATGCAAGGGTCTGACCTTAGTTCGGCCAGTGTTACTGTCAGGACAGTGTCCGGGATATGGGGGTCCCTGAGATATCCCGCAACCCCTGTCCCTGCCTACTTGCCCCCCTGGGCTAACCCCCAGGGCGACAACTGGGCGACGGTCCCTACCCTCACTAGGGAAGCGGGACACGGGAGACAAACAGACACTGAGACAAGCAACGGTAGACAACAAGAGGGTACGCAGTACGGAGGGGTCAGGCAAAAACGTAGTCAAGTCCAGAAGCAGGTGTCAGAAAAGCCGAGGTCACAAGAGCAGTCAGGATAAACGCGGGTGCAGCTGGAGAACCAAACTAACACTGGCGAGGCCTGAGAGGAAAACACACCTATTTAAATGCTGTCAGCGCTCCCGCCCCAGAAGCTGATTGGGGCGGGGAGCCTGACAGCAGCAGGGCTAATCAGGGCGGTGCTGGGGACACGCCCCCAGTCTAGCTGCACAGACAGTTACTAGGGAAGCCAGCCTGGTAGTCAGGACACTAGAAGCACCAGCTGCCTCCCTAGCAACCCGGCGGCGACCAGTCTTACAGCGGCCCGGGGAGATCACAAGAACCGGGGTACCTCTGCGCCGCGCTCCTGTACCCCGGGTGGCCGGACCGGTGGTGCGGGCACGGCGGCCCCGAGAGTTGCCGGTTCTGACAGCGTGGTACTCGTTACGAGTAATGAGCATCTCGAACACGCTAATACTCGAACGAGTATCAAGCTCGGACGAGTACGTTCGCTCATCTCTAATTACTGGATGCATTTTCTGCCATCCACGACAGGACCTGCTCAAACTGCTCTGTTTGTAATAAAGGTCTACCACGTGGACCCCAAAATTGTGATATGTAGCTGGGGACCCCAGAAACTTACCTCTCTCCTAATCCCGCAGCAGCCGGCTGCAATTCACCTGGACCAGGAAGTCGGCCTGTGCCCACACCCTCACTTGGACCACCGTGTCCTCGCCCACGTCCTCTAGCCCTACCCCTACCCCTCAGCATTGTGGATTATGCAGCCAGAAAAAAATTATACGGAAGGCTGCAAACAGGCCTAGCTGCGTAATAGTGAAGCACTACAATTCCCAGCAGCCACGCAGTAAAATGCAGACGGTCACAGGTAGCCCTAAGAAACAGCTTTTTCAAAAAAAATTTTGAAAAAGAATACAGGCTATATAGCGTGTATATGACTTTCCCTCTATCAGGGGCTGTCGCCGTACGCTGTGCCTGAAGCTGACGGCAGACACAGAGCGGTGTAAAAAATTAGGAAATTATTGGCGTATAGTTGGAGGCTGACAGCGATTATGTAACGCAAACTGCAGCCAGAAAAAAAATTTATGCAAGGCTGCAAAAAGGCCTAGCTGCGTAATAGTGAAGCACTACAACTCCCAGCAGCCACGCAGTAAAATGCAGACGGTCACAGGTAGCCCTAAGAAGGAGTTTAAAAAAAATGTTTTTGAAAAAGAATACAGGCTATATAGCGTGTATATGACTTTTCCTCTCTCAGGGGCTGTCGCCGTACGCTGTGCCTGAAGCTGACGGCAGACACACAGCGGTGTAAAAAATTAGGCAATTACTGGCCTGCAGTTGGAGGCTGGCAGCGGTTATGTAACGCAAACTGCAGCCAGAAAAAAATTATACGCAAGGCTGCAAACAGGCCTAGCTGCGTAATAGTGAAGCACTACAACTCCCAGCAGCCACACAGTGAAATGCAGATGGTCACAGGTAGCCCTAAGAAGGACCGTTGGGGTTCCTGTAGACAGAATTCTACACTACCACTGTCCCTGTCTCACCAGTACTGCCCCTATACTCTGTATAATTGACTGCAGACTGAGAACGCTATAGCTGTAATAGCCTGCACAGCCAGAGATGAAAAACATTTTTTGGGTGCAAAACTGCTCCCAGCAGCCACAACAGTAATGCACATGGTAAGATGTGGCCCTAAGAAGGACCATTGAGGTTCTTAAAGATGCTAACACTCTCCCTACAGCACCAGCAGCACCCTCTCTAATCTCTGCCAGCGTGTGTCTGAGGCGAGCCGCGGGCGGGACCGCTTTAAGTACTCGGCGGTCACTGGATATAACCAGCCATTCACTGCAGGGGGGTGGGATAGGGCTGGAACGTCACAGGAGGAAGTTGTATTGCCTTCCCTGCATGTCTATTGGCCAGAAAATGGTGCTAAACATGCAGGGAAGGAAATGGAATTGACTCGAGTACCGCGTGGTGCTCGTCTCGAGTAACGAGCATCTCGAACACCCTAATACTCGAACGAGCATAAAGCTCGGACGAGTATGCTCGCTCATCTCTAATGGTAATGCATGTTATATGTGTTTGCACTAGAGATGAGCGAACGTACTCGTTACGAGTACTTACGCACCCAAGCACCCGAGCACCGCCATTTTCGAGTACAGCGGTACTCGCGCGTAAAGATTCGGGGGGCGCCGTGGCGGCACGGGGGTTAGCAGTGGGGAGTGGGGGGGAGAGGGAGAGAGAGGGCTCCCCCCTGTTCCCCGCTGCTCCCCCCCCCGCACCGCCGTGCCTCTCCCCGCCCCCCGGCGCCCCCCGAATCTTTACGCCCGAGTACTGAAGTACTCGAAAATGGCGGTACTCGGGTGCGTAAGTACTCATTACGAGTACGTTCGCTCATCTCTAGTTTGCACCCATATAAAGGTGTAATATGGTAGTAGTAGAGATCCATATTTAACTTCATTTATTGTATTTTTCTGCATATAGTCATAAATTAACGGTTTTAGCATTTCTATGTAGTCATCTTATGATAACCCTCTGGAATATATTTTAATGATTAATCCGTTATTTCAGTGGGTTTTTTTGCAATAAGGAATTTTCAGTGATGTGTGCTTTGGGTCATTATATGATTATTAGAGTTCAGCGAACGTACTCTGTCGAGCTTGATGCTCGTTCGAGTATTAGCGTACTCGATGGTGCTTGTTACTCGAACGAGCATCAAGCTGTGTTCAACCACGCCCCAGTCTTTAAATTCCTATTTTCTATCTCTTTTCTCTCGGAAAGTAGATGGAACATCAACTGATCTTCCCTGTGCTATTGGGGGAATAAAATAATGCAGGCTATTTATAAGCAGAGAGTTAATGAGGGAACACTTAGCTAACTTAATTGAGTTTAAATCTCACGGTCCACATGAATTACATCCTAGGATACTAAAGGAAGCAGCAGAGGTAATTGCTAAACCACTCACCATTATCTTTGAAAATTTCCTGAGAAAAAGATAAGTCCCAGATGATTGGAAAAGGGCAAATGGTGTCCCCATCTTCAAAAAAGGGAAGAAGGTGGATCCAGAAAACTACAGGCCTGTGAGCCTGACTTCTACATCGGGAAAGATCTTTGAGCAAATTATTAAACAGCATGTATACAAGGACTTGGATAAAAATGGAGTTATTAAGCAGAGCCAGCTTGGGTTTGTAGCAAACAAGTCATGCCATACTAATGTAATTTCCTTCTATGATAGTATCACTGACTGGGTTGATCAAGGAAATGCGGTAGATATAGTTTATCTTGACCATGGTAAAGCATTTGACAAATAATCTCATACTATACTTATTGAAAAAATGACCCAATATGGGATTGACAAGGCAACGGTTTGGTGGATTCACAACTTGCTGAGTGATCGTACTCAAAGGATGGGCATAAATGGCTGCACATCCAAGTGGAAAAATGTATCAAGTGGGGTACCACAAGTCTCTGTTCTAGGCCCAGTGTTGTTCAACAATTTTATAAATGATCTGGAGGAGGGAATTGATGGGAAACCAATCAAATTTGCCAATGAAACAAAACTAGGAGGGATAACTAACACCAGGGGAGAGAGAGAAAGTATTCAAAAAGATCTAGAAAAGCTTGCACAGTGGGCAGCAACTAACAGAATGGCATTTAACGAAGTGAAATGCAAAGGCCTACATCTGGGCAAGAAAAATGAATAAAGCACAATCAAAATAGGAGGAATTAGCAGCAGCACATGAGAAAACGACTTGGGTATACTAATACATCATAGACTGAACATGAGTGAACAATGTAATGCAGCAGCCAAAAAGGCAAACACACTTCTGGGATGTATTAAGAGAAGCATTGCCCTTAGCGAGTACCTGCCCGCTCGGGAGCAAAGATTCGGCTGCCGACGGCGGGCAGGGAGCTGTGGGGGAGAGTGGGGAGGAACAGAGGGGAGATCTCTCTCCCCCTCTCTTCCCCCCGCTCCACCCTGCTGACTGCTGCAACTCACCTGTCAGCCACGCCGCCACCCGAACCTTCTCTGCCGAGCGGGGAGATACTCGCTAAGGACAGTGCTCGATCGAGCAATTGTCCTTAGCAAGTATGCTCGCTCATCTCTAGTGAGCAGTCTACAGATCATGTTTTATGAAGGATGGTTAAAGGATCTGGAAATGTTTAGCTTGTGAAAAAGAAGGCTGAGAGGAGACTTAATAGATGTTGACAAATATCTGAAGGGCTGTCACAATGCAGAGGGATCAGCCATATTCTCATTTGCACATGGAAAAACTAGAAGCAATGGGATGAAACTGAAAGGGAGGAGACACTAATTAGATATTAGAAAAAATTTTCTGACAGTGAGGGTGATCAATGAGTGGAACAGGTTACCATGGGAGGGGGTGAGTTCTCCTTCAATGGAAGTGTTCAAACAAAGGCTGGACAAATATCTCTCTGGGATGATTTAATAAATCCTGCACTGTGCACGGGCTTGGAGATGATGAACCTGGAGATTTCTTCCAACTTTAACATTCTATGATTCTATAATATATCACCCTGTGTTTACGGGAGGGGGGGGGGGTATGAACACTGACCCTCCCACAACAGACCTTGACACTAACCCATATGAGTCAAGGAGACCTAGAACCTTGGCAGAATGGAAGAGTGTGTGTAAATGAGTTTTATCAGTGCCTCCACCCACGAAAAAGCCTCCAAATGTAATGAAGAGTCTCTTTCTGAGAAGTAACTATAATTAACAATAAACAGATATACCAAGAAGCTCTGTTCAGATTACATGGCATCAGTAAAAGCCCATTTAGACAGGAGGAATGTTGGGCAAATGATGCCCGACACTTGTCCCTGTAAGAACCCGCTCCCTTGCGTTTGTACAGCAGTGGATATCGTTGCTTCACAGTGGGGTGTCTGCAAGAGATTTCTCTCCTCACTCCTCCCTGCCGCTCTCCATTGACTTGACATATCGGCTGTTCAATACTGAACGGCTGCTATTTACACTGAACAATCATTGCAGCATAAATGATGGATGATGAGCTGAACGATCATCGTTCAGTGTAAATAGCAGCTGTTCAGTATTGAACGCCGCTATGTCAAGTCAATGGAGAGGGGAGGGCGAGGACTGAAATCTCCTGAAGCCACCCCGCCCCCCTGCTGGCCAGCAATGGGCCTTAAGTGTACAGAAATACCAAACAAGGTTATAATAATAACTGAACAGGCATATGAATGCAACAGTATATATATCATACTGGAAAGAACATCAATAAGCACACGGGTCAGAGGTCCTGAAGAAGCCTTACACAAAAACCCAGGTGTGTGTATATATATATATATATATATATATATATATATATATATATATATAGTCCCATGTACAATATCTACAGGTGAAACAGAAGATGATTCCGATGCAGGGGCTCCTGTGGACGACTGCAGATGCATGTTTCCTCCAAAAGGAGGCCAGCAGTAGGTCAGAAGATGATGATGGGGAAGTCCTCCAACTCGCACTCAGACAGGGTTGCAGGTGAGAAAAGTAGATGCAAGACTGACTACACCAACTTTGTCCCTAACAACCAACTGATCTAGCATTACAACGGGACCCTTTAACTTCCCATTGGCCATTGGATGCCTAACCTGTCTCTATCCTGCACTACACTCTGATGCCTAACTAAGTTACTAATTCTATCACACTGAATAGACTATATACTATCAATAGGGAGCTGCTTAAAGCTGAGAAGGTAAGTTACAGATTTTGGCTCATATATTTATAAGAAAGCAGAGTCTGCTCGCTCTGTGTAGAAAAGATGAGACACTCAGTAACGCCTGTGTTACACAGATACAGTTTTACTAGCAGCAACTATATCTCTAAGCATAGCCAAGTCCTCACTCCAGCTGTACGAAAATAAAAAGATCACTTGCCTTGTATATTAATATTTCTGCTGATTGATAAGTCCCTCTAGTAGCTCATGTGCTCTAAATGCCCCTGTGCTAATCCCTGGGGACTCTGCTGCCAGCCAGCAGGGGCAGAAGCATGGACCAACAATAAGCTTTTCCTAGAATGTTGGACAGATACATTATTGCAGTTGCTATACTCTAGGAAAATAGTTGCTCCCTACACTAATGTGTGGGGCCAACTTAACCATAGGAGGACAACATTACTACATTGATGATTTACATCCCCCCCCCCCCCCCGCCCTAAAACATTTTGAATTTCTATTTTCAAAAACAAATCTGCTCATTACCATTTCTTGTTTATAAGCTTTAGATATTTATAAGCTTTAGATAATTGTATGTATTGCACAAAAATAATTAATCTCCAGAGCCAATCAATTCTGATTCCATTACCTAGAAACGTTACATAAGCTGTACGGTCGCACTATATGGGTATTTATAGAGTTGTAGTTGTTGGACTATGTCTTCTTATTGTCCTTTTTGTATTTTCTTTTTTTTTTGTTTGCTACTTGTATAATTTGCGCTGATGTGTTGGATTTTTGAATTCATGTAGAAGGTAGTGCAACTCTTCACAAGCCACAAAGTTTACAGGTAAATTGCTATATTGCAGCCCAAGATGACCACTGAGAAGCATTCTAAAAAGTTGGAAAGAATTCTTGCAATCTTGCAGTTAAATTTCAGGCAGATATGCAAATGATGATAGTTGTGATAGGATTAGTTGAATAGTCTTGCCACCCAAGGGCCTAAAAGTAATTCCACCCGAGGCCTATAAAAAGTCTTTCAGATGTTCCTTGTGTGGCATGCCATATTACGAGATTACAGCGACTGTAGTAATTTAGTTATTTGCAGGAATGGAGACAGCAGAACTGAATTTGCTATTATAATGGTTCCCCAAAAGTGTATGGATAAATCAGTTCTATTGGGAAAAAAAACATCTACCTTGTATGTGTTTTTATCTCTATTAATCGGTTAACCTCTTTCAAAGTAGTAAATATAATTTTATTTGAAAGTAATTAATTCTGCTATTAATCTGGTGTAATCTTTAATTATTTTCTGATTATTCGTAAGATACAGATGTAGCAGAGCTGAATTTAGCCATGCCTATGTAACTCACATAAATAATCTGTACTTGAAGACATTTTAAAAATGTAGTCATGAAGAATGTTACACTGGGCATGTGTCAGAATCAGATGATGGAAAGAAGTTGTGAAAAATTGAATAATGCCCCTTTGAAGAATTGTTATGGTTACTTTTTACACTCCTGTAAGGCAAATGATTTAGAAGCCAATTTTTCTCATTTTAAAGAGAAAACATTTCCTTCCCGAATCCAATCTGGCAATCAGAATATTCTCTGGATCACCGACCCTTCAGAAGTAATCAGTGATATAACATGAAATATTACATTTAAGAAAGACATCCAGGGGCCTCTTGTACTACTTCAATAGGTTCACCATCCCCACGGTCTCAGGTAGAGAGTTCCATTGCCTCACTACTCTTACAGTAAAGAACCACCTTCTAGGTTGGTGTATAAGCCTTCTTTTCAGTAGACATAGAGGATGCCCTCTTGTCACTCTGACAGTCCTGGGTATAAATAGATAATGGAGAGAGCTCTATATTGTTCCCTGATATGTTTATACATAGTTATTAGGTCGCCCCGCAGCTATTTTTTTTTCTAAATTAAATAACACCAATTCTGATAACCCCTCTGGGTATTGTAGTCTGCCCATTCCATTTATGACTTAGTTGTCTGTCTTTGAACTTGCTCAAGCTCCGATGTGTCCTTCTTGAGTACAGTTGCCCAAAACTGTCCACAATATTTCATGTTTCGTCTGACTAGTGACTTGTAAAGTAGGAAAACAATGTTGTCATTATGTGCCCCTAGACCTCTTCATTAGCCTTGTTCTCTGTTCTTTGCTATTCTTCTTCCTTGTTCTTTTGCCTCTTGTATTTGCTACTCAGTTCTTCTCCTTTCCTATATATTTTGCCTACTTTTTCTTTTCTATTCCCCTTCTCTATTCTTCTTCTGTCCTTTTTTTTGTCTTATACTTGTTTTCCCCTTCTATTCTCTCTGTTCTCTCTTACATTCCGTCTTTCTTTTTCTTTTCTCTTGTTCTCAATTTTATTTTTATTTTCCTTCACTTTATATTTATTCAGTCTTCTTTCTGTCTTTCTTCTTCTTTAACAAGCTGCTTTCATTGTCTCACTATCCTAGTTTGGAGAATGCTTATCAGCATTTGACACAATCTCTGGCATAGTAAAACATCGAAGTTACTAGATCATTTATCAGGTTTGCCAAGTATTTCTTGAAAACTGAAAATGTAATTTTTTTTGTGACTATCACAAATAATCAAAATCAGTAATAAAAAAAAAGTAAACACCATTATTATATTGACAATACTTTGTATCTGTTTGATTCGATTTGTCAGAATAAAAATTGTGGTCAGTTAAAATTTTTGGCCCCATTCCAAAACATTCTACAGCACAATGGGCTACAGTTATCTTAGATTGGAAATACACACCAGCTCTAGTCTAGAATGCTCCTAAATTACGAGAAAATATGAGGTTATGCTTAAAAAAAAAGTTTTCCCACTATCTAAAAATGTTTCACAATCCTTCTGAAGTTCCTGGTTGCTGCTGACCATGGCATGTGACAGCTGCAGCTAAATATGTCCAAAACAGTGACCTTCTACAGCCAGTGATTGGCGGCAGCAATCACATATCCTGGAGCAACCCAGAAAACACAGTAGTTGTTAAGCAATATTAGCAGTGGAAAAAAACTTAAAGAAAAGAGCATAAATAGATGTAAAAGGATTCCCTACACAAAAAGAGATGAGGTGGAGAATTATCCCAGAGCTGCATTCTCATTTGATATGCAGGACATGACATTAATAAGGTCAAAGTCCCTAGGTGGCTACAAAGTCCGCTCTAATTAGGGTTGTTCTGCTAGACTTTTCAAGCCTACTGTTTTCTCAGCTTGACTTACTGAGCACTTTTCTGGCACTGATATGCAAGTTCCATTCTGGTGGTGAGATCAAGAGGGTAAATAAGGGTATATTTTGATATATCTGAGGTTGGTGACAGTTATAATATTATTGTATTTAATTGGGCCTGATGATGACAAAGATCTCTGGAGTGAGAAGATATGGAAATATAGCCTTTTGCTCTGGCCAGAAGTGAGAAACCTAGCAGATGGGGGTAATCCAATATCTGCACCGTCAGTATAGCAGAATTTTAGAGATAATCAAACCATGAAGACCATGGTTTATGGTAAATATACAAATATTTACATTTTGAAGTATGTTACAGTCCTTTATTATGGAATACTTCCATATATATTATTTCAGTACAATTTATCTATATATGCTTTCTTAGGAATTGTAGACAGACATGAACGATAAGATATTGGCCTCCGGAGTGATTCTTCTAAATCTTCTCCTATGAATTGAAGACTTGTATATATCTTTTTATTATACATGCATTTATTGTCTGTATTTGGAAACAGATTTTTAAGCTGTTGCGTTCTACTGAACCCCAATTTACACACTCCAATGTCCTTCTTCCTCATAAATTTATTCTTCGTAGACCTGTGTTAGTGTTCATTGGCGATAACTAAACTGCTTGTAGATCTCTTATCCACTCCTAGAATAATATCAGTCATTGGTTGTCTTAAGCATATTAAAAATGTTCTATTGTCAAGAAGTTCTGAATGCCAACTTCTTGCCATCATCACAAAATACAAAGAAGCAGCAGCACTCAGTCGTACAACACCATCTGGTTTGAGGTGCGGGTCATGTATGCAGGCTCCACTGGTCCCCACTCCTGGGACCCCAGTAGCAAGTGATTGTAGAAAAACGGAGCAGCACCACAGGTCTTCCAAAAAGCTGTTGTTTTTATTTAATCCATAGAAATGGGGCAGCGTTTCCACTCAAGTTGACAGCTTTTTGGAAGACCTGTGGTGCTGCTCCGTTTTTCTACAACAACTTCTTGCCATCATAGCTTCCACTACTTGCCCTTTATGACGTGAAGTGCATGTTTCCACCTTATGACCTTTTTTGACATTAGGTTTCATCCATTCAACCTATTCTTTGGAATAATCCTAATCATGTGTTATGCCAACAAGCTGAATCATTTCATGTATGAGGTCCTGTCAGTGGTTAACAAATGTTTAAAATGTCAACATGTTTCCTAGATAAAAGTATTTGGGTTGGAGAATAATACCAGAACTCCACTTATATTTGGACATTATTAATGAGGTCAAATATATTAGTGGCAATGAGAACAAGGAGCTCTGGGATGAGTTGACATGTGGATATAGCACCTTTCTATGACCAGAAGTGAAAGACCTGGTAGACAGAATGGCTTATTACATGAACCTTTAGTGGTAATAAAACCTTAAAGATTATGGTTAAATGCATAGAGGAAATGTGATATGGTGTACTTCTATAGGAAAAAGGGAAATTCCAAGCTAATTATACATTCTCTTCTCCTCATATCAAATAATCCTGGGTAGGATTTCTTTACTTTACTAGGAATTGGAGACACACATGGAAAATAAGACATTGGCCACTGAAGTCATTCTTCTGGGATTCTCCACTAACTTGGGGACAAATATCTGTTTATTTCCTATATTTCTTATCATCTATGTGTTCTCTGTGGTTGGAAACTGCCTTATCATATGTGTCATTACACTTAACCCCGCCTTACACACTCCAATGTACTTTTTCCTTGTGAATTTATCCTTTATAGACTTGTGTTATTCCTCGCTGGCGATACCCAAGTACCTCATAGATCTTTTATCCACGCATAAGACAATATCAGTCATTGGTTGTCTTATACAGTTTAAATTTCTTCTACTGATTGGAGCTTCTGAATGTTAACTTCTTGCTGTCATGGCCTATGACCGATACCTTGCCATCTGCCGCCCCCTTCACTATCACATTCTCATGAGATGGAGTGTGTGTTTCTATCTAGTGGCCTTCGTTTGGATATTTAGCTTCATAAATGTAGTCATCCCGTCCCTTGCAATGCCCATAATCGTGTGTTATCCCAACCAGATCAACCATTTCATGTGTGAGGTCCAATCAGTGCTGAAGTTGTCCTGTGATGATACCTCTGTTCATGAGCTTGTGATATTTAGCATGGGTTTCCTTGTTCTTCTTCTCCCTTTTGTTCTTATTATTGTGTCATATGTATGCATTATATCTTCTATATTGCAAATTCGCTCAACAGGAAGATCCAAAGCCTTCTCTACTTGTACTTCGCATATTACTGTGGTGGTAATGTACTATGGGACTGCAATGTTGACATATTTAGGATCATCATCAACTGAATCTTTAAGTCATGGTAAATACAATTCTGTTTTTTTTGTCATCATATCTCCATTGATAAATCCTGTCATTTATACACTAAACAATAGAGAGGTTAAAAAAGTACTTACATTAAAGCATCTGTAGAGTTTTTGGGGACAAATAGTACTAGATGGAAAACAGTTGCATATGTCAGAGCTTTATGTTCAGCATGTATATCGGGAGAGTATTCTGGTGTCCGGTGTATGTACCAAAGCCTTATATCCTATAGCACGTACAGTGGAGGGACACATCTTAACTACTGTATGATGCACAGAATAAACAGAGATGTGTCCTAACAATACATACGTGATTAAATCACCCCCAGAATTCAAATATCTTCATTCTTAACCCTCCCAATAGTTTTGTTAAAATTGGAAAAACCTCTCGAAAATGTAACATTTTATTGTAGATTTTGAATTTAGGTATCGCGTAAATATATTTATCACAGGATTTCTAACCCCTTAGTGACATAACTAATGTAAGCCTTAAAAGCCTGTAAATCACATCCCCTTTTGCATTCTAGTGGTCATAACTTTTTACATTTTCTTCATCAGTGTAGCTTTGTGGGATGAATTCTAGTTTTTATAGGAACTAATTTCAGGTTCAATGACTTTCCAAACATACGAGTAGCATTACAGATAAGAGCTATAGAAAGCAATTATAAGTGAGTGTGCCAGGTTTATTCTCAAGCTATCTTTATGCCCCCATATTGCGCTCCCCACCATGTGAAATACCCAAGGCAGAGGATCGCGGTGTTTCTCCAATTGCTTTCAATGCCCCCAGCCCCATCGGAAACAATGGACAATGCGAGAGCACACAGCAAGATTGAACATGCGGCTATTTGCTTCCCGTATAGAATCGCATCACGGCACCATGCAGGAAAACATTGCGCATGCGTATGACTCCGTTCAAAAAATGTGGATCATATTTGCACGAGATTCGCACCTCTCACAACACACAAATTTTGCATAGTCGTTCGAGGGTGCATACTGCTTTTAGAGAAAATGCATTTATTTGCTATACAGAATGCTTCTGGGGTCCAAATTAGTTAGAAGTCTATTTGAGCTCAGAAATAACTTGCACAATCACACAACTGGATGTGATTAAAAGTTATCTCTCTTTTATTGACAAGCAGCAGTTTTTATAGAGGCACATGCTTCAATTACAATATTTCAAAATTATAATTAATTTATTGTCATTGGTTCATAAAACGAAAACACAAATACAAACACAAATAAAACACAAGATATAGAATTTAACATCTAAAATGCCAAACAAACACGCAGGTGCAGTGGAATCATATAAGATTGGCCTTTAGAAACAGGAGTGTATAACAATAAAATGCTTAGTATAAATATATAGAAACATGCATGAATAGGAAGGAAGAACTCATCCTGACATGCCAGTCAGTCTGGATGCTTCATAGTTATCCCCTGCAGCTCAGGCCTCGGTTGATGGCAGATGAGGAATTTATAAGATGCAAGCTGCACCTTTAAGAGCATTTTGAGGCACTGTCACTGAATGAGTATACACAGAAGCAGGGTATCTGTTGAAGACACTTGCAAGACATGTGCCCAGAAGGATCAAACTAGAGTTGACAGCAATAAACAGTAACAAAATTGGAGATGAGCGAGCACCAAAATGCTCTGGTGCTCGCTACTCGAGCTGAACTTTTCGTAATGCTCGTTTCGAGTAACGAACCCCATTGAAGTCAATGGGAGAGTCGAGCATTTTTCAAATTGACCGATGCTCTGCATAGGGGAGGTAGTGTGAATCACCTAAAAGCATCAGGAAGTCATGGAAACACCATAGAAACGGATATGGAATGGCAGGGATAGCATGCATGGGTGCATCTGAGGCAACCCGGTCCCATTATTAAGCTAAATTGGGGGCAAAAGCCTGGCGGTCACCCCCCTAACAATTTACTTGGGAGAGACCATAAGCAGCAAGGCACACGTGCTGGCACATCTTAAGTAAGCACCACACTGATTACAACGAACACAACCTGCAGGTGACACAACTGCCTCTTCCCCTGGATTACATGCTGGCATTGCTGTCCAATCCCCCGCACGAACCTGCGTCCACAGCACACAAAAACTTTTCCCTACGCAGCCTTCAACTGCCCTCATGCCACACACTCACTTAATAGCCACACCACCCTCATGTCTATTTATAAGTGCATCTTGGATGAGGAGGAACCAGAGACACACACTGAAGAGGGTTGGCAGGGCCTGGCAGCGACCCTCTTCGAAATTGTGGGCGATAGCCCACAATGCTGTTGAGAACTGCTGATATATTAACATGCAATTATAATTCCAATCCCGTGCCACCTCCGTCACAAAATTGTCAGGAGCCGCAAATGTGGGCATAAAGGGGGCTCAGATGCCAGTACTTCTACACATCTCCACAATGCAGAAGCACATACTAACACCAAAGATTGGTTTGAAGAAGGAGGTTTTGAAAAAGTTGCCACCACAGGTATAGAGTGACCCTGTGAAAGTCTCATTAAATCAGTTACGCTTCCTGTGAACACTCCAATCCAGTATCTCGGATAACTGCGGTAACATGAGAAATAATACATGACAACCAGCGCTGACCCCCAAGGATGCATGTGTTTATCACACCTAAACCAATCCGGCTGTTTACAACTCAGGGCATTATACGTCAGCGGACACCCAAAAACAGGCAGTGTACATCGAGTTGACCTGTTACAGCCGGGATGCTTATAAAGCTTAGTTTGCACTACTAGGCACAAAAAACGTAAGCATAAAGAAGACTCGCATGCGAGTACTGCTGTGAACGTCTCATTAATTCAGTTACGCTTCTTTTGAATGGTCCAAGCCAGTGTCTCATATAACTGTGGTAACACGAGAGCAAATACATGTTGACCAGCGCTGATCCCCAGACCCCAAGCAGGAGGAAGAGGTGGCATAATAAGCCCGAGAAACCGTGACCGAGGTAGAACCCGCAATCTTCTGTGTGGGAAGCACGTGAGCGGGCCCAGGGTCAGACTCGGTCCCAGCCTCCACCTGGTTGACCCAATGTGCCATCAGTTACAGTTCCTTTCATCGCTCCAAAGACTGCATGAACCACAAAGAAATTCAACAGGCCAAATCTGGCAGAGTTGCACCCCGCCCAGGACCTTGGCCTTTGCCCACACCCTCAACAATCGTGGGCATAAAGCAGACTCAGATGCTAGTACTACTGTGAACGTCTCATTAAATCAGTTACGGTTCCTTTCATCAATCCAAAGACTGGATGAACCACGAAGAAATTCCACTGGCCAAACCTGGCACAGTTGCACCCTGCCCAGGACCTTGGCCTCTGCCCACACCTTCAACAATCATGGGCATAAAGCAGACTAGGATGCTGGTACATCTAAGCACCAGCACAATTCAATAACCCTTCCTACAATAAAAGATTTCTTTGAAGCAGAAGGTGCCACAAAAGTTGCCAAAACAGGTATACAGTGACCCTGTGAAAGGTTCCATTGGAGTAGACAAACAGGACAATTCATTCTGTGTATGTGTGAGATAGCTGAACACCGCTATGGGAAAGCTGTCTGCACCCACAGTATAGGCGAACCCCTGAAACATTTCTGTAGTAAGTGTGTAGGTGAACCCCTGAAACATTTCTGTAGCAAGAGTATAGGCGAACCCTTAAAACATTGCTGTAGCAAGAGTATAGGCATACCGTTGAAACCTTTCCGTTGCAAGAATATAGGCGAGCCCCTGAAACATTTCTGTAGCAATAGTATAGGTGAACCCCTGAAACATTTCTGTAGCAAGAGTATAGGCGAACCCCTAAAACATTGCTGTAGCAAGAGTATAGGCATACCGTTGAAACCTTTCCGTTGCAAGAATATAGGCGAGCCCCTGAAACCTGGCTGTAGCAACACTATAGGCAAACCCCTGAAACCTTTCTGTAGCAATAGTATAGGCGAACTCCTAAAACTTTTCTGCAGCAAGAGTATAGGCGAACCCCTGAAACCTTTCTGTAGCAAGATTGTAGGCTAACCCCAGAAACCTTTCTGTAGAAAGAGAATAGGCGAGCCCCTGAAACATTGCTGTACCAAGTGTATCATTTAATCAGTTACGCTTCCTTTTATCGCTCCAAAGACTGCATGAACTGTGAAGAAATTGGAATGGGCAAAGCCGGACAATTCATTCTGTGTATGTGTCAGATTTCTGAACACTGCGCTGGGAAACCTTTGTTCAACCACAGTCTAGGCTAACCCCTGAAACATTGCTGTAGCAAGAGTATAGGAGATCCCCTGAAACATTTCTGTAGCAAAAGTATAGGCAAACCCCTGAAACCTTTTTGTAGCAAGTGTATCATTAAATCAGTTACGGTTCCTTTGATCACTCCAAAGACTGCATGAACCGTGAAGAAATTGGAGTGGCAAAAGCAGGACAATTCATTCTGTGTATATGTCAGATAGCTGAATACCGCTATGGGAAACCTTTGTGCACCCACAGTATAGGTGAACCCTTGAAATCTATCTGTAGCATGAGTATAGGCAAACCCCTGATACATTTCTGTTGCAAGAGTATAGGTGAACTCCTGAAACCTTTCTGTACCAACAGTATAGCCGACTACCTGAAAAATTGGTGTACCTAGAGTACAGGTAAACACCTGAAAAACTTATTTACTAAAAGTATAAGCGAAGTCCAGAAAATTGTTTTGCTATGAGTTTGGACGAAGCCCGGAAAAATTGGTTTGCTCTAAGTATAGCTGAAGAGCAGAAAAATGTGTTTACCAAGAGTACAGGTGTACCCCTGAAAAATTGGTTTACCCACAGTGCAGGTGAAGCCCAGAAACATTTTTTTAAAGATAGGCTCGTAGTTGCTTAACTCGCTAACAGAGCCTAGAGGCAGCCCTCCCAAAAAAAATGTTTTAACAGAGCCTTTTGGCCCTCAGAAAAATTGGCTGTTCAGGGTGATGACATGCTATTTTAGGAGGAGGAGAAAGATCAGAGAGGGATAGACCAAGCTACTTCTCCCATTTTTTGGGGTGATAGAGGGTGCATGGTTCTCCTGCTTTCCACCGGTGGAGAAGAGAAGTCTGGGGAAATCCAAGCTTTGTTCATCTTAATGAGTATTAGCCTGTCAGCGCTGTCAGTTGACAGGCGGTTACGCTTATCCATGATGATCCCCCCAGCAGAAATAAACACCCTCTCTGATAAGACGCTAGCGGCAGGGCAGGCCAGCACCTCCAAGGTGTACAGCGCAAGTTCGTGCCACGTGTCCAGCTTTGACACCCAATAGTTGTATGGAGCAGAGGGATCATGGAGGACATTGGTACAGTTGGAAATGTACTACCTCAGCATCTTTTATCACTGTTCCCTGCATCTCAGCCTAGACTGGGGAGTGGTGACACAGTCTGGCTGGGGAGCCATAACACTGGCAAAGTCCTTGGAGAGTGTTCCTGCCTGCGCTGGACATGCTGCCTTATCCCCGCGCCTTCCCTGCTACTTGGCCCACTGAAGTACATCCTCTACCGCTAATGTTGTCAGATGGGAACCTTAGCATCAGCTTTTTCACCATGGCCTTGTGGTTTTGCATCACTCTCGTACTCCTTGCCGCTTTGGGAATGAGAGTTGAAAGGTTTTTCCTTATACCGTGGGTCGAGAAGGGTGAACACCCAGTAATCCTTGTTGACCAAAATGCATCTAATGTGAAGGTCACAGGAAAGGCAGCGTAACATTAAGTCAGCCATGTGTGCCAGAGTTCCAGTACGCAACACATCACTGTCCTCACTAGGAGGATGACTTTTATGATCCTCCTCCTCCTCCTCTTCAGCCCATACACGCTGAACAGATGTAAGGGAAGTAGCATGGGTACCCTCTGCAGTGTGGGCAGCAGTCTCTTCCCCCTTCTCCTCCTCATCCTCCTCCCCCTCCTCCTCCTCCAATACACGCTGAGAAACAGGCATGAGGGTGCTCTGGCTATCAAGTGACATACTGTCATCCCCCATCGCCTGTTCTAACTGTTAAGCATCAGCCTTAATGCTTAGCAGCGAACTTCTCAGCAGGCAAAGCAGCAAGATGGTTACGCTAATAATGGCCGCGTCACCGCTCACCATTTGTTTAGACTCCTCAAAGTTTCCTAGGACCTGACAGATGTCTGCCATCCAGGCCCACTTCTCTGTGAATAACTGCGGAGGCTAACTACCACTCCGCCGGCCATGTTGCAACTGGTATTCTACAATGGCTCTACGCTGCTCGTACAGCCTGGCCAACATGTGCAACGTAGAATCCCAGTCCGTGGGCACGTCACACAGCAGTCGGTGCACTGTCAGCTGAAAGAGCTGTTGCAGTGTCCTAAGGGTGGCAGCATCTATGGTGGACTTCCTGAAATGGCCGCACACGCGACACACCCTGCCGAGCAGGTCAGGCAAATAGGAGTAGTTTTTCAGAAAGCGCTGAACCATCAGATTGAACACGTGGATCAGGCATGGTACCTGTGTTAGTCTGTCAATCTGCAGAGCCGCCACCAGGTTACGCCCATTATCACACACGACCGTGCCTAGTTGGAGGTTCAGCGGCAAAAGCCACTGGTCGGTCTGCTCTGTCAGACCCTACAACAGCTCTTGGGCCATGTGCCTCTTTTCTCCCAAGCTGCGTAGTTTCAGCACGGCCTGCTGACACTTTCCCACCGCAGTGCTGCAGCGCCTCAATCTACTGACTGCCAGCGATGTGCTCACACGTGTTAATAGAGAGGTGGAGGGGGTGGGGAAGGAGGAGGTGTTTGGAGGAGGTGGCATATTACGCCGGTGAAACCTTTACGCAAGTAGAACCCATAATCCTTGGTGTGGGTAGCACGTGAGCAGGCCCAGAGTTAGACTCGGTCCCAGCCTCCACCAAGTTCAACCAATGTGCCGTCAGGGAGATGTAGTGTCCCTGCCCGCCAGCACTTGTCCACGTGTCAGTCGTTAAGTGGACTTTTCCAGTAACCGCATTGGTTAGGGCATGGTTTATGTTGCGTGAGACGTCCTGGTGTAGGGCAGGAACTGCACACCAGGAAAAATCGTGCCAACTGGGGACCGAGTACGGAGGGACCGGCACCGCCATCATGTTGCAGAAAGCCTCTGTTTCTACTTGCCTGTATGGCAGCATCTCCAGGCTGAGTAGTTTTGCGATATGCACGTTTAAAGATTGTGCATGCGGGTGGGCGGCCATGTATTTCCGCTTTCATTCCAATGATTGGGTTAGCGACAGATGAACGCTGCGCTGGGACACATTGGGGGAGGCAGTGGAGGACTGTGATAGTGAGGGTGTGGGTGCAGGCCGGGAGGCGCTTGTGACTGCATCCTGGGAGGGGGATTGCAACTCTGTGCCAGGTTGGGATACTGGGGAAGATGCAGTGGTGTGAACTGCAGGCAGTGAATGGACTTCATTCCACCTCATAGGGTGCTTAGTCATTATATGCCTGCGCATGTTGTTGGTGGTCAGGCTTATAGTGGTGGCTCCCGGGCTGATCTTGGTGTGGCACGGGTTGCACAACACTGTTCGTTGGCCATCCACGCTCTCAATAAAAAACCTCCACACCTTCGAATACCTAGCCCTCTGCACGGAGGCTTGCCGCGAAGAGGTGCTGTGGGGAATAGTTGGTGGATTATTTGCTCTGGCCCTGCTTTTCCCCCTAGCCATCCCACTGCCTCTTCCAATCTGTTCTGCTGCAGCACTTGCCTCCCCCTCTGAAGCCCTGTCTTCAGTAGGCTTTGCAAGCCAGGTGGGGTCAGTCACCTCATTGTCCACCAGCTTTTCCTCTGACTCCTCAATCTGCTCCTCCCTCAGACTTACTGCCCTAACAACCACCTCGCTGACAGACAACTGTGTCTCATCCTCATCATCCTCAAAAAGCTCTTGAGACAGTAATTCGAAGTCCCCACCCTCATTACCCTGAGTCTGTGAAAGTTCCACGTTTTCGGCATCGGTCATGACAAACTTCTCACGTGGCTGTGGAACCGTTTTTTCAGACTCAGAGCAGGGACCCAAGAAGAGTTCTTGGGTGTATGGCTGTTGATCATAATCTCTCCTTTTCCTGGAGTGACCAGGCTGTAAGGAAGAAGGAGTAGCCTGAGGATTCAGAGGTGCATTCCCTTGGGTGGCGTGAGTGGACTGTGTGGAAGACTGGGTGTTGGATAAAGTAGTGGAGGCGTTATCCGCAATCCACGTCAGCACCCGATCACATTGCTGTGCTTTTAATAATGGTCTACCACGCAGACCTGCAAAATGTGATATGAAGCTGGGGAAGGGAGATACTCGGGGCTCTACCAATCCCTCAGCAGCTGGCACTGTTTCACCCCGTCAGGACCACGGCCTCTGCCCACACCCTCATTTGGATGCCCACATCCACGTCCTCGGCCTCGACCCTTCCCTCTACATCATGTAGGATAAAGGATAGAGCAGGGCCAGAAAAAATTTAATCAGTGGATACGGCTGATCCCTGGGGCTAATTCACCCCCCACAGAAATTGGTAGATTTGAAAGACTCTGACCAAAGCCAGAATAAATGTAACTAGTGTATAACGCTGATACCTAGGCCTAAATCCCCGCCCACAGAGACTGGTAGATTTGAGAGACTCTGAGCAAGGCCTGAAAATTTTGAACCAGTGTACAGCACTGAGATCTAGGCCTAATTCACCGCACACAGAGACTTTTAGATTTGAGAAACTCTGAGCAAGGCCAGAAAAAATTAACTAGTGTATAGTGCTGATAACTAGGGATAATTCACCGCCCACCGAGGCTGGTAGAATTGAGAGCCTCTGACCAAGGCCAGAAAATATTTAACCAGTGTATAACGCTGAGACGTAGCCCTAACTCACCGCCCACAGACTTGTAGATATGAGAGGCTGTATGCAGGGGCAGAAAAAATTTAACCAATATGTAGCACTGAGAACTAGGGCTAATTCACTGCACATAGAGACTTGTAGATTTGAGAAACTCAAATTTAACAAGTGCATAACAAATTTAACCAGTGCATGGCCCTGAGAAATAGGGATAAGTGATCACACACAGAGACTGGTAGATTTGAGAGACGCTGGGCTGCGCCAGAAATAATTAAACAACTGTTTACCACAGATACCTAGCCCTAACTTACCGCCCACAGACTTCTAGATATGACAGACTGTATGCAGGCCCCCAAAAAATGTTACCAGCATGTAGCGCTGAGATCTAGGGCTAATTCACCGCATACACAAACTTTTAGAACTGAGAAAATGTGAACAAGGCCAGAAGAAATTTAACTTGTGTACAGCGCTGGGAAATAGGGCTCATTCAACGTGCATGGAGACTTTTAGACTTGAG
Organism: Eleutherodactylus coqui; assembly: GCA_035609135.1. NCBI lineage: Eukaryota > Metazoa > Chordata > Amphibia > Anura > Eleutherodactylidae > Eleutherodactylus > Eleutherodactylus coqui. The sequence continues at coordinate 21,629,205 of CM069405.1, read as the reverse complement.
AGACGCTGAGCTGCGCCAGGAATAATTAACCCACTGTATAGAACTGATAGATACACTGCAAAACAGCCCTACACACGGTTATATAGCGTACACCAACACACGTCAGCCGAATAAAGCTGGGATGCTTGAAAAAAAAATGATGCACTATTGGTCCCAGCCAGCCAAAATGATAATGCACACTGTCGGGTTCTTGTAGTCAGGATCCCTGCCTAACAGCAACCTAATCCCCACACTAACACTTTCCCTATCTCAGCAGCTCTTTCCCTAACCTCTGCCAGCATGCGTCTGAGGCGAGTCGCGGGCGGCAACAGTTTAAGTACTCACCGGTCACCTGATCCTGCCAGCCACTCACTGCTTTAGACATGCAGAGAGTTGGCACATCTCAGAAGGAAGTGGTAATGCCTCCCCGCATGTTTATTGGCTAAAAAATGGTGCTAAACATGCGGGGAAAGGAAATGAAATTTACTTGAGAACCACGTGGTGCTCGATTCGAGTAGCGAGCATCTCGAGTAACCTAATATTCGATCGAGCATCAAACTCAGACGAGTGTGCTCGCTCATCTCTAAACAAATTGTTACTTAGGTCTGGTTCATTGATACTCATTGTCAATATTCCAGTTTCGGAAGTCTTTGAAAACACTTTTTTAGGCTACAGCTCCACAGTGCCTTTTGCTTTGTGCAACAGTCACAGAGCCTCAACACTTCACTGCAACAGAAAAACTCCCATATTGATATTCTTTCCATTAACAGAAAAAGTTTTGACTATTAGAAAATATTGGAGTTTTAAGATTGTGTTCTTTCAATCTTTGAATGTTTCACCCACAGGTTCTGGTGAATCCTTTCATGTTGTGAGTCTTTGTAGTTCTGTTACTAACAAACTTCCAACTTTTGCTTAAATCACTTATTGCCATGAATGTTCTTCACTTCTACTTTCTTTTTGTTATTTCTAGGTATGTTTGAAGCTCATCAGACCCTCATCATTAGATTAGTAGCAGTATGTTCATTTGAAAACAAAAATTTCCACCTAAAACAAATGGAAGAGTGATGTGGCTGCAGATGGCGGCTTGGAAACCTCCGAACTTAAAAAAAGCCTACTTTGGAGGGGAGTGGTAATCTTGGATTATAAGTAGACAGTTCATCAATTCAAAAAAGACTCAAAGCAGATAAATACTCTGATAAGACAAAAGAATGTATCCCAATGGACTCGTCTATGCACTCCTCGCTCAACCAACCTATTGTACTACAAGTAATAATTTAAAAAGCTCTCATGACCTTTTTACAAACTCTGAAGTAGTTTGATTAAACCAACTCTTCTCATTTTGACATGATTTTGTGAAGGATCTACATAGATGTGCATTTGCAGATGTAAAAAATTAAATTAATTTCCAACCTAATTGTTGAATGTAATAAATGTTTAGCATTTCAAGGAGAAATTAGTGTATTACATTGTGTTCCACAGAGTACCATGCTGTACAGTATGACTGCACTTTAAGTTATTAACAGGAGGAAGGTATGATTTTCTGGCACCCAATTTTATTAGCATACCCCTCATGTATGCTTTATGAGCCCTCCATAGAATCAGCAGGTCAATTTCTTGTGTGTCTTTGAGTATCAACAATAATAATTTGATGCTGATTTTATTACCTCCTTCTAGTTGGGAAGACACATCAAATACTTGTTTTTTTTCTCCATTCTGTGTGGTTGAAGGCTATTTTCTAAAGATAAAGCTATTTTTAGCGGGGTGTGGTCTGACCATGTGGCGGTACCAATTGTTGATTCCGCCACATACGCCAGTGCCTCTCTGTTCACTAGATACAGATCAATTCAGGAGAACTACCTATGTCTTTACTTTATTATTTTTTTTTATTGATTCAAAATTGCAGATTTACAAAGTATTTAGCAATACACCATAAGTAAATTGTACAATGCTTTTTTCATGAATAGCTTTGTTGTTATAGTTAGTTAACATATTATATGCAATTGAGTTTACTTCACATTTATTGAGTTAACAACATTTTTTCCAGTCTTATGTTTATGATATAGTAAAATAGAGTCGGTTTTAATGGTGAATTGTCCTGATACTATACATGCTATATTAGTTTTGTTGTTATTTTACAAACAGAAAAAACTTCTAACAATATATCATGGCATCTCTATGTATGATGGGTAGCATTAGTATATCTTGTAAAAGATTTAATACACTTTCCCAGTACGTTTTATTTTAGGGCATGACCAGGAAATGTGAGATAGATTTCCTTTATGGCCACAGTCCCTCCAACACAAACCATCTCACTTATTTGATCTGTTGAATATTAAGGAGGGGGTGTAGTACCATCTTAAAAATAGTTTTGTTTGGGTCTCTAGTATGCCCAGGCCTTTGGTAGATTTTGATGCTATGTTAAATGCTCTGGACCATGAGATTTCAGTTATTTCTTCTTGTAATTCTATTTCCCAGCTTAACATATATGAGTATTTCGTCAAAGCTGTATTATTGGTCAGTGTATCATAGAAGGATCTAGTTTCAGATTTGTTTCCGGGAGATGGAGAATCTAACTTATTTATTAGTACTAAGGGGAACTATTCTGTGTATGGGTGTATCTTTTAGTAAAGAGCTAATTCTTAAATATTTAAATTTTTCACTTAGTGGTAGGTTGTAATTAAGTTGTAGTTCATTAAATCCTTTGATTTATCCTAGGTCAGTAAGGTCACTTACCCAGTTCACCCCTTTATTTTCCATAGTCTAAGATCTAGGTCCGGTAGGAACAGGTTTAATGTTTCAATAGGTTATGAGGGTTTTTTCTTTATCCCTGATAGACCTATTTTTTTGAGTATTCACTCCATGAGTCTATTGAAGCACGTAATGTGGGGGATATGTCTGGTAATTGTGGTGTTATAATTTTTGGGTACAATAAACTCTCAATAGATATTGCATATAGCAATGCTTGTCCAGGGATGTCTTTCAGGCAGTTTTTTTCCATGGTAGGCCAGCCCAGGGCACTATCACTCGGTAGTAATTGCTTGGTTTGGTTTAATATGATAGCTTTAGGATATGCCTTCAGATTGGGTACATCAGCACCCTCGGTCCTGCGGTGTAAAGCAAGAACTGGCAGTGCTAGGCGTGGTTTCTTCCCTCCCCATATATAGGTGTTCATTTGTTTTTGTAGTTTGTTGAGGGTGGAATTAGAGATTAAAATTGGTAGAACTCTGAAATAGTAGAGAATTAATGGTAATATTTTCATTTTGTAAGACATGATTCTTCCAAACCATGTTAGATTTAATATGGATAGGTGGTCTATCTCTTTTTGTGTTGAGTTTAGTAGTTTCGTATAGTTTTCATTTTCTATGTTTTTTTTTAACGGAGTTAAAGCTATTCCCAGGTATGGAATATTTTTTACTCTCCATTCAAATGGGAATTCTACTCGGATTGCGTCTTCCAAATTTTTTGAGATATTTTAACCAAGGATGAGCGATTTATCTACATTTAGTTTGTACATAGAAACTTTGCTGAAGTGCTCCAGTATCGCACAGGCAGACCTCAGAGACTCCAATGCATGAGACAACGTGAGAATTACATCGTCTGCAAAGAGCCCTATTTTATACTGCCTGTGGTTCACCAGAACACCCCTCACATCAGTACGAATAAGTTCTGCCAGGGGTTCTATAGCTAAAACATATAATATCGGCGATAGTGGGCACCCCTGTCTTGTACCATTCGAAATTGCTAGTGAATCTAATAATGTTCCGTCTACTAGTACTCTGGCAGTAGGTGAGGAGTACAGAGCCCGCACAGCACGGATCATCTTTTCCCCGAATCCGAATTTTTCTAATGTTTTAAAAATATAGCCCCAGTGGACTCTATCAAATGCCTTTTCAGCATCTAAAGTTAGCATAATTGTTGGTGTCCGAGATTTTTCTACAAAGTGTAGTAAGTTCAAAATTTTCCGCGTGCTGTCCGAGGCTTATCTCTCCCTCACAAATCCCATTTGGTCTGAATGTATTATATTTGGGAGAAATTTTAGAATTCTTTGGGCTAGTGTTTTGGCATATATTTTGATATCGGTGTTAAGCAGCGAAATGGGTCTAAAATTCGCCGGGATATTTGGTTCCTTCCCAGGTTTGGGTATTACTACGATTGTTGCTTGTAGCATTTCTTTGGGAAAACTACCTCTTTGCATAGTAACGTTATACATATTCGTCATATAGGTAAATAATGTTGCTGAGAATTTTTTATAATATTCTGTGGAGTAGCCATCGGGGCCAGGAGCTTTATGATTTTTTAATGAGATTATAGTGTTAGTAATTTCAGAGGCGGAAATTGGTTCATCTATAGGTTCAGCTTGAGATGGTTCCAAAGATGGTAAATTAACTAATTTAAGGAAATCTTGAATTGATGTGCTGTTTGGTTGTTCTAGTTGCATATTGTTTTTTAGGTTATATAAGTTGCTGTAATAGGAAGAGAACGCATTTGCTATTTGTTTTGGGTGCGTTATATTGTGTTTTTTCTTATGGTGATCCCACACATAGGGAATGTTGGCTTTTATAGTTTTCTTTTTTATTAGATTGGCCATCCATTTTGAAGGTCTATTTATTGATGAATAGAAATTCGCTCTTTGGGCATTATCTTCCCTATCAAAGTCGCTCAAGAGAACCTTACGAAGGTCTAATCTTAACTTGTGTATATTGTCATGTATTTTTTGGGATGGATTTTGTTGCAATTCATTTTCTTTAAGACGTATATTGGTGAAGATGTCATCTATTTTTTTTCTTTTGTCTTTTTTGTATCTTGATCCTAATTTTATGAGAATGCCTCTCATGTACGCCTTGTGTGCGTTCCATAAAATTACCGGATCTATCTGAGGGGTATCATTGAATTTAAAGAATTCTAACATAGCCTCCTGAATTTCTTCTTTGTATTGTGGAAGGCTCATTAGGTATGTATTGTTTCTCCGTGTTTTATTGAGTCCATTGGGGCTTCCTATATTTAGTAATGTGGTTATTGGGGCGTGATCTGACCAAGTGGCAGTACCAATTTCCGCCTTTGAGACTGAGGTCAGGGGAGATTTTTCCATTAGACATAAATCAATTTGCGAGAAGGTCTTATGTCTTGGAGAATAGTACAAGTATTCCCTTGTAGATGCATTAATGCATCTGAAGGTGTCATATAATGAGTGTCTATGCAATCATTCCCCCAGGGTGGCATTTCTTTTAATTGTGTCGTTAGTAGTATCAATATTTTTATCGGGGACTAGGTTGAAATTACCACATATTAATATTGGTCCTTGTGCTACTCGATTCATTTTTTTCAACAATTTATTTAGGAAATTTATTTGTCGTGTGTTGGGCACATATGTATTGACTAGAGTAATTTTTTTGTTTTTTAGGGAACCCATTAAAATTATGAAACGACCCTTGGGGTCACAGATTTGTTGGTCTATTATAAATGGTGTGTTCTCTTTAAATGCAATCATTACACCTGCATGTTTCTTCTTTGCGCATGCAAATGCAATTTGTGGAAACATTCTGTGAGACATTTTATTACAGTCTGTTTCTATTAGGTGTGTCTCTTGCATACATACTATGTCCGCGTTCTGCAGTAGCGCTTCTTTTCATGCAGGCCTTCGTTTGAAAGGCGAATTCAGTCCGTTGGCGTTTATTGACAGGAGTTTCACAGCCATGACGATGGTTCCTGTAAGTGTTGCCGTAGGTATGGGAAAACTTGATACAATACGATGCCTGCAAAAACAAAACAAGGAAACCGAACAAGGTCCTCTCTTCTTGGTACTCTGCTGAGCAGCCATAGGCTACGCTTGATAGATGATGTGTGGAGGACAAGAATAAAGAACATCCTAAACAAACTTGAGCAAGGCTGAGCTTGCATATCCAATGGGGGTGAAAGGTCCAGCTACAGTGGGCAGGCACTATATTTGGTGGCTATTTGTAACTCACAAAGGAGCTTTTTTTTGGGGGGGGGCTTCATTTCAGAGAGCAGGAATCTTGTTTTTCGATTTGTTGGCGGTTTTTTGTACTGGATTTTGGTTGCAATTGTGATGTTGCTAGAATTGATATTCTCCAATTTTTCAGGGTTGCAGCAGCAGCTTCAGGATTTAAAAAGATGTGATGTTTACCATCTTTAATAGCTATAATTTTAGTTGGGAAATCCCATTTGTAGGGAATGTTTGCTTTTCTCAAAGCCATGGTTATTTCTGCATAACTTCTTCGCGCCTCTAATGTTGCCTGAGATAAGTCAATAAAGAGGCGTAGATCAGAGTATGGGTTCGGAAATGGTTGCATTCTTCTTGCCGCGTTCATAAGGGCTTCTTTTGTTCGGAAATAGTGGATGCAAGCTATAACATCCGTAAGGTTGTCTTCCTTGAGGAATTTCGGACGTGGTAATCTGTGTGCTCTGTCTATTTTTAGCTCTTGGTCTGGTATATTAGGAAGAAGGGTCTGCATGAAGCGTGTGATGTAGTTTGATATTTCAGCGTTTGGTATTTTTTCCGGTATTCCTCTTATCTTAATGTTATTGCGCCTATTTCTATCCTCCAGATCTGTCAGTTTAAGTTGTAGTTTGGTGACTTTTTCCTCAAGCTCACAGTGCGCAACAATTAGTGAATTATGCGATGTGACTATTTCTTCCATTTTCTTTTCATTTTTTTCGATTTTGTTGTTAATGTCCAGGACTGAAGAGGTAACTTTGGAAGTTAGTATGAGGATATCAGCTTGTATGGTGTCTCTGAGAGCCATTACTGCCTCCTTAATATACAGTTCAGTCACTGGTCTATTTGTAGCTACAAGATTGTTTAATCCTCCCTCTATCGCATTTCCATTTGTGTGACTTATGTCTTCCTCCCCCTCTCTGTCTGTAGACATCTTTTGTTTTTGCTTTTCAGGGCTGCTAGTAGGTGATCTGCCCTTTGATTGTAGTGTGGCCTTATGCACTGACCTTGCACTCTGTGTTAATATCGGGTCTTGCTGTGTGTCAGCGCTAGATCTCTCTGCAGTTCCCAATGCTCTCTCCTCTTTATCCCCATCTGCAGCGGTACAGCTGTCTTCACTGCGCTCCGTCTCTGAGGGAGCAGAAGTCAGTGTCTCTCTGGCGGCCATTTCTGAAGGGGACCCGCGCGCCGTGAAAAAGGACTCCAATCTGGTCGGAACAGTTTTGGATGCTCTTCTCCTGGACATCCCTGGAGTCTTGGAGTCTTCCTGCAGATTTGAGTGGTTAGAAGATCGCTGGTGAGTGCTGTGGGTTGCTGTAAGTGCCTCTGCTGAGCGGAGCTCAGGAAATTGCAGCCGTCTCGGAGCCTCTCCAAGCCACGCCCCCTCGAGAACTACCTATGTCTTGATGAATAGTATGTGTACTCCTTTGCTGATGCGTTCAGACATTGAAAGGTGTTTTCGAGGGATCCTATTAAGATTATAAATCTTCCTTTAGGGTCCACCACTTGGGATTTTATATCAAATTTTGCATTTTCAAATTCTGATTCTGAAATCAATCAGTACTCCTGCTCATTTTTTACATGCACAAGCTATAATTATCTGCAAAAGCTTCCTATATGACATTATCTGACAATCTGACCTAATAAAATGTGTCTCTTGTACACATACAATGTTGAAATTCTAAGCGACACGCTAAGCGACACTCTCCAGACCGAACTTGTTTTGTATTGACATTCAGGGACAAAATTTTCACAGTCATGACCTCATTTGTTGGATATCACTCTGGTGGCGGAATAGCTGCCAAATATCATGGATGCCTAGAAAAACATAATAGAAACATACATAACATGCGCCCAAAGGCATACAACAATGGGACTTTTCCTGAATTAGCTTGATAAGATAGATCCTTATGTATCTTTGCAAGATTTATAGCATCAATGAATGGACCCACATACAAAAGAAAAACAAAACAAAGTAATTAAGACACAGAATATAGTAAACACAATAAGCTTCAGAGTTGGTGGAGAAAACTGACATGGCCTGCAAAATTCTTAGGGGTAGCAAAGTTCGGTTGTTTTAGGTGGTCGCTCCAAAATTAATGCTGAAGATTTCCACTTATGGTGAATTTCCAGTAAAGCATTCTTTAACTGCCATTTAGGCCAGGGCTTTGGAACTTTGGAATTTGGAGGGAAAATGATGCTTTGATCCTGGGACTATGATGCCCTATGATCTCAGCGCTTCCTCTGCTTTTTTTGGCTTTTGAAAGATATGGGTTTGTATTGTCCTTTGAAGCTATTATTTTTGTCAGGAAGGCCCAATTGTAAGGAATTCCTGCTTTCCTCATAGCTGTGGTAGTGCCAGCAAATTTCCCTCCTTGCTTGTAGCGTGGCCTGGGACAGGTCAGCGTATAAAATGTATTTCAGAGTAAGGGCTTGGAAGCACCAGCAATTTCCTTGCAGTGTTCATTAGGGCTTCATTAGGAATTCTTGTAAAAATTTGGGCTTAGGCAGTCTATGAGCCCTATCAATTTTCAAATCAGGATCTAGTATATCAGGTAACCATTTGCACATTAGTCATGTTATATATGCTGGTATATCTGCCATTGAGATGGTTTCTAGAAGTCCACGGTACTAGACATTGTTCTGCCTATTCCAGTCTTCTAGGTCAGTGAGCTTGTTTGTAAGCGTATCTACCATTTCTTCTAAATTATAATGGGCATCTATTAGTTCATTGTGAGATTTGACTATTTCCTCCATCTTGCTTTCTGCGTGCTCAATCCTATTATTACATTCTTAGATAGATGAATTAACATTAGAGGATAGACCCTGAAAGTCTGCTTACATCAATTCTCTGAGTGCAATGATGGCTCCTTTAATAAATGACTCTGTAGCTGGTCTATCAGTGGATGCAAGACATGTAATGCCATCTGCTATGACTTTATCAGGAACCATGATTATGTATCTCTTCTCCTACTTCCATGCATGCCCGATGTTTTTCATAGATGGGAAGTGACATGAGGCAGTTGGGACAGCACCATCTTGGATGCATACTGCACACTCCACTCTGCTACCTCCTGCTTAATGTTTTCTTCCCCTGACATTCCCTCCTCCTGCTGGAGAGAACTTGCTTTCCACTTAAAATGCTGCTCACCATTTTCACTGCAGATGCTTCTGCAGCCATTGCCAGAGGACACCCGTGCACTGTAAAGAAATCACCAAGCACCGGGGATTCGCGTGGGTCATTGTTACCATACAGTGCGGCATGGGGTCCCGCGGTCGGCGCGCGTCGCTCCGGCGTCGGCTCCAGCAGCCTGGAGCCCTGTGTCGAGGTCATCCCAGCAGCTTGGGTTGGCCAGTGGGCGGCGGCGTGGGCGTGCCCGCCCGTAGGGTGCCGCCCGCACTCCTCTGTGCTTCTTATACAGCAGTGGGTGGAGTTGCCTCCTCCCACTCTCCGCCCCTGGGCGGAACCTTGTGGTTAAAAGACTGGCAGTGAACTGAGCTCATGGCCAGTTATTGGTTCTGCATGCACCTAGCCAGTCTGTCTGCGGTTCTCCTCAGTCAGTCCCTAGTTGTCGGTCAGCTCCCTCTGGTCCCCTGTTACCCAGTCTGTTTTAGTTGGTTCTGTTTGCCTCTAATCTAGTCTGGCCCAGTCAGCACTAGTTGCTATCCAGCACCCTGCCAGTTTGCCTGTGAGTTCCATCTCCAGCCTTGTCAGTTTTGTTGGTCTGATTCATCTGCCTCCTCTGTCGGCACTCTGTTCCCCCCATTAGGTAGGTTCCTGCTTGTCAGTCGCCAGGTCCCTAGCCAGGGCAGGGACCGCCGTCCAGTTGTCCGCCTGGGGTTAGCCAGGGCCGAGGCAAGTAGGCAGGGACAGTGGGGGTGCGGGAGATCAGGGCACCCCAACTGGCGCTCGGGGGGCAGAGTGCCGTAACAGTCATGCTCTTCTTTGTCATCTCTGCAGTCTCGGGAATATGTTGGGGTGAGTGCCCCGGGCTTTTCATCTATGAATGTGCTTTTAATAGCTAATAGAGTGATGGTGCCAAGGGGAGCTTACTTCAGTGCTGTCGTCTCGGGTCTTCTGCAAGCCACGCCCCGAGTATACTTATTTCTTACATATAATAAAAAATAATCTTTATTTATATAGCGCCAACATATTCTGCAGTGCTTACAAAAGAGGGAAAATAAAAACAAGACCATGGTTACATGAAGTAATCAATTGATGGAAAGAGTAGGGATGAGGGTCCTTCTCCAACAAGCTTACATAATGCAAATAATGGGGTGATACAGAAGGCAAAGGGGCTGGGGATGTGCACAGTATGGCAAGGTGGAGAGTGAGGGATGCTATACACATAGAAGATGGCCAGGCCGCATAGTGGCTGAATCAGTATGATTGCAGGTGCTGGTTGATTACGGCTAGCAGGAACTGCAGTCCGTAGGACAGGGAGAATGTTATCTGGCAGAGTACAGAGGTTTTTTTTAGGGGATACAGTATGCTTCCCTGAAGAGGTGCATTTTTAAACCATTCCTGAAGCTTAGCGTGTCAATGTTTGCCCGGATAGCTTTTGGTAGCAAGTTCCAGAAGACTGATGCTGTTCTGGAGAAATCTTGGAGGCAGGAATGAGAGGTTCAAATTAAAGGGACGCTCAGTCTGATTTCATTAGCAGAGCGGAGGGAGACGGCTGGGTGGTGGATTGAGATGAGAGAAGCAATGTAGGGCGGCGCGGTGCTGTGAAGAGCTTTATTGATGAAGGTAGTGAGTTTAAATTGTATTCTGTATTTGATAGGCAGCCAGTGCAGTGACTGGCACAGGGCAGAGGCATCCGAGTAGCGGCTGGACAGGAAGATGAGCCTGGCTGCCACATTCAGGATGCATTGGAGAGGAGGGAGTCTAGGACAGGGAAGGTTGATCAACAACAAGTTGCAATAATCAAGCCGAGAGTGGATAAGGGCAACAGTGAGCATTTTTAGCGTGTCCACAGTGAGAAATGGGAAGATTTCTGTGATTTTCTTGAGGCACAGCTCACATGTTCAGGCAAGAGATTGGATATAGGGGTGAAGGAGAGCTCGGAGTCCAATATGACCCCAAGGCAGCAGATGTGCTATCTGGGAGTTATGGTGGTGCCACATACTGAGATGGAGATGTTAGGATCAGGTCGGTTAGTAGAGGTTGGAAACAGAAGGTCAGTTTTTGAGAGGTTTAGTTTTAGGTAGAGAGAGGACATAGTGTTAGAGTCATGGACAGACGGTCAGTGGCATTCTGGAGGAATGTTGCTGGGATGGGGAAGAGGAGGGGAGGTCAAGCCGACAAACCAGACACTGAAGGAATGGTCAGCTAGGTAGAAGGAGAGCCAGGAGAGGGCAGTGTCCTTTAGCGCAATGGAGCGAAGCATACTGAGGAGTTTGTGGTCAGCTGTGTCAAATGCTGCAGAGAGATCGAGGAGGATCAACAAGTAGTAGTCGCCCCTCAATTTGGCCATCAGGAGATCATTTGATACTTTAGTCAGGACGGTTTCTGTCAAGTGTAGGGGGTGCAAGCCGGACTGTAGGGGGGTCAAGAAGAGAGATTTCTGAGAGATAGCTTATAAGATGGGAGTAAACCAGGTCTTATAGTAATTTAGAGATGAGGAGGAGGTTGGAGATGGGTCAGTAGTTGGCAGCATCGGTCAAGTCAAGAGTCGGTTTCTTTAGCAGTGCAGATTTGATAGCATGTATGAATAAGGAGGGGAAGATGCCAGAGGTCAGAGAAAGACTGAGTATAGTGGTGAGGTGGGAGATGACCAGCAGGAAGAGGGACCAGAGAAGGCATGAGGGAAAAGGGTCGCTAGCGCAGCTGGTGGAGCAAGCAGCGGAAAACAATCATATTCATTCCTCACTACACAGAAATGTATACAAACGGTCAGTGGTGCAGAGGTGGGTCAATTACAATATTACAATTACAATATCAAGGCCGTCTAGCTAGAGGATGAATCTGGCATCTCAACCCGATACTCGTTGAAGATGAGAAACACAATATCCCACTCTCAGAGAAATTGGTGGAGTTTTTTTAAACTAAATGACAGGCCAGAAAGCTACACTCTATTAATGTGAGAAATGCACAATGCTTACATTAGGGATGAGTTGATTTCTCTAGGATCAAGAATAAAAAAAAAACGGAAAGAAAAGGGAATTAGAAATTAATTCCATTTTATCCCAAATCTCTAGTGCAAAGAATCTATTAAAAAAGTCCAAAAACCCTGATTTGCTCCCTGATCTTAAGAATTTTAGAAACAAATTAAGGGACTTATTAAATTTAAAGCTGCTAAAACATTTCAACTCTCTAAATTCAAAATATACGCACATGGAGACCAAGGCATAAAGCCATGACCAGACAGGTCAAAAAAACAAAGGGAAAGGACTTTTATCCAAAAAAGCCCCAGGGCTGTCTTGGCAGTATGCCTATCAAGCTATCGTCATGGGGTAGCTTGATTGAATGCCTGTCAAATTTCAGTATGATGTATAGCTGTAGCATTACATCATACTCCAGGAGCGATCAAAGCATCACTAGTCGTGTTCCCCTATGGGACTAATAAAAAGAGTATAAATAAGAACAATAAAGTTTTACTAATTGTTGAAAAAATAAAGTAATAAAAGTAAAAAAAAACACAAACTTTTGCCATATTTACAATAAAAGAATCTAAATAATAAAGCAAAAATACATATTTGTTAGCGCCACGTCCGTAAAAGTCCAATATTTTAAAATAACACATTATTTAGCCTGCACGATGAACGTCGTCAGAAAAAAAAACAATGTCAGAAATGTGCTTTTTTGGTTACCTTGTCTCTAAGAAAAATTCCAATAGAAAGCAATCAAAGGGCTCAGTCACACGGGCGCATCGGCACCCGTGCACTGCCGCGGATGCGCCCGTGTAACTGACAGTTAGAAGACGGGTGTACCTGAAGACGGCCGTCTCTCTCCAACACTGATGAAAGAACACATGACCGGCAATGAAGCCAGTCAAATGTTCTTTCCTCTGGAGCTTCGGAGAGACGGCCGTCTTCAGGTACGGCCGTCTGCTAGGTGCAGTAACATGGGCGCCGATGCGCCCGTGTGACTGAGCCCAAAAGGTCGACTGAATTCAAAAATAAAAAAGTTATTGCGTGCAAAAAATAGCAGCAGAAAATAATTAAAAAAAAAAAATGTCTTTGAAAAGAAATACAAATAGTACAGCAAAAAAAAAAAAAAAAGGAAATAATTTTGGTATCGTTGCAATTGTACTGATTACCCATAGAATAAAGTTATGTCATTTGTGTTGCAGTTTGTGGACCGTAGAAACAAGATACACCGAAAGATGGTGGAAGTTGTTTCTTTTTTTGATTTTACTGCACTTAGAATGTTTAAAAGTTTTCAGTTCATTATGTGATACATTAAATAGTACCATTGAAAAACACAACTTGTCCTACAAAAAACAAGCCCTCATCCAGCTGCGTTGATGGATAAATAAGGGGAGGGGGGGGAAATGAAAATGTAAAACAAAGGCTGCGTCATTAAAGAGTTAAATATCTCTGTTCCTAATTACTTAATTCCAGTCATAAAATGTCATTCTCCTTTTGCGTTGCCCAGTCATGGTATTTAATATTTGGGTTTTACACTAACACTGGACCCATCTTCGCTACATAAACTCAATTACACACCACTTTTGATCGAGATGAAAAAACACCTGCAAAACCTAAATATGCCATTGCTTTTATGGATGGGATAAAAAAATTGATATCCCACTATACATAGCCCACTGCTATTTTATTCAAAAGACATCACAAGGAGGATTTAGCTTTCCAAGCATTCACCACTATTACAAAATGAACCATCTAGCCAGATGGCTATCATTTGTAGATCCCTTAACAGACACCCCTGCAGTTAACCTAGAAAAGTTGCTAATACAACCCGAACTCCATTACTTGCTCTGGTTTAATGCTCAGGTTAAAAATGATAAGTGCCTCCTTAGCACTATCACCTATGGCACAATCACAACTTTACAGGGAATGTGCAAGGCAATACCAGATCCACACAACAAATCCCCTATGACTCCCCATTTTCTAATACCCTCAAATTAAGGAAATAAACCCTTAAAAGTACCCAAAATTTTGAACAATTTCAAACCATTGACAGTTCATAACATTCTTGGGGCTCGGTCACATGGACGTTTTGACGCACAAATTTTTGTACACATGCGTTCAAAAATTTGCATGACCGAAACGGGCTCACGTTGGAAAAAAAACGCACCTAGCAGTGTTTATCCGCTCAAATAGAGCACAGCCCGCTATCCCCTGCTGTGGCTATGACAGCTGCAGCAATGGATACTTTGGATGTGAAAGCCCTGGATGCTGTCACATCCAGGAGTTTCATCTGTGGTCAATGGGGCTGGCTGCAGCTGCGGCAGCCCCACTGACACACAGAGAACATCGCACTCCTCTGCTACAGCTGTGACAGCTGTGGCAGAAGATGTCTTCATCTCCACAGGTATTCCCTTTGCCACTGAACACTGTGACAGCATTGTCACAGTGTCAAGTGACAATGGGACTCTCCGCGGAGATGAAGAAATCCTCTGCCACAGCTGTCACAGCTGTAGCAGAGGAGCATGATGTTCTCCTATTGAATTCAATGGAGCCACCAGTATAGCCAGCTCCATTGCAAGCAATAGGCTGTCGGCAAGCCCTGCATTGATTTTTGGGGTAGGGCTTTAAATGTAAGCCCTTCCCTAAAAATCAATCCAAAAATGTGTAAAAAATAAAAAAAATTCTCTCTGCAGCTGCCAGGGCTCAGCCGCTTCCAGCCGGCTCTTCTCCTGCACTGCTATGAGGAGCTTTCAGCAGGTGGCAATTTAAAATCCATGCCTGCTGAAAGGGCTGCCTCTGCTTGGCTGAGTACTGTGACCAATCAGCTGCATCTCTCAGCTATTGAATGACAGAATGTAGATCCGCGCCACCACACAGAAATCCGAAATCACAAGTGGGTTTTTTTTTACTCACCTGGTGCACAGCGGGATCCCCAAGTTTGGGAAAATAGCCGATGATCCCCGGTCGCCTATAGAACTAAAGATGTTCCTTTGTGCAGGATCCCCAAAAATCCTCAAGCAAGGAGATGCAACAGTAGGAAAAGCCCCAATGGGTGTTGCACCAAGCAGTGGGGGAGAAAGCAATATAGAACAAGTGAAAAGCTCCTTCTGAGCTCTTTCTTCGGGGTCTTGCGATCCAAAAAAGGGAAACTACCAGGTCTCCACAATACGCAATAAAGTATATTTAATTGTACAATTTGTATATAAAAAACATATAAGGGTTTTTTTCAACGCGTTTCGGCACTAATATCAGCGCCTTTTTCAAGCACCCAAGAAAAATCCTTATATGTTTTTTATGTACAAATTGTACAATTAAATATACTTTATTGCGTATTGTGGAGACCTGGTAGTTTCCCTTTTTTGGATCGCAAGACCCCGAAGAAAGAGCGCAGAAGGAGCTTTTCACTTGTTCTATTGAATGACAGCTGATACCTGCCTCTGATTGGTCCCTGCGCTCAGCCAATCAGAGGCAGCACTCACCCATTTCTCTGTATGGGGGCTTGATTTTTGTGAGACACCTTGTAGTTTTTATTGGCACTATTTTGAGGTATATACAATTTTTTTGTCTCAGAAACCATTGAAAGGTATTGTAGCACTCACTTTACTAAGATGTCAGGGGCGTTGGGCATAGAACAAACATTCCACACACCCTGCCATCCTAATAACTTTTTTTTTTTACAAAAAAAGCTAACTTAAATCAATATTAAGTGTCAAGGTCTAGATGAATTATATCCTAGGAAACTAAAGTAAGCAGTGGAGGTGATTGCAGAACCATTCACCATAATCTTTGAAAATTCCTGAAGAACAAGTCCCAGAAGATTGGAAAACTGCAAATGTTATCCTTATCTTCAAAAAAAGGGAAGAAGGTGGATTCAGGAAACTACAGGCCTATGAGCCTGATTTCTATACCAGGAAAGATCTTTGAACAAATTATTAAACAGCATGTATGCAAGTACTTATATAAAAATTAAGTAATTAACCAAAGCCAGCATGGGTTTGTAACAAACAAGTCATGCCCGACGTATCTAACTTCTTTCTATGACAGAATCACCGATTGGGTTGATCAGGGAAATGGCATAGATATAGTATATCTTGACTCTGGTAAAACATTTGACAAACTATCCCATACTTATTGAAAAAATAACCAAATATGGTATTGACAAGGCAACTGTTAGGTGGATTCACAACTGGCTGACTGATTGTACTCAAAGGGTGGGCGAAAATGGCTGCACATCCAAGTGGAAGAATGTATTAAATTGAGTACCACAAGGCTCTGTCCTAGGCCCAGTATTGTTCAACATTTTTATAAATGATCTGGAGAAGGGAATTGATGGAAAACATCAAATTGGCCGACAACACAAAGCTAGGAGGGAAAGCTAACACTAGGGAAGAATGGGAGAGTATTCAAAAAGATCTAGAAAAGCTGGGCAAGAAAAATGAAAGAAAGCACGTACAGAATGGGAGAAATTTGGCTAAGCAGCAATACATGTAAAAAAGACTTGGTATACTAATAGATCATATACTGATCATGAGTCAACAGTGTGATGCAGCAGCCAAAAAGGCAAACACAATTCTGGGATGCATTAAGAGAAGCATAGAGTCTAGATCACATGAGGTAATTATTCCCCTCTACTCTTCATCAGTCACACCTCATCTGGAATAAGGTGTCCAGTTCTGGACCCCCCCCCCCCTTTTTTTTTAAAAGACATAGACATACTGGAGCAAGTTCAGGGAAGAGTTACCAAGATGGTGAGTGGTCTGCAAATCATGTCCTATGAGGAACAGTTAAAGGATCTGGGAATGTTTAGCTTGCAAAAAAAAAAGGCTAAGTGGAGACTTAATAGCTGTCTACAAATATCCGAAGGGCTGTCACAGTGCAGAGGGATCAGCTCCATTTTCATCTGCACAAGGAAAGACTAAAAGCAATGGGATGAAACTGAAAGGGAGGAGACACAGATTAGATATTTCTGACACTTTTGTAAATGTTTGGCAGGCAGATTGATTTGTGTAAATATAACGCCACTACTTTGCAGATTGTCATGCATGGCGGGGGTCTCTGGAATGCAACCCCAGCGAAAGACGAGAGATCACTGTAATTAAAAAAAACAAATACCTAAGTAGAACACTTGGTGATAAAAATATTGAGAAATAAATTGTCAAATGTTGGGGCATGCTAACAGCTCTACTGCATCTCAACACATATTGCCTCCAAAAATTGGCCTTCTTCAAAGTAACCAAAAATGACACACACAGGGGAAGTGATGGCTCAGTTGAGCTTAATGCTGGCTGCCAACAAGAGGTCCGGTGCGGACCAGTTCAGCACCATCACGTGTCTAACAGAGGAGGATGCCCTCCAGAGGCTCTGGGCATGGTAATGACGATGACCCTGTGGGTTTGCCACACTATATATATGGGAGGCCCTTAGCTATAGGTAATTTCCCAAAAGTTAAACTTTTACTCCTCCCACCCTTAATTTTGTTCCAATTAACAAGAAACTGGGCTTTGCAAAACTTCAGCTCAATCAGACAAGTGCTAGGTGACCCTCAAATGCCTTGAAGTTGGAACATATTATACACATTATGCCATTATTCGTTCCATTCAAAAGCGGCATGCCTTTCCCTATGTTGGCAATTTT
Organism: Eleutherodactylus coqui; assembly: GCA_035609135.1. Taxonomy (NCBI): domain Eukaryota; kingdom Metazoa; phylum Chordata; class Amphibia; order Anura; family Eleutherodactylidae; genus Eleutherodactylus; species Eleutherodactylus coqui. The sequence goes on along the minus strand of CM069405.1, from coordinate 21,611,543 downwards.
CTTTTTTCTTCTTAGAGAAGACACATCCAGGCAACCCCAGCAATTGTTTAAAAACAGCCATGACTTCTTCTCCTGAAGATGTTGGGATTTCAGGGACTCCCAACAATTGCTACTTGCCTTGAAAAGTTACTATTATTGCCTTTTCAACACCTGCAAGTGATGGGAGCAGCTTCCCATCCCAGTGCAACACTAATTCTTGCCAGTCGTTTAGGTTAAAGGGGTTGTCCCGCGAAAGCAAGTGGGTCTATACATTTCTGTATGGCCATATTAATGCACTTTGTAATGTACATTGTGCATTAATTATGAGCCATACAGAAGTTATTCACTTACCTGCTCCGTTGCTAGCGTTCTTGTCTCCATGGTGCCGTCTAATTTTCAGCATCTAATCGCCAGATTAGACGCGCTTGCGCAGTCCGGGTCTTCTTCTTTGCTGAATGGGGCCGCTCGTGCCGGAGAGCGGCTCCGTGTAGCTCCGCCCCGTCACGTGCCGATTCCAGCCAATCAGGAGGCTGGAATCGGCAATGGACGGCACAGAAGCCCTGCGGTCCACCGAGGGAGAAGATCCCGGCGGCCATCTTCAGCAGGTAAGTAAGAAGTCACCGGAGCGCGGGGATTCAGGTAAGCACTGTGCGTTTTTTATTTTTAACCCCTGCATTGGGGTTGTCTCGCGCCGAACGGGGGGGCTGTTGAAAAAAAAAACCCCGTTTCGGTGCGGGACAACCCCTTTAAATTAGTGCTGAATTTCTCTGTCTCACTTTTCTAAATTGTTTTCTAAGGCGTTAGAAAGAAGTGCAATTTACCACCAGGTTTTCAGTATCACGCTTGAAAGCTTCTGCAGCAGCCATTAATATGTAAACCCTATTTCTATCAGTGATGTTGCTGGAACCATTGCTGAGGTTGTTGCTGTTGCTGATATTTGCTGAACGATGACAGAGGATTTTTTACTGTCCGCATCACCATCACTGTCCTCACCACCATCACTGCTTTGCTGGCATGATCTTGAAACATTACTTTCTGCTGTAGCAAGCAAATGAGTGGCAAAATGTTGTTACATTTCTTCACAAGTCCTGTTTTTCCTGGAAATTACCGCCGTTAGTAGCGATGCTACTACTAACACAGGTAAAGTACTGCATGCAACGTTAATGTGCAACATGCAAATCACATAACATAATTATATGTCAAATCAATTGTAGTGCCGGCCTAATTTAGCAATAGCACTGTTAATTAAATAAATGTAAACGTGCACAAATATCCATTACTAGTTCTTATAAGAGATTATAAATAAAGTAACGAAAAAAAATGTTATCTGAAAATATGAATTTCCAGGCGAAAATTTTAAAACTTCATGGTTGATGAGAGTTGCCTCGCAGTTGTCTGATTGAGCTAAAATTTAGCACGGACCGATTTTTTTTTTGTTGATTGGAATGAGATGGGAGGGTGAGTGCTAAACTTTTTTGAAAGTTGAGAAATAAGGGCCACCCTTATATATATATATATATATATATATATATATATATATATATATATATATATATATATATATATCTATATATATATATATGGAGTTAAATTGGAGAATGGTAGGCCACCCTAAAAATGCTGTTGCAGCTCCGGAGCAATCTTGGAGAGGGAAGATTGAATCAAAGAGAAACTTAGGTCATTGGCAGAGCGAAGAGCATGGATAGGGTGGCAGACAGAGATATGGATCTTATTATTCTCTTGATGATGGCATTGGATAATCAACAGTAATGTCAATATCAATTACTTTTTATGCCAGGTGCCCTTATTCTATTAGACTCATGTTGTCTTTTATCACTATTGAAACATCCAGTTTTTGTTGGATTGTTGCACTTATTTGCAGCACTCTTGGCCTCTGTGGCAACACTGTGGGTGGTATCAATAGTCAGGTTTGGGAACTCAGACGTGGACATGCCCACCCACCAGAGGGTGTTTCTATTAGATAGCAATTGGCTGCATTTTTTTTTCTTCTCCAGTTTGAATCTAACATTTATTTGCAAACCAGGGGCACTGCGATGGGGACCCACTAAAGGGTCCTTTTACATGGATCGAGAAATCCTTGGCCCATGCAAAGAGGGAATAATGGCAGTTGTTTACATTAAAATCCAGCTACTCTCCACATGCAGAAATATAGTTTCCCTTTTTGTTTGCTAGGTCATTCAGGGCACTGTACCTGGGAACATCAACAGCTGAATAATTGCTGTTTAAATGAAGCATTTGCGAATGATGACTTTTATGCATCAAATGAACAACAAAGAACAAAGTATGATTTTAAATAAAGTCATTTAGAGAAAAGTGCTATTGGAAGCATATGGGTTTTTTTTTACATTCATCCTGAACTGCTAACAAAAGCCTGAGATGACTTGGTACTGGATCGGTAGGAACTGACATGTTAGCTTGCTTCACAGGTTGCTAGATGCAGGAGCAGACAGAAATGAGAGGTAGCGATCAAGGCAGGGCACTCTGAACCCTGGAGAACCCAGCTTGCAGCGGAGCACCCATCCCGAAAGGGACAACCCCACTACTTCCACGAGGACAGGTCCATGGTCAGAGGGTTACTAGAGAACAGTAAACCAGCGACAAACTGAAGCTGACAATAGATAAAAGCTGAGAACACAGAATACAAGACAAACAGAAACACAGAGGGAAAATCAAAACACAGGAGCCAGACAACAGACAGGAACACTGAGCAAGCTTACTTGATCAGGAACACTAAAATATAAATAGCAACTCCAAGCCAGGAAGAGCTGGGTTATATAGGGAAAAGGAAGAAGCTGATTGGCTGACAGAACTGTCAATCACCAGCCACTACCTCAGCTAACAGCTACAGGACTAATTAACCTTAACTAGTCATCAAATAAGATATTAACACTAGCTAATCAGAATACAACCCACAATAGCAATGGTGTGCTGGCTGAGTCTTGTCACTCGTGGAGCACCTGTACAAATAGGAAATCCACAGTGTTTAATTATTCATTCACGTTTTCAGGCAATGAGACAGCATGAGACAAAATGGTGTAAATGCTCAGCTTTATAGAAAAAAAAATAGTTCCCACTACTGCGGTGTGCGCACACTCTCAGTGGGCACCACGCGGTCAGCTGATCATGGGATGTAACACCCAAAGCTATCCTGCATTTCACCCAAGTCTTCCAGCTTGCATGTCACATTATACTTAATAGCATGCTTCCTATTATGGGACCTGTACATTTACCAAAGCTTGGGCGACATCTAGTGGTGAGATTGCATTATAGCAAATCTAATTGATATATTAGGAAACAATGATTTTGTGCAGTCTGCCAATGTTTGGCGCTCTATGATCGCGCTTGTTTAACACTCATATCAGCCTGTGTAAAAAGATGCCTAGGGCTCTTTCACATTGCTGTATTGCGTATTTTGGTCTGTGAGTACACAGCATACTCACAGAGTGAAATACACCGATTCACTGCTTGATTCTGCGTATTAGCAGTTTTTGTCAGTGCTTAAATACACAGTGTATTTAAGTGCATAAAAAGCACACAATTCTATTAATTTTGTGTTTAAATATGCAGCTGTGAATGAGCCCATTAAAATGAATATGTTCTATTTACTGCACACAAGGTGTTTTCATGTCTCGCAAATATGCCCATGTGATCTGAGGCATTCGAATCCTATGGACAAGGGACAGGACATGGGCGGAGCTAACACCCACCCTCTCCCTGCCCCTTGTCCATAGCCATCAGTGGGAGGAGGCAGGGCGGATCGGCGCTTAGCTCTGCCCACGTCCCACTCCCTCCCATTGCACAGATCGAGCGGGGAGGAAGAGAGGTGAGCCTGCGTTGGGGAGGGAGGGGAAATGAGAGATAGCCTGGTGAGGTCGGGGCATTTGCAACAGCCTCATGAGGCCATATGAATGGGCGCACAAATGTTTGATTTGTGCGCCCGTTAACCAGTTTTTTTCACCCCCAAGGTAGCGCATATCGGCCGGCCGTGAAATCAATGCATCAGATCAAAGCGCATATCGGCCGGCTGTAAAAAAGGCTGGCTGATATGCGCTCATGGGAAAGGAGCCTTACTATTAGGCCTCTTTCACATGAGAGTTGCAATTTTGAGCCTTCCACATCACGGCCAAAAATCACATGAATGAGAAAAAGCTGCGACCAAGTCGTGGCTAAATCTCGTGCCCTTTCGCCCATTCACACGACCGGGTGTGGCATATATACGCCACAGCCGGAATTCCTTTGGCCAGGAGAAATTTTTTAAATGACTTCTAATGGCTCAATAAAGCCAGCTGACATGGTTTAGCAGCACTAGCTGCTGAACGAACGACAAACAAGGAGCAAACAAAGTCTCATTCATTGTTCAGTCAGGACATGCTTCTTTACCAAACGGTATGGAAGCGAGACTCTGAATGGTCTATTGGTTCATGTAATGGGGCCTTAAGGCACAGGTGGACCCAACTACTGTGCCTAACCCAGAAGCCAGGGTCCCTGCAGCCAGCAGTGCCGTACAATCATCTCTAACCGTGAAACTGCTCTCTAATATTTCCTAGCCTGCTGCAAACGACTTCAGTTAAACCGTTCTTCATCTGCAGTGCATTAGACAAAGGTCTCATTTCTAAACAGTACTGTAATATTTCCTGGGCCACTGCAAAGTATTTCAGCTCTGCCGCTGTGCAGGGCATCTCACAAAATCCTGTTCTTAGGGGAGTTGAGATAGCCGCAGTTACTAGCACTATCCAATGGCTTTAGAGTCTTCTCCCACTCCACACAGCCTCTATTATCTACAAGTCTCTGTGAGTGGTAAATTACCCCTAGGTATCAGCGCAAGACAGCAGCTTTTTTTTTTCAAGTCACAGCATAGAGCCTCTGCTATCTACAAGTCTCTGTGTGCGGTGAATTAAGCCACAGTTGTCAGTGCTGTACAGTGGGGTAATTTATATGGGCCCTGCTCTATTCTCAATCCGCCATGATGAGGAGTAGGGGTAGGTGTCCAAGTGAGGGTGTGGGCACAGGCCGAGTTCCTGGACATGGTGAATCACAGCCGGCTGCTTTAGGATTATGAGAGAGGCAAATTTCTGGGCTCCCCAGCTTCATATCACAATTTACGGGTCCACGTGGTAGACCTTTATTACAAACAGAGCAGTGTGAGCAGGTCCTGTCGTGGATGGCAGAAAACATGTCCAGCAATGTATCGACCACCCAGTCTTCTACGCAGTCCACTACTCCCGGACTAGGAACTGCAACTCTGAATCCTCTGGCTGTTGATCCTCCTTCCTCCCAGCCTCCTCACTCCATGAAAATGACATATTCTGAGCAGGCAGACTCCCAGGAACTGTTCTCGGGTCCCTGCCATGAGTGGGAGAAAACAGTTCCTCTCTCACCTGAGGAGTTTGTCGTGACCGATGCCCAACCTTTGGAAAGTTCCAAGAGTCCGGGTGATTAGGCTGGGGGCTTCTGGCAACTGTCTCAAGAGCTTTTTGTGGATGAGGATGATGAGACACAGTTGTCTGTCAGTGAGTTAGCAGTAAGGGCAGTAAGTCCGAGGGAGGAGTGCACAGAGGATTCGGTGGAAGAGCAGCTGAATGATGAGATGACTGACCCCACCTGGTTTGCTAAGCCTACTTAGGACAGGGCTTCAGAGGGGGAGGCAAGGGCAGCAGCAGGACAGGTTGAAAGAGGCAGTGGAATGGCCAGGGGTAGAGGCAGGGCCAGAGCAAAGAATCCCTGAACTGTTTCCCAAAGCACCCCCTCGCGGCAAGCCTCCATGCAGAGGACTAGATGTTCAAAGGTGTGGATGTTTTTTAGTGAGAGCGCGGACGACCGACGAACAGTGGTGTGCAACCTGTGTCGCACCAAGATCAGCCGGGGAGCCACCACTACCAGCCTCACCACCACCAGCATGCGCAGGCATATGATGGCCAAGCACCCCACAAGGTGGGACAAAGGCCATTCACCGCCTCCGGATCACACCTCTGCCTCTTCCCCCGTGCCCCAACCAGCCACACAGATCCAACACCCCTCCCAGGACACAGGCACGAGCGCCTCTCAGCCTGCACCCACACCATCACCTCCACTGTTCTCCACTTCATCCAGCAAAGTCTCTCAGCGCAGCGTTCAGGTGTCGCTAACACAAGCGTTGGAGCGAAAGCGCAAATATGCCGCCACCCACCTGAACGCACAAGCTTTAAACGTGCACATTACCAAATTAATCAGCCTGGAGATACTGCCGCAGAGGCTTGTGGAAACGGAGGCTTTAAAAAACATGATGGCGCCGGCGGTCCCGCCATCTTCGTGCTACACCAGCACGTCTCCCACAGCATAAATCGGCCCTCACCAACGCGGTTACTAGGAAGGTCCACTTAACCACGGACACGTGTACAAGTACTGGCGGGCAGGGCCACTGTATCTCCCTGACGACACACTGGGTGAACTTGGTGGAGACTGGGACTGAGTCAGAGCCTGGGACCACTCACGTCATACCTACACCCAGAATAGCGGGTCCTATTTATCCTATTTATGCCGCCTCCTCCAAACCCTCCCCCTCCTCCTTCTCCGCCACCTCTACCCCTCAATTTAGAAGTGTGAGCACGTCGCCATCAGTTGGTAGCGCGGCAGCACAGAGGTGGGCAAGCATCAGCAAGCCATGCTGAAACTAATCAGCTTAGGTGACAAGAGGCACACGGCCCCCAAGCTGTTGCAGGGTCTGACAGAGCAGACTGACCTCTGGCTTTCGCCACTGAGCCTCCAACCGGGCATGGTCGTGTGTGACTACGGCCGTAAACTGGTGGCGGCTCTGCAACTCAGCAGCCTCACACACAACCATGCCTGGCCCATGTCTTCAATATGGTAGTTTAGCTGTTTCTGAAAAACTACCCCCACTTGTCTGACCTGCTCGGCAAGGTGCGCCATGTCTGCCCACATTTCCGCAAGTCCACCACGGACGCTGCCACCCTGAGGAAACTACAACGTCGGTTTCAGCTGCCAGAGCACCGACTGCTGTGCAACGTGCCCACACGCTGGAATTCTACGCTACACATGTTGGCCAGGCTGTACGAGCAGTGTACAGCAATAGTGGAGTACCAGCTGCAACATGGGCAGCGGATTGGTAGTCAACCTCCCCAATTCTTTACTGAGAAGTAGGCAGGGATGGCAGATATCTGCCAGGTCCTCGGAAACTTTGAGGAGTCTACCCAGATGATGAGCGGCGATGCGGCAATCATTAGCATTACCATCCCGCTGCTTTGCCTGCTGAGAAGTTCGCTGCGAAGCATAAAGGGTGACGTTTTGCGGTTGGAACAGGGGACGGGGGATGTCAGTATCTTGTTTGATAGCCAGACCACCCTCATGTCTATATCTCAGCGCGTTTTGGAGGAGGAGTAGGGGGAGGAGCAGGGGGAGGAGAAGGGGGGAGAGACAGCTGGGCACACTGCAGAGGGTACCCATGCTGCTTGCCTCTCATCTGTTCAGCGTGTATGGGCTGGAGAGGAGGAGGAGAAGGAAGATCCTGAAAGTCATCTTCCTAGTTAGGCTGCCTTTCCCTTGACTCTCGCGTTCTGGCCAACATGAATTACTGGGTGTACACCCTCCTCGACCCACGGTATAAGGAGAACCTTTCCACTCTCATTCCTGAAGAGGAAAGGGGTACGAGAGTGATGCAATACCACAGGGCCCTGGTGGAAAAAGTGATGCTAAAGTTCCCATCTGACAGCTCTAGTGGCAGAAGACGCAGTTCCGAGGGCCAAGTAGCAGGGGAAGAGCGGGGATCATGCAGCATGTCCAGCGCAGGCAGGGGAACACCCTGCAAGGCTGTATCATAAACAAAAAATGTTTATGGGTTTCACCTGCCCTCGCGGTTGAGCAATTTTTCAGGGGTGCGCTTGTAGTCTTGGTACACCAATTTTTCTGGCCCTCGCCTATACTGTTATCTAACTAATTTTTCCGTTCTTCGCCTACACTCGTGGTACACCAATGTTTCAGGGGTTCGCCTACACTCTTGCTACAGAAATGTTACTGGAGTCTGCCTACACCTTTTCTACTGAATGGTTTGAGGGGTTCACCTTTACTCTTGCTACAAAAATGTTACTGGGGTCCGCCTATACTTTTACTACAGAAATGTTACTGGGGTCTGCCTATACACTTGGTACAGAAATGTTACAGGGTTCTGCCTATACTTTTGCTACAGAAATGTTACTGGGGTCGGCCTATACTCTTGCTATAGAAATGTTACTGGGGTCTGCCTACACCTTTTTTACTGAATGGTTTGAGAGGTTCGCCTATACTCTTGCTACAGAAATGTTACTGGGGTCAGCCTATACTTTTGCTACAGAAATGTTACTGGTTTTCGCCTATACTCTTGCTACAGAAATGTTACTGGGGTCTGCCTATACTCTTGGTACAGAAATGTTACAGGGGTTCGCCTATACTTTTACTACAGAAATGTTACTGAGGTAGGCCTATACTCTTGGTACAGAAATGTTACAGGGGTCTGCCTATACTTTTGTTACAGAAATGTTACTGGGGTCCACCTATACTCTTGCTCTAGAAATGTTACTGGGGTCTGCCTACACCTTTTCTACTGAATGGTTTGAGGGGTTCGCCTATACTCTTGCTACAGAAATGTTACTGGGGTCCGTCTATACTCTTAGTACACCAATGTTTCAGGAGTTCTCCTACAATCTTGCTACAGAAATGTTACTGGGGTCCGCCTATACTCTTGCTACAGAAATGTTACAGGGGTCTGCCTATGCTGTGGGTGAAAAAAGACTTTCCATCGCAGTGTTTTACCTATTTGTCACAAATACACTGACTGACTAGGGCAGAAATGTGGGCCGAGGCCCTTAGCAGTGTAAAACTCTGCCATGTTTGGGCACTCTGATTTCTTCCTGTGTAATACCATCTTTGTGCACTGACAGCATAGAAGAGCCCAATGAACTCAAAGACTTCTCCTTGCGCTGTTGAGCTATCTGACATCTACGCAGAATGAATAGTGTGTGGACACATAAATTTCCCATTGCTATGTAACTCGCGGCACCTTTGGTCACACAAGGTGGAGGCTGGGACCGAGCCTGACTGAGGGCCCGCTCACGTACTTCCCACACACACTATCGTGGGTCCTACCTCGGTCGTGGTTTCTTGGTCTTGTTATGCCACCTCCTCCTCCTGCTTAGGGTCTGAGGATCAGCGCTGGGCAACATGTATTTACTCTCGTGTTACCACAGTTATCTGAGACAGTGGTTTGGGCCAAACAAAAGGAGCCTTACTGCATTAATGAGACGTTCACAGCTGCACTAGCATCCGAGTCCGCTTTATGCCCATGATTACTGAGAGTGTGAGCCGAGGTTGATGTCCTTGGCAGGGTGAAACTGCCTTGTTTGGGCGCTCTGATTTCTTTATGTGTAATACTTTACTTGGGTTTCAGGGCCTCCTATGCTGTGGATGCACAAAGACTTCCCATAGCAGTGTTTTACCTGTCTGGCACAAATACACTGACTGACTAGGGCAGAAATGTGGGCCGAGGCCCTTAGCAGTGTAAAACTCTGCCATGTTTGGGCACTCTGATTTCCTCATGTGTAATACCATGCTTGAGTTCCTTAGGGCTCGCCTATGCTGTGAGTGCACAAAGACTTCCCATAGCGGTGTTTTACCTGTCTGGCACAAATACACTGACTGACTAGTGCAGAAATGTGGGCCGAGGCCCTTAGCAGGGTGAGATTCTTCTTTGTTTGGGCACTCTGATTTCCTTATGTGTAATACCATGCTTGAGTCTCTTGGGCTCGCCTATGCTGTGGGTGCACAAAGACTTCCCATTGCAGTGTTTTACCTGTCTGGCACAAATACACTGACTGACTAGGGTAGAAATGTGGACCAAGGTCCTTGATGGGGTGAAACTCTGCCATGTTTGGGTGCTCTGATTACTTCCTGTGTAATACCATCTTTGTGCCTTGCTAATGAGGGTTTGTCCGAAGTAAATTGTTAGGGGGGGGGGGGGGGTGACCGCCAGACTCTTGCCCCCTTTTTGGCTTAATAGTGGGACCTGGAAGCCTCAGATGCAGCCATGCATGCTGCCCCTGCCCTTCCCTATCCGTTTCTGTGGTGTTTCCATGACTTTCTGATGTTTTCTGGTGTTTGACAAGTCATGACCTATATGGAGCATCGGTCCCATACAAAAATGCTCGAGTCGCCCATTGACTTTATTGTGGTTCGTTACTCGAAAAGAGCTCTCGAGCATTACGAAAAGTTTGACTTGAGCAACGAGCACCCGAGCATTTTGCTGCTCGCTCATCTCCAATAACTACACCACAAACTATGCAGACAAGTAGACAAAGCAAAGATGCACTTAACCAGGAACTGGAAAGCCAATCAAAACATCACTGGTCCTTATTTTGCCTAAGTGTTTGTACCAACTTTCTAAATATTTCTATGAATAGACTCCAAATTATCAGTTAGGTTGAAACAACACATACCCTCAAATTTCTCACACCCGTGATTGAATACCATGAATTGTAGGCTCTGTTCTGCAGAGCAGGTTTCCAAGTACCTTGCACATCCAACAGTAATAAATCAAAAGCCTGTGAGGTAGCATTAAGTCCTCTTGTTATATCACATGCTATTCCATTTATTATCTGGCCAGTAGTTATTGCTAGTCCCCAGGCCCCCAATATTGATGCTCCAAGAGCTATTACTTTACTATTACTTAACAGTGTGAGAGGTCTCTCATAGGTTTCATCTAGCTGCCAGGATTCCCTTCTTGCTTTAAATTATAGTCAGATGTTTCATGCTTGAGAATACCTAAGTGTGATAAAATACAAAACATACTGGCATACTGTAAAGTAATCTACCACTATTGTGTGTTGGTTAGTAACAACAATCAATTAAGCTTGACTTTCATTAGTTTAATTAGCCATTCCCCCATCCTGTGAAAATTTGATAATCTAGACAGTCTGTAACTTTCACTAACTAATCCCTCGTGGTATGAATGGGCAAATAAACCAATCCTATTAGCCATGCCCATAGACACTACGCGAGGCTTACCATTTGGCTTCGACCAATCATCCACAGCTCTCTTGCAGAGGGTATGTTCAAAGCATATCATTTATGGCAGACCATTATGCGGTAACACAAAATGAGCATGGCTACTACCGTGTGATTCAGACAACTTGTTATCCAAAGAGCAGGACATTCTATGCAATTTCCCAATTTTCTACTGTCCTACCATTTATGTTGTCCCACACATTCTACGCATTTATTAGGTAGCTTATTGCAAAGCCTGTATAGGGTGTAATTTGAAAACAGCGTTGCAACATTATTTGGGACTTCCAAATATGCACATTGTGTCCAGGAGGGATAACAGACTATAGTGGCATTTTCCTTGGCAAATGAGATGGCATGATTATCCCCAGTCCATGAGAAATGAATAATCAACTAGGGGTCACCAAGCCATGTTCTAATCATTACTGGGGGAGTAACAACACAGGGTTACAAAGAACTTTATTAAACCATGGTCTGATCTCCTCCACACAAAGGGCATACAGGAGGATATTATAGGAGCATGAGTAAACATCCAGCAATTTAATTTTTTTCTGAGTCATCAAATGCTACAAGTATTTGATGATATTTGACAAACGTATTGCCTCACTTATCTTTCAATGCATTATTAAAGATCCTAAGCCATGGTATCATGACCACCACTAAAAGGGCATGCATTGTTCCAGTGGTTATTCAATTATTTTTCTTGCACAGAAACCTGCTTATAATTGTTTGCATGGACCCAATTGTCTTTTTCTTCCAATTTGGCTGAAGTGGCAGTCATCAACTGGATATAGTGTGGTTCAAATCTTGTTTCCAAACTTTTTTCCCCATATGTCCTTTTGAGGACAACTCAGTCAAATGAAAACAAAACTATCTGACTCCTCTTTTGAGTCTGGATCTGAAATCAAGGAAAATATATATTTAATAGTGACAGTTAACTCCAAACATAACGCACTCATGTAGGAAGTGATATCTTTATGCTGAGACTGGGCAAAGTGGGACAGGAAGCTTCCTAATTTCTGTCTTACTAGTTGCCCATAAAGTCTGTGAAACCTGGGTAGGCTATGTGATATCTGCAGAAGGTGTGGACTTACTAGCTTTTCCCAAGGAGACTAAATCTTTAAGCAAGCAGATTAACTGTTCATCCACCTCAGAGCTGAGGGTAACAGTATCACTGGGTGAGAAGTGAATAGGCCTGCAGTACATCTGCAGTGCTGCTGACCAGGAATTGTATTCGAATCTTATGCATATGGGAGTCAATTTTGTGACCCCTGTTACTATTTCTGGAGGGAATGAAGCTGTATTTACAATTATTTTGATTGGTGTGTGAGGGTGTTAGTTGTTCAGTCTCATACTTAGTGAATCTGGTAGCTGAAGGACATTAATTTGTGTTTAATGTAGAATTTTCATGGTGGCTGACTGCTGGTTCAATAAAGGCCTAATATCCTTAACATCGTTTTGGGTATATTCAATTTCTGCTTGTATCATTGTAAGTATATTTACTCTAAAAAGGTTCATCTCTGACACCACAAAATTTACCCACATTGGAAATGAGGTACTCTTTAAGCAAATTTGTTCTTAATTTGATTCTGTTTGGAATGCTCTCATAAGGTTTGTGAACTACATATTTTTTTTCTTCCCAGATTTTCTGAGGTAATTTTACCAAGCTTTCCACACTTGAAGTTTAACAGTTCAACAGTGCACATCTCATACAACACATACAGGACTCCTTAACACTCACATACACAAAAACAACAGACCCACAGTATTTATGGTCAGAATCAACAAGAATTGCATTCTAATACTCTTGTGCAACAAAAATCACACATCTTCAATTCACATTGCACATACCACCTTTACATCACTTTCTTGTATCTTTCCTATTCAACTTTTTTTTTAGCTGCACACATACTTGCTGAGACATTTTAATTCACTTCATTTTTTCCCCATAACAATCTCCTATCCAATGTTTCACTTCCACAAACCTCCTATAAAAACATACATTTTTTTCCATCTGATATATTGTGCACAATTCTATAAAGCAGTCTTTCTGACCCACTGTATAATTTTTCCCAAGCTAAAAGACTATTAACCCTCTCTAATCAAGACTCTATACAAGACTCTACCCCCCCCCCCCCCCTTGGCAAATCTACAACACACAAACAGTTATTCATCATTCATTCTTAGACTGAAACTGAGTCTGTAATTGCACATAATATCCAACAGTGTATAGACACATGTAAGAAAGTCTTACGCACCAAGATTTGACGTGTCTGCCCACTATCAGCCACCCAATACTGCTGATCTTCAAAACCAATACATGGCCAATTTCAATGTACATAACTGTTGAAGCATCCTTTTGGATTCATACCAGCACTTTTTAACATTGGTTGACATTACACATTAAAGGGGTTGTCCCGAGGCAGCAAGTGGGTCTATACACTTCTGCATGGCCATAATAATGCACTTTGTAATGTACATTGTGCATTAATTATGAGCCATACAGAAGTTATAAAAAGTTTTATACTTACCTGCTCCGTTGCTGGCGTCCTCGTCTCCATGGTGCCGACTAATTTTCGCCCTCCGATGGCCAAATTAGCCGCGCTTGCGCAGTCCGGGTCTTCTCCTCTTCTCTATGGGGCTCCGTGTAGCTCCGCCCCGTCACGTGCCGATTCCAGCCAATCAGGAGGCTGGAATCGGCAATGGACCGCACAGAAGCCCTGCGGTCCATGAAGACAGAGGATCCCGGCGGCCATCTTCAGCAGGTGAGTATGAAGACGCCGGACCGCCGGGATTCAGGTAAGCGCTGTGCGGGTGGTTTTTTTAACCCCTGCATCGGGGTTGTCTCGCGCCGAACGGGGGGGGGGGGTTTAAAAAAAAAAAAATCCGTTTCGGCGCGGGACATCTCCTTTAAGAAAGCAAGTAAACAATAGAGGGCCTGATCAACATATGCTGGTGAAAAAATCTAGTTCCTGCTTATTCAAAAACACCTGAAGGGGCACAGACAGCTTAAAAACACTGCAAATAAGCAGATAGATTTAAGAAATAAGCTGTGCACCTTCACGTGTTTTTGAATAAACAGGAACTAGATTTTTTCACCAGCATACGTTGAGCAGACCCTCTATTTTTTACTTGATTTATTCAATGTTGGGCTGAAGGAGTGCCAGCCAGATGGAAGCTCTGTTTGCTGTGGATACAAGTTAATCAGAAGTCCTGCTGGAGACGGTGAGTTGCTTTCTTGGTTTTATTACACATTATAGTTTGTTACTGTGTAAAAATTGGGTTGAGAGGGCATCACAGGGGTGGGGAGGGGACACGCCTTATAGGTCGTATTACAGCCAAGGTTGGTTGTTGTGGTGGGCTGAACTCAGCACCCCTCCCTGTCAGTAACTCTCCCTCCAATAACTCCCCCTGCCCCAATGTAGTTGGTGTGGCAGCAACATAATGACTTGAAGTCACCTCAGGGAAAAGTCCAGCATGTAAAGGGGGCGGTCATCCTGCAAGACAAGCTTAGTAGGTCTGCGGCTCATCAGGATTTTTTTGTCAACAGCACTTGCATATCCAATATGGTGCATTGCTGAATGGCTGTGTCTAAATATAGTCAGGAGGAGTACAAGGATTCTTTCTGTCAGAATTGTCATTACTTCATATGTTATCACCTTGACCTCATACTCTTTAAAATCCTATTTTGTCACCTCCTCTGACACATTTTTCCACTTTTTAGCCATTTCAGTAAAACCCATTATCATTCAACCATCCCCTATGCTCACAGTTAAAGTTTCTCCATTTTTTCATATGTAAAAGACCCTTTGGCTGTATGCGTGCTTGTTTAAGCATCTTTTAACACCAGCGCCATTACTTAGCATGTTCCTCATAGCTTACCTCAAGTTTTTCCTCACTACTTAAAAACTTGGTCTGTCTTGTCTCTATACAAGCACTTACAGTTTTATCCCCTATCTTTTTGGCTGCAATCTGAAAAACCTCTAAGAGATCTCCCGCAACTCACAGGACAGATGTGGATTTTTGGAAGTACAAAGTCTTCTTCAACAGTCCGTTTGGCCCACTGTAATCAGAGAAATACTCAAATGCTGACACATCTATGCTACACATTGAGGCAGCATATTCAAGGTATACTACTCTATACTACTACAATATGATACGACAGGCTGACGCATACAAGATGGATACAAGAGACACAATGGATACACATTTACTGCTCTAACAAGGCCTAATATTGAAAACCCCCAGTTGCCAAGGATGGTGGAGAATGTAAGAGAAGGTACCTCCTACCAGTTAATCAAGTGCATTACAATATTTGTGTGTAACCCAGTTTGGAGGAAAGGGGGGTAATATGAACACTAACTCTCCCACAACAGACTCTAACCTGTATGGGACAAGGAGACCTAAACTCTTTTTTGAATGGAAGAGTGGGCATATAAATGAGTTTCTCAGTGTCTCCACCCAGGATAAAGCTTCTGTATTTATTGAAGGTTCTTTTCCTGAGAATCAACTATGAATTACTATAAACAAATATACCAATAACCTGTTCAGATTACATGATATCACAATTGTACAGAAATACCGAATAGAGTTATCACAATAATTTTACAGGATTATAAATGGCAGCAGTACATACAAGTAACCGGTGAGTATCCTGTGCTCTCATGCTATTATAGGCGTGCGCCATGGATTCAACCGTTTTGCTCCAAGAAAGTTTATCTTTGATTTTTAGGGTACTAAACAGAGATGAGTGAACCTACTCGGCCACGCCCCTTTTTCGCCCGAGCGCCGCGATTTTCGAGTACTTCCGTACTCGGGTGAAAAGATTCTGGGGGCGCCGTGGGCGAGTGGGGGGTTGCAGCGGGGAGTGGGGGGGGAGAGAGGGAGAGAGAGAGGGCTGCCCCCTGTTCCACGCTGATACCCCCTCCCCCCCACCACGCCTCCCCCGCCCCCGGCACCCTCCGAATCTTTTCACCCGAGTACGGAAGTACTCGAAAATCGCGGTGCTCGATTGAGTAATTACTTGAAACGAGTATATTCGCTCATCTCTAGTACTAAACATATCCTGTTGAATTTTTCAGAGCATCTCTGTCAGGATGGTAAGGGGTGGTCTTGCTTTTGTGGATGGTTAGCAACTTGGCTACCTACACTATATGAATCCTGACACTGGCAGCATTCTCCTGACATACTCATTACATGAGCTTATAGAAGAGACTCCTTAGTCTTTGCAGATGTGCATGCATGAGCAAAACTTTTCGAGCTAGAATGAAGCCCACCCCAGAGCGGGACAGGACTTTGGGGTGTGGCTAATCTTCTCTCCTTGCCTTGCCATCTCCAACCGGAAGACATAATTGGCAGACAGCTAAGTAGCTGCAGTGAGCTGGTGTCTGCTGCTTCTTCCTAGGGAACACAAACAGAGCTTCTGACCTACAGGCTGCTTTTATGTCCTTGAAGACATGGAAGATGGAGGGTACATCAGTGGCCACCACTAGAGGAACCTGTCCTGTGGGATCTATTTATACTAAAACAGGAAGCAAGAAACTGCTTCTCTGAACATGGCAAACTATAAGTGGCACTACTGTGATAAGTGGCATTGCTAATTGCTATCCTACGGACTTTGTGAATGTCTAATTGCTAAGAAATTTGGCAGTTGGAAATTACTTTCTTTCATTAATGTACCCAAGACAAGGGACATGTTGCTTTTTTATATTTCATCTGGATAGGCCCCAAGTTGAACTGTTCATAAACAAACATTTTCTGAATTGTACCTTGTCTGACTTCATGAGCTTTCCTTGACAATCCAGCTTGGTCCTGCTTGCAAGAGGGTTCATTAGTGAGGAAAAGCGTTAGCCCATACCTGGCCTGAAGTGGCCAAAGCTGAGGCATGAGAGCCTAGCAGACTTTGCTGCCTGAAACATGGGAACAAGGTCTAATGACGCCTATATGTAAATCTAGACTGCTGAAGACTGATATAAGTGACTCTGCAGCTCTTTCCCCATCAGTGAGTACAGCCTCTGCCGCAGCCAGGGTTGCATGGAACGCCGCACCTTTCTTAAGGTCCAGTTCACCTTTATGCTTTATTAGTCTTGCACCTAAATTTGCAAAACACTTTTGGATGAGCCTTTGTGATCTACATTTATTTCCAATACCAGAATTTCGTAGTTTGGTTTCGTAGTTTCGAAGTTTGTACTGACCTTATATTATAGGGAAACTGTCAGCTAAATTATGCTACCCTCACTTCCACAGTGCTGCCTGCTTGAGATAGGACTGGCGTATTAATAAGGTGTCATTCACCCTGGCCACCTAATGTAATTGACATTTTCCTCAGTATGCAGGGTAATAGCCAGAGAAATGTCAAAATGTGTGGGTAGGGCAAGTAGAACCTCACAAATACGCTGAACTAATGTCAAGCTGGGTGCTGTGGAAGCTAGGTCTTTTCTGTGAAGGAAGCTGTCAGAACGCAATGCCAGTGCAGAAAAACTATACTACATTGTTCCATAAGTGAGAGACCACAGGATTAAGCATGTGTAAGAACTTTATACTGCCCTAAGGTCGCCTACACACTGGCGTTCGCGATTTTGAGTGCGTGAAAAACGCAGCGTTTTCCGCGGCATTTTCACAGCTTTTTCACGCCTTTTCCGTTAATTTCCATTGACATTCATGGGTACATTAAGAGAAAAATAAGGACACATATGCAACTGACAGTTCCTATGTTAAAAATTGCAACGGACCGAAAAAAAAACCGCAAGTGGACAAGAACACATTCTATCCTAATTGCTCTTCAGAAAAAACGCAAAGGAAAAAAAATCGCAAGTTGGTAGGCGCCCTTAGAATAAGGTGAGAGCAGTAGTTAATCTGGTCATGTGATAAAACAAATTGAGCCCAAAGCCCAGCCATGTATTACCAGACCAGGTATAGGTTTAATATTTGGCTAAGAGTGAAGCAAAGAACATCAGGTGCCAGGAGAGATGATTGGTGGCAGGTGTGGATAAAGGCTGCTGAGCAGTGAGCAGCCTCACAGCTTCAAGAAAATCTAGCTAGAAAACCTGTTCATGGACAAGGTTGCAAGTACATAGGTCCATCTGTAGCATAACATTGGTAGATACCATCATAACAGTCAACTACTGGAGCGACCAGGAACCTCATAACAAAAATTATGTTTTGGAATATTGGAAGATGGTGCAAATGGTAGAAGAAAAAAGAAGAAAACTGATACAGCTCATGATTGGATGTTTGCACATGAAAACCAGATGTCCTTGCAAAGTGTTCCTCAGGTACATGGATGTAGCAGGCTGAGCCCAGTCCCGGTGTAAAGATGAGAAATGAGAAAATTTTATCCAGCACCAATATTCTTTTAAAAAACTAATTCCTTTAGTGAAAACATTAAAAATTCCCACATGCACAGAGTTTTTAAAAAAAGGCTGACGCGTTTCGGCTGTCATGCAGCATTACTCATTACATAAGCCAAAAAGCATGAGCCTGTTTTTATAACCCCTGTGTATGTGGGAATTTTTAATGTGTGTCCAATGAAGGATTTTTTTTTTAAAGAATACTAGTGCTGGATCAAATTTTCACATTTCTCAGAAATGGTAGAAGGCAGCATTCCTACACGTCTAATTTGAGTATGGATGGTTACGTTCTTGTAGAAAAATACTCACCAGACACGTCATCAATTACCGAACAGAACGGCTATAGCAATTAAATAACATCTCACATCATTACAATAATTACTTGGGACTGAAATAATGACTCTTGAGAGAAGAATGAAGGTTTTTATACAACCAGAGTCCCATTCACTCTGAGATACACGGTGATCTCAGTGGATGTCATTGTTTCATCTGTGTATATTGTCATTATTCTCTTTCTGGTTCACAAAGACTTATATGTTTATGTAAGAAACTCATTATCTGTGTAAATGGAAAAAAAAATGATTTAGGACTTTTGGACATTATACCAATTTTGAAGTGAAGAAGTTTAGGCTGGGCAAATCTGGGCATCTGTCAGGGGTCAAGAGGGATTTTTTTTTCATTGTATAGCAGCAAGGGTTTAGTTAGCAGGGTTGATGCATAGCAGCTGCTACAGGGCCCAACAACTAAAGAGGTCCATCTTCACTCAGAGGTAAGTTGCATCTAGTAATGACTGTGGAATCGATAGATGGGAAGAGGTTGTTAAAAACTGAATTACTATTTTAATAACATTTTGCATTACCAAAACCAGAAAACCCACTTTTTACATTTGCTTGGAATCATAACAATTACAAGAACTGTACTCTTCAGGTGTTAGAAGACAATAGTGATTTAAGAGTGATACAAAGGATTTCTTACATTAAAGAGTTTATCAGCACTAAACTATTGAAAAAGATCTGGTGAAGGAGGGGGGGGGGGGGTGCTAGCCAAGTACATATATTTTTGAGGACAATTAAAACCATCAAGACCATGGTTAACACTTGAAGGACAGATATGGTTTTTGATATGGTATATTCTCTGGTAAAATTCCTATGCTAATCATCCTTATCTACAGAGGAATTGGAGACAGACATGGAAAATAAGACATTGGCCACTGAATTGATTCTTCTGGGATTTTCCAATTACCGGACGACTAATATTTGTTTATTTCCTATATTTTTTTTCATCTATATGTTCTCTGTTGTTGGAAACTGCCTTATCATATGTATGATTATACTGAACTCTCCCTTACACACTCCAATGTACTTTTTCCTCATTAATTTAGCCTTCATAGACTTGTGTTATTCCACATCAGCGATACCTAAGCTGCTTGTAAATCTCTTATCCACTTACAGGACAATATCAGTCATTGGTTGTCTGATACAGTTTAAAGTTATACTGTTGATAGGAGCCACTGAATGCCAACTTCTTGCGGTCATGGCCTATGATCGATACATTGCCATCTGCCGCCCTCTCCACTACCATATTCTCATGAGATGGAGTGTGTGTTTCTCTCTAGCGGCCTTTGTCTGGATATTTAGCTTCATAAATGTAATCATCCCATCCCTTGCAATGCCCATAATAGTGTGTTATCCCAACGAGATCAACCATTTCATGTGTGAGGTCCTATCGGTGCTGAAGTTGTCCTGTGATGACACTTCGGATCAGGAATTTGTGATATTTATGGTTGGTTTCATTGTTCTTCTTCTCCCTTTTGTGCTTATTCTTGTGTCATATATTTGTATTATATCTTCTGTATTAAAGATTCACTCAGCAGGAAGATCAAAGTCTTTTTCCACGTGTACCTCACATATCACTGTGGTGGTAATGTTCTTTGGGTCATCAATGATGACTTATTTACGATCATCATCAACTGAATCTTTGAACCAGGACAAATATTTTCTTGCTTTTTGTGCTATGATATCACCAATGTTAAATCCTCTCATCTATAGCCTGAACAATAGAGAAGTTAAAAAATCACTTGTAAAATGCCTTTAAAATTACCTTGAAAGTGCATAGTGTAAAGTGTGGTCGAGGAGTCCGAAAGATAAGAACATGGAATGTTAAGTGTAAGACAATCTTGCATTTAATAATCTGGGCTTTTTATGATGCTGTTTTTCTGGGCATGACAACAATTTTAGGGCACTGTACATCAATCAAGTCCAACCTCACCCACTTACAATAAGCAGTAAATTTTGCCCAATTAATACACCTACGGTTCCAAGAGCCTGACCTAAGACAAACCATCGGTGCAAAAGGAGGTGAGTATGAAAAAATGGGGCTAAAGTCATCAGGGCAACTGCTCAAGACTTATACAACCAGTCTCACTGACTTTACACCATGATGGGTCTTCTTTAAGTACTACATGCATTATTGTTGCACTGAATTTACTATTTATTTGACCACAATATTATGTATCTCTTTAGCAATGTTTTTTTTTTTTTTTAATCTTGGCATTGTATAATAGCATTACTTCAACATTGCCTATTCCTTAGGCAATGTATAGTAGTTTGTTTTGTAGGATGCTAATATTTTATAACTGTGAAGGAATTATTTTAGTGATATTGGTCAGGTAGTTTAAGGCTGTATTATTTATACACTTTTTGGCAGTATTATATGGGCACTGTAAATTGACAGTATTATACACTTTATTTTATGTTCTTTACTGATGGATAAGCACTTTAAAGGAAACCAGTCACCACCATCTTAACACTAATGATGACTTCAATAGCTGGCAAGGGAAGAAAGATCAATCACATCTAATGTCATCTCTTTTCCTAATGAGCCCATATACCTCCACAGTTCATTTCCAAAGTTGAGCTGCCCAGCTAACCATGCCCCCTTCCTTTGGATGAACAGTATATCCTGTGTAACTGGAGATTCATTTAACTGTCTGTCAAGAGAATTGGGTCTTCTTTAGCTTGGCAGCCTAATAATTAACATGACTCTTCTGGGCCAGATGACTCTTTTCTGCTAATTTGCAATAGTGTGATATAACTTTGGAACCGAATTGCATAGGTACATGGCTCATTAGGAAAAGAAAGGGCATTGGAAGTGATTGAATTTTCCAGGCCAGTGAAGTCAGCTGTAGGTGTGAGATGGTAGTAACAGGTTGCCTGCAAAGGTAGGAGGAACTTCATGATGGCGCTGTCCTCTGTCATTTCCGGACCAAACTGAGACTCAATATTGATGATTTCAATAGATTTCAGTGGTTTCGTTTTCACTATTGGGATTCTCGCCCATTAACTGTATGGGAGAGAAAAGATCGGACTTGCCATATCTTTCCCGGACGTAGTTAATTCTACGTACAGTAAAGATTAGACATGAGCGAGCATACTCGTTCGAGCTTGATGCTCGTTCGAGTATTAGGGTGCTCAAGATGCTCGTTACTCGAGACGAGCACCACGCGGTACTCGTCTCGATTAAACGAGCACTGACCATTGAATTCAATGGAGCCGGCAATACAGCCGGCTCCATTGAAAGCAATGGGCTGCAGGCGAGCGCAGGATGAATTTTCGCAAAGGGCTTAAAAATATAAGCCCTTCCCTGAAATTCATCCAGAAATGTGTAAAAAGTAAAAAAAATATATATACTCACCTTGTCCTGGCAGACGGAGTTCAGCCGCGGGCGTCCGGCAGTTCTCCTGAACTGCTGTGAGTAGTATTCAGCAGCCAGGGATTTAAAATCCCCACCTGCTGAATGAGCTGCTTCTGATTGGTCACAGCCTGACCAATCAGAGGCAGCTCTCACTCACCAATTCATGAATGGGTGAGTGAGTGCTGCCTCTGATTGGCTCAGCGCAGGGACCAATCAGGGGCAGCTCTCAGAAACGAACTCTCGAGCATCACTGAAAGTACGACTCGAGTAACGAGCACTCGAGCATTTTGGTGCTCGCTCATCTCTAGTAAAGATAAAGCAGGGCCTATCTTTCCGCAGCTTTTTTCAAACTTCTGCGTTCAGCAAGGAAGGAAAAAAAAGCTGTTCATCCGCAACTACACTCCGTAGTGGCGAATTTAGTTGCATATATAGCTGTCTGAAATCACCCTAAAGTATATGCAAGTGTATTCCACTTCTACTAAAAATCTATGTCATTTGAGACATTTAAATTACTAAATTGATGAGATTTTTTGTGTTTTTCATATAGTTTTTTCATATAGTCAAACAAATAAACATTATACTGAATCTGTAGTGCATTTAAGAATGATAATATCTGAGACTTATGTTCACCCTTACAGAACTTGGACTGAGATGTGCCCTTTGTAAATAGCTACTTGTAAATTTAAATAGATGCCTACACCTATACATACAGGGTTAGCCAAATTAAACTTCGCAACTCAGAAGCCTCTCAAGGGAGTGCTGCTACTCAAAGTGAGATGAAATTCAGACAATGGTCACTTCATATGATGCACTCTACATTTTTGAAAACAAAAATATTTGCTAAATTGCAGTGGAGCTGTAGCGGACTTTGGTTCCGGGATATCGTTTAGGACCTGGTCTACAGTGTGAGAGCTGAAGGATAGCATTTGTCGGTATGTTGCAATGATTAAAGTTGGCTAACTGCATTTAGTGGTAGAAAATAATGTATTTCAGCGCAATTTGCATAGCTACAACCCCCTTTTTCCCCAAAAATGGTGCATATCTGAAGTTGTTATCTCATTTGGAGCAGAAGTACGTCACCCAGAGTCCTCTGAATGGGGGAGTTTAATTTGGCTAACCCTGCATTCTATTCTTTTGCTGGTTGGATTGGAGAACATTCAGAACTGTTATTCTCTCTATATGTTTCCTTTTTTATCACCCCAGGAGCACAATAGTCAATCCAGAAAGAGGGAAGAACCCAAGGAGACCAGTAAGAGTTCCACAGAATACTCTACAGCCTGCACATGCCCTTTAGGAATTTTGACAACACAATGCATGTGCCGGACACAGAGATCAATAAAGGACTGGTATGTATTCGGTGACATGGCACTGTGATTCATCAACCACCTGGGAATGCATTTGCACTGATGTGGGGACTGCTAGTGGTAACAAATGATGACCAATGTACTGGCAGGTTTGGAATAGTCAAGAGACTGGTAGGAACATAGCAGGGTGGAACAGCTGACTGGAGCACCCATCCTCATGTAAGCAGAAGGCTTACATTTGAAAAGCTTAAAAATGTTTTTTTTAGCTAGACAACTCTTTTAAGTACTTACTACTGTTAAGAAAATTGTAGATCAATGTATCAGTTAATTATTCTATATTGCCTTGTAGAGCATGATACTGGTATGAGTAGTGAAAGGGTTAAAATATAACCCTTCTTTAGGCCTCCATGTCTTCTCAGGAAAGATGATAGTCTACTAGACCCCCCATGTATGCATATCTATAGACAGGAAGCTACACACTACAGGGGGTAAGTCTGTAAAGTATTACATGCATTCCTTTCTCCTGAATTCATAGTGGTCTCATTGTATGTAATAGATACACCCTAGAAGGTGTAACTTATGTTAATCATTTTTTATCTTAAGCCAATCATATATTCTATCCATCTTGAAGGTATATACGTTTTGCTATGATGTCATTTAGGCTATATATGCTTTGTCCACCTCAGAATAAAGCAGAAAATCACTTGATACCATATAAAGTTGGTTTGATTTGAATTTCTCCTGGGCTCAGACTTCTGCACGAGATCTGGGATCGTTTCTCTTTGATAACACATAAATTCTCCTTACATTTTTGGTCCTTCGAGCCGGAATCACTCACTGCAGAGGGAGAGGACAGCCTGGCTGTGAAAAGGTGGGTCTGAAGTACTCTCCGATCATTAAAAGACCTCCGTCTTGCTTAGACGTAATTAGAGGCCAGTCGGGCATCCTGTCTGAAACAGTGACGTTTTTCCGAACTAGCCGGAGAATTTAGAAGTCTCCCAGATAACATGTAGTAAGTATAACAATGGCTAAACTTTTCTTCTCTCTTCTTCTTCTTCTGTATACTTTAGTGTTAGTAGAATTTACAATGTGTATTGTAAATGAGAAGTATAGACGAATGGGTTGCCAAAGGGGCAATAGCAGTAGTCTATGTGAGACCATAGCCATTGTGAGAAGGCTACAGGAAAGAATTAACTCCGTGCGACACGTAAAAAGTGGTTAGATGACGTCATGGGACACAGGGGTGTCCAGGAACTTTACTTCTTATCTTTCTATTACTTTCTCTTTGATATTGTGTTATAGAGTAACTAAGAATATGAAGAGGGCGGCCGCCTACTAACATAATGTACTATTTGTATTGCTGTCTTATATTGCATGAAGCGAATGTGTGAGTGATTGAGATGAGTGGAATAAATAAATAAATTAAAAGTCCTAGTTGTAAAGAATTATGTGATAAAATACGGACAAAATCAGCTAAAAGATCAGCAGAAATACGGATTATCCGCTGCTGAAGTCTGGTTAAAAGAAGCCCCAAACTGTCACGCCCATATAAAAAGAGACGCCCGACAGTTTGATGAACAATTCAAAGGGTTAATGGGGAGTTCCAATTGAATGAAAAATAGAGAGAGCAGATAGAATAATTCTATGGCCAGATTGGAGTTCTGTAGAAGGAAATTAGAATGGGAAGGGAGGAGATGGTAGACCCCTTCCATAGTATAATCAGGGGGCATGAGAGATGATCCTAATGCTGCATATAATCAGCCATTAAGGAACACGTTAGTAAGTGCAGTAAAGAAGGAAATAGGAGGTTATATAATGAGATACATAGTTACCCTGAGGATAAGATCGTTGCAGGATGTTTTGCAATATGCAAAACATGCAGAAAAGTGTTACAAAGAAAAGGGTCAGAAAGTGAGGTTTTTTTTATACAGGGAGAGGAATGTGATATGATGGTTCAAGTAAGTCAGAGAGGTCATTGGACAGCGAGAGGATGTGAAAGTAGAGACAGAGGAAGAAGCAGAGGTGGGATGCAGCTCGGGGATTTAAATGTGTGTTTGAATAATGGAAGTCTAGTGATTTTGCCTGAGAGTGCCCTGAGAAATAATGTTCTCAGCGACCTTGGGGAAAAATGACTAGGAGGGGTCGATGTACAACACTTGGAGGCTCTCATGGCAATCTCCACTGCCTGAGATAGATCTCCAGGTGAATGGGCGGATGATTACTCTCCTGGTGGACTCAGGAGCGACCAGGACATTAATACATCCCAATATGTAGCCAATGTAAAATGTATTAATAGTCATATCCTGGTAAGAGGGGTTAATGGCCGGACCCACAGGGAATCCCTCTCTGAACCAGTTATAACAGACCTAGAGACAAATAAGCCTGTGAATGTCAGATTATATAGTCTTGAATATGTCCAGTAAATATGTTGAGATGAGCTATTATGATAAAATTAGGTATACCTTCACCAGAGTACCTCAGGGCTGCTGGGAATCTCCAACAATTGTCTCCCAGGCTATGTCAGTACACTTAGCCCAGTTCCAGCCTCTTAGAGGTAGTCAGCGACTACTGCATGTTGGTAGTCAGCAGCAGACAGTGGAGAGAATTGTGGGGGGACACAGTCGTACTCTTGAGGTTTATTTATGAGCAAGGCCATAAAGTAAACATGTAGAAACTCCAATACGGTCAGCA
The DNA here is from genome assembly GCA_035609135.1 of Eleutherodactylus coqui. Taxonomy (NCBI): domain Eukaryota; kingdom Metazoa; phylum Chordata; class Amphibia; order Anura; family Eleutherodactylidae; genus Eleutherodactylus; species Eleutherodactylus coqui. Next base: position 21,585,481 of record CM069405.1, on the reverse strand, counting down.
AACGGTTAAATATTTGGGGTATAACCTGTCAGATGAAGGTAGGCAAGCAATTCTGGAGGTCCCAAAACTATGAGCAAATGATTTCCTTTTTGGGAATGAGAATGTTACGTGTGCTGCTGGGATTTGTTGTTCTATTGTGTTTCCAGCAGCACAGCACTCACAGGGTTAATGATTGAGCTGGCTGGGTGTGGTACTGTCTGCTAGCCAATCCCCTGGTCAGTCTGTATGGCCCCTCAGGTGAGCAGTCATGAATGCTTGTCTGGTGAGGTTTGCAGTGTGACTTGGTTCATGTCCGTTTGTACGTTTATATTCTGTCAGTTTTGTGTTAGCTTGCTGTGTGTCCTGCTATCTGTGTCCTGTCCTGTTGCAGCGTGCGGTGTGAACTCTGTCCGGTTCTGCTGGACTCCTGGTTAGTGTAGGGACTAGCAGTATAACCAGGAGCCGTGAAGTGGCCTGCTAGCTTTCAACATCTTGTACAACATGTCAACCAATACCTGGTATTTATATTCAGCTTCCAATCTGTTACTAGTGGTTGCATGTTGTGTGCGGTGTATTCTGGGTCTGTCATGTGGCATGTGAATGCATCCTGTTCTGGTGTGTGGCTCCTAGGATCAGCTAGGGCCCAGATCCGAAGACCGCTGGGCTGCCCTTATTAGGGCAATGTCCCCGCTTAGGTAGGGCCACTATCATCCTCCCTTGTAGCACAGGGTCAGTTGCCTGAAACCGGTGTGAGTCCCGTGTGACCCTGGTGATACCCGTGTGCGTCCCCTTTGGTCATGATCATGTGGGTTCCGTGCTTTGCTTGCCCACACGATCGTAACAGACAAACTTCTATAGCTCCTGGATCTCAAATTCTGCATCTCTGACAGCGCTTCTTACCAGAATCATCTATGATGACCCTCTGGCTGCAGCCGGCAGGATCCAGTGAGATGGGCTGTACATCTCCGTTAAAAAAAAAAAAAAAAAAAGGCTATCTTACCTAAATCGTTCTTCAGATGTGCAGCAGTTTTGAGCCATGGCCTGTGTCATGTCTCAACAGGGGGGATGGTGGCACTCATATGGGAAGTATTCACAGCCTAGGGGTTTACAAACTACTCTAAAAAAAAATTTTTTTGTCTTGTATTATTTGTGCTAAACAATGCAGAAGGGAGTATAAGACCAGGAGGGGGCGCCGTCCGACACATGGGGAATGCTGGGAGAGCTCTGAGTGTAACTTCTATAGAAGGAGTGACGAGCGCCATACTGGTAGATCTGCTCCCTGACCTACTGACTGCAATCCCTGCTAGCCATCATAAACCAGCCCTGCAGTCACACCGTTTCTGCCGTCACACGGCTAAATGTCTGACCATTGTCTATGTGTATAGCATCCCTCACTCTTCACTTCGCCATACCGTGCACATCTTCACCCCGCCATACTGTGCACATCTCCAGCCCTTTACCTTCTGTATCACCCCATTACCTGTAGTATGTAAGCTGGTTGGAGCAGGACCCTCACCCCTATTGTTTCCACCAACTGATTACTATGTAACCGTGGTTCTGTAATGTTTGTCCTTTTGTCTTTCTGTATCCCCCGTCTATGTAAGCGCTGCGGGATATGTTGGCGCTATACACAAAGATTATTATAGATGTGTGTCAGATGAGGGACTTGTTGGCATTGCACACAAAGTGGTAAGGCGTGGCTAGATGCTTGCCTGGCTTGATAGTACTCCTAGTCAGGCCACGTCCCTGACGGCCATCTTAGTGCTAGTCATGGCCTGCGGCCATTTTAGTACTTGCTGTAAGACCTTCAGCCGCCGCCCAGGCGCCATCTTGGCTCCTTACATCCCATAGCTGTACCTTCTACCTGGCATCCCAATGCTTGCACTTGTAGTACACTACACCAGTGATTAGTGCCTCCTCTGAACTGCATAGGAATAGTCAGCAGCCTCCATCACTGTCCTCTGTGTGTTGATGATATGTTGTCTACCTTATTAAGTGTGTGCTATAAGGTGGGGTCAGCTCACAAATGGTTAAATCATCTGTTACATGGGAATGCTTGTTTCACCCCCACCTTTCAGCTTTAGAGTTCAGTGAGAAAAAGGGAGGGGGGGAGTGTGACTGACTCTAGCCATGCTCTGCTTGCTTGAAATGAATAGACCTGTAATGAAGATGATCAGGAATGAAGTTTAGTATAAACCTGTGTGAATAGGGAACGTCCATTCTTGCTGTTATTTGTGTACATGTCCGTTCTGTGATTGGTTTGCAGTGATTTTGATTGTTAAATGGTGTTTTCAATGTGATAATGTCATGTAAGATATAATAATAATGAAGTTGCTGATAATGTGAGAGCTGAGGGTCCCTATTACGGGAAGGATAGCACAAGGATGCTGCAGTTATCTGTAGGAGTCCAGACACAGCTAAAGCTCTGTTCATCTTACTCCATCACCTCTCCTTGATAAGAGAAATTCCTGAGGGGGGTTGTTAACGTTGGAGGACCAAGCGACTGCAGATGATTGGAGTAGTAGTAGTTGTGTGAATCTTAATGTTATGCAGTAAATATTGTGTATAGGGAATGTTAATAATTATTATATGAGATAGAAAGACTTGACCCCACGATAGATAAAAGTTAATGACAAGTCCTCAAGCTGTGATGAACGTAAAATGTGTGATTAAGCTTCTTCACTGTACCTACACCCCACAGATAAGTGATCCATGTTATACATTGAGTTTGCTGTTTCCACCTGTGAGCTGGGACCAAATACCTGCTGTTGCCTCTGATCCTGGGGTTATACTTGCTTCGCGCTACCTGGTAATGGGACTGAGGCAGACTACGGGAGACTGCCTGAGGGATGCTGTGCGGAGAGGAGAACCGTAAGGGCACGCTGTCTCTGGGATATGGCCTGAGCTACAGAGAGCACGCACAGACGTGTGATGGTTGTGTGGTGACCGGGCCTAGAACAGGTGCCAGGTACAGCCCCTAACGGGATTGTGCTTGGTACAACTGATAATGCCTATATACCTCATGACCTCCGAGGGCAACAGCAAGGGCCGTGTCCGGAGAACTAGGAACACCTCTCCCAAAGGTTCCTCTGACCCATTGGGGTCCCAAGGGGGGTACCGGACGAGTATGGGACGAGAAATCGGATGGCTGCAGGGGGTTTGAGTCTCTTCTTGTATGGTGGGTAACAGTGAATAAAGATGTAGACTGGATTAATTACACATACTATAACCAACAGAGATTTGTTAATTATACAAGAGATGCAATCAAGGGCCTGGAGGAACAACTAGGACACACCTTACACTTATTGCATGGCAAAATAGAATGGCTCTTGATATGTTACTAGCAGAAAAAGGAGGAGTTTGTAAAATGATTGGAGGATATTGTTGTACTTTCATTCCTAATAACACAGCACCTGATGGTAGTGTTACTCGAGCACTGGAAGGGTTAAATGCATTGTCAAATGAACTAGCTGATAACTCTGGCATAGACAATCCATTCAGGGACTGGTTGGAAGCTTGTTCGGACACTGGTCACAAGTCATATACTCCACATTAGTCTCTATGTCAGTATTTGCCTCCATTCTAGTACTTTGCGTTGCTGCTGTATCCGAGGACTGTTACAAAACCTTATTATTATTAACACTTCCATCACCAAAACTATGTTTCAAAATATACAAGATGACGAAGAACAGGATGATTTACTGGGTCAGGTGACCACCTTTTATGACAAGTGATGGTTAAAAGTTCTATGAAGAAAGCACCATTTTTCTTTGATGATTTTGAAGTGTGACATTTTGATTCCAGTGCGTTCTGATGGTACCGGAGGATCGCTCTAATAACTGAGTGACATTTCAATAAATAAGATTTTATATCATGATGGACAATCATTTATATATGAAGAAAGAAACATCAATCTCATAATAAATCAAGGCCAAGCTTCTCTTGGAGGCGGGCCTAATTGTGGGTACAATTGGTGGAATATATATATCAATGTAATGATTTTATATGAAATAATTATATACTTAGTCTTGAAGTGTGAACCCAGGCGTCCTGGTAATAAAGCTTCGGGCCGTAGCCAGGGGGTCTGTGGTAGAGTCATTATATATGTGTATTTACTATTATACTGTGTTGATGTATTGATCTAAAGTGGGGAATGTTAAGAAAATTGTAGATCAATGTATCAGTTAATTATTCTATATTGCCTTGTAGAGCATGATACTTCTTTAGGCCTCCATGTCTTCTCAGGAAAGATGATAGTCTACTAGACCCCCCATGTATGCATATCTATAGACAGGAAGCTACACACTACAGGGGGTAAGTCTGTAAAGTATTACATGCATTCCTTTCTCCTGAATTCATAGTGGTCTCATTGTATGTAATAGATACACCCTAGAAGGTGTAACTTATGTTAATCATTTTTTATCTTAAGCCAATCATATATTCTATCCATCTTGAAGGTATATACGTTTTGCTATGATGTCATTTAGGCTATATATGCTTTGTCCACCTCAGAATAAAGCAGAAAATCACTTGATACCATATAAAGTTGGTTTGATTTGAATTTCTCCTGGGCTCAGACTTCTGCACGAGATCTGGGATCGTTTCTCTTTGATAACACATAAATTCTCCTTACAACTACTTATGCTACTTTTCTGATTAAAACTTACACATTCTTGACATGATAGAATTCAGAATACATTGTTGCTGGATGACAATACCCGTTCTGTGCAACTCATCTGTAAGGTGGAAATACGATGGATATGATGTCTGTGGAGCTTGTTATAAACATTCTTTATAACGAAGCTGAAGTTCAAACAATACCTGGCATATCCCATCTCGCCCTCCACATGAGTAGAACAGGGAAACTATTGCTTGCCAAAGTTATAAAAAGAAGAGGAGATGCTACACAATGGTAGACATGGCCTTGTCCCAAGTTATGGGAGATGATTCTCTGCCATCAGTTTCTAAATTAGGTAATTTTTTTTTTGATGAAATGGAAAAATGTCCCCCAGCCGCTCTGATATGTCTGATATGTGTTCTACTGTGAATAAAATATAGTTAGATGAGATTTCCAAAGCACGGAATTCTTTTTCCTTTACAATTATTTACATTTTGCAGTGTCCCAATTTTTTGGGGAATTGGAGTTGTAGAAATTGTGCCTGGTACAGTAGCTCAATCCCATTTACTTAAATGGTGACATCACTAGCCAAAGAAAAGGCCTCAAACAGCTTATTAGCAGGGGTCCTGGGTAGTAGTCTCATCCAGATCTGATATTGATTAACGTCTCATTCTGAGGATAGTTTATCAATGTCTTAGTCCCTTTTAAAGGTTTATATTTCAATATGAAGGATCCATTTCAACCAGAAGAGCAGCAGCAGAGCTAAAGCTAAGTGCTATTTCAATCCACCTCTACGTGAGCATGTGGCTGGCATAACTGTACTGTGGTTTAAGTGTATTGTGTCATAAGTGTGACCTGGGATTAGCGACTTTGGATTCAGAGACTTTGGAATAGTCACTTGCATTTAATTACCGTTTATTTCTTTGAATTTACTACTTTCATCTAATCTATTTGTAAGGTTCCCATTTAGAATGAGCTCAATGATTGACAATACCATCCAATATACATATTGTACCTTGTATGCTGTCCTTGACCAGCATACTGATGTACAAGATATAAGTATGTTGCACATTTGGTGAAGGTGAAGAGGAGTGCAGGGCAGGGTAGACAGGTCCTCATAGAGGGATATTCATTTATTAGGGGGACAGACAGGGCAATCTGCCTCGAAGACCGGGATCGTCGAACAGTATGTTGTCTTCCTGATGGTCAAGTTCAACATATCATAGTTTGGGTTGACAGATTACTGGGAGGGGCTGGGGAGGACCCAGCAGTCATGATACAGATTGACACCAATGACAAAGTTAGAGGGAGGTGGAAGGTCTTTAAAAATGATTGCAGGGAACTAGGATGTAAGCTTATTGAAAATGCTAATAAAGAATTTTTAAAAGTACACCTATATTGGATAATTTACACATAATGAGAAGTAAGTTAATTGGGTATTGAGTGGATTGAGAAAGGTATTCAATATTTACACCAATTATATGAGAGGTTTATTTTCCAAGCTTTTTAATCCCTTAAGGACATGGCCCTTTTTTTCCATTTTTGTTTTTTTCCTTCTCCCTTTTTAAAAAATCATAACTCTTTTATTTATCCATCTCCTCTGCTGTCTAAGGCTTGTTTATTGTTGCACAAGTTGTATTTTTTTAATGCTACCATTTAATGTACTGAAAAGCTTAAAAAAAATTCTAAGTGGAGTGGAATGGGGGAAAAAAATGAGATTCTGCCATATTTGAGTGTGTCTTGTTTCTACAGTGTACACACTGCAACACAAATGACATGATAACTTTATTCTATGGTTCAGTACCATTACTATAATACTAAACATAAAGGGTTTTTTTTATCTGTACTATTATTTTTTTTCAAAGATATTTAATTTAAAAAAATTATTTTCTATCGCTATCTTCTGACCACAATAACTTTTTTATTTTTCTGTCCACATAGTTGTGCAAGGGCTCATTTTGTGCGGTACATTCTGTAGTTTCTGATGACATTATTTGTTAATACGAGGGGCTGCTGATTAGTCTTTGGCTTTACCCAGAAAGAAACGAGATAGGAAGATGAAACTTTACATTTCTTCCACATACTCTCCACTGATGTCAACACACTTCTTATATCGGTATTCAAAGTTCTGTAAGCATTGCAAAAAGAAGGATTTCGGTTGTGCCCCAAATCAGTTATCCATAGCAGTCATGGCATCAGAAATGGTGTGAAATTTGGCAACCTTGAGGTGTTTCTTCAGGTTTTGAAACAGATAATAGTCAGAGGGAGCTGGATCTGGTGAATAAGGTGGGTGGTCAACCACCTTGAAGCCTAGCTCCACCAGTTTTGCCGTGGTCGCTTGTGCAGTGTGAGCGGAGGCATTCTCTTGGGACAGCTTGCCGCACCTTTTGGCCTTCAGAGCTGCCTTCAATTGGTCCAAAAATTCAATGTAATACCTTGCATTGATGGTGGAACCATTTTGAAGGCAGTCCACTGGCAGCACGCCCTCCTTATCCCACAACACAGACACTTTTTTACTTTTTTAACTTTTAATTTTTTTTTATAATTAATAAAACTTATTTTTGCTTTGGTTTTTAGTTCCCAGAGGGACAAGAACATGCAATGTTTTGATCGCTCCTGCAGTATGATATAGTTCCATAGCATTACATTAAACTGAGATCTGACATGCATTATATCAAGTCTCGCCATATGCATAGTTTGATAGGCATTCTGCTATGACAGCCCTGGGGCCTTTCAGAAAGCCCCTAGCTGCCATGACATGGCTGCTGTACTGGACCCCCGGGGGATTTAAACACCACTGTCAGAATTGACGGCTATAAGAAACGGCCAGCAGCTGCATGCTGTTAAGGATAGGTAATGACCCTGGCCATCGTTGCTGGGCTACATGTCCGTGGTCAGGTGCACCTTGACACTGACAGCATTCTTTAATGCAAGGGAGACATTATCACTATCATGCCAGTGAACGTTTTTTTTTTTTTGGTAAAGAAAAATTGCATCAGGACATCTAGTACTGTTGGTTAGCATAGAGCATCATGTTAAAAAAGATGGCTGCGTCCACTAGCTTGAAGAGGGAGAATTTTCATTGCAGGCAGCTGTGCAATAGATACATTCAGGCTCTGTGCTGGTGGGTCATTGGGGTAGTATTTTTCTTCATGTTTCCTTAGCTGGAGTAGGGAAAGTTAGCTACTGAGCTGGAACATGCTGGAATATGGGGTATATATTAATGTCGGTGAAGATGGTGGTGATGGTGGTGGCTCGACTTTTGCTCTCTGTTTCCCACTCCTGATTCTGAAGTCTACAGCTCAATCATCAATTCTGGAGGAAAGACCTGGAGTAGGCATGCTACTGCCCCTACACAAAACTGCCTCTCTATGCTCAAAGGCTACTGCATGAACAAGAAGGGAGATGAACGAATAGGCAACTGAAAAAAAAGCAGAATGAGGCTGACTCCTTGCCCTCTGGCCCAGATGGGCTCCCCAAAGCAGCGTCTATTGATTATTCATGTTACTATTCATACACGCTGTGTTAAAGTTTGCACGACATCTGAGATCACTGTCATACACTGTGTATATTTGCTGTTTCCCTGTTGGGCTTTTCTTTATTTTAATATTAACTATGTAATTACTGTCAACTAAATATGCCACAATCCCTGGGTGGCACAATATGTGAAAGCAGAAAGCCACAAAGTAAAGTTTGTATCTTTGTGAGCTTTCCCTGTTTGATGCAGCATAATTGAATTCCCCAATCATCACTGCAAGTTGGATAAGGTCTGCAAGTAAAGACCAGAATAGTGACTTTGAATGACGTCTGAGGCAACAAACATAGAACTGCAGTACAATGCTCAAATGATCCGAAGGCTGTAGGATATGCAATTATATCTGGTAAGGCTTTAGCACCAATATAAGTCATTTTTAGAGAAACAATAAGTCTATAAGTAATGTTTTAAAGAAAGCTACTTGGTCTTCAACTATGGCAGCCATGGGAATTAGGGCTCCTACTACAGGACTGGATACTTCTACACACCCATCCTCTTTCTCCACACTAGGCAATCCAGATCGTCTCAATAGAGCATCTGCCCCAATGTTCTTCGAGTATCCCCAAGAAGGCTTTTGGATAATCCCCTCTTGTTTCCTTGTTCACCTATATGCCCCTTCAACAAGTCAGGAGGAAACAAGCTGTTTTTGAGTAACCTTTTAAATATTGGCAGAAGAAATTAAACAAACTACTTGCCTCATATGTTGATATCTCTGCTAAGTAATTATACAGTAGCAGCAGCTCCCTCTGTCAGCACACATGCTCCAAAACCTCCCACTCCATGCTGTGCCCCTTGTTTATACGAAAACCCTGTGCCAATCCCTAGGGTCTATGCTGACAGCCAGCAGGGGCAAAAGCATGGGCCAAACATCAGCTATCCATAGGATGTTGGCCGGGTACATTATCTTCAGTTGCTATATCCTAGGAAAATAGCAAGTTCCTACATGTTATTTTCTTTTCTTTTCTGCTTAAAGTTTGTGCTTGTAACAAAGTGTTTCTCCCCATTACACATGGGAACCTATTTCTCTAACTGCAGTGCAGTGACCCCCAGGGTGTTTGGAAATCTATACCCTAACCAATATAGTACTGAAAAGTTATTGACTCAGACACCATGTTGTACAGATATATCAACCAGGAATATGTTCCACTTGTAGTTTGCACATGATTAGTTGTAATTTTCCTGCTTACAATCTGATTGTGGTCTCCGTTTACCTTATTGCTTTAGTCCCTGGGTTTAATTACTCATTACATGCACTTATAAAAGGGAATCCTCACTTTTCACTAATGTGAATACCTGAGCCAAACTGTTCCAGCTGGAGCAAAGCCAACCCCCATAGCGGGACGGGACTTCTTCCCTTGCCTTGCTAGCTTTGAACGTAAGTCGGAAGGGAAACATCATTGGCTGGTGTGTGCTGCTTCTACCTAATGGCCATGAGCAGGGTTTCTGCCTAACGGACTGTTTGTATTCTGTCCCTGCAGACATGGAAGATTAAGAGTACACCAGCGTCCACCACCGGAGGAACCTGTCCTGTGGGATCTTTTTAGAAACAACAGGAAGTGAGAGACTGCTTTTCCTGAACATTGTGAACTATAAGTGGTATTACTGTGCTAAGAGACACTGTTAATTGCTGTAATATGGATTTTTTGAACTTATAATTACTAAGGAAATTCGGATATGACTTTCTTTCATTAATGTACCCAAGACAAGGGGCATGTTGCTTTTTTATATTTCATCTGGATAGGCCCCAAGTTAAGCTGTTTATAAACAAACGTTTTCTGAATTGTACCTTGTCTGATTTCATGAGCTTACCTTGACAATCCAACTTGGTCCTGCTTGCAAGAGGGTTCATCAGTGAGGAAAAGTATTACCCCATACCTGGCCTGAAGTGGCCAAAGCCCAGGCATGAGAGCCTAGCAGACACTGCTGCCTGAAACATGGGAACAAGGTACGACGACACCTATATGTAAATCTAGACTGCTGAAGACTGATATAAGTGACTCTGCAGCTCTTTCCACATCAGTGAGTACAGCCTCGGTCTAAGCCAGAGTTTCCTGGAACCCTGCACCTTCCTTAGGGTCCAGTCCACCTTCATGCTTTATTAGTCTTGCACCTAAATTTGCACAAAACTTTTTTTGCATGAGCCTTTGTGATCTATGTAGATTTCTAATCCAAGGATTTCCCAGATTGTACTCACTTTATCTTATTGAGAATCTGTTAGGTAAATTATGTGTAACCCTGGTTGGGCGGGTGAGGAGGTTATGAATAATAATCCTCGCCAACAGGCACCTTCACTGAGTGGAAGAATGAGTGTATAAATGAGTTTTTTGTCAGTGCCTTCACTCAGGACAGAGATTTTGACATAGCAAGAATCTCTTCCTGTGAATTACCTATGCATTAACATAAACATTTAAAGGAAAAGACAGGGAGCCAATTCCGCAGCATTTCTGCATCCAAAAACAGTCAAAATCTGTACTATTGGTGTGGATTTTGACAGGAAATCAGTTGCGTATCCACAGCTGGTTTCATGCTATGCAGCACTTCCCTTCACCTCCTCCGAAGGCTTCCCACTATTGGCGCTCCCTGGCTTCCGTTTATTTTTACTTTCAGTTTTAATCTTTCGTATCAGCTGCTTCAGACCGGCTTCTGTTTCTGCAAACAAAGTTGTGTCATTTGCATAATGGAGATTGTTGATGCTTCTTCCACCTATTTTCAGCCTGATTTCCAATTCATCTACGTCCATTTTCCGCATGATCACTTCCGCATATAGGTTTGCCAATCCCAAACTAATCTGTGTCCCCATACTCTGTTCTCACAGGGGCTTCTTGATTAGTATAAAGGGATTTTATTAGCTTGACTAGACGTGCCTATACGCCCAGCTCTTGTAGGGGGCGCCATAGCTTGTCATGGTCAACGCAGTCAAAGGCATTTAGAAAGAAAACCTGATTTTACAGATTAAGATATATACAAGTGTATTTCACTTCTATTAGAAATCTATGTATATTGAGCCATTTAAAATACTGAATTGATGAGATTTATTTATCTTTTTCATATAGATTTTTTAAATAATATCTACATCTTTGAAAAAAATATATGAATTCACAATCAATGACAGAATACCAGACAAAAAAATGACAATGTGGTGATTTAATATCATTTTGAACAAATGTTTTAATTATAAGTTATAAATCATGTAAAAACACAAAGATGTATGGACAAATAAACATTATACTGAAGCTGTAGCACATTTGAGAATGGTGATATCTGTGACTTAGATTCTGAGTTTTTATTTCGGAAAAATATGAAACTTATGTTCTTCCTTACAGAACATGGACTGAGATGTGCTCTTTGTAAATAGCTGCCTGATCATTTAAATGGACTTATATATGTATACATATAGGGTTAGCAAAATCAAACATCCCAACTAAAAGAGGTTTCTCAAAGGTGTTCTGCTACTCCAAATGAAATGAAATTCAGACAATGGCCACTTCAGGTGATGCGCTCTCCATTTATGAAAGAGTATAAAAAATGTTAGTAAAAAAAATTGCTTATAGGTGGCGCTGTAACAGACTTCTGGTTACGGAATTTCTTGAAGAACCAGATTTACAGTGTTAGATGTGTAGGATAGCACTTGTCAGTATGTTGAAATGACTAAAATTGACTCACTGCATTCAGCCTTAGAAAACATGTTTATGAAGTGTGATTTGTATAGCTACAGTGCCACCATTTTTTTCTTATAAATGGTGAGTGCATACTTTGCAGTGGCCGTTGTCCAAACTTTATCTTGTTTAAAGGCAGCAGAATGTTCTTCAGAGTCCTCTGAATTGGGGGAGTTTAACTTTACTAACCCTGCATTCTACTCTTTTGCAGGTTGGATTGGAGAACATTCAGGACTGTTCTTCTCTCCCCAGGAGTTTCCTTTTATATTACCCCAGGAGCACAATAGGCAATCCTGAAGGAGGGGTGAACCCAAGGAGAACAGCAAAAGTCCCATTAAATGCTCTACAGCCTGCAGAAACCTCTGTTCATACATCCACTATTTAAGAAACACTGACCAAGAATGGTGATCATGGAAGGACAACATGAGGAAAGCTGCTGCTGGCCTGAAAAAAGAAAAAAATATTGAAGCCCATCTCAAATTTACCCAAGACCACCTGTATGTTCTAAAATGCTGTTTAGAAATTGTTCTGTAGACTGATGAGACATAAGTGACATTTTTCAGCACAAAATACACAATGCTATATTTGGAGGAAGAAGACCAAATTTGCATACCAAAACCGAACTCTCATCTCAGCTGTAATGCATGGTGGTGGGGGCATCAAGGTTTGGTGCTATGGTGGAGAGGGCATTATGGCTTGGGGCTATGATGAATGGGGCACCATTGTTTAGAGCTATGCTAGAGAGGACATCATGGTTCTGGGGGGGGGGGGTGTAGAGGGCTTCGTGATTTGGGGCTGTTTTGCTCCTCAGGACCTGGACACCTTGTGATTATTGAGAGAACAATACATTTTAAACCTTTTCAATCCAATTTTGGATTCAGGGTTTCCTAAAAGGCTTTCTCTTTTTGATGTTGTACAACGATGCCATCTGCTGGCTAAAGACAGTGTGTGTGCACCAGAGAGGCTTCAACAGTGGAGTGGCTGGCAATAGACAATAAAAATACCCTGTTGGACGTCTTCTGACATTGGAACTGTACAAGCTTCAATCAGAATGTAGAAAGACATCAGACAGTTGATTGGAAAGGGTTAAGATGGATCAGAACATCTTACAGGAGGATGTAAGGGCCGCCGTCAATGACCTCAAGTTGAACAGTTGTTGGGTGATACAACAAGACAATAACCCAAAGTGTACAAGTAAATTAACTGAAAAATGGTGGCAGGACCTGCAGACTGTCGTGCGCACAAGACACCCCAGAAATATTGATGAACTGAAACACATTTGCAGAAAGAAATGGTCCAAAATTCCTTTTCAACATTGTGGAAGTCATATTGCAACTGCAGGAAATATTTGATGAAGGTGATCCAGCTAGAGATGGATTGAAAGAATTTTAACTGCACCACACTTGTGCCAGATGCACAGATTAAGCAAGAATGGGGATGTACAACTCACCTGTAAGCTTGAAAAAATTGGGTATGAATTATTGGTTAAATATAACACCTATGGAACTTGTTTTGTTGTCAGCATTCTTTATAATGAAACTATTCAAATAATACCTGGCATATCCCGTCTCACCCTCTACATGAGTAGAACAGTGAAGCTATTACTTGGCAAAGCTGAAGAAGCAGGAGCAACATGTCGATGTTTTCCCTTCTATATTACAGCTCTGTCAGATGACCATATTTAGCCTGCATATTATGTGCATTTATTTTCACGCATAATACACAGTACGCAGCGAATACACATGTGACATGCATATTTACTCCGTATGTTATGTACTAGACTATGATAATGGATCATAATATGTACTAAAATGGGACTGTCAGGGATCTGGGGTTCGGGTACGGGATTCCCTGAAAACAACCCACTACCTCAGTCCCTAGCTACGTGCCCCCCTGGGCTAAGCCCCAGGGCGACAACTGGGTGACGGTCCCTACACTCACTAGGAAAGCGGGGCACCGGGACCGATACAGACAAACACTGGAAACAAACGAACACAGAGGAGAGTCAGACAGTCCGAGTCGGTAACTGGAGGGTACGAGGTACAAAGGGGTCAGGCAAAGCAAAGTCGGGTCCGAAGTCCGAGGGTCAAAAGTCAAGCACAATCCAAATATGCGGGTGTAGCCTGGGGACAAACATACACTGGCAATGCTGGGAGGAAACAGGCACGTTTAAATGCTGTCAGAACTCCCACCCCAGCAGCTAATTAGGGCGGGGCCCTCCCAGCAACCAGACCCAGACATGAGGCAATGAGTGCGGAGATCCAGACATCCAGCAGCAAGTGCAGATCATGCTAGTCAGGATGTCATGGCAACGGGGACGGCATCAGCCGCATCCCCAGCAACTCGACTACCCAGGCACCGCCCCCTGAGTACAGGAGTATGCGCCCGGAGCCAGGGTCCGGGACCCCGACGGCCAGGGGAGGTCACCAAGACCGGAGCTCCCCTGCGCCGCACCTGATCAGCTCGGGTAATAGGACCGGTGGTGCGGACACGGAGACCCCGCGAGCCGCAGGTCCTAACAGGGACATGATGCTTTTAATTTTCATACGTTTAATACACACAGTTGAAAAACTCAGGTTTGAATTGCCCAATGAAAATCAATGGGATTTTAACACTGCGTGTTAGGGTGTGTAGAAAATTACAGCGTAATACGCAGGCTGAGTATGCTCATGTGAGTGAGCCCTTTACTCTGAACAATTGTTTGAAGTTTCCATTGAACCTGGATGATGCCTTTCAATTCTTGGTCATAACAGTATTTCCATTACAAAAAGATCCTTATACTCTAAGTTTTCCTTCCTGCTGCTCCACCTGAAAATGTACCATCATAATTTTGTTCTGAAAACAAAAGAAGGCCCTCGTAGGGTCTCCTACACAAAACAATTGGACTAAGAAGGGCAGCAGGTGTGCTGCTTTTTAAAAAGCAATGCATTAAATCTTAGAAAGACAAATTCTGCCAGGTGAACATAACAGTCGAGTGAACGCCTGCTTTAATAAATAGCTGTAAAGCTACCAAAAATTTTGCTATGCAAGACAACATGTGTGATGCCTGTTTTAAGAGCAATGTCATAAATTTTGCATGAAGAAATGTTGCCGGTGAAGACAAAACTCAATCACATGATTTCTACTCCTTCTCTTCCTACTCCAACAAAAAAAAGCAGTACAGTTACCAAAAATTACACCAAGGGAGATAGCAGCTGTGTTGTTTGTGTTAAAAGCAATGTCATAAAGTTCACAAATATCAAATTCTACTAGGTGAGCAGAACAGCCAGCTCAGGCTTTCTGCCAAGGAAAAGCTGTAGAGCTACAGATGTTTTCTTGTGTGTTAGAACATTTTCGTTTTGCAAGAAGGATTAGAGAGTGAGGAGGGGACAGACAAGGATGAATGTCCAACAACCCTTGGAGGTACCATGTAACATGGACC
This sequence comes from Eleutherodactylus coqui, assembly GCA_035609135.1. NCBI lineage: Eukaryota > Metazoa > Chordata > Amphibia > Anura > Eleutherodactylidae > Eleutherodactylus > Eleutherodactylus coqui. Next base: position 21,570,272 of record CM069405.1, on the reverse strand, counting down.
ACCACTTTCGGCTTTATTCCCCTCATGTAGGTCATTGACCCAATGTGCTGTTAAGGATATGTAATATCCCTTGCCATGCTTGCTGGATTAAGTGTGTGTGGTGAGGTCCACCCTGTCACTAACAGCATTTTACAATGTCAGGGACATATCACTCACATGGCGGTGCAGGGTGGGAATTGCTTCTTGTTGAAAGAAACATTGGCTGGGCATCTGGTACTGTAGGATAGCATGGAGAATAATGTTACGGAAGGACATGCTGGGATATGGGGTAGATGTCAAAGTCAACTTCTGCTGTTTCCAACCCCTGGCTCTGAAGTCTGCAGGCCAATCGTCAATTGCCAAGGAATAGCCCCCAAGTTGAACTATTCAAAAAGTTTTGTGCATTGTAATGTCAGTGCAACGGGTATATTCTTGTCTTCCAAATCAGGGTTAAGCATGATCTGCTTGGAGAATCACTAGCAGGCCACAAGCACTTGTGTAAATCACCAATGATTCAGTTTATTTGTTAACAAGCTGAAGTATTTATAGTCCTTTTAGACAAATACATTGAAAATGAGGCTAGAGGATACTTGACTAATGCATATGCATAACTTGTTACGATTCATTTTTCATTGTTATTAAAATTTAACATGTGCATTGTCATCGGGATCTCGGTAAAGCGCTTCTCTAATTGCATGCTGTTTGCTTTTTCTGGGATCATAAATTGGTTAATCTAAATGCATTCCTGAGCTTAGTTAAGGCTTACATAGTTAAATATAGGTATCAAAGATCAAATAAAGAGCTCTTTATCATCTGCTTTACTGTTTACTAAGTATACTACAGTTCTCAAACAAAGTCCATCTTTAATCAGCCGTCATCCACAGGAGCACACACTTGTGTGAACGAAAGTCAATTGCAGCTTTTCTTCTTCAGGCCTTGTATACTTCTGATTGTTCTGCTCATGTGCCATAATATCTGAATATATGTGGCAAGTAAATTAGAAAATGGAGTGGGGAACAAAATAGTATTCCGCAAACACTGTGGATTCTCTCGCAGTAACATGTCTGACATCATGAGCTTTCCTTGACAATCCCACTGAGTCCTGCTTCCAAGGGAGTTCTACAATGAGGTAAAGCCATGCCCCGTACCTGGCCTGAAGTGGCCCAAGCTTGGGCATGAGAGCCTAGTACATGCTGCTGCCTGAAACTTGGGAACAAAGTACAATGACCCCTAAATGTAAGTGGAGCCTGGTGCCGACTGATATAATTGACTCTGCAGCTCCCTCCACATCAGAAAATACAGCCTGGATCCTAGTCAGGGTTTCATGGAACTCTGCATCTTCCTTAAGGTCAAATCACCGTTCATGCTTTATTAGCCTTTAACCTACATTTGCACAAGACTTTTTGATGAGCCTTTGTGATCTACGTGTATTTTTAATCCTAGAATTTTCCAAATTGTACTCACCGTACCTTATAGAGAAACTGTCAGGTAAATTATGCTACCCTCACTTCCACAATGCCTTGCTTGAGATAGGTCTTGCATATTCATAAGGTGTCAGTCGCCCTGGCCACCGAATGCGATTGACATTTTTCTCAGCATGCTGTGTAATAGCCAGAATAATGTCACAACTCGTAAGTGGGGCAAGCAGAACCCCACAAATATGCTGGACATAACTCAAGCTGGGTGCTGGGGAGGCTAGGCCATGCAGAGAGCTGTCGCAACACTATGTGAGTGCAGAAAAATCCCCACTGGATTTAGCATCTGTCAGTACTTCATGCTGCTCTTGGGATTGGTTATATACAGTAGTTGATCTGGTCATGTGATCAAGCCCATTCCCAAAGCCCAGCCATGGACTACAAGCCCATGCAAAGGTTTAATATTTGGTTTGCTGTGGAGTAAAGAGCACCAGGTGCCAGGAAAGATGCTTGGTGGCAGATGCAGCTAAAGGCTTTCGAGCAGTGAGCAGCCTCACAGCTTCAAGAAAATCTAGCCAACATTCCTGATTATGGACAAGGTTGTAACTACAGAGGTGCAACTCTGGTGTAATATTGGTAGATGTCATCATATCAGTCAACGACTAGAAAGACCAGGAACCTTTTGCTGCACCTATTGATGTTTCTGAATATTTCTCTCTGCAAATGAGAGATGGTACAATGCCTCAACAATGACACCTGTTAGAAGGTAACTTTCCTACAATCCAATGTCCAACCTTTTAACAGGCCTTGTAAAATGACTGGGAATAAAAACCAAAAATATTCAAAAGGAAATGCTAAACTATACACAGATAGACTATTTCAGGGCTTGTGCCCCTCATCAGTCTACAGTAGGGTTCTGACTGGCTAGGTGAGAGGCCTATAATATGGAGAAAGCCTAGTAGGTCTGAGGAGACTTAAAAGTCCATTCAATGCTCCTCAAGAAAATTTGGTATGTAAAAGTAGCATGTGATAATGCCTAAGCAAAGGCATTCATTAGATGGCAGCTTTCCTTCAAGTCAAAGTTGAGCATTTATGGATAGGTTTTTGTACAAAAATACTCACCAAACAAGTCGTCAATTACCGAACAGAACAGATAAAGCAATTAAATAACATCTCACACTCATTACATTAATTACTTGGGACTAAAATAATGACTCTTGAGAGAAGAATGAAAATTTTTATACAACCCAGAGTCCCATTCATTGTGAAATACATGGTGATCTCAGTGGATGTCATTCTTTCTTCTATATATATTGTTATATTCTCTTTTCCAGTTCACATTGACTTATATAATGTTTGTATGTTAATGAGATGAGTAACTTAGTGTCTGTGTCATTGTAAGAAAAGTTATTTATGACTTCTTGGTGTTATAGCAATTTTGCAGATTTTAGTAGAGAATACATTGCAAAGTGATTTAAAGGGTTTTCTACATCATAGGGTTTCCAGCTCTAAACTATTGCTAACCCATTCTCTGGATTAGTCATCAATGATCGTGGGATCCATCGCTTGGGATCTCACTGATTTAAATGACAGCAGCACTTGGGTGATTGCAGCTGTTATATCAGTTCATACCAGGCACAGTGCCATACATTTTATAGCAGCTGTGCCTGTTATTGTAGCTCCGACATATTTTTGCTTGATGGGACAAAGCTACTTTCAGGCCATGAGATGAATAAACATTACTGGCCTGAGAAGAATCCATGCTGCTCACTTGGGGGCCACAGTCTTTATAAAAATCAGGTGATCAGCATAAATCCCCACCAGCGGACCTCCACCGATCAACTATTGATGACCTATCTTGAGGATAAATCATCAATTGTTTAGTCCTGCAAAAACCCTTTAAAGAGAATAGGGTGAAGTATAATACTACAGTTAGTTGCAATGTCAATTGAGGCTCTTGTGGAAGTTAGAGACTGTTTAGACAGCTTTCCTAAGTGTATTTTGTGCTACTTTTCCATGGTTGAGCCTGTATAAACTACTGATTGTATAAAATTATATTATTTCTTCAATGTATCTTTATTAAATCAGTAATGAGTCTTGTACACTTTGCTAAAAGCCTCAATTGACATTGCAACTCAGTTTAGAACAGTATTAAACTGAGGTTCCTTGTGCCCACAAGATTAAATAATTCTGCAGGACTGCCCTCCATCTATACAGATGTTGCACACATCTTTTAATGTTATTGTAAATGTCTCATTGCACATGCGGGATGTACCTACCATCTAAAAAGTCAAAAAACCTGGTGATAAGACAACTGGCTACCAGGTCCTCTCTACATGTGGTCTTCTGCTGGAACTTTTGGGCTTTTTATTTTGTCAGAGTTTTGGCTTACTGAAGGATCTTCTGGGCTTTGGTAGGTCAATCCGACCTTGGTGGTGAGTTCCAGAGTGTAACTAAGGGTATTATCCTATATAATTGAGGTGGGTGAAAGATATGATCATTTTGATGTGCAAGACTGGGTTTGATGATCACAAGGAATTCTAAAGTGAGCTAACATGGGAATGTAGACTCTTGCTTTAACAAGAAAGGAAGGATCTGGTAGGTGGTGGCTAACCAAATGGATGTATTTTGGAGGCAATCAAAACTATCAAGATCGTTGTTAACACTTGAAAGGAACTTATGGTATTTGATACGTATTATTCTCAGGTATTTCTATGCTAATCATCCATATCTACATAGGAATTGGAGACAGACATGGAAAATAAGACATTTGGCACTGAATTGATTCTTCTGGGATTTTCCAATTACCGAACGACTAATATGTGTTTATTTCCTATATTTTTTTTAATCTATATGCTCTCTGTAGTTGGAAACTGCCTTATCATATGTGTCATTATACTGAACTCTCCCTTACACACTCCAATGTACTTCTTCCTCATTAATTTATCCTTCATAGACTTGTGTTATTCCTCATCAGCGATACCTAAGCTGCTTATAGACCTCTTAGTCACTCATAGGACAATATCAGTCCTTGGTTGTCTCATGCAGTTTAAAGTTATTCTATTGATTGGAGGTTGTGAATGCCAACTTCTTGCGGTCATGGCCTATGATCGATACATTGCCCTCTTCACTACCACATTCTCATGAGATGGAGTGTGTGTTTCTCTCTAGCGGCCTTTGTCTGGATATTTAGCTTCATAAATGTAATCATCCCATCCCTTGCAATGCCCATAATCATTTGTTATCCCAACGAAATCAACAATTTCATGTGTGAGGTCCTGTCGGTGCTGAAGTTGTCCTGTGATGACACTTCAGCTCAAGAGCTTGTGATATTTTATATGGGTTTCATTGTTCTTCTTCTTCCTTTTGTGCTTATTCTTGTGTCATATATTTGTATTATATCTTCTGTATTAAAGATTCACTCGGCGGAAAGATCGAAGGCTTTTTCCACGTGTACCTCACATATCACTGTGGTGGTAATGTTCTTTGGGTCACAAATGTTAACTTATTTCCGATCATTAACAACTGAGTCTTTGAACCAGGACAAATATTTTCTTGCTTTTTGTACTATGATATCGCCAATATTAAATCCTCTCATCTATAGCTTGAACAATAGAGAAGTTAAAAAAATACTTGTAAAATACCTTTACATTTACCATGTAGGTGCATAGGGTATAGTGTGGGCCAGGAGTCTGATAGATAAGAGTGTGGAGTGGTAAGTGAAAGATAATCTTGTGTAGTGGCCCAGAGTTAGTGGGGCCTCTCCAGAATGTTCCGTGTCTTACTTGCATCAACATCTTGTCAATATCTTCTTTATGGAGTGCATTAGATTTCTACTAAGCGAAAGAAACGTGAGTGTATGACAGGATAAACAGCTTCTTGGGAGAGAAATCTTACAGATAACTTAAACTGTGGATTCTACAAATGCCCTACTATAACTTATTTCTGTACAAAGACTGATTATTTGAATATAATTTCAAGAGTTTAAGTAAACGAACAGAATTGACCGTTCCCGGTTCTCGTTAGTGTGGGCTACTTTATTACATCTGAGAGATCTGCTGCAGAGGACAGAACATTGGCGCCACGAGTGATAATTGGACTACAGGTAACCTCCAGGATACTATCCCTGAGATTTTCCCCAGCAGTGCCGTGGTCGGGTCCTGAGCTACCCCCAGAGAGAGGAGGTGGTAGAGTCCCATGGCAAGGCCTTTCTTTACCCCACTGTCTCCTTAGCTGTGGGTCTGCTCCTCGGGCGCTGCACTTGTATAACATGATCTGGGCTTTTTTATGACATTGATTATCTGGGCATGACATAACAATTTTAGGGCACTAAACATCAAGTCCAACAGCACTCATTGTCAATAAGCAGTGAGGATTGCCCACCTCATACACCAACAGTTCGAGGAGCCTGACCTAAGACAAGCTATTGGGGCAAACAGAAGTGATTATGAAAAAAATGGGGCTAGAGTCAGCAGGGCAACTGCTAAAGAACTATGCAACTAGTCCTGCTGACTTTACACAGGTGACAGGTGAAAAATTTATTTGATTATAATTTTATGTATCTCTTTGGCATTTTTTTAATCTTGGCACTGTTAAACAGCATTATTGCAGCATTGTCAATTCTTATGGCAATGTATAAGTAGCTAAAATTTCATAACTGTAGAGGAATTATTGGGAGTAGATCGCTTCCAATCTTGTTGTTTCAATGGTATCAATTGCTATTTGCAATGGTGGTGGAGGTAATGGCAAGACAGTTAAGGCATAGTGAAATGCTGAAAGACTTTCAAATTTGGTGATTATGAAACAAGGGTATTTTTGGGTATTCATTATTATTATTTATCAGTGGCGAAGTTGACTGGTGAGTATAGAAGATTTTACAGTTTAGTCATACACTGGCGAAAACTGTTATTGCTACCTTTAGCTAATAAGAGGAATTTTCATGTCTCTATATCAAGGGTACTGGTCTGTAGTTTTGCAGTGGCGGTTCCCGCTGACTCCAACCATGACTTTCTTTTGCTTACACTTACCCCCACTCCTCCATATCAATTCAAGTGACTCGTAGGGAAATGGCAAGGTGACACAGCTGACTACCGGAGCACCCGTTCTTCTGTATGTAGAGGGCCAGAATACATTTGAAAAGCTTAAAAATCTTTTTTAGCTGGAGTTCCTTGACATGGGCAATTTTGCACCTGTTTTTGCATGGCCAAAAACTAAAACAATAGAATCCATTGTTTTCAATGGGTTCTCTTACATTCTGCGTTTTTGCATGCAAAATTTGTTTGCATGGAAAAATATGTGACATACTCTATTTTTGAGCACATTTACCCACCATTAGGAGTCTATAGGAGCGCGTAAATGCGCCCCTCATTCACACAAAATTGTGTGCATAACTCTACGAGTTTGCAGTGTTCATCGCTAACACCTGGGACTAATTAGGCTGCTGAGTCAGTTCAAAATTGGCGCAGATGTGTCCTGTGCTGATATAAATGGGCCCAGTAATGCGAAAAAGTACAGTAAGCTGTAAGAAAACACTTGAGAGAAAACGTGATAGTGCCCCATTCAGGGCACAATCACGTCACACTATCGCGAGTGTTAATGTATCACACTCATGTGTAGGAGCCCTTAAGTACTAATGCCAATTTTTGAATAAAAAGTTACACATTCGTGACATGATGGAATTAGGAATACATTGTTGCTCGATGACACTACGGTTCTGTGCAACTCATCTTTAAGCTGGGAAAAATGGAAACACTTATTGGGTATGAATTATTGGTTAAATATGAAGCCTGTGAAGCTTGGGGCTTTGAGAACTTTCCTTATAACAAAGCTGAAGTTTAAATAATACCCGGCATATCCCTTCTCACCCTCCACATGAGTAGAACAGGGAAACCATTGCTTGTCAAAAAGAAAGAAGCAGGGACAATATGTCGAAGGAGTCTTCCCTTCTACATCAGGGCTCACCAACACATAATACGCAGTATGCAGCAAATGCACATGTAGCATATTTACTCCATATTTTATTCACCATACTATGATAATGGCACCAAAATAGGACATGCTGCTTTAATTTTTCATACGTGTGAATACGCACTTGAAAAACTCAGGTTTGAATGGCTCAAATGTAAATCAATGGACGTTTAGCACTGCATGTTATGTGTGCAAAAAATATTTGCATAATACACAGGCTAAGGGCTTATTCAGACGAGTGTAGATGTAAATACGCTCAGGGGCATGAAGCACAGGTACGACTGAATGAGGGGAATCCCTTCTGCCTTGCTGGCTATTCAAACTCCATTCCAGAGCACAGGAATTTACAAAATACTGCGAAAAAGCAGGTGCTGCCCGATCTTCCCTGCACGTAGTTTAACTAGTTGTGGAAAAGATAGGGCAGTTCCTATCTTTTCCATGCCATATAAATCACAGCCGGGAAAAGAGGTGGTGAAAACAAAACCACTGAAATTCTGTCCAACACGGATTGCTGGGTGTACACCCTTCTCGACCTACGTTACAAGGAGAACCTTTCCACTCTCATTCCAGAGGAGGAAAGGGGTACGAGAGTGATGCAATACCACAGGGCCCTGGTGGACAAAGTGATGCTAAACTTCCCATCTGACAGCACTAGTGGCAGAAGGCGCAGTTCCGAGGGGCAAGTAGCAGGGGAGGCGCAGAGATCAGGCAGCATGTTCAGCGCAGGCAGGGGAACACTCTCCAAGGCCTTTGCCAGCTTTATGGCTCCCCAGCAAGACTGCGTCACCACTCCCCAGTCAAGGCTGAGTCGGAGGGAGCACTGTAAAAAGATGGTGAGGGAGTACGTAGCCAATTGTACCACCGTCCTCCATGATGCCTCTGCTCCATACAACTATTGGGTGTCAAAGATGGACACATGGCACAAACTTGTGCTGTATGCCCTGGAGGTGCTGGCTTGCCCTGCCGCTAGTGTCTTGTCAGAGAGGGTGTTTAGTGCAGCTGGGGGAATCATCACGGATAAGCGTACCCGCCTGTCAACTGCCAGTGCCAACATGCTTACACTCATAAAGATGAACAAAGCCTGGATTTCCCCAGATTTCTCCTCTCCACCGGCAGAGAGCAGCGGAACCTAAAGATTCTTTTCGCTGCAAGCGCAGATAAAAGTATTCTTCTCAATCACCGGAAAAACGGGGCATTTAGCTTTGTCAATCTGTCTCTGATATTAGTCTTCCTCCTGCTACTCCTCCTCCAGAAACAACATGTCATCGCGCTGAACTGCCAATTTTTCTGCGGCGCAAAAAGCTCATCTAACAATGTTTTTACAATTTTTAAAAGTTTCAAAATTATTGATACTTTAACATGAACCAATTTTTTCAACAGGGCTGCCTGCAGGCTTTGTTACAAATTAAGGAAAAGCGAGCTATATCTTTCAAAAAATATTTATGGGTTTCACCTGCCCTCTCGGTTGATACATTTTTCAGAGGAACACTTGTAGTCTTGGAACATTAATTTTTCGGGTCCACGCCTACACTCTTATCCAACTAATTTTTCCGGCCTTCACCTACACTCATGGTACCCCAATGTTTCAGAGGTTAGCCTATACTATTACTACAGAAATTTTACTGGGGTCTGCCTGTCTTCACTTCTGCTACAAGATTGTTACTGGGGTCTGCTTACACTTGTGCCACTGAAATGTTACAGGGGTCTGCCTATACTGCTGTTTCATAAATGTTACAGGGGTCTGCTTATACTTCTGCCATGTAAATGTTACAGGGGTCTGCCTATACTTCTACTACAGAAATGGTGCTGGGGTCTGCCTATACTGCTGCTACAGAACTGATACTGGGGTCTGCCTATACTGCTGCTACAGAAATGGTGTTGGGGTCTTCCTATACTGCTGCTCCATTAATGTTACAGGGGTCTGCCAATACTTCTGCTATGTAAATGTTACAGGGGTCTGCCTATACTGCTGCTACAGAAATGTTACAGGGGTCTGCCTATACTTCTGCCACTTAAATGTTACAGGGGTCTGCCTATACTTCTGCTACAAGTATGTTACTGGGGTCTGCCTATACTTCTGCCACGTAAATGTTACAGTAGTGTGCCTATACTGCTGCTCCATAAATGTTACAGATGTCTGCCTATACTTGTACAGAAATGGTACTACTGGGGTCTGCCTATACTCCTGCTACTGAAATGTTACAGGGGTCTGCCTATACTCCTGCTACCAAAATGTTACAGGGGTCTGCCCATACTTCTACTAAGGAAATGGTACTGGGGTCTGCCTATACTACTGCAACCGAAATGTTACTAGGGTCTGCTTATACCTTTTCTTCTGGAATGTTACAGGGGTCTGTTTATACTATGGGTGCACACAGACTTCCCATCGCGGTGTTTTACCTATCTGGCCCCAAAACACTCACTGACTAGGGCATAAATTGTGGGCTGAGGCCAATATGTATTTTCTCTCGTGTTACCACATTTATCTGTGAAACTCTTTTGGGCCACTGAAGAGGAGCGTTACTGCCTTAATGAGACGTTCACAGCTGTACTAGCATCAGAGTCTGCTCTATGCCCGTGTTTGCTGAGGGTGTGTGCTGTGGCCTATGTCCTCGGCGGAGTGAAATTCTGCCATGTTTGGGCACTGTAATTTCTTCATGTTTATTATTTTCTTTTGGTTCCTTCTACTCGCCTATGCTGTGGGTTCACAAAGACTACCCATTGCGGTGGTTTACCTGTCGGGCACAAAGTCACTGACTGACTTGGGTAGGGTGCAGAGTGCAGATGGCTTTCCCCTTGCAGTGTCGATTGAGCTATCCGACACCAACACAGAATGAATAGTGTGAGGGGACCCGGATTGCCCATTGATATGTAACTCGCGGCACCTTGGGTACCACAGTGTGTTTGCTGGGACCGAGCCGGACCAAGGGCCTGCTCACATACTTTTCACACAGGCTACAGTGGGTCCTGGTCATGGTTTCTTGGCCTTGTAAGGCCACCTCCTCCTCCTGCTTGGGGTCAGGGGATCAGCACTGGGCATCATGTATTTGCTCTCGTGTTACCACTGTTATCTGCTACACTGGTTTGAGCCAAATAAGTAGAGGGTTACTGCATTAATGAGATGTTCAATGCTGTACTAGCATCGAAGTCCGCTTCATGCCCGCGATTGCTGAGGGTGTGGGCTGAGGAATATGTCCCGGGGGAACTGCAACTGCACCAGGTTGGGCCTGTAGAACTTTTTCCTGGCTAATCCAGTCATTGGAGAGGTGAAAGTAAATTTTAAGTAATTTACTGAGACCTTCGCAGCTGAACTAGCATCAAGGTCTGCTTCATGCCCGTGATTGCTGAGGGTTTGTGCAGAGGCTTTCCGTGTTGCTCGAGAGCTCGTTTCGAGTAACAAACCGCATTAGAGTCAATAGGCGACTCGAGCATTTTTGTATATGACCCATGCTCTGCATAGGTCTTCACTGGTGAGACCCGAGTCTGGTGCTTCCCCTTGAGCACCCGAGTCCTCGGCGCAGTGAAAGTCTGCCATATTTGGGCATTCTGATTTCTTCATGGTTCATGTCTTGGGGCGCCTAGGACCCACCTATGCTGTGGGTGCACACAAACTTCCCATTGCCGTGATTTACCTGTCTGATACAAAGACACTGACTGACTTGGGTAGGGGGCAGAGTGCAGATGGCTTTCCCCTTGTGGTGTCAATTGAGCTATCCGACACCAACACAGAATGAATCGTATGTGGGCACATGGATTCCCCATTGCTATGTAACTCACAGCACCTTGGGTCACACAAGATGGAGGCTGGGAACGAGCTTGACCCTGGGCCCGCTTACGTGAAGATCGAACGTCAATTTCTCATCAATTCTTAACAGTGTAGTGGAAACCCAATATATCTATGTTCTGGACTGTGGACCTTTGGTAGTGGACAGTGAACCTATATTTGTACGTTTAACATTCTGTATAACTAATGACATGTTTGTCTTCTGTTCTGATACAAATATAGATATATGTTCTTACATTTATGCAATATTTCTACTTCCTTTATGAAACATCTTTTTCCTAAACTCTGCTGACAAAGATGATATTTAACATGAACACGCTATACTTTTCCATCTGTTCTGTAACTTTAGAATCTTAAAAATCAGACATAGATAACCGCAGTCTGAAACAACTACCACAATAATAACCCAAGCAGTTTTACTGGAAACTTACGCAAATAACACGGGGGGTTTGTGCAATAAATAGTTCAAGCTGTAGTATCCAATCATATCGAAGGAACCACACGTGGGTCCGAGACAACCCACTCATCTTGTCCACCACCTGATGGCCAATCACAGATGACCGGAGGATGGAAGAATTGCAAGATGCTTATCCAATAATCAAATAATACGTTGTATCTATGTAATCTTTGACCTGCCCAGATGGGCAGATATGTTAGACTCTTTTAAAAGAGGCTGCACGCCCAACATTAAAGCAGAATTGAGGAAGCTTATACATGCTGAACCTGTGTCAGTGTGAAAACTTATGCGCATAATCAATTCAGAATTAATCTGGAAGGGTGTAAATTTGTAGCTTATGGTGATGGTAGTGTTAAAAAAGTCACAGATCAGGTAAAATTATTACTAAGGAGTCATATTCGATCACACCCTTTAGAATAATTCAGACGACACAGATCTGAGTTGATTTAAGGATCACAGTTTCTAGAGTGAACTGTTCCCTCATCATCTTTTATAGAAATATGTTGTCTTACAAGTATGACAAAATCAAGATATATGACTAAATACATTCTTTGCCGAAAAATAACTTTCCCAGGCTAAAATGGTCAATGTGGCGTTGAAATCAAGATTTGGCAAGACAAGCCCACCATCTGGTCATCTTTCACATTGCATGGATATGGCTCCTCTATCTCCCACACACATCCCCTCATTCTGGCATTATCTAGACAACAACCTGGATAGACTACATGTTTCTGGGATTTTCAGAACTGTGTTCTTGTTTTATTTAACTCAAGGCTCTTGGAGAGGTCATACTGACCTCTTCACTGATATCTTAAAGACGTTATGCCTTCTTAAATGGACTAGATTTCTCTATCAGTAGATCCCTTATGTTTGACGGTAATACTCTACTCCCTGTCTTAGCATCTGGCAATGTCCGCCTCTTCCACCAGCCTCTGCTAGCTGCTATCATGACCCTCTCTGTCTGTCTATGTTGGGTCTAGCACCTCATCATCTTCCACCTCCTTTTCCTCCTCATCGTCCTTCTCCTACCGAGTAGAATCTATGTCAAAGTGAACACCAGGAGCTGGCACCTCCATTTCCACGCCCCTCTGAGCATACATTGCCTGTGGAGGGCTGACCACGTTTGCAGACTCAATCTCATCTTCCTCTTCGGAGAAAAAAATGATTGGAATTAGTGCCTTCAATGTATTAGTTTTCTCTCTCGGATTGTTTGGTATGCCTCGTTGACATCCATGACACTGAATGATCAAATAGCTCCTCAGACTGATCCATCTGTATTACTTTGGAGAGTGTAAGAGATTTGGTATGGGGCAAACTAGAGGGGGGATGTTCATGGCTGACTGGTGCAGACTGTCTGCTATGTGTCTGCAACTGGGAAAAGGACGAGGTGATGGTACTTAGGACATGCTGTGTCAGCCACTTTACTACCTATTCTGAGTGCTGCCCATATTACATGCAGCCAGAACCACTTCTAAAAAATGGCAGCAGGTTTGTATCGCCTCCTGAAGAACATGGAGCCATTTACACATAGTTTAGTGTAATTTTATGTAACTTATAAGCTAATTTTGCAGTTTTCAGGAAACCACTGCTAGCTACGTAGGCACGCAAATAATTTGTAGTGGCCAGAATGGAGACTTTGAATAACATTTGAGGCCCCTCACATGCACTGTGTTTATTTGCTGTTTCCCTGTTGGGTTTTCTTTTTTAAATAAGCTGCAATCCCTGGCACAATATGTGAGAATAAAAGGTGACAAAGTAAAGTTTGCATCAATGTGAACTGTCCCTGTTCGGCGCAGAGTAACTGAGTTTCTAAAACCCCACTGCTAGCTGCATAAGATTTGCAAATAATTTGTAATGGCCAGTATGGGGAAGTTGAATGACGTCTAAGGCCACAAACATAGAACTGCAGTATTCTTTAAGCCAAAATGTAGTTTTTTGCTATACATTGACAGTAGCAGAAATATGCCCTCTCTTAATGAACAGACCACATTTCATACAGGTATATAAACATAATGCAGCTTCTTTCTCTGGTTTCTCCAATTGAACACCATCTAAAATCTCTGCTGGGATAAAAGCTTTCCCACTGACAGGAATATATCCTCTGTGGAATAACTGTCCCTATTAACAACAGACCTCATGTTATTAAAGTATATAAAGGTGATGCAGTTGTTTCCTCCAATATAACACCAGTATACAACTGTAAAACAGATGCTGGTTACAGCGTGCCTGTTATATATATGGCTAGGTCATGTGATGCAGTCATCCAATGAAACTGCTGCCCATAAGCAAGATGGAGGACACATTTGGTGACATAGGCATCCTGGCTGCTGATGGGCTGCACGCTGACCCCGACAGCAGGCATTATGGGAAATTTGATTTTCCTCTAACCTTTGCAAAAATCGGGGACATTTCATCACCCAGCTGATCAAGACGAGCAACACTAATAATAATAACTATTCTTCGCAGGTACCTGATAAAATAGCTTTTGCCGATAGGATCTTGTGGAATCATAAACTGCCAGATGACGCTGGTAAAAATGTGTTATTCACTATGTAACTAGTCATCTAGTGTGCTGTATATTGTTGAACACAAAAGAAAACAGACCAGAGGACGGTTGATGCCTTCATTTTGGTGTTGAAGGAATTCCTTAGACTGCTAAGATCAGAAACAAAATAATCCTAAACTGCATCAAATGAAGGTTTTCATTGGAGGGCAAAATTACAAAACAGAGACTCTCAACACCCCCCGTCTCTTACTTACAATAGATCATCAGGATTGCAGACATTAATCCCTTCTATACCCTAGACCACCAGGGATGATAATGATAATAAAAATATATTTGCTGCTGTTTTGGATCGCCTAGTTTAGAAGAAACATTGGTTAGGCATGTAGTGATGGTAATCAGCATCAGGAGTGACCTCATTTTTTTTCTTTTCTATGTAGCGCCTCACTTAACTGCTTAAGGGAACATATGAAGTGTCCATGATCCCCGAAAACTAAAGTTATAGATTCATAAGACGCAGATTCCATGAGTTCAAGGGAGTGATTTGTATATTCATCTGCCTCCTCGTTCCCTCTTTGTCTACCTGCTAAATTGTCTCTTGGTCCATTGAGCAGACTCCTCTTCATTATGAACAGTGTGTACATGCAAAGAAAATTAGTCTCTACAATGGATCAAGCACCGGTTTTACAGGTGGACACATAGAAAATGGGGAGGCAAATGAGTATGCAAATCACTCCCTTGTCCTATGTGTCCATAACCTAAGAATATGGGGTTCATAAGACCTCAAAGGATCCCTTGAATAATTTTGATAGATATTAAAGGAGTTGTACCACTTCCAATATTGATGATCCTCAGAATAGGTCACTTTAATCAGGCTTTACTTCAATGAGACTCAGACTGCAGTACCACACTGGGCCACTGCGCAATATACCAAACTATCTGCTTCCGGCAACACAGCAGCTCCACACACTGGAATGGTGGCCCAAAGGAACAGCTGACTGCTGGTGGACTGTTGCTGATCTGCTGTTGATGACCTGAGCAGAGGCTATCAATATCAACAGTTAAAAGTGGGACAACCCCAGGGTAATAAGGGTATTTCACATCTCTCCAGCTTCAGGACACCTCTTCTACAGTTACTTTTTATTTTCAGTGCAAATTGTTTGGAAAGTTTTGCACTTTTCGAAGAGTCTGCCTTAGAGCCATAAATAGAGGAGAAATCTCCAGCTGGTAATTAGTGAATTGTGTATAATTATTCCCAATTGGTCTTGGTTATTTTATAAGCCATCTGTAATACAGTCTCGTAATACTGTAACAATGTGAAGTCTATGCTGGTCACTGTCTTTTTGCTTCCTGGATTTTCATTTCATCGCCTCTTTATATCTTTTCTTACTGTGTCTTAGTGGAAACCAAAGTGGTAAGTGAGAATCCAGTGGGAAACATGTTATCAGGATGAACTCTGCAATCAAGTAGTTTTTATTTTAGAACATATCATAAAAGTTAGCTGCCCCTAAAGATCCCTCAGCCTGCTGAGGCTGATTCTTGCCTGCCGGATGTTGTATTTTAATGTATTACACTTTATATATATGTTCTCCTAATGTGTCCCAAATAAATATCTTGAAATTAGAGATGAGTGAAAATTACAATTTGCTTTACAGCATTCACGTTTCCTATTTATTTACTACTTATAACTCGGAAATATGTGTTCTTCTTTCAAAGTTTGCAGTCCTTAACTATACCAACCCAACGGAACCTAATCCTACTAACTGGTCTAACTATAAACCTGCTAACTTGGCTAACCCCTAATCTACTTACTTTAACCCTACTACTTAATTATACTAACAGAACCCAACTAACCTTAAAGTCAGCTTCACACACAGCATATTCACTGTGCGCAGAAAACCAGTAGCAAGTACACGGACAAACAACCGTGGCCAAATCCGCACCTAAATGGAGTGGATTTGGCTGTGGTTTTGTAGCTGACCAGCTGCAGAATTTTAACTCTTGTATTTCAAGCGTTGAAATCCACAGCATAAATCTGCAGCATAAAGAGGTATGGTCCAGATTTAGAATCTGCAATGTTTTTCAAAACCCCTGTGGCCTTTTTGCACTCCATGTGATATTCAAAATCTCCTCCACAGGGTTTGTATTGTAAATGCTGCAGAATTTCAACAAAAAAATCCACTGCAGAAATTCCGCAGCATTTACTCCATGTGTGAAACTGCCCTAGCCCTACTAAGATTTTCTATGGGGTTCAAGTACGGCGACTGTGTCGACCATTTCAAAATTTTCTAGGACTTTTTATGACCTGGTGCAAAGGTGATGCATAGCCAGGCAGCAGCTTTTGGCAGTGTTCATGGGGCATCTTAGACCATTCCTCATGGGCAATGGCCTCAAGGTCATTAATATTCTTGGGTGGGAAGCTGTGCTTCTGGGACCTGTAGTACTATGAGTTTCCAGGAGCACATTCCCACAGGTGTGGCATGATTAAGATGGCTGGGTGTGGTGTTCTCCAGCCAGCCAATCATCACCGGTCTGTTGCATATAAATATTAGCCCTCTGGCTGGAGGGATCTGGTGTTCCTCATTCCCCCTTGTGTTTGCATTCATGCTTGTTGCTCTGTGAGTGTGAGCTGGTTGCCAGACATATGGTGTGAACAGTCCTGTTTAGTTGTGTATGCATTCCATGCTGTGTTAGTGTGAACTATGTCCTGTGCTGCTAAGATCATTTACCATCAATGGTCGACTTACGTCTTTAGATTCCAGCGCATGGCCATTCCTATCTGGATGACCACCCTGCTTGCCAGCAGGCTTTATGGGGTTAGTTGTCTCGTTAGAGTAGGGACCCAACTTGGACGAATATACAAACCAATACCTTGTACCCAAACTATTCCATCTGTTTGTGTGTGCGGGTATGCTTAGTGAGTATTTTGGGTCATTTGTCAGTCACTGGTTTATGTCTGTATTTCGTCGTATGTCTGTTTCAACCATCCACTGGTTGTTGTTTATTTGCCCTACCCATCCATTGGTGGGCGGACTCCAGATCTGTGTCCTGTCCCATTCGTCCATTGGTGGGCAAATGTTAGGGTCTTATTTGTCTGTCTGTGCCTGTGTCTGGCCATCTATAATGCAAGCTGACATGTCCGTCCTGACTGCATTAGTACCATGTGATCCCAGAGTCCCGTTGGCAGTCCAGGACAGACGTATTATTAAGTTTGTGTTCTGCAACCTCTCTCCTATCCCATCAAAGATTTTCTATAGGGTTCAAGTCAGGTAATGGAGATGGCTACTCCAAAATCGTTCATAGTTTTTTCTTAAATCAAGCCTTGGTAGACTGTGAAGTATGCTTGGGATCATTGTCCTGTGGGAGGGTTCAGTGATGCCTAAGCTTGAGCTTCCTCACATAATGCATGATGTTTATTCCCAGGATTTCCAAATACTTGATTGAATCCATCTTGACGCCCCCTCCCCCCCCCCTCATGCTGCAGATTTCCAGTGCCAGAGGAAGCAAAGAAGCCCAAGAACATCTCTGAGCCACCACCATGCTTCAATCTAGGGAGCCATTCGTAGCATCTGCTTCGTTCTTCTTCCCCCAGAAATAATGCTGATCCACAGGCCTGAAAAGCTTCTCAGAACAGAATCCCCAACTTTCTGTGGCTTATTTGTATAGTTTTGAACAATCTGAAGTTGACTTTTCTTGAGCTTTGGGGTTAGTAGAGGAAGTGTTCTAGCATGAAGGCCTTCTACACTTAGTGTGCAAACAGATGCCTTAAGTGCTTGCTGCCACTAAATCTTGCTGCAGGTCTTTTGCAGTCACTCAAGATTTTTTGACCACCTACTTCCTCATGAATCTGGTGGAATCCAGTGATAGCTTCCTCTCTCTGCCATGTCCAGGTAGCGTAGTCAGCGTTCCTTTAACTTTGAACTTGTGAACTGTTTCAAATTGTATCTTTACAGCATCTGTCTTTTCTGTCTTTTTTATACTTTTCCTTGTTTGTACAAGGCAATGATGTCTTCTCTTAAATTTTTCGACCACTCTCTTGACTTAGACATATTTGTAACATGCAATCGAACGTCAGTCAGTAAAGTCCTCACCAGTACAGGTATTTGATGTGTTTTACCTCAAGCACACCTGATGCAACTAATAAAGTCATTGATTAGTTGTAACTGGTGTGCTTGAAACAACACCTAATTTGCAAATGTCCCTCCCACAGGTGTTGCTAAAAGCTCCACGATTTAAATTGCGCGCTGTGCCATGTTTTACTTTCGTTTTCAGCCACAGCATTGCTGCATCCGACGCCAACATTTAACGCTCCTCATCATCGATGAGGAGCGCTAAATGCCCTAAAATAGAACAGACTCTGCTCGAAAATCATAGTGTTGGAAAACGCCATATTCAAGCAGCTGTCTGAGGCTGTGCGAGAGGCTCCATTGAAAACAATGGGAGCCTCTGACACCGTTTAGCGCTGGCTGACCACGCAGCACTAAACGTTGAAAAAAATGTCTGTGTGAGGGAGGCCTTATAAGGGATTCTGTTCGGGTGGGGGGTTGGAATAGTTCTGAAACTGCTGTAATCATTAAAAGTGGCATATTATACTTGTTATATTATTTGTGTTGAGCTTTTTAAATTGTTTTTTCTTTTTTTGCAAATAGCTGAAAGTTTGTAAATTTAGCAAATAAATCTACAGTAAATTGGAATGGGGATTGTATAATATCAATTACAACTATATGGGAACACCGCTGAATGTGAAGGTCCTGGGCTGATGGAAACAGCCAAGCTCAATACACTCAATACACTGTTTCCACAACTGCCATAGAATTGAATAGGAGTTACACAGCTAGCTACACTGTATCCGCAGCTCCCAAGTTACAGAAATAGTGTAGCTCACCATGCTATACTGTTTACACTAACTTGTATGGGAGTTATAGAAACAGCGTAGCACGGGGCATTTAGCTATTTCCATCTTCTTGACCTCCTCTGTTCAAAGTGCTCCAAAGTCCATTTAAGTCTGAGAGAGGAATATCATTTTAACTCATCTATAACTACATCTAAACATTCTTGTATGTCTACTATTAGATTTGGGAGCAGACGTCAGAATACCAATGCCAAATATGTTCCAGGCCGCCACACACCAAGTGCCATATACAATACTGTTCTCTTGTGTCAACTATCTCCATAAAAACTCTTTTGATGTTCTTGCCATGTTGCCTCTTCCATGTACTTTGGGACATTAAGAACTTTTTTTTAATTTTATGAACAGTTTAAAAGAATTCTTATGCAAGTTTAAATTTTTGGAAATTCGGCAGCATGAACATGAGAAACAACACAACGGTCACCGAACTCATCCTCTTGGGGTTTTCCAATGACTTGAAAGTAAACATTTGCCTGTTTTTGTTATTTTCCTTGATCTACTTCATAACAGTTTTTGGAAATGTTCTTATAATGTGCATGGTGTTTATAAACCCTCACTTACGGACCCCCATGTACTTCTTCCTTGTCAATCTGTCCTTCATAGACTTGTGCAACTCTTCTTCAGCTGTACCCAAACTATTGATAGACCTCCTTTCTACTTACCGAAACATTTCCCTCAGTGCTTGCCTCATACAGTTTAAATTTCTAGTACTGATAGGGACTACAGAGTGCAACCTACTGGTCATCATGGCGTATGACCGGTACGTGGCCATCTGCCGCCCTCTTCACTATCCTGTAGTGATGAGATGGAGTGTGTGCTACCGGTTGATGGTCTTTGTGTGGTTGTTTAGCTTTACCATTGCTGTTATGCCATCCTTTGCATTACCCCTAGTATTATGTTACCCAAACCAGGTCAATCATTTCATGTGTGAGATTCTAGCAGTGCTCAGATTATCATGTGATAATGATGATGCACGTATTAAAGAAATTGTGATATTTTCCCTTAGCTTGATTACCATATTTCCTCCATTGGTCTTTATTGTAACATCATATGTTTGTATCATATGCTCTGTCCTAAAGATTCAGACTGCTAGAAGGACTAAGGCGTTCTCGACGTGCACGTCCCATATTATGGTGGTGGTGATGTATTTTGGTACCGGGATAGTCACATATTTTGGACAGTCAGCCAAGGACTCAGTAAACCAGGAGAAATATGCCTCCATTTTTTATGTTGTTATTGCCCCCATGTTAAACCCTCTCATTTACAGCTTGAACAACACAGAAGTAAGACGAACTAAAGTGGCTTTCAGAAAATTCTCCTGACAAAAACAATAAAACATTTTCATCTGTTTACTGAGAGCCATACATTGTATGGCTACACGGAATCATCCCAGTATATTGTGGTCACTACTGTGCAAAGCCAAGAGTATAATACACCTATGAAAGTAATAAAATTCTAGACCAAATATAATTAAAAAAAGAGTAAATTAAAAAGGGATTAAAAAGAAATGTAAAAGAAAATAGCATAATAAAAATAATAATGAGTTTAAAGTAATTTTCCAGGACATGAAAAAATAAATTTTACTGGCTTAAAATGCAGAAAGACTGAATGCTCACCTATCCCAGTGGCTGAACGGTCCAGTGTACAATGAATGGCGTGTGATTGCCTGCTGATTCTTCCGGCTACCGTGCAGCGGGCACCGAAGCTGCAGTGTCAGATGGAGAGCCACCGGATGGAGAGCCACACTGGATATATTGTATTACATGCATTTCTTTTGTTTTTTTTGTCAAGGACTTACATTTCTATTTGTAATAAAAACGTGAAAAATAACATGGCAGTTCACCGCCTAAGTTTGTCATCAAAGTTTTCCCTTTTCCCCAAAGTATTTATTGTTGTGTGATTAGTGGAATATTTTAGTTGGGAGTGCCCGACCAGATTTTCAAAAATATTTGTGAATCAAGACTACTGAATCCAACTCCCATTTAAATCAATGGGCGCAAAAATCCAGTTCACTAATTTACCCTTCAGAAAGTCTCTAAAGTAGCATGGTGGTGCTGGTTTCTCCTTAATGAATGTGGTTCAGGTGTTAGCACTGTTGCATTTCAGTGATGAGATCCTAGATTCAAATCCCATCAAGGACAACATCTGTATGGATTTGGAAAACTCCATCAAGATGTGGCCCTTGGACAGATTTAAACTTAGAGCTCCAGCACTGCAAATCAACAGTCCTAACAACTGAGCCACCACACTTGTTCTTTCCACTCCAAAGGAGGAGAAGATGGAGAAGAAAGAGAAGAAGCACAAAGAAAACATACAAGCTTCATGCAGATGTTTTCCATAGCATACGTGAACCTACAACCCCAGCACTGCAAGGCAACAGTGCAAGCCACTGAGCCACCAATCTTCCTCCACCTCCTGCTTCTTGCTTCTCTGGAGGATGAGGAGAAGGAGAAGAAGAAAAAGATGTGACTAAAGAAAACACCTGCAAGGAATTTGTGTGCTCTCTTTGCGTTTATCCTTCTTCTATTCCTCAAAAGAAGAGTGAATACCAAGCATGGTGGCTCAGTTGTTAACACAGTTACTCTAGAAAGCAATTGCAACATCTGGCTGGAGTTCTTTATATTCTCTTTGAGTCTTTTCTTCATGTTCTCTCGCTCCTCCTATGAAGCAGTGAGGATAAGTGTGGTGGCTTAGTTGCCTTGCAGTGCTGGAGTTCTAGCATCAAATTTGTGTAAGGGCAACAACTGGTTAAGTTTTTCAAAGTCTATGCAGAAGTTGTCATTGATAAAATTTGAACCTAGGACCCCAGCACTGAAAGTCAACAGAGCTAACCACTGAGCCACATTCATTGAAACAAACACACCTACTTACTACTGTTTGTTTCAAAACTGATTTTTACAATGATTTTTGCTAAAAATCAAATTGAGGTGACCTGATTGAAATTTGCAAAAACTGGCCTGGTTTTATCAACCAGCTAATTATGATGAGCAACACTATTTCCTACAAATACGGTTGAGAAACATTTATCAAAAGCTAAAAAAATGTTAAAACAACCACCAGGGCTCATATTCGCTAAATATTTAATGCCATCTTTTTGGGAGTAAACTGTGCCATAAAAGATACAAATGATGACAAGCAACAAATTTTCATAGCTGATTAATGTGGCAAATTCATAGAGAGGTCTGAAACTTGTGACAACTTGGTAGAAAACACTCTATGTCTGTTTTTGTCATTTTGTGAAAATGCAGGTTGGGGAACTGTTCCATTCTATGTGGTAGTATGACTGCTCAGCTTAAATACTACCCCCATTCAGGGAAAGTACACTCTTGTGCTGACCCCCTGAGATTTCTCTTTAAAGTCAGCATTCATAAAATCAGAGGCGGAACTTAAAGGGGTTGTCCCGCGCCGAAACGGGTTTTTTGGTTTTTTTAACCCCCCCCCCCCCCCCGTTCGGCGCGAGACAACCCCGATGCAGGGGTTAAAAAAACAACCCGCACAGCGCTTACCTGAATCCCGGCGGTTCGGCGTCTTCATACTTACCTGCTGAAGATGGCCGCCGGGATCCTCTGTCTCCGTGGACCGCAGGGCTTCTGTGCGGTCCATTGCCGATTCCAGCCTCCTGATTGGCTGGAATCGGCACGTGACGGGGCGGAGCTACACGGAGCCGGCATTCTACACGAGCGGCCCCATAGAAGACTGCAGAAGACCCGGACTGCGCAAGCGCGGCTAATTTGGCCATCGGAGGGCGAAAATTAGTCGGCACCATGGAGACGAGGACGCCAGCAACGGAGCAGGTAAGTATAAAACTTTTTATAACTTCTGTATGGCTCATAATTAATGCACAATGTACATTACAAAGTGCATTATTATGGCCATGCAGAAGTGTATAGACCCACTTGCTGCCGCGGGACAACCCCTTTAAAGCTCCTGGGCCCCAATGCAAAATGTGTACAGGGCCCATAATTATAACTTTTTTATTAATAGTACTGGGCTCCCTACATGGAGAAGAGAGGCCTTATTGGCCCCCTAAAGCTCCGGGGCCCCGATGCAACCGTATCCCCTGCACCCACTATAGTTACGCCCCTGCATGAAATGCTTTGGCCCACCATAAAGAGAATTGTGTGAATGTATATGGTCTGTATCCCTACCTGTACTCACTTCTTTTATCAATGTATTGAGAAAAGAGAAATTAAGTGATCAGATTACAGCCTACTGTTACAGCCAGGACAATACTGGAGCATGGAGGGGTGAGTAATGTACTGGACACAAGTTATGAAAGATTTAACAATAAACTGCCCTAGACCACTAGGGATACTAACATTAACACTACACTGCCCTAGACTACCAGGGATACTAACATTAAACTCTAGATTGCCCTAGATCATTAGAAATGCTATCACTACACTGAATGACTATTGGCGATATAAAAACAAATCTTTTTATTGGCCTAAACTTCCAAGCATACTGCCATTAATCCTTTCACTGCCCTACACCACATAATAAGCTATCATTAACCCGTTCTTTGTCCAAGACCCCCCCAAGGATGATGATGATAAGTTTTCTGCCCTTGGCGACTATGACCTGACAGTAAACCCTTCTCTTACCTAGACTCTCTGAATGCTGACTGTAAGGCTGGTGTATGTGTATCCATCTTGTCATGCATTGATTTGGCTTAAGGCTATAACTGCAAACAGCACCTGAGGAAACCCAGTTTTCACCCTTGACTCCTTCAAGCAGGATTAGGTCTTCACTGTGGTTTTCCTCAAGCCAATATTTGCAATACCTGAGGGTGTGAACACTGACATATTTAGAAGACAAGGGGCAAGCAGCATATACTTCAATAGACTATAAACCAATAGGTCAGAGTAGGTGGCAAATAGTGGAATCCAGAAACATAGCCAAGGTCAGGAACACATTGGTCAAATGCACTCAGAAGCAAACACAAGTCTTAACCATGAGAACTCCATACTAACTGGAGTTTAGTCATAATTGGACTTGAACCAAATTGCTTAGACATCCTATATGGATGCTTAATATAGGAGAACAACAAGTGGAGTGCAAGTAGAGTCTGAGGTCTGTTCTCTGATCCCAGTTACCTAGTTCCTACTTGTTGACAAGTGGCAGGATGCAATCTCAAAAGCAGGAAAGTGGGGGTGACTATGGCAGTGTGTCAGGGATTGAACCCGGGACTTCCTGTTCTCAGTCAGTAGCTTTCACTACTGAGCTATCCAGACTAGCAACAGTTCTCTGATCCCAGTTACCTAGTTCCTACCTTCTGGTCCTGACCCTGACTTTGTCTTGATTGCGCTTCCTATAAAAGGCTGGCCCTGCCACTCCCTCATTTAATCAAGCTCCACTTCTGCCTGCTTCTCTACTATTGGTACAAGACCTCCAGATACCGACATCTGTCTTCCCTTCTGTTTACTCTACCGACCTCATCCATTTGTACTGCAAACCAAGACCTCCCGTTGCTGACTACTGGTTTGCCTTCTGACTACTCTCCAGACTTGTGGCTGCTATCCCTGAGGCTCCAACTTAGTGCCTGAAATTGCTACAAAATTATCACACCCCTAAAATGGAGCCTATAGTGACTACCCTGCAGAGACAAGTGACAGAGCTCCAAGAATTCAGTTCCTCCTGCCAGGAGAAGGTTTCTGGATTACAGACCCTGGTGCTGGTTAAAGAGAAGGGGATAATTACATTACAGAAACAACTGCTGGATTTGTTGGGAGATCATCACCAATACCAAGGTTTCCTAAATCAATACCGAATGTATTTTCAAATGCAGACAACCTTGCTTACCAGTGACCAGAAAATGATAATCTGGAAGACTTCATTCAGTTGTACATGCAAATTGATCACACACTTTCTGCAGAAAGACTGCAGGGTTGGGCACTAACACCCCTACACTCCTTCAATTAATCTATGTTGTGTCCCCTGACGAAAACTGAAGCTGCTACAGAACTGATGCGGGTCGATCTCATCCCCAAACCCCTTTCCACCTCTGAGAAAGAAAGGCACCATGTAGAAAATCAGTGCCTTTATTGTGGAAAATCGGAACATTATGCTTTAAACAAGTTCCAAAGGACTCTAACTCTAGCAAACATCAAGACAACAACAAATCCAGCCACCAGGAAACAAGAGGATGCCACCAAACACACCTTTGCACCGTTAGTTCAAGACAAAGTGAAAACCCTTACCCTGCTCCACCATTTTGTCCTCCCAATAGAGATCTTAACAGGTAATCAGAAGATGCGGTGCTCAGTAGAGATGAGCGAACGTGCTCGGCCACGCCCCTTTTTCGCCCGAATACCGCGATTTTTGAGTACTTCCGTACTCGGGCGAAAAAATTCGGGGGTCGCTGTGGCGGCGCGGGGGGTTGCAGCGGGGAGTGGGGGGGAGAGGGAGAGAGAGAGGGCTCCCCCCTGTTCCCCGCTGCTACCCCCCACGCCGCCACGCCTCTCCCCGCCCCCCGGCGCACCCGAGTACTTTTCACCCGAGTAGTGAAGTACTCGAAAATCGCGGTATTCGGGCAAAAAAGGGGCGGGGCCGAGCACATTCACTCATCTCTAGTGCTCAGTAATGTTGGATTTAGGAGCGGGAGAAACTTCATGGACTTAAAATTTGCTCTTAACAAAAACATTGCCACCAGGCTTAAGCCCATACCAATTAATATGAAAATCGTGGACCGCCTGCTCTCGGGGTCTCCGTGCCCGCACCCTGGTCCTATCATCCAAGCTGATCGGGTGCCGTGCAGGGGAGCCCCGATCTTGGTGACCTCCCCTGGCTGCCGGGGTCCCGGACATTGGCTCCGGTCACACGCTCCAGTGCTCAGGGGGCGGCGCCTGGTTAATCGAGTTGCTGGGGACGCGGCGATGCCATGACATTTTGATTAGCATGTTCTGCACTCATTGCTCGATGTCTGGGTCTCTGCACTCGCTGACTTAGGTCTGGGTCTGGCTGCTGGCAGGCTCCCCACCTCAATCTGCTGCTGTGGCGGGAGTTCTGACAGCATTTAAATGTGCCTGTTTCCTTTCAGCATTGCCAGTGTATGCTCGTCTCCAGGCTACACCCACATTATTCTGATCTGATTTCCCGTTGTGACCCTCTGCTTTTGGACCTTACTTTGACCTTGCCTGATCCCTGGTACCGCGTATTCTCCTGTTGCCGACCCAGACTTCCTGACTTGTCTCTGTGTCTGTTTGTCTCTGTACTTGTTTGTAAGTCTGACCCCCTGCCCCGCTTCCCTAGTGAGTATAGGGACCGTCACCCTGGGGCCTAGCCCAGGGGGGCAAGTAGGTAGGGACAGGGGTTGCGGGTAGCTTTTAGGGACTTCCAGTACCTGGACCCCAGTTCCCTGACAATAGGTCCCCCTTATCCATGGGACCTGTGATATGAGAGACAATCGAACTGGAGCTCTGCATGAAACCTGACCATGAAGAAACGATCAGCTTCCAGCTCATCTTGTCCCCTAAATTTTCAGCGATCCTCGTGATTCCCTGGATCTCTACCCATAATCGCACTATCAACTGTGAATCAAGAACCATTGCCTTCCCTTCAGAATACTGTAAAAAGAACTGCCAGATTGCACCATCCACCCTTAGACCAATGCAAGACCCCAAGGATTTTGAGAAGTTACCAATTCAATGCCAGATGTTTAGGGATGTCTGCAGCATTGATTACTGGGAACTAAAGATCACTATAAAGAATCTCTATCCTCTCCTGTTAATCCCAGAACCGCTGTAGAAGCTTCAGGCAGCCAAAGTCTTTACTTAACTGGACCTCGGAGGAGCATATAATCTGGTACAAATCCGCCCCGGACATGGATTGAAAACAGCTTTTAGAACATATGAACACTTCAAATCTCTAGTGATGCTGTTGGGCCTTTTAATGCTCCTGCCACCTTCCAACACTTTACCAGTGATGTATTTCAAGACCTGTTGGACCAATTCATGGTTGCATATCTCAACAAAATCCTCATCTTCTCTGATAACCTGAAGGAACATCGCAGACATGATCAGGTGGTCTTGAAATGACTTCAAAAGAATAATTTCCACATCAAACTAGAGAAGTATGGCGGGCGGAGCTAAGCCTGCAACGAGTGAAGACCCTTGGAACCTGGGCTCCTGACCCACAGAGAGATAAAGCCATTTTCAGGCAACTTCGAGTCACCAGACAACCAGGGCTCTACTACCATCAGCGTCCCGACATCACAAGGAACACTCGGAGGGCATTCCTGGCGGAATCGGTGGGGTCCGAAAATCGGGGCCTAACACCCAGCACCAAGCCGCGGCCTAGATTTCCGGGCGGGAGGAAGAGGCCGAGACCGGAGGATCTCCGAGAGCGGCAAAACCCACAAGTAAGCCAGCGGACCTACCTCGGAGTGCTCCGGAGCGCCGGCGGAGGGAGAGAGAGGAGCGGGAGAGTCCCGTTGTCACTCGGCGGCGGGCTCCGGACCCGGAGCTGACGGGGACTGTGAGGGCGGGCAGCGGCTCCGAATCCAGAGAGGAGCTGAGGCGGAGGGACCGGCGGTGAGTGAGAGAGACTGCTGCGATCTCTGTCACACGGCATAACTGTAGAAGTGGAGCCCCTGAAGCCTCTTGGCGGCCCTCCCGCTGCAGATCCTGCTCCCTTGCCGGGCTGACTGCTCTTTCCCGCGCAAACCCCCCGCCATTTTATCTCCTCTCCCCCATCTCAAGCTCATCGGCAAAATAAGGGGAAGAAGAGGGAGCAGGACAAAGAAACCCCACATAGAAAGCCCCCCAGAGCTAGCCAGCATAACTGGGAGACTTAAAATAGAAGAAGAGCTCTGCTCAAATTTTTTCGGAGCTGGTAAATCCAGCTCCAATAAACAAACAACAAGAAACGGGGAGCACGACCTAACACCCGAACATACACCTAAAACATTTTTTTCAACTTGCTTAACAGAGTAAACAAGTGCATTGCCTCAATTTTTTCTCTTCAATTTTTTATGGAACTTGCAGAATAAGTTCTGAACACTAACAATATTCTATAACATAAAGACTCTCACATAAGAAAGTCTATCCCCGAGGGGGTGCCTGACCGCGGAGAGTAATGGCTCTTTGAATTTAGAGTTCCGTTACAATGGCACAATCCGGGGCCCATACCAGCAGCGATCCTGAGCAAAAAAATGGTCAAGACAACTAAAGAAAAAGGGGGAGACCTCCAGGGAACACCTCGCCCAGTCAGAGGGCAATCAGACCTACAAAGGTTCCTGAAAGACAGGTCCTCTCACTCCCCTCACGCAAAAAACAAGACAGCATCGTCCCAACAGACTACAGCAAGGAAGGTAACAGATAGAGAAACTGAGGACTCTTCCGAAGGAGAGGATGGAGAAAGAATTTCAAAGGGCTTTATGAAAGAGCTATTGTCATCAGCCCTTCGCCCTGTAATGGCGGATCTCAATGAAATCAAGGAGGAAGTTAAAAGCATGGGAAGGAGGATAGATGATCTTGAATCCTCCACATCCTCCATTACAGCTCACTCAGTGGAACTATCTCAAGTATTAAAAGATCAACATAACCACCTGAATAAAGTTCTTATCTTACAAGAGGACTTAGAGAATCGCAACAGACGCAATAATGTGCGCATAAAAGGCCTGCCGGAATCCTGGGCTGCAGAGGCTCTGGACAAAGTCACATCAGAAATTTTCTCCTCCCTTCTGGGTCCAGAAAGGGCGACCACTATTGTAGTGGAACGAGTTCACAGAGCATTAAGACCGACCCCAACCAGCGCTGAACCTCCCAGGGACATAATCTGCAAACTATTGTCCTTTCCAGACGCTCTGGCGGTCCTTAGAGCAGCAAGAAATAACCAAGACCCACAATATGGAGGAGTCCCTATTCAAATATACCAAGATCTGGCTCCATCCACCTTGATAAAAAGACGGGCATTGCGCCCTTTGCTAGAAGCGCTGAGACTGAAAAATATAAAATATGCGTGGCTATTTCCTTTTGGGTTAGGCTTCAGCCACAAAGGCAGACGCTTCAACATTCGCTCACCAGACGAACTGCAAAACTGCTGGCAACATTTGGGAATTGAGCCAATAGATTTACCAGGCTGGCTGCCCTTGCCGGACTTTCCAACCTTCACGCACCTCTCCACACAGGAGACTTGGCAGCTGGTCAGAAACCAAAAGTCCCCCGGATGCAAAAAGAAGAAGAGCAGAGAGGAAGTAACATTGAGTGACACCTGAAACCTGTCCACCAAGGGTCCTATTGACCCAAATTTGACCATTTGATCATTTGACCACTTTAACCAGTTACTTGTTAAGTGGTAATTAACCCTTTAAAGTTTTACAGGCGGTCATGTTAGTTAACATGTTTTTTCTATGCTAGAATTACAGTTTGACCACACTTGTATTGTGTCAGTTTTCCACTTGATCATAGTTAACTTACTCACTAGTGGAGTAAGAACAGTTAAATTGGGCCCCCGCAGTGCCTGTACCGATCAGGCTAAGCCCGTTTAGAACATATAGTACAGATTACTGTATTTTCTCTACCTCTCCACATTCACGTACGACTACGTACTTTCACGAGCTCCTAGAGGAGCCGGAAGGAACTTTCTACACACCCTACGTGCACAAAGACCTAAAGAGAGTGCCGTAGCTCATAGTACTGACTGATTGACTGTCATTTTTTCTCTCTTTACTCCCCCCCTTCATCTCACTCTCCTATTTGTGTTTTCCTGACCCCCCCCCATCTTCCCCCTCCTGCCCTCCCATCCCCGATCACTACACCAGAAGGTACCTCCTAAGCATACCAAAAGTTTATCTGGAATACAACAAAGTCTCACTCTAATCTCTATTTTCAATGTTCTGTAAGAAAGTTGAAGATCCTCTCTACATTTGTTCTCGAAGACCGGAAATGGAAACCACCCGTATCACCCCGTTCAATGCCCGGGGCCTGAATACACCGCTTAAAAGACACAACCTTGCACACCTGCTAAAGAGGTATGGCACGAGGATTCTTTTCCTCCAGGAGACTCACTTTAAGGGCAACAAACATGTGTCACTCCCGGGGAAATTTTTCTCACAGGAGTTTAACATCACACACCCTACATCAGCTTTGAAGGGGGTCTCCATCCTTTTCCACAGATCCATCCCTTTTAAATACGAAGACCAATATTCAGATGGAGAGGGGAGAGCCCTTTTCGTAAAAGGAACAATAAATAACATGAAAGTAACTCTCCCAAACTTATATGCCCCTAATTCCGACCAGGTACCATGGTTAGTGAAACAATTAGACATTCTCAAGCAATTTGCAGTGGGCCAGATTTTTGTGGGAGGGGATTGGAATTTAACTTTGAACCCATTGCTGCCGCGTCAACGGGTCGCTCCCAGGTCTCAAAAAGGAAACTCGGAGCTTTGCACCGAGCCCTCCAGAAATTAGAGGTCACAGATGCGTGGAGATACCTACATCCGTCTACAAAGGACTACACATACTATTCCTCTGTACACTCCTCTTTCCGGAGGCTTGACTATTTATTCGTATCTTATTCCCTAATTCAACAAGTAGGAAAAGCCCATATAGACGCGATGACCATTTCAGACCATGCCCCGCTACACATAGACATCAGACCCTGCAAAATAGAACCAAGAGAGTGGAGGTGGCGACTCAACGAGTCGCTATTAGACTCAGACGATGAAAGGACACGACTGTCCGAATTGATAGAGGAATTTTATAAATTAAACATGGAAGACGAAACAGAAATGCCAATAATTTGGGAAGCCCACAAGGCTTATACAAGAGGCCTCCTAATAGCACTAGGGACGAGAGTGAAAAAGCAACAACAAAGGGTCATTGACAACAAACTTAACCAAATTGCAAATTTGGAGCAAAAAGCGGAAACCTCCCAGGCCAAAAAAGACCTAGAGGAACTAATTATACTGCGACGGGAATTAAAAAACCAACTAGAGGCTAGGTTCAACAGACAACGTCTATTCTTCAAACACACAGTATATGCACACGGCAATAAAGGCAGTAGGTTCATGACAGCACTAATTAAGAAAGCTCGAGCCAGAAACCACATATCTGCCATACAGACACAAACGGGTAGGGTAGTCTCCACCACCCCGGATATAGCCAAAGAATTTCAGAAATACTACTCTGAACTGTATGATTTACATCGTCGGGCGGAAAAACCTATCCCACAAAAAACTAAAGATGAAATAGACAGTTTCTTGAACACCCTAAATCTACCCAAACTGAACGATACTGAAGCTAGCACCTTAACGATTCCAGTCACCAGTGCAGAAATAGAATCCGTCCTAGAATCCTGCCCAGCGGAGAAGAGTCCAGGCCCAGACGGCCTATCCTTAGCCTATTATAAATCCTTTAAGGAAATACTAATACCCCGACTTAAACATTTATGCAATGCGCTGCTCCAGGGGAAACCCCTACCCAAACAATCTTTAGAAGCGCATATTACGCTGTTACATAAGGAGGGGAAAAACCCTGAACTATGCGGCAGCTATAGACCTATCTCGCTCATCAATGTAGATGTAAAGATATGGGCTAAGGTGCTGGCCAAACGACTAGAAGACTTTATCCCCGAACTGATTAACAAGGAACAAGCAGGATTCGTCAAGGGAAGAGAAGGAAAGGACAACTGCCACCGATTGCTTCATGTAGCAAGATATGCCCAATCCCGAAATATTCCCTTGGCCTTCCTGGGGACCGACGCTGAAAAGGTGTTTGATAGGGTGAGCTGGACTTATTTAGAGGCAACACTCAGACACTTCAACTTACCTCCCCCTTTCATCACCTCAATCTTTTCGCTTTATTCTAAACCGTACGCTAGGCTAAAAATTAATGAAACTTTGTCCCCTCCATTCGATATACGTAACGGAACCCGCCAAGGATGCCCGCTTTCACCCTCCCTTTTCATCCTGGCACTGGAACCTTTGCTCCAGAGAGTGAGGCAGGACCAGACCATTCGAGGCTTGGAGATAGGTACCAACTCCATATCCACCGCTGGTTTCGCTGACGATGTCATGTTCATTGTCACGGAGCCAGCAAAGGGGATACCCAAGCTGGTCTCTCTCCTAGAGGAGTTCGGATCGCTATCAAACTTTAAGGTGAATTTCTCAAAATCCACAATCCTAAACATCTCTATTCCCAGACAACAGCATAGCCTCCTACAGTCCAGCTCACCCTTCAAATGGTCCAATTCCCACATTGACTATCTGGGTATCAAACTCACTAGGAAAGCCGAAGATTTATACACCCATAACTTCCTCCCCCTAATTACTAAAACCAACGACATGCTCCACTCTTACAACTTGCCCCTCATTTCCTGGTTTGGCAGGAAAAACATCCTTAAATCCTACGTACTCCCAATAATTCTCTACAAAATACGCATGCTCCCAATCTCCCTTCCAAAATCCTTCTTTAAAGCCATTAAAAAAGCCTTTTCAGATTATGGAGGCACAAAAGGCCACGTTTGGCCCACAGCCTAATGATAAAAAAGCGATATGCGAGGGGAATGGACCTTCCCTGTATCGAAGATTTTTACAAGGCAGTACAATTAGGATACTGGATGGAACTCAGCCAACCCTTAAAGGATCCATTTCTTCCCTTACTAGCAGAAGGAGCATACGGGGACTCCCTAATGGAAGATCTCTGGATCCCCCCTGGGTTCAGATCCAAGAGAAGCAGACGCGAGCCTCTCTTACGAGGCCCCATCGAGACCTGGGAGGGACTCCGGAATTCGCTGGCTCCAGCCCCCTCCCCCGTGATGCCCCTACGCATGATATGCAAATTATTAGACATACCCTCAGATTCATCGACTTCTAACATATGGAAGAAGTTTAAGGGAGTCACGGTGAGAGATCTCCAAACCCAAGCACACAAAAAAAACACCTGAAATATTGCAGGCCCTCCACCCTCAGCATGCTTCCTCCCATCTACAAAAAACCCACGTCACAAAAACCTTTGAAAAATTTCAGAAAACATTTAAATCTACGAGACCTGGGACTGCCTTTGAGGGGGTCTTGGAGGAGATAACACCTGGAAAAAGGAAGTTAGCCAAGTTGAAGAAGCGCTTTGTCGCTCCAGCCTCTCCCACAAAAACTGCCTTCCTTTTGTCATGGGAAAAAGAATTGAACATTACTCTCACCTCGGAGGAAGTTAGGGTGATTATGAAATTGGCCTTCGGGCTCTCCCCATGCGTGTTAATACAGGAAAACAATTCTAAGCTATTAGTAAGATGGTACAGAACCCCACAATGGCTACACGCATACAAATTAGCACCTCATAATAAATGCTGGAGATGCGAGACTGGGGTGGGCTCCTTCCTGCACATCTGGTGGGAATGCCCGATCATAGTGCCCTACTGGAAAGAAGTAGAGAAAGCTCTACAAATCATTTCACCGAATCTATCACTAACAGCTGATATCATATTCCTCTGGAGGCCATCCAGTACCTTTCACCCATTAAAAAACAAACTGATAGCAATATTGATAGATGCAGCAAAAGCGCTGATTCCTCTATTATGGCTCCAAAAAATCTCGCCCACTTTGAATCAGTGGAAAGAAAAAGTAGACTCAATTTGCAACTTAGAGGAACTGGTGAGCCGGGCCAAAAACAATCGGGATGGATTTGTGGAAATGTGAAGCCCCTGGAGAGCTGTGGCCTGAGTCGTCCAGGGAGGGGGAGTCTGGTGCCGATGTACTACCTGGTGAGTGTCGGTGTGGTAGGGCCCCGGTTAGTGAACGAGTAAGAATGACATTAAAGCATGAGGTCAGATATGCAAGATACCACTTCCCACCCCTCTCTCCCCATAACCCCTACTCGCAACCCCCCCTTCTGTACGTCAACCCTTCCATACACCCCCCTGCCCCCCCCCCCTTCTCCTTCTTTTTTCTTTCATTAAGGCCGCCTGCACACGGGCGGAAATCCCACGGCGGTATTTCCCGCGGGATTTCCGCCACTGAAAGTTTGCATAGGAGTGCATTACAATATGCACTCCTATGCAGACGGCCGCGGTTTGGCCGCGCGAAATCTCGCGCGGCAAACAAACCGCGGCATGTCCTATTTTTGTGCGTGGCTCGCACTCACCCGGCCGCCGGCTCCGGTCTGCGCAGCAGCCGGCACATGAAAGAGCCGGGGCCTCCAGGCACGGGTGAGTACACGCTCGTCACTGCAGGCTCTCGGGTCGGGTCCCACGGCGAGAATTCTCGCCCCCGGATCCGACCCGCTCATCTGCAGGCGGCCTAAGATGTTTTATATATCTTGGAAAGTCCCTGCTTCACATTGACTGTAATTAAGCGAGGACATATGCTTAAATCGCTAAGCAGAGACCTTAGTTTAAAGTTAAATAGTTAAATGTATGGCTAAGTTTAAGGATGAAATGAAAGCATTATCCATTGTCTATTGTGCACTTATCAAGATCTAATGTTGCATGATATGATATGTAATGTAAAACTTGAAAAAACTTTAATAAAAAACTTAGATTTAAAAAAAAAAACTAGAGAAGTATGTGTTTAAATAGACACAATTCCTGGGATACATTATCTTCCAAAACTGCTTAAGTATGGACCGAGCAAGATTAAAGACATCTTGGATTGGCCCATTCCAAAAAATTTGAATGAAGTACAGCGCCTGATCGGTTTCCAAACTTCTACAGAAGATTTATTAAGGACTTCTCAAAGCTCATCTCTCCCATCACCTCTCTCACAAAGAAAGCACACACATTTTCCTGGTCTCCAGAGGCACAAATCGCTTTAAAGAAAGTAAAGATTCTGTTTACTTTAGTACCAGCACTGATCCACCCAAGAACAAAGTTGCCCTTTGTTGTGAAAGTGGACACCTCCAAATCTGCTGTGGGAGCTATCATGTCACAATGAGTCATAGATAAGATGCCACTACATCCTTGGGCATTTCGGTCCTACACCTTATTACTTATCAAAAAAAACCCAATGACGTTGGGAACAAGTAACGTCTGGCCATCAAGGTGGCTTTCACCAAATGCAGGAACTTCCTGACCATAAAAATTTTGAATTTCTCTGTACTGCCAAGAGGTTATCTTCAAGACAAACGCGATGGGCCCTTTTCTTCTCCAGGTTTAATTTCATCGTCTCCTAATGACCCAGCTCCCGAAATGGCAAGACAGATGCATTGTCAAGGATGTTTTCAGAGGCTGAAGAGAGGTCAAATACAGACTACACAGTTATGTCCCGCAAAAAATTTTGGGGGTATTCTGCATTCTGAAGACCTCTTAACAAATCTTAAGGGAGGCTATCGTTAGGTCAAACAAAACTAATTTTAGTTAGAGGATAGGCTAAGCTCAGGAAAAAACTTTCAGCACAACACATGGGACGTGACCTAAAACTTATCTGTTTATTGATTGACAGGCAGCAGCTTTTATAGAGGCACATGCTTCAATTACAATAATTCAAATTTATTATAATTCATTTATTACCATTAGTCGAAAAAACATAAATGCAATATGAATATTCAATATAAGGAATTTAACATCTAAAATGCCAGGCAAGCGCAGAAGTATCATACGTGATTAATTTCTCAGAACACAAAAGTACATTAATTCTCAACAATAAGTTGCTTAAAGAGAATATTTTGCAACATATGTGAACAGCAAGAAACATAAATCTTGACCTGCCGGCAGTTCTGGCCTCGGTTATTTACTCAAGGTTTTTTGAGTGACTTTTTAATATCTATGAATCCTCAAGAAAGAGGACAAATTAATATAATGAAAAGAGGCATACAGGTTGGCTACCTGACACAAAATGGCTATGCATAGAATATAACATGGAGTCATATTCATTTCACTAACCATATGAAAGTAACCCTTTTCTAAGTGATCCTTCTAAGTATGTGAAGCGTCCTTTAAAGAATTGACTTTGGCAAGAACACCAACTTTATGGTCCCGAGGCCGGTCAACTCAAAGTCCTCAAACTGGTCCAGGATTTAAGTCACAAAGACTCTCGAACTCTTGCTTTGTTCCTTCTGGTGGCCTGACTATAGGAGGGATGTGAAGAGGTATGTCACCTATTGCAAGGTAAATGCCCAGAACAAGACTCCACAAGCTCCACATGGGGATGTATATTGATGGACTTTCTAGTGGACCTGCCCCCATTGAAAGGAATGGCTGCCATCCTTGTTGTCTTGGACAACTTGTCAAGATGGCTTACTTCAGCCCAGTAAAACAAGTTCCCACTGCCAAGCACACCTCAGAGATGATGATCCAGGAAGTTTTCAAACTGCATGGAATACCAGAAGATGTAGTTTCAGACAAGGGGGTACAATTCACTTCTAAGTTCTCTGAAGAGTGTTTGCACAGCTCTGGGCATCACTATTATTCTGTCTTCTGCTTTCCACCCCCAGTCCAACGGGTCAAAAGAACGAATAAGACTTTGGAACAATATCTCTGATGTTTTATCCCCCACCTCCAGGATGACTGGATGGAATATCTATCAACAGTGGAGTTAACGTATAGCAATTCCCAATATAGTTCTACTGACCAGAGCTCATTCTATGTCAACTATGGGACGACCTTGTTTTCATTCCTGGCCTTCTTACCAACATCCCTATCCTAACCGACAACAACAGACCTGCAGCATTGGCGGATATTCAAAAGGAATTAAAGAAAGCCTCACAGGAAGCCCAGGATGTCTATAAGAAAGCAGCAAACTAACACCATCAAGTGGTTCCTACCTTTCGAGTTGGAGAAAAAGTAGTTGTGCATGAAGAATCTTAAGGCCCATATACCCTCTCCCAAACTTGGGCAAAGATTCATCAGCCCCTTTCCAATCTTAGTGAGGGTCACCCAGGTGGCATTCTGGTTGAAGCTCCCAGGCAGTCTGAGGATTCACCCCATCTTCCATGTGTACTTGTTAAAATATTTTCCGGAGAATACCTTCATGGGAAGGCAGCAACCATCTTAAAGATAAAGTAAGAAAGATGGAACAATACCTATGCAGCACCACCTATTGGAAGGCAGTATTTCTTTAAATCAATGTCCGACCCTTTATAAAGGTCTTAACAAAGATTGGGAATTGAAAACCAAGCCAGATTCCATACACAGGAATGGAATAGCTGTTTTGGGGTGTTTACCCCTCATCATTGTGCAGTAGGATTCTTGCTTGGCTAGTGAGAGGCCTACGAAGTGAGTCAGAAGGGGTATTATCTATCCTTAAAGAGAGCACAAAGAAGGTGAGTGAGAAGGCTTATAAGACACCCCAAAACAATTGTCTAGGTATGGAATCCGGCTTGGATTTCAATTACCAATCTTTGTAAAGACCTACAGTATATAAAGGGTTGGATATTGATTTGAGGGAATGCTGTCATCCAATAGGTAGCGTTGCAGAGGTATTGTTCCATCTTTCTAATTTGCATATTACCCAGAGGAGCATGCATGGCCTTATAACTCTCCTCACTCACCTTCTAGGTGTTCTACTTAAGGAATGATATTAGCCCTCCCAACTCATGTCACAGGCCTCCCACTAGCCAAACCAGAATCCTACTGCACACTGATGAGGGGCAAACACCCCAAAACAGCTGTCTTTGTATGGAGTCTGACCTAGTTTTTAATTCCCAATCTTTGTTAAGACCTTGCTTGGACATTGGTCTTTGTTTGGACATTGATTTGAAGGAATTCTACCATCCAATAAGTGGCACTGTAGAGGTATTGTTCCATCTTTCTTATTTAGGTCTTTGATAATGACTAGGGATGAGCGAACGTGTCCGTTACGGACACATCCGCACCCGGACACCGGCTTTGCCGAACACTGCAGTGTTCGCGCGTAAGTGTCCGGGTGCCGCCGGGGGGCGGGGAGATGCGCGGCGGCGCGGGCGGCAGTAGCGGGGAACAGGGGGGAGCCCTCTCTCTCTCCCTCTCCCCCCCACTCCCCGCTGCACCCCCCCCGCGCTGCCACGGCGGCCCCCGAACTTTTTCGCCCGAACACTGAAGTGTTCGCAAAGTTCGGTGTTCGGGCGAAAAAGGGGCGGAGCCGAACGTGTTCGCTCATCTCTAATAATGACGCATAATAACATTCTATTATCCCTGTCCTTCAGGGTAATGAGAGAATTTTTACTTTTGTTCTGCTTCAGAAGCCCCATCTACAGTTTCTTTGTACTTTACGTGAAACGTTTTTGAAAGAAGTTGCCCTTTTTGAAGAGTCTAAACATTCATTAAAGCCATAAATTGTAATTTCCAGACTGTAATTAGTGGGTTGTCTAATTAATCCCACTAGGTGTTGGTTGTTTTATAAGCTGCTTCTAACAGTCTTGTAATTGTATAAGAATGTGTGGCCCATCCCGGTCTATGTATTTTTGCTTTTTGAATTTAGATTTCATATCCTGTTCACGTTTGGATTTCTTCTAACTGTGTTTTAGTGTAAATCAAGGAGGTAAGTGAGAATCTTGCTACATGTTATCATGATGAACTCTGCAATGAAGTACTTATTATAGGAAATATCCTAAAAGTCAGCTGCCCATAAAGATCCCTCAACTTGCTGAGGCCGATTCCTGCCTGCAGGATGTTCTATTTTAATTATCACAGGCTTGAAATATGTTCACTGAATGTGTTCTAATCAAACATCCTGACATTAGAGATGAGTGAAAATGACAATCAGCTTTGTGATGGACACATTTCCTATTACACACAATATTTACCGCTTATAAGACAATAGAGTCTGAAAATGGGATTCCTATCTAATTTTACTAAACTTAACCCTACTAATCATTATCCTATTCTGGACATTTAAGCCTTTTTAGCACTTATGACCTATTCTCAGGATAAGTTATCAGTAGTTATTAGCATGGGTCTGCTGCCAAGGACCCCTGGCAATCACCTGATCTCAGCCCTCACACTGACTGCAGTGGGGCTAGACATCTGCATTGGATTCGGAGCCAGATGTGCAATAAAAAGTATAGTTCCCATTGATTTAAATAGGAGTCAAGCCTTTTATTACACTTTCAGCTTCATCCCAGCTGGAAGTTTAATAGAAGGCTTTGCTGTCATTGAAATCAATGGGAGTTATACCTTCTATAGCACTTCTTGAACTGTCTCCAATGTGCATAGAGCTATTCTAAAAACAAGTTATCTGTACTAAAAGGGGTTAAATGCCTGGAATATCTTTTCAACCCTACTAACCCCATTAACCTTAACCTTACTAACTTTAACCTGAACATGTAGGTAAGATGCTAGGAATTTAGCTTGGTTCTAGCTCTAAACATGGATCCATTTTCAGCCTCTGTTGAAAATTGGTTTGCCAACAAAAAAGTCAGCAGAGTTTCACTCATCTATATGAAGACACTGAAACCAGCTCACCTAGCAGTAAGGATGCATGGTCATGACAGGAACACCAAGCGATGAGGAATAAAATAGAAGGGTCCAACATTCATCAAAATGAAGGCTTCAATAGGAGGAATCCAGATAAACACTAATCAAAATGGAAGAAAGAGACACATTCATAAATGTTTCAGGCTGCTTGAACCCTTATTCAGCTATTTATGTTTCTCTGAACAGAGTTGGGATCCACATCTACCAGTCATCTATGATATATCTTATGGATATGCTATAAAGGTCTGAGGGAGGAATACCCTTTACCTCATCTATAACTACATCGATAAAGTCTTGTATGTCTACTATTAGATATGGGAATATATTACAGCAGCTACAAAATCCTAATACCAAATGTGTACCAAGGTCCCCCAACATGTGCCATTTATAATACTGTGTCATGTGTCAACTTTTTTCTCAAAAACTTTTCTTTCAAAGTTTTTTCTTGTGTTGCTTCTTCCATGCACTTTGGGATGTTTAGATCTTTTTTCATAAAACATCTGAAAAACCGTTTGAAAGAACTCTAAGCTTTAATTCTTGGAAATTCTGCAGCATGAACATGAGAAACAACACAACGGTCACCGAACTCATCCTCTTGGGGTTTTCCAATAACTTAAAAATAAACATTTGCCTGTTTTTGTTATTTTCCTTGATCTACTTGATAACAATTTTTGGAAATGTTCTTCTAACGTATGTGGTGTTTATAAACCCCCACTTACGGACCCCCATGTACTTCTTCCTTGTCAATTTGTCCTTCATAGACTTGTGCAACTCTTCTTCAGCTGTACCCAAACTGTTGATAGACCTCCTTTCTACTTACCGAAACATTTCCCTCAGCGCTTGCCTCATACAGTTTAAAATTATTTTACTGATAGGGACTACAGAGTGTAACTTATTGGCCATTATGGCATATGACCGGTATGTTGCCATCTGCCACCCACTTCATTATCCTGTAGTGATGAGATGGAGTGTGTGCTATCGGTTGACAGTTTTTGTATGGTTGTTTAGTTTTATGACTGCTGTTATGCCATCCTTTGCATTACCACTATTACTATGTTACCCAAACCAGGTCAATCACTTTATTTGTGAGATTCTAGCATTGCTCAGGTTGTCATGTGATAATGATGATGTTCGTGTTAAAGAAATTGTGATATTTTGCTTTAGTTTGATGACCTTATTTCCTCCATTGGTCTTTATCATAACAACGTATATTTGTATTATACGCTCTGTCCTAAAGATTCAGTCTGCTAGAAGGACTAAGGCGTTCTCAACGTGCACGTCCCATATTACGGTGGTGGTGATGTATTTTGGTACCGGGATAGTCACATATTTTGGACAGTCGGCCAAGGGCTCAGCAAACCGGGACAAATATACCTCTATTTTTTATGTTGTTATTGCCCCCATGTTAAACCCTCTGATTTACAGCTTGAACAACACCGAAGTAAGACGAACTAAAGTGGCTTTCAAAAAATTCCCTTGGCAATGAAAATGTCTAAAAGATTTTCATCTGTTTACTGAGAGTCATACATTTAGTTCTACCCTTCAAGCCCTTCACAGAATAGACTAATATAAAATGACTGATCTTTAATAAAGTTAATTAAACAGACATATAAACATAAGGGCACAGTAACCTCAAAAATAGGAGGTGAAGTATAGTGTCTTACACTCCAACTGGGCAGTAGGAACAAACATACATCACACAAACACACTAAATACCTCAATGAGGACTGGTCTCCTGATGTTAATATTAATGCGTACTTGGCTGAGGCTATCAGCCCTTAACCCCTTAGTGAAGAAGCCTGTTTGCTCCTTAGTGACGGAGCCAAATTTTGGAAATCTGACATGTGTCACTCAACCTAGCATAACTCTGTAAAGGTTTTGCATATCCAAGTGATTCTGACATTGTTTTTTCATCACATATTGTACTTCATTTTGGTTGTAAAAATAAACGAATATACTGTAATTTGTGTATATTTATTAAAGTATGAATATTGGAAAAATTTTGAAAAAATTATCATTTTTTCACATTTTCAACTGTAATATTTCAAATATGTGCAAACATACTGTACAAATTTTTGATAGGATATATATTTCCATCTATTTACTTTATTCTGAATGCACATTTGAAAAACATTTGTGTTTTTTTTAACCATTTAGATGACGTATAATTTTAACCCTTTCCCATCCACTGTCTGACGTCTGAAGACATTCTGATTTGAAGGCTGTACAGCTTCCAATGTTGGAAAAGGTCCAGCAGGGTATTCTTACTGTATATTACTGCCCACTCTGTTGTCAAGGGCCTCTCCAGCATGTCCAATACCGCAGTACTAGCTCTAGCCAGCAGGTGGTACCATTGTATAATGGCAGAAATAGAAAACCCTCTAGGAAAACGTGAATCCAAAATTGGATTGCAAAGGTTTAACATTACTTTTCAGCATTTTGAGGAACACTTTGCTTTCTTACAGCCAGCCAAGTTTGCAAAGGCTCATAAGTGTCAGAATGATAGACAACCCACAAATGACCCCATTTTAAAAACTACACCCCTTAGTGTATTCACTGAGGGGTGTCATGAGTATTTTGACCCCACAGGTTTTTTTCAGGAATTAATTCAATTTAGAGGAGAAAAAAATAAAATTTCATTTTACAGACATATTTTTTTCCTATAGTGTACATGAAAATGAGGATTGACACTGCAAAATTGATACCCCTGTTTCTCCCATGTTCAGAAACATACCCATTGTGGCCCTAATCTTATGTCTGGATGCACAACGGGGCCTAAAATGAAAGGAGTAGTCGGAGTCTTTCAGAACAGAAATTTTGCTTGAAGGTGATTTAGGCCCCATAGCACACTTGTAGAGCTCTTGAGCGGCCAAAA
Organism: Eleutherodactylus coqui; assembly: GCA_035609135.1. Lineage (NCBI taxonomy): Eukaryota > Metazoa > Chordata > Amphibia > Anura > Eleutherodactylidae > Eleutherodactylus > Eleutherodactylus coqui. The sequence continues at coordinate 21,528,058 of CM069405.1, read as the reverse complement.
CCATAGCACAAGTGACCCCATTTTGAAAACTAGACCCCTTAACAAATTTATCTAGGGGTGTACTGCATATTTTGACCCCACAGTTTTTGAATGAATTCAAGCACAGTGAAAGGAAAAAATTGTGATTTTCATTTTTTTGGCAATTCTGTCATTTTAAAAACAGCTTTTTTTGTACAGCACACACATGAATGAAGACTTTCACCGCAAAATGGATACCTCTGTTTGTCCAGTGTTCAGAAACATACCCCTTGTGGCCCTAATCTACTTAAAGAACACATCGCTAGGCCTATAATGGAAGGAGCACCCGTTGGATTTCAGGGTACAACGGAATAAATTCCAGGCCCCATTGCCCACTTGTAGAGCCATTGAGCATCTAAAACGATAAAGAACTCCCACAAATGACCCCATTTTGAAAACTAGACCCCTTACTGCATATTTTGACCCTACAGTATTTGAATAAATCTAAGCAAACCAGAAGGAAAAAATTAGAATTTTCATTTTTTTGTCAATTTAAAAACTGTTTTTTTTTGTACAGTGTACATAGAAATGAAGACATTCACCCCAAAATGGAATCCCCCTTTTGTCCCGTGTTCAGAAACATTCATGTTGTAGCCCTAATTTACTTATAGGACACATGGCTAGGCCTATAATGCAGGGAACACCCGTTGGATTGCAGAGCACAACTGAATAAATTCCAGGCCTCATTGCTAACATGTACAGAATAAAAATTGATACCTTAAAAAATCCCCCCCCTCCGCGCCCTTTTCCGCGTTCCCTAAATCTTAGATAAAAGTAATAATGTGAACTGTGTGGTATTTCCAAAGACAGGGGTAATTACGGAGGCTGGTTGAGATGGGTACATGGGGCAATAAAACCGGTATCCCCCCTCCTCTCATCCTTATTGTGGGGTATTTTTCTAACTCAATGGCGGGTAGGGGGTGTAAAAAGTAGCGTTCCATGAGTCTTCGTAATCTTGCTGAGGTGCGGTGGTCTCACACAGAAGGTGCTCAACAAGCTTCTCCTGGAACTGCAGGTAGGTGAGCGTTCCAGGGGCTTCTTGTAAATTACATATTACAGGTAGCGGTCTTAATGATGTCGGGCTCATGCAGCCATAGGTTGAATCCGCTTGCTGAGGCCCGCAGCGGATCCCAGCTGTGAGCCCGGCCGTGGCGCTGCGTACTGTGCATAACTGCGTACTCACACAGGCAGTCATGCGCAGTACACCTTTTTTTTGTTTGTATTTCCCGCACCGTCGCTTAGCGATGACGCGGGTACCCGCAGCCCGTACACTCTGCTGATGCACTATGAGATTGATTGAAAGTAAAAGTAAAAACTCACTTTCAAAATGGTGCCTGATAAGTATTAGACAGGGGCTGCACTGCAGAGAAGTGATTGGAGTACACAGAGGAGACCACCAGAGTGTGACGGGCAATTGGGTGAGGAGGGCAGCGGTGGAAAAATGTTTTTTTTGCCAGTGTCTCCTTAAAAGGACCCACTCATCACCTTTTGAGCCCCATAAAGTTACAGGGCTCAAAGGGAAGGGAACTGGGAGCCCAGTGAGCTGTGTTTTATACTCATCAACTATCCCATTCTAGTGCTGTATTCCTGCAAAGTCTGCTGGACTCTTTCATCATGCACATCTCCCGTTTATCTCTACAGAGATGCATGTACAGAAAGAGTTAAGCTGCCAGAGCGAACTAACATCTTGGGAATCCAGTGCTGAAAAGGGGTGCTTAGTCAGTATGAAACACTCCTCTCTGTGTTCTCTGTTCCATCATCTTTGAGCCCCATCACTTGATTAATGGGGCTCAAAGTTCAAAACTGTGTCCCATTAAAGGGGTTGTCCCGCGAAAGCAAGTGGGTCTATACACTTCTGTATGGCCATATTAATGCACTTTGTAATGTACATTGTGCATTAATTATGAGCCATACAGAAGTTATTCACTTACCTGTTCCGTTGCTAGCGTCCTCGTCTCCATGGTGCCGTCTAATTTTCAGCGTCTAATCGCCAGATTAGACGCGCTTGCGCAGTCTGGGTCTTCTTCTTTTCTCAATGGGGCCGCACGTGCCGGATGCCGGCTCCGTGTAGCTCCGCCCCGTCACGTGCCGATTCCAGCCAATCAGGAGGCTGGAATCGGCAATGGACCGCACAGAAGAGCTGCGGTCCACCGAGGGAGAAGATCCCGGCGGCCATCTTCAACCGGTAAGTAAGAAGTCACCGGAGCGCGGGGATTCAGGTAAGCGCTGTGCGGATTTTTTTTTTAGGTCCCTGCATCGGGTTTGTCTCGCGCCGAACGGGGGGGCTGTTGAAAAAAAAAAAAAAACGTTTCGGCGCGGGACAACCCCTTTAACCTTTTCCAATCCAATTTTGGATTTAGGGCTTCCTAAAAGGCTTTCTCTTTTTGCTGTTATACAACGGGCCCATCTGCTGGCTGAAAGCAGTGTGTGTGCCAGAGAGGCTCCGACAGTAAAGTGGCTGGCAAAAGACAGTAAGAATACTGTGTTGGACATCTTCTGACATTGGAGCTGTACAAGCTTCAATCAGAATGTAGAAAGACATCAGACAGTGGATTGGAAAGGGTTAAGTGAATCTTGTCCACTGCATTATATCCTACAGGTTCTGGCTTAGAAAGAATATAGTAAAAAAATGGTTAATAAGCCCATATTGTAGTTACATGCACTAGAGCCAATTAGAGGCACGCTAAAGGTTAGATTTCAAATTGTAAAAGTTAAAGGGGTTTTATCATTAAAAAAAAGTCAATACTTACCTATTCCTCCCCAGACAATCTTCTTACCACATCTTTACTAGTCCCCCAAGTCTCGCCACGAGTGTTTATACACTTTTGCAGAGGGATAGTGTGCATGTGCAGTCTCAACAATAGCTTGGCATTCCTTGTTAGGCTATGAATGCTATGTCACTAGTGACTAGGTACACTGACTTGCAGGAAGAAGCCTGCAGAAAATGGACACTTCATCTCTGGAAGAAGAATCGGCTGTCTGGAGGTGATGTGACCATGGGGACTGCAGAGCCCAGGGTAAGATCCGTGGGGAGAAGATGAGGTAAGAAGACTGACGGGGGGAGGAAAAGGTAAGTATTAATTTTTTTGTTTTCTAATGACAGAACCCCTTTAAGGCACACATCTAGAAAGTTCAGTAGACAAGATGTTGCTGCTGCTGGTTAAAGGTTCAGTTAGCTTACAGAAACTTCCTGCATATCTTCAAACCTAGAGAAAAAGCTGACATGGAGGCCCACTGAGGAGTGGATAAAAGGCTTGCTATCCTGCTCCTGGATCACTTCATATAGGATTCCAGACACAACAGGATTGGCTTCATTGATAGACAGGGAAGGCTAAAGACTCCAGGGCCATGAACTCCTCAGATTAGGGCAGTACAGAAGTTTGGCGGACTTCAGGGCCATTAAGAAATCACAGTAGTGGAATAAGATAGGTTGAGAGAGATCAAAACTATCACCGATGTTCAAAATGCTTATTCACAAGAAATGTGCCTTCATCTTTTGGATGCTAAACCACTGCACTTTAAAGTGCAAGTAAATATCAGTTTGCTGCACCACAACATCCAGACCACTGAGCAGAGACAAGCTCCAGTGCACCTCCCCATTAGCTCATACACTTTTAATTGTCTGACTGAGTGGCTTGGGCAGTGACACACTGAAAACAGCTTTCACGGAGAGAAACAGATGACCTAAAAGTACTGCCCCCAGCTCAGTCATCCTCTTTCCCAGTCACCAAACAAGCAGCTTCTTCTGTCATACTGTCATATCTTCCGGTCATTAATTGCAAGGTATGTAGGCTGAGTACAATGAGGCATGTCTGGGAGCAAGTAACCTAGCTCTTGTAAGGTCATAGTTTCCCAGTCCACAAAGTTTGGCAGAGTCATCAGCAATGCCTCGTGACCAGGTTCTGGCCACACTGACTTGGTACTGTGCCTTGAGTAGAAGTATGCCCAAATAATTAAACAACCTTTGACTGTTGAAACTGGTATTATATGATCAACACTGGGAATATTGAATATCAGAATATAATGTTCCTTATCAGTTCTCTTTGACTGGTCTGATCTGTAGCCCAGATACCGGGTCTATTTCATAGTCTCTCAATTAGGTGATACCTACTGGTCACCAGTTTCCTCTCTTGCAGTGGTTGGCTACTAAGGGGCAAGAAGTCAGAAAAGCCTGAAGGAATGTCTGTCTCTGGTTGGGTGCAGAATCAGCATTCTCAACTTCCTCTTCAGTCCGTAGGACACCATACTTTGTGGTAATACCAATTCTCTATGTCACACATAGGGCACTGGAACTCACAACCAACACTCAGTGATGGAAGTACTCCATGCATGTCTGCTTAGCTGTCTTGTCAGCATGCTCTGCCTACCTTCTGGTTTCTGATCAGAGAGTTTACCAGAACCAGATGCTCCTTTAGCCCTTCCCCTCCTAAAAAGACAAAATACTTATCAGCACCTTAAAAACAGTATAACCATAATAAACAATGGAACCAATGTACCCCCTTTACATTCATTGCTTGTATAGTTCTACACTAAAGATTACTGAACTCCTCAAAGAAAAATAGATACAATCCAGTACCATAAAAACTTACTGGAATCCGCCACTCCCTTCTCCTGTCCTAGAGTACACTATAGGAAGAAGGGGTCAGGTCAGCCCGCCATGTTATAATAGTTTTGTTTATAGAATCTATATATACATTTCATGTGAGATTCTGAGTTGTGCTATGGGACTGGTGCAGGGGGGCCTTAATATCTTCCTCAAATACTCGGTCATCCACATTGGCTACATGTACCTCCACTGTAGATACAGTGCTGCAGTCTCCTGAACAACGTCCTGGACTTCTTACCATATTGTGTCCCTGATACAGTCTTTGAGACCAAGTCCATGTTCTTTCAGCTCGCTTATCTCCCAAAAAAGCTGTCTCAACATTCTGGTGCACTTGTGTGGGGCACTAATAAGACGAGAGGACAGCATGTTTTTCTGTATCTTATTGGTATTAAGGCTGTTGGTGTCAGTATCTGGTAGCAGGTTAGAAGTTCGATAGATGAGAAAGACAACATAGTCTGATTTAATATAGAACAAGTCTTAATACAGAAATGAGTTGCCGAGGGGGGGAAGCAGACAGCCAAAGCCACAAAATGCCAGAACAAAAGGGTAATCAGGAATATAGGTTGTCCGAGGACTGGCTTTCCTTGTTGCCATAAAACCAGGAAACCTCTTGCCAGTCCAGAAGCTGGTGTCATGAGAAAAGGTCTACAAGTGCTCTTTCTAGTCCAGAAGCAACCGTGGCCAGTTCACACAGCAGAGTTCCTTAGCTCTGTGGTTGGAAATCCGTGCTGTAAGGGGAGGAGGATAAGTAACGGTCAGACACATCTTTCAAAGTGTATCGTTTGACCAAAGATTTAGGTAGGTATACTAAAATCCAACATGTTGATCTTGTCCATCCACTCACTGGCGGATTTCTGCTGCAGAATCCACGGCAGGTGTCCGCATTGCGGATTCCGCAGCTGATACCACCCATAGGATGCTATGGAAAATCGATTCTTCCTGCACACTTGAGGTTTCAGCAAGCAGAGAAAAAATCGCAGCATGCTCCAGTTTTCTGCAGATTCCGCGTGGATGGCTTCCATTGAAGTTAATGGAAGCCGTCCGATCTGCAGCCCTTCCGCAATGATATTGCAGAAAGGTTGTGGATTCCCCATCATCGCCTAGCAAAAAGCTGTAGTTCCAAATAAATGGCAAGCCGTGCGAACCATCTGCAATACAAAAGAAAACTGAAAGTACCAGGTACACGCAGATGTCACTGTGGGATTCTGGGAAGGGAGCACTGTCAATTTTTTTTTTTAATGGACCTCCAACAACCTTGATAAAGTCCTGCCTATGGATATGTGATCATTGATTCTTGCAAGAAAAACTCCTTTAACAATTTCTGAAATAGTAGACAACAGAATAAATAAATGCTTGCCAATAACTGCCTTCATCGATAGTATGATCTGTCCCAGTTACACAAACATTTGTTCTGTTCCACCTGCTCTGACTTCTTCAGCACTAATCAATTGCTACTGACTCATTCATACTGCTTGTACTAGCCACGGCCTGCTACTAAATTTGTGCTTGGGCATCAAGACTTATCCAGAGGAGTCAACTCATAGACTGGTAGTTTGGGTTTCAAAGATTTCACCACCATACCGGGCACCACCAGTATGTCTCCAGAGAAAGATGGAACCCTCTGATTGACCCATTCTCTGGAAATTGGGGATCTGCACTTCAAACAAGCATGGTGGTCCTTGATCCTCTACAAGGGTACTCGTGACTCTATCTACCAGGCATACTACAGCAAAGAGAATGGCCAAGTTGAGCCGAGCCTGTCAAGCATCAACTCGCTGTGTGATGGTAGGTCCAGACGATGTTTACAAAATCTTCTGGCCATTTCTCCTGGTCCTCATCCCCCAATATCCTGAGCCCTTACACACCCATTACCCTGTGGATCATAACGAGTATACACAGTTTTAAATGCAACAAAGTAAGCATACCTAATTGAGGAGATGTTACTTAAAGGGGTTGTGCAGTTTATTAAAGCCATTTTAGTACACCCTGTTAGTATTACATTCAATGGAGGTCATCTGTTTAGGATCCTCATTTCTTGGCCAGAGTAGACAGCGGTTACAAAGAGCATTTCTTGCTCTGGAAGACAAGCCCTGTGCTGTATTAGAGGTCTTTAACATGAGCCCTGCTTGAGCACTCAGATAGCTGCGCTAAAACAGCGCGGCAATCTGAGCGTTAAACCGCGTGAATGAATAGCAGCTACGAGTATGTCACGGCTGCTATTAGCAAGATGGCTATTGCCAGACAGCTCCCAGGGGAGTCTATGGGAGCCGCCAGCACTGTGCTGTCAACAGATAGGACATGTCTTTTGCCTATTGCGTTATCTTTTGACATGTGATTTTCTTGGTGCGTCAAAAAATCGCTCATCTGAAAGAACCCACAGGAACCATAGGTGAAAGAGGCCTGAGGCTAAGTTTCTCACCGGCGTTCCCGATTTTGCTGTGCATGTTTGTTCCTGCAATTTTTAAGGTCACTGCTGCTTTTTTTAAAAATAATCTCGTCTCACATCGCTGCCGCCCCGTTAAAATCGTGTGAGAAAATTGCAACTTTTTTAACATGAAAGTCAATAGGAGTTTCTAATATTAAAATCGCATCACAAGGCAAGTTTGATAAAAAGCAGGCGCCTGAGGGAAACATGGGACATTAAGAAAATCGCACATCGCAGAAAGATAGAGCATGCTGGGATTTTTTGTTCTCTCAACTTGGCATCAGTGAAAACATCGCAGATGGGAAGGAAACCAATGAAAATCATTGGTTTCATAATCTGCTGTTTTACTGACTTTAGCATCACGCGAAAATCATGCGATTTTCTCGCCCGTGTGAAACCACCCTAAGGGGGCCTTCAAACTTGTGAGAAAGTCATGCATTTTTTGAGCGACGCGAGAGTGAGTGAAAACAGAACGATGAAACTAATGCATTTCAAGGATTTCCTTCAGATTTGCAATGTTTTCACTCATGTTATGTTGTGAGAAAAAAAAATTGCGGCTTGTCCTATCTTTCTGTGTTTTGCGTTTTTTTTTATCACCCATGTTTCCCTCTGGAGCCTCTTTGTTATCGCATCGCAAAGCACGAACTCGTGATTTTCGCTGCAACCCATTTTTAACATGACAAAGTCTTGATTTTTGCGTTAAAAAAATTGGGGAGAAATTGCGTGAAAAATTCTTCAGACCGAGAGGCACTCAATTTGTAAGAGGAACAGCTTGGAGATTCTTAGAGGGGGAAGAAGCTTTATGATACAATGCAAACAATAACTACGAGTGTCATCCCCAGCTTCCTGTTGGCCGAATGAACAAACCATGTTTATATTGCAATGCTCTTAAGTGGCCCCAGAAGACCTTCGGACAATAAGGTGGCCCCAGAAGACCCCTGGACTATGCTGCTGTGGCGGGAAGGTTTTACTATCGATGCTTAGAACTCCTCCTGAAGCACTAGAGACTCTTATGTCAGGGTCATAAGATATTTATCGGGTACCCAGGCTAGTTATATATATGATGCATACATATTCTGCTGGAAGGATTGTCAACGATACGGTATGAAGAAGAGTTGGGGGTGGAGGAAGGTTTTACTTAGAGTTTTTATGATCCTGATGGTATTTGATTGCTTTATATGAAATCCAAGGTACAGTACAGAATGAACCAATATGAAGACGATGGCTTATGTATGAACAGCAGAGCCTCATGGAGGTTAACAGATACCGCTTTACGTCTCTGTCCAATTTGAAGGTTGTACTGAGACACAAAATACTCGTATACACAGGAGTAGAGATGAGCGAGCATGCTCGGATAAGGCAATTACTCGAGCGAGTATATCTCTTCTCGAGTAACTGCATTCTCGTCCGAGCAGGCTCGGGGGCAGGAGGGGGGGGGAGTGAGAGACTCCCCCCAACCCCCCCCCCCCCCCCAAGCCTGCTCGGACAAGTATGCAGTTACTGGAGAAGAGCGATGCTCGCTAGACTAACTGCCTTATCCGAGCATGCTCGCTCATTTCTACACAGGAGGTTAACCCTATTGATCTCCTTTCAGAGGACAGCAACAGGGCAGAATTCATTTTCACATCCAACATCTTGAGATTCCATTTTCAACCACTTAAGTAAACAGATTAATTAATGTTAATTTCATGTTGGGAATCATGGGGTATTTTTATTTTACAAATTACAGAATAATGAATCTCCAGAGCCGATCACTTCTGATTTCTTCATCTAGGAGCATTATAAAAGCTGTGCGCTCCTGTCCTCAGGCTTCTGTAGAGCCGTAGTTCTTGTCGTTAGACTCAGTGTCATTTTTATATATTATTTTATTTTTCTTCTACTATAATTTGTCCTGATCTTATAGATTTATGGTTTCATATAGGGGGTGGACATATCTTTTACAGAGTTTCCAGGTAAGGGGCGCCAGAATATTTTAACATTGAGTTGAAATGGCTTTGCATTTGATTTTACTTTTTTTATTTTGAATATTTGCTATTTAATCTAAGAATCCAGTGAAGTGCAGCAGGCGGACTGCTGGAGTCTTTCTAGCACTGATTGTATCTTCAAGACTAGGAGGGTGTCTTTATGGTGCACAAGTGAGTTTCTAACGCACATATTGTACATTACGAGACGCGCAAAACTCACACTGAACTAGACCCCACTGTCTTCACGGTGATGCTGCAAGATAGAATTCAATGGAAGTCTTCAGAGGCCGGACAAAGATCTGTCTGGGATGATTTAGTGATCCTGCACCGAGCAGGGGGTCGGACCCGATGACCCTGGAGGTCGCTTCCAGCTCTACCATTCTATTATTGTATGTTACACATGATCTGCAGCAGAGGAGTAAGAAATCAGGAGAGGGGTTTTTGGTAAGGGTGCATTCACACGGGCGAGCATGATATCGGTTTCGAGAAATTCGGACTAATATTGCACTTACAAAATTGTGATGTTCACTGCGAGTGTATTGTGATATGTGAGAAAGTCACATCACATCACCGAACCTGTGTTTTTCACACATTTTAAAATCAAATGTATTTTCAATAAGGAGAATTAAAAATTGCATTCCAATTGCATGTATAAGTGAGTGCGATGTGAGTATGATACAACCTTGCTTCTATCCAATTGTAAGTGATGGGTGGAACTTGTTTGCATTTAAATGTTACCTTTTTGTGGAATTTATTAAGAATAATAATAAAAAAATGTGAAAAAATAAGAATATTCACTTTTTCTATTGCGCTATACTTCAATCACGACATGAAGCCCTCCATGTAGAGATGAGCGAACGTACTGGTCCGAGCTTGATACTCGTTTGAGTATTAGCGTGTTCGAGATGCTCGTTACTCGTGACGAGTACCACGCGATGTTCGAGTTACTTTCACTTTCATCTCTGAGACGTTAGCGCGCTTTTCTGGCCAATAGAAAGACAGGGAAGGCATTACAACTTCCCCCTGCGACGTTCAAGCCCTATACCACCCCCCTGCAGTGAGTGGCTGGCGAGATCAGGTGTCACCCGAGTATAAAAATCGGCCCCTCCCGTGGCTCGCCACAGATTTGTTCTGACATAGAGGAGGGAAAGTGCTGTCTTGGTGGAGCTGCTATAGGGAGAGTGTTAGGAGTATTTTAGGCTTCAAGAACCCCAACGGTCCTTCTTAGGGCCACATCTAACCGTGTGCAGTACTGTGGAGGCTGCTTTTTGCAGTGTTGCACTTTTTTTTTTTTTTGGTATATCGGCCGTGCAGAGCATTGCGCCCTGCAGTAATACTCCAGGGACAGAAGTGCTTAGGCAGGGAGAGCGTTAGGAGTATTTTAGGTTTCAAGAACCCCAACGGTCTTTCTTAGGGCCACATCTAACCGTGTGCAGTACTGTGGAGGCTGCTTTTTGCAGTGTTGCACATTTTTTTTTTTTTGGTATATCGGCCGTGCAGAGCATTGCGCCCTGCAGTAATACTCTAGGGACAGAAGTGCGTAGGCAGGGACAGAAGACATATTAATATTATTGATTGAATATAGGCAGTGGGCCTTTGCAAAACAATTTGTGGGAAAAAATCTATTTGGCCTGCCTGTCACTGTGCTCAGTGTTCTGGGTCTGTCTGTGCTGGGTGTAGTAGTTCTACAAAATCATACGCAGCCAGCTAAGTGTTACAGCAGGCTTGCGCCAAATTATTTCCTGGCGTTCCGTAAACGAAGTCAGCCTCCAACCAAAGGCCAATAAGCGGCACATTTAATTACAGCGTTCTGTTTCTGCACTACTGGTAATACACCATGCTGAGGGGTAGGGGTAGGCCTAGAGGACGTTGACGCGGGCGAGGACGCGGAGGCCCAAGTCAGGGTGTGGGCACAGGCCGAGCCAGTGCATTGGCCAGGGGTAGAGGCAGGGCCAGATCGAATAATCCACCAACTGTTTCCCAAAGCGCCCCCTCGCGCCATGCCACCCTGCAGAGGTCAAGGTGCTCTACGGTGTGGCAGTTTTTCACAGAGACGCCTGACAACCGACGAACAGTGGTGTGCAACCTTTGTCGCGCCAAGATCAGCTGGGGAGGCACCACCACCAGCATGCGCAGGCATATGATGGCCAAGCACCCCACAAGGTGGGACGATGCCCGTTCACCGCCTCCGGTTTGCACCACTGCCTCTCCCCCTGTGCCCCAACCTGCCACTGAGATCCAACCCCCCTCTGACGACACAGGCACTACCTTCTCCTGGCCTGCACCCACACCCTCACCTCCGCTGTCCTCGGCCCCATCCAGCAATGTCTCTCAGCGCAGCGTCCAGACGTCGCTAGCGCCACTGTTTGAGCGCAAGCGCAAGTACGCCGCCACGCACCCGCACGCTCAAGCGTTAAACGTGCACATTGCCAAATTGATCAGCCTGGAGATGCTGCCGTATAGGCTTGTGGAAACGGAGGCTTTCAAAAGCATGATGGCGGCGGCGGCCCCGCGCTACTCGGTTCCCAGTCGCCACTACTTTTCCCGATGTGCCGTCCCAGGCCTGCACGACCACGTCTCCCGCAACATTGTACGCGCCCTCACCAACGCGGTTACTGCCAAGGTCCACTTAACAACAGACACGTGGACAAGCACAGGCGGGCAGGGCCACTATATCTCCCTGACGGCACATTGGGTGAATTTAGTGGAGGCTGGGACAGAGTCAGAGCCTGGGACCGCTCACGTCCTACCCACCCCCCGAATTGGGTGCCCCAGGTCGGTGGGGGTATCTGCGGCGGTGTATGCTTCCTCCACTAAACCACCCTCCTCCTCCTACGCAACCTCTGTCTCGCAATCAAGATGTGTCAGCAGCAGCACGTCGCCAGCAGTTGGTGTCACGCGGCGTGGCAGCACAGCGGTGGGCAAGCGTCAGCTTAGGAGAGAAGAGGCACACGGCCCACGAACTGCTGCAGGGTCTGACAGAGCAGACCGACCGCTGGCTTGCGCCGCTGAGCCTCCGACCGGGCATGGTCGTGTGTGACAACGGCCGTAACCTGGTGGCGGCTCTGCAGCTCGGCAGCCTCACGCACGTGCCATGCCTGGCCTATGTCTTTAATTTGGTGGTTCAGCGCTTTATGAAAAGCTACCCACACTTGTCATACCTGCTCAGAAAGGTGCGCCAGCTCTGCGCACATTTCCGCAAGTCCCACACGCACGCTGCCACCCTGCGGACACTGCAACATCGGTTTAATCTGCCAGGGCACCAACTGCTGTGCAACGTGCCCACACAGTGGAACTCTACGTTCCACATGTTGGCCAGGCTCTATGAGCAGCGTAGAGCTATTGCGGAATACCAACTCCAACATGGGCGGCCTAGTGGGAGTCAGCCTCCTCAATTATTTACAGAAGAGTGGGCCTGGTTGGCAGCCATTTGCCAGGTCCTTGGAAACTTTGAGGAGTCTACCCAGATGCTGAGCGGGGATGCTGCAATCATTAGTGTCACCATTCCTCTGCTATGCCTCTTGAGAAGTTCCCTGCAAAGCATAAAGGCAGACGCTTTGGAATCGGAAACGGAGGCGGGGGAAGACAGTATGTCGCTGGATAGTCAGAGCAACCTCATGTCTATATCTCAGCGCGTTGAGGAGGAGGGGGAGGAGCATGAGAAGGAGGGGGAAGAGACAGCTTGGCCCACTGCTGAGGGGACAGATGCTGCTTGATTGTCATCCTTTCAGCGTGTATGGCCAGAGGAGGAGGAGGAGGAGGAGGGGGAGGAGCATGAGGAGGAGGGGGAAGAGACAGCTTGGCCCACTGCTGAGGGTACAGATGCAGCTTGCCTGTCATCCTTTCAGCGTGTATGGCCAGAGGAGGAGGAGGAGGAGGAGGAGGATCCTGAAAGTGATCTTCCGAGTGAGGACAGCCATGTGTTGCGTACAGGTACCCTGGCACACATGGCTGACTTCATGTTAGGATGCCTTTCTCGTGACTCTCGCGTTACACGCATTCTGGCCACTACGGATTACTGGGTGTACACACTGCTCGACCCACGGTATAAGGAGAGCCTTTCCACTCTCATTCCCAAAGAGGAAAGGGGTTCGAGAATGATGCTATACCACAGGGCGCTGGTGGACAAACTGATGGTAAACTTCCTATCCGACAGCGCTAGTGGCCGAAGGCGCATTTCCGTGGCCCAGGTAGCAGGGGAGGCGCAGAGATCAGGCAGCATGTACAGCGCAGGCAGGGGAACATTATCCAAGGCCTTTGCCAGCTTTATGGCTCCCCAGCAAGACTGTGTCACCGGTCCCCAGTCAAGGCTGAGTTGGCGGGAGCACTGTAAAAGGATGGTGAGGGAGTACGTAGCCGATCGCACGACCATCCTTGGTGACGCCTCTGCCCCCTACAACTACTGGGTGTCGAAGCTGGACACGTGGCCTGAACTCGCGCTGTATGCCCTGGAGGTGCTTGCTTGTCCTGCGGCTAGCGTCTTGTCAGAGAGTGTGTTTAGTGTGGCTGGGGGAATCATCACGGATAAGCGTACCCACCTGTCAACCGACAGTGCCGACAGGCTTACACTCATCAAGATGAACAAAGCCTGGATTTCCCCAGACTTCTCTTCTCCACCAGCGGACAGCAGCGATACCTAAACAATACGTAGGCTGCACCCACTGATGGAAGCATCGTTCTCTATCACCATCAAAAACGGGGACCTTTTTGCTTCATCAATCTGTGTATAATATTCCTCCTCCTCCTGCTCCTCCTCCTGAAACCTCACATAATCACGCTGAACGGGCAATTTTTCTTAGGCCCACAAGGCTCAGTCATATAATTTTTCTAAACAATTTTTATACGTTTCAATGCTCATTAAAGCGTTGAAACTTTCACCTCAACCAATTTTTACTTTTACTGGGCTGCATCCAGGCCTAGTTACCAATTAAGCCACATTAACCAAAGCGATTAATGGGTTTCACCTGCCCTCTTGGTTGGGCATGGGCAATTTTTGGGGCCCTCGCCTACAGTGTAATCCAATTAATTTTTTGCCCACCTGCATTACAGCTGACGTAACATCAGCTGTGTTGGGCACTGCAATGGGATATATCTATGTACCGCCGGTGGGTTCCAGGGAGCCACCCATGCTGTGGGTCCACAGGGAGTTGTAACTGCATGTGTCCACTTCTAAAGAACCCCAGTCTGACTGGGGCATGCAGTGTGGGCCGAAGCCCACCTGCATTAAACATGACATTATTACCTCAGCTGTGTTGGGCACTGCAATGGGATATATCTATGTACCGCCGGTGGGTTCCAGGGAGCCACCCATGCTGTGGGTGCACACGGAATTCCCATTGCGGAGTTGTACCTGCCTGTGACTATTTATAAAAACCCGCGGTCTGACTGGGGCATGCAGACACCTTGACAGAATGAATAGTGTGTGGCACATAGGTTCCCCATTGCTATGCCCACGTATGCAGCTCCAGATGGAGGTGGCACAGGATTGCATTTCTCATTGCTTCTGTACAGCATTGTGGACTATCGCCCCGCCCCTTTTAAAGAGGGTCGCTGCCTAGCCGTGCCAACCCTCTGCAGTGTGTGCCTGCTTTTCCTCTGGCAGACGCACTTATAAATAGACATGAGGGTGGCGTGGCATGAGGGCAGCTGAAGGCTGGGCAGGGACAGTTTGGTGTGCGCTGTGGACACTGGGTCGTGTGGGGGATGTATGAATTCATGAATGGGTGTGAGTGAGGGCTGGCCTCTGATTGGTCAGACTGTGACCAATCAGAGGCATCTTATTCAGCAGGCGGGGATTTTAAATCCCCGGCTGCTGAATACTACTCACAGCTGTTCAGAGCAGTTCAGGAGAACTGCAGCCTGCGGCGCTGAACTCCGTCTGCCGGCACCAGGTGAGTATATATATTTTTTATTTTTACACATTTCTGGATGAATTGCAGGAAAGGGCTTATATATTTAACCCCTTTCCGACAATTCATCCCGCGATCGCCGGCAGCCCATTGCATTCAGTGGAGTCGGCTGTATTGACGGCTCCATTGAATTCAATGGGCTAACATCGTTCTTCTCTGCCACAGCTGTTACAGCTGTGGCAGAGGAGAACTTGCTGTGTCGTTCCCATCATTTTCTTGAATTGCCAAGATTTTCACACATGAAAACCTTAGCGAGCATCGGCGAAATACAAAAATGTTCCGGTCGCCCATTGACTTCAATGGGGTTCGTTATTCGAAACGAACACCCGAACATCGCGGGAAGTTCGTTTCGAATAACGCGAACCCGAACATTTTGGTGTTCGCTCATCTTTACTCAGGATGCCAGCGGCGTGCCAGGTGCATGCGCTGTGCCGTCTTTTTTTTTTAAAACTACCGCTTTCCCGCGGTATGAACGCAGTGACAGCTGTGTCCGTACCGCGGATCAGGAGCCATCCCTGTGGGAAAACCGCATAAAAGTAAAACATGCTGCTCTTGTTTTCCAGCGCGTGCGATCGGCATGCCGGGGAAAAATCACATCCGCAAGTATTTAATTACCCGCGGGTGCCCAATCATTCCCTATGGGCATGGATCACACGTGCGGGAGATCCGCGTGATTTTTGAAATACCATATTTACCGTGGACATGAGGCCTTAGGCTTTTTTGCTACAATTTAGCTGCCATGTTTATTTTTAGAAGCCTCACTTGTTAAGTCTTTTTCTAATAGTATCGCCATGAAGAAGAACATTTAACCTCATAGCTGAGGCTTTCAGAGTCAGGGATGTTTTCTTGCAGTTTCTCCAAGCGTTGCAGTTTGACCTTCGGGTGAATTTGATGGGACTTCCACTACTGGGAAAAACTCTCTTGAATGTTTTCTACTTGTAAATAATCTCTCTCACTGTAGAATAAGGAATTCCAACTTGTTTGGAAATGGCCTTATAAACTTTCTCAGATTGGTTGGCAGCCACAATTGCTTCTCTAAGGCCTCCTTCATTCAGGTGACATGGCATTGCCACAAGAAATTGATATCTCATCGCTGGTCCGTGCGATATCACTGTGATGTCTCGCGGTGATACCGTGATTTTGTAGTGCTACAAAGTCACATGTGCTTTGTTACGTGACTTTGTAGCACCACATGCAGGGCTTTTCGGGGTGGAGGTTGAAATATAAGCCCTATTCCAAAAATATGCCCTAGCTGCAGTGAAAAAAAAGTATACCTCACCTTAGCAGTGCTGTCCAGAGCTCCACTGCAGCTTCTTCTTGGTCCCTGGCACTCTTCTTCTTCAGCTCTTCTGGCCAGGGAAAAATCTCCACCTCCTGGAAGTGCTGACTGTGAGTGGCTGACACTTAGCCAATTAGTGCCTGCCCTTTAATGAATGGTTGGGATTGGTGCATCGTGTGCTGGCTGTGATTGGCTAAGCATCAGCTAATCACAGCCAGTGCTTCAGGGAGGCGGGTATTTTTCAATCCTTGGCCAGAAGAGATAAAGAGAAACAGTGTCGGGAACGGGGGAGGAAGCTGCAGAGGAGCCGGACAGTGCTTCTTAGGTAATGTTTGTGTTTTAAATTTTTTTTCTGCAGCTAGGGGTTAGATTATGGCTTTAACAGTGGGATTTCCTACTGTAAAAGTTGCATTGCACTTTGAAATCGCGTTTTTGAGCGATGCAACAGAGAGTAATACTCCATAGGGAAACATGGGCCACAAAACCTTGCGAGTCATGGGCATAACGCATGCTACAAAACATCGCACGTGAGAAGTAACCCATTGGAAAGCAGGGGCTTCACATACATGCGATTTTTAGCATTGTCACAACGCGACAAAATCTTGTGGCTTTACCGCCTGTATGGAGTAGGCCTAAGATCATTGCGGGTGACTTTCTTTCTTGGTATTGTGTTAACGCACACTTGAATGCTCCAAATCAAGAAACTTTTAAGATTTCTCCTTTTATAGATTTGGCCACACTTGTTGATGTTCAATTAATCATGGGTATTTAATTAGCAGCCTCTACCTACCCTCTTAATTACATGATGACAGTGTGAGTTGGCATATGTAGTTGCTATTCCGAGGTTGTATTTACCAAAGTTTATGACCTTCTAAGGACCAGATGTTTTTATTAGTAATATTTAAAACCATAGAATGTAAATAGAGTCTACTTAGCTTTTCTTGTGACTGTAAATAATGGATGTCGGAGAGGGTTTCATTTTCCCTCCATGATTTACACTGTTAGGACTTAATCACACATCCGTATATCGGCTGGCTTTTCACGCTCGACCAATATACGGTATCCCTTTCTGCAGGGGGAGGAGGCCGGCCGGGCTGGGAGCAGTACACTAAACTCCCACCCTCTCTCCGCCCCTTGCCACTATTTGCAATAGGAGAGGGCGGGGCGGGGTGGAACTTAGCTCCACCCCATCCCACCCATCCCGTTGCAAACAGTGGCGAGGGGTGAAGAGGGGTTGGGGAGAGGGCGGAGAGGGGGCGGAATCTCAGTGCACTGCTCCCAGCCCAACCCTGCAGAAAGGGACACCGTATATCGGTCTGGCGTGAAAACCGGGCCAATATACGTACGTGTTAATAAGCCCTCATACTGAATAATTTGAAGAAAGAAACTGCTTAACCCCTTAATAGTCACATTCAAAGTCCCATGACTTTTAGACTTTTTCATGGGTGGAGATCTGTGCAGGTTCTTTTTTTGTGTGAGGAGCTGTAGTTTTTATTGGTGCCATTTTGGGCTACATGCAGCTTTATTATCACTTTTAGGGCTCATGTCCACGGGGAAAATAAGAATTAAAATCTGCAGCGTTTCTCCCGCACGTGGATCCGCGCCCCATAGGAATGCATTGACCACCAGCAGGTAGATAAATACCCGCGGATGGTATTTAAAAAATTTCTGGAGCATGAAAAAAAATGGACATGCTCCATTTTAGTGTGGATCACGCGTGCGGGAGCTCATAGAGCACATAGAGCTCATAGAGCACATAGAGCACATAGAGCACATAGAGCACATAGCTACATTGATCTCCCGCATGAAAAATAAAAGACAATTACAGTGCATCCGCAGCCCAAATCCACGTTACAAATCCGCAGCAGATCTGATTTTCCCCGTGGACATGAGGCCTAAGGGCATTTACCCACTAGCGTTTTTTTAATGCAAATGTCAATGGGACTTTTTAATGTTAAAATAGCATCACACAAAAATTGCTAGTTTGTGCTTCTGCGATTTTTACTGCAATGCGATTTTTGGGAGGCAAAATTACCAATATAAGCATTTTTTTTTTGCCATGCAGAATAAATGCTCTGTTCAATTTTTTTGCAGGGGAAAATGAAAAAAGGGGTTGTTTTTTATGTGTTTTTTTACAAACTTCTTCTATTATATTTTTTATGTCCCTGTTAAGGACTTGAGCCATTAAAGTTATGATTCTTAGGATAATGCCCTATCCCTTAAAATAGTGATAATAGACCATGGCAGGCTGGGACACCAGTATTTGGCGTCCAGTTACCATGGCAACCCATCAGGCCTCGGAGATGTAATCCTGTACCTGAACCCTTTACATGCCTTGATGTACATTGATCGTGGCATGTGGGGGGTTAGCAACAGGGAGTGCTGTTTGATCCCCGCTGTTGCAGCAAGGCGCTGGCTGTCAGATACAGCCGACTCCTGCTGCAGAATTTTGTAGGTTCACTTAAGAAGTTTATATCCTGTTGCATTAACTACCTCCCTGCCCGTGTGTAAGCTTACATCTAATGGCATAAGAGGGTTCAAGAGGTTGTCACATAATTAAAATGTAATTTGTCTGCTACATCAGGAAAATATAATTTTTGAATGGGAATCGTTTAAAAATGCTCTTGTGTCTAGATATTGCTGTTAGATACTAATGTAATACTCCCTGCTGTTTCTAGAGCTGATTCATATCGTCAGTCTTTACAGTAGCGGCAGGGGCGTAACTATAGAGGATGGAGGGGATGCGGTTGCACCCGGGCCCAGGAGCCTTGGGGGGCCCATAAGGCTTCTCTTTTGCATATAGGGAGCCCAGTACTATGACTAAAGCTTTATAGTTGGGGCCCAATTACAGATTTTGCATTGGGGCCCAGAAGCTTCAAGTTACGCCTCTGAGTAGCGGGTATCAAAAATTGTGGCTATTTGCGGAGTTTGATGTGGAATTGAAAAGCCACAAAACCTTTGGTGCAGAATTTGCAGTAATGAATTTGGGTGCAGATTTGGGTGCGTGATGGCGGCTAATTCTGGCCGGTGTGGAAGCACCTTCTGGTAGAGAACTCTTTTTATGTTGTGTATTAAATTGCTTAATTAGGTCCTTGCATTATTAAAAAAATAATAATTCTATGGTTTAGACAAAAAAAATTGAAATTTTTCAAAAAAAAATTTTTGTACTTATAAAACTATTATAGTAATATAAAAATACATTTAGGAACTAATAATAAATCAATAGATCCATTCTTCAGCAAACAAACATTTAGCACCACAGCTGTTTATTTGGAGCGCCAAACATTAGCTCAGCATCTTTTGCTATTTGCATAACCCATTGTAGTTTATTGGCTACACAAATAGCATAGACGGACTACGATAACATACTGTAGTGCACTGCATCAGTCCAATTAATGAATACATCTGTACAAGTAAATATCCTACAGACTGTGTAATATATCCATACATTTCTGTCATCCAAACGATGGTCTAGGATGGGAACAAAGAACCAGACAGTCATCACTGAAGCTATCCTACTGGGTTTCTCCAAAGACCTGAAGATAAATGTTGCTTTGTTTTTGCTATTTTTGACCATCTACCTAATAACCATCGTTGGAAATTGTCTTATAATATGCATCATCCTAACAAACTCTCGTCTACACGTCCCTATGTACTTTTTCCTCTGCAATCTATCCTTCATAGACTTTTGTTACTCATCAACCGCGGTGCCAAGACTGTTAGCCGATCTCTTCTCCCTCCATAGAACCATTTCCAAACTTGCCTGTGGGGTCCAGCTCTACATAATACTCTTCATGGGTGGAACTGAGTGTCAGCTTCTAGTCCTAATGGCTTACGACCGCTACATTGCCATCTGTAAGCCGCTGCACTATCCGATTCTGATGAGATGGAGCGTTTGCCATCGACTCATTGCCTTTATGTGGATTTTCAGCTTCATGGTCAACATCTTTCCATCCCTATTGATGCCAATCTCTTTATGCAATCGTAACGAGATCAACCACTTCATGTGTGAACTGCTAGCTGTCATAAAGCTCTCATGCGGCGACCTCTACACGAATGAACTTACAATATTTTGCATTAGCTTTATTTCGCTTTTGCTTCCGTTCTCACTTATTATCATTTCCTACATTTGTATTATCTTCTCTGCATTAAAGGTTCGCACTGCTGGGAGGTTTAAAGCTTTCTCCACATGCACCTCTCATGTCATCGTGGTGGCTTTGTACTTCGGGACTGGGATGTTCACTTACTTTAGCCCCTCATCTCAGTACTCATCAAACCGGGAGAAGTATATCTCAATATTTTATGTTGTCATCTGCCCAATGTTAAATCCGCTCATCTACAGTTTGAACAATAGAGAAGTGAAAAAATCCTTTAAGACTTTATTTACAAAACATGTTGTCTCCATCACAATAAATTAAAATGTCCAAAATGTAACAATGATTTCCAAGAAGTGACAGGTTCTTCTCATCATTGAGGGATTTCTTACTTTTTGTTGCACTTTGTTTTATCATTGTTCTATATTTCTTTATTTGAGTTGCCCTTTTAAGTTGGCGCTATATAAATAAAGATTATTATTATTATTACAGCCCTTGTCTACATGCTGTATTACACCACTGGATGACAGACATACTGAGGATATGGGTCTCTTGACAAGAATTCCCCTCAATATGACAGTATCTTTAGGATGTTTGTGACTCTACAGTTGAAGTCATAAGTTCATATAAACTTAGGTTGAAGTCATAAAAAGGGCCACTCCAAAAAATACAACATTTTCCATCTCTGCCTCCTCATCTAATTCCCTATCACACTCTGGAGGTCCTCCCTGTGCATTACGGCCAATTATTTGCAGTGCAACCTCCTGTCTGATGCTTATTAGGCATCGCCCTGAAGCTGAGATTTTTTTTACTCTCAGTTTCACATCTATCCCATGATGCATCAGCACAGCAATAGCATCATGGGATTTTTGTCTGCTAGAGGGAGAGTTTATCATTATCTTCTATATTCACCTATAAAAGCAGCAGATCATACGTATATAGTCAGGAGGGTGAACTGTGATCTCCTCTATTATAGCTGTGTGACAGGAAATGTGTGAATATCATCAGTAACTATGATAGGAGTGTCAGTGTCTCTTGGGAGTTTCTGTGGAAGGGTCCATGTGTTAGTGTAGTGTACAGGATTGTACACTCCATAACTAACTATGGACTTCAAAGTGAATAATGTATCTGTCACTTTAAAGTTATTGTTGGTCAACCACACTTTGCCTAGGAAAGCTCAGCCTAGTTTAGGAGGCAAGAGTCAGGCAGTCAGGAGATAGACAGCCTGTAATAGGCAGAAAGGTCCTACATATGAGTTGGTTAGCAATGGAGTTTGGTATAAAATGGAGAGGAGGAGTTGAGTAGAGGGTTCTAGAGAGAGATCACAGGAGAGAACAGAGAAGGAAGATGCAGTGCTAGCAAGAAGAAGCTAGAGCTGAGATACAGTGCATTGGGAAGAAGGGTAAGTACTAGAAATGAGCGAGCACCGAAATGCTCGGGTGCTTGTTGATCGAGTCGAACTGTCCGCAATGCTCGAGAGCTCGTTTCGAGTAAAGAACCCCATTGAAGTCAATGGGCGACTCGAGCATTTTTGTATGGGACCGATGCTCCGCATAAGTCATGACTTGTGAAACTCTGGAAAACCTCAGAAAGTCATGGAAACACCACAGAAACGGATTGGGCAGGCAGGAGGAGCATGCATGGCTGCATCTCAGGCTCCTAGGTCCCACTATTAAGCCAAAATGGTGGCAAGAGTCTTCCCCCCCCGCCCCCAACAATTTTTACTTCGGGCAAACCCTCATTAGCAAGGCACACCTTAGCTAAGCACCACACAACCTGCAACCAAGGACAATCACTGCCTGCGGGTGACACCGCTGCCTCTTCTCCTGGGTTACATGCTGTTCAACCCCCCGCACGACCCTGCATCCACAGTGCACACAAAAGTTTCACTGCTCAGCCTTCAGCTGCCCTCATGCCACACACTCGCTTCATAGCCACACCACCCTCATGTCTATTTATAAGTGTGTCTGCGATGAGGAGGAACCAGAGGCACACACTGCAGAGGGTTGGCAGGGCCGGCAGCGACCCTCTTTGAAAGTGTGGGTGATAGCCCACAATGCTGTTGAGAATTGATGATAAATTGACATACGATCATCATTCCAATCCCGTGCCACCTCCGTCAGAAAATTGTCAGGAGCCGCAAACGTGGGCATAAAGGGGACTCAGGTGCCAGCACTTCTACACATTTCCACAATACAGTAATACTCTGTGTGGGAAGCACGTGAGCGGGCCCAGGGTCAGGCTCAGTACCAGCCTCCATCTTGTGTGACCCAAGGTGCCGCGAGTTACATAGCAATGGAAAATCCATGTGTCCCCACACAATTCATTCTGTGTAGGTGTTGGATAGCTCAACACCGCAATGGAAAGTCTTTGAGTTCCTTGGGCTTGCCTATGCTATTGGTGAACAAAGATGGTATTACACAAGAAGAAATCAGAGCGCCCAAACATGGCAGAGTTTCACCCCGCCAAGGACCTCGACCCACATTTCTACCCTAGTCAGTCAGTGTATTTGTGTCAGACAGGTAAAACACTGCTCTGGGAAGTCTTATTGCACTCACAGCATAGGCAAGCCAAAGGAACCCAAGGAAAGTATTAAACATGAAGCAATTACAGTGCCCAAACATGGCAGACTTTCACCCTGCTAAGGGCCTCGGCCTACATTTCTACCCTTGTCAGTCAGTGCGTTTGTGTCAGACAGGTAAAACACCACAATGGGAAGTCTTTGTGCTCCCACAGCATAGGTGAGCCCCAGGAACTTAAAGATGGTATTACGCATAAAGAAATCACAGCGCCCGAACATGGCAAAGTTTCATCCCGCCATGGACCTCGGCCCAAACCTTAAGCAATCATGGACATAAAGCGGACTCCGATGCTAGTACAGCTGTGAAGGTCTCATTTAATAATTTGCGGTTGCTTTCACCGCTCCAAAGACTGGATTAATCAGAAGCAAGTTCCACAGGCCCAACCTGGCGCAGTTCCATTTCCCCCAGGAAATAGGCCTCTGCCCACGCCCTCAGCAATCGCGGGCATAAAGCGGACTCCGATGCTAGTAAAGCTGTAAAGGTCTCATTAAATCAGTTACGTTTGTTTTCACCCCTCCAAAGACTGAATTAACCAGGAGCAAGTTCCACAGGCCCAACCTGTAGCAGTTGCATTTCCCCCAGTACATAGGCCTCTGCCCACACCCTCAGCAATCATGGGCATGAAGCGGACTCCGATGGTAGTACAGCTGTGAAGGTCTCGTTAAATCAGTTACGCTTGCTTTCACCGCTCCAAAGACTGGATTAACCAGAAACAAAGTTCTACAGCCCCAACCTGGCGCAGTTCCATTTCCCCCAGGAAATAGGCCTCTGCCCACACCCTCAGCAATCGCGGGCAAGAAGCGGACTCCGATGCTAGTAAAGCTGTGAAGGTCTCATTAAATCAGTTACGTTTGTTTTCATCCCTCCAAAGACTGGATTAACCAGGAGCAAGTTCCACAGGCCCAACCTGTAGCAGTTGCATTTCCCCCAGTACATAGGCCTCTGCCCACACCCTCAGTAATTGTGGGCATGAAGCGGACTCCGATGGTAGTACAGCTGTGAAGGTCTCGTTAAATCAGTTACGCTTGCTTTCACCGCTCCAAAGACTGGATTAACCAGGAACAAAGTTCCACAGGCCCAACCTGGCGCAGTTCCATTTCCCCCAGGAAATAGGCCTCTGCCCACACCCTCAGCAATCGCGGGCATGAAGCGGACTCCGATGCTAGTATAGCTGTGAAGGTCTCATTAAATCAGTTACATTTGCTTTCACCACTCCAAAGACTGCATTAACCAGGAACAAGTTCCACAAGCCAAACCTGGTGCAGTTGCATTTCTCCAGGACATAGGCCTCTGCCGACACCCTCAGCAATCGCGGGCACATTGCGGACTGGATGCTAGTACAGCTGTGAATGTCTCATTAATGCAGTAACGCTCCTCTTGTTTGGCCCAAACCAGTGCCGTGGATAACTGTGGTAACATGAGAGAAAACACATGTTGCCCAATGCTGATCCCATGACCCCAAACAGGAGGAGGAGGTGGCATTACAAAGCCAACAAACCATGACCAGGAACCCGCTATAGTCTGTGTGGGAAGTATGTGAGCGGGCCCTGGGTCAGGCTCGATCCCAGCAAACACCTTGTGTAACCCAAGGTGCCGCGAGTGACATAGCAATGGGAAATCCATGTGTCCACACACTATTCATTCTGTGTAGGTGTTGGATACCTCAATCACAACATAAGTGTAAAACCATCTGCACTCTGCACCCTACCCAAGTCAATCAGTCTATTTGTGCCAGACAGGTAAAACACCGCTATGGGAAGTCTTTGTGCACGCACAGTATAGGCGAGTCGAAGGAACTCAAAGACAGTATTAAACCTGAAGAAATCACAGTGCCCAAACATGGCAGACTTTCACTGCGCCGAGGACGTAGGCCTCAGCACACACCGTCAGCAAACGCGGGCATTGAGCGGACTCCGATGCTAGTACAGCTATGAACATCTCATTAATGCAGTAACGCTCCGCTTGTTTGGCCCAAACCAGTGTCTCAGATAACGGTGGTAACACAAGAGAAAATACATGTTGCCCAGTGCTGATCCCATGACCCCAAACAGTAGGAGGAGGTGGCATTACAATGCCAAGAAACCATGACCAGGGGCCGCTATAGTCTGTGTGGGAAGTATGTGAGCGGGTTCTGGGTCAGGCTCGGTCCCAGCACACACCTTGTGTGACCCAAGGTGCCCTGAGTTACATAGCAATGGGAAATCCATGTGTCCCCACACAGATAGCTCAACACTGCAAGGGAAATCTTTGAGTTCCTTGGGCTCGCCTATGCTCTCAGTGCACAAAGATGGTATAACACAGGAAGAAATCAAAATGCCCAACCATGGGAGAGTTTCACCCCGCCAACGACCTTAGCCTCGGCCCCAGTAACATTTCTGTAGCAGAAGTATAGACAGACCCCAGTAACATTTCTGTAGCAGAAGTATAGGCCGACCCCTGTAACATTTCTGAAGTAAAAGTATAGACAGACCCCAGTAACATTTCTATAGCAGAAGTATAGACAGACCCCAGTAAAATTTCTGTATCAGAAGTATAGGCAGACCCCAGTAACATTTCTGTAGTAACAGTATAGACAGACCCCAGTAACATTTCTGTAGCAGACGTATAGGCAGACCCTAGTAACATTTCTGTAGTGAAAGTATAGACAGACCCCAGTAACATTTTTGTAGCAGAAGTATAGGCAGACCCTTGTAACATTTCTGAAGTAAATGTATAGACAGACCCCAGTAACATTTCTGTAGCAGAAGTATAGGCAGATCCCAGTAACATTTCTGTAGTAAAAGCATAGACAGAGCCCTGTAACATTTCTGTAGCAGAAGTATAGGCATACCCCAGTAACATTTCTGTAGCAGAAGTATAGGCGGACCTAGTAACATTTCTGTAGCAGAAGTATAGGCAGACCCCAGTAACATTTCTGTAGTAACAGTATAGACAGACCCCACTAACATTTCTGTAGTAAAATTATAGGCAGACCCATGTAACATTACTGTAGCAAAGGTCTAAACAGACCCCAGTAACATTTATTTAGCAGAAGTATAGGCAAAGAAACACCAGTAGCATCTCAGTAGCAAACGTATAGGCGGATCCCAGTAACATTTCTGTAGCAGAGGTATAGGCAGACCCCTGTAACATTTCTGTAGCAGAAGTATAGGCAGACCCCAGTAACATTTCTGTAGTAACAGTATAGACAGACCCCAGTAACATTTCTGTAGTAAAAGTATAGGCAGACCCCTGTAACATTACTGTAGCAAAGGTCTAAACAGACCCCAGTAACATTTCTTTAGCAGAAGTATAGGCAAAGAAACACCAGTAGCATTTCAGTAGCAAACGTATAGGCGGATCCCAGTAACATTTCTGTAGCAGAAGTATAGGCAGACCCCTGTAACATTTCTGTAGTAAAAGTATAGACAGACCCCAGTAACATTTCTGTAGATGAAGTTTAGGCAGACCCCAGTAACATTTCTGTAGCAGAAGTATAGACAGACCCCAGTAACATTTCTGTAGCAGAAGTATAGGCCGACCCCTGTAACATTTCTGAAGTAAAAGTATAGACAGACCCCAGTAACATTTCTATAGCAGAAGTATAGGCAGACCCCAGTAACATTTCTGTAGTAAAAGTATAGACAGACCCCAGTAAAATTTCTGTATCAGAAGTATAGGCAGACCCCAGTAACATTTCTGTAGTAAAAGTATAGACAGACCCCTGTAACATTTCTGTAGCAGAAGTATAGGCAGACCCTAGTAACATTTCTGTAGTGAAAGTATAGACAGACCCCAGTAAAATTTCTGTAGCAGAAGTATAGGCAGATCCCAGTAACATTTCTGTAGTAAAAGTATAGACAGACCCCAGTAACATTTCTGTAGCAGAAGTATAGGCGAACCCCAGTAACATTTCTGTAGCAGAAGTATAGGCAAAGAAACACCAGTAGCATTTCAGTAGCAAACGTATAGGCGGACCCCAGTAACATTTCTGTAGCAGAAGTATAGGCAGACCCCAGTAACATTTCTGTAGAAACAGTATAGACAGACCCCAGTAACATTTCTGTAGTAACAGTATAGACAGACCCCACTAACATTTCTGTAGTAAAAGTATAGGCAGACCCCTGTAACATTACTGTAGCAAAGGTCTAAACAGATCCCAGTAACATTTCTTTAGCAGAAGTATAGGCAAAGAAACACCAGTAGCATTTCAGTAGCAAACGTATAGGCGGACCCCAGTAACATTTCTGTAGCAGAAGTATAGGCAGACCCCTGTAACATTTCTGTAGCAGAAGTATAGGCAGACCCCAGTAACATTTCTATAATAAAAGTATAGGCAGACCCCTGTAACATTTCTGTAGCAGAAGTATAGTCAGACTCCAGTACAATTTCTGTAGCAAGAGTATAGGCGAACCCCTTAAACATTGGTGTACCATGAGCATAAGCGAAAGCTGGAAAAATTAGTTAGATAACAGTATAGGCGTGGGCCAGAAAAATTAGTGTACCAAGAGTACAAGCGTACCCCTGAAAAATTGCTCAACCGAGAGGGCAGGTGAAACCCATAATTATTTTTTAAAGATACAGCTCGCTGTTGCTTAATTTGTAACAGAGCCTGGAGGCAGCCCTGTTAAAAACATTGGTTCATGTTAAAGTATCAATACTTTTGAAACTTTGAAAAATTGTAAAATAAAAATTGTAAGCAGAGCCTTATGGGCCGCAGAAAAATGGGCAGTTCAGCATGATGACATGATGTTTCAGGAGGAGGAGTAGGAGGAGGAGAACTAATATACGAGAGAGATTGACAAAGCTAATTCCCCCTTTTTTCCGGTGATAGAGAATGCTTTTTCTCTGGTTGCAGTGAAAAGAATCTTTAGGTTCCGCTGCTCTCCGCTGTTGAAGAAGAGAAGTCTGGGGAAATCCAGGCTTTGTTTATCTTTATGAGTGTAAGCATGTCGGCACTGGCAGTTGACAGGCGGGTACGCTTATCCGTGAGGATTCCCCCAGCTGCACTAAACACCCTCTCTGACAAGACGCTAGCGGCAGGGTAAGCCAGCACCTCCAGGGCGTACAGTGCAAGTTCGTGCCATGTGTCCAGCTCTGACACCCAATAGTTAGTTGTATGGAGAAGAGGCATCACGGAGGACGGTTGTACGATCGGCTACGTACTCCCTCACCATCTTTTTACAGTGCTCCCTCCGACTCAGCCTGGACTGGGGAGTTGTGACACAGTCTTGCTGGGGAGCCATAAAGCTGGCAAAGGCCTTGGAAAGTGTTTCCCTGCCTGTGCTGGACATGCTGCCTGATCTCCGCGCCTCCCCTGCTACTTAGCCCTCGGAACTGAGCCTTCTGCCACTAGCGCTGTCAGATGGGAAGTTTAGCATCACTTTTTCCACCAGGCCCCTGTGGTATTGCATCACTCTCGTACCCCTTTCCTCTTCTGGAATGAGAGTGGAAAGGTTCTCCTTATACCGTGGGTCAAGAAGTGTACACCCAGTTATCTGTGTTGTCCAGGATGCGTCTAATGCGAGGGTCACGAGAAAGGCAGCCTAACATGAAGTCAGCAATGTGTGCCAGGGTGCCAGTACGCAACACATTGCTGTCCTCACTACGAAGATGACTTTCAGGATCCTCCTTCTCCTCCTCCTCCTCCTCTTCAGCCCATACACGCTGAACAGATGAGAGGCAAGCAGCATGGGTACCCTCTGCAGCGTGCCTAGCTATCTCTTCCCCCTCCTCCTCCGCCTGCTCCTCCCCCTCCTCCTCCTCCTCCAAAACGCACTGAGATATAGACATGAGGGTAGTCTGGCTATAAAGCGACATACTCTCATCCCCCGTCTCCTGTTTCAACCGCAAAGCGTCGGCCTTTATGCTTTGCAGCGAACTTCTCAGCAGGCATAGCAGCGGGATGGTAACGCTAATGATTGCAGCATCGCCGATCACCATCTGGGTAAACTCCTCAAAGTTTCCGAGGACCTGGCAGAGATCTGCCATCCAGGCCTACTCTTCGGTAAAGAATTGGGGAGGCTGACTACCACTATGCCGCCCATGTTGGAGTTGGTATTCCACTATTGCTCTACGCTGCTCATACATCCTGGCTAACATGTGCAGCGTAGAATTCCACTGTGTGGGCACGTCGCACAGCAGTCGTTGGTCTGGCACATTAAACCGATGTTGCAGGGTCCTCAGAGTGGCAGCGTCCGTGGTGGACTTGCGAAAATGTGCACAGACACGGCGCACCTTGCCGAGCAGGTCAGAGAAGTGAGGGTAGATTTTCAGAAACCGCTGAACCACCAGATTGAAGACGTGGGCCAGGCATGGCACGTGTGTGAGGCTGCCGAGCTGCAGAGCCACCACCAGGTTACGGCCATTGTCACACACGACCATGCCTGGTTGGAGGCTCAGCGGCGAAAGCCAGAGGTCGGTCTGCTCTGTCAGACCATGCAACAGCTCTGCGGCCGTGTGCCTCTTGTCACCTAAGCTGATTAGTTTCAGCACGGCTTGCTGACGCTTGCCCACCGCTGTGCTGCTGCGCCGCGTGCTACCGACTGCTGGCGATGTGCTCACACTTCTTAATTGAGAGGTTGATGTGGCGGAGGAGGAGGAGAGGGAGGGTTTGGAAGAGGTGGCATAAAACGCTGCAGATACCAGCAGCGAGGTAGGACCTGCTATTCTGGGTGTGGGTAGGACGTGAGCGGTCCCAGGCTCTGACTCGGTCCCAGCCTCCACCAAATTCACCAAATGTGCCGTCAGGGAGATATAGTGGCCCTGCCCAACAGTACTTGTCCACGTGTCCTTGATTAAGTGGACCTTCCCAGTAACTGTGTTGGTGAGGGCACGATTTATGTTGCGGGAGACGTGCTGGTGTAGGGCTGGGACGGCACACCGTGAAAAATACTGGTGACTGAGGACTGAGTAGCGTGGGACCGCTGCAGCCATCATGTTTTTGAAAGCCTCCGTTTCCACAAGCCTGTACGGCAGCATCTCCAGGCTGATTAATTTGGCAATGTGCACGTTTGAAGCTTGTGCGTGCGAGTGGTGGCGGCTTTTGCTCCAACACTTGTGTTAGTGACAGCTGAACGCTGTGTTGAGAGACGAGACATTGCTGGATGGAGGGGAGGACGGTGGAGGTGAGGGTGTGGTTGCAGGCCGGGAGGCACTCGTGCCTGTGTCCTGGGAGGTGAATTTGATCTGTGTGGAAGGTTGGGGCAC
The DNA here is from genome assembly GCA_035609135.1 of Eleutherodactylus coqui. Taxonomy (NCBI): domain Eukaryota; kingdom Metazoa; phylum Chordata; class Amphibia; order Anura; family Eleutherodactylidae; genus Eleutherodactylus; species Eleutherodactylus coqui. The sequence continues at coordinate 21,497,993 of CM069405.1, read as the reverse complement.
AGGGGAAGAGGCAGTGGTGTGACCCGGAGGCGGTGAATGGCCTTCGTCCCTCCTTGTGGGGTGCGAGGCCATCATATGCCTGCGCATGCTGGTGGTGGTGAGGCTGGTAGTGTTCGCTCCCCGGCTGATCTTGGTGCAACACACGTTGCACACCACTGTTCATCGGTCGTCCACGCTCTCACTAAAAAACATCCACACCTTTGAACACCTAGCCCTCTGCGCAGAGGCTTGCCGCAAGGGGGTGCTTTGGGAAACAGTTGGGGGATTCTTCACTCTGGCCCTGCCTCTGCCCCTGGCCACTCCACTGCCTCTTCAAACCTGTCCTGCTGCTGCACTTGCCTCCCCCTCTGAAGCCCTGTCCTCAGTAGGCTTAGAAAACCAGGTGGGGTCAGTCACCTCATCGTCCAGCTGCTCTTCCTCCGAATCCTCTGCGCACTCCTCCCTCGGACTTAATGCCCTTACTACTACCTCACGGACAGACAACAGTGTCTGATCATCATCCTTACCCACAAAAAGCTCTTGAGACAGTTGCTGGAGGTCCCCAGCCTCATCAACCGGACTCCGGGAACTTTCCAAAGGTTGGGCATCGGTCACGACAAACTGCTCACGTGAGAGAGGAACCATTTTTTTCCACTCATGGCAGGGATCCGAGAACAGTTCCTGGGAGTCTGCCTGCTCATCAGAATAAGTAATTTTCATAGCGTGAGGAGGCTGGGAGGAAGGAGGAGCAGCAACCAGAGGATCCAGAGTTGCAGTCCCTAGGCCAGGAGTAGTGGACTGCGTAGAAGACTGGGTGGTCGATACATTGCTGGACACATTTTCTGCCATCCACGACAGGACCTGCTCACACTGCTCTGTTTGCAATAAAGGTCTACCACGCGGATCCGTAAATTGTGATATGAAGCTGGGGACCCCAGAAATTTGCCTCTCTCCTAATCCCACAGCAGCCGGCTGTGATACACCACGACCAGGAACTCGGCCTGTGCCCACACCCTCACTTGGACGTCCGCGTCCACGTCCATGTCCTCGACCCTTACCCATACTCCTCATCATGGTGGATTAAGAATAGAGCAGGGGCCAAATAAATTACCCCACTGTACAGCACTGACAACTGTGGCTTAATTCACCGCACACAGAGACTTGTAGATAGCGAAGGCTCTATGTTGTGAATTGAAAAAATTAACCCGCTGTCTTGCGCTGATACCTAGGGGTAATTTACTGCTCGCAGAGACTTGTAGATAATAGAGGCTGTGTGGAGGGGGAGAAGACTCTAAAGCCAGTGGATAGTGCTGGTAACTGCGGCTATCTCAACCCCACCAAGGAAAGGGTATTGTGAGACGCTCTGCACAGCGGCAGAGCTGAAATACTTTGCAGTGGCCCAGGTAATATTACAGTACTGTTTAGCGGTGAGACCTCTGTCTAATGCACTGTAGACACAGAACAGTATAAATGAAGTCGTTTGCAGTAGGCTAGGAAATATTTGAGTGCAGTTTCACAGTGAGAGATGGTTGTACGGCACTGCAGCCTGAGAAAACTATTGCTGAAAAGCTGGGAACAGGCCTAGATGCATAATACAAAAATGGATGCACTACAACTCCCAGCAAGCCACAACTATAATGCACCGATCACGCAGAAGGCAGAGTGGCCATCCTGAGAGGAACTAGAGAAGAGCAGGAGGGAAGAGAAGGGAGGCAGTCGCACGGGCCAGCAGGGAACAGTGATGACGTCATCATGTGCTGCCCCTGGCTCCTGCTGGACAGAGGCTGCTGCATCTGCCTGTCCTGCTGCGATCAAGTGAAAAGTGGTCCAGGCCCCGGGGTATGTGTGTGTGTGTGTGTGTATATATATATATATATATATATATATATATATATACACACAAAATGTAGTGTGTGCATATATGTAGTGTATAATATAATATACTATGTGTGTGCATGTCTATATATCCTTCTCATATCTATCTATCTCCTATCTATCTATCTATCTATCTTTCTATCTATCTATTTATTTATGACTGGTATAAGTTATACATATCCCTGGATTTACTGTATATAATTTCACACTTTACACGCAATTAAAATACGCATCAAAAATACATACAGTTTTTAAAAGTGTTTACAGCTTCTTAATAACGTACGTGGTCTTTAAATACCACCAGCAGGTTTTTAATGTGTTTTTCTTAATTGTGGTTCTAAAGTACAGCAAACACATGAACATACCCTAAAGCCGCGGCGGGCACACAGGACCGAAATCCCATGGAAATCTTGCGGATTGACTGCACAAAAATACCTGAAGATTTCCACAGCAGAAAAGTAGCTTTAAAGCCTGTATTCCACTGCGGCAATCTCTGCTCATAGAGAGGAGATAGGCCGCCGCGGAAACAGCGATACATTCGAAATGCCGCAGCTTTGTTTTCCACGCAGCATATCAATTTCAGCACGGCTCTACCGAGACAGACTGGCCGCAGCATATGGACAAGATTTTTGCAAATCTCGTTCACTTTGCTGCTTTGTCCCAGGATAAAAATTGCAGGCGGAATGTCTGTGCAGAAAGTCTGCACGGAAATTCTGCGGCAATTCCACCTCGTGTGAACCTAGCCTAAGGCCGCTCTCGCATGTGTATTCACAAAACGCAGCTTGAAATCATGAAATCATTTTTACCAGAATTTTGAGCTGCGTTTTTGAACGCATGGTACAGTGTTTGACAGCGATTTTTAATACACCCCATCATTGTGATGGGTGAGGAGGTTAAAAAACAAGAAAGCGCAGAAATAGAACAGACAGCTCTCGAAAATTGTGGCGTTAGGAACACCGCGTTCAAGTGCAGGTTTAAGTAACCACATTAAAATCAATGTGAGTGTTGTACCATGTACAAGTATGGCACTTGGGACGCCGCACTAATATCGGTAAAAAGCGGTGTATGCATGAGAGTGGCCTGCGGGGCTACAAACAAATTTTCATGTGCAGGAAATGAGTAACATTTGGAAAGATTACGCTAAGCTTGATCATGTGTGGAAATTTGTTTGCAGCTGTATTCAGCACAATTTGGTTATGGGTACAGGGTGGGGGATGGAGGCCCGTGGGGGGTGGGGGGAGATGGACTTTTGCACCCGGACCCCTGAGCCTTTAGGTATACCCCTGGTTGGTATAGTAGCTTTTGTTATAGCTATGGTACTTTGACTGGGTCAGCGGTGGACATCATGCGGCTTGGCTTTGTCAGCAATGGTTTGAGGAGTCTCTAGTGGCAATCCTGCGATGCTTTGGTTGTCTGTAGGACTTTGATGCAGAGACTTCTGCCCGCCATAGGCATCTTCCTTACCAGCCCTTCTCTTGCACACTGTGTCATGCAACCTAGCCTGAAAGTCCCTGGCCAATCACTTGACCTGAGCCAAGTGTCCCAGAGTGTCCCCTACTTACAGGTACAGAGCACCACAATGCAGCATAATAAGAAGGCATTTCAAAATGTTGTAGGCATAAAAAAGGAGAGGTTGTCTCACCTCTGTGCACTTAAAAAAGGGGGAACTATTGTCTGAAATGCATCGTTTCATGGATACAAATCAAACCTGAGTTTGGTTCTGGGACCAGTGCCATGGCAGTGACTTCCTTTGGTACATGTATAAGCAACCCTGAGAAAACTATGTCTCCCTTTATCATCATGAGATGGCCACAGCTGGGGCTCTTATGTACTAGTGTTGCACTTGTATTGTGCAAATCTGGGAGATAGCACCTCCTTCATCCTTCATTTATTCATTCACTGGAGGTATTTAACCTATGCAGCGCTGTTCTCCTTCTTTGGTTTGGAGTCCTAACTGGAGGTTGGCTTTAATTTATTCATATTATCTGCCTGTGATCCCATGACCAAACTACAGATTTAGATTACTGAGCAAGATTCATTGTTTCAATGCAAAAACTTTTAGATGGGACAAATGTTTCAATGAACTTCTAAGTTTATTAGATTCTTGACTATCTAGTATTTGGGATTTGGTAAAGCTGATAGAAATCCATAGAATACTTCAGGGTGGTTTGTAATCAGTGTAGATTTGTTATGATAGAACTTAATCCCATGTTGACAGTCATTAGACGCCTCTGTTGGCCAGGACAAAAAATAAGAATAATCTCCAGAGTTGGCGAATTATATTTATGTGATCTCTTTAAATATTATAAAAGCCGATGGATCCAAATGCCCAGAGGCTTTGGGGAGCCGAGTGCTGTGTATGCCTCGTCTGTTACTTGAATATTATTTATTTTCTACTCTTTCATGAAATTGGTGTTTCTATACATGAAAATGAAAAGGCTGAGATGGGGAGAATGTTAAAAAAAATCTGCAAGAACTTGCTCAAAAAAACTACTACAATTTTACAGGTAAATTGGGGTCGTGCACATTGATCCTTTGTTTCCGGTATGTCAGCTTATGAGGAGGGCAAGCAATGGTGTTAGAATGTTTTCAACAATCGAACTTCAAAGAAAATGTAATGCTTGTGTAAAACTTTTCCTTTTCCCGGTCGTTCACTTCTTCCATTCCCGAAAATGCAGAACACCAAACCCACAGCATGGCGTACAGATGTAGCATCATTAACACAAACATTTGGTGCGCCAAAAATGGTTATTTGGTGCGGTGAATGTTTGTACACAATTTGTGTAGCATGGCCACTACAATTCAGTTTGAACAGCCAGCAGCACTACACAAATAGCGTAGCCATTCTACACTATTGGCATTCAGTTAGAGATGCCCCATCCGGGGGACATATTACTTGGATTTAATACTCTTGGCTTACCACAACCCCTTCAGGACCAAGCCTGTCCGTACCTTAATGACCAGGCTAAAATATGGAAATCTCACATGCATCACTTTAGCAGATAGTAACTCTGTAAATGTTTTACACATCCAAGTAAATCCTGCTTTTCGTCACATATTGTACTTTATTTAAGTGTTAAAAGTAAACTTATACAATTTGTGTAGGTTTATTAAAAACTCCAAAATTGAGGAAAATTGTAAAAAATTGTAGATTCCTGCCATATGACAAATATGTAAATACATTGTATTAATTATTTATCAGCTATATATTTCTACTTGTTTACCTTTTTTTGGAAGCATGTTTGAGAAATGTTGCACAATTCTGAACATTTTAAGAGGCTAACTAATTTAACATTAATTTTTAAAATTCTGACATTGTTTTTAATTTCCATTTCTATTTAATTGATAATGTATATAAAACAGTGCTGATTACATTAGATGGCTAGGTGCAATCACTAATTGATGGGATAAATTAATGTAGTGGAATTGGTGTGATTTAGACATGGATCTACAACTTTACCCTTGAAAAGGTAAAATCAGCTGCGGATCCGCATCAAAAGCCACATGAATGGTATGGATGTTGATGCAGATTTCGGTGCAGATCTGAATAAATTATTAAAAATGAACCCTACACTATACAATCACCTATACGAACTAAATAATGCAGATGATTGTAATAGAAGCGGTTAATGTATGGAAGGGGTAAATGTTTTACACAATATGCTCACTTCATCTCTGATCTCACACTGACAGAAGAGCAGAAGAGAAAAGGGGAGACACAGGCTGTTACACCCAGAAAGTTTGTTACTAAATTTAAGTTTCTTGGCCAGTGCTGTGATTGGCTGGCATTGATGATGTCATAGGCAATTGAATCAATCAGGTCCTGATGGCAATACCGAATAGGGCATTAGTAACATCCTGCTTTGGGTGTTTTATCTGCTGTGTTTAGCGAAGGGGAGTTCAGCGATCACTTGCTGATAGCGGAACTTAAATTTACATCACTGTTGCGCAGAGCTCAGGCAACCGCGATGTAAATTTACTGCAGGCGGTCTCTAAGAGGTTAATCTCTGTGTGCTAGACCAGCTGTATATAATTAGATAAAAGGGTCAATTATTTCTCCTACTACAATCCTCTTCAGCAATGTTACTTTCTTGGAGCTTAAAGGGAATATATATTAAGCTCTCACTAACAGCAGCATAACAAAGTCCCAGACAGACTGAATGCAGTGATATGTCTGTTGTATGTATTAAATCAGTAGTTTGGGAGAAACTTGCATATGTCCCAAACATATTGCTGAGCTATCAAGCTACTAGGTGGAACCGACTGTCATATGCAATGGCTCCCAGACTATTACACCAGCAATTGTGGCAGTGTGCCGCTCCACAGCAAAGGCACGATTGAGGCATGCTCTCCTAGGTCTCCAGACATGAACATGGCCATTGTCAGCTCCCAAACTAAACCTGGATTGATGGTGAAGACAATCTGGTTCCATGACAGACACAGAGGTGTAACGATGACACCACCTGTCACTGGATGACAGAGTTGGAGCTCTTTGTGCTTGTCTGATGATCAGACAATCCTCTCTACTGGTGGTCTGTGGGGGGCGTCCTGAAAAGTCTGAATAGCCCCAATGGCAAGCAATTCGTTGATATGACCATTTAGCTTCTCACATTCTAATCTGCCCCCTCTCAAACACTGTTAACTGGGCAAAAGCTCTTTGATTGCATTGTAGAGGTGTCTAATGGTCAACAAGCTCTACACAAGCGGAAGAGGTCACTACACACAAGGAGCCTCCGAGAGCCTTTTATGGGCCAAGGGGGAACCTCTTTTAGGTCCTCTGGTGACAAGACCCTTCATCTAATCACACCACAACTCATCATTTGTATGTCTGCCTGAGATGGAACTGAGTGTCAAGTTAGCGGCTAGATTTTATTTTTACGAAGAGTGTATTTTTTGCTCAACACTGTCACCAGCATGGGTTCATGAAGGGTGGATAATGTCAGACCAATCTGATCAGCTTCTACGATGAAGTAAGCTCTAGGCTGGATCTGGGAGAGTCTATTGATCTCGTATATCTCGACTTCTCTAAAGCATTTGACACCGTGCTGCATAATAGGCTGATATATAAAATGAGGCAGCTCGGACTGGGCGAAAACGTGTGTATCTGGGTAAAGAATTGACTCAGAGATAGAAAGCAGAGGGTGGTAATAAATGGTTCATACTCTGATTGGGCCACAGTCGCTAGCGGGGTGCCACAGGGTTCAGTATTGGGCCTCATTCTGTTTAATATATTTATTAACGACCTGATAGATGGACTGCACAGTAAAATATCAATATTTGCAGATGACACAAAATTATACAACATAAATAATACAACAGAGGAAAAGGTACGGCTACAAACGGACCTAGATTAGCTGGGGGCTTGGGCAGAAAAATGGCAAATGAAGTTCAATGTGGATAAATGGAAGGTTATGCACATGGGCAGGAGAAACGGATGTCACCAATATACACTAAATGGGGTACTGCTAGGGGAAAGTGAGATGGAAAAAGACCTGGGGATACTAGTGGATTGTAGATTTTACTGGAGGAACCAATGCCAGTCAGCTGCTGCAAAAGCTAATAAAGTCTTGGGGTGCATTAAAAGAGGTATAGGGGCGAAGGATTAGAACATTATTCTACCACTATATAAGGCACTTGTTAGGCCCCACATGGAATACTGCATACAGTTCTGGTTGCTGGTGCTCAGGAAAGATGTTTCAGTGCTTGAGAGGGTTCAAAGAAGGGCAACTAAATTAATACATGGATCGAAGGGACTGGAATACCCAGAGAGGCTATCAAAATTGGGATTATTTACCCAGGAAAAAAGACTGGCTAAGGGGTGATCAAATAACTATGTATAAATACATGAGGGGACAATACAAGGATCTCTGCCATGATCTGTTATACCCAGGACTGCGACAGTAACAAGAGGGCATCCGCTACGTCTAGAAGAAAGCAGGTTTCATTGCCAACACAGAAAAGGGTTCTTTACTGTAAGAGCAGTGAGACTGTGGAACTCTCTGCCTGCGGATGCGGTGATGGCAAAATCTATAGAGGAGTTTAAGAGGGGACTAGACATCTTTCTAGAGCAGAAGGATATTACAGGATATACATTTTAGACGACTAGCAGGTTGTTGATCAGGGTATACAGACAGGTAGGAACTATTAGAGGTTGATCCAGGGATTAGACTGACTGCCATTAGGGAGTCAGGAAGGATTTTTTCCCCCAAAGGGGAGGATTGGCTTCTGCCTCTTGGGGTTTTTTGCCTTCAACAAGGAGGTTAAACAGGCTGAACTAGATGGACATTGTCTTCATTCGGCCTTACATACTATGTTACTATGTTACCTTATTCTTTACATGCTGTTTGAATAAAGACCATATATTCGTATATCTCTAATTTTGAGGTCTGGGCTTTGGGTTTCATTTACGAAGGTCTGGTTTATGCTAGTGCTGTTTTAGATTTTCCTCTCAGCTTTCTCTAGCACTGGTGGGAATGTCTATAGGAATGTTCTGCTACCTGTTGCCTCTGCTTAGCAATTAGGGAGGACTTTTATTCCTATCTTGGCTGTAGACCTGTGCTGATTATTCTCAGTCTTCATCTGATAGTTGCTAGAATCAGAGCTTATTTTCTGTTTTTCTCTGCTCATCTCAAGCTAAGTACGGTGGTTATTGATGGTAGTTGTATTTTTTCTTATTTGTTTGCTTCTGACCCAGATAGGGACAGTGAGTGGCCAAGGATCGTGGGCCAGGTGTGTTTTTATCAGGACAGGACATCCCCTATATGCAGGTATGGTCTCTTACTCTGAGTCATATAGGGAATGCTCCCCTCTCCATCTGTTGTTCCACACGTTATGTGTGGTGATTTATGTTCTTTGTTCCACTATGTAAACATAGCCCAGGAAGTGTTTCGGGTACCTGTTTTGGTACACCCTGTTACATATGACATAATCAGCCAAGATTTTTTCCCTGTAGGATATGATTTAGCTTTTTCTATGCATTCCATAGAGGCATTATCTAACCAGCTTAGAACACTGGCTATTAAGGCTGCCAAGGTCAAGTGGCAGTGTCTGGTCCAAACAGTATCAGTAAAAGAACCTAAACTCGAGTTACAGAATCATTTTTTCTGGTAACGGGCAGGAGTTTGAATTATTTAGAGAGTCTTATGAATTATATTTTAAATTGCACCCCATATACTCAGGAGAAGAGTCTTGGAGGGTCGGGTGGTTATTTCTAGATTGCAGGGAGATCCTAGGGCCTTTTCCTTACCACCCACTTCTAAGGCTTTATGTTCTGTGGATAATTTTTTTTCGGCCTTGGGTTTGATCTATGACAATCCTGATAGAGTGCGTCTGGCCAAAAGTAAACTCCGAAATCTATATCAGGGTCTTCCATTAAAGAGTTTTGTGCAGAGTTTCATCACAGTGTGACTGAAACTCAGTGGAATGATCCTGTACTACAAAGTCATTTTTGTATTGGATTAAGTGACAAAATTAAAGACCTTTTTCCCGCAGTTTGGACAATGCCATGTCTTTGGCCATTTGAATTGAGCGGCAAGTAAGGGAACAACATGGTGAGCGTTCCTCACAGTCATTTATTGAATTTATGGATGTGGAAGGACCCATGCAATTGGGTTTGGTTTCCTATGGTACCAGAAAAGGGGACAGAAGTCGGTTTACAGGCGATTGTTTCAATTGTGGCTGAACTGAGCATTTCATTCATCTTTTTCCTTACCGTGGATATCAGTCAGAAAACTAAGTGGACTGGAGGCTAGAAGAAAGTTTCTTCTAGGTTCACAGATTGCTTGGATGTCATCCTCCAGCCTGCTCCTTTCTGCTGAGATCCTTTGTGCTGATGATAATTTTCTGGTTTCAGTATTTCTGGATTGTGGAGCTGGAGTTAACTTTGTGGCCTTGTCTGGATTTCCGGGAGCTCAATAAAATCACTAAGCAAAATTCATACACTTTATGACTCATCCTTGACCTGTTTAGTCAATTGAATGATGCCAGCTGGTTTTCAAAGTTCAATTTATGGGTTGTGTATAATTTAATTCAGGTCAAAAAGGGTGATGAGTGGAAAACGTCCTTTAACACTCTTGAGGGACATTTTGAGAACCTAGTAATACCCTTTGGTCTTACAAATGCTGTCTTTCAGGCTCTCATCAATGAAGTACTTCACTAGGTTATCAGCCATTTCATACTAGATTACCTTGATGATATTTTTATCTTTTCGCCTAGAAGAATGTTTCAAGTGTGGTACCAGAAGACTCTGTCCTGGGCCCAGTGTTGTTCAAGATTTCTATTAATGATCTGGAGGAGGGAATTGAGGGGAAACCGATAGCTAACACTAGAGAAGAGAGAGAGAGAAGATTTAAAACAATCTAGAAAAGCTTGATCAGTGGGCAGCGACTAATAGAATGATATTTAACAAGGAGAAATGCAAAGTCCTACATCAGGGCAAGAAAAATGAAAAAAGCACATACAGAATGGGAGGAATGGGGTAAGCAGCAACACATGTGAAAAAGACTTGGGTATACTAATAGATCATAGACTGAACAAGAGTCAACAATGAGATGCAGCAGCAAAAAAGGCAAACACAATTCTGGGATGTATTAAGAGAAGCATAGAGTCTAGATCACATGAGGTCATTATCCCCCTCTACTCTTACTTAGTCAGACCTCATCTGGAAAACTGTCCAGTTCTGGGCACCCCACTTTAACCCCCTTAATGACGCGGCCCCTTTTTTTCAGTTTTTGTTTTTTCCTCCCCTCTTTAAAAAAATCGTAACTCCTTTAGTTGTCCATCGACGTCGCTGTATTAGGGCTTGTTTTTTGCAGGACGAGTTGTATTTTTCAATGGTGCTATTTAATGTACCATATAAGTAACATAACATAGTATATTAGGCTGAATGAAGACAATGTCCATCTAGTTCAGCCTATTTCTACCCTCTAGTTGATCCAGAGGAAGGCTAAAACCCCAAGAGACAGAAGCCAATTAGCCCATTTGGGGGAAAATTCCTTCCCAATTCTAGAATGGCAATCAGAATAATCCCTTTAAACCACGGCATTTAAAGGGTTAATAGCCACAATCGTCCACGAGGCCAATTGCAGCTGTTGCCCATGGGTGTCAGTTGTAATAAACAGCTAACACCCGCACCCGATGCTCCAGGACGTAAATGTATGTCATGAAGTGGAACGGGGTTAAAAAGAACACAGACAAACTGGAGCAAGTACTGAGAAGAGTTACCAAGATAATGAGCGGTCTGCAAATCATTTTCTGTAAGGAACAGTTAAAAGATCTGGGAATGTTTAGCTTGCAAAAAAAGAAGGCTGAGTGGAGACTTAATAGCTGTCTACAAATATCTGAAGGGCTGTCACAGTGCGGAGGGATCAGACCTATTCTCATCTGCACAAGGAAAGAGTAGAAGCAATGGTATGAAACTGAAAGGTAGGAGACACGGATTAGATATCAGAAAAGACTTTCTGACAGTGAGAGTGATGAATAAGTTGAACAGGTTGCCACAGGAGGTGGCGAGTACTTCTTTAATTGAAGTTTTCAAACAGACACTAGACAGACATAGGTTTGGGATTATTTAGTGAATCCTGCATTGAGCAAAGGGTTGAACTCTAGGACCCTAGAGGTTCCTTCCAGCTCTACTATTCTACAATTCTATGACTTTCATGGTTTGCATGTCCATCAGCTACTACAGAAACTGCGGGAAAATTATTTATTTGTTAGGAAAAAAATGTGACTTCGACACTCAAGAGATTACATTTTTTGGTCATATTGTCACCCCAAAAGGTTTCAAGATGGATCCAGTAAAGATCCGTACTGTGAGGGACTGGGTATGGCCAGAAAATGGGAGGTTTCTGGGGTTTGCTTATAACTATCAAATATATATTCAGGGACTGCCCGTGGTAGTTAAACCTCTTACAGACATGACCAAGAAGGATAGTTTTCCTTCTAAGTGGCTTTCAAAAGTACTGCATTTTTTTCAGGCTTTGAATAAATGTTTTCTGACAGCTCTGGTTCTGGTGCAGCTGGATTCATCCAGGCCTTTTGTGGTGGAGGTAGATGCCTCTGAGGTGCGTGTTTGTGCATTATTTTCTCAGGGATCTGGCACACTGCAGAATCTTCAACTTGTGTTTTTTTCTTGCGAAAATTTACTGTGACTAAACAAAATTATGACATAGGTGACAGAGAACTGTTAGGTATCAAGTTGGCCTTTCACGAGTGGCGCCATCTTCTCGCAGGGAGGAATAAACTATTTTTCACGCTATACGCCTGGAATGCTGCCATCTTTCTACTGAAACACTGGATTATGCTTCAGGGGTTTTAGAGGCTCTGACACCTACATCTTGGCGTGCATATACTGGACTTGTAAGTCCCCCTTAAACAGATTTAAAAATCCTGAGGTGTTCCTCGGGTTATTGGAGTGGATTGCACTTTCATGAGTGGCGCCATCTTCTCGCAGGGACTCAACACAAGGTGACAGTCTTCACAGACCACAAAAAACTGATTTACCTCAAATCAGTTAAGAGACTAAATCCAAAGCAGGCACGGTGGTCATGGTTTTTCTCCTGTTTTGATTTTGTGGTCACGTACCATCCTGGCAGTAATGTCAAAGCAGATGTGCTCTCCAGGAGTTTTATTCCGGTGGTCCCGGGTGAACCTCCAGCACCCATTCTATCTGAAGGTGTAGTAGTTTTGGCAGTGTAGTTATATTTGAAAGAACAAGTTCTTAAGGCACAAGATTTAGCTGTGGCAGGTCTACCTGAGGGACAGCTTTTCGTTCCTGTACATTTAAGACTGCAAGTTCTTTCAGAGGTGCATGGTTGAGTCCTAGTGGTTCATTCTGGGATTAATAACACTTGGAAACTACTTCTGAAAAATTTTTGGTGGTCAGCTTTATGTAGGTATGTATTAAGTTTTTGTTTCGGCGTGTGAGGTTCATGCTAGAACTAAATTGCCTTGGAATCCCCTAGCCGGGAAGTTCTTACCTTTACCGATGAAACCTTGGACTCATTTTTCCATGGATTTTATTATGGATTTGCCACTTTCTGAAGCTTACACTGTCATCTGGGTTGTGGTTGATTGTTCCAGCAAGATGTGCCATTTTGTGGCTCTGCACACTTTTCATAATGCTAAAACTTACATGGATTAACTGTTAATATCGTCTCTGACCAAGGGGGCCAGTTTGTTACCAGGTTCTGGTGGTTTGTGTGTACTTGGTTAGGAATACAACTCTCTTTTTCCTTTGCATATAATCCTGAGAATAATGGCCTGATGGAAAGGTGTAACTGAAGTTCGGAACAGTACTTCCGATGTTATATTTCAAATAATCAGGAGGTTGGAGTTTTTACCTTTATCGGAGTTTGCTTCAAATAATAGATCGTTAAAGTCTACAGGCACATCACCTTTCTTTTGCAATTATGGATTTCAGCAATGTTTTTGTTCTTTTTCCAAAACTATTTCAGTGATTCAGGAAAAGGATGAAGCTTTCTCTAACATCAAGGGGGTTTGGGATGAGATCCAGGAAAATCTTTGGAGGTTGGTACAAAATTTCAAGCAGGTGGCAGAATGCAAGTGGTCCCTTCAGGAGCTCGTGGTTACTCCATTGCCTGACCCTGGCCACACTGTTACAACAGTGTCATACCACATTTTTTAGCTATGATTAGGAGCATTAATTGTTGGAATTGTGTTAGTTATCAGACATACATTTTTAAGTAGCCATTTGGATAAAGTTCAGTTTTTATTGGAAGAAGTGAAATACTGGATTTCTTTCTGCTTTCATTTGGGATGAACCAGCTGCATGTAATGACACTTAGTGTATTGCAGAGTGGGTGTTGGTGTGCTCATTTGTACTAAGAGGAGCTTACATGTTGAAAGGCCTCATTAAATGTAAATACTGTGGGAGAGTTAGCTCAGGTAGAGCGCGGGATTGCAGCGTGAACGTCAGTCAGAGTCCACGACACAGGTGTAGTCCAATACAGGCTTGGCCTGCGTTTATTAAAAGTTCATAAAATAAACAAAACACAGCCTTAGTTTTAGGCATAAACAAAATCCTGCTTCTCCAGCACTAGCTAATCAGAGTCATTCCCTGACTATACGATACGGCTAGCTGTAGCCACACGAACACCAACCATTTTGCACAAAGTCCAGTTCCTCTTGGTCAGGGATAAAGCGTCCCTTGAGACCATCAGCTTCCAGCATACCTTGCTGCACCCAGCCTCCACTTTATGGACTAGGTAATTACCCAGCCTCTGCACCTGAGGAGCTTGCCTCCCCATAATAAGACCTGGAGTGGAGGGAGTGGAATGGACAGCTCCACTACCGAGCCTGCCATCCATTCCAAAAAAACAGGCCCAAACAAGTTTTACAAAAACATCTCCTGCAACTACCTTTACTGGAGATCACATCACACCCTGGTTTTTCCTGCGTTTCACGTGATACCTAATGAGCGTAATACCTGAACCTCGGCGAAATATAGCGACCGTCAAGGATTAACCCATTCGGTGTTTTACAGGCTGCGAACACTTTTAGCCACCAAGCAGTGTGTTCTGGACAACCCATCAGCATTCCCCTGTAGCTTACCAGCTCTGTGTTAGATGCTGAACTTGAATTTCTGCAAAGTGAGAAACCACCTTGTCACTCGTGAATTTCGTTCCTTAGCCTGGCTCATCCAGGTGAGAGGGGAGTGGTCCGTCACTAACCTGAATGGTTGACCTAGCAGGTAGTACCTCAGGGACCCAGAGCCCACTTTACCACCAGACACTCCCATTCAATGATGCTGTAGTTTTTCTCTGCAGGTGTAAGGTTCCTACTCAGATAGGCGATTGGGTGCTCCTCACATACAACCTCTTGGAAAAGGACAGCCCCTAGTCCCACATCAAAAGCATCTGTCTGAACTATGAACATTTTAGCAAATTCGGGAGTAATTAAGACTGGCTCTCTGCCATGGGCTGACTTCAGTTTTTGGAGCGCCTGTTCAGCCTCTTCATCCCACTTTACCATGAGGGACCTTCCTCCATTGGTTAGAACTGTCAGGCTCGCAGCAATAGTGGCAAAGTTAGGGATGAATCTGTGGTAGTAGCCCACAATACCCAGAAACACTCTTGCCTGTTTCTTGGTCACTGGCTGGGGCCAGCTTTGGATGGCCTCTATTTTATTAACCTGAGGCCTTATGACACCTCTGCCTATAAAGTACCCCAGATAACGTGTCTCCTCCAAACCCAACGCACACTTTTTAGGGTTTGCCATCAACCCTGCAGCCCTGAGGGAATCAATTACAGCCTGTACTTTTGGCAAGTGACTTTTCCAGTCCTCACTGAACATAATGATATCTTCTGTATATGCGGATGCATATCTACAGTGGGGTTTTAAGACAACATCCATCAGCCTTTGGAAAGTGGCAAGGGCCCCATGTAACCCAAAGGGAAGACAGATATACTGAAACAGACCTTCAGGGGTAACAAAAGCAGTCTTTTCCTTGGCTTCATCAGTGAGTGGCACCTGCCAATACCCTTTAGTCAAGTCTAATGTAGTAAAGAACCTAGCATGGCCCAGTCTCTCTCTCAGCTCGTCAACATGTGGCATCGGGTAGGTGTCAAACTTTGACTCGTTCAACTTCCGGAAATCATTGCAGAACCTCAGTGTGCCATCTGGTTTGGGAATCAGGACAATGGGACTTGACAAGTATGAACAGACCCGCACCTCGGTAAGGATGTCATGTTTGATGACTGAAGTATGCCCAGGTACTTCTGAAAATACATCAAAGTTTCTGTGCGCAAACTCTTTTGATTCCTGCCTTTGTACCTTAGACAGGGTCTCTGAGATACGCACTTCTAGTTCCTTCTCACTAGAGCCATATCTCAGAGATTTAGCCGAAACATTGTGAGAGGGTGAGACAGCCTCCAATATGTGTACATTGTTCTTGTTGCTGTATAGAGTCCTCTACTGTGTGTTTTATTATTTGTCCACAAGAGGTCGCTGTTCTGCAAAAAGATGATGGTCAAGCTGTGAGGTGACAGGACCATGGTAGCCTGTGATTGGAGCACCCGTTGCCTGGTTACAGCGTGTGCACGGGAAGAGAAAAAATTAAAAGCGTGCGTACACTGTGAGGTGTCAGTTGGTCGAGAGACCGATCTGTGTGGAGCTATGGAAGAGGGAAGGAGGTTGTATCCTGAAGGGACCGGAGCTGCAGCGGATTCAGATTTCGACCAGATGCCCGCTGGATGGGAGAAGACTTGCTGCCGGGGATGTTGCTGAACAACCGGAGCGAGACTGGATATTGTGTGGACAATACTGGATTCCACTGAGGAAGTGAGTAACGGCTCTCTGCGGTACCGCACACTTTTCTGGAGGAGCCCCTCATCCGTCTAGACTCTTTGGCTGATCATACAGCGGACCGGTCTACGTGCATGCAAGACACAATATTTTGGCGCCAAGTTACTTGGGACTGCGTTTTGGCCTGTAGTTAGATTAGGTAGGGTTATGGACCGTGTCAGGCCACACTTCAGTGGGATCGGCATAGTGGCTGGCAGGCCACATCCAGCCATCAGTAAGAAGCTTATGGAGAACATTCAACTGGCTATATAGCCGCTGTTCTTTATACATGTCCCTTATTGTATTGGGTTTGTGGGGATAGAGTCAGTGTTAAGTTTGTAAGCTGTTGTGCTGCACCGCCGGTACTCAGATCACTCTCCCTTTCCTTTGTTCCTTAGTAGCAGTATTAATAGGTAACAAGGGGCCGGTTTATTTAGGCCTGCACGCTAGGTAAAAGCATAGTCTATTATAGTAGCGCCCTTTGGGGAGTACAGCGCTGTACAGCACAAGGGCCTCAGCCATCTGGCTGAGTGTATGTGAGTTTTGTCGGGTTACCTATTGTTTGTGGTCACATGGGCCACAGTGCTTTAGTAAAATTTGGTTTGCACCTGAACTGGTGTCAGAGCCGTTTTCCTTGTCTGTGACTTTGCTGTATACTGGGGAGCCAACCCCGATACACGGCTTACAACATCACTACTCAGCACACTTACAGCTGACAGAGATTCTCTATCTTTCCAGGGTTTGAGCAGATTCACATGGTATATCTGCTTGGGCTTTCTCCTGCCAGGCTGGTACACTTTGTAATTGACTTCTCCAACCTACTCAATTACCTCATAGGGCCCTTGCCACTTAGCCAAAAACTTGCTTTCTACAGTGGGCACCAATACCAACACTCTGTCATCTGGGTTAAAAGTTCTGACTTTAACGTCCCTGTTATAGACCCGACTCTGAGCCTACTGTGCTTGCTCCATGTGTTCTTTCACTTTGGGCATGACTGCTGCTATTCGGTCCTGCATCAGCTTAATGTGTTCTATGACACTTTTGTAACGGGTGTGTTCACTCTCCCAGGTTTCTTTGGCGATGTCAAGGAGGCCACGTGGGTGTCTGACATACACCAACTCAAATGGGCAGAAACCTGTGGAAGACTGAGGCACCTCCCAGATGGCAAACATCAAATATGGTAACAAACAATCCCAATCCTTCCCATCCTTGCTGACCACCTTTTTTAACATGCCCTTCAAAGTTTTGCTAAACCTTTCCACCAGGCCAACCGTCTGGGGATCATACACTGATGTATGCAGCTGTTGAATTTTTAGAAGCTTACACATTTCCTTCATGACTTTGGACATGAATGGAGTCCCCTGATCCATGAGGATCACCTTGGGTATGCCTGTGCGGGAGAACATATGGAACAGTTCCCTGGCAATGAGCTTGGAGGAGATGTTTCTTAGCAGTTTGGCTTCGGGATACCATGTGGCGTAACCCTACACAACTAGTATATGCTGATGCCCCCTAGCGGACTTCACTACTGGGCCGATTAGGTCCACGGCGATCCTGTCAAAAGGCACCTCTATCCCAGGTAGAGGTACTAAAGGGCTCCTAAAGTGAGACATGGTAGCAGTAAGCTGACAGACTGGACATGAGCCACAGTATCTTTTAACATCCTCATGTACACCTGACCATTAGAATCTTTGTAGCACCCGCTCTCTGGTCTTTTCACATCCTATGTGATCACCTAGCACATGTTTATGGGCCAGGTCTAGCACTGCACGGTGGTATGGTTGGGGCACAACTAGCTACTCCAGCTCCTCCCCGCGTACCTTATTTACCCTGTACAGTACTATTAACTGCCATATAAGGGTACTATCCATTTGCCCTGGGGGTTTGAGGTACACCGTTGACCACATTCACATGTTCCCGGGCCCTTAACAAGGTGGGATCCTGGAGTTGAGCAGTACCAAAATTTTCACAGAACATTTCAAGTTCTGGCATGTCAGGAACTTCTTCCTGACTCTCCGCGTCACCACCCAGCATAGCTGGGGGAAAATTGTCACTGTCACCTGTGGTCACCCCTACAGCTGTTACCTCGGTATCTGGGTTATATGGTTCTGAGGTTACCTCCTGGCACACAACATCTACATTTTTAGAAGACCATGGGTTTCTACCCCTCCACAAGTCCCAAAATAACGGAAAGTCACTTCCGAGTAATACTTTATGTATTAGCGCTGGAACTACCCACATTTCATGGGCAGTTGTTCCACAAGGTGGGTCTATGCAAATAACAGTGGTGGGGTACTCACGAGTGTCCCCATGGATGCAAAGTACTCCCACTTTCCGTCCGTGAATTGACCAGAGTTCCATGCAGCAATCTCACAAGACTTCCGGAGTCCAGCAGAGCCGGAACGGGATAACCCCCAATGCACATGGTGCACACCTACGGTTCAGTCTCGGCCATAGTTTCTGCAGCCATAATGGGGCGTGCATATAAGGACACAGGTCTGGAGGTGCTGCAGTCCATGGGCTCGGTGGTAGGGGGACAGTGGGCAACTGTGTGATTCATGACATCAACAACATTCTATGCAGCCTGGATATCTGTCTCGAGGCCCCCGGTGAGGCCCAGCTGCTGTTTCTCCCTCTGAGTCAGCACTCTTTACATCACGCCTCCCGCCAGAAGTGAATGGAGCAGTCTTACCTTTGGCTGCCTTGGCCTCCTTGGCAAACCCCGGCCAAAAGAAGTCTGTAGCAGCTCCTCTGTGACACAATACCTCTCCACCAAATTCACCAGCTGGTTGGTGTCGGTAGGTCATGCTTGTCCATCCCAGTGCTGTATCCTAGGCGGCAAGGAGCAGTTGTACTTGTCCAGGACGACCCTCTCGACCACCTGCGCAGGAGTGCACTTCTCGGGCTATAGCCACTTTGTTTCCAGGTGGACCAAGTCATGCATCTGGGACCGAGCTGATAGGCTTTTCGTGAAAGTCCAGGCGTGAACCCAGCCTGCACGCACCTGCATAGTAACCCACAGATGAGCTAGGATCTCCGCATTTAGCTTGGCGTAGTCATGGGAGTTCTCCTCATTCATGTCATAATAGTCCTTTTGGGGTTCAGCTGTCAGTAAAGGCACCACAACATCCGCCCACTTGTCCATAGGTCGCCTTTCTCGCTTTGCTACCCTCTTAAAGATGCTGAGATAGGCCCCTACGTCATCTGAAGGGGTCATCTTTTGCAGCAAAGCTCGCACTGTGGGCCTCACAGATGGTTGCACACCACGAACCCCTTGCAGGTTTGCGTTTTTCCCCTCAGCAGTCGCAGTCCGCTGCATAGACACCGCCTCTCGAAATGCAGCCATTTGTTCCAGCAGGAGACGATTTGTTTCCTGTTGCTGCAGACTGACCTGCACCATCTGTCTGAACAGGTCGTCCATGGTAGCACCCTTATCATGTAGGTCACCTGCCGCTTTTGCCTTGGACATTCAGTGTCAGCAGAATATGACAGTCCTTTTCTGGGTATGTCTCTTTAAGACTGTGTTTGCTTACTGCGAACTCCGAAGCACCATATGTGGGAGAGTTAGCTCAAGTAGAGTGCGGGATTGCAGTTTGAATGGCAGTCAGAGTCAAAGCCATAGGTATTGTCCAATACAGGCTTGGACTGCCCTTATTAAAAGTTCATAAAACAAGCAAAACACAGCCTAAGGGCGCATTCAAACTACCGTATATCGGCTGGGTTTTCACGCCCGGCCAATATACGGTGTTCCTCTCTGCAGGGGGAGGAGGCTGGAAGAGCCGGGAGCAATGCCCTGAGCTCCCGCCCCCTCTCCGCCCTTCACCACTATTTGCAATTGGAGGGGGCGGGCAGGGGCAGAGCTATGTCCTGGAACTTAGCTCCGCCCCATCCCACCCCCTCCTATTGCAAATACTGGTGAGGGGCAGAGAGGGGACCGGAGCTCAGTGCACTGCTCCCAGGTATTCCAGCCTCCTCCCCCTGCAGAGAAGGACGCCGTATATCGGCCGGGCATGAAAACCCAGCCAATATACGGTCGTCTGAAGGTGCCCTTAGTTTTAGGCATAAACAAAATCCTGCTTCTCCAGCACTAACTAAACAGAGTCATTCCCTGACAATACGATATGGCTAGCTGCAGCCGCACGAACTCCAGCTATTTTGCACAAAGTCCAGTTCCTCATGGTCATGGATAAAGCGTCCCTTAAGACCAGCAGCTTACAGCATCTAGCTGCACCCGACCGCCACTCTGCCTGCAGCTTTGCAGACTTTATGGACTAGGTAATTACCCAGCCTCTGCCCCTGAGGATCTTGCCTTCCCATAATAAGGCCCAAACAAGAATTACAAAAACATCTCCAGTAACTGCCTTTGCTGGTTATCACGTCACACCCTGGTTTTTCCTGTGTTTGACGTCATACCTAATGGGCGTAATACCTGAACCTCAGCGAAATATAGCGACCATCCAGGATTAACCCCTTCAGTGTCTCACAATACATAAAGAGTATAACACAGTGTCAGTTAAATTTTTACAATTTGTTTTGCTTTTCAACAGAATATAGAAGTCAACGCTATTGCATTTTGTTGTTCTCATCAGTCCATAAGTCATAGTAACCTCTGTATACTCCAGGATTGATGGACCTTCCTAAAACCGACATTGTGTGTGAATATTCTGCATGAGACAATGACCTTTATAGGTTTAGGCACACATTTTATTAGGAAACACAAAATTATATTTTTAGAAAATGCTTTATCAGATTCGGTTCCACCATTTTGTAACAATGTTTAACTAGCATGGACAACCAAACCATCATCACTGAAATCATTCTACTGGGTTTCTCCAAAGACCTGAAGATAAATGCTGTCTTGTTTTTCTTATTTTTGACTATCTACATGATAACCATAATTGGAAATAGCCTTATAATATGCATCATTCTAACAAACTCTCGTCTACACGTCCCTATGTACTTTTTCCTTTGCAATCTATCACTCATGGACTTCTGTTATTCATCAACCGCAGTGCCAAGATTGTTGGCCGACCTCTTTTCCATCCATAGAACCATTTCCATTCTTGCTTGTGGTACACAGCTCTATATTATACTCTTCTTGGGAGGAACCGAGTGTCAGCTTCTTGTCCTAATGGCCTATGACAGGTACATCGCCATCTGCAGGCCACTCCACTATCCGATTCTAATGAGATGGAACGTTTGTTACCAACTTATAGCTTTTGTGTGGATTTTTAGTTTCATGATCTACATCTTCCCTTCCTTATTGGTACCTTTGAAATTATGTAACCGTAACCAGATCAACCACTTCATGTGTGAGCTTTTGGCAGTCACACGGTTAACTTGCGAAGACATTCATTTCAATGAGATGGGGATATTTTCCATCAGCTTTGTCTCACTCCTTCTCCCTTTCGTGCTCATTCTAGTGTCATATGTTTGTATTTTGTCCTCCGTGTTGATGATGCGCTCGGCGGGAAGATCTAAAGCCTTTTCCACATGTTCTTCCCATGTCATTGTGGTCATTCTATTTTTCGGGACCGGTATGTTTTCATACTTTGGACCATCCTGTCAGTACTCATCTAATCAGGACAAATATACCTCCATTTTTTATGTTATCATCTGCCCCATGTTAAACCCCCTCATCTACAGTATGAATAACAGTGAAGTAAAAAAGTCGTTAAGCATTTTGTTTACAAAATTCAATGTTTCAATTAAAATATGATTCTATTTTGACTGTGTTCTGTTAATGTTCAGTTTTTCTGACCAGAAAAAAGGGCATCTTGCAGAGTAATTGTTACTATCCAAAAAAACGGATAGCGAACAGTAAGCACCTTTCTGTGTTTTTTTTTTGCATTGAAGTCAATGGCAGATGTAGGCAAACTGAAGGGTTTCTGTTTGCCTTCAGTGTAGAAAGGATCCTTTTTACCAGTACATTGAACAGCAAAACAATAGGTGACCTCAGAGGGAGAGGGAGGGGGAAAGAAGAGTAGCCCGGAGGTGGAGGAGTGGGAGGGAAAAGCCCAGCCACCACCCACCGGTCAAGAGTATGTATTGTGTGCATGGTGCTGGCTTTTTAGGAAGTGTTCTGGTAGACCTCCCAGAGTAAAATTTGTGGAATGTGAAAGGACCTGCATAACCAATAATCAGCTACTCTACCCCAAAAAGGTATTTGCATGCATCAGTTCTGCTTCAGTTTTTAATCACTCCACATTCAGTTAAAAGCTGATCAGTTTTAAAAGGACTCCAAACATAGGTGTGAAACCACCCTTTCCATCTTCAGTTTTCTCCAATCACACAGGTTGTGTAGTTGGCATCATATTTAGTTTCACTGAACAGGAAAATTATATAGCGTGTATGGGAAGCTGGTCTTATGAGCACCAAAGAATAAAGTTATAGGACATGGGTCAATCAATTTGGAAGTGAAGAAGATAGCTTAAAAAGGATAAGGTGTAATTATAATATATGTATGATAAAAGGAATATGGAGGACTCACATGGTGTAGACAGCTACGCCAAACGAAAAAGTCCAGCTGTTACACCTGTAATCCCTACAGACTAAATTCCAGGAAAGACGAGACACTCTATTAACGAGAACATCCACAAGTGGGGAAAGCGTCAACCACGGAGGGTCCAGGAATCTCTAAGAGTCTTGAAAAAATAAATATGTAAACAAATATGTTGATGAAAATAACTCCCACACTCCAAAAATCCACCTGAAAGACAATGGTAAAAATATAGAACAACACTTACATAGACAGGAGGTCAAATGAGGATACTGACCCCACCCTTAGTGGATCCATGTAGCATACTGTAATGTTGAACCAGAAGGATGATCAAATCCAGAGATATTTGGAGGAAAGGGTATTTTATTAACACAAAAATAATAAAATAGTTTATTGATTACATACAAACAAATAAAACAAACAAGCTTAAAGAAAAAAAGTGGACTAGGGGCTATAATACTGGGCAACATGTTTCAGAATTGAGCTCCTTTCTCATGCACAAAAGGAAAGTCTTGACAGTGAGGGGGGATATATATAGAAACTGAAGAGGCGGGCTCGCGACCTGACACACAGGAAGCACTGCACTAAGGCTATGTTCCAAACAATCACAGGGTACTTCAAAAGGGTCCTAGATGCTCATGACAAAAACATAGGGGTATATTACTTAAAGGGGTTGTCTCGCGAAAGCAAGTGGGGTTAAGCACTTCTGTATGGCCATATTAATGCACTTTGTAATATACATCGTGCATTAAATATGAGCCATACAGAAGTTATTCACTTACCTTCCCTGCGCTGGCGTCCCCGTCGCCATGGTGCCGTCTAATTTCAGCGTCTAATCGCCCGATTAGACGCGCTTGCGCAGATGGGTCTTTTCCCTTCGGCTCGGCTTGGCAGCAGCGACGTTCTGGCTCCGCCCCTTGTACGCATCATCGTGTAACTCCGCCCCCTGACGTGTGCCGATTCCAGCCTCCTGATTGGCTGGAATCGGCACATGTGATGGGGACGGAGCTACGCGATGACACGTACAAGGGGGTGGAGCCAAAACACCGCTGCTGCCGAGCCGAGCTGAAGGGAGAAGACCCATCTGCGCAAGCGCGTCTGAAAAAGCAAGAAGACACCGAAATTAGACGGAGCCATGGAGACGGGGGCACCAGCAACGGAGCAGGTAAGTGAATAACTTCTGTATGGCTCATATTTAATGCACGATGTATATTACAAAGTGCATTAATATGGCCAAACAGAAGTGTATAACCCCACTTGCTTTCACGAAACAACCCCTTTAAGACCGGTATTTAAATGTTGGTTTTAACATGATTTCCCTTGGTACATGATGCACCTAACATATGAAAAGGCACTCGCTGCTTTATGTGGTACGTGCATTTTGGAGACTCCATATGTCTGCACGGACCTAGCGCACATTTTCAATATAATTTATTCCAGTTTCTGGTGTAAATTATACACAAATTTGTCATTCTGGGACAGCCACATCCCTTCTTTTTAGGAAAGTGGCGGGGCCAGTGCAAAAGGCCAAAAAGTAGCAAATTTTTGCTCAAGCGGCACTTGCAAGAAAATTCCCATTTTGCACCCAAACTGTGGGATAAAATCCTTAATGAATGTCCCCCACAGGACTTCCAATTAACAAAACACAATTAAGTATACTATAGTTCAATGTTCAACTGATTATAAAACATTGAAACACTGCTAGGAATATCAGCCAAACTAGAGACACCCATCTGTAGACCACTGTTTCCACCTCACAGGCTAGAATTTAAAACCTAAGGAGGCAGTTTTCAAATTTTGTGTTGAAGACAGCCTCGTGGACAAACATTTGTGGTCTATTGGTCTCCTGTGTGAGGTCTCATTGATAGGCTGCCCCAAGTGATAAAAAGAAAAAAAATCCTGTGCTTCCTAGGTCAGTTGGTGGAGGAAACCACATTACTCCAGTCAGTCTGTTAAGGCTTTGTTTATTGCTAGTGTGGTTTCCTCCACCAACTGACCGAAGGAGAACAGGATTTTTTTTTATTGCTTTGGACACTATTCTGTACTCAATATGTAGTGAGTATATTCATCCTGGCGACTCTCCTGCAAGCAGGATACTGAAGGACTGGAGGGATACCCATGATGATTTAAGGCTGACCAGGATCTCGAGGTGCTGGTGGGGGACCCTGCCAAGCACTGAGTAAGTTCCATCATATTTTCTGGATATTTATCCTTTGTCATTAGTAGCGGAGTGCTGTCCAATATTTCTTTTCTCTTATTCATTGGTAGACTGTGTTCTACTGCTTGGATTCCACTGTTCTACCACTACAATAAATGACTTCCTTGCTCCGATGGTTTAGTAGAGTTATAGACAGCTTACTGAAAGAAACTATTTGGTATTGTAGGAAATGTCATTTTTATGGTAAATCAATTTCTTTAGAAACCCATCTTGTTTGCTAGGACATATTTAAATCAACATATTGTTGGGCACATGAGGTGCACAGGGATTGTTCAAAAAGTCACTTCTTAATTTTTTATGGTTAAACTATTTCACATAGAAATAACTGGGCCTTGTGTGGTGCAGAATGTTAAGGCAGCAGATTGCCTAAAGGTTGTGAGTTCAATCCCTGCATGGTTCAGGTAGCGCACAGAGCTTTGAATCCTCCTACCGAGGTTGGTGAGTACCCATTGGTGGGGGGTAATAAATAAAGCTGCAGAATAAGTTGGCGCTATACAAATAACAAGCCCCTTCCCACATAGAGGGTATTTTTATATTTGTGACACTGGGCATCTTTTTTAACAGCGCATGGAGGGATTATAATTAAGATTGTGTCTGCACTGTACCAAAGGATTACATTAGCATCAAATTTGTTTACTTTACAAGGGGCGATTATCTTTCAAAATCTCTCTGGAATCAGAGAATTTGAGCAATAATCATCCCATGTACATGTGGCTGCCGAGAAGGAACTGAGAGTGAGATTGCTCACATGTTGAAGTCACTTGTTTTTTAACATAATTCAATGTTTGAGCTAATCCTGTTTACTATGAATGGAGGCAGGCAAGTTGGGATGATCCTGGCCTGCTCTGCCTTTATTCACTTGAATGACCACTGATCCTTAGGATGCAGTCTGTATGATGGCTCTCAGGTGATTATATGCCTGATAATTATCCCATGTAAAGGGAACTTTAGCCAACTCCACTAACTCCCACCAGTGTAGGTTTTGGGCTAGATGGGGAAAGAAGGTCAATCCAAAAAGCAACATCTGCTCGTAGGTTTCTGTATACAAGTTGTATATTCAGCATCACATTTCTCTTCTGTTTGATCTCTTATTGGGGGCTTCAAAATGTTTTCTCCAGTGTTAGGCAAAAACCAGGAAATTGTGAAAAAACAAGCAGTATCTATGTATTAGATCCAACGTCACTGAACTCCTCATTGGGCTTTGTTTATCTGACTATAATGATGATGATGCCAAATTAACACAGGTAGCTGTTGTGGCCTTAATCTGGTAGGGTTAACTCGAAGGAAAATATTGGATTAGTTCTAGCTGTGGTGGTTGTCACCCAATACAGACTGAAGCACTGACACCACTAATGGTTACACAAGGCATATGATGAAGATTGCAAATAAATGAATGTGACGCCAATGTCTCTTGTCAGTATCAAGAAATACATGTACATGTAAAGGAAAAATAACAATTCTAGTAAACCAGAGACACCGAGTTTATTTAGAAGTGATTATGCATCAAAATTATGTATCAAAAATACCCTGTGCGACCTTTGGTGCCACTACAGTTCCCCCGTTTTAAACACGTCTGTCCTCACAGTGTATTCACTAACAAGAACATACCCAGCCGGGGTCTCTGTACAATGGGCAGAACTGAATTCCTACTCCCAGCTTGCTATGGCGCCCATACACAATACTTCTCTCCACAGTCAAAATAGTATACATAACACGTATACATTAAAATAGAAAAATGAACCATAAGAGGAGCAGCCTGGCAAAGTCGGAATTCCAGGTTAACGGTAAACCGGGGCTTGACTTGTAAGTCCCTAAAAAACAGTCCAGCAGTATAGAAAAAGCCTAGAAAAAAAAAGCACGGTAAATGAGATGGAGGAGCATGGCTTACATTAATAGGGTAACAATATAAAGGTTGTAACACAGGAAAAACAAACAACTAAACATCTTCGAGTAGTCTCTCAAGGTACAAACTTGAATGTTGCAACATTTTTGAGGATTCACTCAGTGCACAGACTTGAAACTTCTATTCCTTGGGGTATTTAATTCAGATAGGATGCTGGTAATTGTCCATCGGTTCTTCTAATGGAATGCCGGGCAATTGGTAGCAGTATTCTGAATCAACTGTTCCGAATAGGAATCAACAAAGGGGTAGGATCTGGCGAGGTCTGTTGTGGAGATTCCTGTATGGATTCAGGAAGGGATTCAACGGTGGGAACTAGAAAAAGGTCTGCCACTGGTGAGTCGGAGTTAGGAAGCCTCATCAAGGGATGATGGTACCATGTGATTACATGACTGGAATCAAACTGCGTTGGACACAGATGATCTGAAGATCCTTCTGACTCGGCTTCGGATACAGTCTCAGCTTCCTCTCTCTCTGAGTCACTTGGTTCTGATGTAGACAGAGGAAGAACGCACAACTTAAGGCAGTTCCAGTGCACAAGTTGAGGTCTTCCATTAGACGCACGGATATTATATAATCCTTTTTCTGGAGAAGGAATATCAGAGATCTCATATGGCTTTAACTCCTAATGAGAATTTAACTTTGCAGACTGATGTTCTTTTCGCAACCAGACCTGATCACCAACTTGGAAAGGTGAAGCCTGAGCATTCTTATCGTAATCCACTTTTGGTCTTTCTTTCACTCTTTTCAAGCGAGCGTACACTATTAGCTGGGCTTTTTTTAGCCATTGCTGGTGTTCTTGTACCCCTTCTGTAGTGGGCAATGGATTGACATTATCCGGAACTTGGACACCCAGAGCGAGATCGGCAGGTAACTTCTCTTGATGCCTAAACATCGAATAGTAAGGAGTGAATCCTGTGGAACAATGGGGGGTGTTGTTATACATATACATAAGTTCTTCGAGAAGGCTGGGCCAATACGCTCGCTGCTGTTGTGGAATGGTACATAATCAGTCTAGGATAGTCTGGTTAGTCTTCTCACAGTCCGTTCCCTAGAGAATGGTAAACTGTAGTACGGATCTTTTGGCACTTAGAGGCTACAGAGTTCTTTGAACATTTGGGACTCGAAGGCTGGACCTCTATCTGAGACTATTTTTTTCAGTACATCCATATGGGAGAATAAAATGTTTCCACATGATGGCAGCTGAGGTTTTTGCAGTTACATCCTTGACTGGCACAACTATTGTGAATTTAGTTTAATGATCCATTAACATAAACACATTACTGAACCCGGAGCGACTGGTCTCAATTTTCAAATGGTCTAGTGGTCACAATAGAGTGTAGAGCAGCTTTCTGGTTGGACTTTGCTTTACGCCTGGTCTTACAACAGGTAGTATATTCCTGGCCTCATTTTTCAACATCAGCCCACATACCAATCCAGTATAACCGATGGCAGATGGTGCTCTCGGTTTTATGGACTCCAAAATGTCCAGACTGGAATTCCAATGCGCTACCAGGTTGTTATCAGTATACGCAGTGAGCTTAGCAGTGGCTAGATAATCTTTAAAGTTTTGTGTCACAGCCCACACAAGTGCTAACAGTTCTAACTTGAAGGAGCTATAATTCTCATCATTTTGTTCTGTGGCCTATAGAATAGGCAATAAACCTCTCCTTATTTTCTTGTATCTGACTCAACACTGCCCCTAAACCCTGGAATCTAGCATCGGTTTACAGATGGAAGGGTTTGGTGTAATCAGGGTAAGCAAGTATTGGGTGAGTGATCAACATTTCTTTCAGGACTTGGAAGGCTATGTCTTGTTCTTCCCTCCAATTTATGAAGATAGGCTGTGATATGGTTCCTTAGCGTGTACCCTCAATAATGCCTGTAAAGGT
Organism: Eleutherodactylus coqui; assembly: GCA_035609135.1. Lineage (NCBI taxonomy): Eukaryota > Metazoa > Chordata > Amphibia > Anura > Eleutherodactylidae > Eleutherodactylus > Eleutherodactylus coqui. The sequence goes on along the minus strand of CM069405.1, from coordinate 21,469,329 downwards.
TCAGCCACACAAGCAAAATTTGGAATAAACCTCCAACAATACCCCACTAACCCCAAGAAACTATGAATATCTTTAAGAGTTTTAGGGGTAGGCCAGTTTTTAATGGCCTCGATTAGGCTAGTTCCCCTCGGCACTGACAATATGGCCTAGGTATCAGACTTAGGTTTGTAACAGGTGACTTTTAGCCCATGATCTACAGTATAAGGATCTGAAACACTTCTTCAGATGTTGAAGATGTTCTTCTTAGGTCTGGGAACAGATAATAACATCATCCAAATAGAGGAGAACAGTTTCAAAGTTCTTGTGGTTCAGACAGCATTCTATCAATCTGTAAAAGGTGCCTGGGGAATTGCACAAGCCAAAGGGCATACAATTGAACTCAAACAACCCCATAGTAGTAAAAGCCCACTTCTCCCTGTCGGATTCATACATAAGGACTTACCAGTACCCAGTTGTGAGGTATAGAGTGGAGAAATACAGTATGTGTTTGACTTCAGGGCAGTCAAAGATTCTTCAATTCGAGGAAGTGAGTAGGTGTCCTTGTTGGTAATACTGTTTAATTTGCCATAATCAACGCAAAAGCGGATGCCCCTATCCTTCTTCCTTACCAAAACGATCTGTGCCGCCCAGGGACTATAGCTGTCCCGAATGATATAGTTGTCCTTCATTTCCTTGATGAGGAGTTTAACCTGTAGGTATGAGGTAGGGGGAATTGATCAATAATGTTCTCTAATGGGCAGATATCCATTGGTCGGAATGACATGAGAAATATTTCTGACTTCCAAAATCGCTATCGAACCTGTTGAAGGCCAATTGTTTTTCCAAGGTGACAGCTTGAACTCCCTGGATCTGATCTTGTGGTATCTGAGGACCTCCAATATGTAATTAGGTGAGCCAAGGCTCTAGGTCAGAAAGAGATCTTTGGGTTTGTTGGACATATTGTCAACTGTCAACCATCTCAACCGCTACGAAGTCCTCTGGTTGCAAGAGTGAAACTTGAGCTGTGACTTCATATTTTTGCAGCTATATTGGAGATGTTCCAATGTTGAGCAGTCGTACAGGCACTCTTCCTGCAACGACAGTCACTAGACTTTGAGTTGCCATTAGGAAGGGATGTCGCTCGATGGGAATGGGCTCCATGACAGCCGCATAGTCTTGTCCTTGAAGTCCCAGCCTGGTCTGGCACTACATCAAAAATTTTGACTCTGGCGGGATCACTACAGGCCAGGTGACCTTGACTCGAACTCGATCTACATGATCTTGAATGTTGGCAAATCTCTGCTGAGCAGACAAAGTTCAGATGGTTCACTTAAGCACCATTTGCTGGGCTTGAGATGCCACTGGAACAGACTGTCGTAGGGCTTCCAACATCTCGGTATAGCAGTTGTGAAGGATGTTCATACCGAGTACTATGGTCAGTGCATGCCAGTCTATGGCATCCACTACTAGGATTGTTAAGGACCGCTGCACGGTCACATAACCTTTCAGGTCTTGAGTTCCAAATTCTATCATACCTGGGTGCACCTTAGAAACCAATAACTAAACTCAGAGACAGTTATCGGTTTCCTCAGATACGCGGAGATGAACCACGGCAAGCATACTAGTTCTCTCCTGGCATAAGGCGGGCGCACTGAACGTTTATTACTTTGTATAGTTTCTTATACAGGAAAGCAATGGGTCATTAGTCACAGCGTTATTCTCATTGGGTTAGACAAACATTATGAATCATGCATTGTTCAGCAATCGCATAGCGTGAGAGTCTATGAAATGTCCTTCAAATATCTGTTTTCCTGGCGTTATCTGGTTTCTCTCCCTTGTGATTTTAGATGGTCGCAGCGTCTTGTTAGCACAATCAGTTCTTCGTCCAAACCTCATGGCGTGGGGGAGCTTTTTCTGATAACAGTTTGTACATCTGGCACCCAGGCTTGGTTTTCTCAGAAAAGATAAAAACAGATGTGATGAAACACTGCACCGTACCTCCTGCTCTAAACTTATTTCTGCTTTGAATTATTGTTTTACTACGCACAAGCTTATTTATATCTTAGTTATAATGCACCATTTTGTATCTAACGTCCATTTTGTATCTAGCAGCAATTTTGAGACAGATTCTTCCATATTATGAGCCTGTACCTTCTCAATTCCCCCTAGAAACTGTCTCTAAATAAATGATACTTTATAACTTCTACTGGGCGGGGTAAGGTTTGCTTTCCCTATTTCTAACTTATGATCTATGCCCTACCTATCATTGTTGGTCAGCTGTTCAAGGGCTAATCCCTTCCCTGACAACTAATCCTAACTAACTAAATGCGAAGACCTGATGGACACACGAGGGATCTACAACACACATGCTACTCTATTCTAATGGCTGGGAAACTAGAGTGGTCACCCCTGTTTCTGTTGAGACAGATCCATAAGGGGACAAATCGCTCTGCTGTATTATAGGCATTCTACATCTACGTATGCGGGGGCGACAGGCACCCTCTGATCTGTAAGCCTAGCACAGGAGCGTCTTATGCAGGGTACAATACAGACAGAAAGTAGTAAGAGTATGATAAGAGTAACCAGAACCCCTATTCCTATCTGTATCAAGAATTGTTTCCATTGTCCAGTCCATGCAAACCACTCATCCCATGGATCTTTGATGCCTGAGTTACGCTTTAGTTCTTCTGATAGTGTGGTCAGTTTCTTTATTGCAATAGTCACTTTACCTGTGGGGCCTGTATTATCTGGAATGTACGTGCAACAGGTCTCACCAATCATTTTATAGACACCCCCCATTAACACTCCTATTGCATTTATATATACATGTGGATCAAAACTGCCACCTGGAGCGTCTATTTCTCTCTTAGCACGATGCGGTGTTGGATTCTCACCCTCAGTGTAGTCTTCATATTGCACATTTGATTGTATTAATTTGTTCTGGTCCCTGAAACAGGGGGCTAGTGTACAGTAGTTAAAGGTGTGTGTGTCTATGTGTGTGTTAGAGAAATTGTACCACAATGTCCCTTATTCTCCGGACCAGGGATTCCAGTTTCCCTCCTTTCCTGCCCCTGAACGTGTGACAGTCACTTCCGCCCAGGTCCCCAACCCTGCCCATAGCATGTAAAGGATATGCAGGATCATGAGTTCTGTGCTCCGGGACCCAGGGCCTTTTTGCAGTGTGAAGCATGGATTCAAGTGGGCTTTCTTTTGAGCTTGACTGCAGTTGGGGTGGTGAGCAACATCTGGTAGGGACCTTCAAACCAGGCTTTTCTCTCAAACTTTTTCACATAGATCCTGTCCTGGTTTCAGATTGTGACACTCGTCTGTAGGACCTGGGAGAGAAGCAGAGACTACAGAATGCGTTATTGACAATTCCTGGGAGAGACCTATGACAAAATTAACAAGAGAATCATTTCCCAAACTCGGCTACTGTGGCATGTACCCTCCAGAGAAAAACAAAAACTAATGGAAGACACTCAATTCAAAATTTGCCCATTTCCCCCATTGCCTTTTGGATCTACTTTCCCACTACTCTCTGGATGGTAGAGTGTGTGAAAGGCCTTGGATATACCCAGAGCAGACATTATGTATTGCATTATTATTTCACCTCTGAAGTGTGTACCTTTGTTTGACTCAATCACTTACGGTACCCCATATCTGCAGATTACCTCATTCATGAGCTTCTGTGCGGTTACCTGCTTATTTGCTTTGGTAACAGGGTAAGCCTCCAACCTGAAAAGAAATCAACAACAAGCCCATATTCATGCTTCCCAACAAGTGGGAGCTGAGTGTAGTCAATTTGCAATCCCTGAAATGGGTAGAGTGGCCCTAGCAAGTGTTATGTGGCGAATTTACTTCTGCCCTGTTGCTTTACGGCAAAGATCATGCAAAATTGGACAAATGATGCAGCAGCTACAGAAAACCCAGGAGCCACCCGTCCTCGTTCAAGCGCCGACATCATTGCTGCTTTGAGAGGTGCGTCTTTCCATGCATCAGCTGGGCCATCATGAGGCACAGGGACTGTGGTAGGCAAGTTCTGTTGACTGTTCGCCATACACCGTCCTGTTTCTGCTGCTCCCATAAATAATCCATTTGTCTTTTTCTTCCTTGCTGGCTTGTAACTGTAAAGTCTTTAGCATATCAAGGTCCAAGTTTTTATCAATGTTCAAAGTTTTAGTCAATGTCCAAAGTTTAGTCGATGTCCACGATTTTTTGTCGAATTTTTCTTTTCTTCCATGGCTTGAGGGCCGTTGCCTTTGCTGTGTGGTCTGCGATCCCGTTGCCTCTCGCTTCTCCAGTGTAGGAATTGGTGTGAGCTTTCCACTTTGTCAGGTAGAAGTAGGGTCTCCGCTTCTTGGGCTGAGACATGCGGAGGCATTCTGCTTTTAGGACATCTTGTTGTGTGACCACTGCATATCCGGTGTGGAGTCATCAATTACCCTGGGACCATCTACAAAAAGCTCAAAATATGCATTGTTAACAAGGGGTTTCAGTAACTTTTTAAAACTTAAATTTTCCTGTTGCATCAATGCTAGACAATCATGCTGGTATTCTATTTCAAATAGATCAGAATCTTGTTGCAAAAAATTTAAAAATAGCTGATCTGCAATACCTAGATCACCTATGCCTTCTCCTCCCCCCCCTTTGAACCAGGATACTCAATTGGAAGAAGAGTAACCGGGTTAAAAGTAGCAGCAACATTGGAAAGAATGAAAAGAGCATATTGTAGCTGGATCTGACATGCCAGAAATAAGTGCTGGGGTTGCACTTGCGTGAGTATGCTCTGAATGTCATGAGGGGTGAGGACCACTATGTGGTAGCCCAATGCCAACCCAGAAGATTTGTCAACCATTGCCTGTACTGCTGCCACCGCACAAACACATGAGGGAGCTCCTTGAGCCACTGGATCCAGCCTCATGGAGTAGTATCCAAGTGGCCATGGTTGTCCTCTGTGCTTTTGTGTCAACACTGTCATCACATGGCTAGAAAGTTCAGAACAGAAAAGAGTAAAGGGTAAAATGTAGTTGGGAATACCCAAGTCTAGAGAGCTGCTTCAGGGGTGAGAGAGAACAGAATGATCGAAAGACAGTCATGGAGTGGTTGCATAAGAGAGGAAACCGAGTGGATCCATTGGCGGCAGTATGAAACAAGGCCAAGAAAGGTGCGGAGTTTGGCAACGGATGTAAGTACGAGTATGGCCTATATAGCAGCCTTTTGTTCCTCTGTCAGATGTCCAGTTTCTTGGGCTAAGCAATGGCCCAGGAGAACAACCTTTGTTTTGCAGAACTGGAGTTTGTCTTTAGAAGCTTTACAGACATTTTCTGGAAGAAAAATTAACAGTGAAATTGTGGCCTGTTGGCAAGCTTCCAAAATATGAGCACACAGCACCTACATGTGGTGGGTGTCTGGCTGACCCTTTTTGCGTTTTTTTTTTCTTGACTGGAAAAAAGAGGGGTGTTTGTTGAAGAACGTATCTCGCACAAAGCCCCCATCGAACCCAAGTCTCCCACTTGTTCCCCAATCAGTATTTTTCTTGTGGGAAACTAAGGAGATACTGTTTGACCACGGGGTGTGGTACATTTAATTTCCCTATGTCTGTCTTGGAGGTGGCACACCATTTGTCAGGACATACGAAAAGCTGGGTTTCTGCAGTAGCTCTCAGGGCAAACACATACACCGGATCAACCAAGAGAGCAGTAAGTTTATAAAACTCTTCTGAACCGATCCATCCGGTGAGAATTTGATGAATGCAGATAAGGCCTGTAAGATATCAGTGCCAATAACAGAGACATGAATTACAACAGGGCAGAATAATCTACAAACACCTATTCATTATTAATCTGATCCTGCCTACAAAGTCTCATCAAATTTGAGGAAACAAAAACTTTTACTAGTTGCTCAAGATTTTACCCCCTCCTTGTGGACAAGAGAGGGATGACCCATTACGTACTTTTACATCATCTGGCTCCACCCCCTTGATACTGGCCGTTTGCGTCTTTCTTCACACTTTCATTCAAACTCCACAGTCTGCCCATCCACATCACAGACAAGTAAAGTCTCATGCAGAGGGGGAAGGAATATCTGCATCACACATTTTACATTCATCACAGTCCGAACACGGGTCATTAACTCTCATCCATTCATGTGGTCAAATCTGTCTCTCTCATTCAAATGTTAATAAGAGTTCACACAGAAAACAGTAGGATGCACACCGCTCACACCAGGACATAACGCGTATGATGCAACTGTCCTCATCTTGCAAACAAATGCATTCAATGGCTACCACTTCTCCCTGGAATCAATCAAACTTTAACTGTTTGTAATACTAGAGATGTACAACAGATTCTACAACAACCACTTTATCACTAATATTTCCCATAAAAGGAACACACATTTAGCAATTACACACACGTCCAACCAATCACAGAACTGACATTTACACAAAGAACAGCAAGAATATACCTTAAAATTCCTATCTTTCCTATTTTTAAGACAGTAAGATTCACTAGATTCATTACGGGTTCTATTCTATTAAAGCAAACAAAGCTACTTTCCAAGGTTAGTATCTAATATCTTAGCCTTGAGAAGTTAGACGAAGACAAAAACAAAGGGAGGGGGGTTTGAGACAAGGGGGAAGACTTGCAGCTGCGGCTTTTCACAGATCAAGCATCAACCCTTTATCTATTATATATATATATATATATATATATATATATATATATATATATATATATATATATATATATATTATCAGGTATTGACACAATGTTAGGACATTAAAATATACAGAACAAACAGTACGGTGGTTAATTGTCACATAGTTGTCCACAGATTCTGCATGAACTTGCTTCATGTCATGACACATTGCTTCCCCAGGTTCCTTCCTATGACAACTACATTTGTGGACAATTTTAAGCACAAACCTACTTGGGATGGGGGTGCTAAACACAGAGTGCAGAACAGAAATTCAGGAAAGACACTCATCATTGCAGTGCAAAGAATTGGTATGCCAGGTAAAAACATACATAAATGGGAGATCAAAAGCCAGCTCATTTCTGCTGTGGAGCTAAGATGATGCCTGGACAGCAGCTGAAGATGCTAAAATGGCCGCTGGGCCATGGCTGGCACTGAAATTGCCGAAGGCGTTGCCTGACTGGGCGATGGTGACGGGAGGGTGCAGGAATACTACATACTAGACATGTATCAAGATATACCGACTGGTATTGGCCCCAATAACAACACGACCATCTAGGGGCAGGGCAAAAGGGAGAAAAACATCATCCATTGACAAAGACCATAGATTTTTTGGCCGAAGCGTCGTTGCTGGAAATGCCAGTCTTTTAGTCATTAAAACTTGGGTGGTTATTTTAACCCGATTCCTCGTGTCTATTTGGATGAAGATCCCATTTACTTGCTGCCTGTCCTTTGGAAAGTTTTTGCCACGAAAAACATCATCCATGACACAGCCAGGGCGGTGCCCTCAGATGGTGAAGAAGGGCTGGCCTTCCTTTGTCTTCAACTCAAAATACATCAACAAAAGCCATCTTGAAACTGCAACTATCTTACTTCAACTATACGTCCCTTACTGAAACATTTTTCTCTGCATTTAAACTCATAAATAATACATATGCTGGGACCTTCTGATAACGCCACATGTTCTGCATTTTCAACTCCTTCTCTACATACTACCAACTGGACAGGATCAAAAAGACCATCATCTACAGTCTTTTTACTTAAAAATTTAAACATCGTATATTACGACGGCCTAATTAACTCTATTACTTAAACTACTTATACACCTGAGACGGCCGTCTCTAGTCCAACAGGAACAATTGTTGGACTCGACTAATAACGCTGTATACGGATACACACCTAGGATACTTGTCCCCAGTCTGACAGGAACTATTACTGGACTTGTAACTTGTCTAGTAACGCTGCATACGGATACACACCTGGGATACTCGTCCCTAGTCCGACAGGAACTATTAAAAGATCTGTCTAACAACGCTGTATACGGAAGATTTGGATATCCAAAAAGGACCTAATTACTTTTACAACTCACATACCTAGGACGTCCGACCTCAGCCCGACAGGAACTATTATCACGTCTGAAAACACTGTAAACGGTTGACTTAATAACAATCCTGTCCAGTTAATAATATACGCAAAACATTGCCGGCTCCATTGAATTCAATGGGCTAACATCGTTCTTCTCTGCCACAGCTATTACAGCTGGCGGCGCCGGTCCCACGGACCGAGTAGCGTAGGACCGGCGCCTTCATCATGTTTTTGAAAGCCTCTGTTTCCACGAGCCTGAACGGCAGTATCTCCAGGCTGATCAATTTGGCAATGTGCACTTTTAAAGCTTGAGTGTGCGGGTGCATGGCGGCGTATTTGCGCTTTCGCTCCAACGCTTGCGCTAGCGACAGCTGGATGCTGCACTGAGAAACATTGCTGGATGGGCTCGAGGACAGCAGCGGTGAGGGTGTGGGTGCAGGCCGGGAGGCGCTCGTACCTGTGTCCTGAGAGGGGGGTTGGATCTGAGTGGCAGGTTGGGGCACAGGGGGAGAGGCAGTGGTGCGACCCGGAGGCGGTGAACGGCCTTCATCCCACCTTGTGGGGTGCTTGGCCATCATATGTGCATGCTGGTAGTGGTGAGGCTGGTAGTGCTGGCTCCCCGGCTGATCTTGGCGCGACACAGGTTGCACACCACTGTTCCTCGATCATCCTCGCTCTCACTGAAAAACATCCACACCTTTGAACACCTTGGCCTCTGCACGGTGGCTTGGCGCTAGGGGGTGCTTTGGGAAACAGTTGGTGGATTCTTCGCTCTGTCCCTGCCTCTACCCCTGACCACCGCACTGCCTCTTCCAACCTGTCCTGCTGCTGCACTTGCCTCCCCCTCTGAAGACCTGTCCTCAGTTGGCTTAGCAAACCAGGTGGGGTCAGTCACCTCATCGTCCATCGGCTCTTCCTCCGAATCCTCTGTGCGCTCCTCCCTCGGACTTACAGCCCTTACTACTAGCTCACTGATAGACAACTGTGTCTCATCATCATCATCCTCACCCACTGAAAGCTCTTGAGACAGTTGCCGTAAGTCCCCAGCCTCATCACCCGGACCCCGGGAACTTTCCAAAGGTTGGGCATCGGTCACAACAAACTCCTCAGGTGAGAGAGGAACCAGTGTTGCCCAATCAGGGCAGGGACCCAAGAAAAGTTCCTGGGAGTCTGCCTGCTCATCTGAATGTGTCATTTTCATGGAGTGAGGAGGCTGGGAGGAAGGAGGAGCAGCAGTGAGAGGATTCAGAGTTGCAGCAGTGGACGGCATAGAAGACTGGGTGGTCGATACATTGCTGGATGCATTTTCTGCCATCCACGATAGGATCTGCTAACACTGCTCTGTTTGTAATAAAGGTCTACCACGTGAACCCATAAATTGGGATATGAATCTGGGGACTCCAGAAACTAGCTTCTCTCCTAATCGTGCAGCAGAAGGCTGCGATTCACCTGGACCAGGAACTCGACCTGTTCCCACACCCTCACTTGGACCTCCGCATCCTCGCCCACGTCCACGTCCTCGAGCCCTACCCCTACCCCTCAGCATGGTGGATTACGAATAGAGCAGACACAGAGCGGTGTAAATAATTATGGAATTATTTGCGCACACTTTTACGCTGACAGCAGTATTGTAACGCTATCTCCAAGCAGAAACAAAGAATACTGAAGGCTGCAAACAGGCCTATCTGTGCAATAGTGATGCACTACAACTCCCACCAAACACCCTGTAAATTTCAGACGGTCAGAGGTAGCCCAAAAAAGGATCTTTTTTTTAAATTTTTTTGAAAAAGAATACAGGCTATATAGCGTGTATATGGCTTTCCCTCTATCAGTGACTGTGGCTGTATGCTGTGCGTTAAGTTCACTGTAGAAACTGACCGGTGTAAATAATTATGGAATTATTGGCGTACAGTTTGACGCTGAGAGCTGTATTGTAACGCTAACTCAAAGCAGAAAAAAAAAAATACGGAAGGCTGCAAACAGGCCTAGCTGTGCAGTAGTGATGCACTGCAACTCCCACCAGACAACCTGTAAATTTCAGACGGTTAGAGGTCGCCCAACGAAGGAGCTTTTTTTAAAAAAAATGTTGAAAAAGAATACAGGCTATATAGCGTGTATATGACTTTCCCTCTATCAGTGGCTGTAGCCGTACGCTGTGCATTAAGTTCACAGCAGACACCGACCGCTGTAAATAATTATGGAATTATTGGCGTACAGTTTGAGGCTGTCTGCGGTAATGTAACGCAAACTGCAGGCACACAGTCAGAGGTAGCCCTAAGAAGGACCGTTGGAATTCTTGTAGACAGGATCCTACACTACCACTGTCTCTGTCTCAGCACCACTTTCCCTATACTCTGTATTACAGACTGCAGACTTAGAAGGCTATAGCTGTGAAAGCCTGCACAGCCCGAGATGAAAAAAAATATTTTTGGTGCAAAACTGCTCCCAGCAGCCACAACAGTAATGCCCACAGTCAGATGTGGCCCTAAGAAGGACCGTTGGGGTTCTTGAAGACAGGAACCTACACTACCACTTTCCCTATAGCAGCAGCAGCACTCTCCCTGATCTCTCCCAGTGTGTGTCTGAGGCGAGCTGCGGGCGGGACCGATTTAAGTACTCAGTGGTCACTTGATCTCACCAGCCACTCACTGCAGGGGGGTGGGATAGGGCTGGAACGTCACAGAAGGAAGTTGTAATGCCTTCCCTGCATGTCTATTGGCCAGAAAATGGCGCTAAACATGCAGGGAAGGAAATGGAATTGACTCAAGTACCTTAACACTCGAACGAGCATCAAGCCTGGACGAGTATGCTCGCTCATCTCTAGTTACAAGGTATTGTGAGAAAAAAGAGAAAAACATTAGGGTGGCTTATTGCGTTGACTCGTTCCAGCACATCACTCAGGGTCTGTATGCATGGCTATATACAGGTATAAATTCTTGCTCGAAGATACTACAGCTATTTCGCCCTCTGATAATTACCACAAGGCCAAAGAAACTTTACTCAACTCCTGCTATTCAGTGGTTGATCTACGTGTCTCACATCAAAAACATAGTCATACAGCAGGCGCTGAGAGGAGGTGAAAAACGGGTCAGACACTATTATTTAGATGGATACACGTATGTTGACGGCCAACATATCACTTTTGAATTTCAGGGGTGCTTTTACCATGGATGCCAGGTCTGCTACAATGAAGACACTCAAAATAACATCACTAAAACTAAGTATAGTCAACTATACCAGGCTTTTTTAGCTAAAAATGGTTTTTAACAACACATATGCTACACTGTATGTGTTTTATGGGAACATGCATGGTGCAAAATGGTTGAGACCAATTCTGCCCTTCAGGCACTAGACCCTCGTGACGCCCTTTATGGGTGTCATTTTAACGCAATAAAGCTATACCACAGACTGAGCAATGGCAAGACAAGAAATTATGATGTATTCACTAACCTGCACATCTTTGTAAAAAAAACAAAGAGTTACCCTAAAGGGCATCCAATGATCATTCATAAAAATTTTGGCTGCATCAAAAATTACTTTTGACTCACAAAAGTTAAAGTGTTGCCACCTCATGATTTATATTTCCCGGTTCTGCCAGTGTAAATGAATCAAAAATTGATTTTTCCCCTCTGCTACACATGCGCTTTAAATTTGCAGTCAGAGCCATGTAGACATTCCGATGAAGAAAGGGCTATCGTTGGTACATGGTGTGAAATAGAGCTCGAGATGGCGGTGGAGAAAGGCTGCAGGATAGCCCACACCTATGAAATAATTTTCCGGACACATCAGATGATTTTTTTGCATGCTTCATCAAGTTGCATCTTAGGGATAAGAGGCTTCATGGTATCATAGGTGGTGCACGATGTCAAGAAAAATTAATACATAGATTTCTTCCTTGAAAAAGGAGGTGTGCAATTGCATAAAGGTGAAATACGTGTAAACCCTGCTAAAAGACAGATCTTTAAACTCTTCTTAAACTCTTTATGGGAAAAGTTTGCGCAGAAATAGAATCTTCTGTGCACCAGCATTGTGAGTGACCCTGATGAACTTTTTGAATATGTGTTTCTACCTCACCACGAAATTTCAGGCCTGACTTTTATCAGTGATGAAACAGACTGCATCACGTGGACAAAAAAAGAGCACCACATTGTCAACAAAAACAACATCTTTTCCCCTTTTTTTTGAACAGCCTATACCTGACTAGAGCTCTACTCGCTTCTGGACAGACTGCAGGAATGCTGTCTTTATCACACTGCAGATTCTGTAATTTTTTACACTGTGCTGATCAGTGAAATCCACTATTAGGTGACTACCTGGGTGAATTGACCAGCGAGATCCTCGATGATACATACATCCCTGAGTTTGTATCTGCAGGATCCAAAACCTACGGGTACAAGCTGAACACGGGTAAAACCGTGTTAAAAGTTAAAGGTATAACTTAGAGATGAGCGAGCATACTCGTCCGAGCTTGATGCTCGTTCGAGTATTAGGGTGCTCGAGATGCTCGTTACTCGAGACGAGCACCACGCGATACTCGTCTCGATTAAACGAGCACTGACCATTGAATTCAATGGAGCCGGCAATACAGCCGACTCCATTGAAAGCAATGGGCTGCCTGCGTACGCGGGATGAATTGTCAGGAAGGACTTAAATATATAAGCCCTTCCCTGCAATTCATCTAGAAATGTGTAAAAATAAAAAATATATATATACTTACCTTGTCCCGGCAGAACGATGTTAGCCCATTGAATTCAATGGAGCCGCAATACAGCCGACTCCATTGAAAGCAATGGGCTGCCGGCGATCGCGGGATGAATTGTCGGGAAAGGGTTAAATATATAAGCCCTTCCCTGCAATTCATCCAGAAATGTGTAAAAATAAAAAATATATATATACTCACCTGGTGCCGGCAGACGGAGTTCAGCGCGGCAGGCTGCAGTTCTCCTGAACTGCTCTGAACAGCTGTTAGTAGTATTCAGCAGCCGGGGATTTAAAATCTCCTGCCCCTGAGCCAATCAGAGGCAGCCCTCACTCACCCATTCATGAATTCATGAATGGGTGTGAGTGAGGGCTGGCCTCTGATTGGTCAGGCTGTGACCAATCAGAGGCATCTTATTCAGCAGGCGGGGATTTTAAATCCCCGGCTGCTGAATACTACTAACAGCTGTTCAGAGCAGTTCAGGAGAACTGCAGCCTGCCGCGCTGAACTCCGTCTGTGGGCACCAGGTGAGTATATATATATTTTTTATTTTTACACATTTCTGGATGAATTGCAGGGAAGGGCTTATATATTTAACCCTTTCCCGACAATTCATCCCGCGATCGCCGGCAGCCCATTGCTTTCAATGGAGTCGGCTGTATTGACGGCTCCATTGAATTCAATGGGCTAACATCGCTCTGCCGGGACCAGGTAAGTATATATATATATATTTTTTATTTTTACACATTTCTGGATGAATTGCAGGGAAGGGCTTATATATTTAACCCCTTTCCGACAATTCATCCCGCGATCGCCGGCAGCCCATTGCTTTCAATGGAGTCGGCTGTATTGACGGCTCCATTGAATTCAATGGGCTAACATCGTTCTTCTCTGCCACAGCTGTTACAGCTGTGGCAGAGGAGAACGATCGTTATGCTGACAGTGCGGGGGGGGGGGGGGTCTCACTCTTGCCGCTATTGTGGCTTAATAGTGGGACCTGGGAACTTGAGATACAGCCCAAAATGTAGCTCCTCGCCTGCCTTATTCGTTTCTGTGTCGTTTCCATCACTTTCTTGTGTTTTGCAGATTTTCACAAATGAAAACCTTAGCGAGCATCGGCGATATACAAAAATGCTCGAGTCACCCATTGACTTCAATGGGGTTCGTTACTCGAAACGAACTCTCGAGCATCACTGAAAGTTCGACTCGAGTAACGAGCACCCGAGCATTTTGGTGCTCGCTCATCTCTAGTATAACTTTAAATATTGGCAACACTCAGCTTATAAATTTTGACAGCCTGAAAGATTTGGTTTTGGATTACTCTCGCAACACAAACCCTGAAACACAGAAAGCTATCAGCGTAGAGCAACCAGGGTATGTAAGAAATAAGAAGGATTGGGACATTGAAACAAGGCTACTGCACATAACACAGAGGTGTGTTTATACAAAGAGGCATCTATTAGATGACTTTACGACTCTGCCTTATGGTTACAAGCACGGCTACTATGAAAGCATAGCCATACATACAAACGCACACAAACCCGTAATATTGTTTGATTTTATGCATGCTGACTTAATTATATTCCGGGGGTAACTGCTTCATCTCCTAACCAGGTTTTGTAAGGAATAAGAACTATCGGATCGGTGGTGCACCAGCGCTATGTAAACTGCAAAATCATGTGAGCAGGCGGTTATTAAGTGAATTTACTAAATAACGTCATAGTTATTAACACCAGCATGATGGACACACACCTCTTCTCATGTATTTTAGCAGGACCGTCTAATTCTGATTGTAATGGTTATGGGATTCGAACCTATCCTTGGATGGGTGGATGGGTAGGGTGGGAAGAGAAGTTGGTGTTTGTTCATAACAGTTTAAATCTTAAGTTTGACCCACAGTGCGATTGTCCATGTGCAGTTAAACAATTGATTTGTACAGATGTGACCTTCTCATATTATTTTTTATTGGTTCCCAATGGCTGATAAGCTTAAGCTGATTTCATGGAATGTCAGAGGCCTTAATTCCAAGATAAAGAGAGCACTGGTGCTCAATTTCCTTAGGAAATGTTCTCCCCACATTCTTCTTCTGCAGGAAACACATTTGCAGAGCTCTAAAGGGATGGCACTCAAATGTGCATTTGTTGGCTTGGCCTATCACTCCACATACTCTAGCTATGGTAGAGGGGTGACAATCCTGGTGGCTAAATCAGTCCTGTTCACATTTAAACAGTTACATATTGACCCTAATTGTCACTTTCTTATATTGCAGGGCTTCTTTAATGGACAGCTTCTGACCATAGTCAATGTTTATTTGCCACCTCCAGCAGATATTCAGGTGTTGCATGATATCATGCCTAAGGTGATACTCCTATAGACAGCCCCACTGATACTGATGGGGGACTTTAACCACTTAATGGACCCAATATGTCATCGTCTTCAACAGACGACTCAGGTGGGATCCCAGTTGCCTATGTGGGCTTCTGCTTATCTGCTGGTGAAGATGTGGCGCTTGAAGCATCCACACAATATTGCATACTCTTGTCAGTCAGTGACTCATGGTTCTTTTTTTAGAATTGACCTGTGCTTTGGGTCCCCGGAGAGTCTTCCTTTGGTGTGTGATGTCTCTTATCTACCCTAAGTATAAACACAGTATGTGGAGAAAAATTCCCCGCGCTATAGGTAACATATAAAGATGGGAAAAAGAAAGAGAAAAAGAAAATATGAATAATCATGATTTTTTTATGACTAGATGACCTATATATTTTGAATATTTTTTTTTATTTTTTGAATGGTTGTATAATCAATTGATATTTTTATTTTATGTTTATATTATATATAAGAGAACCATAGAGTTTTAAATAAATATGAATTGTCTATGAATAAGCAAGCAGAATTAAGTATAACAAAGGCTTACTTCTTCATCTACTATGGCAGTGCATATCCCCCTATAGCATAAAGAATGTTTTTTTATGAATGAAAATGTTAATAGTACGCAAGGAGCGTTCCACCAGGAAGGAAAGCGATGTACCATTTGTCAGCGTATACTCAGTTAAAGTAAAAAACGGCTTTTATGAATGAACTTGTAAATGACACGCAAGGTGCGTTCCAGTAAGAAAGAAAGTGACGTAAGCAAGGGAAACGTAAGTGGATCATAACTATATATATATATATATATATACTGTATATATATATATATATATATAGAGAGAGAGAGAGAGAGAGACAGAAAGAGAGAGAAAGATAGAAAGAGAGAAAGAGAGAGAGAGAGAGAGAGAGAGAGAGAGAGATGTATTTTATGTATTGTATGCTTGATAAAGGCAAAATTGTATTGGCCAAAATGTGTTGCATAACAAAAGTTGAATTCGTGGACTAAGAAATCCATAACAGATCCCTAGAAGTGTTCCGGAGTGCAGGGAATTTTTCTCCACATACTGTGTTTATACTTGAATCTACCGCCAAGGGTGGGCTGCATCCACTAGGACAACTCTCCAGGAGACTGGATTAAGAACCAGAGGTGGTTGATAAGACATCGTGGACACTAGGTGCCAGTGGATACTCCATCCAAAGTAATCTGCCAAGCACCAGGTGAGTACACACCTTTCTTTTTCATTTCCATTACCCTGTGTACCATGAGGTGCTGGCAGATATATTCTCTTATCTACCCTAAGGTATTTTGGACCATTCACATCAATTTTGGAGGAAATAACACTCATCCTACATGGAGATTTAATCCCCTATGGCTTGACCAACAGAAGGTCTGTGTGGCGTGCCAGAATGGGGAATGTAATGGCGGTGGCTCTGCTATTCCCCACAATGGCAGCAACCAACAGAATATAATGGCGAAAGACTTTAAACAATGATAACAAATCAATCAGTTTGTGACGCCAGGCCCTTGCCCCAATCGGCTCTGAGGCAAAAATCAAATAAAATGAAAAAAAAAAAAATTAAATAAAAGTTGGGGAACCTTCCTTTTACCCTAGAGGGTGGTGTGGTATTTGTAGTTCAACTGTTACGGTGACAAGAAGGGACTCCAGGAGACAAGGTTAAATGATAAACCAATAATAACAGTTTATTTTCCTTATGAACAACCTTCAACATATTATTTCCTGAGGTAAATTATTTCTCTTGTGGCTACAGGAACAACATCTGTATATTCCTATTAATTTCTATTTCTCTTCCTTTCTGGGCCTTATCTCTTCTTTCATAGCCATTTCTTTCTTTCTACCTTCTTGCTGCACTTTCTAATAAATAAAAAATGACCTGAAAGCGCTACGGAATAAGTTGGCGCAGTACAAATAACAAGTCCCCTTTCCCCCTTTCTAGCCTTTTTCTCCTGTTCTGCTCTTGGCCTCCTTGCTCTTCAATAGCTAAACTCCTTCTCCTAACTGACAATGTACGCACACTTAAAAGTACTCTGACTGGAATTCCTCCACCAATCACAGACCTGTTGCTGGTTGGTGAAATGTCCAATCAAAATAATGCTCCTGACAGCCAATCAGAAAAAGGCTGCAGGTTGTCTGGCAGAATGAATCAACAATATATATGCAACATTCGACTTAAAGGCACATACACATTTTAAACACAAACACTGTAATGCCTAACTCTGGGCCACTACATCTGCATTTATATTGACCAGGAGGCGGAGATTTACTGGGGAGTTAATGCTGCTTCAGCATCCAAACTCCATGGTCTGGGAGGCCTTTAAAGCCTTCCTTAAAGAGTCTTTTGCTGGGGCCATATCGGTTTATAGAAAGTCCTTGCAAGAAGCAAGGTGTGTTTCCGAGGCGCAAACCTGTTATAGTATGGCTCCCACTGAGGCAAATCACTCTGCACTTAACTGTCTGAGAATATAAGTTACTACTGCTTAATCATACCAAGAAAAGACTCTTGCGCTCCCAGCATAGAATCTTTGATCAGAGGGATAAAAATGGTTGACTATTAGCCTATTTCACCAGCAAGGATAATGTTATTCCCCCAATTGTAGGAATCCAGGATGCGTCTGGGGCCATGGTCACTGAACCTGAGCCCTGTCTCATTCCAACCGAGATAAGCGTACCTTGATCTTTATTAATCAGGTTAAGGCCTTTGACTTGGTGGAGTGGAGATATCTGTAGGAAGTAATGGCTCATTTCAGGACAACCTTTATTATGTGGGTACAGGTGCTGTATCATTTTCTGGTGGCCCGGTTGTGGACGAACACCCACATATCTAAGCACGTTTTTCTTGGTAGAGGAATACGTCAGGGCTGTCCTCTGTCTCCAGCCCTCTTCGTTATCACAATTAAGCCACTTGCAATACAGATTAGAGTGTCAACAACAGTCACAGTGTTTCAATTGAGAACTTATAAAGAGTGAGTGGCATTGTACGTGAATGATACTCTTCTGTTCCTACAAGACCTAGAATCCTCTTTGGCCTCAGTGCTCACAATTTTTTACAGTTACAGAGAGTACTCCAGGGTACGGGTTAAGTGGGATAAAACCATGCTTCTGGTGGTCGAAACCCCTACGGCATCACTAGCCATCCCTTTCCCCCAGGACTAGACAGATAACGTCACCTAATTGGGTATAGTGGTGCAGAGATCTACTGACCATTTTTACGCAGATAATCTTGCTCCTCTTTTGGACTTGGCAAGAGACATATTGACATGATGGGCTTCACTCCCATTGACCCTAGTCGGTCGTATAAACCTAATTAAAATAAAGTTATTGCCCAAATTTTTGTATATATTTCAGAACACCCCTACCCTGATCCCTAAAAGACTCTTTTCATTTTTCTGTAAAATACACCTTTGCATATTATGGTGGGACTCCACCCCAAAAATCAAGTTGCAAACTCTCTGCCTGCCCATGAATGGAGAGGAATTGGCCCTTCCCCACTTCTACTGTTACAACCTGGCTAGTCAATTGGCATGTGTGAGGTGGTGGCTGTCATCTACTAATTATAACTCAGTTGTGGAATTTGAGTGCAGAGTGGTGGACTCAGAACAAAGTTTGAGAGGCATATTACTAAGGGGTCCAACCTCACGTGTGAATTCCCTACCTGCACCCATGTGGGTGCTTCCCTTCATTTGATAGCTGATGAGGCATCCAAATAGTCTCCTCATACCCCTCAATGGTGTAACTCCAACCTCCCACACTTGCAATGTATGCCTGATATAGTGTTCTGGAGATACCCTGGAATCACTACCCTCTCAGATGTTGTCGAGGGGGCGTTTTCTGTACTTTTTTACAACTGCAGACATGTTTTGGCCTCCCTAGCAGCTCCTTTTTAGGTATCTCCAACTTTGCCATGCCCTCAGAGCCCAATTTAAGGGCCTGAGTATCTCCCTTGTCTTAACAGGAGGGGGTTGGAACAGATGGCTAATATCCTGAAGCCGCTCTCCTGTTTCTATAGACAGCTGACATGTAGCCTTGCTTCACTGGGAGACAGAGCTCTTGGAAAATGGGACTTAGATATACAGGACCGGGACTCGGATGACTGGAGAGGCCTCTTGGCAGGCTCTGGGCCTCCCTTAATAAGTAATAGAGACAGGCTAATACAAATCAAGTTTCTTCATAGAGTCTACTATAATCCTAGCCGTCTAAGCGCTATGGGCTTATCTCCTAGTACAGACTGCCCAAGGTGCTTGATGGATACAGGCACAATTATGCATATGTTCTGGGAGTGTCATGTTTTACAAGCTTATTGGAGGGATTTTCTTGAGTTCATGGATACACATCTGGGTGCACTGAATATCATACACCCTAAGGTCTGTCTCTTGGGCTTTGTGGAAGGCATTCCGGTCAATGTGGCAGCACTCACAAATTGCTTTTTTTCTAGGTTAAAAAGGTAATATTACTTAATTGGAAACATCTAAAAAAACTCACTAGGGCTGCCTTGCTGCGTGAGTTAAAAAGTGTTGCCCCTCTATGTAAATTGACATGCCCTGCCAAGTTCACCAAGAGATGGGGTCAGTGGGTTGACTGCCCCAATACTATGCTGGATGTGTCTGACTAACTCCTCTTTTTTGGGAAAACTGAAGGTCTTTTCTCTATTGGTTATTGTGACTCGCATGGACAATAGGTATACACAATATTGGTACTGGAGCTGTGGGTTTAGTTTGTAGTTGTATGTTCTATTTGTTGTGATTCCCCAGGTAGGGAGTCTTGGTCTCCTTTGTTATAATGGCCAAAGTTGTTTAAAAAAAAAGGAAGGGGCATTACAAAACTCTTAAGGGAGTGGGAAAACTGTAATATTCCAATTTTGTGAAGTATGCTTGATGACTCTCCCTTGTTGTTTTGTATTGTGATTTATGACATGCCCAATAAATGTTCCTTTAAAAAAAAAGTGTTTGTTTCCTCCCTTCACCCATCCACTGCCGCCCCATTTATGACACCATTTCTGTGTTAAACAGGTATCAACAATGATGAGAAAGAATTTCATGTTTTTGTCCATCTAATAATAAGTGTAATTTATTTGATTACCTCCTGGTGGCATTACTAGTGTTATTTATGTCTATTCATACAGCGATAATAATTAATCTCCAGAGTTTACAAAGAATAATGATAAATGTATGAAGCTGTATATAAACTGCAGCTCAGATCCTCTGTGGGTGAGGTCACCTGTGGATCTCAATGAGACATGATATCACTGAGGTTACTTTTTAGTATTTCTTAATTGGATCTTCTTTCCTTTGGTCGAAAAGTAAGCACTTATCTAGGAATTTTCATGTAAGAAGTCAAATACTGTGAATTTTATGCAGATTGAAGATCAGGTGGAAGAGATATAATTTATAGGTCCTGGGCTCCAGTGCAAAATCTCAAACAAGGCCCCAATCAACTATGGACCTTCTCGGGCACCAGGACTCAGGTGGGACTGCTGGCTCTACACTGTCTGTAGTGACAGCCATTACACATGGAAGACTCATTCACTTAATCAATGTGCAAATTTCCTTAATGCTACCAAATGTTGTCCTATGTGCTATTTTCCATTATGCCAATCACTGGTCACAACAACCTCACTGACGTCAATACTGCGGTTACCAATTGGTTGCTGAAGTCACGCTTCAAGATCAGTTAAAACAGAGTAGATATACAGCAATGAAGAACCAGAGGGATTTTTTGTTATTTTATAACTTACTTGGCTGATTTAACAAACGTTCTGCGGCTAGAAACCTCTCCAAGATGACGAGTTAGATGGAGTTGTATCAGATGGTCTAATACATGTATGACCATTGCTCCTTTCCTCCATTCAAACAGGAGGGGGGTGGGGGGGCAGGGACCATCTTACTTATAATCAGTGGAGTGTGTAATTTATGTCATTTTTTTGAAGAGCAGATACAGTAAAAAGGGATTCGGTCATTTCTAGATTTTCAGAGCTGACAGTAAAAGACGTCCCCATAGCCTGATCAAAGCATTAGGAATCTCAGTGACCCTACCAAATAAGAAAAGACCCTTTTGATCATCACCAGGAAGCCTACTGGCTGGATTAAATGTGGAATTGACCCCCTTGGTCATGCTTCAGTGCGATGATCAAAGGATTTAATGACCTCACAGCAATCACAGCTGCTTAACGGCTCTATGGCAGCATGGGACACTCATGCAGGACTTTTACAACTCTTCTACAATTGCACAAAAGAATAGCATTAGTAATTGCGAGTTTCAGATCACCTTGGCAAAGAGTTATGATATATGTAGTTCAGTAGACATGATTGTTCTAAAATGTAATATAGCATAACCTCTGTCCATCAGACAATGTCACGGTGGTAGAGAAAGATACAATATTTCAGACATATTAGTGTTCATTGTTTGGGGTTTTCATTGCTTTTTCAGAAGCAGAATGGTGCTATGCTACATTATTTCCTTTAGCATAAAATAGAAACTCTATGGATCCATTAAAGGTTGATGGGATCCACCTGGATTAGGATCATTGTGATCTCTTACACAAAGTGATATTCGAGTTCTGGGGTTTTAGTATTACTCGAAGATAGGAGACCTACAATTTACTGATTTCAAGGATTTCTGATTATTATTTGTCTGACTTGGAGATTATGGAGTATTCTGGATAGATTCTAGTTCCTGGAGCTCAATGTACCGTAAGTATGACCTCAGTCACCATAACGTCTGCGACAGGTCCAGAAACTTTTGGGTGGTTTCTGCATTTTTTTCTTTTTATGTGACAAAATAATTTTGTTTCTATTCATCTTAAAATATAAATGTTTGACTTATTTATAATATATATTATATATATATATTACAGTCAAGTATTCCAAATTTTGACTCCTCAGGTATTCAGTTCAGAGCACCTGCTGCCATTTTACTGCACTTCTGTACTTAGGTTTCTGTGCATTGTTTTTGGCCACAATTCTTTCATGAAGACCACTTCTGCCCAGACTTTTCCCAATAGTAGATGGGTGTACCTGGGTCTCGCTGACTTCTGTCAGTTCTGAGCTGATGGCACTGCTAGACATCTTTCGATTTTATAGTAATGTATGCATGATGTGTCTTTCATCTTCTGCACTGTTTCCTTGACCAACCATCACCTCTGTGGTTCTCTTGTTTGTGCTTCATCAAGAGAGCTTAACCAGCATGTCATGAACCCCAATCTGCTTTAAAAACTTTGGCTGGGAGAGACCTTGTTGATGCAGTGTAACTACCTTGTGTCTTGTTGCTGTGCTCAGTCTTACTATCATGTATTACCCGTGACATGAAACTGTCTTCCACAACCTCATCTCTATAGCAGTTTGGCTATTTCTCTTCCAGTTTTAAGCTGTTACACAGCTGTTTTTGTTTCAGTTAATGACTCTGTTTCATCCTACATTTAAAAATGGTGATCATTATCAATTGAGTATAATCTAAAATCCCTGACTGTGTGCAAGTCTACCTAAAAGAGCCGATGCTGTTTTGAAGGTAAAGGGCGGCCACACCAAATACTGATTTGATTTAGATTTCTTCTTTGTTCAGTCACTTTGCATTTTGAAAACTGATAAAAATAAACTATTAACACTTTTTTGACAGTGTTCTTACTTTGCAGCAATGTTTCACTTCTGCCTAAAATGTTTGAACAGTGATATATATTTCTTTTTTTTCTACAAACACACAGGATAGTCTTTATATCTAACACATAAGATAATGGCATGTGGTCAAGATGTTCAATAATGTAATGTTCTGTGACTAATAATTTGGTAGCCATGGCAAACTCAAGACCTGTCCAACAATAAGTGAAAGAATCCACAGCACTCGATACGTTTCATGCATGAAGTATCACAATTTATTAAACATATGTGAATGTAAAATAGATCAAAAACTACCAACGAGGGCTGGGTGATTTTGTCTAAAATTAAAAACTAATTTTTTTTTCTAAAAGTTTGATTTTATTCTCAATTTTCTTGTTTATTTGCTAAACAAGTCAAAAGAATATCCAAACACCCATTTTTACATAAGACAATTGCATGCATTGCATTTGTATCACCCTCCACAGCCCCCTTGTATTCCTCCCCTCCCTATAATCCCTCCATATTTGTACTATCACTATATATGTGTATTCCATTACTATGATAATGAAAGACTCCTACAAATTAACTGCAAACTTGGTAAGATGCCCACTGTGCAAAGCGATAGAAACATTTTCTGAAAAAGGTAATTGTTTTTCTGCATCGTAAGTTTCAGTCAAGATGACAATAGTTTATATTGATTCATGACCATTTTTGTATTTTTTAAAGTTGAAAAGATTGACTTGTCTTAAGGCCCTTTTACCTAGGACAACCTGTTGGGTATCTGTGCCCAATAAGTCGTCCCAGTGATAATTGTTCCTAGTGAATGGGATCCTTCCAGCCCACCCGCCTCTATTCATTATAAACAGGTAGTTCTTCATAAGTGGAGGAGTGACTGTTTACACGGGCCGATCTGTCGTCTAGTTTTTTGCATGCATTCTCATTCGTCTTTCAGTTGGGGCATGGATTTGCAAAGAATGATATCATTCAGATGTATGGATTCATTGGCCCATGTAAAAGGGCCATAAGCGTTTGGTTCAGAAGAATCTGCAATATTTAAATCAACATTTTTTTTTATGTTTGTATTTACATTTTTGAAAGAAAGGATTTGTAATACAGCAGATCATGAGGGGCAACATGTGTTATACTGAGAATACTGTACGCAGTATACCCTCATACTGAGATGGCTTATCTACTTCTTATTCAGGAATGTTATAACTTGAAATGTCTATTTTTTCTTTTCCTTTTTGATTGAGAAAAAAATGTAAGAATATTTTTAACCAAATGCCATCTGAGTACAATAAAACAATATGGTGGATTTTATGACTTCAGTTTTAACCAAATGAAGTTGGACTTTTAGTGATATTTCTTAATTTATCTAACCCCTTAGGGTGGAGTCACACGAGCGTGTTTTTGTGTGTGCATAGACTTGTATTTGGAACATTGCATCCCCTATGGTGTGTACACATGTCCATACTTTGCAAGTGCGTGCCTGCAAAGATAGGACATGCGTGCAACATTGGGAATGCACGCATTGTTTTCAATGGAGCCACGGCTAATGCCGGCAGCTCCGTTGAAAACAATGCTCTGCCAGCACCCCTGCATTCTTTTTCAGGGAAGGGCTTTACATATAAGCTCTTCCCTGAAAAATAAACATTTTAGTGTAAAAAAAACAACTTACCTCTCTGCCGCTGCTGTGACCCCCGCGGGCCGGAAGAACACATCTGTTTCCTTAACCCCCGCTAGTTAAAAGAATTCCCTGCTGCTACGTCTGCCACATCTGTGACAGATGCAGCAGAGAAATTCTTCAATTCTCAACCTTAGCTGTCACACATGTCAGCTGCGGTAGAGAATCCTGCTGCCGGCATCCCCATCATTGGATTTCAGGGAAGGGCTTTAAACGTAAGCCCTTCCCTGAAAATACAAGAAAAGTAGTGTTAAAAAAAGCATACTCACCTCCCTTCAGCTGCCGGGGCGAGATGGGGCGGAGCTAAGCGCCGGGACTTAGCTCCGCCCCGTCTCACCCCCTCCTATTGCAAATAGTGGCAAAGGGCAGAGAGGGGGCGGGAGCTCAGTTCCTGCTCCTGGCTCTTCCATCCCCCCCCCCCCCCCCCGCAGACAAGGACACCGTATATCGGCTCAGCGTGAAAACCGAGGCGATATACGGTCGTCTATATAAGCCCTAAGTTTGGTATGGTAGTAATCGTACTGACCCATAGAATAAAGTTATTATGCCATTTTTGTTGCAGTTTGTGTGCCGTAGAAACAGGACGCACTGAAAGATGTCGGAATCCTGGTTTTTTTTTCATTTCTCCCCACTTAGAACTTTTTTTTTACATTTTTCAGTATATAATACGGTACAATAAATAGAACCATTGAAAAATACAACTTATACCGCAGAACACAAGCCATCATGCAGCAACGTCGATGTATAAATAAAAGAGTTACGATTTTTTAAAAGGGAGGAGGAATAAACGAAAATGGGGAAAAAGCACAAAAGTTCTGTCACTAAGGGTTTACCTACAGTCTGACTTTCGTGAACCCCTTTTTTGTCTTTGTACAGGAGAACATACCCACAGTTGAATATTTTTGTGTATTTTTATTACTTTTATTTTTTCAGTTTCAGCAGTCCAGATCCTGTAATAACTCAAAGAATGAAGCAGAATGAAACCATCTTCACGGAAATTATTCTGGTTGGGTTTACCACGGATCCAAAAATAAATGCAGCACTATTCGTCTTATTTTTTATAGTCTACATAGTAACATTTACTGGGAACGTCCTTATAATAATTCTCATCATAATCAATGCCCATTTGCATAAACCCATGTACTGTTTTCTTTGTGTGTTATCCATTCTTGACTTGTGTTATTCGACAACGGTTTTGCCAAAATTATTATCAGATCTGTTCTCTACTAAACGGATCATCTCACTCTTTTCCTGCGCCACTCAGATATATGTTATCCTTCTGGTGGAAGGATCGGAGTGTCAGCTGCTTGTTGTGATGGCTTATGATCGATATATTGCTATATGTCGACCCCTCCACTACCCCATCCTCATGCGTTGGGGTAATTGTTATAAGCTGGTGGCTCTAGTATTCATCTCAAGCTTTATGCTTTGTACTGTTCCTTCACTAATGTCTCCAATTACTTTATGCTCCAACCAAATCAACCATTTCATGTGTGAGATGTTGGCTGTCTTAAAGTTATCTTGTGAGGACATCTCTTCCAGCGAGATGCAGATATTTTCTTTCAGTTTTATCACACTCCTCCTTCCTCTTCTGCTTATACTACTGTCTTATGCTTCTATCTTATTCGCACTGCTTAAGATTCGCTCTGCAAGAAGGTCTAAGGCTTTTTCCACTTGTACGTCCCATTTATCAGTGGTGGCTTTATATTTTGGGACGGCAATGCTGATGTATTTTGGCCCCTCATCCATGTACTCCACTGATCAGGAGAAATACAGCTCCATATTTTATGTTATTATTTCTCCAATGTTAAATCCTCTCATCTATACTCTGAATAATAAAGAAGTTAAAGATGCAATCCAGAAGGTTCATGCAAAAATTACTCAGTGAAGATGTTTATTGATTTTTTTAATTCTACTTTTCTTAAGTTGAATTTAGGTTCATTCTGAATGCTAAGTATTACATGCAGTGCATTGAAGAACTGTTTGCCTCTTTGTTTGCTTTTACTTTTGCATATGTATTAACCCCTTAAGGACCAAGCTGTTTTGTACCTTAAAGGGGTTGTCCCGCGATAGCAAGTGGGGTTATACACTTCTGTATGGCCATATTAATGCACTTTGTAATATACATCGTGCATTAAATATGAGCCATACAGAAGTTATTCACTTACCTGTTCCGTTGCTGGCGTCCCCGTCGCCCTGGTGCCGTCTAGTTTCAACGTCTAATCGCCGGATTAGACGCGCTTGTGCAGATGGGTCTTTTCCCTTTGGCTCGCTCCGGCAGCAGTGGCATTCTGGCTCTGCCCCCTTGTACGCGTCATCGTGTAGCTCCGCCCCCGTCACATGTGCCTGTTCCAGCCAATTTTTTACTTTATTTGACATTTTCCCACTGTAGCTGGTGCGTCCATAGGATCCCCAGTTGCAGGGGAAAGCAACCCCTGTGGTGACATTAGTCACCTGCAGAGCTGCCAGGGTCTAGTCTGACCCTCCAGCTTTGCAGTAGCAGGGAATCTCAGGAGGTCACATGACCCCCCGAGGCTCCCGTAGTGAAAGAACTTCTTACTTTCAGTTTGCCCACACAGTGCTCATTGAGCACTGTATATCAGGGAAGCAGAAGGCAGGAAGGGTTAAAAACCCCTCCTGCCTTCTGCTCCAGTTTATCAGCTGTCACTGACAGCTGATAACCCGTTCCTGCCTCTGACTGATTGCAGAGGCAGGAGGCTTAGAGCACCACCGTATTTTTATGATCGGTGGTCCTCTAAGCCCAGGACCAGCCGCCGTATATATACAGTGGCTGGTCGTAAATGGGTTAAACATCAACCAATAAACAAAATATTAGAGATGAGCAAGCAACAAAATGCTCGGGTGCTCGTTGCTCGAGTCGAACTTTCCGCGATGCTCGAGGGTTCGTTTCGAGTAACGAACCCCATTGAAGTCAATGGGCGACTCGAGCATTTTTGTATATGACCCATGCTCCGCTAAGGTTTTCATTTGTGAAAATCTGCAAAACCCAAGAAAGTGCTGGAAACGACACAGAAACGGATAGGGCAGGCGATAAGCAACATACTGGGCTGCATTTCAGGTTCCCAGGTCCCACTATTCAGCCACAATAGCGGCAAGAGTGCCCCCCCCTAACAATTTTTACTTTGGACAAACCCTCATTAGTAAGCCACACCTTAGCTAAGCACCACACTACCTCCAACAAACCACAATCACTGCCTGCAGGACACACCCCTGCCTCTTCTCCTGGGTTAGATGCTGCCCAACCCCCCCGCACGACCCAGTGTCCACAGCGCACACCAAAGTGTTCCTGCGCAGCCTTCGGCTGCCCTCATGCCACACGCTGGCCTCACAGCCACACCACCCTCATGTCTATTTATAAGTGCGTCAGCCATGAGGAGGAACCGGAGGCACACACTGCAGAGGGTTGGCAGGGCCAGGCAGCGACCCTCTTTAAAAGGGGCGGGGCGGATAGTCCACAATGCTGTACAGAAGCCATGAGACATCCAATCCTGTGCCACCTCCGTCAGGAGCTGCAAACGTGGGCATAGCAATGGGGAATCCATGTGCCACACAGTATTCATTCTGTCAAGGTGTCGCATAGCTCAATCCACACTGCAAGGGGAAAGCCGTCAGCGCTCTGCCCTCTACCTATGTCAGTCAGTGTCTTTGTGCCAGACAGGTCAAACACCGCGATGGGAACTCATTTTGCACCAACATCATAGGGGGTCCTAGGAAGCCCAAGACATGAACAAAAAATTGATCTGAGCGGCCAAACATGGCAGACTTGCACCGCACCCATGACATAGGCCTCGGCCCACAGCTTCAGCAATCCTAGGCAGGAAGCGGACTTTCACTGCACCAAGGACATAGGCCTCTGCACAAACCCTCAGCAATCGCGGGCCTACAGCGGACTCCTATGCTAGCGTAGCTGTGCACGTCTCATTAGCGCTGTATTGCTCCTGTAGTTTGCCCCAATGCAGTGCCCTGGATAGTAGAGCTAACGTCAGATTAAATAAAGGTGGGCTTCGGCCCACACTGCATGCCTAGTCAGACCAGGGTTTTTTATAAATAGTCACAGGCAGGTACAACTCCGCAATGGGAATTCCGTGTGCACCCACAGCATGGGTGGCTCCCTGGAACCCACCGGCGGTACATAAATATATCCCATTGCATTGCCCAGCACAGCTGAGGTAACGTCAGATTTAATGCAGGTGGGCTTCGGCCCACACTGCATGCCTCAGTCAGACTGGGGTTCTTTATAGGTAGACACAGGCAGGTATATCTCCGTAATGTGAAGTCCGTGTGGACCAACAGCATGGGTGGGTCCCAGGAAGCCACTGGCGGTACATAAATATATCCCATTGCATTGCCCAGCACAGCTGAGGTAACGTCAGATTAAATGCAGGTGGGCTTCGGCCCACACTGCATGCCTCAGTCAGACTGGGGTTCTTTACAAGTAGACATAGGCAGGTACATCTCCGTAATGTGAAGTCCGTGTGGACCAACAGCATGGGTGGCTGCCTGGAACCCACCGGCGCTACATAAATATATCCCATTGCAATGCCCAGCACAGCTGAGGTAACATCAGATGTAATGCAGGTGGGCTTCGGCCCACACTGCATTCCCCAGTCAGACCGGGGTTTTAAATACATAGACACAGGCAGGTACAACTCACTAATGTGTAGTCCCTGTGGACCCACAGCATGGGTGGCTCCCTGGAACCCACCGGCGGTAAATAAATATATCCCATTTGCAGTGCCCTGGACAGCAGAGCTAACGTTTGATTAAATACAGGTAGGCTTCGGCCCACACTGCATGCCCCAGTCAGACTGGGTTTTTTTAGAAGTAGACACATGCAGTTACAACTCCGTGTGGACCGACAGCATGGGTGCGTCCCAGGAAGCCACCGGCGGTGCATAAATAAATCCCATTGCATTGCCCAGCACAGCTGAGGTAACGTCAGATTAAATGCAGGTGGGCTTTGGCCCACACTGCATGCCCCAACCTGACCGGGGTTTTTAAAATTGTTGTACCGACAGTACAAATGTACCCCAGAAAAATTGCCCATGCCCAACCCAGAGGGTAGGTGAAACCCATTAATCACTTAGCGTACTATGGCTTAATTTTTAACTAGGCCTGGAGGCATCGCAGTCTAAAAAACAATAGATTCAGGTAGAAGTTTCAATGCTTTAATGAGAATTGAAACATATAAATATTATTTAGAAAAGTTATATGAGCCTTTTGGCCCACAGAAAAATTGCCCCTTTCGCGGTGATTACGTGAGGTTTCAGGAGGAGGAGCCGGA
Organism: Eleutherodactylus coqui; assembly: GCA_035609135.1. Lineage (NCBI taxonomy): Eukaryota > Metazoa > Chordata > Amphibia > Anura > Eleutherodactylidae > Eleutherodactylus > Eleutherodactylus coqui. Next base: position 21,439,628 of record CM069405.1, on the reverse strand, counting down.
GGAGGAGGACGAATAGCATACACAGATTCACAAAGTTCTTTAGGTAGCGCTGTTATCCTCTGGTGGAGAAGAGAAGTCTGGGGAAATCTAGGCTTTGTTCATCTTTATGAGTTTAAGCCTGTCGGCGCTGTCAGTTGACAGTCGGGTACGCTTGTCCGTGATGATTCCCCCAGCTGCACTAAACACCCTCTCTGACAAGACGGTAGCCGCAGGGCATGCCAACACCTCCAGGTCATACAGCACGAGTTTGGGCCACGTGCCCAGCTTTGACACCCAGTAGTTGTATGGAGCAGAGCAACACAGTGGACGGTGGTACGATCGGCTGCGTACTCCCTCACCATCTTCTTACAGTGCTCCCTGCAACTCAGCCTGGACTGGGGAGGTGTGAGACAGTCTTGCTGGGGAGCCATAAAGCTGGAAAAGGCCTTGGAGAGTGTTCCCCTGCCTGCACTGAACTTGCTGCCTGATCTCCGCGTCTCCCCTTCTACGTAGCCCTCGGAACTGCACCTTCTGCCACTAGCGCTGTCAGATGGGAAGTTTACTATCAGTTTGTCCACCAGGGCCCTGGGGTATTGCATCACTCTCAAACCCCTTTCCTCTTTGGCAATGAGAGTGGAAAGGTTCTCCTTATACCGTGGGCCAAGCAGTGTGTACACCCAGTAATCCGTAGTGGCCAGAATGCGTCTAACACGAGGGTCACGAGAAAGGCATGCTAACATAAAGTCAGCCATGTGTGCCAGGGTACCTGTACACAACACATGGCTGTCCTCACTAGGACAAACACTTTGAGTATCCTCCTCCTCCTCCTCCTCAGGCCATACACGCTGAATGGATGAGAGGCAAGCCGCATGGGCACCCTCTGCAATGGGCCCAGCTGTCTCTTCCTCCTTAGGCTCCTCCCCCTCCTCCTCCTCCTTCTCCTCCACGCGCTGAGATATAGACATGAGGGTGCTCTGACTATCCAGCGACATACTGTCTTCCCCCGCCTCCGTTTCCGCCCGCAAAGCATCAGCCTTTATGATTTGCAGGGAACTTCTCAAGAGCCATAGCAGGGGAATGGTGACGCTAATGATTGCAGCATCGCCGCTCACCATCAGGGTGGACTCCTCAAAGTTTCCAAGGACCTGGCAGATATCTGCCATTCAGGCCCACTCCTCTGTAAAGAATTGAGGAGGCTGACTCCCACTTCGCCGCCCATGTTGGAGTTGGTATTCCACTATAGCTCTACGCTGCTCATACAGCCGGGACAACATGTGAAGCGTAGAGTTCCACCGTGTGGGCACGTCACAAAGCAGTCGGTGCACTGGCAGATTAAACCGATGTTGCAGGGTGCGCAGGGTGGCAACGTCCATGTTGGACTTGCGGAAATGTGCGCTGACAAGCGTGGGTAGCTTTTCAGAAACCGTTGAACCACCAAACCGTTGAACCACCAAGACGTGGGCCAGGCATGGTACGTGCGTGAGGCTGCCGAGCTGCAGAGCCGCCACCAGGTTACGGCCGTTGTCACACACGACCATGCCCGGTTGGAGGCTCAGTGGCGAAAGCCAGCGGTCGGTCTGCTCTGTCAGACTGTGCAACAGTTCGTGGGCCGTGTGACTCTTCTCTCCTAAGCTGAGTAGCTTCAGCACGGCCTGCTGACGCTTGCCCACCGCTGTGCTGCCGCGCGACACCGATTGCTGGCGACGTGCTGCTGCTGAGAAGTCTTGATTGCGAGGTAGAGGTTGCGTTGGAGGAGGAGGAGGAGGAAGGTTTAGTGGAGGTGGCATACACCGCCGCAGATACCAGTACCGATCTGGGGCCCGCAACTCTGGGGGTGGGTAGTACATGAGTGATCCCAGGCTCTGACTCGGTCCCAGCCTCCACAAAATTCACCCAATGTGCCGTCAGGGAGATATAATGGCCCTGCCCGCCTGTGCTTGTCCACGTGTCCGCTGTTAAGTCGACCTTGCCAGTAACCGAGTTGGTGAGGGCGCGTACGATGTTGCGTGAGACGTGGTCGTGCACGGCTGGAACGGCACACCGTGAAAAATAGTGGCGACTGGGGACTGAGTAGCGCGGGGCTGCCGCCGCCATCATGTTTTTGAACGCCTCAGTTTCCACCAGCCTGTAGGGGAGCATCTCCAGGCTGATCAATTTGGCTATGTGGACATTTAAAGCTTGAGCGTGCGGGTGCGTGACGGTGTATTTGCGCTTTCGCTCCAACGATTCTCTTAGCGACAGCTGGACGATGCGTTGAGAGACATTGCTGGATGAGGCCGAGGACAACGGAGGTGAGGGTGTGGGTCCAGGCCTGGAGACGGTCGTGCCTGTGTCCTGAGAGGGCGGTTGGATCTCAGTGGCAGGTTGGGGCCCAGGGGGAGAGGCCGTGGCGCAAGCTGGAGGCGGTGAACGGCCTTCATCCCACCTTGTGGGGTGTTTGGCCATCATATGCCTGCACATGCTGGTGGTGGTGGCTCCCCGGTTGATCTTGGTCAGACAAAGGTTGCACACCACTGTTCGTCGGTCGTCCGGCGTCTCCGTGAAAAACTACCACACCTTAGAGCACCTTGGCCTCTGCACGGTGGCTTGGCGCGAGGGGGTGCTTTGGGAAACAGCTGGTGGATTATTCGCTCTGGCCCTGCCTCTACCCCTGGCCACTCCACTGCCTCTTCCAACCTGTCCTGCGGCTGCAATTGCCTCCCCCTCTGAAGACCGGTCCTCAGTTGGCTTATCACACCAGGTGGGGTCAGTCACCTCATCGTCCAGCAGCTCTTCCTCCGAATCCTCTGTGCGCTCCTCCGTCTTACTTACTGCCCCTACTACTGCCTCACTGATAGACAACTGTGTCTCATCGTCATCGTCCTCCTCACCCACTGAAAGCTCTTGAGACAGTTGCCGGAAGTCCCCAGCCTCATCCCCTGGACCCCGCGAACTTTCCAAAGGTTGAGCATCGGTCACGACAAACTCCTCCGGTGGGAGAGGAACCATTGCTGCCCAATCTGGGCAGGGGCCCAAGAACAGTTCCTGGGAGTCTGCTTGCTTCTCAGAATGTGTCATTTTCATGGAGTGAGGAGGCTGAGAGGAAGGAAGAGCAGCAGCCAGAGGATTCAGAGTTGCAGCAGTGGACGGCATAGAAGACTGGGTGGTCGATAGATTGCTGGATGCACTTTCTGCAATCCACGACAGGACCTGCTCACACTGCTCATTTTTTAATAAAGGTCTACCACGTTGACCCAAAAATTGCGCTATGAAGCTGGGGACCCCAGAAACTGTCCTCTCTCCTACTCCCGCAGCAGCCGGCTGCGATTCACCTGGACCAGGAACTCGGCCTATGCCCACACCCTCACTTGGGACTCTGCGTCCTCGACCGCGACTGCGTCCACGTCCTCTGCCCCTACCCCTACCCCTCAGCATGCTGGATTAAGAATCGAGCAGAGACAGAGCGGTGTAAAAATGTTTGTGAATTATTGCCGCGCAGTTGCTGGCTGCCAGCGGTAATATAACACTAAATGAAGCCAGAGATAAATTATGAGGAAGGATGCAAGCAGGACTAGCAGTGCACTGTGCAGTTGACATTCACCTCCTGTCCCACAGGCCACGCAGTTATGCGCACTGGGTTACTAGCAGATGTACAAAAGGATCCCTTTTTTAAAATTTGTATTTTCCAATGCAATGCAGGCAATGGAACGTGTATTGGACTCTCCCTCTATGGCTGTCTGGCACCGTACACTGCGCCGGCAGCTGTCTGGTAACTGAGAGCGGAGAAAAATATGAGTGCTTTTTAAACGTGCACTTGGATGCAGAGAGCGCTTACGTAATGCTAACTGCCCCCAGCAAAAAATGACACGGAAGCGTGAACTCAGGCCTTGCTGTGCACTATGCAGTTGACATTCACCTCCAGTCCCACAGGCCACGCAGTTATGCGCACTGGGTTACTAGCAGACGTACAAAAGGATCCCTTTTTTAAAATGTGTATTTTCCAATGCAATGCAGGCAATGGAACGTGTATTGGACTCTCCCTCTATGGCTGTCTGGCACAGTACACTGCGCCGCCAGCTGACTGGTAATACAGAGCGGAGAAAAATATGAGTGCTTTTTAAACGTGCACTTGGATGCAGAGAACGCTTACGTAACGCTAACTGCCCCCAGCAAAAAATGACACGGAAGAGTGAACTGAGACCTGAGGTACTACAACTCCCAGCAACCACGGAGTTAAATGCACAGGTAGACAGGATTCCACACTACCACTGTCCCTGCCTCACCAATACTTCCCCTATACTACGTAGTACAGACTGCAGCCTGAGAACGCTATAGCTGTAATGGGGCTGCACGCCCGACATAGCAAAAAAAAGAAGGCAAACTACTCCCAGCACCCACAACAGTAGTGCACTAGGTGAGCTGTGGCCCTAAGAAGGACCGTTGGGGTTCTTGTAGACGCTAACACTCTCCCTAAACCAGCAACAGCAGCAGCAGCACTGTCCCTCATCTATCTTTGCGTGTGTCTGTGGCGAGCCGCGGGCGGGGCTGATTTAAATACTCGGGGGTCACCTGATCTCCCCAGCCACTCACTGCAGGGGGGTGGTATAGGGCTGGAACGTCACAGGAGGAAGTTGTAATGCCTTCCCTGTCTTTCTATTGGCTAGAAAAGTGCGCAAATTTCTCAGGGAAGGAAATGTAATGGAGTCGAGTGCCGCGTGGTGCTCGCCTCGAGTAACGAGCATCTCGAGCACCCTAATGCTCGAACGAGCATCAAGCTCGGACGAGTGCGCACACTCATCTCTACAAAAAAAAATAAAAACTAGCTTACCTGTCGCGCGTTGCTGCGAAGACAGACAGACAGACATACATTCATTCGTTTTTATATATCTAGATAACAACCAATCACAGCGCAGCTTTCATGTTACCTCAGTGGTATAATATATAACAACCAATCACAGCGCAGCTTTCATGTTACCTTAGCAGTATAAAATATAACAACCAATCACAGCGCAGCTTTCATGTTACCTCAGCAGTAAGAGAAATAACAACCAATCACAGCGCAACTTTTATTCTGCCTCAGCAATATAAAAAATAGCAACCAATCACAGCGCAGCTTTCATGTTACCTCAGTGGTATAATATATAACAACCAATCACAGCACAGCTTTCATGTTACCTCAGCAGTATAAGAAATAGCAACCAATCACAGCACAGCTTTCATTTTACCTCAGCATTCTCAATATCCAGCAATTGTCTTGCGAAACATTCGGCGGATGCATCATTTTCTGGTTGAACACTCATCCCGTTGCTCGTAATGCCTTTAGCTTTCGTGCTTGAGATGGAAATCAAACGATCTTTGTCTGGGGGGCATAACTGTCGACGATGCTCGCACGCGCGCCACCTATCGTAGGATAGTTGTACTATGCCTATAATCTTACCAAGATTGTACTCAGCAACTTCCCAAAGTCTTATGGCAATTGGATGAATGGTGTAGTAATGCATAAAGGACAGACAGACATACATTCATTTATATATATCAGGAAGTGAGAGAATTAGATTACGTACATAAAATTTGGACACTAATTCTTTTGCGCTAGAATTGAATAATCGACTTGGGACCCATTAGCGTTTCCTATTTATGGCATAATCAATGCCCGTGCCAAATTTCAAGTTTCTATGTGAGAAAATTACATTCCGTACGTAAAATTTGGATGCTAATTCTTTGGCGCATAGAATTGAATAATGGAGTTGGGACCCATTAGCTTTTCCTATTTATGACATATTCAATGCCCGTGCCAAATTTCAAGTTTCTATGTGAGAAAATGACATTCCGTACGTAAAATTTGGATGCTAATTCTTTGGCGCATAGAATTGAATAATCGAGTTGGGACCCATTAGCTTTTTCTATTTATGACATATTCAATGCCCGTGCCAAATTTCAAGTTTCTATGTGAGAAAATGACATTCCGTATGTAAAATTTGGACGCTAATTCTTTTGCGCATAGAATTGAATAATCGAGTTGGGACCCATTAGCTTTTCCTATTTTTGACATAATCAATGCTCGTGCCAAATTTCAAGTTTCTATGACATTGGGAAGCGAGAAAATTACATTCCGTACGTAAAATTTGGATGCTAATTCTTTGGCGCATAGAATTAAATAATGGAGTTGGGACCCATTAGCTTTTCCTATTTATGACATAATCAATGCTTGTGCCAAATTTCAAGTATCCATGACATTGGGAAGCGAGAAAATTACATTCCGTACGTAAAATTTGGACGCTAATTCTTTGGCGCTTAGAATTGAATAATCGAGGTGGGACCCTTGCACTTTTCCTATTTATGACATAATCAATGCTCGTGCCAAATTTCATGTTTCTACAACATCGGGAAGTGAGAGAATTAGTGGCAATGATGGAAATCGAACGATCCACGTGGGGGGGTCGTAACTGTCGACAACGCTCGCACGCGCGCCATTTATCATAGAATATTTGTACTATGCCTATAATCTTCCCAGGAGTGTACTCAACATCTTCCCAAAGTTTCATGGCGATCGGATGAATGGTGTAGTAGCGCATAAAGGACAAACAGACACGCACACAGACAGACAGACACGCAGACAGACAGACAGACACGCATACATTCAATTTTATATATATAGATAATATAATATATAAAAATCTAATAAAAAAAACTGCCAGAAGATTTTTCTGAGGGATTTTGCCTCTCAAATTTTTATTTAATGTGTACAATAATTTTCTCATTTATAATTTATTCAAATGTCTTAAACTGCTCCGTTTTGCATTCAAGCATTGTGTCATATGATCTGTGACATCACCGGATCTTCTGGACTCAGTGATATACAAGTCACACAAACCAGTATGTCACTGGTAGTATTCAATTTTTGGCACAGGTACTTTCAGAATAGCATAGATGTGGCTACAGCTACAAACCAGGTGTACAAGCACATCATTTATGTTACCTGAGGAAAAAGCTAATTCAACTCTGAAATGCATTGCCTGAATATAGATTCTCTTTCTGCCAGCCTGGCTATCTGAACATCAGTTGTCTCGTTTGCTGTGCTCCTACTTACTCCTCACTGGGCAGACATATATACAGGGTATATATGATACTAAATGATACAGTTATCATGTAATGTACTCAAACACAGCTGTACACAGTGAAGGTGATTACAGTGCAGTTACCTCCAGTGATCACGGATGGTGTAGTACATTTTCGGTTTTCTTCTCTCTGGTTCCAGACCGCAGCTGAGACTTCTATAAGCCACAATTCACTTCTATACATTCCCCTCATCCTGTTTTCAGAATCCTTGGGCTTCCACTAAGAAATAGTGCCCCCTGTGTTCATATTATGTAATAGTGCTGCCTCTGAAGCCCCACTTAGTAAAAAAGCCTCTCTCGGCAACCCTATTTAGTAATAGGTCCATCCCCTGCACTGTAATTAATAAAGGATCTTGCTGTAGCCCCAGTTAAACATAGGACCCCCTTCTGTGGCCATACTCAGAGAAAGGAACCCCCATGTGGCAGTTATGAACATGGCCCTTCCTCATCCATGACTCTGGAACGCAGGCTGCTAATTTAGCTTACAGAATCTTTCTTACACAGACACAGCACTGCCCGCTGATGCTCTGTGCTATCTCACATAGCATAACTTCACTCCCCCGAGCTCAGTCACTTAGAGTACACTGAATGCTGGAGTCATGGTAAGGAGTGAAGTCATGCTATGTGAGATATGTGGAAGCCAAGCGGCACCGAAAGGTTGCGGTGAGCCTAGCCCCCCTCTACCCCTACTGGACACTATCTACAGTTAACAAGATCATAATAATGCATTTTGGGCAATATCAATATCCCTTACAAAGTTGGTTTCAATTTCTCCAAACAAAATATCTTATTGTAATGATCAGCTGCAGGTTTGGAGCCTCTGATGGTGAGCAGTGCGAGCAGGTAGCGTAGTCAGGGGAAGCCAGAGGTCAATATACAGAAATGTCAGTTTCAATATGGAGGAGCATGCATGTGGTGGAGCTTGACTAAAGACTTAGACTACAGATAATCATGCAATGAGGAAGCGAAAGGGCCAGGCTTTTATAGGATGTTCAATCTTAGAGGAGTGGGTGGAGCCAAACAGGAAACTGGATCAGGAGCAGAAAACATGGACAAGGTCAAGCAGGGGAGGTATCCAAAGGGCTTGATAGCTCTGCAGGTAAAGCCGCCTAAAGCATAGGATCTCCTGATTTGAGTCCTGACAGTAGCCCTCTCCATCTAGAATGGTTTGCGGACAGCCCAGGGGCTGGCTTTCCCACATACCTCCTGTGGAATTCCCCTATGTGCATTGGAGCATGCATGTAGCAGTCTGCCTCCCATGAGTCTTCCTCCAGTCCGTATCTCTTCCATCACATTAGGTACTATAATTTTCCCCTGCAAATCCTGGAGTCCAGAATCCAACCAACAATAAATTCTTCCTGACTTTGGACTCTTACCGGGGGAGGAGATGGCTTACTTCTTCCCAAAAAGGTATTCTCCTTGAATGCTTTGAGCAGTGACACATAGAATACTTGGTGAATGTTTAGTCTGCCAGGGAGTTTTAGGCAAAGGTGACTTAGCCAACCTTTGCAGAAATTTTAAAAGGCCCAATAAACTTTTGCTCTAATTTGAGAGAGTGCAAATGCATTTTAAAGCTCAGCAACCTACTTCCTCAAGGCGGCCACAACAAACTCCATTTTTGGCACAATTATTTTGTACGATGAGGTGCAGGTTTGGAGTGTCTTTTGCTGACCAGTGCAAGCAGGTAGTATAGTCAGGGGAAGCCAGAGGTCAGTACACGGAGATGTCAGTTGCAGTGCAACAAAGCAGGCATGTAGCGTTGTCAGGTGAGGCCAGAGGTCAGTACACAGTAATGTGAATTTCAGTACGGAGGAGCAGGCAGGTGGTGGAGCTTGACTACAGGCTTAGAGTACAGATAATCATGCAATGAGGAAGTGGAAGGGTCAGGTGTTTATAGGGGGACCAATCATGGAAAACAGGAGCAGAAAACATGGACAAGGTCAAGAAGGAGACCTATCCAATGGGCTGGATAGCTCATCAGCTAAAGCAGCTGCCTGCAGCACAGGAGCTCTTGGGTTTTAGTCCCAACACATAGTCTGTGAATAAGGCTCAAGCCACTACAACTTATCAACAGTCTGATTTACCCAGTGCAGTTTCTGTTCCCCAGCAGCAGGCCTGCTGGCTAACCCCTCAGCCCAGGGTAATAGAATCCTTTTCTTATCCTCTTTGAGCAACTCAGGCGATGGCTCTCTGAGTCTCCCTTTCAGTCCAGCACTCACCCAACTCTCTCTGGTCTCCTTTCACAATCTCTGTGTGCCTTTTCTCAGCCTACTATGCAGCAAACAATTGTGATCTATATCAGAGCATCCTCTAATCCAGTGTTTCTAAACTCCCGTCCTCAGGGACCCCCAACATGTCATGTTTTCAGGATTTCCTCAGTGTTGCACAGGTGATGTAATTATTGTCAGTGCCTCATACATTGCCACAGGTGTTCTTGCTATAGGATATCCTGACAACATGACCTGTTGGGGGTCCCTGAGGACTGGAGTTGAGAAACACTGCTCTAATTGCACAGAGTCCAGTGAGTACACTCTGTTCCATTGATGCAAATTTACATGTAGGGGGCGTGGCCTAGCCTGTGGAGCGAGCGGCAGCAGAATCCCTGTGCTCCTGCAGCCAGAGCAGTTGTGGCAGTTTTCGGGGACCCCTGAGCCATCCACGCTCCGCTCATCGCCAGCAATAGCTGCTCCACAGCCTGGGGAGCAGAGGGAGAGGTCGTGGGACCGGATCGACTGCGAATGGACACCAAGGCTTACCAAGGGAGGTGAAGCCAGGGCCTAAATTTTAGAGCCGGAGCGGACCGGAAGTGGAGGGCGCGCGCGGAAAGACATCGCCGCGCCTGTAATAAAACAACTAGAGGCTGCATCCAGAGCCCCGGACGAGGGGAGAGAGGTTTGCAGGAGGGAGAGGAGCGGCGGGAGAAAGGGCAGAAGGAGGGAGCAGACAGCGCTGAGACCCCCGGCGCCCGTGGCGCCCCTCTCCCACTCAAGCGCTGGGGAGCGGGATCGTGAGGGAAAGACTATACATAACCTAAAACATTGAGCCAGCCAGGAGGGCACAATTGGAGCCATTTTCACAGAGTGCACCACTGCGCAGCTGCCCTCCTCCTCCCTCCATACAAACATATATGTTCAAAAGCAGGCCTCTATCCTAGGGGAACCACAAGTCCCACGCTTCCCACCTCACCACCTCGCCTCACCAACCCTACCAGCTCATCACCCCCTCCCCCCCAGCAATATCACCCTCCACAGAAGAGCTTCCACCCTACTAAGAAGAAACTTCTGAGAGAGGGAAAGCTACAGGGAGAGCCCTCCCTAACACGGGCACAGCCTGAATTTTTTGAAGGAGCCCCCTTTAGCGGTGCTCTCAAACATGACAAGACAGCACGGTGAAATTAGCAGCCTTCACCAAAAGGTGGAATAGAGACCCTTTATCTACACAGTTAACTCCTAAACTACCATGGCCTGTTGCTAAGTGCCTATATGAGTCAGAAAAGGCACCGCAGCGGGACTCTATATATATAAAGAAACAGTGTCATTATGGGAAAAACAAGTCGAGACAAAAGCAGCGACACATTAAGCACTCCCCGTCCACATAAAGGACAAACAGACATGCAACGTTTCTTAAAAGAACGTAATTCCAGATCACCTCATTCATCTAGTAAAAAGGCATTGAACATGACATCAACAGCCCACCATAGTCTGGAGAGAGAGGAAGATGCGTCATCGGGACGCGAAGAAAGCGAGCATATTTCCAAAGGCTTCATGAGGGATCTGATCACAAGTGCTCTACACCCAATTATGTCAGACCTCTCTGAAATTAAGGAGGAACTCAAACACATGGGGAGAAGAGTGGAAGAACTAGAAGTGTCCTCAGCCAACATTATTTCTCACTCTGCAGAACTAGCGGAAGTAATCAAAGAACATCATTCACAGCTAAATCGTACGCTAATTATGCAAGAAGACCTTGAAAATAGAAACCGTCATAGTAACATAAGATTCAAGGGCCTTCCAGAAACTTGGGCAACAGAAGCCCTCCCTAAGGTTGCCGCAGAAATATTCACCCAGCTCTTGGGCGCAGAACGAGCTGCCATTATCATAATAGAACGCATCCACAGGGCTTTAAGATCATAACGTCGCCCTCCTCCCCAATAGGTACGGCTCCAAGATAGTACTTCTGCAGGAGACGCACTTCAAGGGGGACAGGTGCTTTGTGCTGCAAGGTTAGCAGTTTCCCCAGTTTTTTCACAGCTCCCACCCTACCTCCGCATCCAGAGGGGTATCGACTCTTTTCCATAAAACCGTCAACTTTATCTGCGATTCGCAGTATACGGACGGCAAAGGCAGAGTTCTTTACCTAAAAGGCTGTATCAATAACACGCGGGTTACTATAGCCAACTTGTATGCACTAAACACTGACCAGGTCCCCTGGCTGATAGCTCAGCTAGAAATCCTAAAAAATTTTGCAGTAGGCCAGATTATTCTCGCAGGGGATCTGAACCTTACCCTTAACCCCTTAATTGATTCTTCCACGGGCCGTTCCTAGATACCACAATCCAGACTGAGGAAACTAAATAAAAATCTACAAGACCTGGGATTAGTGGATGCTTGGCGTCTACTATACCCAGCAGACAGAAATTACTCTTTTTTTTCGCATGTACATCGTACCTTTCAAAGATTAGACTATCTCCTGGTATCATCTGGACTTCTCGCCTCACTAAAAGGAGCTAAGATAGACTCAGCAACCGTATCTGATCATGCGCCAATACATGTAAACCTTCCCTCCTTATTGGAATCTGAGGAAGATACTTCCCCCCTATCCACACTAATTGAAGAGTATTTCCAGATAAACTCAGGAGGCGAAGTGAGTGTTCCCACGGTGTGGGTGGCCCACAAAGCCTATGTCAGGGGCTTAGCGTTGGGCTCCAGGGTCAAGAGTAAAACCCAAGAAGAAATAGACGATAAACTAATACAAATAGCCCAATTAGAGCAAAAAACTAAACTCTCCCAAACCGAAGCCCTGTTAGGACAATTAACCGAACTAAGAAAAGACCTCCAGCGTGTCCTTAACTCTAAATTCAACAAAAAACACCTGTATTGGAAACACACGGTATACGTCCAGGGTAACAAGGGGAGCAAGCTTACTAGAGATGAGCGAGCACCAAAATGCTCGGGTGCTCGTTACTCGAGACGAATTTTTCGCGATGCTCGAGGGTTCGTTTCGAGTAATGAACCCCATTGAAGTCAATGGGCGACTCGAGCATTTTTGTATATCGCCAATGCTCGCTAAGGTTTTCATTTGTGAAAATCGGGGCAATTCAAGAAAGTGATGGGAACGACACAGAAACGGATAGGGCAGGCGAGGGGCTACATGTTGGGCTGCATCTCAAGTTCCCAGGTCCCACTATTAAGCCACAATAGCGGCAAGAGTGCCCCCCCCCCCCCCTCCCAACAATTTTTACTTCTGAAAAGCCCTCATTAGCAATGCATACCTTAGCTAAGCAGCACACTACCTCCAACAAAGCACAATCACTGCCTGCATGAGATTCCGCTGCCACTTCTCCTGGGTTACATGCTGCCAATTCCCCCCCCCCCCAACGACCCAGTGTCCACAGCGCACACCAAACTGTCCCTGCCCAGCCTTCAGCTGCCCTCATGCCACGCCACCCTCATGTCTATTTATAAGTGCGTCTGCCACAGGAAAAGCAGGCACACACTGCAGAGGGTTGGCACGGCTAGGCAGCGACCCTCTTTAAAAGGGGCGGGGCGATAGCCCACAATGCTGTACAGAAGCAATGAGAAATCCAATCCTGTGCCACCTCCATCTGGAGCTGCACACGTGGGCATAGCAATGGGGAACCTATGTGCCACACACTATTCATTCTGTCAAGGTGTCTGCACGCCCCAGTCAGACCGCGTTTTTTTATAAATAGTCACAGGCAGGTACAACTCCGCAATGGGAATTCTGTGTGCACCCACAGCATGGGTGGCTCCCTGGAACCCACCGGCGGTACATAAAAATATCCCATTGCAGTGCCCATCACAGCTGAGGTAGTAATGTCATGTTTAATGCAGGTGGGCTTCGGCCCACACTGCATGCCCCAGTCAGACTGGGGTTCTTTAGAAGTGGAAACAGATGCATTTACAACTCCCTGTTGACCCACAGCATGGGTGGGTGCCAGGAAGCCACCGGCGGTACATAAATATATCCCATTGCATTGCCCAACACAGCTGAGGTAGTAATGTCATGTTTAATGCAGGTGGGCTGCGGCCCACACTGCATGCCCCAGTCAGACTGGGGTTCTTTAGAAGTGGAAACAGATGCATTTACAACTCCCTGTGGACCCACAGCATGGGTGGCTCCCTGGAACTCACCGGCGGTACATAAATATATCCCATTGCATTGCCCAACACAGCTGAGGTAGTAATGTCATGTTTAATGCAGGTGGGCTTCGGCCCACACTGCATGCCCCAGTCAGACTGGGGTTCTTTAGAAGTGGAAACAGATGCATTTACAACTCCCTGTGGACCCACAGCATGGGTGGCTCCCTGGAACCCACCGGCGGTACATAAAAATATCCCATTGCATTGCCCAACACAGCGGATGTAACGTCAGCTGTAATGCAGGTGGGCTAAAAATTCATTTGATTACACTGTAGGCGAGGGCCCACAAAAATTGCTGTATCAACAGTACTAATGTACATCAGAAAAATTGGCCATGGCAAACCAAGAGGGCAGGTGAAACCCATTAATCGCTTTGGTTAATGTGGCTTAATTGGTAACTAGGCCAGGAGGCAGCCCAGTTAAAATAAAAATTGGTTGAGGTGAAAGTTTCAAAGCTTTAATGAGCATTGAAACGTATAAAAATTGTTTAGAAAAATTATATGACTGAGCCTTGTGGGCCTAAGAAAAATTGCCCGTTCGGCGTGATTATGTGAGGTTTCAGGAGGAGGAGCAGGAGGAGGAGGAGGAATATTATACACAGATTGATGAAGCGAAAAGGTCCCCGTTTTTGATGGGGATACAGAACGATGCTTCCATCCGCGGGTGCAGCCTCCCTATTGCTTAGGTATCGCTGCTGTCCGCTGGTGGAGAAGAGAAGTCTGGGGAAATCCAGGCTTTGTTCATCTTGATGAGTGTTAGCCTGTCGGCACTGTCGGTTGACAGGCGGGTACGCTTATCTGTGATGATTCCCCCAGCCGCACTAAACACCCTCTCTGACAAGACGCTAGCCACAGGACAAGCAAGCACCTCCAGGGCATACAGCGCGAGTTCAGGCCACGTGTCCAGCTTCGACACCCAGTAGTTGTAGGGGGCAGAGGCGTCACGGAGGACGGTCGTGCGATCGGCTACGTACTCCCTCACCATCCTTTTACAGTGCTCCCGCCGACTCAGCCATGACTGGGGAGCGGTGACACAGTCTTGCTGGGGAGCCATAAAGCTGTCAAGGGCCTTAAAGAGTTTTGGCCTGCCTGTACTGTACATGCTGCCTGATCTCCGTGCCTCCCCTGCTACCTGGCCCTCGGAACTGCGCCTTCGGCCACTAGCGCTGTCGGATGGGAATTTTACCATCAGTTTGTCCGCCAGGGTACTGTGGTATAGCAACACTCTCGAACCCCTTTCCTCTTCGGGTATGAGAGTGGAAAGGTTCTCCTTATACCGTGGGTCGAGCAGTGTGTACACCCAGTAATCCGTAGTGGCCAGAATGCGTGTAACGCGAGGGTCACGAGAAAGGCATCCTAACATGAAGTCAGCCATGTGTGCCAGGGTACCTGTACGCAACACATGGCTGTCCTCACTAGGAAGATCACTTTCAGGATCCTCCTCCTCCTCCTCAGGCCATACACGCTGAAACAATGACAGGCCAGCAGCATGTGTACCCTCACCAGTGGGCCAAGCTGTGTCTTCCCCCTCCTCCTCATCTTCCTCCTCCTCCTCCTCCTCCTCCTCACCGCGCTGAGATATAGACAGGAGGGTGCTCTGACTATCCAGCGACATACTGTCTTCCCCCGGCTCTGTTTCCGAGTGCAAAGCAGCTGGCTTTATGCTTTGCAGGGAACTTCTCAAGAGGCATAAAAGAGGAATGGTGATGCTAATGATTGCAGCATCGCCGCTCACCACCTGGGTAGACTCCTCAAAGTTTCGAAGGACCTGGCAGATGTCTGCCAACCAGGCCCACTCTTCTGAAAATAATTGAGGAGGCTGACTCCCACTGCGCCGCCCATGTTGGATTTGGTATTCCACTATAGCTCTACGCTGCTCATAGAGCCTGGCCAACATGTGGAGCGTAGAGTTCCACCGTGTGGGCACGTCGCACAGCAGTCGGTGCACTGGCAGATTAAACCGATGTTGCAGGGTGCGCAGGGTGGCAGCGTCCGTGTGGGACTTGCGGAAATGTGCGCAGAGACGGCGCACCTTTCCGAGCAGGTCTGAGAAGCGTGGGTAGCTTTTCAGAAAGTGCTGAACCACCAAATTAAAGACGTGGGCCAGGCATGGCACGTACGTGAGGCTGCCGAGCTGCAGAGCCGCCACCAGGTTACGGCCGTTGTCACACACGACCATGCCCGGTTGGAGGCTCAGCGGCGCAAGCCAGCAGTCGGTCTGCTCTGTCAGACCCTGCAGCAGTTCGTGGGCCGTGTGCCTCCTATCTCCTAAGCTGAGTAGTTTCAGCACGGCCTGCTGACGCTTGCCCACCGCTGTGCTGCCACGACGCGCGACACCGACTGCTGCCGCATCTTGATTGCGAGACAGAGGTTGCGTTGGAGGAGGAGGAGGAGGAGGAGGGTGGTTTAGTGGAGGAAGCATACACCGCCGCAGATACCACCACCGAGCTGTGGCCCGCAATTCTGGGGGTGGGTAGGACGTGAGCGGTCCCAGGCTCTGACTCTGTCCCAGCCTCCACTAAATTCACCCAATGTGCCGTCAGGGAGATATAGTGGCCCTGCCCGCCTGTGCTTGTCCACGTGTCCGTTGTTAAGTGGACCTTGGCAGTAACCGCGTTGGTGAGGGCGCGTACAATGTTGCGGGAGACATGGTCGTGCAGGGCTGGGACGGCACATCGGGAAAAGTAGTGGCGACTGGGAACTGAGTAGCGCGGGGCCGCCGCCGCCATCATACTTTTGAAGGACTCCGTTTCCACAACCCTATACGGCAGCATCTCCAGGCTGATAAATTTGGCTACGTGCACGTTTAACGATTGAGCGTGCGGGTGCGTGGCGGCGTACTTGCGCTTGCGCTCAAACACTTGCGCTAGCGATGGGTGGACGCTGCGCTGACAGACATTGCTGGATGGGGCCGAGGACAGCGGAGGTGAGGGTGTGGGTGCAGGCCAGGAGACGGTAGTGCCTGTGTCCTCAGCGTGGGGTTGGATCTCAGTGGCAGGTTGGGGCACAGGGGGAGAGGCAGCGGTGCAAACCGGAGGCGGTGAACGCCCTTCGTCCCACCTTGTGGGGTGCTTGGCTATCATATGTCTGCGCATGCTGATGGTGGTGAGGCTGCTGGTGGTGGCTCCCCGGCTGATCTTGGCGCGATAAAGGTTGCACACCACTGTTCGTCGGTCGTCTGCACTCTCAGTGAAAAACTGACAGACCTTTGAGCACCTCGGCCTCTGCAGGGTGGCATGGCGCGAGGGGGCGCTTTGGGAAACAGTTGGTGGATTATTCGGTCTGGCCCTGCCTCTACCCCTGGACACCGCACTGCCTCTTGCAACCTGCCCTGCTGCTGCACTTGCCTCCCCCTCTGAAGACCTGTCCTCAGTAGGCGTAGCAAACCAGGTGGGGTCAGTCACCTCAGAATCCTCGGTGCGCTCCTCCCTCGGACTTAATGCCCTTACTACTACCTCACTGATAGACAACTGTGTCTCATCGTCATCGGCCTCCTCACCCACTGAAAGCTCTTGAGACAGTTGCCGGAAGTCCCCAGCCTCATCCCTCGGACCCCGGGAACTTTCGAATGGTTGGGCATCAGTCACGATAAACTCCTCTGGTGGGAGAGGAACCACTGCTGCCCAATCTGAGCAGGGGCCCGAGAACAGTTCCTGGGAGTCTGCCCGCTCCTCAGAATGTCTCATTTTCATGGAGTGAGGAGGCTGGGAGGAAGGAGGAGCAGCAGCCAGAGGATTCTGAGTTGCAGCAGTGGACGGCGCAGAACTCTGGGTGGACGATAGGTTGCTGGAAGCACTTTCTGCCATCCACGACAGGACCTGCTCACACAGCTCATTTTCTAATAAAGGTCTACCGCGTGGACCCATTAAATGTGCTATGAATGTGGGGACGCCAGAAACGTGCCTCTCTCCTAATCCCGCAGCAGTCGGTTGCGATACACCTGGATCAGGAGCTCGGCCTGTGCCCACACCCGGACTAGGGCCTCCGCGTCCTCGGCCGCGCCCACGTCCTCTAGGCCTACCCCTACCCCTCAGCATGCTGTATTACCAGGAATGCAGAAACACAACACTGTAATTAAATGTGCCGCTTATTGGCCTGTGGTTGGAGGCTGAGTTCGCTTACGGAACGCCAGGAAATAATTTGGTGCAAGCCTGCTGTAACACTTAGCTGGCTGCGTATTTATTTGGAGAAATACTACCCCCAGCAGACACGGACCCAGAACACTGAGCAGAGTGACAGGCAGGCCAAATAGATTTTTTCCAAATATTTTTTTCTAAAGGACCACTGCGTATATTCAATCTATAATATGTCTTCTGGCCCTGCCTACACAATTCTGTCCCTGGACTGTGTGACGGAACTGCAGTGTTGCACTGTTATTAACTGCAACAGACCGGTGATTTCAGTGCCAGGAAATAATTTGGCACAAGCCTGCTGTAACACTTAGCTGGCTGCGTATTTATTTGGAGAACTACTACCCCCAGCAGACACAGACCCAGAACACTGAGCACAGTGACAGGCAGGCCAAATAGATTTTTTTCAAATATTTTTTTCTAAAGGACCACTGCGTATATTCAATCTATAATATATGTCTTCTGGCCCTGCCTACACAATTCTATCCCTGGAGTATTACTGCAGGGCGCAATGCTCTGCACGGCCGATATACCAAAAAAAAAAAAAGTGCAACACTGCTAAAAGCAGCCTCCACACTACTGCACACGGCTAAGAAGGACCGTTGGGGTTCTTGAAGCCTACAATAACTCCTAACGCTCTCCCTGCCTCCACACTTCTGTCCCTGGACTATTACTGCAGGGCGCAATGCTCTGCACGGCCGATATACCAAAAAAAAAAAATGTGCAACACTGCTAAAAGCAGCCTCCACACTACTGCACACGGTTAGATGTGGCCCTAAGAAGGACCGTTGGGGTTCTTGAAGCCTACACTAACTCCTAACACTCTCCCTACAGCAGCTCCAACACGATACCACTGTCCCTCAGCTATCTCACAACGCATCTGTGGCGAGCCGCGGGAGGGGCCGATTTTTATACTCGGGTGACACCTGATCTCCCCAGCCACTCACTGCAGGGGGGTGGTATAGGGCTTGAACGTCGCAGGGGGAAGTTGTAATGCCTTCCCTGTCTTTCAATTGGCCAGAAAAGCGCGCTAACGTCTCAGAGATGAAAGTGAAAGTAACCCGAACATCGCGTGGTACTCGTTACGAGTAACGAGCATCTCGAACACGCTAATACTGGAACGAGTATCAAGCTCGGACGAGTACGTTCGCTCATCTCTAAAGCTTACCTCTTCCCTAATAAAAAAAAGCGAAGGCAAAAAATACAATTACTAACATAAAAAGCCAGTCCGGGAAAGTGGTTACTACAACTACAGAAATTGCAAAAGAGTTCCAGTTATATTACTCGAACTCATACAAGCTCCAAACCCATCACCCACCTGAGGACGTCTCAAACCCCCCCCCCCCCCCCCTAAAAATAATTGACACCTTCCTACAACAGCTACCACTACCGAAACTAACAGATGGGGAGGCTGACTACCTTTTGTTGCCTATGACTAAAGAAGAGATTAAGGACCTAATAACTACATCTCCTCCAAACAAAAGCCCCGGACCCGATGGCCTATCCCTGCCCTACTACAAATCCTTCCAATCAATACTAACTCCCAAACTGACTACACTGTTTAATGCTCTCCTATCAGGAGCCTCCCTCCCAAGACAGGCACAGGAGGCCCATATAACCCTAGGAAACAAAAAGCAAAAGTCCCACCTTATCTTCATGTGCTGCAAGCCTCAGTTCCGCAAGCAAGTATACTCACAAGCTGAGGTGAACAAGGTTTCATAACCGAAACGCGTTCTCTGTATCATTCAAGCACCAAAAAGAAAATAAAAAGCAAGTTTTTCCACAATAAGCTGTATTCCTGCAATTGGATTGTTTTGCGTTTGTTCAGAGCCATATAACCCTAATCCACAAAGAAAATAAAGACCCGGCCCTGTGCAGCAGCTACAGGCCTATATCCCTCATTAACCTGGACGTGAAACTCTGGGCGAAACTTCTAGCGCAGAGGTTAAGCAAATTCATTCCCAAACTCATCAATATAGAACAGGCCGGATTCGTTAAGGGGAGGGAGGGAAAAGATAATTGCCGTAGACTCCTGCATGCATTACACTACGCCCGACTACATGGTATACCCCTAGCTCTCATTGGAACAGATGCTGAAAAAGGGTTCACTCGGGTCGATTGGCGTTATATGGAGTTGTCACTATTACACTATAATATACCACAGGAGTTTGTATTGGCTATTTTTTCCCTGTACGCGTGCCCATAGTGAATGACACATTATCCCCTTCCTTTGAAATCAAAAATGGCACGCGACAGGGCTGCCCCCTTTCCCCCTCCTTGTTCATCTTGGCCCTGGAGCCCCTCTTGCTACAAGTCAGACAGGACCCGGACATAGCTAGTCTTTCTATTGGAAACGACCGCCTGTCTACCGCGGCCTTCGCAGACCACATTGTATTTCTGATCACAAACCCTGAAATAGGCCTCCCCAGATTAGTAGACTCGCTGAATGAGTTTGCAAACTCTCCAATTTCAAAATTAATTTTGATAAATCCACAGCACTAAACATCTCCATTCCCAGCACAAGGTGCAAGAGGTGCAGGGATATGGATTACTTGGGTATCAAGATACCCAAGAAGACAAAAAACATTTTTGAAGTCAACTTCACCCCCCTGCTGGACCAGGTCAAAAAGCTCCTAGCAAATTACGACATACCTTTGATATCCTGGTTTGGCAGGAGGAATATCTTGAAGTCCTACATTTTACCAACAATCCTATACAGGATCAGGATGCTACCAATATATCTCCCCCATAGCTTCTTTAAAGCCCTGCGCTCGGCGTTCACGGGATACGTATGGAGGTACAGGAGGCCGAGGTTGGCTTACAGTTTAATGACAAGAAGGAGATTCAAGGGAGGAATGGACCTCCTGAATATACTAGACTACTATCGAGCCTCACAATTGGGCTATTGGATGGACTTGACACATCCGATGAGAGATACCCTCCTATCTAAATTGGCCACAGCCCATGGCCACAGCGGATCACGGGAGGATCTGTGGTATCCTGAAAAAGTAGATACAGAGCAAGAGACTTTAACCCCCTATTAAGAGGCCCGTGCGAAGTATGGGACAGTTTGAAAGAAAACTTAGCTTCCAAACCCTCCCCAGCCACCCCTCTGAGTCTGCTCCATAGACTGCTGGATCACTCACTGGACCCAGTCTCCACCTCGGTATGGAGGAAATTTAAAGATCTAACAGTGGGAGACCTGCAGGTTTTAGCACATCTATCGGTAAAGGAGATAATAAGTTCATTACTCCCCAACTGGACCCCCTCCTTCCTTCTCCGAGCTACAATTGAAAAAGCCATAGAGGAATTCCTCAGGATACACAAATCAACCAGAACCAGGACCCCCTTTGAGCGCTCATTAGCGGACCCAAACTCCAGAACTAGGAAAATTTCCAACTTGTGTTTGCAGTTTACTATACCCCAACCCCCATTAAAACCATCCTTTATGATTTCCTGGGAAAAAGACTTGGGAATATCCCTGTCTCAGAGAGACGTTAGGAACACATTAATCACCTCCTATGGCCTCTCTCCATGTGTCCTAGCCCAGGAATCCCATTACAAGCTTTTAATAAGGTGGTATAGAACCCCGCAGTGGCTCCATGCATACAAGTTGGCACCGCATAACAAATGTTGGAGATGTAACGCCGAAGTAGGCTCCTACCTCCACATTTGGTGGTCCTGTGAGAGGCTGATGCCCTTCTGGAGGGGAGTGGGTGAGGTGCTGGGAAAAATCAAACTAAATTTTACTCTCACACCCGAGATAGTGTTCCTATGGAAAACGTCTCCGGAATTCAAACCGCGAAGAGACATACTGATAGCCTGTCTGACAGACGCGGCTAAGGCTTTGATCCCCTTGCACTGGCGGCGCGAGGCACCTCCCTCCCTATCTCAATGGAAGGAAAAAGTAGATATGATTTACAACCTTGAGGAGTTGGCGAGCTGGCAAAATAATTCGTACGATAAGTTTCTAAAAACTTGGTATCCCTGGCGTGACTTGAGACTCATGGACGTACTACAGCAGTAAGTAGAGCCTCTCTGGTTTGACCTGACTGGACCACCTACCTCCCTCCCCCCCCCCCCGTTCCCTTTCTTCCCTCTCTTCCCCTTCCCCCCCCCCCCCTCCTTTCTTGCTTTCGATTTTTATTCTACACAGGCGTTGACACCTTAGCCCGATGGAACAAGGGAGGGGACGCAGCCCTCCCCGCACACCGCTCATAAAGAGCGGATAAGATGTAGTGTCAAGCCCTATGTTTGTTCTTGTTTAATCACAATACGACGACGATCCGCGTTCTTCCAACTACACAGCAGAATTGTATGTGCTGCCTAGCCTTGTACAGGCCTAGTCGTCTGTGATATCCCCTGTTCCCCTCTTCCTTTCTGTATCACAAATACTTGAATAAAAACTGATTTTAAAAAATTACACGCAGAGATTTTTGCACAATTTTTGCCGCACAACTCCAGTCCATCTCCATAGCAAGATTAACCCCTTGGAATTGTGAGTGAAATTTAGATTGGTTCATAGAAATTGGTTCATTTTGATCATCCCTTTAAGATGTTCTGAGAGACTGTCATGCCCCGTTCATGAACCATGAAACATTTCGTAATATGTTAAAACCTGTCACCCATAAAGCATACCCAGTTATTGTACAGTCTACGACACATTCTGAAGAAGGACATGATATTAAGGAAGTCACGCGTTGGTTTAAGACGTAGAGTCAATCTGAACAGCTAGTTATGGTTAGCGTACTACAAGATTGTTACAAGAGCCCGGTTGCTTTTTATAAGCACATTGATCATATCCAGGAAAATCATGATGCAACTTGGAGGGATTTGGCGGGGTTGTGTTCTCTGGCCACTGGTGCACCAATTTTAACTAAAATTCGTGCCGTTCCATCAGGTGATGAAATTGATGACGTACCAGAGAATAAAAAGACAGAGGAAACAGGAGTTCGGTTTGTTAACAAATACTTGAGAAGAGAAGGTGGTAGCTGGGTTGCGTCTCCTCCCCCACATCAGCTTGGAGACGCAACCAGCTTGGAGGTGCTTGATGGATACAGGCACAATTATGCATATGTTCTGGGAGTGTCATGTTTAACAAGCTTATTGGAGGGATGTTCTTGAGTTCATGGGAACACATCTGGGAGCACCGCGTATCCTACACCCTAAGGTCTGTCTCTTTGGCCTTGTGGAAGACATTCCGGTCGATGCAGCAGCACGCACTCCGTACAAATTGCTTTTTTTTCTATGCTAAAGAGGTGATATTACTTGGAATACTTGGAATTGGAAACATATCAAAAAACCCACTAGGGCTGCCTTGCTATGTGAGTTAAATAGTGTTGCCCCTCTATATAAATTGACATATGGCTAGTGAAAGCCTTGCGAAGTTCACCAAGATATGGGGTCGGTGGGTTGACTGCCCCAGTACTGTGCTGGATGTAACTGACTAACTCCTCTTTTTTGGGAAAACTGAAGGTCTTTTCTTTATTGGTTGTTGCGACTCGCATGGACAATAGGTATACACACTATTGGTACTGGAGCTGTGGGTTTAGTTTGTAGTTGTATGTTCTATTTGTTATGATTCTCCAGGTAGGGATTCTTGGTCTCCTTTATTATAATGGCCAAAGTTGTTTAAAAAAAAAGGGGGGGGGGGTATTATAAACTCTTAAGAGAGTGAAAAAACTGTAATATTCCAATTTTGTGAAGTATGCTTGATGACTCTGCCTTGTCGTTTTGTATTGTGATGTATGACATACTCCTTAAAAAAAAAATGTTTGTTTCCTCCCTTCACCCATCCACTGCCGCCCCATTTATGACAACATCTCTGTGTTACACAGGTATCAAAAATGATGAGAAAGAATTTCATGTTTTTGTCCATCTTATAATAATTTATTTGATTACCTTGTAGTGGAATTACTTAGTGTTATTCATGTCTATTCATACAGCAATAATGATTAATCTCCAGAGTTTACAAAGAATAATCGTAAATGTATGAAGCTGTATATAAACTGCAGCTCAGATCCTCTGTGGGTGAGGTCACCTGTGGATCTCAATGAGACGTGATATCACTGATGCTAGTTTTTAGTATTTCTTAATTGGATCTTCTTTCCTTTGGTCGAAAAGTAAGCACTTATCTAGGAATGTTCATGTAAGAAGTCAAATACTGTGAATTTTATGCAGATTGAAGATCAGGTGGAAGAGATATAATTTATAGGTCCTGGGCTCCAGTGCAAAATCTCAAACAAGGCCCCAATCAACTATGGACCTTCTCAGGCACCAGGACTCAGGTGGGACTGCTGGCTCTACACCATCTGTAGTGACAGCCATTACACATGGAAGACTCATTCACTTAATCAATGTGCAAATTTCCTTAATTCTACCAAATGTTGTCCTATGTGCTATTTTCTATTATGCTAAACATTTTCTTACCTGAGATGCCACTTCAATCAGCTTTCTTCTCTCTTCACAGGGCCTTTGTCCTTGACACATAATCCTGCTCTATTATTCTATGTTGTATCAAGTATCTATTGTCAGTGTTAATGCTGCTTATCTTGGCTTTGGTAGTACAGTAACCTCTGTAATTGACCCCCCCCCCCCCCCCCCAACCTCTTAGTATGATAAGGAGGTTACAATATTTAGGTGTTTTTAAGATATATAACTTTACCTTTGCAATGCCTCACTACTGCCGTGTTCTCAAGAATCCTTGGTCCTTCTCAGCCAATCACTGGTCACAACAACCTCACTGACGTCAATACTGCGGTTAGCAATGGGTTGTTGAAATCACGCTTCAAGATCAGTGGAAGCAGAGTAGATATACAGCAATGAAGAACCAGAGGGATTTTTTATGTCATCTTAAAACTTACTTGATTGATTTAACAAACGTCCTGGGGCTAGAAACATCGCCAAGAGGATGAGTTAGATGGTGTTGTATCAGACAGTCTGATACATGAGTGACCACCGCTCCTTTCCTCCATTCAAACAAGAGGGGGGGCCAGGGACCCTCTTACTAATGATCAGTGGTGATCCTAGTCTTGAAACTGCCACCACATCAGGCACTTTTTCACCAATTTTGTTGATAGGGCAATAAGGTTTGTTCATGGGAAAGTTCATTTAACATATTCATTAATGTGTAATTTACTGTATGTCATTTTTTTGAGGAGCAGATACAGTAAAAAAGGGATTCGGTCATTTTTAAGCTGACAGTAAAAGACTTCCCCATAGCCTGATCAAAGCATTGGGAATCCCAGTGACCCTACCAAATAGGAAGAGATCCTTTTGATCATCACCAGGAAGCCTACTGGCTGGATTAAATGTGGAGTTGACCCCCTTAGTCATGCTTCAGTGCGATGATCAAAGGATTTAATGACCTCACAGCAATCACAGCTGCTTAACGGCTCTATGGCAGCATGGGACACTCATGCAGGACTTTTACAACTCTTCTACAATTGCACAAAGGAATAGCATTAGTAATTGCGAGTTTCAGATCACCTTGGCAAAGAGTTTTGATATATGTAGTTCAGTAGACATGATTGCTCTAAAATGTAATATAGCATAGCCTCTTTCCATCAGACAATGTCACGGTGGTAGAGAAAGATACAATATTTCAGACATATTAGTGTTCATTGTTTGGGGTTTTCATTGCTTTTGCAGAAGCAGAATGGTGCTGTGCTACATTCTTTCCTTTAACATAAAATAGAAACTCTATAGATCCTTTAAAGGTTGATGGGATCCACCTGGATTAGGATCATTGTGATCTCTTACACAAAGTGATATTTGAATCCTGGGGTTTTAGTATTACTCGAAGATCGGAGACCTACAATTTACTGAGTTCAAGGATTTCTGATTATTATTTGTCTGACTTGGAGATTTTGGAGTATTCTGGATAGATTCTGGATTCTGGAGCTCAATGTACGGTAAGTATGACCACAGTCACCATAAAGTCTGAGACGGGACCAGAAACGTTTGGGTGGTTGAGTCACTTTGCTTTGTTTCTAAATTGAAGGTATAGATTTTGGCCACAATTCTTCCATGAAGACCACTTCTTGCCAGACCTCTCGCAACAGTAGATGTGTGTATCACTGGCTTATGTCAATTCTGAGCTGATGACACTGATGGACATCTTTTGATTTTATAGTAATGTACGCATGATGTGTAGAGATGAGCCAGCGTACTCAGATAAGCACTACTCGCTCGAGCAATTGGCTTTATCCGAGTATCGCTGTGCTCGGGGCTAAAGATTCGGGTGCCGGCACGGAGCGGGGAGCTGCAGGGGAGAGCGGGGAGGAACGGAGGTAAGATCTTTCTCTCCTTCTCTCCCGCCCGCTCTCCCCTGCTCCCCGCTGCGACTCACCTGTCAGCCGCAGCGGCACCCGAATCTTTAGCCCCGAGCACAGCGATACTCGGATAAAGCCAATTACTTGAGCGAGTAGTGCTTATCCGAGTACGCTCGCTCATCTCTAATGATGTGTCTTTCATCTTCTGCACTGTTTCCTTGACCAACCACCGCCTCTAGGGTTCTCTTGTTTGTGCTTCATCAAGAGAACTTGACCAGCATGTCTTGAACCCCAATCTGCTTTGAAATCTTTGGCTGGGAGAGACCTTGCTGATGCAGTGTAGCTACCTTGTGTCTTGTTGCTGTGCTCAGCCTAACTATCATGTATGACCTGTGACATGAAACTGTCTTCCACAACCTCATCTCTATAGCAGTTTGGCTTTTTCTCTTCCAGTTTTAAGCTGTTAATAGCTGTTTTTATTTCAGTTAATGACTTTGTTTCATCCTAGATATAAAAATGGTGATCATTATCAACTGACTATAATCTTACAAAATCCCTGACTGTGCGCAAGTCTACCTAAAAGAGCCGATGCTGTTTTGAAGCTAAAGGGAAGTCACACCAAATATTGATTTGGTTTAGATTTCTCCTTTGTTCAGTCACTTTGCATTTTGATAACTGATAAAAATAAACTATTAACACTTTTTTGACAGTGTTCTTACTTTGCAGCATTTTTTCACTTCTGCCTAAAATGTTTGAACAGTGATATATATTTCTTTTTTTTTCTACAAACATACAGGATAGTCTTTAGACGGTTATATCTAACACATAAGATAATGGCATGAGGCCAAGATGTTCAATAATGTAAAGTTTTGTGACTAATAATTTGGTAGCCATGGCAAACTCAAGACCCGTCCAACAATAAGTGAAAGAATCCACAGCACTCGATACGTTTCATGCATGAAGTATCACAATTTATTAACCATATGTAAATATAAAATAGATCAAAAACTACCAACGAGGGCTGGGTGATTTTGTCTAAAATTAAAAACTTTTTTTTTTTTTCCAAAAGTTTGATTTTAATCTCAATTTTCTTGTTTATTTGCTAAACAAGTCAAAAGAATATCCAAACACCAATTTTTACATAAGACAATTGCATGCATTGCATTTGTATCACCCTCCACAGCCCCCTTGTATTCCTCCACTACCTATAATCCCTCCATATTTGTACCATCACTATATATGTGTATTCCATTACTATGATAATGAAGGACTCCTACAAATTAACTGCAAACTTGGTAAGATGCCCACTGTGCAAAGCGATAGAAACATTTTCTGAAAAAGGTAATTGTTTTTCTGCATTGTAAGTTTAAGTCAAAATGACAATAGTTTATATTGATTCATGACCATTTTAGTATTTTTTTAAGTTGAAAAGATTGACTTGTCTTAAGGCCCTTTTACCTAGGACAACCTGTTGGGTATCTGTGCCCAATAGGTCCTCCCAGTGATAATTGTTCCTAGTGAATGGGATCCTTCCAGCCCACCCGCCTCTATTCATTATAAACAGGTAGTTCTTCATAAGTGGAGGAGTGACTGTTTACACGGGCCGATCTGTTGTTCAGTTTTTTGCATGCATTCTCATTCGTCTTTCAGTTGGGGCATGCATTTACAAAGAATGATATCCTTCAGATGTATGGATTCATTGGCCCATGTAAAAGGGCCGTAAGCGTTTGGTTCAGAATAATCTGCAATATTTAAATCAACATTTTTTTCTAATATTTGTATTTACATTTTTGAAAGAAAGGATTTGTAATACAGCAGATCATTAGGGGCAAAATGTGTTATACCGAGAATACTGAAATGGATTATCTACTTCTTGTTTGGGAATGTTATAACTTGAAATTTCTTTTTTTTTTCACTTTTGATTGAGAAAAAAATTTAAGAATATTTTCAACCAAGTGCCATCTGAGTACAATAAAACAATGGCGGATTTTATGACTTCAGTTTTACCCAAATGAAATTGGACTTTAAGGGCTATTTCTTACTTTATCTAACCCCTTAGTGATGGCCCAATAGTGTTTTTGCATCCTGCCATTGCAGGACGTATATGGAGGGAGATAGCGGTGCTATCTCCCTCCAAACAGCGCAGGTGTCAGCTGTCTATTACAGCTGACAGCCGTTGGCAATAGCTGCAATAATCCACGTGACCGATTGCAGCTATTAACCCTTTAAAGGCTGCTGTCAATTCTGACAGCGACAGGTGTCATAGCAGCCGGGGGCCTTCTAAAAGGTCCCATGGCTGTCTTGGCAGACTGCCCATCAAGCTGTCCCCGTCCCCTATCAGAATGCAGTATGATGTAATGCTGTACAATACATCATACTGCAGAAGCGATCAAAGCATCGCTAGTTGTGGTCCTCCCTGGGGACTAAAAGGAAGTGTAAAAATAAAAACAATAAAGTTTTACTAATTATTAAAAAAAAGTAATAAAAGTTGAAAACCACTTTGCCATATTTGCAATAAAAGAATCTGAATAATAAAGCAAAAATACATATTTTGTATCACTGCGTCTGTTAAAGTCTGATCTATCAAAGTAATGCATTATTTACCCCACACAGTAAACATCGTCCGAAAAAAAAATAAAGAATGCCAGAAATGTGCTTTTTTGGTCACCCTGTCTTAAAAAAAAATGTAATAAAAACCGATCAAAAAGTCGTTTGTATTCAAAAATTGGACCAACAAAAATGACAGGACATACTGCACAAAATGAGCTGTCAGCCAACTCAGTTGATGGAAAAATAAAAATGTTATTGTGCGCAGAAAATGGAGACAGAAAATAATTCAAAAAAATTAAATATCTTAAAAAAAAATACAATTAGAACAGTAAAAAAAAAATTTTAAGTTTGGTATCGTAGTAATCGTACTGACCCATAGAATAAAGTTATTAGGTCATTTTTGTTGCAGTTTGCGCGCTGTAGAAACAGGAAGCACCGAAAGATGGCAGAATGTCATTTTCTTTTTCATTTCTCTCCACTTAGAATTTTTTAGTACCATTGAAAAATACAACTCACCCCGCAAAACAGAAGCCATGATACAGCGACGTCGATGCATAAATAAAGGAGTTACGATTTCTTAAAAGGGAGGAGGAAAAAACGAAAATGGAAAAAAGCAAAAAAGTTCCGTCACTAAGGGTTTACCTACAGTCTGACTTTCGTGAACCCCTTTTTGGTCTTTGTACAGGAGAACATACCCACAGTTGAATATTTTTGTGTATTTTTATTTCTTTTATTTTTTAGTTTCAGCAGTCCAGATCCTGTAATAACTCAAAGAATGAAGCAGAATGAAACCATCTTCACGGAAATTATTCTGGTTGGGTTTACCACGGATCCAAAAATAAATGCAGCACTATTCGTCTTATTTTTTATAGTCTACATAGTAACATTTACTGGGAATGTCCTTATAATAATTCTCATCATAATCAATGCCCATTTGCATAAACCCATGTACTTTTTTCTTTGTGTGTTATCCATTCTTGACTTGTGTTATTCGACAACGGTTTTGCCAAAATTATTATCAGATCTCTTCTCTACCAAACGGATCATCTCACTCTTTTCTTGCACCACTCAGATATATGTTATCCTTCTGGTGGAAGGATCGGAGTGTCAGCTGCTTGTTGTGATGGCTTATGATCGATATATTGCTATATGTCGACCCCTCCACTACCCTATCCTCATGCGTTGGGGTAATTGTTATAAGCTGGTGGCTCTAGTATTCATCTTAAGCTTTATGCTTTGTACTGTTCCTTCACTTATGTCTCCAATTACGATATGCTCCAACCAAATGAACCATTTCATGTGTGAGTTGTTGGCTTTCCTAAAGTTATCTTGTGAGGACATCTCTTCCAGTGAGATGCAGATATTTTCTTTCAGTTTTATCACACTCCTCCTTCCTCTTCTGCTTATATTACTGTCTTATGCTTCTATCTTATTCGCACTGCTTAAGATTCGCTCTGCAAGAAGGTCTAAGGCTTTTTCCACTTGTACGTCCCATTTATCAGTGGTGGCTTTATATTTTGGGACGGCAATGCTGATGTATTTTGGCCCCTCATCCATGTACTCCACCGATCAGGAGAAATACAGCTCCATATTTTATGTTATTATATCTCCAATGTTAAATCCTCTCATCTACACTCTGAATAATAAAGAAGTTAAAGATGCAATCCAGAAGGTTCAAGCAAAAATTACTCAGTGAAGTTTTTATTGATTTTTTTTAATTATACTTTTCTTAAGTTGAATTTAGGTTCTTGCTGAATGCTAAGTATTACATGCAGTGCATTGAAAGAACTTTTGCCTTTTGTTTGCTTTTACTTTTGCATATGTATTAAACATCAACCAATTAACAAAATATAATAAAAATAATATACAAAAATCTAATTTTTAAAAACTGGCTAAAAGGGGTTTTTGCCTCTCAAATTTCCCTTTGATGTGTACAATAATTTTGTAAATTATAATTTATTTAAATGTCTTAAACAGCTCCGTTTTGCATTCAAGCATTGTGTCATATGATCTGTGACATCACCGGATCTTCTGGACTCAGTGATATACAAGTCACACCAACCAGTATGTCACTGGTAGTATTAAATTTTTGGCACAGGTACTTTCAGAATAGCATAGATTTGGCTACAGCTACAAACCAGGTGTACAGGCACATCATTTATGTAGCCTGAGGAAGGAGCCAGTTCAACTCTGAAATGCATTGACTGAATATAGATTCTCTCAGTTGTCTGGTTTGCCATGGTCCTACTTATTCCTCACTTGGTAGACATATATATACAGGGTCTGGCAGAAGGAATGCCCTTAAGGCAACTACTAATGTGTATGATACCAAAAGATGAGTTTTAGCGACTACAGAAGAAAAGGCTGCCAAATTACAGGCATCATTGATACGAAGCCCTAAAAAATTCAGTAAGCATGTTGTTACAGAATTACATGCTTTTTTGTTATAAAAGGTTAGGTATAGATTACTAATTTATAAAGAAGGGGTATTATTTCTGCCTGACCCTGTATATATATGGCAACTTTTAAAGTGTGGCATTCTTAGACAGAGAGGTTCGGCTCTAGTATATCACTAAATGATACAGTTATCATATAATGTACTCAAACACAGCTGTACACAGTGAAGGTGATTACAGTGCAGTTACCTCCAGTAATCACGGATGGTGTAGTACATTTTCGGTTTTCTTCTCTCTGGTTCCAGACCGCAGCTGAGACTTCTATAAGCCACAATTCGCTTCTATACATTCCCCTCATCCTGTTTTCAGAATCCCTGGGCTTCTACTAAGAAATAGTGCCCCCTGTGTTCATACTATGTAATAGTGCTGCCTCTGCAGCCCCACTTAGTAAAAGTACTCTCTCTGCAGCCCTATTTAGTAATAGGTCCATCTTCTGCTCTGCAATTAATAATAGAGACAAACAAAAGAGAAAAATTCTCAGCACTTGAACAGTTCCAAAAATAGATGTGTAATGAAGTAGATGATAAGTAATGGTGAGTTACTTACTTTACGGAGGCGCCTGTGCTCAGGCGCCTCCCAATCCTGGCAGGTGTATCAACAGAAACCGGCAGCGGCAGCAAGGCTCCACAATTTATTAATAGTACAACGAGTTTCAGCCATAAGATAATAGGCCTTTTTCAAGTACATTAAAGAGCACTTTACGTTTTACACAGAAATATATAATATAATAAATTAATAAAATACCTCCCGGTGTTGTGCATGTTGATTGTCCTACAGGAAGGAGGATACTTCCGGGTCGCGTCTAAGGGTCAAATCACGCGACAGCCTAACATGATGACGTTGCCCGGGATGACATAGAAAACTGACATTGAAAAGACACTTTATGCTTGATAAAGATAAAAACACATAAAAAGACCAATTGATAGACCTCAAGGATGTAATTGAACCCAACTATAATAATTCTACCGATAAAAAACCACTATATACTGACCTAAAGCTGCCCAGCAAATTCTATCCAATAGAATCAAAAGGCCCCCATATCACGATGTTTTACAATGAAGTGCTCACGGGTTTCAAACAATTAATTCATATCTCAGGAAAACAAACAAAAAGCAAAAATGATCATTTAACTAATTCCCAACTTAGATTGATTAAGAAACTTGCCAATGAACAAGATTCAATGATAAAACAAGCAGACAAAGGGGGGTTAGTTTTAATGGATAAATCATCATGAAGAAGCGACTCGCTTCTTAAATAATAGTCATAATTATAAACCTTTACCATTTGATCCCTCTGCTGACCTAAATCCAAACTGTTTTCGCTAATTGATAGGGCCTATAATGATAACTGTATTTCTAAAGAAGAGAAATTATTCTTATGCCCCAGATATCCGGAAGTAGCATATTTCTACTTCCTACCTAAAATCCACAAGTCCATAACACAACCTCCCGGTAGACCTATCATTGCTGGGATCAATTTGTTAACCAGTAACTTATCACAATACATAGATTCAACGGTTAGTAGTCCAATTACCGGCATACCTGAAAGATACTTCACACATTCTGCATCTGTTACAAAATATAGTATGGAAAAACTCATATTTGGGTCACCTTGGATGTCAGTGCCCTCTACTCAAACATTCCACACACCCAGGGTCTCCAAGCAGTTAAACACTTCCTGGATAAAGATCATCTGATCCCCACCCGACAAAAGCAATTTATTTTGGACGGAGTTGAGTTTATTCTTCACAACAATTATTTTAAATTCAACAATCAATTTTATATCCAAACACGAGGGACCGCGATGGGCACTAAATGTGCCCCTTGCTACGCCAATTTTTATATGGGTGCCTTTGAGGAGCTACTCTCTGACCCCCATATTCAGTTTTACAAAAGCTTTATAGACGATATCATTTTTATATGGGATGGCACAATCGAAGAGGTTGCTAACTTTATTAATCAAATTAATTTGAATATACGGAATTTGGAATTTACCGATCCTATAGCCAAACACATGTCACATTTCTAGATCTCGACATTTAGATTGATGCAGGTACCATACATAATAAAACACACTTCAAATCCATTGATGCCAACAGCTTCTTAGACTTACGCAGCAATCATGCTAAACAGTGGAAACTTAATGTTCCCTTTGGTCAGTTTAAACGCATCATGCATAATTGTTCCACCATTGAAAATTATGATACACAATCTAGCATTCTATTGCAAAGATTTTGAGATAAAAAATATCCTGAGAGGCTAATTCGAAATTCTTACAATAGGGCCAAACAGGGAGGTATGGACATCAAGTCCCCAACCCCCCAAAAAACTTTTCCCCTAATGACAATTCTCCATCCTAGAACTACGATTGTAATTTCATCACCCGTTACAATTCTAAACAAAAAGAACTAAAAGACATCATAAAACAACATTGGCACATTTTGATGGCGGATCCATACCTTTCATTGGAATTATCTTCTCAACTCAAAAGCATATTTAGAAAAAGTTGTACACTAGGCAACATCTTAGCCCCTTCTCACCCCCACCAATTTAAACCTAAATCTGGAACAGCTAAATGTACATATCTTCCCTCGCTTTTGGGCGTTTATAAATGTGGGAGAGTTAATTGCAAGTGTTGTTTCATAAAAGGAAATGTATAGAAACCAGATTAGATATCCCCCAGTTTCAAATCAAACAACATCTAAACTGTGGATCAGAACATGTAATATATCTTATTGAATGTCCATGCAAATTACGATACATAGTACGCACTGTAAATGCCCTGCGGAACCGCGTGAGCCAACATAGATTCAGCATTAAAAACAGTTATTTGAAACATAGTGTTTCTAAACATTTTTTCACCCATCATGACTCCAATCCGGCCTTTCTTAAAATTACCCAGTGGAGCAAATCCCTACCGGCGAGTTCTCAAAATTGAAAGCGAAGGAAATGTTCTACATTTTCCATTTTAATACTTTAACTCCACATGGCCTCAATAAGACTCTGGAGAAAGTTTAAGTCTATTATTTAAATAATTATTTAATATACTAATAGCTTATATTACACAAAAATCTATAGGATCACATATACAAAACTTTATCCTTTTAATAATTTTAATATTAATTTTAATATTATTATTTCTTTTACACAGTAGTATCGACATCACATGAATTTATTATGGATATTTAACCTCTCAGTACATCCTACATGTATTAGATAATATTGCATGTTTAGATCATGTTACATGATCGTCACGCCACTTGGCGTTGCGATCAAGTGACTATACAGTTCAGTGCCATGCCACTTTGCTAGGTGCTCAATATAGGATTACCGTGTCTTCTGTAAATTAGCGATTAAAATACCACACACATCATTTTACATTAAGACCATGTTACACTATTATGTTATCTTGCAATTTGACCATTAGTTACACATACACTTTATACATTATATACAGTATTTTAGGTTATCTTGTACATCCTAGTTTTAGACCATGTTACATGATCGCTTCATTATTAATTCGGTCATGTGCTATACATGTGACGAATACATCATATACATTTCCTTAGGTTATGTCACATGACACCTAGAATATGGTGCGTCACTCTATACTCCGGTCATGTGACACACAGGTGACCTTACGTCACACTCATCACCTTAGATTAAGTCACAAGACTGCCGCGTCATCACGCAGCGCGACCACGTGACTACGTCATCTGGGGCAACCACGTTAGGCTGTCACGTGACTTGACCCTTAGACGCGACCCAGAAGTATCCTCCTTCCTGTAGGACAATCAACATGCACAACACCGGGAGGTATTTTATTAATTTATTATATTATATATTTCTGTGTAAAATGTAAAATTCTCTTTAATGTACTTGAAAAAGGCCTATTGTCTGATGGCCGAAATGCGTTGTACTATTAATAAATTGTGGAACCTTGCTGCCGGTGCCAGTTTCTTTTGATACACCTGCAAGGATTAGGAGGCGCAGGCGCCTCCGTGAAGTAAGTAACTCACCATTACTTATCATCTACTTCATTACACATCTATTTTTGGAACTGTTCGAGCGCTGAGAATTTTTCTTTTTTGTTTGTCTCTATTCTTATCTCTACCATATATATGACTGGAGTCTTCTTAAGCTGCTCTTCTATATTGCATAAGATGCACCATTGACTTCTGGTGTACCTTTCATCTCCTCGACTAAGAACATCCATTCAAATACGGTATACCTCCACTACACATGCCTATCTTTTGGTTATCTAACTAGTGAGCGCCACTTGTCACCCATCTCTTCACTGCAATTGATAAAGGATCTTCCTGTGGCCCCAGTTAAAGATAGGACCCCTTCTTTGGCCATACTCAGAGAAAGTAACCCCCATGTGGCCACAGTTATGAACATGTCCCCTCCTCATCTGTGGCTCTGGAACTCAGGCTGCTAATTTAGCTTACAGAATCTTTCTTACACAGTGCTGCCCTCTGATGCTGTGTGCTATCTCACATAGCATAACTTCACTCCCCCGAGCTCAGTCACTTAGAGTACACTGAATGCTGGGGTTACAGTAAGGTGTGAAGTCATGCTATGTGAGATATGTGGAAGCCAAGCGGCACCGAAAGGTTGCGGTGGGCCTAGCCCCCCTGTCTTCCGGTTTAGTCCGCCCCTACTGGACACTATCTACAGTTAACAAGAACATAATAATGCATTCTAGGCAATATCAATATCCCTTACAAACTTGGTTTCAATTTCTCCAAACAAAACATCTCATTGTAATGATCAGCTGCAGGTTTGGAGCCTCTGATGGTGAGCAGTGCGAGCAGGTAGCGTAGTCAGGGGAAGCCAGAGGTCAATATACAGAAATATCAGTTTCAATATGGAGGAGCAGGCATGTGGTGGAGCTTGACTACAGGCTTAGAGTACAGATAATCATGCAATGAGAAAGCGAAAGGGCCAGGCTTTTATAGGATGTTCAGTCTTAGAGGATTGGATGGAGCCAAACAGGAAACTGGATCAGGAGCAGAAAACATGGACGAGGTCAAGCAGGGGAGGTATCCAAAGGGCTTGATAGCTCAGCAGGTAAAGCCGCCTGAAGCATAGGATTTCCTGATTTGAGTCCTGACAGTAGCCCTCTGCATCTAGGATGGTTTGCGGACAGCCCAGGGGCTGGCTTTCCCACATACCTCCTGTGGAATTCCCCTATGTGCATTGGAGCATGCATGTAGCAGTCTGCCTCCCATGAATCTTCCTCCAGTCATTATCTTTTCCATCACATTAGGTACTATAATTTTCCCCTGCAAATCCTGGAGTCCAGAATCCTATCAACAATATATTCTTCCTGACTTTGGACTTTTACCGGTGGAGGAGGTGTCTGACTTTTTCCCAGAAAGGTACTCTCCTTGAATGCTTTGAGCAGTGACACATAGAATACTTGGTGAATGTTTAGTCTGCCAGGGAGTTTTAGGCAAAGATGACTTAGCCAACCTTTGCAAAAATTTGAAAAGTCCCAATCAACGTTTATCCTAATTTGAGAGAGTGCAAATGCATTTTATAGCTCAGCAACCTGCTTCCTCAAGGCGGCCACAGCAAACTTCAATTTGGGCATGCTTATTATGAACGATGAGGTGCAGGTTTAGAGCATCTTATGGTGACCAGTGCGAGCAGGTAGTATAGTCAGGGGAAGCCAGAGGTCGGTACATGGAGATGTCAGTTGCAAAACAAAGAAGCAGGCATGTAGCGTAGTCAGGGGAGGCCAGATATCGGTACACAGAAATGTGACTTTCAGTACGGAGGAGCAGGCAGGTGGTGGAACTTGACTACAGGCTTAGAGAACAGATAATCATGCAATGAGGAAGTGGAAGGGCCAGGCTTTTATAGGAGGACCAATCATGGACAACATGGTGGAGCCAAACAGGATGAGGAGCAGAAAACATGGACAAGGTCAAGAAGGAGACCTATCCAAAGGGCTTGATAGCTCATTAGGTAAAGCAGCTGCCTGCAGCACAGGAGCTCTTGGGTTCGAGTCCCAACACATAGTCTGTGAATAAGGCTCAAGCCACTACAACTTATCAATGGTCTGATTTGCCCAGTGCAGTTTCTGTTCCCCAGTAGCAGGCCTGCTGGCTAACCCCTCAGCTCTTGGTCATAGGATCCTTTTCTTTCCCTCTTCCAGCAACTCAGGTGATGGCTCTCTGAGTCTTCCCTGCAGTCCAACACTCACCCAACTCTCTTTGGTCTCATTTCACAATCTCTGTGTGCCTTTTCTCAGCCTACTATGCAGAAAAAATTGTGATCTATATCAGAGCATCCTCTAATCCAGTGTTCCCCAACTCCAGTCCTCAGGGACCCCAACCAGGCCATGTTTTCTTTATTTCCTCAGTGTTGCACAGGTGATATAATTATTGTCGGTCCTCAGACATTGCCACAGGGGTTCTTACTATAGGATATCCTGACAACATGACCTGTTGAGGTCCCTGAGGACTGGAGTTGAGAAACACTGCTCTTATTGCACAGAGTCCAGTGAGTACACTCTGTTGCATTGCAGCAAAATTTCGTGCAAATTTACATGCAGAGATTTTTGCACAATTTCTGCCGCACAACTCTAGTCCATCTTCATGGCAACATTAACCCCTTGGGATGAATCCTTTATATTAGAAATGTGAAGATGACGAGGAATTTCATAGCTCCACATGGAAACATCTCAAGCCACAGATCATCAATTCACTATAAATAATCTCAGGAATATTCCAATCTTGGAATGGAATATTTTTCCCTCAAGGAAAAGTTAACTACTGCTATTTGGCATATATAAAAATAATTAGGAGGGCTCCAGATGGCAAGTAAAATGGCTACCAATGTGCCCAAGGTTTTGCACATCGCAACAAGACTTTTCAGTCTTCTCACTATATATGACCAGCCATGCCACAGAGCTGCATGGCTATACTGAGGAAACTCTATTCTTCCCCCTATCTTAGTGCTGTGCCTTAAGCACACTCTATTAGTGGCCCTATCTCCCGAGGACATGCTGTACCACTAGTTGAAGATGCATCAATACGTCTGATGCTGCTTCTTTTCCTCTTCTCTCTTCTCCCTTCACTGTGGTGATAGGTGAGTGATGTATGGTAGGTATCACTGGTGATAGGGGAGTGCTGTCTGGTAGGTATCACTGGTGATAGGTGAGTGGTGACTGGTAGGTATCACTGGTAATAGGTAAGTGCTGTCTTTTCGGTATCACTGGTGATAGGTGATTGGTGACTGGTAGGTATCACTGGTAATAGGGGAGTGCTGTCTGCTAGCTATCACTGGTGATAGCGGAGTGCTGTCTGGTAGGTATCACTGATGATAGGGGAGTGGTGACTGGTAGATATCACTTGTGATAGGGGAGTGGTGACTGGTAGGTATCACTGGTGATAGGTGAGTGTTGTTGGGTAGGT
Source organism: Eleutherodactylus coqui (assembly GCA_035609135.1). Taxonomy (NCBI): domain Eukaryota; kingdom Metazoa; phylum Chordata; class Amphibia; order Anura; family Eleutherodactylidae; genus Eleutherodactylus; species Eleutherodactylus coqui. The sequence goes on along the minus strand of CM069405.1, from coordinate 21,401,335 downwards.
ATCACTGGTGATAGGGGAGTGCTGTCTGGTAGCTATCAGTGGTAATAGGGGAGTGCTGTCTGGTAGGTATCACTGGTGACAGGGGAGTGTTGACTAGTAGATATCACTGGTGATAGGGGAGTGGTGACTGGTAGGTATCACTGGTGATAGGGGAGTGCTGTCTTGTGGGTATCACTGGTGATAGGGAAGTGGTGACTGGTAGGTATCACTAGTGATAGGGGAGTGCTGTCTGTTAGGTATCACTGGTGATAGGTGAGTGGTGGCTTGTAGGTATCACTGGTAATAGGGGAGTGCTGTCTGGTAGGTATCACTGGTGATAGGGGTGTGCTGTCTCGTAGATATCACTGGTGATAGGCGAGTGCTGTCTGGTAGGATCACTGGTAATAGGGGAGTGCGTTCTGGTAGGTATCACTGGTGATAGGGGAGTGCTGTCTGGTAGGTATCACTGGTGATAGGGGAGTGCTGTCTGGTAGGTATCACTGGTGAAAGGGGAGTGGTGGCTGGGAGCTATCACTGGTGAAAGGAGAGTGGTGGCTGGGAGCTATCACTGGTGAAAGGAGAGTGGTGGCTGGGAGCTGTCACTGGTGATAGGGGAGTGGTGGCTTGCAGCTATCAATGTAGGTCTGGTGGATGGGGCAGCAGGCTGCTATCACTGTGCAGATGAGAGAGGGATACTTGGCTGCTATTAATGCGGGGATGGTTAAGGGAAGCCAGTCTGCTATTATGAAGGTGACCAGTTTTTTCCAGGGTCAAAGCAGGACAAAGGGGTGTGGTCAGGGGCATTGCTGTCTGGTAGATATCACTTGTGATAGGGGAGTGGTGACTGGTAGGTATCACTGGTGATAGGTGAGTGCTGTTGGGTAGGTATCACTGCTGATAGGAGAGTGCTGTCTGGTAGCTATCAGTGGTGATAGGGGAGTGCTGTCTGGTAGGTATCACTGTTGACAGGGGAGTGTTGACTAGTAGATATCACTGGTGATAGGGGAGTGGTGACTGGTAGGTATCACTGGTGATAGGGGAGTGCTGTCTTGTGGGTATCACTGGTGATAGGGAAGTGGTGACTGGTAGGTATCACTAGTGATAGGGGAGTGCTGTCTGTTAGGTATCACTGGTGATAGGTGAGTGGTGGCTTGTAGGTATCACTGGTAATAGGGGAGTGCTGTCTGGTAGGTATCACTGGTGATAGGGGTGTGCTGTCTGGTAGGTATCACTGGTGAAAGGGGAGTGCTGTCTGCTAGGTATCACTGGTGATAGGGGAGTGCTGTCTGGTAGGTATCACTGGTGATAGGGGAGTGCTGTTGGGTAGGTATCACTAGTGAAAGGGGAGTGCTGTCTGGTAGGTATGACTGGTGATAGGGGAGTGCTGTCTGGTAGGTATCTCTGGTGATAGGCAAGTGCTGTCTGCTAGGTATCACTGATGATCGGTGAGTGCTGTCTGGTAGGTATCACTGGTGATAGGCAAGTGCTGTCTGGTAGGTATCACTGGTGATAGGCAAGTGCTGTCTGGTAGGTATCACTGGTGCTAGGTGAGTGCTGTCTGGTAGGTATCACAGGTGATAGGGGAGTGCTGTCTGGTAGGTATCACTGGTGATAGGCAGGTGCTGTCTGGTAGGTATCACTGGTGATAGGCAGGTGCTGTCTGGTAGGTATCACTGGTGATAGGTGAGTGCTGTTGGGTAGGTATGACTGGTGATAGGGGAGTGCTGTCTGGTAGGTATCACTGGTGAAAGGGGAGTGGTGGCTGGGAGCTATCACTGGTGAAAGGAGAGTGGTGGCTGGGAGCTATCACTGGTTATAGGGGAGTGGTGGCTGGCAGCTATCAATGGAGGTGTGGTGGATGAGGCAGTAGGCTGCTATCACTGTGCAGATAAGGGAGGGATACTTGGCTGCTATTAATGCGGGGGTGGTTAAGGGAAGCAAGTCTGCTATTTTTAAGGTGACCAGATTTTTCCAGGGTCAAAGCAGGAAAAAGGGGTGTGGTCAGGGGCGTTGCTTATCACAACATGTGATTTTACCTCCATCGTTAATAGAAGTATAGGGCTTTTTCAAAACAGACAGGGAGCAAATATCCTCACCATTTCTGCATCCAATAAACACTCAAAATCTGCACTGTAGGTGTGCATTTTGACTGGAAATCAGCCGCGTATCCACATTTAGTTTCCCCCTAACTTCCTCTGGAGGTTTCCTGCTATCAGCACTCCCCAGCTTCCGGTACCCAGCAGCCTGGTCAGGCGTGGCACCACTAGTGATGTGATGCTGGTCAGGTTAGGCCACTACAAGCTGCTGGAACCGGAAGTCGGGGAGCGCTGACCGCGGGAAGCATATGTATGAGGAGAGGGGGAGCACCATATAGTATGAAATCAGCTGTGGGTACGAGGCTAATTTCCAGTCAAAATTATGCAGATTTTGACTGTTTTTTGATGAGGAAATGCTGTGGAATTTGCAGAGGAAATGTTTGCTGTGGGCAACAATCACTGCATAAAGCATACCAAAAATGAATACATATAAGTCAATTAGTCAAACAGTCTTTATGACTGCACATAATAGTATGCAAAGAGCTTAGCCAAAATGGACAAGCTTATGATGAGCAGGCAAATCAGTATTTAACCAGAAATGTAGTAGTGAAAGGAGGTGCCCGTCAGTATACAACTACAGCCATGTGTGCTGCTATGCAAAGACGCTCCCACGAGCAAAAGGATCATTCATTGTGGAAAACAAACCCCTTGAAGGGAGGCTCTAATACCCTGTTGTACCACCTATAGCTTGGATACAAGATGTAATACGGGCTGGCATGGAGGCTTTAGTACCCTACTGTACCACCTCTAGCTTGGATACAAGATGTGATACTGGCGGGCATGGAGGCATATAGGTTCTGCATGGTATTCTACAGTATATGGCTACATATTTGCTGTAGCTGAGCCCTTAGATCATGCAAACTCATAAGCTGTCAAATTTGACATCCCAGATGATTCCATACATGTTCTATTGGTGAGAAAATCTGGTGGCTACTCGTACCACTACTAGCGGTGACCAACTGTTATATGCAATTGCTCCCTAGACCATCACACCAGCAGTGGGGGTAGTGTGCAATTCCATAACAAAGACAGGATATAGGTCTCCAGGCACAAACATGACCATTGTCAGCGCCCAAACTAAACTTGTAAACATGGCTGAAGGCAAACCAGTTCAACTCCATAATAGTCCAGTTTCATTGTTCATGACACCCCTGAAAATGGAAAGACAGTACACGTAATGGGCACCATGATACCAAATGTCCTTTAGCCAAGCACCTGGAGAGGGTTCCAATAGACAGAGAAGCCTGTATTGATGGTGCAACCTGTCTCTGGACGGTAAACAATGAAACAGTAGTAGCTGCTTGTGCTGCTTAGATGATGCTTTGTAGTGGTGATCTGTGTAGGGCATGCTGACCCTGGTTGTCTTATGTGAGTGCCCTCATACATCTGCTGTTACCAACACCTCCTAACAGTCTGGTTGATACGACCATCCAGCTTCTCACATCCCAATAATGCGCCTTCTCTCATACTCTGGTAACAAGGTGAAATCTCTTCTCCGCATTATAGAGGCGTCTAGTGGTCAACCACCTTCACACAAGCAGAAGAAGAGGTCACTACATTGAAGGAGCCTCGGAGCCTTTTAAAGGCCAAGGGGGGAAACAGATTTAGGGCCTCCAATGGCAAGACCATTTATCTAATCATGCCACAGCCCTAAGCATTTGCATATCTGCCTGAGATGTAACTGCATGCCAAGTAACTGCAGCAAAACAGGGGCTGTGGAATAGGAGAGCAGCAGCAACCATTGGCCCAGAAGCAGGCTTGAGGAACAGAAGTAAGCCTAGCCATATCTCTTCTTCAAACTCTACATTGTGAATCCCTGGCAGCATGCATGAGAATTTGAGGACATTTTTGTAAAAGATTATTATTGCTCATTATTTACAAATATATTATAATAATTTTCAGTTTGACTTCTCTCTCGCTCAGTGATTATTATTTATTTTGAATAATAATTAATCTCAAGAGTTTTAAAGTAGTAAAGGCTTCCTTATGAAACCTTTATAAACCTTGTGTTTTTCATCAGATGCGACTAGATCTATACGAGATCTAAGATTCCCAATTTCAATTTATTTTTATGTTACTTTATATTGAACGTATTTAGTCTTTTTATTGTTTTTTTGCCTCTGGTATATGGCTACATTCATTTCCATTCACATATAAGTGGCTACATATTCTAACAACATGGACATGTTTCTTCATAATGAATGATCTTCTCAAAGTATTTATGAATTACATCACAGAGTTGGAATTGCATCCGTTGTTTTCCTGCATTGCATTGAAAATAAAGAGTGAAGTAGCTTAGTAAATAGCTTTGAATACTCTGAATATATGTAAACCAAATCATATGGAAGTCTCTGTCTCTCCAGGAGGAATGGAAAGTCAGTAAGAAGATCAATGACTTAGCCCATCTGTTTCTTTACGAAGGTTGAAAGTTTGGGGATGTCATAAGCACCAGAAGGGGAGATTTAAAGAATACCTCAAGAATGAGCCTATCTGGAGCCATGAGATATTTGACATTTCACCATACAGGCATAGACTGTCCACTTCTCGTTGACTCAATTATGTTCATAGGTAAATAAAAGGATTGAATCCATTTCCAATCAAAACCTCCAATCAGTATGTTGATGTTATTATGGATTGTAGATTGCTATTAATCTTCATATGATGAAGACCAAAAACAGTACTATTATCGTCACAGAATTTATTCTACTTGGGTTTACTATGGACACAAAGATAAATGCCCTGCTATTTGTCTTATTCTTAATCATCTACCTAATAACAGTTAGTGGAAACTGCCTCATAATATATATAATTATTGTCAGCCCCAAGTTGCACAAACCCATGTACTTTTTTCTTTGCATATTATCCATTCTTGACTTGTGCTATTCGACAACAGCTTTGCCCAGATTATTGGCCGATCTCTTCTCTACTGAAAGGACCATCTCACTTATGGCTTGTAGTCTTCAGATCTATGTCATCCTTCTGGTAGAAGGGTTAGAGTGCCAACTTCTTGTTGTGATGGCTTATGATCGATATATCGCCATCTGTAAACCCCTCCACTACCCCATCCTCATGCGTTGGGGAAATTGTTATAGGCTGGTGGCTCTAGTATTCATCATAAGCTTTATGCTTTGCACTGTCCCTTCAATTGTAACTCCTTATACTATATGTTATCACCAAATCATCATTTCATGTGTGAGTTGCTGGCATTCACAAAACTAACATGTGAGAGCATTTCTTCCAATGAACTTGGGATATTTACCGTCAGCTTTATCACTCTCCTCCTCCCCCTTGTGCTTATTTTACTGTCTTATGGTTTTATCATATCCTCTATACTAAAGCTGCACTCTGCAGGAAGGTCTAAGGCTTTTTCCACCTGTACGTCCCATCTAGCGGTGGTGGCTTTGTACTTTGGGACAGTCATGTTGATGTATTTTGGCCCCTCCTCCATGTACTCCACCGATCAGGAGAAATACAGCTCCATATTTTATGCTATTGTGTCTCCAATGTTAAATCCTCTCATCTACAGTCTCAATAACAGGGAGGTTAAAGACACCATTAAGAAGCAGTTCACTATTAGGGCTGCAGCTTAGATTTGTCCGTCTCCTGCTGTTTCTGGCAGACATGGGCGTCGTCCCACTTTTCCTGTACCTTGAACTGCTGCATACTTCTCTCCAGCACTTCAATAGTTATCTCCTCTAGTGCTCCTAGCTCAGCTATAGGGCATCGGTAATTACCTCCCTATTTAGCTGAGCTGAGAACCCTCCCTCTTTGCCTCAGTGTTGTTTTGTGTATGCCTCTGACATCCAGCATAGGCCTCGTCTCTGTCTTTTTATCTGTGCTTATCCTATACTTTAACAGTGTTCATTTGTTTGCTGCTGTCTAGTCTTTGCACGCCTCCTGTCTTGTATCCCGTTGCCTGTCCCTCAGCCTTCCCTGTTTACACTTCTCCTTTTGCATTTTCCTCTCTGCACTATTCCCAGTCCTGTTCTATGTTTTTGGTACATACAGTGGTGTGTTCAGTGTCCCGTCAGGGTTTTTCAGGGCCAAGAAGAAGACCGTGGGGCCATTTTTATTAAGGCACCTACCCTGCTTTTAGGCAGGGTTGCCCCTCATTTCACTGACTAGCAAAGGCCAAGGTTTTCCATCTATATTGCTTCTCAGCAGTCTGTTTCTCATCGCCTGGTACCAAAGCCTATGATTGCCAAGGATCAGCCCCTAACCTTGCCTGGATTGGTTCTACACCAAAATTGGTAGGTTGACTCAGTGGGTTCACACTAGCAGTCCCTAACACTCATAAATTTTTGAAACCTTACAAAGCTAGACACAATTATGGACTTGAACTGGTTCCCATTTATGAATACCTTATATAATAAGAATTTCCATCACTTTTATCCCGTGCATTTCACTCTGTTGCTTAATACTTCAAATAATAAGTCAAATCCTGATTATGTCCTTGAAGTAGCAGGAAGAGATATAATGATGTTGAAAACACAGCTGCAACATATGCCTATAGCCTTCATTGATGGTTTTTGGATTAATATAATCTAACCAAAAGCAATATTTTATTTATTTATTTATTTATTTTTACTACGGTGTCCACCAGGAACGCATTAAGTCTACCATAGGTCCTGGGCCTTCCACAAGTCGAAAGTTTTAAAATTATGACTCTTACTACAAAGATTTGGTACCAAAATCACAGGTGCAGGGGAGTAAGAAATTTTTTTTTACCGCTATCACTGACAACCTCCTTAAAATATAACCTTCAATAAAGAAATACTAAAATCAAGAAAAATGCGGCTTATGGACAAAGACAACATAAATAATAGTCTCCACTAGCAGGCCTTGCCTATAGTTACTTTATAGAGTAACCAACTATGTCTTAATGTGTAAGAGACATAGAGTAAGTACGTTAGTGGTTTAAAGCTAGAGAGGAGGAAATGGTCCTCAGAAGTTATGAAGGGGAATGGCACAAGTGTCCATGATCCCAAACCACTCAAGTATTATTGCCTGCCTGCCCGTCACTTAGAACATGTAAGTCTGCCCCAAACAGAGACAGAAGTGGTGACAAATTGTGGATAGGTACAAATATATAGATCAGACCAAAGAAGGTCTAATACTGAGATTAGAACTATCAAGAATCTTCTCCCTCCTGCTAGCATCATCTCAGTTGGTTGGGGGTCCAGCATTTTTATTGAGCTTAATGCTCCTATGGCTATGTGAATTGTACTTAGGTATGTTACCGCCCAAGTTTTCCGTTCATATGCCTCCAGCCTACCTTCAAGGCTGGAGATGCTGCTAGGCTTTTAAATTTTTTATTTTGTGGTTCTCTTACCATCTCAATTAGCTAGTTGCTGCTAGTATCTACTAGGCATCTAGATACTGATATGCTCATACTTTAGCAGTTTATTTCTGCTATATTTTTGAGTATAGCAAGTGGGTCGTTACGCTACTTATACTTCTATCACCATTAGATATTGTTGGGCCCACCTAGCCCATACGGTGGTAGTCGCATCTCCTATGTGCAGATTGACCCACTTGTGAACCACTTTTTCTAGCAGTATAGGGCATTGCTACCACTTTTATACTAGTTGTAGGACTTAGGTGCTCTAGTATCTACTAGACACTGTCCTTATTAGTTTTTGAGGGCATTCTTCAGGTTACTTAGGACAGCTGTTAGGTCTATCAATATTTAATAGCCATACGGTTCACTCTCCTACTAGGCCTCTGAAGAGTCGAGCAACTGTCAGAAACACGTCAACCCATACTTGAACCGTTCTTAGTGAACCTTACGATTTCTGCCGGGGAATCATTCAGAATCCACATTATGGGCTCAGGAACATTATAGAGTTGTGTCCCTTTTTTGTAGTATACCTGAGGGGGGCGTGGGGGATCAGAAAGCTTAGAGCAAATCTATTGTATGTTACAGATACAAAATTATGCTCCAAATGTTTGACTGTTTTTGCATGCGCTTGTACACTTTACTCACACATACAGTACTGTATAAAGGTTTTAGGCAGGGGTGGAAAAACTGCTGCAAAGTAAGAATTTTTCTCAAAAATAGAAGGCATCTGATTGACTCCAAATGTATTATGCAGCAGGACAACAACCCCCCAACATCCCGCCAATGTCATTAAGAACTATCTTCAGTGTAAAGAAGAACAAGGAGTCCTGGAGGTGAGCAGGCAGTTAGAGGCAGTTGGGGATTAGCAATGGAAAAGAGAAGGAGAAAGCCTCTGTCTAGTCATCGCAGAGTAGACAGTGTGGTGGGAAAGTAAAACATCAAAGTGTGGGTACACAAGAATAAGAACAGTATAATAACGAATAAAGAGAGAGAGTAGAAAAGTTGAATAGATAGAAGAAAAATTATAGAAGAAGAGAAGTCTAAGTCACTAACTAAAATTCAAAGCCAGGGAGAAAAAGCTGGAAGTATAGCTAAGTGTACAGATGTATTATCTTGCACTTATCCCTGTCAAGAAATGTTCACTGCATCTGAATGTAATCAGTTGATGCAAGGAAACGTAATTCAAGTTGTGTGAAATTGCCTCTATCTCTGTGAGAATTAATCTGTTCATTGGTGTACTATATGTCCTGACTCCTGGAGTGACTTCCCACCAACTCAATTCCTGCACTGAAGTACCACACTACACTCTCCTGGGGACAAGGACCACTATCCCTATTTCTGTTTAGTTTTCCACTTTTTATATTTTATTATTTTAGTTCCTAACCGCATATGGACTGGCGTCATGACAAACTAACATCTTCCCCTATCCAATTCCATGGGTAGCAGGTTATAACCGCTGCTTATTTTATTTTTTACCATTGCATGTGGCATAGTGGTCCAGATCACGATTTACCATGTTTTAGGGGAACATCAGTTGACAACCATCTTATCCTCTGCTGCTTTAGGTCCAATGTCCACGGGCGGATCAGATGAGTGGAAGATCCGCAAATCAAGCCGCTCATAGGGATACATGGGCATCAAGTGAAATAAAGCATGCGGGTTTAATTTGCAGACCTTTTGGTCTGGAAAATAAAAAGCAGCATGGCCTATTTCACCGTGGATCATGCACAGATGGCTTCCATTGAAGTCAATCTAAGCCGTCCGATCTGCGGCCCATCAGCTGTGGATTCCGCGGAAAGCAGGAGCTTAAAAAAAAATCCACTGTGCATGTGTGATGGTACTACAGCCGGCGCTTTCCGACACATCCGCAGTGAAGAAAAGAGAAGACCCTGACGAGTAAGTAGAATCCCACAGTGTCCTCGGCCACTTGCAGGGTCACATTTCGTTGTAGGTCCCCGCATGCGGAATCCAATCTGCCAATGGACATGAGGCCATACTCTTATTGCTAGTTTGCACAGGGTTTCCTCTTTAAGTAGACTGGGGTCAGATGTTTCGCTATTGTTGCTGTGACAATGTTATTGCGTTGTATGCTTGTCTTCTATATATATAAAATTGTATGTCTGCGTGTCTGTGTGTGTGTCTGTCTGTCTGTGTGTGTGTCTGTCTGTCTGTTTGTCCTTTATGCGCTACTACACCATTCATCCGATCGCCATGAAACTTTGGGAAGTTGTTGAGTACACTCCTGGGAAGATTATAGGCATAGTAAAACTTCCCAATGTCATAGAAACTTGAAATTTGGCACGAGCATTGATTATTATGTCATAAATAGGAAAAGCTAATGGGTCCCAACTCGATTATTCAATTATTTGCGCAAAAGAATTAGCGTCCAAATTTTACGTACGGAAAGTAATTTTCTCACATAGAAACTTGAAATTTGGCACGGGCATTGAATATGTCACAAATAGAAAACGCTAATGGGTCCCAACTCCATTATTCAATTCTATGCGCAAAAGAATTGGCGTCCAAATTTTACGTACGGAATCTAATTCTCTCACTTCCTGATATATATAAATGAATGTCTGTCTGTCTGTCTGTCCTTTATGCATTACTACACCATTCATCCAATTGCCATGAGACTTTGGGAAGTTGTTGAGTACACTCCTGGGAAGATTACTGGCATAGTACAACTATCCTATGATAGGTGGCGCCGTGCGAGCGTCGTCGACAGTTATGCCCCCCAGACAAAGATCGTTTGATTTCCATTACAAGCACAAAAGCAAAAGGCATTACGAGCAACGGGATGAGTGTTCAACCAGAAAATGATGCATCCGCCGAACGTTTCGCAAGACAATTGCTGGATATTGAGAATGCTGAGGTAAAATGAAAGCTGTGTTGTGATTGGTTGCTATTTCTTATACTGCTGAGGTAACATGAAAGCTGTGCTGTGATTGGTGGCTACTTCTTATACTACTGAGGTTACATAAAAGCTGTGCTGCGATTCGTTGTTATATATTATACCACTGAGGTAACATGAAAGCTGTGCTGTGATTGGTTGTTATATATTATACTGCTGAGGTAACATGAAAGCTGCGCTGTGATTGGGTGTTATATATTATACTGCTGAGGTAACATGAAAGCTGCGCTGTGATTGGGTGTTATATATTATACTGCTGAGGTAACATGAAAGCTGCGCTGTGATTGGCTGTTATATATTATAAAGCTGAGGTAACATGAAAGCTGCGCTGTGATTGGGTGATATATTATACTGCTGAGGTAACATGAAAGCTGTGCTGTGATTGGTTGCTATTTCTTATACTGCTGAGGTAACATGAAAGCTGTGCTGTGATTGGCTGCTACTTCTTATACTACTGAGGTTGCATGAAAGCTGTGCTGCGATTCGTTGTTATATATTATACCACTGAGGTAACATGAAAGCTGCGCTGTGATTGGTTGCTATATATAATACCGCAGAGGTAACATGAAAGCTGCGCTGTGATTGGTTGCTATTTTTTATATTGCTGAGGCAGAATAAAAGTTGCGCTGTGATTGGTTGTTATTTCTCTTACTGCTGAGGTAACGTGAAAGCTGCGATGTGATTGGTTGTTATATTTTATACTGCTAAGGTAACATGAAAGCTGCGCTGTGATTGGTTGTTATATATTATACCACTGAGGTAACATGAAAGCTGCGCTGTGATTGGTTGTTATCTAGATATATAAAAACGAATGTATGTATGTATGTCTGTCTTCGCAGCAACGGGCGACGGGTAAGCTAGTGTCTAATAAAATTATCATGTGTTTTGTATATCAGAGTTTTGTTTATTTATGTCCAGATACTCACTGTCCAGTTAGGGGTCATGTACGTTCCCACAGGCGAGGTCAATAAGCCCTGCCAGGGAACATAACACACACATAGCCACCCATAAAGAAAAGGATCAATATTAATAATCAGTATGATCTGCAGCGGCTTGTACAAACCTTCGCACATGCAAAGAGTGAGTTAAACTGTATTAACATTCCACTTATAATAAAACTTCTCTTAGCTGCACTGTCTTATTAACACATTTCATTGTAGGTCGCTGTTTGCACGGCCCTGTGCAGGTTTACTTATGTTACATCACGTGACTTGTGACTACAATGCAAGAAAAAAATGGCTGCCCTACTTGTGATTTGCACGAAGGGAGAGAAGTGCAGAAACAATTTGTTTTTTTGCCGTCTGATGCCAATATATAGCAAAGACTCTGTGCACAGTATGGAGAAAGTGTTTTCTCGTGAAGAAGTGTGTAAGAATAGCTTGAGAAGTTCAAGGAAGGTTGCACAAATGTCAGCCATGAAGAAGGAGCCGGACATTGGGATTCTCAAGGGCAAGTATGGGTACATTCTCAGGAAAAAGGTCCAACAATCAACAGTGCTCATTACAATGAGACGCTCAATGAAGAGCTGAAGCCTAAAATTCAAACAAGATACTGAGGAGTGCTATCCAAGGGAAGGATAAAGATAACTCTCTACAAGCTCACAAGGGATCTGTCACCTTCGAGACTGCCCAATGAAAAGTCCTTATATAAGGCATGTAATGTGCAACATCTAAGCTCAAATACAGCTAATCTAATCTTAGGTATTATATTGTTTGGGTTTCTTCTCTTTTTGCACAGCTGTTGCACATTATATGCCTTATATTAGGACAGTTAATGCATTTGGTCATTGCTCCCTGAAGCCACATGATGGCGATACGCGTGGGGTTGGATCTAGTAGCTCGGATCTAACCTGCATCCCTTATGGGGGGACTGCTATATTTCAGGGTATTTTTTCCTGCCACATCCTTGGGTACTAATGTTCACTCTGCACGACCTTCTGATAGATGCTATTTTCATGTTTTGTGTTGTGATCTTCAGTAGGGTTGGGCCACTGTTTGCCGGTTCCTTTAACCTTGGCAGAGATCTGTCTGAATCTGGAATTGTGAATGTTTTTATTCTTGTGACAGTCTGTCCCTATAGTTATTCTGGCTACAATAAAGGTCTCTCTTCTACATATTTTGGTGTGCAAGAAATGCTCATTACATGTGACTTTTACCCTTGTTTACTTTCATGATTCTTGGCCACATCTTACCAACATAACATTTTACTAGGCAATGAAAAGCACAGAGCTGCAAGACTGCCCATGGAGATTGGAGCTACATCTGACTGCTTGGATTGGCTGAGGCTTCTCAAGCACCCAGCTGGACTGTACAGAATTATGCTTTATGGGATGCACATATAGCCTGAGGTTTCTACAAGCTGCTGGGTGTCTCATCTATTTGAGAATGCACAACTTGCAATACCACTTTTAACCACAAGATGTCATACATGATACACATAGAACATGGTTATGCATTAATTTGCCCACAGAGCATTTCATTCCTAAAATAATTCCCATACCTTCATTTAACCCCTTTAGGACTCGGGCCTTTTTTTTTGTTTTTCCTCCCCATTTAAAAAAAAAAAAATCCTAACTCTTTTTGAAGGACGAGTCATATTTTACAACGGTCCTATTTAATGTACTATACAATGTACTGAAAAACGTTATAAAAATTTTAAGTCTAATGGAATGGAATAAAAATCGCAATTCACCATTGTTGTGGGGGGATATTTGCACGGTGTACGCACTGCAGCATAAACAACCTGATAACTTTATTCTGAGGGTCCGTACGATTACTGCAATACCGAATTTGTACTTTTTTTCCTGTACTAATTTTAAAATATAAAATATCTTTGGAAAAAAATTAATAATTTCCTGTCGCCATCTTCTGAATTGTTATTTCTCCATTGACATAGTTGTGTGAGGGCTCATTTTCTCGCACACACTATTAATGGGTGAGAATCCCAATAGTGGAAACAAAACCATTGAAATCAATGGTTTTGTTTCGTCCCATTATTTCGGCAGTGAAAATGAGCCCTAAATGTACCTGTTCCTTACATGGCTGCAGCGCTCCATGCACTATGATGGGTTTCTTCCCTTCCACCTCTTCAGTACAGAGCTTCCTACCTTGGAGGGTGGCTAGGGTGACTGGGTAGGGGTCGGAGCAGTGCCACCATCTGTGAGCTGCTGAACAGAGTAGTATAGAGATGCTCCAAAGCTCAGAATCCCAGATGGCACCTTGTGCTGGCATCACCCCGCTCTGCCAACTGCTGGCTGCATCCAAAAGGGACGTAGTAGGCATTATAAAAGCCCATTGAAATGTGAAACCTGCATATACATATACATAAACCTGCTTTACTAGGCAGAAAAATGTATGACAATCGTATTTCGGCCCATGAATACGCTGCAAATTCACGGACTGAAATACAAGTCTGTGTAAACGCACCCTAAGAGCAGCATGGCACTCCTCTGACCACTGATGACGATGTCTGGTCCTGGCTAATCAGATGATGGATGGGGGTCCCAAGAGGTTCTCTCTGTCACGACTTGGACCCCTGTAATGTCCTGATGGCTTGCTATGCTACCTGAAGGCTTGAATATGACTTGATAGGCTTTATACTACACTGCTATACTGAAGTATTGTAGTGTATTATCAGAATGATAAAATATGGTGATATTCAAGTCCCCCTGTGGGACAAAAATAAAATGTAAAAAACGTATACAAAATAATATGTTAAAAAAAAGAAAAAACACAAATCTGGTATTGATGCGTTCCTAATGACTCAGAGAAAAAAGTATGCTATTATACCCGCATGGTGCATGCAAAAAACTGGCAACAATAGCTAATTTTGCCCATCCCGCTTTACAAAAAACATAATAGAAAGCGATAAAAACTTTGCATAGATCCACAAATGGTGCTATTAAAAAAATCACAACTCATCTGCAAAAAAAAAAAAGTTTCACAGCACCGTTGACAAATAAAGAAAAATGTTGGAGGTCTTTGAATACAGCGATAAACAAATACATTTTGTGATAAAGGTGCAAAAAATAAAAGACCACTTAAACTTGGCATGAACATAATAGTACAGGCCTGCAGAATTATTAAATTACAGCATTTATACCGCACAGTGAACGTCATTAAAAATAATAAAAAACAATGTGCCGAAATTGCAGGTTTTGTCAATCTTGGTTTTAAAAAAGAATGGAATAAAATGCAGTTAGAGTGCTGTATGTGCGAAAAACTGGATAAAATAGACACAAAAAACAAAACTCACAGAGCTTTAAAAATGGAAAAATAAATATGCCGTGTCTCTTGGAATGCGGCAACATAAAAGGAAGTGTTTTTTTAAGTGTCTTTTTTGTATACAAAAATATCAAAATATAAAAAAAACTGTATCCCCAGAATCGTGCCGACCCAGAGAATAATGTCATCACGTGATTTATTCTACATGATTAATGACGTAAAAGGAAAAAAAAATAACTAAAATGTATTTTTTCTCCAATCCCCCGAAAAGAAAAAAATACTAAAAGTTATACATTATAGGTGCCCAAAAATGCCAAAATGCCATTAAAAAATACAAGTTGTCCTGCAAAAAACAAGCCCTCATACGGCGATGTCGACAGAAAAAGTAAACATGGCTCCTGTAATGCGACAAAAAAAATCTGAAAAATAAGCTGGTCATTAAAGGCGCAAACGGGCCTAACTAAGGGCTCTCTCACACATACCTTTTTCACCACAATGACCACGGCATTTTTAATGCTGCGGTAATTGCGGTATAACACTCCCGTTATTGAAATTGCGGCGTTTTGCCGAGTGCCTGTGTGAAAAAGGCTTAAGGTCATCGGCACACGGATGGATTTGCAATGTGTAATCTGTGGTCAGCGTCCGCACCGCGGATTCGCAGCAGCAAGTATCGTCCATAAAATGCTATGGAAAAAAAACACAGTAGTGGAAACGAATTGTGGTTTCCACGAGTGAAGAAAAGATCCGAGCATGCTCTGTTTTTGTGCGGGTTTCTCACAGACGGCTTCCATTGAAGCGGCGTGTGAAAAATAAATATTTTTAAAAAATCTGTACCGCACATGTCCGATGGCGGCTCGCTGCAGCCATCTGCAGTACAGGTAAAGATGATAGTTGACAGGTGTGCGGGGGCGCCAGCCGGCACAGGGGCGGACTCATCTGCAGGCTCCCTCATGCAGAATCCTACGTGTTTGTGTGCCGGTGGCCTAAGGGGTTAATTGCTTCGTGCTTTAAAAAAAAAAAAGAAAAAAGATGCATTCAACAAAACTACATTTCCCATTAATTGCTGGCAAGTGGGAGGAGCCAAAAAGGTGAGGAAAAACAGAGGTAAAATGTCCAGTCCTGTAAGGTGAAGGGGGGAGAGAAACTAAGAAATTGTGAGGTAAAACCTGTGAAGAAATATAAGCTGGAAACGAGTCACCACAAGACTGAGAGTAGAGGTGCCAGGCAGAGCAGTCTGAGGGATGTGCGGGCTGCCATGGAGGCGGCGTGTCCATTATATCTGAGGGTGCAGACATGTCGCTGGTGAGACGCCTTGTGCTCTATGAGACCGACGTCAGATGGATACCAAGAGACTGCAGAAAGCAGCGAGTAGGAGAGAGTTCCCCTCAGAAGGGGTTACCTCAAGCCGGACGGCCGTTATACGGAGGTAAGTGATGGGGAGGAACATCTATGGGTCTCTCGTCTACATATAAGCGCCGGTCGTTTGTTAGGAGGGAAGCTACAGTTCTGGATGTCACAAATACTGTAGTCAGCCGTGTTGTGGGCGGAGATCAGCGTGGAGAACGCTATTCACCAGGGCGACCGGCAGCCTACTGACCAATAAAGGGTTAAACAGCGCATCCAATCACATTTGCGGGGAGTCAGCCGCCTGGACAGCGTGGAGGCCGTGTGTGAGAAGACCACTCAGTCATCAGATACCGTGTCTTATATGTGTGAGGCCTCCATCACTACACGCACATACACGCCAAGATAGTGCATGGCAATTGGCGGCACTCAGCAAGTATGCAATGCCATTGGGTGCCTACTGCGTGCCGCCTTACCCGCAAACACAGTGAATTACGGGAGTGTGATCCGGCCTGACGTAGAGTTATACGGTATGACAAGCCCCCATTGTCTTCTCCAGATTCATTTTTCTGTTCCAAGAACACTACACACTGTTTCTGGGAGGTAAGTCTGCCCTGAATCCAGATCTCATTTCAGAATGTCTGTATCTGCCTCAGTTTTCCTGTGATAGTGGTTTTTGTAAATCCTTGCATCGGCGTATGGAGCTATTATATGTATCTGGCAAAACGACACGCTTCTGCTACACGAGTTCAAAAAAACCTGTTAGTTCAGAAAGAAATCAAATATATAAGCAAAATGTGGTTCCCCCCAAATCATGGGAACAGCAAAGGCCATGTGACGGGTTACATTTAACCACCCTGCCAGGAGTGTAACACATGTCAAATCAGACAAAAACTGATTTCATTTTGGAATTCAGCACCCATGACTTAGCTAAGAACACCATTCACATGCTTTGTAGCAAAAATTCTGTTTACCAGTGTAATCTAAGGCGCCATCCACACTGGCGTATATCCATCCGTGAAATACATTTTTTTGTCCCCCCCCAAATATTGATAAAAACGTAGCGTATTATGGGTCCATAATGGTGTAAATGTAGACGAACTATGCGCACGTCTGAAATAGCGGACAATTCTGTGTTATTTTTTGTGGGGCTAAAAAAAAAACCCGAAAAGACTACAGATCATTCCGTGTAAAAGCACCCCTAGGCCGCCTGCACACAAACGGATTTGCATTGCGCAATGTGCAGTCAGCGTCCGCACCAAATGCCATTCAGCAGGGGCGTAAGTAAAGGCTCAGGAACCCGGGTGCAAAAGTTCAGCTTGTCCCCCCCGAACCCGTATCCATGCCTACAATTGACTCATTTCCTGGACTACGTGAAAATTTGCTTGCAGCCCTTTAGGTCGCTTTCACATGGCTGAGAAAATTGTGTGAGATTTGTGTGTTGAGAGATGCACTAATCTCACACGACTATGAACCCCATTTTTTTTATTGGAATTATACTCATGAGCGATTCCCCCCCCCCTTCCCCCACATCATGGTGCAGGAAAATATCATGGCATGTCCTATCTTTGGGTGTTGCCTTGGAACGCTTCGCATTGCGATTGCTTTCAACGGGGCCGGCCAAGCCTTGTACGGCATATAAGCGTGATGCGATTTAACGCAAAAACACCTTGCTTTAGCAGGGACATCACATGTCGGCGAGTGTGACATTGGGCTGAGTTTTACGGCCCAATGTCGTACTCGCCCATGTGAAATTAACATTAAGCTGTTGTGAGAAGTTGGGGTCCCCTTGCCACAGGATCGCCAACCTTTATGACTGGGATCAACCGTGCAGAAACGCTCATGAGACGTAGATTGTCGTTAAGTGTGGCACCCGCCAGCATTTATTCAGTATTACACATAGTATACAAAGTCCATGAACACCCCACCTGGGTGTGAGTCAAGGATTGTCATCCCTGTCTGACTCCAGGCCTTATCTGGTCTTCACTGGACCAAAGCTTGCAGCCTGTCCAGCACTGCCAAGCTCTCACATCTCCCGCTCTTCTGGCAGGATCTGCTTCTTTTATACAGTTCCTGCCATGCCCAACAGGTGTTAACTCTCCCTGTACCTTTATACAGGTGTCAGAATGCCCATCTAGCACCCTCTGTAGGCAATTCTGATACAGCCCTACTACATATACCCCTCTCCTGAAAAAGGCCGTAGGCTATATTACAGCTTTTTGCTCCTCCAGGTTCAAAACAACAGGCTCAGGGATCTTCATGTGTGGGGCTACCACTGCATAACTGGCACATAACTGCTATAACTGGTACTTCCCTAGCTGCCTTATATGGATCCTGCATTTCTTGCAGCCACTCTTTAGCTTTCCTGAACTGCTTCTTCACTTTGACAGGACTTTTCCCTCTTGCAACTTCTGAAGCTTCTTTTGCAATCTCTGCTCCAGTAGCCTTCTTCCTTTCAGCCTCTCATGCTGCCTCCTCTTTGGTCTCTTGTACGTCAGAGATTTGTTCAGCCTTCATTTGTTGCTCAGCTCTCACTTTCTCAATCACTTTTCTCTGGTTTACAGAGGCAATTTCTACCTTTCAGACTGTCCCAGTCTCTATCAACTGTTCACTTGTAGCGTCCAGGTCACCTTTGCATAATTTGGCATGCTTCACTGCTTGTGTCTCATTTTCACAATTTTTCAGCAAGGATCTTTCTTTTCTTTCCCATCTGAACTGGGCCCTAGACCTCTCTAGTCTCTGAATCTCACTTCCAGCAACACAACTATTTGACTCCCAGAGCTTCACCTTTGCATTTAACTTCTTAACAGACTTTTGAGACACCGTTTTTTCTTTTGACACCACTTTCAGGGTGCATATCAAAGTTAGCGCTTCAGTCTCTTTCTTAATATTCTCCAACAAGGTCTCCATTTCTTTTACTGGTTGTGGAAACACACTTTTTAGCTTTTCTCGTATCAGTGTTCAGCATCTGTCTTGGTGCTAATCCCATCTTGTATTTCCGTGTGCACTCGCTTGTTAAGCCATTCTCTCTTATCTTTAGGAGACATAGTTTTCTCCTCAGTAAGCCACTGTCCAGACATCTTCTGTTTCTTCCCCCAGTTGGACACCATCTGCCTTGGTAACCAAGCTCCAAGTCCTCTACTTCCTGCTGAAGACTCACTATAAACTTCTCTAATTTATCATAGGCATCAGTATGAGGAAAAAACATCTGATTTATAGCTTCCAATGCGTCTAGGATTTCACTCTCTTGCTCTTCAACAGCGACCCAGTATGCAGGGTTCTCATCCATTTACTTTTTCATTTATGACACCTGAGCCTGAAGTGTTGAAATCTGCTCTGTCAGGTTTCTTTTATTTTCTGCATCTTTCTCTAACTGCTTGAGGAACACATCGCTTTCATCTTGCACGGTCTTCAGGTGTGTACGAAGACCTAGCCTCTGCTGCGTCTCTTCTTGCACCAGCCTCTGAGACTCTTCAGTCTGAGCTTCCAGCTCCACCTGCACTCTGCTCACCTTCTCAGACAGCTCTGTCTGCACTCTGTCACCTTCAGTGATTTTCACTTGTAGCTTCTGAAGCTGAATTTCTACTGCATTTCTCTTGCATCCAGATGCATGCTTATCATCTAATAACCCTGTCACCTTTTGGGTCAGCTCCGTACATTCACTTTTCAACATATATTTTATCTTTTCAGTTTGTTCAAACTGCTTGGACAGTTCCCACACAACTAGAGCATTATTCCTTTCAAGCTCCTGGATCTGGGTTTCATATAATTCAGCTTTCTCATCCAAGCTCATCTGTAGCTGGGACACTAGTTGCTTATAGAGCGCTTCCTGGTTTTCCTTGTAACCCAGTATACCTTTCAAGAGCTCTGCTTGCTTCTCTGCCTGACTGCAAGCAGCTTTCTCTATTTCCAGCTTTTCCTTGAGCTGACTTATCTGAGACTCCAATTCAGCATTTTTCTTTGCTAACTGCATTTTCAACTCTGCAATTTGATTCTGCAAACCTGTAGTTTGATTACGTGCATCTGTAGAAGCTCTTTGCAACATGTCATCTTAAACTGTTAGGTTTTTATTTGCAGTTTTACAGTCCTGTTCATAGTGCACAGATTATGCCTCCAGGCATACTCTGCGATCAGCCTCATCTCGGAGGTCTTGCATCTCCTCATGGGCTTTTGAAAGATATCCCTTATTTTTATTTTTCTCACTTTTCATTTCTTCTAAGCTCTGTTCACACTGAACAGCTTTTTTTTCCCAGCAACACCCTGTGATTAGCTTCCTCCTTAGCCAATCTTTCAAGGTGCTCATTCTCCTTTCAAAGAGCTACCTTCTCTGCTTTCAGCTGAGCAGCTACCTGGAGAGCATTTTCACCTTCACTCTGGATTCTTTTTGTCTGCTCCTCTACTAGCAGCCTTTGCCTCTTGGCTTCTCCCAGCAAACATAAGTTGGCCCTTTCTTTTTCCAACTGCGCATCATATCTTTTACTAGCAGTTTGACATGCTTCCGCAAGAAACTATGTAAGCTTGCAACTGTACATATCCTTCCAGAGTACTAAGCAGGCTTTCCCGATCTGTCGCACCCTGGACTTCAGGATTTGCACTGACTACCTCATCTGTCTCACTAGGAAAATCCTTTTTTCTCTTTTTCTTCTTAGCACCTTTAGTACTATCTGTCTTCTCTCTCTCTAAATATATGTTTGTACTAACTCCCCCATGGGCATTGGTTGCACTCCCTACAGAAACCTGGTCACATTCTGACTTACTTTGGGGAACATTACTACACATACTGGGCATGTCATATAGATAACACATCCCACAATCCCCCACACATAACATTTCAGGGTTAACGGATGTCAGTTCACATTGCGCAGATTCTCCTGCACCGACCTGCAACAAAGACACATTATGCATTTTGTCTGGCTTTGCATTATCAGAATGATCCAGTCCATATTGCATCATTTCCTCAGTCCTTGAAGTGCTCTCTTCACTCCCCCAACTTCATAGGTGGCATTGCCGCTGCTTCTCTGGACCCCCAGATGACAGTCCTTGAATACAGTTCACGCTTGCAGTTTTTGTATGAGCCTACAGTGGATCTTTTCCCTCCCGCAGTTGAAAAAAATGTGGAAAGTCCGTGCTCAACACAAATTCTACCGGCAGTCTGACGCATTTTGTTAGGACCCATGTCACCATATCATATGGAGTCACAAAGGTTAAACTCACCCCCTTATCAGTTTTTGGACCGCAACAAAGAAATGGCAAAACGTCTCGCATCACAGTAGACTTGTCCTGCTGTGGATCCACTGACAGTGGGATCCCACTCACTATTAGCTGGCTGGTTCTCATCTCCAACTTTACTGGAACGGGCCTCCTGGCCACTGGACTCTCTGGTGCACAACCGTCTGTGTTGCCACAACTCCAGATGCAGTCCATCTGTCTCCTGGTGACAGTCTTCTGCTGTCGAGGCCTGTTTGCCATGGCAACCGCAAACTTAGGCCTCCTAGCCCTTTAAACCGCAGCTTTTATTGCTCCACAGCAACTTCAACTTTAGCCTCCTGGCTCTTTTAAATGCCTCCAGCAACACAGCTCACAAGAACATCCATCTGCACACACGTTGCTCTGTGTGCCATTTCATTTTGTGTTAGCGCATCTTCCACCATATGTGACAAGTTGGGGTCCACTTGCCACTGAATCGCCAACCTTTATGGCTGGAATGGCCACAAACCATGCAGAAATGCACAGGAGACGTAGATTCTCGTTAAGTCTGGTGCCCACCAGCCTTTATTCAGTAGTCCCTGTCTGACTCTAGACCTTATCTGGTCCTCACTGGACCCCAGCTTGCAGCCTGTCCAGCATTGCCAAGCTGTCACCTCTCCCCCTCTTCTGGCAGGATCTGCTAATTTTATATAGTTCCTTCCATGCCCAACAGATGTTAACTCTCTTTGTACCTTTTTGCAGGTATCAGAATGCCTATCTAGCACCCTCTGTAGGCCATTCTGATACAAGCCTACTACACTGTGTTCATGTTTTTTGGGTGTATCTAGCCTGGGAATGGCTAGTAAGTCTCTGAGTCGGGAGGTACGTGACTAGAGTCAACTGGATGAGTTTGGACTTCCCGAGTCAGTTGGCCTGCGGTGGGAGGCTTTAGTTGAGAAATTTGGGTCTGCCAAGTCGGTTGGTGTGCGGCGGGAGGCATTAAGAAAAATTTCTCTAGTTGGTGAGGTGACAAAATTCAATAGGGCTCCAAAGACCTTCCTTCTTTGGTGGGTTTTTTCATAAGGTTGAGTGTTTTTACAGAATTGTTATTATTTTTAATAAATGGCTGCTGTGGCCAATTAATCCAAAGCTAGAAGCGTCATGTGATTATTGGCATGTGGAGAGAAGGGAGGTTTAATGGGTTACAGCAGGCCGGATCCATTATACCCAGGTCATGTTCGGCCGCAGGGATTTCCATTTCCTGCTTCCCGAATAGAGCAGAAAAGTGGAATCCCCAATGCAGGTGTGAACCTACCCTTACCTGGGTATGTACTGTATACAATATGTGTACAGCTGGTATAAGCTATTCGTCCTGTATATAGTGATATGAGGCATGCTGGTATAGCCTGGATCAGTTTATATCAGCATGGTTGATATTACTATATACTTGCCATGGGTATAATAGAGTCACTCCCTGCCATAGCTTTATCCATTACCAGAGCATAACATGAAACACCTAATAGACGACAACATACTTCTAGTTTTGGATAATCTGGCCACATCAGCCATTTTATTACAAACAAATTACATAAATTAACATAATTAATAGGGATGAGCGAGTATACCCGTCCGAGCTTGATGCTCGTTCGAGTATTAGGGTGCTCGAGATGCGCGGTGCTCGTCTCGATTAAACTAGCACTGACCATTGAATTCAATGGAGCCGGCAATACAGCTGGCTCCATTGAAAGCAATGGGCTGCCGGCTAGCGCGGGATGAATTTTCAGGAAGGGCTTAAAAATATAAGCCCTTACCTGAAAATAAGCCCTTACCTGAAAATCATCCTAAAATGTGTAAAAAGTAAAAAAAAAAATATACTCACCTTGTCCCGGCAGAACGATGTCAGCCCATTGAATTCAATGGAGCCAGCAATACAGCCGGCTCCATTGAAAGCAATGGGCTGCCGGCGATCGCACAATGAATTTTCGGGAAGGGCTTAAATCCAGAAATGTGTAAAAATAAAAAAAATATATATACTCAGCTGGTCCCGGCAGACGGAGTTCAGCTGCAGACAGCTGGCAGTTCTCCTGAACTGCTCTCTGTAGTATTCAACAGCCGGGGATTTAAAATCCCCACCTGCTGAATGAGCTCCCTCTGATTGGTCACAGCCTGACCAATCAGAGGCAGATCTCACTCACACCCATTCATGAATTCATGAATGGGTGAGTGAGTGCTGCCTCTGATTGGCTCAGCGCAGCTCTCAGCTGAATGACAGCAGTTCAGCACCACAGTGCAGGGGACAGCAGGAGAAGACACGGCTGTGCCCCGGCAGCTGAAGGGAGGGGAGTATCTATTTTTTCTGTTTTTTAAATCACTTTTATATATAAAGCCCTTCCCTGAAAAAGAATTCAGGTGTGCCAGCGGACCATTGTCTTCAATGGAGTCGCCGGCAGCAGCAGCGGCTCCATTGAAGAGAATGCCTGCATTTTTATTCTTTTTTACACTAAAATCTTTCTTTTTCAGGTAAGGGCTTATATTTTTAAGCCCTTCCCGAAAATTCATCCAGCGCCGGCCGGCAGCCCATTGCTTTCAATGGAGCCGGCTGTATTGCCGGCTCCATTGAATTCAATGGGCTAATATCGTTCTTCTCTGCCACAGCTGTTACAGCTGTGGCAGAGGAGAACGATGTTAATGCTGACATAATTTTTTTTTTACTTTTACACATTTTAGGATGATTTTCAGGTAAGGGCTTATATTTGTAAGCCCTTCCCAAAAATTCATCCCGCACTCGCTGGCAGCCTATTGCTTTCAATGGAGCCGGTTGTATTGCCGGCTCCATTGAATTCAATGGGCTAACATCGTTCTTCTCTGCCACAGCTGTTACAGCTGTGGCAGAGGAGAACGATTGTTATGCTGACAGTGGGGGGGGGGGGTCTCACTCTTGCCACTATTGTGGCTTAATAGTGAGACCTCGGAGCCCGAAATGCAGCTCTGTATGTTGCTCCTCGCCTGCCCTGTCCATTTCTGTGTTTTTTACATGACTTTGGTGATTTGCTAAGATTTTCACAAATGAAAACCTTAGAGGAGCACCAGTCATATACAAAAATGCTCGAGTCGCCCATTGACTTCAATGGAGTTCGTTACTCGAAACGAACTCTCGAGCATCACTGAACGTTCGACTCGAGTAACGAGCACTCGAGCATTTTGGTGCTCGCTCATCTCTAATAATTAACCCAAATAAAACCAACCAACACAAGGGGAGGTCGTTGGAGTTCCATATATCTGTCACAGCACCATTGTCAATGAAGTATATATACCAATTGCCTCTAGGTGCCCCATGATTGGTCAGTGCATGGCCAGCCGGACTAATTACATGGCCAGCAGTGCACTGATAGACTACAGTTGTGACCAATCTATATCAGGGATGTTAAACTTATTTTGCTCAAGGGCCACATCACATTTATGGTTGCCTTCAAAGGGCTGATTGTAATTGTAAGACTGTATAAATCCAACTACTTCTTAAGGCTTATTTCATATGGGTGAGGGCGATATTGGGCCATGAATCATGACCTGACATCACCCTCGCCCCAGGGATGCAAAGTGTTTTCATGTGAAAATAGTCTTGCCTCACTTCGGGGATGCAGGCATCCTACACTGGGGCTGTCACAGCCACGGCAGAGGATCGCGGAGTGTCCCTTGATCGCCTGCATAGTAGGAGTTGACTGTGTAATTGGGGGTATGTAGCCCCCCCCATTACTTATATGCCCGTAGTAGGTAGGTAATTTCCCCCCATTAAGTAGGTGTCCTCAGTAGGTAGGTAACTAGTAATTATTAAGAAATTATAGTACCAGTGTTTCTGGTGGCCCAATGTGCCACTTACTAATATAATATAGTGAAAGGGATTGCAGTTGGTAACAGTTGCTAAAACAGCAAAGCCAGACAGCAGCCATGTGCTTATAGGACCTATGATGATTTCACAGTCATATGCTCAGTCACTGTGGCTCTGAGCTCCGCCGTTTGTCACATAACGGTGATGTCATCACATTTCCTTAACCAGCAGAGGCTAGACAACAGCCGTGTGCTTACAGGACCTGTGATGATGTCACCCTCATGTGATGAGTCAAAGAATGAGGCTCTGAGCTCTGCCCCTGATCACATGACAGTGACATCATAACAGGTGCTAAACCAGCAGAGCCGAACAACAGCTGTGTGGAGCCTTGGTGACTGATCACATGCAATCCCTCATTTAGTACACAAGGATGAAGGAACTGTGATGATGTCACCATCATCTGATCAGGGGCGGAGCTCAGAGCTCCGTTACCTGATTATATGAAATCCTTCATTCAGTGCTCAAAGATGAAGGATCTGTGATGATGTCATGGTCATGTGATCAGGGGTGGAGCTCAGAGGCCCATTGACTGATCACATGATGGTGACATCATCACATGTAACTCACATAGTCACTCACGGACAGGTGGTCATTAGTATTTTGATTCCCCCCAGTTTTTTAAACACCCATACTTATAAATCCGCATTGGGGTTTTATGTGTAGTAATTACCATGCTGCTTTATAAGTAAGTGCCCTCTGGCCCCAGAAAGCCTGCTGCACTCAGTGTGTGTTCTAAATTGCCAAATTATGGAGGTGCTGACTGTTCTCTAACATACTCTGGGTTATGGGCTCCTCCTTCCAGAACCAGGGACGGAAAGATAACGGCGCCTGGCACATTGATGACAGCCATGTGCTGTGGCTCCACTTCCAGGCTATGTTGTGGACGCAAGGCTGAGGCCTGCTTTATCACAGAAAGGGTGGATGTGTGGAAGACTTTGTCGCAGCACTCAGGGACTCCTGTCAAACTTAGAAGTCCTGCTGCTGTGACGCTGCAAATATAATCCTGATTCACTACTTACTGTACATTAACCTCCAAAACCTAGAATGCTGAAACATTTTAAATTAAATCAATAGTAATCAGAAATCAATGGGATCAGTGAATTCATGTAGGTTGTTGCTTTCTTGGCCTGCACAGATGTAACAATCACACTATTGACTCATGTTCAATCTATAATATATTAATATACCCAAGTCTTTTTCACATGTGCTGCTGCTTAGCCCAATTCCTCCCATTCTGTTCGTGCTTTTTTTCATTTTTTTTGCCCAGATGTAGGACTTTGCCTTTCTCCCTGCTAAATATAATTCTGTTAGTCGCCGCCCACTGCTGCAGCTTGTCCATATTTTTTTGAATCCTCTCTCTCTCTTCTCTAGTGTTAGCTATCCCTCCTAGCTTTGTTTTGCTGGGCTTGCAGAGGGGGTTGCAATGGCTGAGAGAGGTTGTTTAGGAGCCGGCGCCATTTTGTTGGGAGCATCGGGGCTGGGGTGCGCTTCTGCACTGAAGTGACTTACCCCCTCCTGGAGAGATGTTCGGCTATGTAGATCCTCTGTGCCGTCTCCGGTGCTTGCGGCTCCCTCAGAGAGGTGAGGGGAGTCAGGACGCTCCGGATTCCTGACCTGCGAGGCTGTAGGAGAGGGAGACCCGCGGCACTGCTCAGCATGCTCTCTGTTGGCACCCCGCGCCGAGAAGAAGTCCTTCACCCGATGCGGCTGAGGCTTGGGAGGCTTCCTCTTCGTCATGGCTCTTAGCATTGGGGATTCTTCTTGCAGTAAGTGCTTTTTATAACCTCTGGGACACCTTTATTAACACTTTTCAGGCAGTTGCTGAGCGGAGCTCAAAGTTTTGCTGCCGTCCCGGCTGCAGTCAGGCCACCCCCCCCCCACCCCCACCCCTAGCTTTGTGTTGTCATGGAATATAAAATGTTAAGTTTTAGAATGCAATAAGTGTATGTTTCTTACCTTGCATTGGACTACTGACCCTTAAATAGAAGACTAAAACCTATGCTTTGTAGTGCCAGTAACTAGGAATGTAAGATAAGAAGTCAACAGACAAATTAAATAAGGCTAAGCTATGTTAACAGACAAGACACACAACTATTACAGAAATGTTGTCTAATGCACCAGCAATATCCTGACTTAGGTAATTTCTATGTCTGAGACGGGCCTTAAGAGCTTTGAGACTATTTGGTAGATGTCAATAAGTCCTATGATTAATAAGTATTTTCACTTTTGTAACAGTATACTACGTAACCCGAATCTTTGAACCAAGCAACATTTGGATACGCCCTCTTCTTTCTGTATAAGAGTTGGTAATGTTCATAATAATAAAGTAGAATTCACTGAGTTCTCATGGAGAAGTGTCTTGACATAACATGGAGTGATTTCATGCTATTGATAGATAATTGCTAGCAAATCTTCTCATCACGGGCTTCCATATCTACTAGTTTGGCACCTGACAACGAGGTCATCAGATCGGTACCGGTGTGGTCCGATAACAGTGTCGTCAGCAAATTTGATCAGTTTCCCATCAATTCCCTCTTCCAGATCATTTATAAAAATGTTGAACAACACTGGGCCTAAGACAGAGCCTTGTGGTACCCCATTTGACAGATTCTTCCACACATTCAGCCATTTATAACCACTCTTTGAGTACGATCACTCAGCCAGTTATAAATCCACCTAACAGTTGCCTTGTCAATCCGAATAAGTATGGTATGAGATACTTTGTCAAATGCTTTACTAAAGTCAAGATATACTATATCCCTGATCAAGCCTGATCATTTCACTGATCAACCCAGTTGGTGATTCTGTCATAGAAGGAAATTAGATTCATCTGGCATGACTTGCTTTCTACCAACCCATGTTGGCTCTGGTTAATTACTCCATTTTCATCCAAGTACTTGCATACATGTTCTCTAATGATTTGTTCAAAGATCTTTCCCAGTATAGAAGTCAGGCTCACAGGCCGATAGTTTCCTGAATCCACCTACTTCCCTATTTTGAAGATAGAGACAAAGTTTGCCCTTCTCCAATCTGGGACTTCTGTTCTCTATGAATGTTCAAAAATAGGAGCGAGTGGTTCAGCAAATACCTCCACTGCTTCCTTCAGTATCCTAGGATGAGATTCATCTGGACCTTCAGACTTAAATACATTCCCTCACCATATCTCTGTTGAGTTTTTTTAATTTGAATGTTCACACATTGTCAACCTAATGTCTGTGATGCACCCAGGTAAGCAAAGTCCAGAAGGAAGAACCTGGCCTTTACTGGATCTAATAGTTAAGTACTACTAATTTAATTGTTTTATACCATTTTCCACCATTTTCCATGTTTTTTCCCCCAAAACTATAAACCCTTGAGAGTAACAGAGAGATCAAATCTATGAAAATCCAGAGGGTAAATACACGCAAGCCCAATGAGCTCTCCAAACCGGTCAGAGGCAAAGTTGTGAAGTATAGATGAGGCTCAGGTTATAAATAAATGTGCTAACCCTGAACTACAAACCTGACAAAAGCAGGCCGCTAACTAAAACTCTCAGACTGGGCACTGAACAACAAAAACACCCATGAAAACTCTGATGGAGCTCCAAAGATTTACAAGAGATGGAAGTATAAGCCACACACTCCACAGAATGGGGTTTTATGGAAGAGTGAACAAACAAATGCCATTGCTTGAAGAAAATCATAAAAAAGAACAATTCAATAATCAGCATATAGCCGACTCCCAAAGCACAAGAAAAAAGGTACTCTGGTCAAATGAAATTAAAATTGAACTTTTTGGCCTTCATGGAAAATACTGTTTATGGCACAAACCAAACACTTCACATCACTGCATGAACACAATTCCCACAGTTAAGAGCGGTGGTTGCAGCATCATGCTGTTTGGATGGAAAACCTTGAAGGGGTGAAGAAAAGATGTCTGGCATTAAATATAGGGCAATTCTGGAGGAAATCCTGCTGAAGTCTGCCAGAGATTTCCGACTGGGACGTTGCATCACCCTACAGCACAACAATGGCCAAAGGATACTGCTAAAGCTGTACTCCAGTGGTTTAAGGGGGAAAACTTGGAATGGTCTAGTCAAAGCCCAGACCTGACTACAACTGTAAATCTGTAGTGCGACTTGAAGACTACTGTATGCTAACACAATCCATCTTACTTTAAGAAGTTAGATCGGTTTTGTCTGGAAAAATGAGAAAAAAAACAGTCTTTACATGTGCTAAGCTATGTAGACATACTTACGCACATTAAAGTTCTCTGTCTTAGGCCTTTATTATTGTTTGTATCATCATAAAAACTGTTGCACTTTCAAAGGGGTAGGCATGTTGTGTAAATCATATGGTGTAAAATCCAGGTTGTAAGGCAACTAAACATGAAAAACAACTGGGAGAGGAGCAATACAATTGAAAAGCGTTGTAGTGCACAGTCAGAGTGTAACATACCTACAGTGCCAAAAAATCTATTTCAGCAAGGGAACCATCTGTGGTAGTGCTGTACAGCAACGGTGACCAGCCAGTAGATTGAAGTCTACCAGTAAAACCTCCCAGTGGGAACCATTAGATCTTGATCTTAGTCCACTAGGTTGTCTTCAACACCAAAGTGGGTTATCCACTTCCTCCTAGGTTCATTATTGAGTAATATTGGGATTCAAAGTTGAAAATGGACCAGGAAACAGAAGAAACAGTGCAGTCATTTACAGATATGTGTTTACAGATTAACGTCTTATTAATACAGTAACGCTCCTCTTGTTTGGCCCAAACCAGTGTCTCAGATAACTGTGGTAACACGAGAGAAAATACATGTTGCTCAGTGCTGATCCCATGACCCCAAGCAGGAGGAGGAGGTGGCATTACAAGGCCAAGAAACCATGACCAGGACCCGCTGTGGTCTGTGTGGGAAGCACGTGAGCGGGCGCAGGGTCAGGCTCAGTCTCAGCAAACACCTTTTGTGACCCAAGATACCCTGAATTACATAGCAATGGGAAATCCATGTGTCCCCACACAGATAGCTCAACACTGCAAGGGGAAGTCTTTGAGTTCCTTGGACTCGCCTATGCTGTCAGTGCACAAAGATTGTATTACACAATAAGAAATCAAAGTGCCCAACCATGGGAGAGTTTCACCCCGGCAAGGACCTTGGCCTCGGCCCACATTTCTACCCTAGTCAATCAGTGTATTTGTGCCAGATAGGTAAAACACCACGATGGGAAGACTTACTGCACCCATAGTATTGACAGACCCCTGTAATATTCCTGTAGCAAAGGTATAAACAGACCACTGAAACATTTCTGTAGCAGGAGTATAGGCAGACCCCAGTAACATTTCTGTAGTAAAAGTAGAGGTGGACACCAGTAACATTTCTGTAGTAAAAGTAAAGGCAGACCCCAGTAACATTTCTGTAGTAAAAGTATAGGCAGATCCTGTACCATTTCTGTAGCAGAAGTATAGGCATACCCCAGTAATATTTCTGTAGCAACAGTATAGGCGGACCCCAGTAACATTTCTGTAGCAGAAGTATAGGCAGACCCTGTACCATTTCTGTAGCAGAAGTATAGGCAGACCCCAGTAATATTTCTGTAGTAAAAGTATAGGCGGACCCCAGTAACATTTCTGTAGCAAAAGTATAGGTGGACCCCTGTAACATTTCTGTAGCAGAAGTACAGGCAGACCCCAGTAACATTTCTGTAGCAAAAGTATAGGCGGACCCCAGTAACATTTCTGTAGCAGAAGTATAGGCAGACCCTGTACCATTTCTGTAGCAGAAGTATAGGCATACCCCAGTAATATTTCTGTAGTAAAAGTATAGGCGGACCCCAGTAACATTTCTGTAGCAGAAGTATAGGCAGACCCCAGTAACATTTCTGTAGTAAAAGTATAGACGGACCCCAGTAACATTTCTGTAGCAAAGGTATAGGCAGACCACAGTAACATTTCTGTAGCAGAAGTATAGGCAGACCCCAGTAACATTTCTGTAGTAAAAGTAGAGGCAGACCCCAGTAACATATCTGCTGTAAAAGTATAGGCAGACCCCTGTAACATTTCTGTAGCAGAAGTATAGGCAGACCCCAGTAACATTTCTGTAGCAGAAGTATAGGCAGACCCCAGTAACATTTCTGTAGCAGTAGTATAGGCAGACCCCAGTAACATTTCTGTAGCAGAAGTATAGGCAGACCCCAGTAACATTTCTGTAGCAAAAGTATAGGCAGACCCCAGTAACATTTCTGTAGCAGAAGTATAGGCAGACCACAGTAACATTTCTGTAGCAGAAGTATAGGCAGACCCCAGTAACATTTCTGTAGTAAAAGTAGAGGCAGACCCCAGTAACATTTCTGTAGCAGAAGTATAGGCGGACCCCAGTAACATTTCTGTAGCAAAAGTATAGGTGGACCCCAGTAACATTTTTGTAGCAGAAGTATATGCAGACCCCAGTAACATTTCTGTAGCAGAAGTATAGGCAGACCCCTGTAACATTTCTGTAGCAAAAGTATATGCAGACCCCAGTAATATTTCTGTAGCAAAGGTACAGGCAGACCACAGTAACATTTCTGTAGCAGACGTATACGCAGACCCCAGTAACATTTCTGTAGCAAAGGTATAGGCAGACCCCAGTAAAATTTCTCTAGTAAAAGTAGAGGTGGACCCCAATAACATTTCTGTAGTAAAAGTATAGGATGACCCCTGTAACGTTTCTGTAGCAGAAGTATAGGCAGACCCCAGTAACATTTCTGTAGCAGAAGTATAGGCGGACCCCAGTAACATTTCTGTAGCAGAAGTATAGGCAGACACCAGTAACATTACTGTAGCAGAAGTATAGGCAGACTCCAGTAACATTTCTGTAGCAGAAGTATCGGCAGACCCCAGTAACATTTCTGTAGTAAAAGTATAGACGGACCCCAGTAACATTTTTGTAGCAGAAGTATATGCAGACCCCAGTAACATTTCTGTAGCAGAAGTATCGGCAGACCCCAGTAACATTTCTGTAGTAAAAGTATAGACGGACCCCAGTAACATTTCTGTAGCAGAAGTATAGGCAGACCCCAGTAACATTTCTGTAGCAAAGGTATAGGCTGACCACAGTAACATTACTGTAGCAGAAGTATAGGCAGACCCCAGTAACATTTCTGTAGCAGAAGTATAGGCGGACCCCAGTAACATTTCTGTAGCAGAAGTAGAGGCGGACCCCAGTAACATTTCTGTAGCATAAGTAGAGGTGGACCCCATTAACATTTCTGTAGTAAAAGTAGAGGCAGACCCTTGTAACATTTCTGTAGCAGAGGTATAGGCAGACCCCAGTAACATTTCTGTAGCAGAAGTATAGGCAGACCCCTGTAACATTTCAGTAGCAAGAGTGTAGGCGAACCCCTGAAACATTGGTGTACCAAGAATGTAGGCGAAGGCCGGAAAAATTAGTTAGATAACAGTATAGGCGAGGGCAAGAAAAATTAATGTACCAAGAGTACAAGTGTACGCCTGAAAAATTGCTCAACCGAGAGGGCAGGTGAAACACATGAATATTTTTTAAAGCTATAGCTCACCGTTGCTTAAATTGTAACAGAGGCCGGAGGCAGCCCTGTGCAAAAAAATTGGTTTCTGTTAAAGTATCAATACTTTTAAAACTTTGAAAAATTGTAAAAGAAAATTGTAAGCAGAGCCTTTTGGGCTGCAGAAAAATTGGCAGTTCAGCGTGATGACATGATGTTTCAGGAGGAGGAGGAGGAGTGATAATATCCGAGAGTGATTGACAAAGCTAATTCCCCCTTTTTTTTCCGGTGATAGAGAATGCTTTTTTCTCCGGTTGCAGCAAAAAGAATCTTTCCGCCGGTGGAGAAGAGAAGTCTGGGGAAATCCAGCCTTTGTTCATTTTTATGAGTGTTAGCCTGTCGGCACTGGCAGTTGACAGGCGGGTACCCTTATCCATGATTATTCCCCAGCTGCACTAAACACCCTCTCTGACAAGATGCTAGCAGCAGGGAGAGACAGCAGCTCCAGGGCATACAGCGCAAGTTCTTGCCATGTGGCCAGCTTTGACACCCAATAGTTGTATGGAGCAGAGGCATCACGGAGGACGGTGGTACAATCGGCTACGTACTCCCTCACCATCTTTTTACAGTGCTCCCTCCGACTTAGCCTTGACTGGGGAGTGGTGACACAGTCTTGCTGGGGAGCCATAAAGCTGGCAAAGGCCTTGAAAAGTGTTCCCCAGCCTGCACTGGACCTGCTGCCTGATCTCCGCGCCTCCCCTTCTACTTGGCCCTCGGAACTGCGCCTTCTGCCGCTAGCGCTGTCAGATGGGAACTTTAGCATCACTTTTTCCACCAGGGCCCTGTGGCATTGCATAACTCTCGTACCCCTTTCCTCTTTGGGAATGAGAGTGGAAAGGTTCTCCTTATACCGTGGGTCGAGAAGGGTGTACACCCTGTAATCCATGTTGGCCAGGATGCGTCTAACGCGAGGGTCACGAGAAAGGAAGCCTAACATGAAGTCAGCCATGTGTGCCAGGGTACCAGTACGCAAGACATGACTGTCCTCACTAGAAAGATGACTTTAAGGATCCTCCACAGCCCATACACACTGTACAGATGAGAGGCAAGCAGCATGGGTACCCTCTGCAGTGTGCCCAGCTGTCTCTTGCACCTCCTCTTCCTGCTCCATCCCCTCCTCCACTTCCTCCAAAACGCGCTGAGATATAGACATGAGGGTGGTCTGGCTATAAGGCGACATAGTGTAATCCCCCGTTTCCTGTTCCAACCGCAAAGCGTCAGCCTTTATGCTTTGCAGCGAACTTCTCAGCAGGCATAGCAGCGGGATGGTAACGCTAATGATTGCAGCATCACCGCTCACCATCTGGGTAGACTCCTCAAAGTTTCCGAGGACCTGGCAGATATCTGCCATCCAGGCCCAGTCCTCGGTAAAGAATTGGGGAGGCTGACTACCACTACGCCGCCCATGTTGGAGTTGGTATTCAACTATTGCTCTATGCTGCTTATACCGCCTGGCCAACATGTCGCACAGCAGTCAGTGCTCTGGCAGATTAAACCGATGTTGCATGGTCCTCAGAGTGACAGCATCCGTGGTGGACTTGCGGAAATGTGCGCAGACGTGGCGCACCTTGCCGAGCAGGTCAGACAAGTGAGGGTAGTTTTTCAGAAACCGCTGAACCACCAGATTGAAGACATGGCCCAGGCATGGCACGTGCGTGAGGCTGCCGAGCTGCAGAGCCACCAGCAGGTTACAGCCATTGTCACACACGACCATGCCCAGTTGGAGGCTCAGCAGCGAAAGCCAGAGGTCGGTCTGCTCTATCAGACCCTGCAACAGTTCGGGGGCGGTGTACCTCTTGTCACCTAAGCTGATTAGTTTCAGCACGGCCTGCTGACGCTTGCCCACCGCTGTGCTGCCGCGCCGCGCAATACCGACTGCTTAATTGAGAGGTAGAGGTTGCGTAGGAGGAGGAGGAGGGGGAGGGTTTAGAGGAGGTGGCATAAACCGATGCAAATACCAGCACTGAGGTAGGACCCGCTATTCTGGGTGTGAGTAGGATGTGAGCAGTCACAGGCTCTGACTGGGTCCCAGCCTCCACCAAATTCACCCAATGTGCCGTCAGGAAGATATAGTGGCCCTGCCCGCCAGTACTTGTCCATGTGTCCATGGTTAAGTGGACCTTCCCAGTAACCGCATTGGTTAACGCACATATAATGTTGCGGGAGACGTGCTGGTGTAGGGCTGGGATGGCACACCAGGAAAAATAGTGGCGACTGGGGACCGATTTGCGCGGGACCGCCGCAGCCATCATGTTTTTGAAAGCCTCCATTTCCATAAGCCTGTACGGCAGCATCTCCAGGCTGATTAATTTGGCAATGTGCACGTTTAAAGCTTATGCGTGGCGGCGTATTTCGCTCCAACGCTTGTGTTAGCGGCAGCTGAACGCTGTGCTGATAGACATTGCTGGATGGGGTGGAGGACAGTGGAGGTGAGGGTGTGGGTGCAGGCTGGGAGGCGCTCGTGCCTGTGTCCTGAGAGTGGATTGGATCTGTGTGACAGGTTGGGGCACAGGGGAAGAGGCAGTGGTGTGACCCGGAGGCGGTGAACGGCCTTCGTCCCACCTTGTGGGGTGCTTGGCCATCATATGCCTGCGCATGCTGGTGGTGGTGAGGCTGGTAGTACTGGCTCTCCGGCTGATCTTGGTGTGACACAGGTTGCACACCACTGTTCGTCGGTCATCCGCGCTCTCACTGAAAAACATCCACACCTTTGAAGCCCTAGCCCTCTGCACGGAGGCTTGGCGCGAGTATTGCTTTGGGAAACAGTTGAGGGTTCTACGCTCTGGCCCTGCCTCTACCCCTGGCCACTCCACTGCCTCTTCCAACCTGTCCTGCTGCTGCACTTGCCTCCCCCTCTGAAGCCCTGTCCTCAGTAGGCTTAGCAAACCAGGTGGGGTCAGTCACCTCATCGTCCAGCTGCTCTTCCTCCCAATCCTCTGTGCGCTCCTCCCTCTGACTTACTGCCCTTACTACTACCTCACTGACAGACAACTGTGTCTCATCATGATCATCATCCTCCTCACCCACTGAAAGCTCTTGAGACAGTTCCCGGAAGTCCACAGCCTCATCACCCGGACTCTGGGAACTTTCCAAAGGTTGGGCATCGGTCACGACAAACTCTTCAGGTGAGAGAGGAACCAGTTTTCCCCACTCATGGCAGGGACCCGAGAACAGTTCCAGGGAGTCTGCCTGCTCATCAGAATATGTCATTTTCATGGAGTGAGGAGGCTGGGAGGAAGGAGGAGCAGCAGCCAGAGGATTCAGAGTTGCAATCCCTAATTCGGGAGTAGTGGATGGCGTAGAAGACTGGGTGGTCGATGCATTGCTGGATGCATTTTCTAGCATCCACGACAGGACCTACTCACACTGCTCTGTTTGCAATAAAGGTCTACCACACGGACCCATAAATTGTGATATTAAGCTGGGGACCCCAGAAACTTGCCTCTCTCCTAATCCGCAGCAGCCGGCTGTGATTCACCTGGACCAGGAACTCGGCCTGTGCCCACACCCTCACTTGGACGTCCGCTTCCACGTCCACGTGCTCGACCCTTACCCCTATCATCATGGCGGATTAAGAATAGAGCAGGGTCCAAATAAATTACCCCACTGTACAGCACTGACAACTGGGCCTTAATTCACCGCACACAGAAGCTTGTAGATAGCGGAGGCTCTATGCTGTGACTTGAATAAAGTAACCCGCTGTCTTGCGCTGATACCTAGGGGTAATTTACTGCCAGCAGAGACTTGTAGATCATAGAGGCTGTGTGGAGTGGGAGAAGACTCTAAAGCCAGTGGATAGAGCTGGTAACTGCGGCGATCTCAACCCCACCAACGGAAATGGTATTGTGAGAAGCTCTGCACAGCGGCTGAGCTGAAATACTTTGCAGTGGCCCCGGTGATATTACAGTTCTGTTTAGTGGTGAGACCGCTGTCTAATTCACTGCAGACAGAGAACGGTATAAATGAGGTAGTTTGCAGCAGGCTAGGAATTATTTGCGTGCACTTTCACAGTGAGAGCGGTATTGTACGGCACTGCAGTCTGAATAAAAATTTTACTGAAAGGCTGCAAACAGGCCTAGCTGCATATTACAAAAATGGAAGCACTACAACCCCCAGCAGGCCCCAAGTAAAATGCACACGGTGAGATGTAGCCCAACGAAGGAGCTTTGCGGTTTTTGCACGGAGGATACGGACTGTATAGTGTATATAACTTTCCCTCTAGAAGTGGCTGTGGCCCCAACACTTTGTGTCTGATTCACTGCAGACAGAGAACGGTATAAATGAGGTAGTTCGCAGCAGGCTAGGAATTATTTGTGTGCACTTTCACAGTGAGAGCGGTATGTTACTGCACACTCCAGCCAGAAAGAAATTTTAAAGAAGGCTGCAAACAGGGCTAGCTGCATAATACAAAAACGGAAGCACTACTACTCCCAGCAGGCCCCAAGTAAAATGCACACGGTCAGAGTTAGCCCAACGAAGGAGCTTTGGGGTTTTTGCACGGAGGATACGGACTGTATAGTGTATAGAAATTCCCGTACAAAAGTGGCTGTGGCCCAACGCTCTGTGTCTAATTCACTGCAGACACAGAATGGTATAAACGGAGTCGTTCGCAGCAGGCTAAGAATTATTTGCGTGCACTTTCCTGGTGAGAGCGGTATTGTACGGCACTGCAGCCTGAAAAAAATATTACAAAAGGGTACAAACAGGCCTAGCTGCATAATACAAAAATGGAAGCACTACTACTCCCAGCAGGCACCAAGTAAAATGCACACAGTCAGATGTAGCCCTAAGACAGGATCCTACACTAACACTTTCCCTATCTCAGCAACACTTTCCCTATACTCTGTATAATAGACTGCAGACTGAGAAAGCTATAGATGAAATGGCCTGCACAGCCCAAGATGAAAAAAAAAAAAAAAATAGTGCAAAACTGCTCCCAGCCAGCCACAACAGTAATGCACACGGTCAGATGTAGCCCTAAGAAGGACCGTTGGGGTTCTTGAAGACGCTAACACTTTCCCTATATCAGCAGCAGCACTTTCCCTATACTCTGCCAGTGTGTGTTTGAGGTGAGCCGCGGGCGGGACCGCTTTAAGTACTCGGCGGTCACTTGATCTCGCCAGCCACTCACTGCTGGGTGGTGGGATAGGGCTGGCACGTCACAGGAGGAAGTGGTAATGACTTCCCTGCATGTCTATTGGCTAGAAAATGGCGCTAAACATGCGGGGAAGGAAATGAAATTGACTCGAGTACCGCGTGGTGTTCGACTCGAGTAACGAGCATCTCGAGTACCCTAATGCTCGAACGAGCATCAAGCTCGGACGAGTGTGCTCGCTCATCTCTAATCCTTACCTTAGCTCGAATCTGACTACAATTTTTCATGAAACTCATTCAATATAATAGATTGACTTTCTAGCAGAGATCTAGACAGGCTACATGCTAGTGGAACATCACAAC
This sequence comes from Eleutherodactylus coqui, assembly GCA_035609135.1. NCBI lineage: Eukaryota > Metazoa > Chordata > Amphibia > Anura > Eleutherodactylidae > Eleutherodactylus > Eleutherodactylus coqui. The sequence goes on along the minus strand of CM069405.1, from coordinate 21,363,374 downwards.
CACTGGATGGCCACAATGGATACATACATGATAAAGATATTCTAACAGTTTTGTGAAATTGTTTTAGTTTTGAAGAGTTGGTTTTCTCATGACACACATATCTCGACATATTCCCCCAAGAAAAAAGCTAAGGAACACATATCTACACAAGATAAGTTGTGGAGAAAATGCATTAAGTAGTTAGCATGCTCTCTTTATTATGAGTGCACTGGGACATCTGAAAAAGCAGTATTTGGCGGACGCACCTCAGACTGTCATGGAAGACTACTTCTTTAGGCTTTTATTGATCTCCTGTGACCTTTTTAGTTTAGTGGAGCTTCACAGGTGCCTGAATTATCTGTTCCCAATCTTGACCATGGTCATAAAAAAGCAAAACTTGAGTGGGTAATAGATCTTGTCTGTTTGCTCCGGAAGCAAGGCTACTGGCCCACATTTCTAGATTTCTCAGAAGGTCTCGTTCCTAGACTGAGCACCTCTGTGTGATGTTTTTTAAGAACATTTTGAATGCTTCTTTAACCTCCCTGTTATTGAGACTGTAGATGAGAGGATTCAACATTGGAGACACAATAACATAAAATATGGAGCTGTATTTCTCCTGATCGGTGGAGTACATGGAGGAGGGGCCAAAATACATCAACATGACTGTCCCAAAGTACAAAGCGACCACCGCTAGATGGGATGTACAGGTGGAAAAAGCCTTAGACCTTCCTGCAGAGCGAATCTTTAGTACAGAAGATATAATAGAAGCATATGACAGCAAAATGAGCATAAGAGGAATAAGTAGTGTAATAAAACTGATTGAAAATATCTGAAGTTCACTGGAAGAAATGTCCCCACACGCTAGTTTAATGATAGCCAACATCTCACACATGAAATGGTTAATCCGGTTGTAGCATATGGTAAGTGGAGTGAATATTGATGGAAAGATACAAAGCATAAAGCTGCAGATGAATACTAATGAAACCAATCTATAGCAAATGCTCCAACGCATGAAAGTAGAATAGTGGAGAGGTCTGCATATGGCAATGTATCGGTCATAAGCCATCACAGCAAGGAGCTGACACTCGCATCCTTCTACAAGGAGAATGGCAAAAATTTGAAAGGTACACGCAATAGAAGAGATTGTCCTCTTAGTAGAGAGGAGGTCTGTTAATAATTTAGGCAAAACAGTAGAGGAATAGCACAAGTCAAGAATGGATAATATGCAAAGAAAAAAGTACATGGGTTTGTGCAACTTGGGGTTTATGATGACCATAAGGATTAAAAGGCTGTTTCCAACAGTGGTTACAATGTAGATGGTTAAAAATAAGAAAAAAAGCCCAACATTTATCTTCATGTTCATGGTAAATCCAAGTAGAAAAACTTCTGTGAAGATGGTTTGGTTCTTGGACTCCATGATGAGAAGAGCTTCACCTAAAATGATAACCATAATAATTTCTGTAGAGATTTCTGAAGAAACCATCAATCTAGTATTTTGTATTTTTTAGGTCCAGTTGCACCAAAGTTTTGATCTGAGATCAAAAATAATTGATTTAAGATCAAGTAGGAAAACATTGCACCAATGTTGTTTAGACCAAGATCTGGGTTTAAATCTCAGATCAATTCAATCCCCAATTTTGGCAGATCAAACTAGTTGATCTAAGTTCAACTGCCAAAATCCAAGATGGTGAACTAGGCTGATAGGCTTTTCCTGGATAAAAGTACACTCACATTTGCTGCTGGTGGCAGCCATGTTTTTACTATTGCTATGAATGCTGGGAAGATCACTTTGCATGCTGGAACGATCACCTGACTGCTTTAACCAATCAACAGGCTTGATACATTTCGTACAGGTAGAAGCTTTGATCTCAGATCACGTGAACTTGGTTTGGCTAATCTTGGATCAAAAAATGTTGGTGCAATACTTATTCCTTAAACCAAGTTCAACAGCTGATCGCAGGTGCAACCCGCCCTTAAACATACCAGGGGCAGATGCAGATATTATATTTATCAATATCATTTGAGCTCCATAAAAGATTTATTTTACTGGTCAACTATATTATATAGATTCAATTATTTCTTACATTAGAGACAGGATTAGAAAATAAACAATTCTATAGCTGACTACTATAACATTTTCAGAAGATTGCTCCTATAGAAACAATTATGGTTTAGGTTGTTTTTGAAATATTTGTTCTTGGCCCGCTTCAGGATTGTCATGTACTACACTTTCCCAGCACTTGGTGTGGTGACGTGGGTGAGAATGAGGGAAGTTCATCTATTTCTACTCCCTCAAGCCTACACACATTTACAAGATGGAGGAAAAATTACACTCCAACACATTTGTACATACCTTAAAATACATACTGCCACTACTGGCCATGTTATATTATGAGGCAGGCCTTACTCCTGGTACCGTATCGAGGAAAACAGGAATTCACTGCACTCTAGCAGTCATGGGATTATCACTCTAACAGAGGCTATAGGTTCTAACATACAAGAACCAAATGTATTAAAGGTTTTGTCAGGATCAGTTGTTGTACCTTCACTGTGGGGCACAGCGGTTTGACTTGGGGCCAAATCCAGAGGCAACACCTGAGACACCTTGTTCTTCACCTGGTAACAGCAGCAACGGGGATGTGGATTTCTCTGGAGGATCCCCAGGCTGGTGCTCTTGAGGTGGTCCCATAAATGTGGCAGCTAATGAGAGACCTAGACATGGTACCTGATGGTGTGAACAGAGATGTAGTCACAAAATGAAGGACAGGGCAGGCAGCAGAACTCCAAAATGAGTAGCAAGCCAAAGGTATGGACACACAGAATGGGTTCAGCATACTTAAACAGACTGGAGGTTGGGGCAGGCAGCAGACAGTAGCATGGTCAGTATAGCACACCAAGGTTAAAAGTGGAGAATGCAAACAAATCAGGATTCTAAGAATTAGAACACACTGCAGAGTACCTTAAACAGGTCCAAAAGACTACAAGCTTTATGGCAAGGATGCTGGATATAGCCCAGAATACCTCATGTTTGGCAGGGGAACATTTTGAGCATGCGCATCAGTCTAGAGATGAGCGAACGTGCTCGGCCACGCCCCTTTTTCGCCCGAATACCGCGATTTTCGAGTACTTACGTACTCGGGCGAAAAAATTCGGGGGTCGCCGTGGCGGCGCGGGAGGTTGCAGCGGGGAGTGGGGGGGAGAGGGAGAGAGGGCTCCCCCCTGTTCCCCGCTGCTACCCCCCACGCCGCCACGCCTCTCCCCGCCCCCTGGCGCACCCGAGTACTTTTCACCCGAGTAGTGAAGTACTCGAAAATCGCGGTGCTCGATTGTGAAATCGCCCTTACCGAGTACGTTCGCTCATCTCTACATCAGTCATTTAATAGTACAGACAATATTTGCACACAAACACCCTTCAGACCTCTAACAGAGACCAGGTAGATCCCAGGACAAGGCTTCTGCATAGGGAAGGGACAGGATACATGCAACAACCAGTTTTAAGCGCTAACAAAAAATGTATAACGCTTACAAAAAGTTACAAAATGCTAAAATCAAAATTATGTCCAAAAAAGCAAAACAGTTACAAAATAGAAGGGAAGAAAATAAAGAATAACCGACCTTTTACTAATATTTGTTTAGATCTGGTCAGGAGATTTGTAGAAATATCTGGACGGCCCTGTAAAGCGGGATTATAATCCCCCCAAGTATGGCACTTGTTGTTGGTTGGTATCCACATTACCCACTTACACACATTCTCAGCTAGACCAAGCATTCTCCTTTTACATGCCAACCCCTTTATGTGGCACAATATAATTTTTACTGTATGGTGAACACTGTAAAAACAAACCCCATGAACAATGGCAGAATTTCTGGAGTTTTTATTCCATTCCCCCCTTCCAAAAAATTTTTAAAAGTTAAACAACACATTATATGTAACCCAGAATGCATCCATTAAAAAATACAACATGTGCCACGTTTTCGAGGCGACAGGAGGGCCTATTCTTGCCACGGTGACACCAGAATTCCAACTGGACTCTAGCAGATGAGATGGCGATGAAATAGTTGAGTCGAGTCCAGTGTACTTTAGAAATCTTAAAGGGGTTGTCCCGCGAAAGCAAGTGGGGTTCAGCACTTCTGTATGGCCATATTAATGCACTTTGTAATGTACATCGTGCATTAATTATGAGCCATACAGAAGTTATTCACTTACCTGTTCCGTTGCTAGCGTCCTTGTCTCCATGGTGCCGTCTAATTTCAGCGTCTAATCGCCCGATTAGACGCGCTTGCGCAGTCCGGTCTTCTCCCTTCTGAATGGGGCCGCTCGTGCCGGAGAGCTGCTCCTCGTTGCTCCGCCCCGTCACGTGTGCCGATTCCAGCCAATCAGCAGGCTGGAATCGGCAATGGAACGCACAGAGCCCACGGTGCACCATGGGAGAAGACCTGCGGTCCACCGTGGGTGAAGATCCCGGCGGCCATCTTCGCAAGGTAAGTAAGAAGTCACCGGAGCACGGGGATTCGGGTAAGTACTATCCGTTTTTTTTTTAAACCCCTGCATCGGGTTTGTCTCGCGCCGAACGGGGGGGCTATTGAAAAAAAAAAAAACCCGTTTCGGTGCGGGACAACCCCTTTAAAGTGTATGGAGATTTACTGATTTTACATAAGAAAAAGTAACAATATTTACAATTCTCCACAAAGCTCTTGGAAGTAGTACATGGAGATGCAGCACTATGCAGACAATTGAACATGATGGGAAACACAATAGTATTTGGTCTTGGTTAGGGCCTAAATTCAACGCTCTCTCCTTACTTTATTCTGGACTGTACTTGACAGACAATTTTCCCTTAGATATTCTAATTGAAGAGTTGATTTGAGTTTAGTGAAGCGTAGCTGAAGTGAAGTAGCAAGGGACTGAGTGACTAATCCTGGCTTTGGATTCACCAGATTGCTATAACTCACTGTTTGTAGAAGGGTGACCTCAGAAAGGCTTTGACTCCCTCTGCAGCAGGATGATAATGGAGCGGGATTCCACCACAATCAACCTTGTTATAAAACGTATTGAATTTCTGGCTTGTTTCTGCACGTGTACATCCTCCCTTCCGACACGGCTGACTGCAGCTCCTCCTCCCTGACGTCTCGCTGGGTCTGCTTAACTACTCACTGACTCCTCCTTTTATCTCCTCTGTTTAGTTACCACACTCTCTAGTCTATGACTCTTGTAATGCACCAATGAAAATTGCTTGATCCTTAAGGCACCAAATAGGCTAGTTATGAAGGAGATAAGTCAAGCAGCTCGTATCAATAACATGACTTCAGTTATACAAGCCATATAGGATTAGACATACCCCACACATGACTGGACATAATTCATAACAGTGTTCTTTACGACTTTTATTGGACAAGTCTTGACTTACCTTGACAGTTTATGTAAGTAATGTCTATGACAAGATTGGTCTTTGGTTTTACCACCTGACCCTGGATCAAATGAGGGAAAATGGCACTGGGCTCCATTCACTGTATTCATGAGTATAGAGGGCAACCCCATTTGTTATCATGATTAGAATGTCTTCGCTGTTAGATTATGTAGATTCCCCTCAGGGTTGTAGAAGAAGGCTTCTGTTATGCTTGAGTTAATAATTATCCATTTCTGAGATGCGACCACTGTACCCAAGAGCCACAAATCAAGAACAATCGAGGCCACTAGTCTCCTGACTCCCTTTACAAAAATCTTTCTTTTCCATATCTGAAAATAATACATTTATTGTTCCTTACAAGGCTTGTACATTGACTTTTAGAGAGATGCTTTTTCATTCATTGGATTTGAGAAGGTCTTCTCATTGTGTGCTTTACCCCCAATGTTTCCAAAGTACTTGGCGTCTGAGGAGACAACATGACTCAAGGATTGCAATCAATGCTTCAAAATTCTCTCAGTAATGGAAACCAAGAGATCTGTTAGGTAGATCCCAGGACATATATATATAGTCACAATCCAGGTCCTTATCTTCTAGAAACAGAAGCTTGAGATGATCAGAAAACTATTGCCAGCTGTAGAAGGGCCAACCTATACTGAGGCAAGAAATAAAAGAACATATTAGTATTGAGAATCTTTAGCTTTACAGGAAGGTTAGTTAGCTGCTCACCAAAAGATGTAAATTACAGCTCAAGAACTCAAATGTAAATTCTACATCAGGAGCCCCATCTAGTCAGAGAACTGGGGTCTGGGTACAGGAGTCCCTGAAAACAGCCCACAACCCCTGTCCCTACCTACCTCTCCCCCTAGGTTAAGCCCTAGGGCGACAACTAGACGACAGTCCCAAGCATAGCTAGGTAAGCGGGGCAGGACCAAACAAAAGGACAAATACCAGAACAAACGAACACTGAATCAGGTCAGACAATCCAGGTCGGCAACTGTAGGGAACGTGATACAAAAGGGTCAGGCAAAGGCAAGTCCGAAGCAGGAGGGTCAAAAGCAAGGAGATCATTCTGAAAACGCTGGTGTAGCCTGGAGAGAAACATACACTGGCATCCTGGAAGGAAACCGACACGCTTAAATGCTGTCAGGACTCCTGCCCTAGCAACTGATCACAGAGGCACTGGGAAAAACTGCCCCCAGCCTTGCAGCACAGACAGAGACTGAGGACAGGCTCCCAGTAGTCATGGCAGCGGGATGCGGTGCAAGACAGCACATGCTGCATCCCTAGAAAGAGTTAAGGTGGCCAGGGGACATCACCAATGCCGGGGCACTCCTGCAGCTCGGGTGATGGGCCCCCAAGAGCCACAGGTCCTGACACATCTGCCATTTATTTGACAGGGACCCTATAGCCTTCACTTTGGGATTACCTGGCGGGTGTTGTACTCTCTAAGGGGTCATCGGCCTAACTAGCTTGGGTTGCAGAGTCCTCCAAGGGGAACATGGCATCCATGACATCCAGCCAGCTTACAAATGGTCCCTTGGCCACCATCTTGTCTTCGGCTATAGCTAACCAGTTCTTCTTCTTGGTCTCATCACCACAAGAAGCAACAGAACCCATGCCCATTGTCAACTTTAACTGACTTTATCGTGGTGTAAGCAGTGCTTAATTTCTCTATTGGCATTAGAGTGGCACAATCAGTGGAGCTCAGTTAATCATCTCTGTCTCACTAGCTGCTAGGCTTCAGATTCAGCACACACGGAGACTCTCTGTAGACTCTCTCTACCTTGGTCCTGTCTCACTCTCTCTCTCGGCCAGGGGAGTGGCACCTCCGTATAATTTATCACACACCCTTGTTACAAGGGTAATAGGGAACTTTAGCACATTGTGCCAGCCACGGGTTGCCCTTCCCACTCCCAGAGCGTACAGTATTGGAACAAACAGTACTAACAAAACAGTATTTATAGTGATCATGCACTCAATATAAAAAAAAGACGGATTTAATTGATAAATTAGAAATGCACTTTGTTTAAAACCCGCAGGTAATGCATTTCGGGGTATGCAGGCCTCTTCATCAGACAACTGGATTAATTACTGATGTGCAGAAAATGCAAATTCCTCAAAGTACCGTCAATGTGAGAAAATAGCCATTGGTGGCCAGCAGTTTCCCACAGGGTGAATCATGTGCTCCTGGGCACCCTATGGGAAACCACTGGCCACCAATGGCTATTTTTTCACATTGACGGTACTTTGAGGAGCTTGCATTTTCTGCAGATCAGTAATTAATCTAGTTTCTGATGAAGCGATCTGCAGACCCCGCAATACATTACCTGCTGGTAACATTGGCTAATTGGTTCTATTCTATGAATATTCGAATTCCACCAACAGGTTGCGCAGAGCCTAGATCTCTCTTGCCCCTTCTATCCCATATATTAATGATAGTACTGGTGTCATGCAATGTGACAGGAGAGTTTTGGGGCCCCTGAGACACCAGGACCTGGGTGAGACTGCTACCTCTGCACATCTATAGCTTCACACCTGTCCTCACCATCTACACCATTAAATAGACCAAAACTTTCCAATTCCACACTGCTCTACAAGTTATTATGTGGCCTCGCCTCTACATCACCCAGCGGAGTTATCATTTAAAAAGCTTAAAAACTCTTTGTGTCTCTCTTCTTGTATCTGCCGTTTCACTGTCTTTGCTTTTTTTCTCTTTTCTTCTCTCCCTTTCTTTCTTCATCTCTCCCTCTTTGCCCATTTCCGTCCACTCTTTCGCTCTCTTTCTCTTTTTTTCCTGCATGTTTATCACTTTCTCCGGCTCAGTCTCTCATGTCTCTTTTTTTCTCCCTTGCTCTCTCCTTATAGTCTTCTGGCTTTCTTTTCTCTCTCTTTCTCTTTCCTTTCCATCTGCCTTTTCTATCATTTTCTTTCTCTCTATCATATAAAATCAATGTTACCGTATATACCGGCGTATAAGACGACTTTTGAACCCCGAAAAATCTGCTCTGAAGTCGGGGGTCATCTTATGCGCCGGTAATACAAAAAAAAAAAGTGTAAAAAAAAAAAAAATTCATTACTCACCTCCCCCGGTGTTCTGTCGCGCTCCGGCAGGATGTCGCTCGCTCCTCGTCCCCGGCGCAGCATTGCTTTCTGAATGCGGGGCTTGAAATCCCCGCTTCCAGAAAGCTAATACACACGCCGGCAGCCATGACATCATTGAATGGCTGTGATTGGCTAAAACACACGTGGCTTCAGCCAATCACACTATTCAATGACATCATTGAATGGGTGTGATTGCTAACACGTGCGCTGATGTATGATCAGCGCACTGCTGGATCGTTATAGCAGCAGTCAGGGTCTCTGGATCTATCAGACCCCCCTGCCTCTGGACGGTAAGGAGGAGAAGCTCATCAGCAAGATTTTGTCTTGCTGAAAACTACATCTTATAGTCAGAAAAATATGACAATTTAATGGATTACATTTCTGAAAGGAGGTAGAGAGTCCAAGATGGAAATTAAATGCACCACTAGATATCAATGAACTCAAAACGGTACAAATATAGTAACGAAAGAATGGGCCAACTTTCTGTGTAGGTTTATAAATGTGAAATCTTCCAAAAACTGCAATTAATTTTTAAAATGTGTCCCTCACCAGAGGGCAATGCACCATGGGTTGCCAGAGACAATCTTATGGGATACATGTCTGAAGGGAGGTGGAGAATTTACAGCCAAAGAAACGTTAAAGGGTTGTTGGGGACTTTTGTAACTTTTTCTATTGATGACTTATCTACAGAAAAGGTCCTCATTAGATGATCAGTGGGGGTTTGTCTCTTGGGTTCCCTGCTGATCAGCTGACTTACTGCACTGCTGTTAATATGGACAGAACTGGTGGAAGCAGATAGCGCTGTCTGTTCTGCAGCAGACAATTTGAATGGGAGCTGTGCCTGCAGTACCAAACTGGGCAGCTGCAGTACAGACAGCGCAGTCTGCTTCTGGTGCTCTTTGTATTGACAGCATGCCCAGGAATAAGCTGATCGGCGGGGATCCCAAGTGATGAACTCCTACCGATCATCTATTGATGATTCATGCTGAGAAAAAGTTATCAATAGAAAAGTGACAAAAATCCCAAAACAATTCCTTTAGATGTCACACCGGATGTCAGTCAATTGAAAACAGTACAAAAATGGTAAAGAAAAGTATCAACCTAAGTGTTGCAACTCTTTGTATAAATTTCAAAATGTGAAAGGTTTTTAAAAGTGGAATTACATTTTACATTCTTGGCCCCTGTAAATTCAACTGAGATACATATAATGCTTTCACTTACATTTTGACGTGAGCTAAGAAACTCAGTAAAACAGAAGAGGAGAATAAAGATGGGAACGAACAACCTGAACATAGAGTGATCACAGGCTCGTGGGGACACGGCCACAACTGATCTGCGGCACGGATTATATAAAGCTTTTCTAAGGGCATATTAATGGTGGGTGAACTCTGGAGATTAATTATTCTACAAGCAGAAACACATGGGATGAGGCCAGTCATGGGAGCTTAATCAAATTGATGATACTAACCAAGGAAAACTGGAGAATGGGAAGGACCAAATTCAGGTTTTTGTTTGATGCTGAAGGTCCAATGTAGATAGCAGAAAGTTCGTAAGCAGGATCGGTATCTAAGGTTTTCATTTGTGAAAATCTGGGAAATTCAAGAAAGTGATGGGAACGACACAGAAACGGATAGGGCAGGCGAGGGGCTACATGTTGGGCTGCATCTCAAGTTCCCAGGTCCCACTATTAAGCCACAATAGCAGCAAGAGTGCCCCCCCAACAATTTTTACTTCTAAAAAACCCTCATTAGCAAGGCATACCTTAGCTAAGCACCACACTACCTCCAACAAAGCACATGCTGCTCAACCACCCATTTCAGTAATAGTAGCAGTCAAGACAGGCCCCAGTAACAATTCCAAAGCAGCAGTATAGGGGGAGCACAGTATTAGTTCCATTTCAGTAGTAGTAGCAGTCTAGACAGGCCCCAGTAACATATCACTAGCAGCAGTATAGGGGGAGCACAGTATTAGTTCCATTTCAGTAGTAGTTGCAGTCTAGACAGGCCCCAGTAACATATCACTAGCAGCAGTATAGGGGGAGCACAGTATTAGTTCCATTTCAGTAGTAGTAGCAGTCTAGACAGGCCCCAGTAACATATCACTAGCAGCAGTATAGGGGGAGCACAGTATTAGTTCCATTTCAGTAGTAGTAGCAGTCAAGACAGGCCACAGTAACATTCCCGTTGCAGCAGTTTAGGGAGATAACAGTCTCTTTCACATTTCTGTAGTTGCTGTATAGACAAGGCCCCATTTACATTTATGTAGCAAAAGTGTAGGCCAACCCCACACACCTTGCTGTACCATGAGTGCAGGCGAAGCCCATAAATATTACTAGGATTACACTGTATGCGAGGGACAAAAAAACTTGGTTGTGCCAACAGTACTAATGTACCTCAGAAAAATTGCCCATGCCCAACCAAGAGGGCAGGTGAAACCCATTAATCGCTTTGGTTACTGTGGCTTAATTTGTAACTAGGCCTGGAGGCAGCCCAGTTAAAATAAAAATTGGTTCAGGTGCAAGTTTCAACGCTTTAATGAGAATTGAAACATATAAACATTGTTTACAAAAGTAATATGACTGAGCCTTGTGGGCCTAAGAAAAATTGCCTGTTCGGCGTGATTACGTGAGGTTTCAGGAGGAGGAGCAGGAGGTGGATGATGAATATAATACACAGATTGATGAAGCTAAAAGGTCCCCGTTTTTTATGGTGATAGAGAACGATGCTTCCATCCGCGGGTGCAGCCTACGTATTGTTTAGGTACCGTTGCTGTCCGCTGGTGGAGAAGAGCAGTCTGGGGAAATCCAGGCTTTGTTCATCTTGATGAGTGTAAGCCTGTTGGCACTGTCGGTTGACAGGCGCGTACGCTTATCCGTGATGATTCGCCCAGGGCAAGCAAGCACCTCCAGGGCATACAGCGTGAGTTCAGGGCACATGTCCAGCTTCGACACCCAGTAGTTGTACGGAGCAGAGGTGTCACGGAGGACGGTCATGCGATCGGCTACGTACTCCCTCACCATTCTTTTACAGTGCTCCCGCCGACTCAGCCTTGACTGGGGAGCGGTGACACAGTCTTGCTGGGGAGCCATAAAGCTGGCAAAGGCCTTGGAGAGTGTTCCCCTGCCTGTGCTGTACATGCTGGCTGATCTCCGCGCCTCCCCTGCTACATGGCCCGCGGATCTGCGCCTTCGGCCACTAGCGCTGTCGGATGGGAATTTTACCATCAGTTTGTCCACCAGGGTCCTGTGGTATAGCATCACTCTCGAACCCCTTTCGTCTTCAGGTATGAGAGTGGAAAGGTTCTCCTTATTCCGTGGGTCAAGCAGTGTGTACACCCAGTAATCCGTAGTGGCCAGAATGCGTCTAACGCGAGGGTCACGAGAAAGGCATCCTAACATGAAGTCAGCCATGTGTGCCAGGGTACCTGTACGCAACACATGGCTGTCCTCACTAGGAAGATCACTTTCAGGATCCTCCTCCTCCTCCTCCTCCTCAGGCCATACACGCTGAAAGGATGACAGGCAAGCAGCATGGGTACCCTCAGCAGTGAGCCCGGCTGTCTCTTCCCCCTCCTCCTCCTCAGGCTCCTCCCCCTCCACCTCCTCTTCCTCCTCCTCAACACGCTGAGATATAGACATGAGGGTGCTCTGACTATCCAGCGACATACTGTCTTCCCCCGCCTCCGTTTCTGAGTCTGCCTTTATGCTTTGCAGGGAACTTCTCAAGAGGCATAGCAGAGGAATGGTGACGCTAATGATTGCAGCATCGCCGCTCACCATCTGGGTGGACTCCTCAAAGTTTCCAAGGACCTGGCAGATGTCTGCCAACCAGGCCCAGTCTTCTGTAAAGAATTGAGGAGGCTGACTCCCACTACGCCGCCCATGTTGGAGTTGGTATTCCACTATAGCTCTACGCTGCTCATAGAGCCTGGCCAACATGTGGAGCATAGAGTTCCACTGTGTGGGCACGTCGCACAGCAGTCGGTGCACTGGCAGATTAAACCGATGTTGCAGGGTCCGCAGGGTGGCAGCGTCCGTGTTGGACTTGCGGAAATGTGCGCTGACCCGGCACACCTTTCCGAGCAGGTCTGACAAGTGTGGGTAGCTTTTCAGAAACCGCTGAACCACCAAATTAAAAATGTGGGCCAGGCATGGCACGTGCGTGAGGCTGCCGAGCTGCAGAGCCGCCACCAGGTTACGGCCGTTGTCACACACGACCATGCCCGGTTGGAGGCTCAGCGGCAAAAGCCAGCGGTCGGTCTGCTCTGTCAGACCCTGCAGCAGCTCGTGGGCCGTGTGCCTCTTCTCTCCTAAGCTGAGTAGTTTCAGCACGGCCTGCTGATGCTTGCCCACCGCTGTGCTGCCACGCCGCGCGACACCGACTGCTGGGGATGTGCTGCTGCTGACAAATCTTGATTGCGAGACAGAGGTTGCGTAGAAGGAGGAGGAGAAGGAGGGTGGTTTAGTGGAGGAAGCATACACCGCCGCAGATACCACCACCGAGCTGGGGCCCACAATTCTGGGGGTGGGTAGGACGTGAGCGGTCCCAGGCTCTGACTCGGTCCCAGCCTCCACTAAATTCACCCAATGTTCCGTCAGGGAGATATAGTGGCCCTGCCCGCCTGTGCTTGTCCACATGTCCGTTGTTAACTGGACCTTGCCAGTAACCGCGTTGGTGAGGGCGCGTACAATGTTGCGGGAGACGTGGTCGTGCAGGGCGACTGGGAACCGAGTAGCGCGGGGCCGCCGCTGCCATGATGTTTTTGAAAGCCTCCGTTTCCACAAGCCTATACGGCAGCATCTCCAGGCTGATCAATTTGGCTATGTGCACGTTTAACGCTTGAGCGTGCGGGTGCGTGGCGGCGTACTTGCGCTTGCGCTCAAACAGTTGCGCTAGCGACGGCTGGACGCTGCGCTGAGAGACATTGCTGGATGGGGCCAAGGACAGCGGAGGTGAGGGTGGGGATGCAGGCCGGGAGACTGTCGTGCCTGTGTCCTGAGAGGGGGGTTGGATCTCAGTGGCAGGTTGGGGCACAGGGGGAGAGGCAGTGGTGCAAACTGGAGGCGGTGAACGGCCTTCGTCCCACCTTGTGGGGTGCTTGGCCATCATATGCCTGCGCATGCTGGTGGTGGTGAGGCTGGTGGTGGTGTCTCCCCGGCTGATCTTGGCGCGACAAAGGTTGCACACCACAGTTTGTCGGTCGTCTGCACTCTCAGTGAAAAACTGCCACACCTTTGAGCACCTCGGCCTCTGCAGGGTGGCATGGCGCGAGGGGGCGCTTTGGGAAACAGTTGGTGGATTATTCGGTCTGGCCCTGCCTCTACCCCTGGCCGCCGCACTGCCTCTTCCAACCTGCCCTGCTGCTGCACTTGCCTCCTCCTCTGAAGACCTGTAGGCTTAGCAAACCAGGTGGGGTCAGTCACCTCATCGTCCAGCTGCTCTTCCTCCGAATCCTCTGTGCGCTACTCCCTCGGACTTACTGCCCTTACTACTACCTCACTGATAGACAACTGTGTCTCATCATCATCGTCCTCCTCACCCACTGAAAGCTCTTGAGACAGTTGCCGGAAGTCCCCAGTCTCCTCACCCGGATCCCAGAAACTTTCCAAAGGTTGGGCATCGGTCATGAGAAACTCCTCAGGTGATAGAGGATCCATTTTTCGCACTCAAGGCCGGGACCTGAGAACAGTTCCTGGGAGCCTGCCTGCTCTTCTGAATGTGTCATTTGCTGGGAGGGAGGAGGCTGGGAGAAGGGAGGAGCAGCAGCGAGAGGATTCAGGGATGCAGCGGTGGACGGCGTAGAAGACTGGGTGGTGACGGTGGATAGTTTGCTGGATGCACTTTCTTCCATCCACGACAAGACCTGCTCACACTGCTCAATTTCTAATAAAGGTCTACCGCGTGGACCCATTAATTGTGAGATGAATCTGGGGACCCCAGAAACTTGCCTCTCTCCTAATCCCGCAGCAGTCGGGTGCGATACACCTGGACCAGGAGCTTGGCCTGTGCCCACACCCTGACTTGGGCCTCCGCGTCCTCGTCCACATCCTCTAGTCCTACCCCTACCCCTCAGCATGGTGTATTACGAGTAGAGCAGAAACAGAATGCTGTAATTAAATGTGCCGCTTATTGGCCTGTGGTTGGAGGCTGACTTCGCTTACAGAACGCACAACAGAGCCAGGAAACAATTATGCGCAAGCCTGTAGTCAGACCTAGGTGCGTATGACTGAGCTACTGGAATTCACAGGGCAGAATCAGTCAAGTGGCCAAAGGCCAGTGGTAGGCCTTAAGTATTTTGCTTCAATTTTTTAAAATGGTGAGGTGAAAAACCAGACAGACACCGTATGCAGCGTATATATGTATACTGTTTCCCTCTGGCGGGATGACGGTGATCATGTAACGGACACAGCAGAGCCAGGAAACAATTATGTGCAAGCCTGTAGTGAGACCTAGGTGCGTATGACTGAGCTACTGGAATTCACAGCAAAGAACCAGTCAAGTGGCCAAAGGCCAGTGGTAGGCCTTAAGTATTTTGCTTCAATTTTTTTAAATGGTGAGGTGAAAAATCAGACAGACACCGTATGCAGCGTATATATGTATACTCTTTTCCTCTGGCGGGATGACGGCGATCATGTAACGGACACAGCAGAGCCAGGAAACAATTATGCGCAAGCCTGCTGTAATGCTTAGCTGGGTAATAATGAGCGACTACTACCCCCAGCAGACACGCAGTAAACTGAAGACGGTCACAGGCAGCCCAAATATAGTATTTTTTTCCAATTTTTGGGAAAAAGCCCACTGCCTATATAGCCTGTATATGGATTTCCCTGTTGGAGGATGACTGTGGTTATTGAAAGCAAAGTGCAGCCAGAAAAAATTATGCGAAAGGCTGGGTATTAATGAGCGACTACTACCCCCAGCAGAAACGCAATAAACTGTAGACGGTCACAGGCTTACCTGGGTAAAAATGAGCGACTACTACCCCCAGCACACACGCAGTAAACTGAAGACGGTCACAGGCAGCCCAAATATAGTATTTTTTTCCAATTTTTGGGGAAAAGCCCACTGCCTATATAGCCTATATATGGATTTCCCTGTTGGAGGATGACTGTGGTTATTGAAAGCACAGTGCAGCCAGAAAACATTATGCGCAAGGCTGCAGTAACACCTAGCTGGGTAATAGTGAGCGACTACTACGGCCAGCCGACACGCAGTAAACTGAATACGGTCACAGGCAGCCCCAAAAATTTTTTTCAAAATTTTTTTGAAAAAGCCCACTGCCTATATAGCCAGTATATCTTTTTTCCTGTACCACTGTCCCTGCCTCACCAGTACTGCCCCTATACTCAGTAAAATGACTGCAGACTGAGGACGCTATGGTCTGCATGCCCGATATACAAAAAAAAAAAAAAAATGTGCAAAACTGCTAAAAGCAGCCTCAACAGTACTGCACACGGTCAGATGTGGCCCTAAGAAGGACCGTTGGTGTTCTTGAAGACGAAGATAACAGCCTAGCACTCTCCCTATAGCAGCTACAGCAGGACGGCACTTTCCCTAATGTCTCTCAGTGTGCATCTGTGGCGAGCCGCGGCCGGCCCCAGTTTAGATACTCAGGTGTCACCTGATCTCCCCAGCCACTCACTACAGGGGGGTGGGATTGGGCTGGAACTTCACAGGAGGAAGTTGTAATGCCTTTCCTGTGTTTCTATTGGCCGGAAAACGGCGCAAACTTTTCTGGGAAGAAAATGGAAGTGACTCGAACACCGCGAGGTGCTTGTCTCGAGTAACGAGCATCTCGAGTACCCTAATACTCGAACGAGCATCAAGCTCTGACGAGTACGCTCGCTCATCTCTATTCCTAACTCTAACAAACATCTCTCTTTGTGCATAAGCCTCAATGGATTTAGGGAAAGCAGGATACCAGGCTATATAGTGTAATAATAGGTAGATCAGTCACCTTGGTTTCCACCAGTCATCACACAATTAGCATACTTCAGGATTATGGATTGCGGGATTAAAGCGTTCTAGAAGTACTAATAACATTCAAAGCTTTATTCTACAAAAGGGTAACAGTGCTTAGGTAAAGTATAGAAAAGGAGATATTTACACAAAGGGTAAAGAGCATACAAATAAACATAGACAGTATGAATTTGTGTCAAATTGTCCTAGGGCAAGGCACCTCTGTTTGAAGACTTCCATTGAAGAAGAACTCACCACCTCACATGGCAACCTGTGCAGCGTCCCGTAGAGTGACCCCAGACACAGGACATATGTTGATGAGCGGGGAGGGTAAGTGGCTGGCCTGTCACGGTGGCACTTACCATGTTCCCTCCCGGAGGCATGCACATAGCCTTAGCCAGGGCAGTGCTGGGCCTCTTCCAGACACCCTTCGGAGAGGTATGCCCAATAAACATGAGAACAGAGATAGTAGTTGTCACGAGTGACGCCACCATTCCGCTACCCACTGGAATTCAACGGTAAATAAATGAGGCACAGATAGAATTAAAGTACCTCAGGTTCCTGGGAACGGTCAGGGCCTGGAAGAACTTATGGCACTATTGACAGTTCTTGAAGTGCAGATATTAAACAGACTTGACACTTACTTCTGGCTCACACTCTCTCTCTCTCTCTCAGGGCTCATTCTTCTCTCCTCACAGATACATACAAGCTAGGCAACCTCTCCTCCTCTTTCATCTTCACCACATGAGGGTTGAAGGTACCCCCATGTAGCTGGCACTCATAATTAGGAACCCGGAAGAACCTCAGATGGGAGGCAGGAAAGTATGTACTGGGCCAATATACCTGTTCCACTCATTGATCACCCTCACTGTCTAATATCTAATCTGTGTCTTCTCCCTTCCAGCTTCATCGCATTGCTTTTAGTCTTTCTTTACGCAGATGAGAATAGGCCTGATGCCTCTCCACTGTGACGGCCCTTCAGATATTTCTACACAGCTATTAAGTCTCCTCTTAGCCTTCTTTTATGCAAACTAAACATTCCCAAGCTAAACATTCTCAGATCCTTTAAAAATGTTGAACAACACTGGGCCTAGGACAGAGCCTTGTGGTACCCCACTTGATACATTCTTCCACTTGGATGTGTAGCCATTTATGACCACTCTGTGAGTACGATCACTCAGCCAGTTGTGAATCCACTTAAGAGTTGACTTGCCAATCCCATATTTGGTCAATTTTTCAATAAAGATGGTATGAGATACTTTGTCAAATGCTTTACTAAAGTCAAGCTATACTATATCTACTGCATGTCCCTGATCAACCTGTAGTTGCCCAGAAAGTCTTATAGAATGTCACACAGTCACAAGTTCTTAAAAAAACTCCAGTTTAAGTACTCCTTAGGAGACATTTCTGGTGTTGTCTCTCAGAAATACCGTAATTTCCCCCCTTTCCTCACAGACAACGTCCTAATCTTCCAGGCAATGTCTGTCTCCTGATTAGTTACTGTCACTCAGATCATTGATTGGTAGAGCGGATCCAAGCCCGGGAAAAGAAAGCAGTGCAAGTCAGGATATGGGGAGGAGTTACACAGTTTTTCAGTCAGAGCAGTTTGAGCGGGAAGTCAGTCAGAGGGAGAGTGAAGAGAAGAGTGGTTGCATTTAGTCAATGAGTCGTTCTGTCAGAGAAAGTCAGTCAGTAAGAGTCTGAGGAGAAGGAGGGACGTAGTTAGAAGGAAACAAGCTCCTGAAGCATCTAAATAAAAGTGCAGTGTGGGGGCGAATAGGTTGGGATCCTGCCAGAGCAACAGTGAGTGTTATGAGCCCCTGTTGTACTGAAAAACCTGAGAAAGCACAGCCTCACCCTAGCCTCCATTACAGACACAGTCTCACGCTAGCCTCCATTACAGATGCAGCCTTACCCTAGCCTCCATTACAGACACAGCCTCACCCTGGCCTCCATTACAGAAACAGCCTCACCCTAGCCTCCATTACAGACACAGCCTCACCCTAGCCTCCATTATAGATACAGATCTCATGGTAATATATTGAGCACAACCCGCAGATAACTGCGACTGACGGGGATCTGGTTCACAAATAATCCTAAACAGAGAGAGAGATTGCGTTGAAGATAACTCTGTTAACTGTTCTTGGAAAATACTAAATTCAGCGTATTGTCCTATATAAAAACAAGAAAACCTGTATTTACGTTGCCTCGCACATTTACTCTTAAAAAAGACTGTTAGTAAACTGTGTACCTTCGGTTTGCAACAGAAAAACTGTGGACTCGTCTCAGTTATTTTTGCCTCAACTTGCAAGAGTTCACAACCTAAAGGTACTAGCATCACCCATGACAACACCCCTCAACATTAGTCGAGCTAAGTCCCAAATCCAGTTAAACCGCCCTCACGTGTGACCCAGCGAGGCCCTGTCGTGGCCTTTTCGTGGAGAGTGATTGTCAAGCCACCTGTGACCGCCATCTTGTTTTATGCCTGCGGTCTCCCCCAGCTGGCTCACCTCTGTTGGGCTGAAGCAGTGCATAACTTGGCATCACGAACAGGATCAGTTGCCTCTGTTGAAAAAGTATTTCTAATCATTTGGAAAACATGTCCAACAATGAGGCCGACTAACCTGGCGATCAGCAAGCCGTTGCCGCTGCTCCAGTAGTTGTCCCTAACCCTACGCTTGCTGCTGCTCCAGTTGACACTGCGCAGGGTGATGCTGCTCCACCCGCCACTAGTGCCTAAGGCTTCGCGCCATGAACGATGCCTTATTGTTTAGGTGCTCTATTGTTACCCCGATGTAATGGGGGAAAACACACTTTAAAAGAATTTAGGGAAAAGACGCACAAAGACACTTACCCTTTACCCAGTATAGATGAGTCTCTTATGGCCCTGGGGTCTGCCACTTACTTCTTGTCTCTAGATTTAACCAGCGGCTATAAGTAAGTCCCTATGGATATGCTAGGTAGGGAAAAGACTGTGTTCTCCAAACCTCTGGGGCTATTTGAATTCAATTGTATGCTCTTTGGTCTTTGTAATGTCCCAGTCACATTTGAGAGATTGATGGAAAGATGTTTGGGACACCAAAACTTTGAGAGTGTCCTCCTGTATCTGGACAATATAATTGTGTATTCAAAAACCTATGAAGATAATTTACAACATCTAAAAAGAAGTATTCCAATACCTGATAAACAATGGTCTAAAGATAAAACCCTCAAAATGCCACTTATTGTAAACACAGGTACGTTACCTGGGTCACATAGTTAGTGCCGACGCTGTGTATCCTGATAAAACAGACACGGTAAAGAATTGCCCCACTCCCAAATCTGTTAAAGACATGTGAAGCTTCTTAGGGTTCATGGGCTATTATCGGTGCTTCATTCCCAATTTTGCTCGTTTTAAGAGGACACTCTAAGGAATTGCATAAACGGCCCTTGCCTATCAATTGGGAGGCAGATCAGGAACAGGCATTTCAGACATTGAAAGAGAGACTTGTGACCCACGCCAATCTTAGCATATCCAGACTACACCTTACCTTTTAAGTTGTACACAGACACTGGTTTTAAGGTACTAGGTGCAGTGCTCAGTCAGGTGCAGGAAGGGAAAGACAGAGTAGTGGTGTATGCTAGCCACTCCTTGAAAGGTGCCGAGTGTAACTATGAATATAGTTCGTTCTAATTAGAATTGCGCTAGTCTGGGCTGTGACAGAAAAGTTCTAAGACTACCTGGCTGCTACCACGTTCACTGCTTACACTGACAATAATCTGGTGGCACATTTGAATTCTGTGAAACCCGGAGCTTTAGAACAGAGATGGCTCTCTAGACTTGCCAACTTCAATTTCAATGTCAAGTATAAAGCAGGAAAAGCCAACACCTATGCTGACGCACCCTCTTGACTACCCTAAGCAGTAGACTATTCTCATGAGGAGGATCAATGGGAAGAGATCGAGACGCCTGATTTCAGAGTTCATCAGGCTCAACTACTCTGTCATGCTGCCATCATTTCTCCCTCTAATATGAATGATACTAATGATACTCAACAGAGGTGGCTCTTGCTCCAACAAGAAAGCCAAACGTTTGGAGAACTGCAGGAATATCTGTTGTCCAGAGCTATCCCCAAAGGAATCCTGTGCAAATGTTCTGATCCAGAATTGCTACGTCTATGGAGGCAAATAAAAAGACTATTCCTTATCTTATAGAGTTCTACTGACCCTGCTTCTGGAAACCGAATTCACAAGATCCTAATTCCCCACAGGGATGCAAATCAATTGCTGTCTGCATACCATGACCAGTCAATACATTTGGCTTGCACAAAACTGATGCCACAATCTGCCAGCGCTTCTATTGGATTGGTATGCACAAGGACAAAAAAGTGGTGTCAGGAATGCCAAATATGTGAAATTCGTCAAAAGTGTAGAAATAACTAAAAAACTGTCCTATATCCAACTCTTGCAACCAAACCCTTGAAGTTTTTGCCATGGATCATTAAAAAGTAGAAACCAGTTCATCGGGCCATAGTTAGGTATTTACCCCCATTGACTATTATACAAAATTCACAGTAGCAGTCCCTGTCAAGGACCTTATTGCACAAACCACTGCTGCCATTGTCTGGAAACAATTTAGCTTGACCTACAGATGCCTTGATAAGATTTTGTTAGATAAAGGTTCAGCCTTTGAATCACAATTATTTCAAGAACTGTGTGATGTATATAATTGCAAGAAACTAAGAACCATGGCATATCATCCTCAAAGTAATGGACTTTGTGAAAAAGCCAATCAAATAATTCTCGAACTGTTAAAGGGGTTGTCCCGCGCCGAAACGGGTTTTTTTTTTTTCAACCCCCCCCCCGTTCGGCGCGAGACAACCCCGATGCAGGGGTTAAAAAAGAACACCGGAGAGTGCTTACCTGAATCCCCGCGCTTTGGTGACTTCTTACTTACCTGCTGAAGATTGCCGCCTACATCTTCTCCCTCCGTGGACCACAGGGCTTCTGTGCGGTCCATTGCCGATTCCAGCCTCCTGATTGGCTGGAATCGGCACGTGACGGGGCGGAGCTACACGGAGCCGGCATCCTGCACGAGCGGCCCCATTGAGAAAAGAAGAAGACCCGGACTGCGCAAGCGCGGCTAATTTGGCCATTAGACGGCGAAAATTAGTCGGCTCCATGGAAACGAGGACGCTAGCAACGGAGCAGGTAAGTGAAAAACTTCTTATAACTTCTGTATGGCTCATAATTAATGCACAATGTACATTACAAAGTGCATTAATATGGCCATACAGAAGTGTATAGACCCACTTGCTGCCGCGGGACAACCCCTTTAAGGACCATTCCTCAGCATCAGCATGCTCATTGGCCAAACCTATTGCCCAAATTGATCTATTCGTATAATAACACTCCACACTGCTTCACTGGTTATTGTAAGGTCTCTGCCCTTCCATTCTGTGCAGCACTGATAGGGTAATCTGCACTGAGGGAGTTAACCAGCTCTCTGCCTTACAGTTCACCTGTGGGGTTAATTGTGCATTACTCCCCTATTTAAGGTGAGCTGATGCACTTCCTGGTTGCCTTTAAATTGGTGTGTTTGTTAGTTCATGACAATCTGCCTCTCTGTCTTGGGTATGTTTCTTGACTTTCTCTTCTGTATGAGGCTTCCTGCAAATTTGCATCTATTCTCATATTTATTTTCTGTCAGTTTTATGTCAGTTTGTCTCCGTGTGGTCTTGTTTGTGTGCCAATTTCATCTGGTTCTGTGTATTACCCCTTCAAGGATAGTCAGGTCCGAGGTTCCAGCGCAGGGCTGCCTTTATCGAGGCGATCTCCTTGCTTTTAGTTAGGGTCTTGCCATCCCCCCTGTAGCCTAGGGTCAGTCTCCCTTTTCCTGAGTTCTGTTTATGCCTTCTCAGTTCTGCCTGTATTCCTTTATCTGAGTTGGTTCTGTATTTCTGTCTGTAGTCCGTCTATCAGAGGAGTTAGCTACCAACCACTCCAGGACTGTCCTTAGCCTTGGTGGGTTGGCCCAGTGGATCCACTAAATCCATAAATGAAAAATAAATCTGTAACAGCTATACTCCGTACTTCCTCATGTTTGGAAGACAAGGAAAGTTTTCCGCAGATTTGAAACTGGGTGTTGTAAGGCAAATACTAAATGTATGAATATTTAGATTTCATTCAACCATTTTAATTACAATTTTGAGCCTTTGACCAGAATATACCAGAGTAGGTGGCTAAACAAGTTCCATGTGCAAATCAGGAGATTTCCCCTCTTTTGATGTGCAAATTCGATAGACTTGGGCACAAGGGGGAAGTCAACATGATGGATATTTAAGATTAGAACTTGGTCAAGGAAGAGGTGTAATTAAGTTTGTATACAAAGAGGAATCAATATTTATGACCATGTGCAGCTGTTTGATCTAAACTTCAAACAGGAATGTGCTAGCATATGTTTGGAAGAATTTGAAATGCTGACATATGGTCATTTGTATGGGCATAAAAAGGTCATATTTTCTCAAGTTAGGAGTAGCTTTTGGAAGCTAGGATGAGAAGTTTTTGAAAGCTCTGAGTACTATGGACGCTTTAGAGACAGAATTTTGAGCGATTCTTGTTGTGTATAAATCAACCTTAAAAGAAGCCCAAAACATGTGGACACTTGCCTAGAAAGAGTCTGTGAAAAACAAAGCAAGGATGTTAAGAAAATGCCCATGCAACCATTTTTCGAACAGAAAATTGAGTATGGCTTAAGAGAGAACATCGTACTGGCAAATTAGACCCCAGGTGGGAATTAAAACCCTACACTGTTACCACTGTACTGTCACCAGAAAAAGGACTGTACCGTATTTCACAGCCTATTGAACTCACCCAAGTAATTGTAATCATTTGAAAATTTGCTTAACCAGTCTGTCTTTATTAGTATCTACAGACTCAGGAACTGAGGACATTGACTCTGACTCAGAAGCAGAAAAGTTGCAATCCCGGAATGCCCATCACCCATTGATCTTAACAACCAAATAATGTGGTATCAGAATCCTTTTTCAAATATTATTATTCATTCCGCCAACAACAGTTCCACAACCAACGGATTCACCACCAATTTCTTCACCCACTTTGTCACGAAGAAGACTCCCAGGAATACCTGTCCCAAGACATTCCACTAGGACCACACATGGACAAGTTCCTCTTCGTTATCAGGATTAATTTATTCATGTCCGCATCTCAATTTATAGACCATTAAATAGTTTTTAAATATTGCAATATTTATTACCAAGGTTCGTGCCTCGAAGGACTTTTCAAAGACATTCCGTAACGTTCGAGCATAAGCGCCTCAAGAGACTACTTGATGAAATTTGCAAAATGTTATATAGTTGTTTTTGAATAATTCTGTTGCTTACCTTCCCCTAGTTGTTTACAGGGACATTGGACTCTTGTACCTCAGGGTACATCCTGAACTTTTGGACATTTGCTCTTCTGTGCCAATGGACTTGTTTTCTACCTGTGGTGACAGACCATTTATCCAGGTTTGCTAAAACTAAAAACACAGTCATATTGTATGTTTCCCTTTAGGTTACTTCATGCATATGGACTTTGAAAAAGACTCATGAAAAAAAAGTGATGTGTGTTTATCATCTAACTTGTGAATACCAACACTACAGGTTGCCTACGGCACGGTACATAAGTAATGTCATGTTATTTTCTGCATTTAAAATGTTATACATAAGAGTCATTGTTGCAGCCGTGCTGGGCCTTCGCCTTGCTTGCAGGACAGACCAGGGTTTGGCTGTGTCCTTACCTCTCCTGGAGCTGAGGGGTGTGGTGGTTGCAAGAGAGATGTCAGTCCTCACCTAGTGCTGAGTAGCTCTGCTCTTATTTAAGCAGTGCTAGTACTGACCCCTATGCTGGTCAATGCTTCAGTTGCCACTGGACAGCTGCTGTGGAACACATCCGGGTTGAAGCTCCTTTCCTTACAAGCGAAGTTCTTTATTCCTGCTTTGTTTGGTTTTTCTGTTCCTTTCTTTTGGTATTAGGACTCCCATTTAGGGAATTGTCAGTGGCCCAGGCATGTGTGCAGGTCCGCACCTATTGGAGTGATCGGCCCGCCGAGTAGGCAGGGCCCACTCCCGGGTTAGGGGTCTGTAGAGAGAGGTATTCCCGTAGTTAAGTATTTTCGTTGCACTGCTGTGCCTTTTCGTTTGTTTTGGATATTGCACGTCCGGTTGGACGCGACAGTCATCTTAATGTGGGGAAAAGAGTAATGAAAGGGCCCCATAGCTAGCTGGGATTTTGAACTTGGTCCTTACCCAACGTATTTTCTTAAAAAAAAAAACTTGCAAATGTTCAAGTATAAAACATAATGAGCTGTCGCAACACTCAGTATGCATACTTCTCCATTCCTCGAATCTTAGTTCATACCAGGGATGGCTGTGTTTTAAATAGGGGGGGAACTGTAGCAGACCAGAAGGTCCTACAGGATGTCACATAGTTACTAGTTCTTAAAAACTCCCATTTATGTAATCCTTAGGAGACATTTCTGGCATTGTCTCTCAGAAATACCATAATTTTCCACTTTCCTCACAGACGACGTCCTAATCTGCCTGGCAACGTCTGTCCCCTGATTGGTTACTCTGGTCACTCAGATCATTGATTGGTAGGGGGGATCCAACCCCGGGAAAAGAGAGCAGTGCGAGTCAGGATATGGGGAGGAGTTACACAGTTTTTCAATTAGAGCAGTTTGAGCGGGAAGTCAGTCAGAGGGAGAGTGAGAAGAAGAGAAGTCGCATTCAGTCAGTGAGTGGTTCCGTCAGAGAAAGTAAGTCAGTGAGAGTCTGAGAAGAAGTACAGTCGCGGTCTGAGGAGAAGGAGAGACACAGTCTGAAGAAAAGAAGCTCCTGAATATCTGAATACCAGTGCAGTGTGGAGATGAATAGGTTGGCATCCTACTACAGCAACAGTGAGTGTTACGAGCCCCTGTTACACTGGAAAACCAGAGAAAGCACAGCCTCACCTTAGCCTCCATTACAGACACAGCCTCAAAATACACAGCCTCCTATAAAAATTAAAAAGTCTGCTAGGATGACGGGTAGTGCTAAAAGAGCAAAGAAAAAGAAAAAGACTGCTTCTAGAGAGATAGAAGATGTAGTCAGTGGCCCAAAATAGAAGAGGTAGTCAGAGGTCCAAAATCAGAACGAAAGGGAAAAGTTGCAAATGGACCCCACAAGCATGTAGAAGCTGCTGAAGTAGTTAGTTCAGAGCAGAGCTCGGAAGGAGGAGACAAAGCTGTTCCTAATTAAGTAGATGGCTGCACTGACAGAGTCAGTCAGGGCTGAGAAGAATAAGATTAGCTAAACTGAAACTTGATCACAGGTTGTTGCTGGAACAGAAAACTATTCAGTGGGAACAAGCCTTAGAAGACTTGGAAAGTGAAAAAAAGAAATATGAGGGATATCTTTCAACAGCCCATGAAGAGACACAAGACCTCAGAAATGTAGCCAGAGATGAGGCTGATCGCAGAGTATGTCTGGAGGCACAGTATAAACAGGACTGTAAGAAACTTCAAATGAAGTTGGAGATGACGTGTTGCAAGTTAGAAAGAGCTTCTACAGATGCACGGAATCAAACTACAGGTTTGCAGAATCAAATTGCAGTGTTGAAAATGCAGTTAGCAAAGAAAAATGGTAAATTGGAGTCCTTGATAAGTCGCCTTACGGAATAGCTGGAAATAGTGAAAGCTGCTTGCAGTCAGGCAGAGACGTAAGCAGAGCTCTTGAAAGACATACTGAATTACAAGGAAAACCAGGAAGCACTTCATGAGAGACTGATGTTCCAGCTACAGATGAGCTTGGATGAGAAGGCTGAACTATATGAAACCCAGATCCAGGAGCTGGAACGAGTCATGCTCTAGTTGTTTGGAAACTGCCCAAGCAGTTGGAGCAAAATGAAAAGTTTAAAGAAACGTTAAAGTGAATGTACTGAGCTGACCCAAAAGGTGAAGGGGTTATTGGATGACAAGCATGAATCTGAATGCAAGAAAAATGTAGTAGAGATGCAGCTTCAAGAGCTACAAGTAAAGATCACTGAAAGTGACAGAGTAAAGACAGAGCTGTCTGAGAAAGTGAACAGGCTGCAGCTGGAAGCTCAGATGGAAAAGTCTCAGAAGCTGCTGCAAGAAGAGATGCATCAGAGGCTTGGCCTTAGCGCACACCTGAAGACAATGCAAGATGAGAGAAATGTGTTCTTCGAGCAGTTAGAGGAAGATGCAGAAACTAAGAGCAACCTGGCAGAACAGATTTCAACACTTCAGGCTCAGGTGTCAGAGATGACGAAACAATGGCAGGATGAGGTGTCTCAGTTAAAAGAGACC
The DNA here is from genome assembly GCA_035609135.1 of Eleutherodactylus coqui. Classification (NCBI taxonomy): domain Eukaryota; kingdom Metazoa; phylum Chordata; class Amphibia; order Anura; family Eleutherodactylidae; genus Eleutherodactylus; species Eleutherodactylus coqui. The sequence goes on along the minus strand of CM069405.1, from coordinate 21,336,579 downwards.
CGGCAAGAAGTAAATGAACTGGTTTCAGAGTCTCAGGGTTTGATAAAGTGTAAAGAGGCTGAAGTCCAGAGGTTGCGCAAAAAACTGACAGACATGATAGGGGCCAACCAGCAGATGGAAGTAGAGATGATCCATATGTAAGAAGAGCTTACAGTGGCAGAATGTGCCAGAAGACAAGCAAAACGGGGGAGAGATGAACTCACTGGTGAAATTGCAAGTAGCAGAAGTAAAGATGCTCTAGTTGTGGCGGAAAAGAGACTGTTAGAATCCAGCACAGCACAACTAGAGGAAGAGGAAAAGTGTTCCATGTTTGACGATGCCAGAAGTATTTAATCGAGAAGTTAATTACTGGAATGGAAGCTCATCATATAAGATTATAAGAAGGTGTAAAAGCTCCTGAAGTGATAGAGAAGTATGTCTCTAAGGGCTTATTCACATGAGCCTATATTGGCCGCCGTTTTCACAGCCGGTCAATATACGCTACTATCTGAGCTGTTTTCCCTCTTTCTTCCCACTCGCCAGCTCTCTGCCTCTCTCCTCCCCACTAACTGTTTGTAATGAGAAGGGGTGGGATGGGGCAGAGCCAAAATCCCGCCCCTCCCTGCCCCTGGTCAGCAGCCAGCAATGGGAGGGGGCGGGGCAAAGCTTAGCTCAACCCCTCTCCATTGCAAACAGCTGGAGGGGAGGCGAGAGGCAGAGAGTCGGCGAGTGGGAGGGAAGGGGGAAGACAGCTCAGATGGTAGCATATATCGGCCCGGGCATGAAAACAGCATATATGCTTATGTGAATAAGCCTTAGGAGAGACACTGAGACTGCCATCATACAGGCAGGTGAGGCTCTGAATGAGCAAGAGGAAAAATTAGGGAGCAAAATAACAAAGATGGTTAGCAACTTATGAGTGATAGCAGTCAGATGATGGAGATGAAAGAGACAATGGAGAAGAAAGCCATGTCTGCTGAAGATGCAGAAGAATGTGACCTGCTGGAGCAGATAGAGAGATGGCTGACCAGTATGTCACTGGAGCAGAGGCTCCCTGAGAAATAAGCAAAGTGCTAGTCTTGAAATGAAAGTTAGAAAAGTCCCCTGAAATAATAATTGAATCAGAAAGGTATAGCAAGGAGATAAGCAAACAAATGGAGGACTTTGTTTGCCCCACGGAGGATGTTGCAGAGAACGTATGGGAATTAAAGAGAGCCCTGAATTCACAAGTAGTAAAAGTGAAGATGCAGTTTGAGGATGGGTTGCCAGTCACAGGGAATGCCGAGTGGCACTGGGAAGTTAATGCACAAGCTGTGAGGGTGCAGTTTGAGACAGATGTGTAGAGATGTGATAAGGGTGAAGACAAGAAGAGACCGCTTATTAGACAAATAAAATAAAATGTTGAGGGACAGCATAGGCCCCTTGTTAGAGTTCAGCAAGTGTTTGATCCTGGGGGTCTAAGTTGCTTATAAAAAGACTGATGGTCTTTGTCATAAGGGGGGGTATGTGATGATGCAGGGGCAAGAGTGGCCTGTAGGGGGCCTCTGAGCGCAGTTACTGTGTTTGGCTTCGTTAACCAGCACCTGCAAGGGTGCAGCTACACAGGTTAAATTTCCCCTCCCTTACAAGCTCAGGGTCCTTTGAAGCCGGAGGAGCTTTGGTGCATTGAGGTCTAGGGAGACCTGTGCTGCTCTGTGAGGGACCCGGAAGCATAGAGCGGACAGGGGGTAGTCGGTCCAACTCTCATCACCCTTTTGGGGTGAAGTCACCTTCTTGGAAGGTATGCTGAAAGAAGTGGTTTGCGTTGCTGTGTGCACTGTGACCTACAACAGTGTGAAGTTGCATATGATACACTGGATTGTGTTTGCATGCTGAATACATTTGCTGTGCTATGCTGAAATAAACACTGGAAGAACCAGCATTTAGACTTCACCTGGTGTTTCTGGATGTCATTGTGGTGCTGCCACCCCTGGGCAGGGGAAATTAAGCAAGAGATCCCCGGGCAAGTAACCCCCACTTGCCACACCATGTTCATGATGGACAGCATGCAATACCACTTTTAACCACAAGATGTCATGAATTTACACATAGAAGACTGTTACGCAGCTTATTCGGCCACAGAGCGTCCCATTCATAAAATAGTTCCTGTATCTGCATTCAGGCCTTGGGATTACTTCAACATCTGTGTAATAGCACTACTGGCATGGTGAATTATACCAATCACTTATGTCTGCAGGCGCAGCACTGGCCAATACATAGGGGTCTGAGTAGTGGCTTCCGCTCCAACCCCAATGTACCCCGACTCTAACAGCGTTTGCTGCCTGGAAAACCTTTAATGCATCTACAGATGAGCAAACTTAAAACTCACAACTTCATCTAACCAATCAGACAATAAAGAGAGATAAGAGATGGAGAAAGAATTAGATGGAGCATTCTGGAGATTTGTTTAGGGTAGGGTACAGGGCCGAGGGGCCTTAAAACGCCCTTTATCTTTACATTTCAGGATTATAGAGTGTATTTGCAGAGGCTGGTGAACAAGGGTGGCTTCAGACTAGCATAAGCGCAAAAACACTTGCTCCTTAGCAATGTATTTATGCAGTAATGGAGAGTCTTTTGAGTATTTGCCTGCGCAAATGCTCTGCAGATTTGCGCAGGTACCGCCAGTTGACACAGGGGTGGGAAATCATGGTGTCCGGACTCAAACCTGTGAGCGTGCGAGCTCCAGGCAATGCTTTTGCTGATTGAGCTGGCTGGATAGCTCCACTGATTCCTAGTATCTTGTTTTTTGTCCCTTGTCCCCTGTTCCATCTTGCTGGCTCTGTGCTTCCCTGTCTAGGACCCTGCGTCTTGTACCTTCCCCAATTATGTAAATCTGTCCCTTCATTCCTGGTGTTTATTGTGCCTACCAGCCTTTAACCAAGCTCTTTCTCTCATAAGATTGACCACCATGTATTGACCCCTGGTTTGTCTCTTGACCACATCTCTGCTTAACCCTCTGTGCTGCATCAACATCTCCACGTATTGACCCCTGGCTAATCTCCTGACCATGTATCTCCTTAACCCCCTGTGCTGCATCAACATCTCCATGTATTGACTCCTGGCTAATCTCCTGACCATGTATCTCCTTAACCCTTTGTGCTACATCAAGATCTCCATGTATTGACTCCTGGCTCATCTTCTGATCATGTATTTCCTTGACCCTCTGTGCTGCATGAACATCTTTGTGTACCAACTCTGGCTTACCTGAACTGCGTTGCCTGCCCTCGTAGGCTGCGCCCATGACTCCAACCTAGTGCCTGAAATGCTACACACCCCCGCCCTAACTTAAATGGCTATTAAGCCAAATCACGTGCCAGTGTTTGCGAGTATGCACAGTGTTTTGTGCATACCCGCAGGTTCATATGTGCACATAGCCGCCTATGGGGACCTTTAATGCACACCAAAGTAGAGCATGTTGCAGGTTTTTAGTTTTGGGGTTTTTTTTTGCGATCAGGACAGGCAAAGAAATCGATCAGTAGTGATTCCTTCTCCTGTTCCGATCACTGCCTCTTTCACCGGTATCCCGTGTCCTCCTCGTCAGTTGGGACCTCACACTCCTCCTGTCTCCAACTGTTTTAGTATTTTATCCAGCTGAACTGATGAAGGGGTTTTGTCCCGAAATGCATTTTCGTATGCTGGTTGCTTATTTAACCAAATAAGGGCGCCCACCGTTTTCGCCGCGTTTTCAGCGATTTTTCCGCGCGTTTTTCGCAGCGTTTTTCGCGGCGTTTTCGCGGCGTTTCCCACGATTTTTCCGTTAATTTCCATTGACATTCATGGGTGCATTAGGAGAAAAATAAGGACACATATGCAACTGACAGTTCCTATGTTAAAAACGCAAACGCAACGCAAAAAAAACGCCAGTGGACAGGAACACATGTTATCTCTATGCCTGTGCAGGAAAAACGCAAAACGCAAAACGCAGGTTAAAAACAACGTCAGTGGGTGGGCGCCCTAAAGGAGAAGTTTACACTTAATAGTTCTAATTAATAGTCCATCTTTGGAGTGTTGCGTTGAGCCACCAGTTTTTTTAGTTGTACCCATGGCCATGTAGGTAGAGCAGTATCTGGTTGGCAGCACCTCCATTAAATCTTGCACACTCCAAACTTCTACGGCCCTTGCCTCCTATCTGAGCCACTCACAGCAACATGGGTTTTGCTCCACTCTTTTTTTCTATTCTGCATCTATATCCTCATGGTGTCAGACATAGGCAGCTCACAGAGCGCTCCTTGGGGCTGTAGCTGGGCTCTGTAGTTCTCCACACTGACTCCAGGCTCTTTCTGAAAACTCCTTCCCTCCTCTCTGCTCTAAGCATGCTCTCTTGCTTTTCCCCCTTTCTCCATAAATGTCTTATCTTTGGGTGTTCCCTTGGAACATCTCTCATCGCCCATTCATAGAATCATAAAATGGTAGAGTTGGAAGAGACCTCCAGGGTCATCGGGTCCAACCCCCTGCTCAGTGTAGGATTTACTAAATCATCCCAGACAGATATTTGTCCAGCCTTTGTTTGAACTCTTCCATTGAAAGAGAACTCCAAGACCTCCTGTGGCAACCTGCTCCACTCATTGATCCCCTTCACTGTCTAATATCTAATCTGTGTCTCCTCCCTTTCAGTTTCATCCCATTGCTTCTGGTCTTTCCTTGTGCAGATGAGAATAGGGCTGATCCCTCTGCACTGTGACAGCCCTTCAGATGTTTGTAGACCACTATTAAGTCTCCTCTCAGCCTTCTTTTTCCAAGCTAAACATTCCCAGATCCTTTAACCGTTCCTCATAGGACATGATTTGCAGACCGCTCACCATCTTGGTAACTCTTCTCTGAACTTGCTCCAGTTTGTCTACGTCTTTTTTAAAGTGCGGTGCCCAGAACTGGACACAGTATTCAGGATGAGGTCTGACTAAGGAAGAGTAGAGGGGGATAATGACCTCACGTGATCCAGACTCTATGCTTCTCTTAATACATCCCAGAATTGTGTTTGCCTTTTTTGCTGCTACATCACATTGTTGACTCATGTTCAGTCTATGATCTATTAGTATACCCAAGTCTTTTTCACATGTGCTGTTGCTTAGCCCAATTCCTCCCATTCTGTATGTGCTTTCTTCATTTTTCTTGCCCAGATGTAGGACTTTGCATTTCTCCTTGTTAAATACCATTCTGTTATTTGCTGCCCACTGCACAAACTTTTCTAGATCTTTTTGAATCCTCTCTCTCTTCCCTAGTGTTAGCTAATCCTCCTAGTTTTGTGTCGTCAGCAAATTTGATCAGTTTCCCATCAATTCCCTTCTCCAGATCATTTGTAAAAATGTTAAATAACACTGGGCCTAGGACAACACTGGGTCTTGATACATTCTTCCACTTGGATGTTCAGCCATTTATGACCGCTCTTTGAGTACGATCACTCAGGCAGTTGTGAATCCACCTAACAGTTGCCTTGTCAATCCCATATTTGGTCATTTTTTCAATAAGTATAGTATGAGATACTTTGTCAAATGTTTTACTAAGGTCAAGAAAAACTATATCCACCAAATTCCCATAATCGACCTAGTCAGTGACACTATCATAGAAAGAAATTAGATTAGTCTGGCATGACTTGTTTCTTACAAACCCATGCTGACTCTGGTTAATTACTCCATATTCATCCAAGTACTTGCATACATGCTGTTTAATAATTTGTTCAAAGACCTTTCCCAGTATAGAAGTCAGGCTCAAGGGCCTGTAGTGTCCTGAATCCACCTTCTTCCTTTTTTTTGAAGATGGGTACAACATTTGCCTTTTCCAATCTTCTGGGACTTCTCCTCTTCTCCAGGAATTTTCAAAGATTATGGCGAGTGGTTCAGCAATTACCTCTGCTGCTTTCTTTAGTATTCTAGTTCACAGAGGCAGTAAGGTCCCAATTACTAAATCAAGCTCACTTTTAGGACCCAAAAATATAAATTCATAAAAATTAACTTTTAATAAATATTGCTTAAAAACTAGAGATGAGCGAACGTACTCGTCCGAGCTTGATATTCGTGCGAATATTAGGGTGTTCGGGATGCTCGTTACTCGTAACGAGTACCACGCGGTGTTCCGGTTACTTTCAGTTTCCTCTCTGAGACGTTAGCGCACTTTTCTGGCCAATTGAAAGACAGGGAAGGCATTACAACTTCCCCCTGTGACGTTCAAGCCCTATCCCACCCCCCTGCAGTGAGTGGCTGGGGAGATCTGATGTCACCCGAGTATAAAAGTCGGCCCCTCCCGCGGCTCGCCTCAGATGTCTTGTGAGATAGCTGAGGGAAAGTGCTGTTGGTGCCGGAGCTGCTATAGGGAGAGTGTTAGGAGTTAGTGTAAGCTTCAAGAACCCCAACGGTCCTTCTCAGGGCCACATCTATCCGTGTGCAGTACTGTGGAGGGTGCTGTTAGCAGTGTTGCACAAATTTTTTTTTTCAAAATCGGCAGTCTGCAGAGCATTGCGCCTTGCAGTAATAGTCCAGGGATAGAAGTGGTGGTTAGGCAGGGAGAGTGTTAGTGAGTGTAGGCTTCAAGAACCCCAACGGTGCTTCTTAGGGCCACATCTATCCGTGTGCAGTACTGTGCAGGCTGCTGTTAGCAGTGTTGCATATATATTTTTTTTTTTTCAAAATCGGCAGTCTGCAGAGCATTGCGCCTTGCAGTAATAGTCCAGGGATAGAAGTGGTGGTTAGGCAGGGAGAGTGTTAGTGAGTGTAGGCTTCAAGAACCCCAACGGTCCTTCTTAGGGCCACATCTATCCGTGTGCAGTACTGTGCAGGCTGCTGTTAGCAGTGTTGCATATTTTTTTCTTTTCAAAATCGGCTGTCTGCAGAGCATTGCGCCTTGCAGTAATACTACAGGGAGAGAATTGTGTAGGCAGGGCCAGAAGACATAGATTATTGATTGAATATAGTCAGTGGGCCCTCCGTTTCCAAAAAAGGGAAAATTGTATTTGTCCTGCAGTCTTGCGCCAATTTATTTCCTGCCTGGGAAAAGTAACCGCTGTGCTGCACTTCATATAACTGCATTTCTGTGCAACACATATCTTATCTGATTGAATATAGTCAGTGGGCCCTCCGTTTCCCAAAAAGGGAAACATTCTATTTGTCCTGCAGGCTTGCGCCAATTTATTGGGGGTTTCTTGGCTTTAATGATCAAAAAAACCTATGCATTTTTTCCGAACCTGAACATGATGTCGTAATCAGCCGGAATCTACATGCAACTCATATAGTCCAATGTATAATAGACACGAGATGTTTTTATGTACAGAATAGACCTTGTAATTGCTCTACGCGTTTCGCCCACTGCGTGGCAGTCCACCACCAGGACTGTCATGCCGCCGCTTGTTCTATTTATTTTATGATTTCATTCGGCTTTATCTGATCCTGATAGGGGGGGGGGGGGGGGGAGGGGAATCTTACAACCCTTCACTAGGCTGAGAATTTGCCTGACTGCAGAAAAACCCTATTTAGTGGGAGCTATACTATTGATAGCTTTTGAGTATATCAAAACTCACCTACTAAAAGGATCTAATAGACAGCGATGTATTACCTGGGGAACGTTTTTTAGTGCGCAGACTATCTGGGTATTGACCAAGACATCACTCTAAGTGATAACTGGGCACTGTTCCTCTAGGAAACATTATTAGGCTATCAAGTACCGCATATCAGCTTAGGAGGAATTACTGCGGCGATCACTCCTCATAGTGGGGTGCTAATTCAATACAGTACCTTACCTATACTTACTCATTGCCTCTAATGGATTATAGTCCTAATCTATAAACAATTTTCTATACTCAGTTGATGACTGATAACCTTTCTCCAGGGAATCATCCCAGGAGATACTTGAGCCCCTGAGGAGCCCACGCAGTGGGCGAAACGCGTAGAGCAATTACAAGGTCTATTCTGTACATAAAAACATCTCGTGTCTATTATACATTGGACTATAGATAGTTACCTGGCACAGCATCGCATGGCATACGAGGTGCACGCGAGTGTGATGCATAGAAGGTGTACCCACTGAAAACAATGGGAAACACTCTCCGATCCTTCCCCGTGGCTAAAAGCATCGCTACATCCCCAATGTGATGCGGGCTGGTTTCAACATAAAAAATCCCCTCGCATCCATGGGGACATCGCACATTGGCGAGCGTGATATTGGGCCATGAAACTCTGCCCGATAACAGACTCACCGGTGTGAAATTAGCCTAAGGACTAATGCACATGGCCAAATTTGCATTGCGGAACACAGAGCGGGTGCCCAGCTCTGGATTCCTCAGCAAATACCGCCCATAACATCCAAGAGAAAAGTGTTTTTTCTGTACACAAGCAGAAATCAATTGCGGTTTTCCGCTCGCAGAGGCAAAATCTCTGTTTTAGTGTGGATTCCGCATGGACGGCCTCCATTGAACTCAATACAAACCACCCGACCCGCGGCCCTTCCAGAACATTGCAGAAAGGTCGTGGGCACCTGCGTCATCACCCAGCGACAGCGCAGGAAAAGTAGAGATTTATTTTAAAAAAATCAAACAACCGTACTGCGCAGGTCTGACGACTCACCGAGCGGACAATCCATAGTACAGAAAGAAGAAAGAAATCACAGGTACACGTGGTGTACCAGCTGTACATAAATACTCAGGTCATACCAGTGTGGTGGATTTCCTTTGCGAAATCACGCCTTACTCAATTAGGAATGATCACACCCTTCCAGATTGATTGATCAAAGGTATCGGACAGTGCGCACTATCTCCTAGAAATCACTCAGTCTGACACAAGTTCAGAGAAAAGTAACTTCCTGTTTATTCTTGGCGCGTAACAGGTTCTTATAAGGCACATCAAAAACAGCCCTTTTGGGGCAGGCAACAATTACATAAACACAACGTGTTGGTTGATTATTGGATAAGCGTTTTACTTCATCCGGTCATCTGGTATGGCCCATCACGTGGTAGCAGATGAGATAGGGCAGATACCATTTCGTGTCCCACCGAAATCATTGGCTGTGTCGTCATGAGTTAGTAATAGCATAGACCGCCCATGTTATTTGCGTCTGTTTCCAGTAAAATCGCTGGGGGATTTTCGTGGTAACCGAAAGCAGTAGTCCGTCTCAGGTGCGGTTGATCGTCTAATTTTTACTTCCGTATTAATGCATGCAGCTGGACGGTCAAATATATTTATACATGTTGGTTACGTGCTAAATTCTATCTGTGTCAGCAGAGTTATGAAAAACAGATATTTCATTGCCTAATAGTATTGCATAATTGTACGTACACTTCTATAGTTGAATCAAAACAGATTTAAAGCATTTGAATTAACAAATCTCCCCGTAAGGCCCACCAAATCCCAATACATAAAGATTTATATATTGGGGTTACCACCACAGACCCCCCTTGAAACTATCTGTTTCACCAAACTCGCCCTGCTCCATCCCACCCCCACCGCTGACTCTAGACTTGTAATGTGTTGTAGACTGGAGCCATTGCTCTCATGGGGGTATAGGATGGGTCAACATCATCGTATTCTGGATCTGTGATGACGACATTGGCATTGATAGTGGGCCTACTGCCGGACATCATAGAGAAACAGGTGGACCAGGTAGACACCAGGGCCGGGATACACTGTATGCAACAACAAACAGAAATTAGAACCATTACAATGGCAACAAAAACAGTTAGTATTTTCTTCATCAGAGTAAGCCCAAACCAGGACCCTGTCAACCAGTCAAACCACCCTTGATCCGTTCCTTATTTGATACTGGTGGCTAGATCTCTCAGGCGGTTGATCTGTTGGTGGATTGACGCAGAGTTGTCAGAGAGATTAAAACAACACATCCCTTCAAACTCTTCGCACCCGTGGTTCATGGTCATAAGGATGTAATCAATGGTGGCTCTGTTCTGTAGGGCGGCTCTTCGTATGTTTTGTACATCTAAGAGTAGTAGGTCCAGTGCCTGGGATGTGGCATTTAGGCCCTTTACCATGTCACAAGCTAAGCCGTTAATTACTCTTGTGTTATGCTGGGCTAATGCGGGGGTGCCTAGATTGCTGAGAGCTAGTGCAGTGTGCTCTGAGAAACTCAGTAGAGTAGGTGGTCCTACACAGTTATCGGCCAGGCCGTGGATGTCCCTCCGATCCCTAGGTGAGGGTGTGGGTGCCGGGGGGTCTGGCTTCTGATACATAAGGATACTTAGACGGGACAATGCACACGGTCCTCCTGTAATGTTGGCAGGGATATATGTGTATGTTAAATTGCCACAGGATAGGACCCATCCTACTGGTAGTTTGACATGTCTGGAGTGGCTGGGACTCCGAACTACCTTTCCACAAGACATGGTAGTCACTATCTTTTGACATTGTTCTTCAGTACGGGAGCAGAGTATTCGGGAATCACTAGTGACCACTTGGCCCCTCTCACATTTTCCAATGTACCGTGGATTACATGTAAAGTTGTAACATACCTCAGCCTGTGAGACATTTCTGACCTGGAACTCAGTCATATTGGACCAGTCAGCGTGTTCTACAGCCTCACAGTAGGGACAATATTCATATATGTTAATGAAGGTGTTATCTTGTATCACATCGCCTTCCCCCACATCATCATCATCATGTACCATTGCATAAATTGATGTCAATACATTTACTGGAGTGGGAATGGCCAGTAAGCAAGCTCGTAGAATATCTTCCCCGCTCCTTAATTTAGGCATGCACATATTAGTTATATTGATAACATCTCTGGCTAAATACTCCCACATATTGATATGGCTTTCCCTCACCCGTTTAGCCTGCTGCTTCTGGTTCTTCACTGAGGTACCCTTTTCGTCCCACATTACCAGAACCCCACATAGGAGAAGTATTATGATAACTTGACCTAAATATTTCATGATGAGTCGTCCTTCTGGGATGGAGCTTTTTTGCAGTGGCTTGCGTGGATCCAGGTAGGCTTCCCCTCTAGTTTCACCGAGGTGGCAGTGGTCAACAACACCTGGAACGGACCGTCGAATCTGGGCTCAAGAGAGTTTTTCCTCAGGAACTTCTTTACGTACACCCAATCCCCGGGTTGTATGGAATGGGTGCCTGTGTCCTGGTCTGGGTCTGGAATGGAAGAGAAAACTCGTGCATGGACTTTAGTTATTTCTTTGGCGAGTGATATAACATACTTAGTCAGAACATCGGAGTGCAATTGTAACTGCTGAGGGAAATAACACCCTAGTCTGGGGACGGTCCCGAAAAGAATTTCATAAGGTGATAACTTATGTTTTCCCCTTGGTGTGTACCTCACGCTATACAGTGCTATGGGGAGGATTTCTGGCCAGGGCATGCCAGTTTCTCGTGACATTTTAAGTATTTTTGTTTTCAAGGTACCGTTTAGTCTTTCTACCTTACCACTACTCTGGGGGTGATAGGGTGTGTGAAACAAAAGACTGCTGCCCAACGCCTGCCATATCTCCTTGGTGACGTTGGCGGTAAATGCTGGACCTTGATCACTTTCGATGACTTCAGGTATTCCGAAACGGCAAATTAACTCAGTTATGAGTTTCTTAGCAGTAGTTTTGGCAGTCATATTCGTACTTGCGTATCCCTCTGCCCACCCAGAGAAAACATCCACCACTATTAGGGCGTATTCAAAGCGTCCTGATTTCGGCATTTGGATGTGGTCAATCTGGATCCGTTGGAATGGATACAGTGGCCTGGCCAGGTGTTTCCTAGGTGTCTCTTCCATTTTTCCTGGATTACATTGGGCGCAAATGGTGCAAGATTTGCAGTACTTGTCTACCAACGTTGTGATGCCAGGCGCCAGGTAATATTTCTGGATCAATGAGTTCATGAGCATTTTGGACAAATGGGTTGGGCCATGCGCCCACTGTACCACTGCTGGGTAGAAGCTTCTAGGCAAACATGGGCGGCCTGCCAGCGCAAACAGTCCTTGTTCGTCCTTTTTCGCTCCTTTCTTCGTCCATTCTTCTTTTTCTTCCTTGCTCGCTCTCTTTTGTGCTTCCGTAAGGTAGTCTGGTCGTATCTTCTCATCCACACTGACCATCATGGACGGGTCTGGTTCCTCCGTTGATTCCACCCCTACCGGTAGTGCTTCCACCTGAATTCCAATTCTTCCAAACTCCCCCCTTGCAGCTCTTTTTGCTGCTTGATCCGCTGTATGATTACCAATGGCCTCTTCAGTGTTCTTCTTGCTGTGAGCTTTCACTTTCAGTACGGCCACCTTCCGTGGCAGTTGGAGGGCATCCAGCAGGTGCCTGATGGCTTGATGATGCTTGACTGGGGTGCCTGCAGCTGTGAGGAATCCTCTAACTTTCCAGATCATCCCGAAGTCGTGTGCCACTCCATGAGCGTACCGTGCATCTGTGTAGATGTTGGCTGTATGATCCTGGGCCACCTCACACGCCCGTGTGAGGGCCTGTAGTTCGGCTTCTTGTGCTGATACGGTAGGAGGGAGTTGTTGGGCTTGGATTATTTTCGTGGTGGTGGTAACTGCGTAACCGGTATGGTATCGACCCATCTCATCGGCGAATCTGGAGCCGTCCACGAAGAGTGTGTAGTCTACGGGCTCCAGTGGTTTGTCATAGACTGATGGTAGATGAGAGATTTCCTGTTGCATCATCTTGACGCAGTCATGTGAAGGACGTGGAATGTCGTAGTAGGAGACGGAACCATTCGGTTTTTCCTCACCATCGTTCTCATTCTCCTCTCCATCGCCTTCCCCCTGAAGAATTGGAAGGAGGGTGGATGGGTTGAGGACATTACAACGCTGTAACGTGACATTCTCCGGAATCAACAGTGAGCATTGCAAACGTAGATGCCTTGCTGCTGATAGATGCTTCGGCTGTGTCTGGTTGAGTACGGCGGTAATGTCATGTGGAGCCAGGACAGTCAGAGGGTAACCCAACACGAGATCTGAAGTCTTATCCAGCAAGACATGGGCTGCAAAGACTGCCCGCAGGCAGGAAGGTCCTGCTCTGGCCACTGGGTCGAGTCTGGCTGAGAAGTAGTCGATGGGTCACGACTTTCCAGCATGCTTTTGTGTAAGGACACCTGATGCGTGTCCTTGATTCTCGGACACAAACAGAGCAAATGGTTTGTCGTAGTCTGGTAGTCCCAACGCAGGTGCTTTAGAGATTAGGTCCTTAAGTGTGCTGAAATTTCTTGTCGAGTCTTCAGAGAGTGTACACGGGGCCTTGGCCTTTCCTCCTTCTTCACCGATCCTTCTGACATCCTCGTACAGGGGTTGCATCAGCAAAGAGGCCTCTGGAATCCAGGCTCTACAGTATGAGATCAGTCCCAGGAAAGCTTGAAGAACCTTTTTAGAACGGGGAAGAGGCACTTGTTGAATGGCGGCAATTCGGTCTTCTGTCAAGTGTCGTACTCCTTGGGAAATGCAGTGGCCAAGGAAGATGACGGTGGTGCAGCACCACTGTAACTTGGATTCTGACACTTTACATCCCTGATATGCCAGATAGCACAGAAGATTTTCAGAGGAGGAGGAGGCCGTATCCAGATCGTCTGCACAAAGGAACAGGTCGTCCACGTATTGGAGTAAGACCACAGTGGGGTGTCCCTCCATCCATGGGCTTAGAATCAGAGACATTGCTTTGGCAAATTGGCTGGGTGAATTCTGTGCACCCTGAGGCATTACAGTCCATGTAAGTTGCCCTCCGTTGTGCGTGAAGGCGAATAGATACTGACACGATGCGTCTAACGGGACGCCAAAAAAAGCGTTTGTCATATCTATAGCTGTGAAATACTTCGCTGTTGGCGGAATTCCAGACAGCAGCGTGTGTGGATTCGGCACCAAAGGAGTTTCCAATATGGTAGCCTGGTTCACTGCCCGTAGATCTTGAACCATACGGTATTTGGTTGGTTCGCCCTTCGGTGTCTTCTTCTTCACCGGAAACAACGGGGTGTTGCATAGCGACTCACATGGCACAAGGGCCCCATTCTGGATCAGCATCTTAATCTGTTCGTCGATGGCTAGCGACACTGAGTGCTTCAGTGGGTATTGTGGTCTTGTTGGGAATGGCATTCCGGGCTTCATCCTCACCATCACTGGTGGAACTCTCAGACGACCAATGTCCTCAGTTGGAGGGCATCCAGCAGGTGCCTGATGGCTTGATGATGCTTGACTGGGGTGCCTGCAGCTGTGAGGAATCCTCTAACTTTCCAGATCATCCCGAAGTCGTGTGCCACTCCATGAGCGTACCGTGAATCTGTGTAGATGTTGGCTGTATGATCCTGGGCCACCTCACACGCCCGTGTGAGGGCCTGTAGTTTGGCTTCTTGTGCTGATACGGTAGGAGGGAGTTGTTGGGCTTGGATTATTTTCGTGGTAACTGCGTAACCGGTATGGTATCGACCCATCTCATCGGCGAATCTGGAGCCGTCCACGAAGAGTGTGTAGTCTACGGGCTCCAGTGGTTTGTCATAGACTGATGGTAGATGAGAGATTTCCTGTTGCATCATCTTGACGCAGTCATGTGAAGGACGTGAAATGTCGTAGTAGGAGACGGAACCATTCGGTTTTTCCTCACCATCGTTGTCATTCTCCTCTCCATCGTCTTGAATCCTGCTACTCTTCTTTTAATCAGGTATTCCGGTTCAAACGGGGGAGGGGAGGCATAGGTGATCTGAGTATGATAGATCAGCTATTTTTTTAAGTGGTGGATTTCCTTTGCGGAATCACGCCTTACTCAATTAGGAATGATCACACCCTTCCAGATTGATTGATCAAAGGTATCGGACAGTGCGCACTATCTCCTAGAAATCACTCAGTCTGACACAAGTTCAGAGAAAAGTAACTTCCTGTTTATTCTTGGCGCGTAACAGGTTCTTATAAGGCACATCAAAAGGGTAAGGGTAAGGAAAAAACCCTAGAAACTAGAGATATCGCTGTTTCTGACCATCACTGACTGTTCCTGATCAGTGACCTAAGGATGGGATATCTGTAATACCTGCAGCAGCACCGCTTGTCTCTTGTCTGGACTCCGGCACTGTCCCAGTCGGCACAGTTAGCGCTAACTACGCACGCTTGCAGACACCTGCTCCATCCCAAACCCACGGGAGGCCCATGCCCCCCCCCTCTCTCTCTCTAGCAGGAGGATTTCCTCTCTTTCAGTGACAATACAACTAACCTGCTCCCCCCGTCCATTAACTTCCCGTCGCCCACAATACCCTACAACGAGGAGGTGAAATCCCTGCCTATCTCAGGAGGGGGGCATGGGCCTCCCGTGGGTTTTTTTTCCGAGAAATCCACACCCCTCACCTGTACGAGGTGGCGCTTCGTGAAGCGTCCCCTCGCTGGTTCCTATGGCCGCCTACGCTATCCCTAGGCGAACGGGAAATTAACTGGCTGATAGGACTACGGAGCAAGGTGGGATTGGGATGGAGCAGGTGTCTGCAAGCGTGCGTAGTTAGCGCTAACTGTGCCGACTGGGACAGTGCCGGAGTCCAGACAAGAGACAAGCGGTGCTGCTGCAGGTATTACAGATATCCCATCCTTAGGTCACTGATCAGGAACAGTCAGTGATGGTCAGAAACAGCGATATCTCTAGTTTCTAGGGTTTTTTCCTTTCTCTCTAAATGTAATGTTTAATTGAGGAGCTGGGTGTCAAAGTACGTGACTTCCTCTTCTCCGGACCCAGCGTTGATCCCCCGCAGCCCCCCTCCCTTCTAATAACAGACTACAGTTTAACCCTATATCACAGACTTAACCTTAATTCTATGCAATATACTGGCAGACTATTTCTATATGAGATGTAAGCAGGATCAACTCTACATGATATATAAACACTCTAAATTCTATGCAAGGCTTATGTTATGCAAATGATGAGCAGAACTACTCAGATTCAATCTAATACAATCACCTTATACTCTACTGTTGTATAACTTGGCAATAGCAATTGTTAGTACTGTCCATTACAGTTATAAACGCGACACTTTTGAACACATCAGAGAGTCAGTGGTAACAGTGATTATTTGGATTTCCACATCTCAGAGGGGGATGTAAAAACTGTCCTTGATACAACAGGTGTTGCATTCCAATCTCAATTACGGCAGTCAGGTCTAAAATTCTAGGAGTATCGCTAGATGCCGGACACAGTATGCCCCGTCCTAGAACCTCACAGAGTTCTACTGCTACACAGTTCAACAATCTACCTTCAGCCAGAGGGATCCACTCGTGCATGTTTAAACGATAAACAAATATTTGCAGACCATCATCCTCAAACAGTGGACCGTAACCACAGCGGTGGGCGGGGTAGGGATTATTCTGACTACAGATCTCCCATCCGAGGGTACTTATTGTCAATAACAATCCTTTTTTGCAATTTGGGCAAGACATGAGTGGTATACCCACACAATTAGACAGACAAATAGACGGAGCACCAGTACGGCTGGTTTAGTCTAAACTGCCCCTCGGGATACTGTCTGTCAGTTCCCTTTCTTCGGAAGCCTTTTACCAGACTTTACCGAAGTAGCGATACCTGTCCAGACGTTTGACCGTTTCCTGACTCTAAGGTTTTAGACACCAAACCTGACCCGAGCAGGACCACCTAGTCAAACTACCCCGACAGGTCCCCTTACTCTAAGGTTTTAGACACCAAACCTGACCCGAGTAAGGGGCCCCTGTACGGGGACTTCCTCCCCCTTAAAGCAATTCACTGACCAGTACTCTCAAAACGACAGGCATGTAAACATTCCTTTATATCTTATGACAGGTTCTTATCGAGTGATCGAAACTTAAAGAAGTACCTGTCGTCGTGCGGATCCAAATCGTTCGGCCTTGACACGGCACATAGGCGAGCCTGAACTTAGCCACACAGGTATAGATAATTAATTTATCTTACCGTGTTCTGATGATATTTTGGGCCCACCAAGTCCAAGGTCGCATATGTCCGTGTCTTCTGTCCGAATTCTATGGAACCTATCGATCACTCCCCGTACGGACCACCAGCTGTCGTGGAACCTTCCTTTGTGGAACCACGGCTTACTCAATTTGGAATGTTTACACCCCTCCATATTAATTCTGAATTGATAATGCGCATAAGAAGTTTTCACACTGACACGAGGTTCAGCATGTATAGCTTCCTCAATTCTACTTTATTGTTGGGCGCGTAGCCTGTTTTAAAACAGTTTAACATATCCGCCCATCTGGGCAGGTCAAAGGATTACATAGATACAACGTATTGTTTAATTATTTGATAAGCATCTTGCAATTCTTCCATCCTCCGGTCATCTGTGATTGGCCATCAGGTGGTGGATGAAATGACTGGGTTGTCTTAGGCCCACGTGTGGTTCCTTCGATATAATTGGGTTACATCATGAGTTAGTAATAGCATAGACCTCCCATGTTATTTGCATACGTTTCCAGTAAAATTGCTTGGGTAATTTCTGCGGTAGCTGTTTCAGGCTGCGGTTGTCCATGTCTGAGTTAACTGTCTTCCAAAGTTGCAAAACAGATGGAAAACGTGACGTGTTTATACTATATATTATCTTGTCAGCGTTTTGAGAACAGAAGTTTCATGTTGGCTTCCCCATGTCAGCAGAGTTATAAAACAGATATTTTCATATGAGCGGAAGTACCTATTGCATAACTGTAAGAACATTATATTTGTAGCAAGACAGAAAGCAAATATGTATACAGAATGTTAAATTGACAACTGTCTACTGCCAAGGCCCACCGATCCATATAGATATATACTGGGCTTCCACCACACCAGTTGTACATATAGAATCATATACCGTGTATACCCAGGTTATACCAACTGTACATATATAGTCATATACAGTATATACCCAGGTTATACCAGTTGTACATATATAATCATAGACAGTGTATACCCAGGTTATACCAGCTGTACATATATAATCATAGACAGTGTATACCCAGGTTATACCAGCTGTGCATATAATCATAGATAGTGTATACCCAGGTTATACCAGTTGTACATATATAATCATAGACAGTATATACCCAGGTTATACCAGCTGTACATATATAATCATAGACAGTGTATACCCAGGTTATACCAGCTGTGCATATAATCATAGTCTGTGTATACCCAGGTTACACCGGCTGTACATATATTATCATAGACAGTGTATACCCAGGTTATACCAGCTGTGCATATATAATCATAGACAGTGTATACCCAGGTTATACCAGCTGTGCATATATAGTCATATACAGTATATACCCAGGTTATACCAGCTGTACACATATAATCATAGACAGTGTATACCCAGGTTATACCAGCTGTGCATATAATCATAGATAGTGTATACACAGGTTATACCAGTTGTACATATATAATCATAGACAGTGTATACCCAGGTTATACCAGCTGTACATATACAGTCATATACATTATATACCTAGGTTATAACAGCTGTACATGTATAATCATAGACAGTGTATACCCAGGTTATACCGGCTGTACATATATAATCATAGACAGTGTATACCCAGGTTTTACCAGCTGTACATATATAATCATAGACAGTGTATATCCAGGTTATACCAGCTGTACATATATAGTCATACACAGTGTATACCCAGGTTATACCAGCATGCTCAATATCACTATACGCAGGGAGAAGTATAGACATCTCCTGTATACAATGATATCGACCATGCTGGTGTAAGGACAGTTTCACATCTGTGTCGACACCTTTGTCTGGAGATCTGACACCAAATACCAGAAAAAAAAGTGCTGTCCCAAATGGAACAAGAAAGGTGAATTCCCTAGTGCAGATGTGAACCCACCCAAAACTACAAAATTACGTGGTTTCTTTTACTATATACAGGGATACAGGGGGATATACATCTACTGTATATAGTGATATGGAGCATGCTGATATAACCCGAGAGTCTCCTGTATAAACTGATGTATGTACAGCTGATAGAAGTGCTAATTATATATGTACAGCCAGTATATTTTATACATCCTGTATATAGTGATATTAACTATACTGGTATAACCTGGTATATCACTAAATACAGAATATATAGCTTATACCAGCTGTACATATATAATTATATACAGGAGACTCTCGGGTTATATCAGCATGCTCCATATCACTATATACAGTAGATGTATATCCCCCTGTATCCCTGTATATAGTAAAAGAAACCACGTAATTTTGTAGATATGATACCTTTTAATGGCTAACAAAAATATCTACAAGATTACTTGGTTTCTCCTGCTGGGAAAAATCACATTTTGCTCTACTGGCGACACTGGACTGAACCTTTGTTTTCATTATACCGGTATATAGTGTTATGCTGGTATAACCTGGGTATCTCCTGTATATAATTATATACACTACCGTTCAAAAGTTTGGGGTCACCCAAACAATTTTGTGTTTTCCATGAAAAGTCACACTTATTCACCACCATGCGTTGTGAAATGAATAGAAAATAGAGTCAAGACATTGACAAGGTTAGAAATAATGATTTGTATTTGAAATAACATTGTTTTTACATCAAACTTTGCTTTCGTCAAAGAATCCTCCTTTTGCAGCAATTACAGCATTGCACACCTTTGACATTCCAGCTGTTAATTTGTTGAGGTAAGCTTGTGAAATTGCACCCCACGCTTCTAGAAGCATCTCCCACAAGTTGGATTGGTTGGATGGGCACTTCTGGCGTACCATACGGTCAAGCTGCTCCCACAACAGCTCAATGGGGTTCAGATCTGGTGACTGCGCTGGCCACTCCATTACCGATAGAATACCAGCTGCCTGCTTCTGCTGTAAATAGTTCTTGCACAATTTGGAGGTGTGTTTAGGGTCATTGTCCTGTTGTAGGATGAAATTGGTTCCAATCAAGCGCTGTCCACTGGGTATGGCATGGCGTTGCAAAATGGAGTGATAGCCTTCCTTATTAAGAATCCCTTTTACCCTGTACAAATCTCCCACCTTACCAGCACCAAAGCAACCCCAGACCATCACATTACCTCCACCATGCTTAACAGATGGCGTCAGGCATTCTTCCAGCATCTTTTCATTTGTTCTGCGTCTCACAAACGTTCTTCTTTGTGATCCAAACACCTCAAACTTGGATTCATCCGTCCACAACACTTTTTTCCAGTCTTCCTCTGTCCAATGTCTGTGTTCTTTTGCCCATCTTAATCTTTTTCTTTTATTGGCCAGTCTCAGATATGGCTTTTTCTTTGCCACTCTGCCCTGAAGCCCAAAATCCCGCAGCCGCCTCTTCACTGTAGATGTTGACACTGGTGTTTTGCGGGTACTATTTAATGAAGATGCCAGTTGGGTACCTGTGAGGCGTCTGTTTCTCAAACTAGAGACTCTAATGTGCTTATCTTCTTGCTTAGTTGTGCAACGCGGCCTCCCACTTCTTTTTCTACTCTGGTTAGAGCCTGTTTGTGCTGTCCTCTGAAGGGAGTAGTACACACCGTTGTAGGAAATCTTCAGTTTCTTAGCAATTTCTCGCATGGAATAGCCTTCATTTCTAAGAACAAGAATAGACTGTCGAGTTTCAGATGAAAGTTCTCTTTTTCTGGCCATTTTGAGCGTTTAATTGACCCCACAAATGTGATGCTCCAGAAACTCAATCTGCTCACAGGAAGGTCAGTTTTGTAGCTTCTGTAACGAGCTAGACTGTTTTCAGATGTGTGAACATGATTGCACAAGGGTTTTCTAATCATCAATTAGCCTTCTGAGCCAATGAGCAAACACATTGTACCATTAGAACACTGGAGTGATAGTTGCTGGAAATGGGCCTCTATTCACCTTTGTAGATATTGCACAAAAAACCAGGCATTTGCAGCTAGAATAGTCATTTACCACATTAGCAATGTATAGAGTGCATTTGTTTAAAGTTAGGACTAGTTTAAAGTTATCTTCATTGAAAAGTACAGTGCTTTTCCTTCAAAAATAAGGACATTTCAATGTGACCCCAAACTTTTGAACGGTAGTGTATGTACAGCTGGTATGTTATACATCTCCTGTATATAGTGATATAGACCATGCCGATATAACCTGGGTATCTCTTGTATATAATTGTATATGTATAGCTGATATAACTTATACTAGCTATACATATTTAATTTAAGCAGGAGGTGTCACAAATGTTGCCCCCACAGGTATACAGTGAAATTGTCAATGTCTCATGAAATCAGTTACGCTTCCTTTGATCGCTACAAGGACAGTGGCACGCATGAAGAAATTTGAGTGGCCAAAGCAGGACAATTTATTCTACCTAGGTGTAAGATAGCTGGACACTGCGCTGGGATACATTTTTGGACTCTGTGGTCGTATGGTGCTGGAACCAGCACATTTGCTGAACTTTAGTGGTAAACCACTTCAAAATTGGGGGCGAGAACCTGGAGGCGTCCCTCAGAAAAAAATTTTTGACAGAGGCTGAAGGCAGTCCTGGTAAAAAAAAAATGTTTTTAAGGAGCCTATAGGCCCTCTGAAGAATTGGCTGTTCAGCATGCTGACATGCAGATTTAGGAGGAGGAGACTTCTATCAACGGGACACACACTTGGGTCTATTATGCAGATGCTTTCAGCAAAGAAACAAAAGAATGAAAAATGAGAGGAGCTCTGTTACTTCCTATCTAGTCTGTGCACACCAGTAGCATTATACTGTATAGAACCGGTAACAAATGCAGTATACAGCCGGGATGCTTGTGAATGCTTTGTGTGCACTACTGGTCCCAGGCAGCCAAACTGATGATGCACAAAAGTGGAGTTGTAGTCCCATAAAGGAGTGCTCGGTTCCAATTATTTCATTCCCATGCCACCTCCATCACAAAATTTCATGAGCCACAAACGTGGGCATAAAGGGTACTCAGATGCCAGTACTTCTACACAACTCTACAAATCAACAACCCATTCTACAACAAAACATTTTTTTACCCAGAGTGCATGTAAACCCCAGAAACATTTGTATACCAAGAGTATAGGCGAATCCTTGAAAGATTTGTGTACCAAGAGTATAGGCGAACCCCAGAAACATTTGTGAACCAAGACTATATAGGCGGACCCCTGAAACATTTGTGTAGCAAGAGTATAGGTGAACCCCTAAAACATTTGTGTAC
Organism: Eleutherodactylus coqui; assembly: GCA_035609135.1. NCBI lineage: Eukaryota > Metazoa > Chordata > Amphibia > Anura > Eleutherodactylidae > Eleutherodactylus > Eleutherodactylus coqui. Next base: position 21,314,507 of record CM069405.1, on the reverse strand, counting down.
CAAGAGTATAGGCGAACCCCTTAAAAAATTTTTTACCAAGAGTATAGGCAAACCCCTGAAACATTTGTGTACCAAGAGTATAGGTGAACCCCTGAAACATTGGTGTACTAAAAGTATAGGCCAACCCCTGAAACATTTGTTTGCCAAGAGTATAGGCCAACCCCTAAAACATTTGTGTGCCAAGAGTATAGGTAAACCACTGAAAAATTTGTTTACCCAGAGTGCTGGTGAAACCCAGAATTTTCTTTTTTTTTAAATACAGCTCGTACGTGCTTAATTTGCTAACAGAGCCTGGAAGCTGCTCTCCAAAAAAATTAGTTTTTACAGAGCCTTTTGGCCTTCTTAAGAATTGGCTGTTCAGCCTGCTGACATGCTGGTTTAGGATAAAGAGGAGGAAGATCAGAGAAGGATAGACCAAGCTACTTCTCCCCTTTTTGGGGGGGAAAGAGGGTGCATGGTTCTCCTGTTCCAGCTTAAACAATCTTTATGTTACCCTGCTTTGCACCGGTGGAGAAGAGAAATCAGGGGAAATCCAGGCTTTGTTCATCTTAATGAGTGTAAGCCTGTTGGCACTGTCAGTTGAAAGGCGGGTAATCCCCCCAGCAGCACTAAACACACTCTCTGATAACACGCTAGTGGCAGGGCAGGCCAGCACCTCCAAGGCGTACGGCGCAAGTTCATGCCACGTGTGCAGCTTTGACAACCAATAGTTGTATGGAGCAGAGGGATCACGGAGGACGTTGGTACAGTCGGCTATGTACTCCCTCACCATCTTTTTACACTGCTCCCTCCTACTCAGCCTAGACTGGGGAGTGGTGATGCAGTCTGGTTGGGGAGCCATAAAACTAACAAAGGCCTTGGAGAGTGTTCCCCTGCCTGCGCTGAACATGCTGCCTTTTCCCCCATCTCTCCTGCTAGTTGGCCCACTGAACTACGTCTTCTACTGCTAGCGTTGTCAGATCGGAAGTTTAGTGTCAGCTTTTCCACCCGGGCCCTGTGGTATTGCATCACTCTGGTACTCCTTTCCTCTTCAGGAATGAGAGTGGAAAGGTTCTCTTTATACCGTGGGTCGAGAAGGGTGAACACACAGTAATCCATGTTGGTCAGAATGCGTCTAACGCGAGGGTCATGGGAAAGGCAGGTTAACATGAAGTCAACCCTGTGTCCCAGTACGCAAAACAGCGCTGTCCTCACTAGGAGGATGACTCTCAGTCTCCTCCTCCTTCTCCTCTTCAGCCCATACACGCTGAACAGATGTGAAGGAAGTAGCATGGGTACCCTCTGCAGTGTGGGCAGCAGTCTCTTCCCCCTCCTCCTCCTCCTCCAATACGTGCTGAGGAACAGATGTGAAGGCGGTCTGGCTATCAAGTGATGTGTTGTCATCCCCCATCTACTGTTCTATCGCAAAGTGTCGGCCTTAATGCTTAGCAGCGACCTTCTCAGCAGACAAAGCATGCGGGATGGTTACGCTGATAATGGCCACATCGCCGCTCACCATTTGTGTTGACTCCTCAAAGTTTCCTAACACCTGACAGATGTCAGACATCCATGCCCACTCCTCTGTGAAGAAGTGCGGAGGCTGACTAACACTCCGACTGGCATGTTGCAGCTGGTATTCAACAATGGCTCTACGCTGCTCATAATCCCTGGCCAACATGTGCAAAGTTGAATTCCAGCATGTGGGCACGTCGCACAACAGTCAGTGAACTGGAAGCTGGAAGCATTGTTGCAGTATCCTGAGGGTGGCAGCATCTGTGGTAGACTTTCAGAAATGTGCGCACACGTGACGCACCTTGCTGAGCAGCTCAGACAAAGTGGGGTAGTTTTTAAGAAAGCGCTGAACCACCAGATTGAACATGTGGGCCAGGCATGGCATATGTGTTAGTCTGCCAAGCTGCAGAGCCGCCACCAGGTTACGCCCATTGTCACACACGACCATGCCAGGTTGGAGGTTCAGCGACAAAAGCCACAGATCTGTCTTCTCCGTCAAACCCTGTAACAGTTCTTGGGCGGTGTGACTCTTGTCTCCCAAGCTCAGGAGTTTCAGCACGGCCTGTTGATGCTTCCCCACCGCAGTGCTGCAGCGCCTCGAGCTGCCGACTGAGGGCAACGTGCTCACACATGGTAATTCAGAGGTAGAGGAGTAGGAGGAGAGGGGGGGGGGGATGGAGGAGGTGGCATAATAAACCGGAGAAACCATGACAGAGGTAGGACCCGCAATCCTTGGCGTGGGTAGCACGTGAGTGGACACAGGGTCAGACTCAGTCCCAGCCTCCACAAGGTTAACCCAATGTGCCATCAGGGAGATGTAGTGTCCCTGTCCGCCAGCAGTTATTCACGTGTCAGTGATTAAGTCGACCTTCCCAGTAACCACGTTGGTGAGGGAACGGTTTATATTCTGTGTCACGTGCTGGTGTAGGGTGGGGACAGCACAGCGGGAAAAATAGTGGTGACGGGGGACCGAGTACCGAGGGACGGCCGCCACCATGAGGTTGCGGAAAGCCTCCGTTTCTACCAGCCCATAGGGCAGCATCTTCAGGCTGAGTAGTTTTGAAATATGCACAGCAGGCAGACCTGGTTATATACCATACTCTTTCAGCAGGCCCCAAAATAATTTTAAACAGTGTATACTGTTGTTAGATAGCAGAAATTGGCAGCACCCAGACACGGCTATATACCGTACGCTGTCAGCAGGCCCAAAAATTATTTAAAGTGTGTATACTGTTAGATAGCGTAGATTCACAGCACCAACACACGGGTCTATAGGCAGACTAAAAAAAAAGGAAAAATGAAAGGAGTTTTCTTACTTACTATCTAGTCTGTGTACACTACTAGCAGTATACTGCATAAAACCGGTAACAGTATGCAGTATACAGCCGGGATGCTTGAGATAAAATTGGTGCGCACTACTGGTCCCAGCCAAAATGCTGATGCACACAATGAGAGGAGTTGCAGTCCTAGAAAGGACTGTTGGGTTCTTGGAGCTAGGATCCCTGCCTAACCGCAACCTGTACCCTACACTATCGCTTTCCCTATAGCAGCAGCTCTATCCCTCAGCTCATGGACAAAATATATTCAATTGCGTTATAGAAACATATCTAGTGGTCAACAAACTTTACACAAGTGGAAAAGGTGATACACTATACACAAGGAGCCTCTGAGAGGCTGTATTGCCAAGTATTTTTGTGCTTGAGGTTCTCTTCAGCCTTTAAAGAAAGATAATGCAGTGTTTCTGGCACTAGGTTTGGAGCTGTGGGTGCAGTAGCTGTGCAGGTTCTTGAGGCTCTTGACTTATTACTGGTGGATGTACAAGGTACTCAAAAAGCTGTTCTCCCAAACAGAGCTACAATTCATGATATTCACTCATGGATAGGAGAAATTTGAGGGTATGTGTTTGTTCGACCTAAATGATAATTCAGAATCTATTCATAAAAAGAGGAAAAAAGTTAGTATAGATGCTTAGGCAAAATAAGGAACAGGAATACTTTGATTGGCTTTCTGGTTCCTGATTCTGTGCATCTTGATTTTACCTACTTTCCTGTATGCTTTGTGGTGTAGTAGTGAGTTGCATACTCCTTTGCTGTTGTATTCATTGCATACTCAATCTAATGGGTTATATAATAATTGTTTCATGGGTCCATTAATACACAGATTCGTCATTTATGTTATTAAAGGAAATCCAACTCAGATATGACTAAATGGTTGCATCATGATTCCTCATAATATATTTATCCCAGTACACAGAATACATGAGTCTCCTACCCTCAGAACCAGGATCAGAATAGAGCCCTTAGGTACAGACTGGGCCCCCCTATGTGGGTGTAACCAGAAGAGCATGGACAGTTCTTAGGAACATCCATCTTTCTAGACGTTAGGTAAGGCAACACGTTCCTTTATGGTTAGCTCAATTTTTGGGATGAGAATGCAGTTCATGTTGTTGTAAGTGTGGGTGCTATGTAGCATGAGGAAACCGTCACAAAAGGAGGGACTGTTAGAGCAGGAAATATGAATCCATGTTGCATCCTATATTCATCTTCTATGCCTCAGCCTGTCATATCATATTGTTAACATTTTCCTTTACAAGAACTTTTCCGATGTACATTTAGTACACAACCTTCCTCGGTCAGTAGATTCCGTTCTGTTCAGTACTTGCAGACAAGGGAACCAGACTACACAATCTTGGCACTATCTGTGCCTATTCTCAATGAGAAGGCCATGTTCTTGTTTAGTTTTAATAAACAATGAAAATAAATACATTCTAATAAATTATTATTATAAGTGAGACATGTTCTAGCCTCATTGCAAATGGCTTTGTAAATATACTTCTGCAATGTTAATGGAATAAGCAGATGACTTCCAATCACATCCAATGCATGCGTAATTTGTAAACTGCTCCAAGCTCAAATATGAACAATTAATTTGGATACCTAAAAACATACCAATTATCAAATATTTATTTGTGCTAACATTATCATCAACTATCAGTTGCACAAGCCCATGTACTTCTTCCTCTGCATGTAACCCTAGTTACTTGCAGACCGCTTTGCCAAAATGGATTGACTTCTCAACTGAGGATAATTTTAATTAGTGCTTGCGTTATTCAGATCTATGTCATTGTCCTGGTGGAAGGATCTAAGTGTTTTCTCCCATCGGTAGCTGTGATGGCTACAATCGATATGTGGCAATATACCAACATACCCACTACCCACTTCTCATGCGTTGAGATTTTTGTTCTAGGCTGATAGGTCTCATCTTTATAACAACCTCATGCTTAATTTTTTCCCTTCCATCTTTACGCCAGTTGTGCTTTGTTACAACTGGATCAACCACGTGCAAGATGTTGGCTGTGTTAAAGTTATCATGTGAGAACATAACTTCCAACAAACTTTTTATATTTTCCATAAGTTTTATCTAATTTCTCCTTTCTCTTGTGCTTATCTTACTGCCTTATGGATTTATCATATCACCTATAGTAAAGCTTAGCTCTGTGGGTTGATCTAAATCTTTGTAATTAGGGAAAACCATGCTGATGTATTTTGGACCCTCATCAAAATGCTCCATAGATAAGGAGAAACACAGCTCCATATTTTATGTTATTGTGTCCCTAGTGTTAAATGCTTTAATCTTCAGTCTTAATAGCAATCCTCAATCTGTCAAGACTTTAGGACCCGGTAGAAGATTAAGGAATAGAAGATCCAATAAATATCAAATTGTATAACTTTTTTGCTTGTGGTGGAACATTTGTCAGTCTCATGTCAACGTGAGAAGACATTTTGAAAGCCAGTTCATCTGTCGTGTGTGTTTGGACGGCTTTATTGCCCTATGACTAAATAAATGAAACTACGTAGACAAGAACAGGATGAGAGGATCATTTTGTAGTTTACCAATACTCTATGTAAGAGAATAGTTTGTGGTTTTGGCACAATCATCACATGTGAGTCAGGTTGCCGTTTCTCTATTATATCTCCAGCAGATGTGAAGAACAAAGAATGTCTTATGAAAGACAAAAGGGAATTTTCTACCACCTGTTTCAACCAACAGCTCTTTTTTTGATATCTAATGTCAATTGAACTTTGTCAAAAAATCAAAACTATTTAGAGATTGGGGTCAATTTCATAATCCTGTCTAATAAATAGATGCTAAACATAGACTTGACAGTCTAAAAATGTGCAAATTTATCAGTTACTCATGCTGAATTATATATTTGTCTAACTTTAAATCATCTATTGGTGAGGCTATTTGGACCCGTATTTTGTGAAACACATTTGGAGCAATTTTGGCACATGCTATTACATCTCAAGCCATGCTTCTTCCAGCTAAGCCACACACTAGTAAATTTCACAATAAGCTACATCCAATAGTGAATTGAAAAATAAAAAGTGTCTAAAAAACATATAAATGTGGTGCAAGTCATATGCACCAACTTTTATTGGTGCAAATTAAGCCAGAATTTTACCACAGTAAGTTGCTAAATCTTCACCATTGTATCTATGATACATGGTTAGGGAATAGTGCAGTTGGTTTGGCTTCCATTTTATGCCCCTCCCTATTAACCTCAAGGAAACAATCAACACACTGAATAATAATTGAAAAAATAACAGCCACGGTAAATAATAATAAATGACAGTGCAAAAAAATAACCCCATTGCTAAATCTGTAGCAGTGTCGTTTAACACCTAAGTGCAAGTTACACTGATGTCTACTTTTGTGGTGGATAGTCCTTTGTAGAGATGAGCAAGCACCAAAATGCTGGGGTGCTCGTTGCTCGAGTCGAACTTTCCGTAATACTCGAGAGCTCGTTTTGAGTGACGAACCCCATTGAAGTCAATGGGCGACTCGAGCAGTTTTGTACTGGACCGATGCTCCGCATAGGTCAGGACTTGTCAAACACCAGAAAACATCAGAAAGTCATGGAAACACCACAGAAACGGATAGTGAAGGGCAGGGGCAGCATGCATGGCTGCATCTGAGGCTCCCAGGTCCCACTATTAAGCCAAAATGGGGGCAAGAGTCTGGCGTCACCCCCCTAACAATTTTTACTTTGGACAAACCCTCATTAGCAAGGTACATCTTAGCTAAGCACAACACTACCTGCAACCAAGGACAATCACTGCCTGCGGGTGACACCGCTGCCTCCTCTCCTGGGTTACATGCTGGCATTGCAGTCCAACCCCGCCACATGATCCTGCCTCCACAGCGCACACAAAAGTTTCGCTGCGGAGCGTTCAGCTGCCCTCATGCCACATGCTCACTTCATAGCCACACCACACTCATGTCTATTTATAAGCGTGTACTGGATGAGGAGGAACCGGAGGCACACACTGCAGAGGGTTTTCAGGGCCAGGCAGCGACCCTCATTGAAACTGTGGGCGATAGCCTACAATGCTGTTGAGAATTGATGATAAATTGACGTACGATCATCATTCCAATCCCGTGCCACCTCTGTCACAAAATTGTCAGGAGCCGCAAACGTGGGCATAAAGGGGACTCAGGTGCCAGCAATTCTACACACAATTCTACACAGCTCGGTCCCAGCCTCCACCTTGTGTGACCCAAGGTGGCACGAGTTACATAGCAATGGGAAATCCATGTGTCCCCACACAATTCACTCTGTGTAGGTGGTAGCTCGACACCGCAATGGAAAGTCTTTGAGTTCCTTGGGCTAGCCTATGCTGTCGGTGCACAAAGATGTTATTACACAAGAAGAAATCAAAGCTCCCAAACATGGCAGAGTTTCACCCCGCCAAGGACCTCGGGCCATATTTCTACCCTAGTCAGTCAATTTATTTGTGTCAGACAGGTAAAACACTTCTATGGGAGGTCTTTGTGCACTCACAGCATAGGCGAGCCAAAGGAACCCAAGGAAAATATTAAACATGAAGCAATTACAGTGCCCAAACAATGCAGACTTTCACTCCGCCGAGGACCTCAGCCTCTGCACACACCCTCAGCATTCGTGGGCATAAAGCGGACTCTGATGCTATTACAGTTGTGAACGTCTCATTAAATCAGTTAAAGTTGCTTACAATGCTCCAAAGACTGGATGAACCAGCAAAAAGTTCCACGGCCCAAACCTGGCGCAGTTGCATTTCCCCCAGGACATAGGCCTCTACCCACACCCTCAGCAATCGTGGGCATAAAGCGGACTCCGATGCTTGTACAGTACTGAAAATCTCATTAATGCAGTAACGCTCCTTTTGCTTGGCCCAAACCAGTGCCTCAGATAACTGTGGTAACAAGAGAGAAAATACATGTTGCCCAGTGCTGATCCCCTGACCCCAAGCAGGAGGAAGGGGTGGCATTACAAGGCCAAGAAACCATGACCAGGACCCGCTATAGTCTGTGTGGGAAGTATGTGAGCGGGCCCTGGGTCAAACTCGGTCCCAGCCTCCACCTTGTGTGACCCAAGGTGCCCTGAGTTATATAGCAATGGGAAATCCATGTGTCCCCACACAATTCATTCTGTGTAAGTGTCAGATAGTTCAATCAGCACCGCAAGGCGAAAGCCATCTGCACTCTGCAGGCTACCCAAGTCAGTCAGTGTATTTGTGCCAGATAGGTAAAACACCGCTATGGGAGGTCTTTGTGCACCCACAGCATAGGCGAGCCAAAGGAACCCAAGGAAAGTATTAAACATGAAGCAATTACAGGGCCCAAACATGGCAGACTTTCACTCCGCCGAGGACCTCGGCCTCTGCCCACACCCTCAGCAATCGTGGGCATAAAGCGGACTCGGGTGCTTGTACAGCACTGAACATCTCATTAATGCAGTAACGCTCCTTTTGTTTGGCCCAAACCAGTGCCTCAGATAACTGTGGTAACACGAGAGAAAATACATGTTGCCCAGTGCTAATCCCCTGACCCCAAGCTCGGTCCCAGCCTCTACCTTGTGTGACCCAAGGTGCCCTGAGTTACATAGCAACGGGAAATCCATGTGTCCCCACACAATTCATTCTGTGTAGGTGTCAGATAGCTCAACACCGCAAGGGGAAGTCTTTGAGTTCCTTGGGCTCGCCTATCCTGTCAGTGCAAAAAGATAGTATTACACAGGAAGAAATCAGAGTGCCCAAACATGAGCGTTTCACCCCGGCAAGGACCTTGGCCTCGGCCCACATTTCTGCCCTAGTCATTCAGTGTATTTGTGCCAGATAGGTAAAACATCGCGATGGGAAGTCTTTGTGCACCCATAGCATAGGCAGACCCCAGTAACATTCCTGTAGCAAAGGTATAGGCAGACCCCAGTAACATTTATGTAGCAAAGGTATAGGCAGACCCCTGTAACATTCCTATAGTAAAAGCATAGGCGGACCCCAGTAACATTTCTGTAGTAGAAGAATAGGCAGACTCCTGTAACATTCCTGTAGTAAAAGTATAGACAGACCGCAGTAACATTTCTGTAGCAAAAGTATAGACAGACCCCAGTAACATTTCTGTAGCAAAAGTATAGACAGACCCCAGTAACATTTCTGTAACAAAAGTATAGGCAGACCCCTGTAACATTTCTGTAGCAAGAGTATAGGCGAACCCCTGAAACATTGGTGTACCATGAGCGTAGGAGAAGGCCAGAAAAATTAGTTAGATAACAGTATAGGCGAGGGCCAGAAAAATTGGTGTACAAAGAGTACAAGTGCACCCCTGGAAAATTGCTTAACCGCGAGGGCAGGTGAAACCCAGAAGCATTTTTTAAAGATACAGCTCGCTGTTACTTAATTTGTAACAGAGCCTAGAGGCAGCCCTGTGAAAAAAATTGCTTTCTGTTAAAGTATCAATATTTTTAAAACTTTGAAAAATTGTAAAAAAAATTATAAGCAGAGCCTTTTGGGCCGCAGAAAAATTGGCAGTTCAGCGTAATGACATGCTGTTTTAGGAGGAAGAGGAGGAGGAGTAATAATATCCAAGAGTGATTGACAAAGCTAATTCCCCATTTTTCTCCGGTGATAGAGAATGCTTTTTTCTCCGGGTGCAGCGAAAAGAATCTTTAGGTTCTGCTGCTCTCCGCCGTTGGAGAAGAGAAGTCTGGGGAAATCCAGCCTTTGTTCATCTTTATGAGGTTAAGCATGTCGGCACTGGCAGTTGACAGGCGGGTACGCTTATCCGTGATGATTCCCCCAGCTGCACTAAACACCCACTCTGACAAGACGCTAGCGGCAGGGCAGGCCAGCACCTCCAGGGCGTACAGCGCTGGTTCGTGCCACGTGTCCAGCTTTGAAACCCAATAGTTGTATGGAGTAGAGGCATCAAGGAGGACGGTAGTACGATCGGCTATGTACTCCCTCACCATCTTTTTACAGTGCTCCCTCCGACTCAGCCTTGACTGGGGAGTGGTGACACAGTCTTGCTGGGGAGCCATAAAGCTGCCAAAGGCCTTGTATACTGTTCCCCTGCCTGTGCTGGACATGCTGCCTGATCCCCGTGCCTCCCCTGCTAGTTGGCCCTTGGAATTGCGTCTTCTGCCACTAGCGCTGTCAGATGATAAGTTTAGTATCACTTTTTCCACCAGGGCCCTGTGGTATTGCATCACTCTCGTACCCCTTTCCTCTTCAGGAATGAGAGTGGAAAGGTTCTCCTTATACCGTGGGTCGAGAAGGGTGTACACCCAGTAATCCGTGTTGGCCAGAATGCGTCTAACGTAAGGGGCACGAGAAAGGCAGCCTAACATGAAGGCAGACGTTTGTGCCAGGGTACCAGTACGCAACACATCGCTGTCCTCACTAGGAAGATGACTTTCAGGATTCTTCCCCTCCTCCCCTTCAGCCCATACACGCTGAACAGATGACAGGCAAGCAGCATGGGTACCCTCTGCAGTGTGCCCAGCTGTCTCTTCCCCCTTCTCCTCATGCTCCTCCCCCTCCTCCTCCAAAACGAACTGAGATATAGACATGTTGCAGCTGGTATTCCACTATTGCTCTACGCTGCTCTTACAGTCTGGCCAACATGTGCAGTGTAGAATTTCACCGTGTGGGCACGTCGCACAGCAGTCAGTGCTCTGGCAGCTGAAACCGCTGTTGCAGGGTCCTCATGGTGGCAGACGCGGCGCACCTTGCCGAGCAGGTCAGACAAGTGGGGGTAGTTTTTCAGAAACCGCTGAACCACCAGATTGAAGACGTGGGCCAGGCATGGCACGTGTACGAGGCTGCCGAGCTGCAAAGCCGCCACCAGGTTACGGCCGCTGTCACACACGACCATGCCCGGTTGGAGGCTCAGCGGCAAAAGCCAGAGGTTGGTCTGCTCTGTCAGACCCTGCAACAGTTCGGGGCCGGGTGCCTCTTGTCACCTAAGCTGATTAGTTTCAGCACGGCCTGCTGACGCTTGCCCACCGCTGTGCTGCCGCGCACTACTGACTGCTGGCGATGTGCTCACACTTCTTAATTGAGAGGTAGAGGTGGTGAAGGAGGAGGGGGAGGGTTGGGAGAAAGTGGCATAATACGCCGCAGATACCAGCACCGAGGTAGGACCCTCTATTCTGGGTGTGGGTAGGATGTGAGCGGTCCCAGGCTCTGACTCGGTCCCAGCCTCCACCAAATTCACCCAATGTGCCGTCAGGGATATATAGTGGCCCTGCCTGCCAGTACTTGTCCACGTGTCCGTGGTTATGTGAACCTTCCCAGTAACCGCGTTGGTGAGGGCACGATTTATTGTTGCGGGAGACGTGCTGGTGTAGGGCGGGAAAAATCGTGGCGACTGGGGACCCAGTAGCGCGGGACCGCCGCAGCCATAATGTTTTTGAAAGCCGCAGTTTCCACAAGTCTGTATGGCAGCATCTCCAGGCTGATTCATTTGGCAATATGCACGTTTAAAGCTTGTCCGTGCGGGTGCGGTGCGATGTATTTGCGCTTTTGCTCCAACGCTTGTGTTAGCGATAGCTGAACGCTGCGCTGAGAGACATTGCTGGGTGTGGTGGAGGACAGTGGAGGTGAGTGTGTGGGTGCAGGCCGGGAGGCGCTCGTGCCTGTATCCTGGGAGGGGGATTGGATCTTTGTGGCAGGTTGGGGCACAGGGGAAGAGGCCCGGAGGCAGTGAATGGCCTTCATCCCACCTTGTGGGGTGCTTGGCCATCATATGCCTTCGCATGCTGGTGGTGGTGAGGCTGGTAGTAGTGGCTCCACGGCTGATCTTGGTGCGACACAGGTTGCACACCACTGTTCGTCAGTCGTCCGCGCTCTCACTGAAAAACATCCACACCTTTGAACACCTAGCCCTCTGCATCGGGGCTTGCCGCGAGGGGGTGCTTTGGGAAACAGTTGGGGGATTCTTTGTTCTGGCCTGCCTCTCCCCCTGGCCACCCCACTGCCTCTTCCAACCTGTCCTGCTGCTGCACACTCCTTACCCTATGAAGCCCTGTCCTCAGTAGGCTTAGCAAACCAGGTGGGGTCAGTCAGCTCATCGTCCAACTGCTCTTCCTCCGAATCCTCTGTACACTCCTCCCTCGGACTTACTACCCTCACTACTACCTCACTGACAGACAACTGTGTCTCATCATCATCCTCCTTCTCACCCACAAAAAGCTCTTGAGACAGTTGCCGGAAGTCCCCAGCCTCATCACCCGGACTCCGGGAACTTTCCAAAGGTTGGGCATCAGTCATAACAAACTCCTCAGGTGAGAGAGGAACCATTTTTTCCCACTCATGGCAGAGACCTGAGAACAGTTCCTGGGAGTCTGCCTGCTCAGAATATGTCATTTTTATGGAGTAAGGAGGCTGGAAGGAAGGAGGAGCAGCAGCCAAAGGATTCAGAGTTGCAGTCCCTAGGCCGGGAGTAGTTAACTGCATAGAAGACTGGGTGGTCGATACATTGCTGGACGCATTTTCTGCCATCCACGACAGGACCGGCTCACACTCTCCTAATCCTGCAGCAGCCGGCTGTGATTCACCTGGACCAGGAACTCGGCCTGTGCCCATACCCTCACTTGGACGTCCGTGTCTGCGTCCACGTCCTCGACCCTTACCCCTACTCCTCATCATGGCGGATTAAGAATAGAGTAGGGCCCAAATAAATTACCCCACTGTACAGCACTGACAACTGTGGCTTAATTCACCGCACACAGAGACTTGTAGATAGCGGAGACTCTATGCTGTGACTTGAAAAAAGTAACCCGCTGTCTTGCGCTGATACCTAGGGGTAATTTACTGCTCGCAGAGACTTGTAGATAATAGAGGCTGTGTGGAGAAAAGAAGACTCTATTACTGAGAGGCTGCGAACAGGCCTACGCCCTAGATGCGTAATACAAAAATGGATGCACTACAACTCCCAGCAGGCCACAAGTATAATGCACACGGTCAGATGTAGCCCTAAGAAGGAGCTTTGGGGTTTTTGCACGGAGAACTTTGAGGACTGTATAGTGTATATAACTTCCGCTACAAAAGTGGCTGTGCCCCTACGCGGTATAAACAAAGTCGTTCACAGCTGGCTAGGAAATATTCGAGTGCACTTTCACAGTGAGAGCTGGTTGTACGGCACTGCAGCCTGAAAAAACTATTACTGAAAGTCTGCGAACAGGCCTGGATGCGTAATACAAAAATGGATGCACTACTACTCCCAGCAGGCCACAACTAAAATGCACACGGTCAGATGTAGCCCAACGAAGGAGCTTTGGAGTTTTTGCACGGAGAACTTTGAGGACTGTATAGTGTATATAACTTTCCCTATAGAAGGGGCTGTGCCCCAACACTCTGTGTCTAATTCACTGCAGACACAGAACGGTATAAACGAAGTTGTTCTCAGCAAGCTAGGAAATATTCGAGTGCAGTTTTACGGTTAGAGCGGGATTGTTCGGCACTGCAGCCTGAAAAAACTATTACTGCAAGGCTGCCAACAGGCCTGGATGCGTAATACAAAAATGAATGCACAACTATTCCCAGCAGGTCCCAACTAAAATGCACACGGTCAGATGTAGCCTAAAGAAGGAGCTTTGGGGTTTTTGAAGACAGGATCCTACTCTAACACTTTCCCTATATCAGCAGAGCACTTTCCCTATACTCTGTATAATACACTGCAGACTGAGAACGCTATAGCTGAAATGGCCTGCACAGCCAGAGATGAAGAAAAAAAATGGTGCTCCCAGCCAGCCACAACAGTAATGCACACGGTCTGATGTAGCCCTAAGAAGGACCGCTGGGGTTCTTGAAGACAGGACCTACGCTAACACTTTCACTATATCAGCAGCAGCACTTTCTCTAACCTCTGCCAGCGTGTGTCTGAGGCGAGCAGCGGGCGGGACCACTTTAAATACTCCGCGGTCACTTGATCTCACCAGCCACTCACTGCTGGGGGGTGGGATAAGGCTGGCACGTCACAGGAAGAAGTGGTAATGCCTTCCCCTCATGTCTATTGGCTAGAAAATGGCAGTAAACATGCGGGAAAGGAAATGGAATTGACTCGAGTACTGGGAGGTGTTCGACTCGAGTATCGAGCATCTCGAGTACCCAGTGCAACTGCTTCTTCTGCACTCTCCTAAATATATGTCCTTGCTCGCCGTACATCTGATGGAACCCACGCTGGTTGCTGCAACAATTTGGATACCATGGAAAAGCCCTCATCCATGACTAGATCAACTGACAATAAAAGGGTGTACTTACTGCTGGCTTCCGTGGACACTGGTGGAAATGACAATCTACATTGTACTTCTATAATCCACTATGACGGTCCTCCTAACTTACCCAATCCCCTAGCTACTCAACTCCACCTTCCTCTGATTCTTTAACCTTTTCTATGTGCTACGCCCAAACAGGATGTACCGAAACCAGTCCTCCAAACAGTTCCTAGACTATGTTTACACAGAGGAACAAAGAACATAAACTACCTCAAGTAACATGTGGAATAACAGATGGAGAGGGGAACCTATGGAGAATAAGAGACCGTACCTGCCTATAGCGGATGTCCCGCCCTGATAAGAGCGCACCAGACCCACGATCCTCGGCCACTCACTTTCCCTACCAGGGACAGAAGTAAACAAGTAAGAATACAACTAATACAACTACCATCAGTACTTAGCTAGAGATGATCAGGGAAAAACAGGAGACTAAGATCCAATTCTGATTCCAACAACCATCAGATAAAGACTAAGAATAATCAGCACAGGTCCACAGCAAAGACAGGAATAAATACAATAAAAGTAGGAAAAAAGTGGTCATAGGCGAATTCCCTTTTTATTAAAGAGGCAATGAGTTAAAAAATATGCGGAAGATTGACTCCAGAGCATGTGCTCTGCGGCCCCTTTCTCCCCATTCACAAGAAGTGGAGCGCAGAGTTTGTAAAGGCTTTGCGCAGGCGCTGTGAGAGAACTGTCAAAACTTAATGCTCTGAAACAGCAGAGATCATCCTATATAGGCTGTTGTACAGGAAGGGATTCCCCTCCAGTGCTTGTAAAAAAAAAAGGAGAGGAAAGCCCTATCCTCCTCTACTTTGGAATGTGCTTGATTAATTACGTGTCAGAGCTAAATGCTCTGGAGCCCTGGAGAGTGCTCTGAATTAGTTAATTTAGTGCTACTGTGGGTGGAGGGGGGAGGGTTTGGGGAGACTCCCTATCTAGTTCTAGTGACAATCCTTTGATAATGATTGTGATTGTGTTAAGGCCCATTTACGTGCACTGGTTCTCGCTAAAATGGCCACATGACTGCACGCACTCACGACATTTTTGTAGTAAATTACACGCAAAGATAATGGCTTTCAATCATCTCAATTTCCTCATTAGCTACAGTAAAAGTTGTTTGCTCAGGTGGGTGTTTATGCAAGGGACTATCTGGCTGGCAGGATTCTTTATTATCCTCAAGTCAGCAAGCTGTTCAAAAGAATGAATGAATTCCATTCAAATGGAATGTCTTTTGAGGGGCTTAATGACTGTTTTGAACTAATAGTGCATGACTGCTGGAGCTTACATTATTATCGCTCATTTTCGACAGTTTGAATGAATTTTGAGGGATAATCGGGGTGTGTAAAAGCCTTTTTAGTGTACATTAAGCAGGGTTAAACTTAAAATTTGATGTGAATTCAGTTTACTAGAAAAGTTAATCAAATAAAAACATTTCTATGGTCTCCAGCTTATGTGTTGTTTCACAAGCACTTTATAATTAAAAGCACCACAATTGTAAACATTTATGATTGCAAATAAATATCAGTAAATATTAATTGGAATTACACATATTATGTGCTAAATGGTTATGCAAATTAGCATCCCTTTTTGTTGTGGCTGTCTACAGCTTATGTACTGTATCATTAATATTCCATACATAATATTGTAAACTTGGCTATTGCAATAAAAGTTCATTAAAATCAATAATTATAAACTATTTGTTTATTATTGAACAAATAATAGGGGTTGGGAAGATGTATGATTACGATTAATTAAAATACGTAAATATGATCTAATGGTAACAGATCGTTATTATAAGCTGAACTAGCAACATCACTCTATTAAATATTGTCCCAGTATTCAGTCTATATATCCAATGCATTTCTTTCTTCCTGAGTGCCTTAAATCTGTCAGGGGATTCGATAGGGATCCATTCAATGGCAATTGTTGAGAGTACATCAAAGTACTGTTAGGGCAGGCCAGGACAGATGGACAGGGACTCCCTATGCCAATCCTCTCCCAAGTCGCTACCTACTTGCCCCTCTGGGCTAGGCCCCAGGGCGAAAACTGGGTGACGGTCCCTACACTCACTAGTGTCAGGGATCCTGGGAAAGAGAGACTGGGAGACAGACAGGAGGGAACCTGAAAGTAACAGGGAGTAAACAGCAACCGGAGAATATTCAAAACCAGGCAGGGTCAGAACCAGAAAGCATGTGCACAGTACCGAAGGATAATCAGAGACAAGGTCAGAGGCAAACAGTAATCAAACACAGAAAGTCAAAGTCAGAGATAGTGGGTGTTGGCAGAACGGATCAAAACCAAACACTGGCAAAGAGAGACAGGCTGACCAGGTTTCTATGTAGAACTCCCCGCCCAGAGGGTGGGGAGAAGTCACACGACCGCCAGGGAGAATGATGAACCCGCCTCCCCCCGGCGATGTGCACAGACCAGAGTGCCGGACCAGCAGACGGGCATGCCTGCACACGACGCGGGGCACACCGCGACCAACCACCAGAGTGGGGGAATCCCGGACAGAGACGCCAGCCCGGGCCCCCGCACCCTGATGGCAACCCCAATTCTAACAAGTACAATGGTGACTTTGATGTACTCTCAATAATAGAAGTGTTGCATGTGATACACAACGGTGACACACTATGTTTTAGAAAACTGTTCTTGATATTCGATCTACATTTATTAATTCTGGATCTTAGGTTGTACGACCCACATGCTGAAGTTGACACGGGCATTGACGTATGTATATCACAAAATTAAAAGAGCAGTTTAAGAATGATTTAATTGAAAATGCTTCATCGGTGGTGAAACTACTAAATTTTGTGGTCCAATTGGTGATGTTTACACAACATTTGCAATTTCTTTTGCTGCATTTAAAGCAACCAATAATATTGAAAAGGAAATGATAGTTACATGCCGGGCTCTTTTTAACAGTTCTTAATCTGCTCGGTGCCCAACGTTTTGCCTTTCGAAAGATTATCTGTGGATTTGATGAGATTCATTTTGCCAGATGGGGGTCTTGTGTTAAAATATTAGTAGCAAAGATAAAAAAGGAGGGTGGAGTAAGACCCGGTGAGAGGGGTGAAATGATTCTGGAGTAAAGTGTTTCGAATGATGGAGGTTCTGCCAACCAGATCACACTCCACCAAGGTGGACGCGAGTATACCGAAAGAGAATGAGATAAAATATTGGCAGTAAAGGTGCAACACTGTAAGCTAGTTAAAAGCTAAAGTTCCAAGATGCGATAGTGAAAGCACTTCACAACATAGAAAACCAGCAAGTGAATATGTGTTTTGTGGTCAAGCCCCTTCGTCAGGTACTTCGACCTCTTTCTTCCCTGTCACATACAAGACTTCTGGCACATCCATTAAACCCTAAGGATTCTGTCTTGTGTTAAAATAGGCCAATGTTTCTTGAATGCTCTGTGGATAAACGGATGTAGATCATTATATGTGGTAATTAGACTCCAGTTGAATCTTTGGGGGTCTTCCCATTGGTCTTCTTTTCTCTTCAGGCAATCTAATTGTGTTATTTTTCCCCCTTTGTGAATGCTGCTGTAATGAGGCTGTGAGCTGACTTTTTTGTTGTTGTAGTCTTTCCTTAATAATGTTACTTTGAGAGACAAAATCCTCATTCTTTGAACAATTCCTTCATAGTCTTTTAAATTGGCCAAAGGGTATATTAGTTTTCCATTTCTTATAATGGGCACGCTTGGAATCCAGAAGACTATTTGTATCAGTGGCTCCTAGCCAAAAGCTATATAAAATAAATATACCCACCGCAGTGCTGGACCACCTATTCAGGAGTCCAGGGCGGCAGCATCTTGCTCAAACAGCAGAGCACCAAATACCATTGATGGAAAAGGTGAACGTCGGCTACAAAGGTGCATGAGGGCTGACCGATACATTACAGTGGAGCAGCTCAACATGAGAATGAACCAGGGAGCCAGCAGACATGTCCAAAACAACAGTTCAGCAAACTCTACTGCATATGGGACTCTGAAGCAGACGGGTGATCACTGCATCTATGATAACAAAGGTTCATTGGAAAAAAAGGCTTCCATCGGAATTGGACCTCTGCTGACTGGCAAGGGGTTGCCTTCCAAAATGAGTCACGTTTTCTGCTTCATCCAACGATGAACATTAGCCTGTCCAGCGAGAAACATCAGAGAACAAGCACCCTGCTGGAAGAACACAAGCTGGTGGAGCAGCATTATGGTCTGGGGGATTTTTTGTGGCATTCTCTGGGCCACTCATCCATGTGGAAGGAACTCTGCGACGATTTGGTTATGAATCCATCCTTTCCGATCACGTACACCAATACATGCTGTCTGTCTTTACTCAGGCAGATGGGATCTTCCAGCAAGATAATTCAACATGACACAAGGCTAGAAATGTCCAACAGTGGTTGGAAGAGCATGACCAAGACTTCCAAGTACATCCCTGGTCCCCTAATTCCTCAATCTGTGGGACCACCCCGATCATCATGTTTGCTCTATGGATAATAAAAAGCTTTATTTGTATAGTGCTAATTTATTCCGCAGCGCTTTGATACATATGGGTGCTCAATCGGGGCAGGGCGGTACAGGAGAGGGGGATGCAGGAAGTGTACAGGAGGGTGTCATTTGAGGGCAGGAACTAAATTAGAAGAGTTGGTATACTTCTTTGAATAGGTGAGTCTTTAGGGCACGTCTGAAATTCCATGCGACAGGGATTGCCCGGATGTCTTAGGGTAGAGCATACCATAGAGTCAGGGTTGCTCTGGTGAAGTCCTGGAGGCGAGCATGTGAGGGGGACATCTAGTCTGACTGTGTTGGCAGAACGAAGTGTGCGGGTGGGTGATGTATGTGCAGGAGGGAGGTGATGTACAGTGGTGCAGCGCCATGGAGAGCTCTGTGAGTGAGGGTGATGAGTTTAGTTCTGGGCAGCAGTGCAGTGACTGGCATAATGCGGAGGCATCTGAGAAGCGGCTGAATAGGAAGATGAGTCTAGCTGTCTAGCTCATTTAGTATGGATTGGAGAGGGGAGAGTCTGGTGCAGGGAAGGCCAATGAGCCGTGAGTTGCAGTAGTCGACTCTGGAATGGATGAGGGCAACAATGAGAGTCTTTATGGCATGTTTATGGCCAGAGATTGGATGTGGGGGGTGAAGGAGAGGTCTGAGCTCAATGTGACCCCTAGGCAGAGGGCGTGCTGTCTGGAGGATATGGTAGTGCCAGCTACTGAAATAGAGATGTTGGGGGGAGGTCGGCTGGTAGTGGGTGGCAAAATGAGAAAGTCAGTTTTTGAGAGGTCAAGTTTGAGAAAAAGGGAGGACATAGTGTTAGAGACAGTGGACAGATAATTGGAGATGTTTTGTAGGAAAGGTTCAGAGATGTCAGTGGAAGAGGTGTAGAGCTGTGTGTCATTGGCATAGAGGTGATGTTGGAGGCCAAATCTGTGGATGGTTAGCTTGATTGGGGCTGTATAGATAGAGAAGAGAAGGGGGGCCAAGGACCGAGCCCTGGGGTACCCCAACAGCGAGAAAAAGTGGAGAGGAGGTAGAGCCAGCGAAGGAGATGCTGATTGAGTGGTCAGAGAGATAGGAGGAGAACCAGGAAAGAGCAATGTCCTTTAGGCCGATAGACTGAAGCATAGCAAGGAGAAGGTTATGGTCGACAGTGTCAAATGCAGCAGAGAGGTCAAGGAGGATTAGTAGGGAGTAGTCGCCTCCATGCATCTTCCAGTTACTGTGGGATGCACTGCAGTCAGCATGGCTCCAGATACCTGAGACCACCTACCAGCACCTTATTGAGTTACTCCCGGCCCGTCTAGCTGCGGTCTGTGAAGCACACAGCGGTTACTCTGGATGTTAGCTGGAGGTTATAATAATGTGACTCAACTTTTGTAATAAGTAGCAACATTTTTAAAAACTTCTAAGTGGGATAAAATAGTAAAAGAAAAACAAATGTGCCATTTAAAAGGAGTTTTTATAGTACACATAGAACATAGTATGTTAGGCCGAATAAAGACAATGTCCATCTAGTTCAGTCTGTTTCAACCTCCTTGTTGATCCAGAGGAAGGCAAAAAATCCCAAGAGGCAGAAGCCAATTAGCCCTTTCGGGGAAAAAAATCCTTCCGACTCCCTAATGGCAATCAGACTGTTCCCTGGATCAACCCCTAATAGTTACTACCTGCCTGTATACCCGGATAAACAAATAACCTTAGATTTATAGCCTATAATATCCTTCCGCTCCAGAAAGACATCTAGCCCCTCTTAAACTCTTCTATGGATTTTGCCATCACCACATCCTCAGGCAGAGAGTTCCACAGTCTAACTGCTCTTACAGTAAAGAACCCCCTTCTGTGTTGGTGATGAAACCTGCTTTCTTTTAGACGTAGCGGATGCCCTCTTGTTA
Organism: Eleutherodactylus coqui; assembly: GCA_035609135.1. NCBI lineage: Eukaryota > Metazoa > Chordata > Amphibia > Anura > Eleutherodactylidae > Eleutherodactylus > Eleutherodactylus coqui. The sequence continues at coordinate 21,294,031 of CM069405.1, read as the reverse complement.
CCGTTGTAGTCTTGGGTATAAACAGATCCTGGCAGAGATCCTTGTATTGTCCCCTCATGTATTTATACATAGTTATTTGGTCGCCCCCTAACCGTCTTTTTTCCGGGGTAAATAATCCCAGTTTTGGTGCCTCTCTGGGTATTCCAGTCCCTTCATTACGTTTATTGATTTAGTTGCCCTTCTTTGAACCCCCTCCAGTACTGTAACATCTTTCCTGAGCACCGGTGACCAGAATTGTGTGCAGTATTCCATGTGAGGTCTGACAAGTGCCTTATATAGTGGGAGGATAATGTTCTCCTCCTTCGCCCCTATACCTCTTTTAATGCACCCCAAGACTTTATTAGCTTTTGCAGCAGCTGACTGGCATTGGTTGCTCCAGTTAAATCTACATGGCATAGCAAAAACGATACCTTTGTTTGGTGGGTTAGTGTGATTATGGCAATACCAAGTTTTTAGATGCTTTTTTTTTATTTTACTTCTTTCATTGCTTTCTGTCACCATATTATTCTATTGATCGAGCTGTGTGAGGGTTTGTTTTTTGAAATATGACCTATCAGTGTGATTTTTAGAGTACTTGCAACTTTTTGACAGCATTCTTTTTTCTTGCAGATAGGGTGACCCAAAAAAATGCAATTCTGGCCTTGTGTATTATTTTTCCCACAGTGTCCACCATGCAAAATAAATAGCACAGACTTTTACAACACGGAAATAGTGATATTTTTTTTTTATGTAAAAAATGAGAAAACGTTTTTTTTTTAATTTTAATATTTTTTGGAATACTTTAAAAAATAATGTTTCACTTACTGTTACAGTTTAATTAGCAATCGTTTAATCAATTATACAATATATGCAGCATTATGTATCTCTGTAGGCAATCTATTAAGCTCTGCTACAAGAAAGGCTTCACAAGGCCCTAGGCTTCCATGATGCCTGAACAGCACCCTGCGGTCTGATTGCAGGAACCCTTTGGTTCACCTGCTGCTAATAATTCTGATCAGGACAGTTGAGGCAGGCTGTTATAGAGTGGGGTAAGCTCCCGAGCCCACTCTACTAACACCATGCACATCTGATGGTTATGTATGTCCGATTGCATGAAAGGGTTAAGCTTTAATTGCATAAATCTGGAAATAGAATTTCCAGTCCAGCAAAGCCCTGGTAGGACATTTCCTACCAACATAAAGAAGCCACATTTTACTTCATCAATGGCTAAAATATCAAAGTAAATATGGAAAGTACCGGACACAACCAGAAGGGGGCAGCAAAGCCTAATGTTAGAAGATTCAAGGAGCCGATGACACAACTGCTTCCATCAGTAATCAGTTTTTTTGGCTGGGATTGAAGGGTCGGTTCATCACATAATACGGCTCATCAGCCGGTAATTACAGGCTTTTCCTAGGTCAGTGATGTAAAGAATATTGCGTGTCAGCAGTAACGCAGGCAAACCCCTCACAATTACTGCTTACGTCCAGCGTAATTACATGGACAGCAAGAGCCCATCTGATGGAGGACTATCAGGCATCTAGAAAGGATGGGATCTAAGACAGCCACCATGCCAGATCAGCAGATGTTCTGGACCATCAGATACCGTACAGTTGTATTGCTATATTAAGGGGCATAGCTGTAGGGGGTGCAGAGGTGGTAGTCACTATCGGGGTCGGGAGACTTGAGGGGCAGGAAGACCCCTCTATCATATAAGAAAGCACAAGTATTATTAATGGCACAGTGATGGTGGGGGGTGGCAGATGTTGTTACATTTAGCCTCTGCCTAATCTGCTAGTGTCGCATCAATGGGCTTCTTAAGAGACTCAACGAGGGCGAGCAAAGCTGTGGAGGGCCACCATGCCGAACTTTTGCTCCGTCCATATCACCATCAGATAGAGCTCACGTGGGGGTCCTGTTCTGCCTGTCAGAGAAGTGTCACTTGCCCCCCCACAGAGACATCAGCATGAAGGGAGCGCTGGCCAAACAGGCAGTCAGCATTCATTGCTATGAGGCTAACAGAAATACCCAAGTGGGTGCCACGCATTCGGCAGTCCCATTAAAAGTGAGTGGAGCACCGATGCCCTATCGGTCTCCTCCTCACTGCATAGGGTAACATCCCCTTTGGATAGGGGATAGCTTGCAGTTTTGGTAAAGCCGCTCTAAAGACCTGGTATCAGCAGGTCTTCTGGCACCTCACTTAGGCCCACTGCACTACCCACTACTAGCGCCAAAATTGTCATTGTCGAGCCCTGCGTGGGTCTATGCTAACACTCTGCCTCTTTTTTTCCTGTAAGCTGGCAGCCATGCCCAATTACACTAGCAAGGGGCAGTTGTGCCATAGCGTATAGTGGCCCACCAACCCTTTACAGCAGAACGGCTAATAGATGCACAAAAATATGGGGCACAACATGACACAAAACATAGCAACAAGAATAGAAGCCCGCACATACAGTATTTCATGTGATACGGGTGCTCCTTAATGACTGTAATTAGGTGCCATATGGCTATACACAGAGTACCCCGTAGTGTAGCTATAGGGATCACAACTGTTGCAGTCATGATGGGGCCCCTAAGCTGGGGATGTCCACAGGCTCCTTCTTGCTTTGCTAGAGACTTAGTATCTTATGATCCCCTTTTTTAAATAGCGTGTCCTGTGACAGTATAACTATCCTAAATTATCCTCCCCTGTCTGCTTCCTTCATCACGATGAGTGGCGCAGAAGGGGGCACTATTTGTGTGTGCGGGCGTAGAAGAGGCACTATTACTGTGTAGGGGCACAAATACTTATGCTGTATGAAAGAACAGCAGGGGCACTCTTATTTTGTGCCAGCACAAAGAGGTAGGCTCTCTCTCTCCGGGGCGTAAAGGGGGTATTATTACTGTAAGGGGGAACAAAGTGTACTCCACTATGCCACTGGCCACAAAGAGGGACACTAGTACTGTGTAGGGAGCACTGAGAGGGGCATTAAAGGGGTTGTCCCGCGGCAGCAAGTGGGTCTATACACTTCTGTATGGCCATAATAATGCACTTTGTAATGTACATTGTGCATTAATTATGAGCCATACAGAAGTTATAAAAAGTTTTTTACTTACCTGCTCCGTTGCTGGCGTCCTCGTTCCCATGGAGCCGACTAATTTTCGCCCTCCGATGGCCAAATTAGCCGCGCTTGCGCAGTCCGGGTCTTCTGCAGTCTTCTATGGGGCCGCTCGTGTAGAATGCCGGCTCCGTGTAGCTCCGCCCCGTCACGTGCCGATTCCAGCCAATCAGGAGGCTGGAATCGGCAATGGACCGCACAGAAGCTCTGCGGTCCACGGAGACAGAGGATCCCGGTGGCCATCTTCAGCAGGTAAGTATGAAGACGCCGGACCGCCGGGATTCAGGTAAGCGCTGTGCGGGTTGTTTTTTTAACCCCTGCATCGGGGTTGTCTCGCGCCGAACGGGGGGGGGGGGGGTTAAAAAAAAAAAAAAAAACGTTTCGGCGCGGGACAACCCCTTTAAGGTTAGCAGCAGGATGGAACGTTTGTGTCATGGCTGGAAAAAAAACGATTTGGCCATCTGAGTCTGGGTGAAGAAGAAAAGCGAAAGTGGGCCACTACAATTAGAAGAAAAGTCACCTGTGATCACGGAAGGTAACTGAACTGCAATCACTATCACTGTATAAAGCTGCTATCTGACTGGTATTTGAGGATTATGTTACTCAGAGCTATATTACGATACAAAGAGCTGGGTAAGTACTATGTGATCAAAGAAAGGCTGACATTGAATCAGGTAGCTCCTATAGGTTCAGGCAATCTCCTAGAGTCTGACCCTGCTCCAATTGTTAAAGGGACACTAACTTCTCAGACAACTTCTGCTTATCTACTAGCTTGTGTTAGTCTTGCATTACAAATGTGATTGCTCTACCACTGTAAATCATGTTTGACGTGGCTGCCACTAGGGGTCTCCCTTCCAGCTTCCCAGCAATTCATTCTTTGTCATTAGGTACAGATCGTCCTTAACAATGACACAGAGATTATGGATTTCCATAGCAACAGGTGAGGAGCTATCTTCACTTATGGGCTGCAGGCTAACAGATCTGCAGACACTGTGATAAGGATCTCCTGCTGTTACAGACTGTGTGTCTGTGCATACATTACACACATGCATTACAATAGATTTATTAACCATTGCCTGCCTCTAAATGCCCAATCCTCCTGGGAAAGCAGAGGGGCCAGCATTTAGATACTGTCTCTCTGCTGATTGGACAAGAGACACTGCACTGCACCATAGGAAATAAGGGCAAGGAAGTCAGGACAGGGAACTACTGACAGAATGCTGGGCTTGCTTCATGCCCCCTTCCTGATAGTGTATTGCAAATAACAGGACGACAGAAAAAATGGGGAAGATCACCTGAAAATGAGAGCATACAGGGCATGAAACAGGGTGCAAACAGCAGCAAAAGAGGGCTAAGAAGAACCTGGAATATTGTAGAACACTTAAAATCTGCATTGCAAAAATTATGATGTAAGGTCATGAGGTTTCCCGACTGAAAAGGGCACCGACCTGAAAAGGGGAAAATTCCCAATCTTCGCTTTTGAATTGCACCTACCAGAGGTCAAAGTCATGATCTGCCTTGTGGATTTGTAACCTGCTGTACAAGCGTAAAGTTTCTAATCTCAAAATGACTGTTGGGTTCCTGATCCCGGTATGAATTGGACTTTAGTCATCTGACTAACCAGCAGAGTATATTGTTCAGTTGTCTGATAAACGGCCATATTTCCCTTGAAATGCATTATTTGTGGGTTTTCAATAAAGTGTTTTTTTATACTATACCTCTGAGGATCCTTGGTTAGCGGCACTCAGGGGCGTAACTAAAGGCCTATGGGCCCTGGTGCAAAGATTCAGTTTGTACCCCTCCCTCCTGCCCATAAGCTCTCTTCACATCAGCCAACCCTGTATCTTTTAGCCCGTGTCAATGAGCCCTTATGGAAGCAATGTTACGCTAAGCTCTCTGCCCTTTCCGGGTGGCCACTTCCGCATCACTTGACCAGCAGCTCTGTGCTGACTACAGGCCACAGAGTGCTGGGAAGCGCTGGCAGCATGGGGACTTGGGTGGTGAGGGGAACGCCATATCCTCTGAAATCATCTGCGGATACGCCACCGTTTTCAAGTCAGAATTCACGCTGATGGATTTTAACTCTGTTTTGGACGTGAAAGGGGAGTGGACTGGGAATTTGCAGTTGAGTTTTCCGCTGCAGACATTCTGCAGCATTTCCTCTATGTGTAAACATACTCTAAAGGTATGATCATACAGACTGTAATTGCTATGTATCCACAGCTAACCCATAGTGGCCAAATCCGTGGGTTGCTAGGGTGCCGTTTAGGACTGGTAGAGTTGTGCCACCACCTGGGAGTTGCTGAACAGAGTGGTGTGGAGGTGCGCTAGAGCTCAGAGCTGCTAGCGCTATCCTCCGCAGGATATCTGGAAGCACCCTCCCATCTGTGTGCTGAATGCTTCCGAGGTACCCCAACTCACTGACCATGTCGACTCTCTGACCGTTTAAATCCTGCAGCTTGGTTTATTGCCAGGAGATGTGGAGCCCAAGACAGGATGCCTCAGAATCAAACTGTTCCAATGAGTGTCGAAAGTTATTGGATGCGACGTTAAGGAGTGCAACATCATCGGCGTAGTCCAGGTCGGTGAAGTGGTACTCCGGAAGAGTGACCCCATTACATTGGACAATACACTGATGGATCCAGTCCATGGCCCTGCAGAAAAGTGTGGGAGCCAAGACGCAACCTTGTTGAACACTAGACGAGAACTCAAAACTAGCAGAGGCTGAACCGTTGTTACGGACTTTGGTGGATGTGCCCTGATGCATGTCTTTTAGTAGGTTTAAAAGGGATGTGGGGACGCCAATGCCATGCAAGGCAAAACGTCGCCTTGAGATCGACATATGCGACAAGGAGCAGTCTGTTAAATTCTCTGTGTATCTCTGAGAGGAGCCTAAGAGCAAGTATGGCATCCATGGTGAAGCGGCCTGCCATGAAGCCTGACTGCTGGAGTCTCCGCTTAGAGGTCAGGAGTGGTTGTACGATTGAGAGTAGGATGTGCGTGAAGACCTTGCCGGGAACCGAATGGAGCCTGTAGCTAGAGCATGCAGTTTTTGGGCCCTTCCTCTTGTACAGGGCGAAGATGATACCCTCCTTCCACTTGATGGGGACTTTCCCACAGGACCAGATGCGCATAGATAGTTGATGTCGAGCAGTGCTTATTGGCTCAATTGCACATTTCAGCAGCTCGGGTGGTGGCGCGTCCATGTCTAAATTTCTGAATAGCAAAATGGACCTCTTCCCGTGACGGAGCATCCGTAGGCACAAAATGGCCATCCTCAGCAAAAAGATGCGAAGTCATCAAGGTCATGTCGTGGATTAGCCGGTGGATGGTTTAGGGCGGATGAGAAATGTTCATACCAGAGTTGGAGTGTCTCATCATGGTGTGTACAAGGGCTGCCATCAGATTTGTGGATTGGGGTATGCCAGCTGGTCTCTGAGGACCCTTGGATTCTGGTGACTGCTTTGTATGCTGCTCTTAGATTGTTTGACTTCAGACCCTCCTCAGCTTCATCAGTCAGAGCATTATAGTACTGCTCCCTGTCTTTTTTGGCCTTTGCCTGGAACACGCCCTTCAGCCTCTTACATCCCCGCTTGATTGTTCTTAAGATGGGCTTTTGCCTTCGCTTCAAGGACCTGCATAGTATCGTCCGTTAGCCAGTGCTGTCTACGGGGATGCCGGTATCCGAGTATGTTCTTTGCAGCTTCACAGATAGCATCTCTTGTGACATTCCAAGCTGACCCAGGGTCATCTGGGAGAAACTGGTTTTCGATTGCGATGTTATGCTGACATTCAAGTGCTTGATCTTCCCTCAGGGCGTCAACGTTCAGTGAAGGTTGTGAACTGGTCTTATGGGGCCGACGGTGTGGAACTGCTATTTCAGCAATAATCAAACAGTGGTCTGTGTTGCTGGAGCCTCTGCCCCGCTGTAGACTCAACACAATTTGACAGAATTGCGATGTCGAATTAGTATATGGTCCAGTTCCTTTTTTGTACGTCCATCATTGGATATTCAGGTAAACCTATGGATGCTACGTCTCTGGAACCAGGACCCCGCCACTGCGAGGCTCGTTGAGGCACAGAATGACAGCATCCGGTGAGAATTGTCGTTGATCAGGCCTTCGCCAAAGGGTCCAACGATGTCTTCGTAGCCAGGAGTCTGGGGACCTAGGTTTGTGTACAGGTCGCCAAGCACTATGAATACATCATGCGGAGGGCCGAATTGTACGGTGGTGGCAAGCTGGTCGTAAAAGGCATCTTTGTCTGCAGCTGTGTGTTCTTCAGCTGGTGCATATGCCTGGCGGACAGCAGATGCGGAGAGATTGGATGCCACATTACTATGGACTGATTTATTGGAGGGTGAAGAATCAGTGCCACTTCCTGGGTGTGGTCTGAGCCACCGGAGTGTAATATGGTGGCGCCATTAACCTCGCACTGGTCATGATGCAGTAGACAGGCTTTGGTGATGCCGGCTACAGTGCTGTTATATCCAGCCAGTTCGTTGAGGAGTGCCACCTGGAAGCCAGTCCCATTCAGGGTAAGGACATTTCATGTGCGAACAGGTGACTGAACGCAGGTCAGTTCTCGGGATCCAGTGATCAACCCTCATCCAGAAAGGGCCGTCCCGAATTGGGCTTTTGGCTCTTTCCCTTATGCGTTCACTGTGAGGTGCTGGTTGGCAATGGGAACTCGAGTTGTCGGAGGCTCTAACCCTGGTGCTTGAAGTGCTTGCTATTGTTGTTTGATCGGGAATCCCTGAATACTTCGTCACCTTGGGACAGGGGGGCGACGGAAAGCGCAGTAATGAAGGCCCATTTCACAAGTGTATTGGTACTAGGCCCTTCATTGTTGCATGCTGTTACCATTTGTCTTGACTAGGAGATGTATCCGCCTTCAGCATGGAAGGAACCACTGCCGCCTGGCCTTCACCAGAGCCTCGTTAGCCAGCCGTATTCGAGGTTCCCAACAGGCCTTCACGGCTACCGTAGCGGCCTGACAGGGCGAAGTAAGTTTACATCCTGGGGGTTAATACCTCGTAGAACCTGATAGTCATGTGGACTACATCCGGGACCTGATATTTTGTGTACGGCGCCGGGCGTGCAGTATTTGCTGGATCTCTGCACATTATAAATATTATGTCAGCGGCAGCCAGATGGAACATAAGTGCTTTCCTGAGTCATCCGTCTCCTGCGCTCCCGGCCTGAATCTTTGATGTTTTATATAACAGCCTGACCCGCACAGCTCGCCCGGCTGCCAGCAGATTCGGCTCACTCGCCTGTGATGGGGATTTGCAGAACTTGCACTTTCTTCAGCGTAATCGACCGCTTCTCGGGATGCTTCCAGGATGTCAACTAACTTACTCAGATGGAAAATCAATTCTGTGTCACGGCGGCTTTTCTGCCTTCATTTAATTCCAATTAATAGGACAATTAAGTGGCATTTAAATGGCATCACATTGAGGTTAGTCTATAGACTTGTAGTAGAAGGGCGCTTTATGCATAACAGCGTTTAACAGAACCTGTCTTACAAAGTTTTTCCCTCCCTGTATGCAAATGACCCCAAAAAAGTCAGATTTTTGGAAAATAGCTCTTCTGAGCCAATTGATTCCTGTGCCTTTGCATTAGCCCTCTCCTGTACCCTCGCTGACTTCCTATACTGCCCTGCACTCAATTGGCCAAGAGTGTATCATGTGACATTAGTTTGTCACATTTAAACAAAAAACGGCAACAGCACTCAAAATACATTTACTATCAGAAGTATACATACCTAGAATAAACACTCTAAACACCTGAAATAATGCAAAGTTCTTGGTATATAATTTGATCAAAGCATATTGGCCCATCTACCAACGTCCAGGTGACCGCGCTCTCAGATGGGTCCTAACACTAATACCAGGTGATTTAATCTTAATCTGGGAAAGATGGGCACCTACCTCTCAGAATGGTCCTCTCTTGGTACAAAGCCTACAAATTAAACCAGGGAAGGTAGGATACCATTTATATGGTCCAGTAGGAGAGACCGAAGGTAAATGGGCGGCGGGCATGCACGAGCAGGTGGAGGCAGCCAAATGTCACAATATTTGTAGAAAAAGGGATAAAATAGGTCAGCACTTCCCAATAGAAATCTATAGGTGCACGTTAAACCATTGCTGCAACATACAGTAGAAGCAGAAACCAAAAGCGACAACAGCACGCAAAACCACCTGGTATTAGCGTTAGGACCCATCTGAAAGCTTGGTTACCTGTACATTGGTAGATGGGCCAACATGGTTTGATCAAATGATATACCAAGAGCCTTGCATTATTAATGTGGTTATAGAGTATTGACTATAGGTATGTATACCTCTGATAGTAAGTGTATTTTGCGTGCTGTTGCCACTCCTTGGTTTCTGTTTCTATGTATGTTGCACCCCTGGTATAACGTGCACCTATTGGGAAGTGCTGACCTATTAGTTTGTCACATGACATGCTGTCCAGCATCTTCATTCCTTACCCCCACCCGTTAGCGGCAACTTTCGGGCTGCAAATGTTAATAAGTAAGCTAGCGAACTCCACTGTTGCACCATAAGTCGTGCTATTACGGGGGGCTGAGGGTTAAGAGTTCTGCACCGCCTGACTGACCCCTGATGACTTGTATCTAGCGGCAGTTTGTGTGTCTCTCTGCTTTCTCCTCCTGCTAAGACAGTGACTGTCCCCTTAATTTCCAAGGGGGTATCTACTTTTCAAGGGGAGGCATTTCATTTCCAGGCTGGAGGCACATGCTTTTTGGAGGGAGGACATACTTTTTTGTGGGGTGCATACTTTTCAGGGGGAAGTCACCTACTTTTCTGGAGAGGCACTTTTTAAGAAGTGAGTTGCCACCAATATGCCTCGCCTTTTCTATACAAAGAATTAACCACACCAACATTTTGACATACAATTTTGAGGTGGCTCAGTAGTTAGCACTGTTACCTTGCAGTTCTGGGGTTCTAGGATCAGGTAGGAGGATCAGGACTAGATCAAGTGAAGAAGGAGGATGATTCTGCACCTCGAAGCTCAGGCCAACCAGTTTTCTCTGAGCAATGGCTGATGTACGGGGTGAGGCATTGTCATGCAGGAACACAATGCATTGCCTCAACTTTTTTTACTTCAATGCTTTCTTCAATTTATTCAGAAGTGTTGTGTAATACACAACTGTGCTAGTAGACCGCTTTGAAGATTATCCACAGCAGTATTCCATCTTTATCTCAGAAGACAAATATCATCACCTTGGATGACAACTTCTGCACTCTGAACTTCTTTGAACGCGGAGAACCAACATGTCTCCATTCCTTTGACTGCTCTTTTGACCCAGAATCATACATAAAAATCCATGCCTCATATTCATGACAGGTGAGATAAGAAAGCAACATCATCCTGCCAAGATTGCTGCAGAATTCCCCAGGAGGCTTGCACTCAGGGACACTTTTGATCTACTATACTTTTAGGACCCACTTGGCAGACACCTTTGTCATGTCAAGATGTTCATGAATTATTGACCCGACTCTTTTCTTTGGAACTGTTCAAAGTTTTGGCTATCATCTTAGAAGAAATTGGCCAGTCTTCCAGAATTATGTCATGGATAATGTCTATGGTATCTTGAATAATCAGACCTAGTAGGAATGTCACAATGTGATCTTTGGTATACTCAGTATAGCAAAGAACTATTCTCTGTGCATCTAAAACAGCAAAACAATCTATAAGGCTTTGCTGAAAGCTCATCCTAATAGTCATACAGCTGTGGGATGCCTGGTTGTCTTTCATAGGCCTCTGGCTGCCATGATTAACCATCAGCATCTTGTGATTGTATCTGTTGGGGGCTGATGGGGACAGAGGGAGCCCCCTTTCTCTGTCAATCACCTAGATACCATGGCCGCTACTGACCCTGGCATATAGGAAGTTAAATGACAGGGATCATGAGAGTGCAGAACACATGACATAAATGTCTGTAATAGATACTAAAGACAGGGTATTCTATGATGTTCATTTATGTAATTAAGAAATAGGTGTCGTCTTAATGTATACCTCCAGTCCTAACATCTTCTGTGCTTCATAGTAAATTTTTAGCGGTGAGCTATGCATTTCACATAGGCTTCTCCCCTCCTACCAGAAGGATGAACAGCCAGCTAGCTGAGTGACAGGAGGGGTAGAGGAAAGAGATCCTGGAAGGCTAGTCTTAAACTGGCACACCCCAACAAGTTTGGACAGTTGGCAGATGAGAGGGATGCCTTTACAGGATAAGCTCTGCTGCAGCATGACCTGCCCTCTAACCACCAAGGGGATGTCTGCTCCAGTAAGAAGGGGACGGGGAGCGCAGGGCAGGCTAGACAGGTCCTAGTAGTGGGAGACTCAATTATTAGGGGGACAGACAGGGCAATGTATCACAAACACCAGGATTGGCGAACACTGTGTTGTCTTCCTGGTGCTCGATTTCAACACATCGTGAATTGGGTTGACAGATTACTGGGAGGAGCTGGTGAGAATCCAGTGGTTATGATACACAAAGTTAGAGGTAGCTGGAAGGTCCTTGAAAACAATATCAGGGAACTAGGTTATAAGCTTAGGGGGAGGATCTTCAAAGTAGTATTTTCTGAAATACTACCTCTACCATGTGCCATACCAGAAGGGCAGCAGGAGATTAGGGAGGTAAACACGTCTCCCAAGTTGGTGCAGAAAGGAGGGGCTTGGGTTCCTGGAGAACTGGGCTGACATTTATGTCAGCTACAGGCTCTACCATAGGGACAGGCTGCTTCTCAATGGGGAGCGTGCAGCTGTGCTGGGGAAGAAGATGGCTAGAAGCTTGTAAAAGTGTTTAAACTGAGGACTGGGGTAGGGCAACCAGAGAAATAGGGGGTAATATAGTGTAGATAGAGATCTAGGAATAAGTAATGAGAATAAGGTTGAGCAGTGTGGGGGGTTAGTACAGTTAGAACAGTACAGTTAGAACACTTAAAATAAAAAATAACCAAAACCTTCCAATCTGTATGGTGATTAATGCTAGAAGTCTGACTGATAAGGTTGATAAACTAAAAGTAATAATGTCAGAGGAAAGCTATGAAATACTAGGAATAACGGAGACCTGGTTGGATGAAAGCTGTGACTGGGCGCTGAATTTACAGGGTTATAGTCTGTTCAGAAAAAATCGTAAAAAACAGAAAAGGGGAGGGGTTTGTCTTTACATAAAATACTGTTTAAAGTCCACATGATGGGCAGACATATATGAGAGAGACAAAGATGTGGAGTCTCTATGGGTAAAGATTAGAGATGAGCGAACGTGTTCTTCCGAGCTTGATATTCGTGCGAATATTAGGGTGTTCGTGATGTTCGTTATTCGTAACGAACACCATGCGGTGTTCGGGTTACTTTCACTTCCTTCCCTGAGACGTTAGCGCTCTTTTCTGGCCAATTGAAAGACAGGGAAGGCATTACAACTTCCCCCTGTGACGTTCAAGCCCTATACCACCCCCCTGCAGTGAGTGGCTGGGAAGATCAGGTGTCCGCCTAATATAAAAGTCGGCCCCTCCCGCGGCTCGCCTCAGATGCCGTGTGAGTTAGATGAGGGACAGTGCTGTTTGTACCGGAGCTGCTGTAGGGAAAGAATTGGTAGTTAGTGTAGGCTTCAAGACCCCCCAAAGGTCCTTATTAGGGCCACTGATAGCTGTGTGTTGGCTGCTGTTAGCAGTGGCAATTTTTTTTTTCTCAAAATCGCCTCTGCAGAGCGTTGCACCCGGCATTAGGGACAGAAGTGCTGCATAGGCAGGGAGAGTGTTAGGAGTGAGTGTAGCCTTCAAGAACCTCAACGGTCCTTTCTAGGGCCATATTTAACCGTGTGCAGTACTGTCCAGGCTGCTGTTAGCTGTGCTGCATTTTTTTTTACTTCTCAAAATCGCCTCTGCAGAGCATTGCACCCTCCATTGATACTGCAGGGAAAGAATTGTGTAGGCAGGGCCACAACACAGTTATTATTCATTGAATATACGCAGTGCTGCCTTTTGGTGCAAAAAAACGGAAAATATTTCTATTTGTCCTGCCTCTGTCCGTCCTAAGGGCGGTGGACACGTGTCGGCTGCGTGTGCAACCTTTAAAAATCAGACGCACCCAGCTACGTTTTACTCCTGGCTTCGCCATTTGCTTTCCTTAATTGGGAAAAAAAATACCTGCTCTGCCACAGTTAATAACTCTGCTACCCTCATGTTCTGTGACACATTAGCAGGAAAACAGCACAGTTATTAAACTTCTCATGTTCATTGAATATACGCAGTGCTGCCTTTTGGTGCAAAAAAACGGAAAATAATTCTATTTGTCCTGCCTCTGTCCGTCCTAAGGGCGGTGGACACGTGTCGGCTGCGTGTGCAACCTTTAAAAATCAGACGCACCCAGCTACGTTTTACTCCTGGCTTCGCCATTTGCTTTCCTTAATTGGGAAAAAAAATACCTGCTCTGCCACAGTTAATAACTCTGCTACCCTCATGTTCTGTGACACATTAGCAGGAAAACAGCACAGTTATTAAACTTAGATTATACATTCACTAGAGGCAGTGGGGCCTTTCGTTTTCAAAAAAAGGAAAAAATTATATTTGGCCTGCAGTCTTGCGCCAATTTATTTCCTGCCTGTGAAATCAAATCACTGGTAATACAGCATGCTGAGGGGTAGGGGTAGGCCTAGAGGACGTGGACGCGGCCGAGGACGCGGAGGGCCAAGTCAGGGTGTGGGCACAGGCCGAGCTCCTGATCCAGGTGTGTCGCAGCCGACTGCTGCGCGATTAGGAGAGAGGCACGTTTCTGGCGTCCCCACATTCATCGCCCAATTAATGGGTCCACTCGGGAGACGGTTATTAGAAAATGAGCAGTGTGAGCAGGTCCTGTCCTGGATGGCAGAAAGTGCTTCGAGCAACCTATCGTCAACCCGCAGTTCTGCGCCGTCCACTGCTGCAAATCCGAATCCTCTGTCTGCTGCTCCTCCTTCCTCCCAGTCTCCTCACTCCACTACAATGACACCTGCTCAGGAGCGGGAACACTCCCAGGAACTGTTCTCGGGCCCCTGCTTAGATTGGGCAGCAGCGGTTCCTCTCCCACCAGAGGAGTTTATCGTCACTGATGCCCAACCATTCGAAAGTTCCCGGGGTCCGGGGGAAGAGGCTGGGGACTTCCGCCAACTGTCTCAACAACTTTCTGTGGGTGAGGAGGACGATGACGATCAGACACAGTTGTCTTGCAGTGAGGTAGTAGTAAGGGCAGTAAGTCCGAGGGAGCAGCGCACAGAGGATTCGGAGGAAGAGCAGCAGGACGATGAGGTGACTGACCCCACCTGGTGTGCAACGCTTACTCAGGAGGACAGGTCTTCAGAGGGGGAGTCAAGGGCATCAGCAGGGCAGGTTGCAAGAGGCAGTGCGGTGGCCAGGGGTAGAGGCAGGGCCAGACCGAATAATCCACCAAGTGTTTCCCAAAGCGCCCCCTCACGCCATGCCACCCTGCAGAGGCCAAGGTGCTCTAAGGTCTGGCAGTTTTTCACAGAGACGCCTGACGACCGACGAACAGTGGTGTGCAACCTTTGTCGCGCAAAGCTCAGCCGGGGAGCCAACACCAACAGCCTCACCACCACCACCATGCGCAGACATATGATGGCCAAGCACCCCACAAGGTGGGACGAAGGCCGTTCAGTGCCTCCGGTTTGCACCCCTGCCTCTCCCCCTGTGCCCCAACCTGCCACTGAGATGCAACCCCCCTCTCAGGACACAGGCACTACCGTCTCCTGGCCTGCACCCACACCCTCACCTCCGCTGTCTTCGGCCCCATCCAGCAGTGTAGTTCAGCGCACCGTCCAGCCGTCGCTTGTGCAACTGTTGGAGCGCAAGCGCAAGTACGCCGCCACGCACCCGCACGCTCAAACGTTAACCGTCCGCATAGCAAAATTCATCAGCCTTGAGATGCTGCCGTATAGGGTTGTGGAAACGGAGTCCTTCAAAAGTATCATGGAGGCGGCGGCCCCACGCTACTCAGTTCCCAGTCGCCACTACTTTTCCCGATGTGTCGTCCCAGCCCTGCACGACCACGTCTCCCGCAACATTGTACGCGCCCTCACCAACGCGGTTACTGCCACGGTCCACTTAACTACGGACACGTGGACAAGCACAGGCGGGCAGGGCCACTACATCTCCCTGACGGCACATTGGGTGAATTTAGTGGAGGCTGGGACAGAGTCAGAGCCCGGGACCGCTCACGTCCTACCCACCCCCAGAATTGCGGGCTCCAGCTCGGTGGTGGTATCTGCGGAGGTGTATGCTTCCTCCACTAAAGCACCCTCCTCCTCCTCCTCCTCCTCCTCCTCTGTCTCGCAATCAAGATGTGTTAGCAGCAGCATGTCGCCAGCAGTCGGTGTCGCGCGGTGTGGCAGCACAGCGGTGGGCAAGCGTCAGCAGGCCGTGCTGAAACTACTCAGCTTAGGCGATAAGAGGCACACGGCCCACGAACTGCTGCAGGGTCTGACACAGCAGACCGACCGCTGGCTTGCGCCGCTGAGCCTCCAACCGGGCATGGTCGTGTGTGACACCTGGTGGCGGCTCTGCAGCTCGGCAGCCTCACGCACGTGCCATGCCTGGCCCACGTCTTTAATTTGGTGGTTCAGCGCTTTCTGAAAAGCTACCCACGCTTGTCAGACCTGCTCGTAAAGGCGCGCCGGCTCTGCGCACATTTTCGCAAGTCCCACACGGACGCTGCCACCCTGCGCACCCTGCAACATCACTTTAAGCTGCCAGTGCACCGACTGCTGTGTGACATGCCCACACGGTGGAACTCTACGCTCCACATGTTGGCCAGGCTCTATGAACAGCGTAGAGCTATAGTTGAATACCAACTCCAACATGGGCGGCGCAGTGGGAGTCAGCCTCCTCAATTCCTTTCAGAAGAGTGGGCCTGGTTGGCAGACATGTCCTTGGTAATTTTGAGGAGTCTACCCAGGTGGTGAGCGGCGATGCTACAATCATTAGCGTCACCATTCCTCTGCTATGCCTCTTGAGAAATTCCCTGCAAACCATAAAGGCAGCTGCTTTGCGCTCGGAAACGGGAGCGGGGGAAGACAGTATGCCGCTGGATAGTCAGGGCACCCTCCTGTCTATTTCTCAGCGCGTACAGGAGGAGGAGGAGGAGCATGAGGAGGATGAGGAGGAGGGGGAAGAGACAGCTTGGCCCGCTGCTGATGGTACACCGGCTGATTGCCTGTCATCCTTTCAGCGTGTATGGCCTGAGGAGGAGGAGGAGGATCCTGAAAGTGATCTTCCTAGTGAAGACAGCCATGTGTTGCGTACAGGTACCCTGGCACACATGGCTGACTTCATGTTAGGATGCCTTTCTCGTGACCCTCGCGTTGCACGCATTCTGGCCACTACGGATTACTGGGTGTACACACTGCTCGATCCACGGTATAAGGAGAACCTGCCCACTCTCATTCCCGAAGAGGAAAGGGGTTCGAGAGTGTTGCTATACCACAGGACCCTTGCGGACAAGCTGATGGTAAAATTCCCAGCCGACAGCGCTAGTGGCAGAAGGCGCAGTACCGAGGGCAAGGTAGCAGGGGATGTGCGTAGATCGAGCAGCATGTACATCCCAGGCAGTGCAACAGTCTTTAAGGGCCTGGCCAGCTTTATGGCTCCCCACCAAGACTATGTCACCGCTCCCCAGTCACGGCTGAGTCGGCGGGAGCACTGTAAAGGGATGGTGAGGGAGTACGTAGCGGATCGCACGACCATCCTTGGTGACGCCTCTGCCTCCTACAACTACTGGGTGTCGAAGCTGGACACGTGGCCTGAACTAGCGCTGTATGCCCTGGAGGTGCTTGCTTGTCCTGCGGCTAGCGTCTTGTCGGAGAGGGTGTTTAGTGCGGCTGGGGGAATCATCACAGATAAGCGTACCCACCTGTCAACCAACAGTGCCGAGAGGCTAACACTCATCAAGATGAACAAAGCCTGGATTTCGCCATACTTCTGTTCTCCACCAGCGGACAGCAGCGATACGTAAGCAATACGTAGGCTGCACCCGCGGATGGAAGCTACGTTCTCTCTCACCATCCAAAACGGGGACATTTCTGCTTCATCAATCTGTGTCTAATATTCCTCCTCCTCCTCCTGCTCCTCCTCCTGAAACCTCACGTAATCACGCTGAACGGGCAATTTTTCTTAGGGCCACAAGGCTCACTCAAATAATTTTTCTGAACAATTTTTATAAGTTTCAATGCGCTTAAAAGCGTTGGAACTTTAACTTGAACCAATTTTTCGTTACACTGGGCTGCCTCCAGGCCTAGTTACCACTTAAGCCACATTAACCAAAGCGATTCACCTGCCATCTTGGTTGGGCATGGCCAATTTTTACTGAGGTACATTAGTACTGTTGGTACACCAAATTTTTGGGGCCCTCACCTACAGTGTAATCATAGCAATTTGTATGTTCTTCGCCTGCACTCATGGTACAGAAAGGTGTGTGGGGTTGGCGTACACTTTAGCTACATAAATGTAACTTGGGCCTTGGCTATACTAAGGCTACTGAAATGGAACTAAGACTGCGCTCCCGCTATACTGCTGCTTCGGAATTGTTACTGGGGCCTGTCTTGAGTGCTACTATTGCTGACATGGAACGAAGACTGCGCTCCCGCTATACTGCTGCTTCGGAATTGTTACTGGGGCCTGTCTTGAGTGCTACTATTGCTGACATGGAACGAAGACTGCGCTCCCGCTATACTGCTGCTTCGGAATTGTTACTGGGGCCTGTCTTGAGTGCTACTATTGCTGACATGGAACGAAGACTGCACTCCTCCTATAATGCTGCTAGTGATATATTAGTGGGGCCTGTCCTAATGCTACGGCTGAAATGTTACGAATTCTGGGCTCTGCCTATACCGCTGCTAATGGTATGTCTCTGGGGTGTGGAAACAGAGGCTTCCCAAAGACATGATGGCGGCGAGGCCATTTCCCACCAACGCGGTTACTGTAAAGGTGCATATAACCACGGACACGTGGAGAGGACACGTAGTGCCTCAAAAACATCCCCCTCCTCCTCCAACAGGGAAAACATTCTTGGCAAATGCCTTTGCATTGGTTCGTCTGGTGGCAGTCCAAGAATTTCACCTTTACCGACACAACAAGAGAGCCCCCACACCATCCCCCCGCCACGGCCCACTTAATCCTGGCCGCATTCCGAAAACCAACAAAATACAACCGTGCTACTAGGTCCGCAGTCACCACCACATTACCACCAACGCGGTTACTGTTAAGGTGCATATTACCAGTCTGACTGGGGCATGCAGACACCTTGACAGAATGAATAGTGTGTGGCACATAGGTTCCCCATTGCTATGCCTACGTGTGCAGCTCCTGATGGCGGTGGCACAGGATTCTATTTCTCATTGCTTCTGTACAGCATTGTGGGCTATCGCCCCGCCCCTTTTAAAGAGGGTCGCTGCCTAGCCATGCCAACCCTCTGCAGTGTGTGCCTGCGGTTCCTCCTCATGGCAGACGCACTTCTAAATAGACATGAGTGTGGCGTGGCATGAGGGCAGCTGAAGGCTGCGCAGGGACACTTTGGTGTGCGCTGTGGGGGGGAGGGGGGGCGGTTGGTCAGCATGTAACCCAGGAGAAGTGGCAGCGGAGTGTCATCCAGGCAGTGATTGTGCTTTGTTGTAGCTAGTGTGGTGCTTAGCAAAGGTATGCCATGCTAATGAGGGCTTTTCAGAAGTAAAAGTTGTTGGGAGGGGGAGGGGGGCCCACTCTTGCCGGTATTGTGGCTTAATAGTGGGACCTGTGAACTTGAGATGCAGCCCAACATGTAGCCCCTCGCCTGCCCTATCCGTTTCTGTGTCATTCCCATCACTTTCTTGAATTGCCCAGATTTTCACACATGAAAACCTTAGCGAGCATCGGCGAAATACAAAAATGCTCTGGTCGCCCATTGACTTCAATGGGGTTCGTTGTTCGAAACGAACCCTCGAACATCGCGGGAAGTTCGTTCCGAATAACGAACACCCGAACATTTTGGTGTTCGCTCATCTCTAGTAAAGATATATATAGATTGTAAAGCAGTAATTATTAGATATGGGGTTACCACTGGGGCACCGGGCTCCAGTTGGTGCAGGATGCTCGTCCTGATGTTGTGGGGGCCCGGGCTGGCAGCTCTGTCTGGGGTTCCCCCACTCTGGTGGCTGGTCACGCGGACGCGTCTGTCCGTTGGTCGGCCGCGCAGCGCTCGAGCTGGTGCGCGACGTGGGGGAAGGCGGCTTTATGATTCCCTCATGTGATTTCGCCCTGCCCCTTTGGGCGGGGAGTTCTGCATTTATACCATGTTGGCCCAGACTCTGGTTGCCAGTGTTTGGTTTGACTTATCTGCCTACACCCACAGATATTGACCTAACTCCTGTGTGTTTCCACTTCGGCTTTTCATTTGTCTCTCCATCTGTTTTGCCCTCCTGTACTCTGCACATGTCTTTCGGTTTGACCCTGCTTGTTTCACGACTACTCTCTGGTCTGCTCATTTGTTGCTTCCAGTCAGCTACGTGGTACTCACCTGTCTGTCTCCCTGTCTCTCCTTCCTTGGGGTCCCTGTCACTAGTGCAGCTCAGGGACCGTCATCTAGTTGTCTCCCTGGGGTCTAGCCCATGGGGACTAGTAGGTAGGGATATGGGAGAGGGGTGGGGTAGGGATCCCCTGTCCACCTGCCCTTGCCAGTCCTAACAGTAATAAAATCAACATAGGGCTTTTCTATAGGCTACCAAAGATGACAGAAGCTACTGCAAATCTCTTACTGATGCAAATAGGTGAATCAGACAAAAAAAAAAAAATCCAGCCCCTAGTAGAGTTGTTATTTTGCTAAACAACTCGGCATACAGTTACAGATATACAAATGATTAGAGTTGTGGTGTGATTAGATGAACAGTCTTGCCAACTGAGGTTCTAAAAGTGGTTCCCCCCTTGTCCTATAAAAAGGCTCTCGGAGGCTCCTTGTGTGTAGTGACCTTTTCTTCCACTTGTGTAGAGCTTGTTGACCACTAGACACCTCTACGATGCAGAGAAGAGATTTCACCCCGTTACCAGAGTAACAGAGGAGTGCATTATTGGGATATGAATTGCCCGTCACCTTGGCCATTCTGAACAGACTGTTAGGGTGTGTTGGGACCAGTGGATGCAGTACATCCTCAAGAGACTACCAGTGGAGAGGATTGTCTGATCATTCTGACAAGCACAGGCTGATCCAACTGTTTTGTTGTCCACCATACAGAGACAGATGGCACCACTGTTACAGGCCCCTGTGTTTGTTGGATCCATTTCCATTCGACTTCTTCAACTCCTTCTGGGTGCTTTATTTTTTTGACTAGGACAATGTCCTCAAAAAGAAGAGTATACAAAATAAATGGGAAAATTTGAAAATCATCATCTTAAATACTTACTATGAGCAGTTCATACCTTACAAGAATAAAATAGTTAGGAATAGGACAAAACCAATGTGGCTCAATAAAGATGTAAAGGGGGCAATGAACAACAAAAAGAAAGTGTTTAAACTACTAAAACAGGAAGGCAGCGAAGAAGCACTAAAAGCCTATAAAGAAAAAAATTAGTTATGTAAAAATCAGATAGAAGCAGCAGAGATGGAAACACAGAGACTTATTGCCAAATAGAGTAAAACTAACCCTAAACTGTACTTCAATATAAAAATAGTAAAAAGATTAAAATTGAAAGTGCTGTCCCTTTAACGTAATCAGGGAAAAATAGTAGAGGATGATGAGGACAAAGCAAATCTATTGCTTCAAAGAGATGCTATCCTGGAGTACCACAAGTAAAAGGGGTTCACTCCTGTCACACCAGCCTGATCAGCTTCTACAAGGAGGTAAGTTCTAGACTGGACCAAGGGAGGGCGGTCATTGGATCTTGTTTATCTGGACTTTTCCAAAGCGTTTGATCCTGTGCCACATAAATGGTTGGTCTATAAACTGAGAATGCTTGGTCTGGGCGAGAATGTGTGTAAGTGGGTAAGTAACTGGTCAGTGATAATAAGCAAAGGGTGGTTATAAATGGTACATACTCTGATTGGGTCATCGGTACTACTACTACTATTAGGTCACTGGTATCACAGGGGCAGTATTGGGCCCTATTCTTATTAATACATTTATTAATGACCAGATAGAAGGATTTAAAGTAAAATATCAATATTTTCAAATGATACAAAACTTTGTAAAGTAATTAAAACAAAAAAGGACACAAGGCCGTTACAATTGGATCTGGATAAGTTGGGGGCAAAAAAGTGGCAGATGAGGTGTAACACTGATGAATGTAAGGTTCTGCACACGGGCAGGAAATACATGTCACCAATACACACTCAGGCCTCGGTCAGACAGGCGTTTTTTGCCGTGATTTGCGGATCGCATGTCAGATGCGCATCCGCAAATCGCGTGACCGGGGCCGAAAAATTGCCGGAATAATCTGCTTCTAGCCGCGTTTCCTTTGAAACGGGCCCGATCGCAGGAGAGCTGTCCAGCCCATTGAATTCAATGGAGCCGGCAATACAGCCGGCTCCATTGAAAGCAATGGGCTGCCGGCGAGCGCAGGATGAATTTTCGGGAAGGGCTTAAAAATATAAGCCCTTCCCTGAAAAGCATCCAAAAATGTGTAAAAATAAAAAAAATATATATATAAACTGCTCTGGGTATTATTCAGCAGCCGGGGATTTAAAATCCCCGCCTGCTGAATGGGCTGCCTCTGATTGGTCACAGCCCTCACCAATCAGAGGCAGCTCTCACTCACACCCATTCATGAATTCATGAATGGGTGAGTGAGTGCTGCTTCTGATTGGCTCAGCGCAGGGACCAATCAGGGGCAGCTTTCAGCTGTCATTCAATAGATACATAGTGCTGATGATTAACTAATGTAATAACTAATTTATGTAATGCATTAATATAAGAGTGCATTAGTGTGGATTTTTCACCGTGTTGAATCTGTGTAAAATTCCACATCCACATTAGACTCCAGCCCTACTTTGAATCCACATCAAAATTTACACCAAAAGTTGTGGATTTTCATGCAGATTTTGGTGCTGATGCTACATGTGAACATAACCTTCTAAATTTAATTTATTTCTAGAAAAACTTTTAAAATATGACTGCTACGCTATACATTCACTTATAGTAACTAAACATTGCCAGGAGAGTGGGGGAGAGAGAAGCGGAGAGACTCTATTGAAGCGCCGAAAAGTTTGTAGCATACACACTTGTGCTGTGATTGGCTGATAGTGATGACATTATCGGGGCCTGAACCTATCAGATACTGATGACACCACCCATACAAGCTGTTTCACCCACTGCGTGGGAACGATTGCAGACAGAGTCCCCAAGATAAATTTATGACGCTGCTGCACAGAGCCCAAGCAGCAGTCATGTAAATTTATGATCATCGGATGTAAATTGGTGAAGTAGCAAGATCTGGTATGAGATATCTGGGTTGTCATTCTGCTCTACATTACACTGCAGCTATTCTTGGAAACTATCACATGAGAAAATTCTTATCCTTTTGAAATGCAAAACTGTCCCAAAATGTAGAAAACTACAGACAATTCCCCGTCTATAAGACGCTCGGAATCAGGGCTTCCGCCTCCATCTGCAGGCAGCTCTATTCTTCGCCATAGATCAGTACCACAGGTGGTAATAGGAAAGTTTTTCAATTACAGAAGAGTGAATAGTCACTTTGCTAGTAAGTCCTCTGCAGCGGAGGGGGTCTGGCTCCTAAAATCGTAGCTTGGAAATTAGTTTTCGAACTACACAACACTCAACTGCTGCCACCCTCACCTACTACGATGGGCCTGTGGGGTAGTCTAAAAGTGAACAGAGGTCGTAAGATGTTACCAGGCTTGTATTACTGAGGAGGAGGGGGAATTAACCAACTGGAGCAGTGATACTTCAATCAAAGGCAGGAATTGATCACTGTCGAAGAAATAATTAAAAGACATGGCATTAACTTGTCAAATAAAGACTTTGTGCTTCCTGCAGCACCTCTGACTGTCAATATATAATTATCAGGGGTCATGCCTACAATTTGAAAAGAAGGACATCATTCTGTCATGTTCTGTTCAATCTAATTATAAGAAACACAGAGTGAATTTATAAGAGCAAACAAAAAAAAGTACTGATATTATTCTAAGAATCACAGGAAAGAAAAACGTCCTTTACATAAAGGTTATAGAGAAGGGTGCATGGTCCCTTCATCTTTTTTACCTTCTGTTTGATTTCCACTATGTACAAGAATATAACTACTAAAATAAGGACCCGATGTGGACAATAATATAACTACTATAATACTGTCCCTATGTACAACAATATAACTACTATAATACTGCTCCCTATGTACAAGAATATAACTACTATAATACTGCTCCTATGTACAAGAATATAACTACTATAATATTGCTCCTATGTACAAGAATATAACTACCATAATACTGCCCCCTATGTACAAGAATTAACTACTATAATACTGCCCCCTATGTACAAGAATATAACTACTATAATACTGCGCCCTATGTACAAGAATATAACTACTATAATACTGCCACTATGTACAAGAATATAACTACTATAATACTGTCCCCCTATGTACAAGAATATAACTACTATAATACTGCCTCCTATGTACAAGAATATAACTACTATAATACTGCTCCTATGTGCAAGAATATAACTACTATAATACTGCCCCCTATGTACAAGAATATAACTACTATAATACTGCGCCCTATGTACAAGAATATAACTACTATAATACTGCCACTATGTACAAGAATATAACTATAATACTGCTCCTATGTACAAGAATATAACTACTATAATACTGCCCCCTATGTACAAGAATTAACTACTATAATACTGCCCCCTATGTACAAGAATATAACTACTATAATACTGCCTCCTATGTACAAGAATATAACTACTATAATACTGCCCCATATGTACAAGAATATAAATACTATAATACTGCCCCCTATGTACAATAATATACCTACTATAATACTGCTCCCTATGTACAAGAATATAACTACTATAATATTGCCTCCTATGTACAAGAATATAACTACTATAATATTGCCTCCTATGTACAAGAATATAACTACTATAATACTGCTCCATACGTACAAGAATTTAACTACTATAATACTGCCCCCTATGTACAAGAATATAACTACTATAATACTGCCCCCTATGTACAGGAATCTAACTACTATAATACTGCGCCTATGTACAAGAATATAACTAGTATAATACTGCCTCCTATGTACAAGAATATAACTATTATAATACTGCCCCCTATGTACAACAATATAACTACTATAATACTGCTCCCTATGTACAAGAACATAACTACTATAATACTGCCTCCTATGTACAAGAATATAACTACTATAATACTGCCCCCTATGTACAAGAATATAACTACTATAATACTGCCCCTTATGTACAAGAATATAACTACTATAATACTGCTCCTATGTACAAGAATATAACTACTATAATACTGCTCCCTATGTACAAGAATATAACTACTATAATACTGCCCCCTATGTACAAGAATATAACTACTATAATACTGCCCCTATGTACAAGAATATAACTACTATAATACTGCCTCCTATGTACAAGAATATAACTACTATAATACTGCCCCTATGTACAAGATTATAACTACTATAATACTCCCTCCTATGTACAAGAATATAACTACTATAATACTGCCCCTATGTACAAGAATATAACTACTATAATACTGCCTCCTATGTACAAGAATATAACTACTATAATACTGCTCCTATGTACAAGAATATAACTACTATAATACTGCCCCCTATGTACAAGAATATAACTGCTATAATACTGCCCCTATGTACAAAAATATAACTACTATAATACTGCCTCCTATGTACCAGAATATAACTACTATAATACTGCCCTCTATGTACAAGAATATAACCACTATATTACTGCTCCTATGTACAAGAATATAACTACTATAATACTGCCCCCTATGTACAAGAATATAAGTACTATAATACTGCCCCCTATGTACAAGAATATAGCTACTATAATACTGCTCCTATGTACAAGAATATAACTACTATAATACTGCCTCCTATGTACAAGAATATAACTACTTTAATACTGCCTCCTATGTACAAGAATATAACTGCTATAATACTGCTCCTATGTACAAGAATATAACTACTATAATACTGCTCCCTATGTACAAGAATATAACTACTATAATACTGTCCCCAATGTACAAGAATATAACTACTATAATACTGCCTCCTATGTACAAGAATATAACTACTATAATACTGCCCCCTATGTACAAGAATATAACTACTATAACACTGCCCCCTATGTACAAGAATATAACTACTATAATACTGCTCCTATGTACAAGAATATAACTACTATAATACTGCCTCCTATGTACAAGACTATAACTACTACAATACTGCTTCTATGTAC
Source organism: Eleutherodactylus coqui (assembly GCA_035609135.1). Lineage (NCBI taxonomy): Eukaryota > Metazoa > Chordata > Amphibia > Anura > Eleutherodactylidae > Eleutherodactylus > Eleutherodactylus coqui. The sequence continues at coordinate 21,268,424 of CM069405.1, read as the reverse complement.
AAGAATATAACTACTATAATACTGCCTCCTATGTACAAGAATATAACCACTATAATACTGCCTCCTATGTACAAGAATATAACCACTATAATACTGCCCCTATATACAATAATATAACTACTATAATACTGCCCCTATGTACAAGAATAAAACTACTATAATACTGTCTCCTATGTACAAGAATATAACTACTATAATACTGCCCCCTATGTACAAGAATATAACTAGTATAATACTGCCCCTATGTACAAGAATATAACTACTATAATACTGCCTCCTATGTACAAGAACATAACTACTATAATATTGCTCCTATGTACAAGAATATAACTACTATAATACTGCCCTCCCTATAATACTGCCCCCATAGTCAGTCAGTGTATTTTTGCCAGACAGGTAAAGCAACGCAATGGGAAGTCTTTGTGCACTCACAGCATAGGCGAGACCAAGGAACTCAAGCATGGTATTACAGATAAGGATATCAGAGTGACCAAACATGGCAGAGTTTCACCCTGCGAAGGACCTCGGCCTACTTTTCGGCCCTAGTCAGTCAGTGTATTAGTGTCAGACAGGTAAAACACCGCTATGGGAAGTCTTTGTGCACTCAAAGTAGGTGAGCCCAAGGAACCCAAGGAAAGTATTAAACATGAAGCAATTACAGAGCCCAAACATGGCAGAGTTTCACCCTGCTAAGGGTCTCGGCCTTCATTTCTGCCCTAGTCAGTCAGTGTCTTTTTGCCAGACAGGTAAAACAACGCAATGGGAATTCTATGTGCACTTACAGCATAGGCGAGACCAAGGAACTGAAGCATGGTATTACACATGAGGAAATCAGAGTGCCCAAACATGGCAGTGTTTCACCCTGATAAGGGCCTCTGCCTGCTTTTCTGCCCTAGTCAGTCAGTGTATTTGTGTCAGACAGGTAAAACAATGCTATGGGAAGTCTATGTGCACCCACAGCATAGGCGAGCCAAGGGAACCCAAGGAAAGTATTAAACATGAAGCAATTACAGAACCCAAACATGGCAGACTTTCACTCCGCCGAGGACCTCGGCCTCTGCACACACCCTCAGCAATCGTGGGCATAAAGTGGACTCCGATGCTAGTGCAGCTGTGAACTTCTCATTTAATTAGTTGTGATTGCTTTCATCGCTCTAGAGACTGGATGAACCAGGAAGAAGTTCCACGAGCCAAACATGGCGCAGTTGCATTTCCCCCAGGACATAGGCCTCTGCCCACACCCTCAGCAATTGTGGGCATAAAGCGGACTCCGATGCTAGTACAGCTGTGAACGTCTCATTAAATCCGTTACGGTTGCTTTCCCCGCTTCAAAGTCTGGATTAACCAGGAAGAAGTTCCACAGGTCCAACCTGGTGCAGTTGCATTTCCCCCAGGACATAGGCCTCTGCCCACACCCGCAGCAATCGTGGGCATAAAGCGGACTCCGATGCTAGTGCAGCTGTGAACATCTCATTAATGCAGTAAAGCTCCTTTTGTTTGGCTCAAACCAGTGTCTCAGATAACTGTGGTAACACGAGAGAAAATGCATGTTGACCAGTGCTGATCCCCTGACCCCAAGCAGGAGGTGGAGGAGGCATTCCACGGCCAAGAAACCATGACCAGGACCCGCTATAGTCTGCGTGGGGAGTATGTGAGCTGGCCCTGGGTCAGGCTCGGTCCAAGACTCCACCGTGTGTGAGCCATGGTGCCCTGAGTTACATAGCAATGGGAAATCCATGTGTTCCCACACAGATAGCTCAACACCGCAAGGGGATGTCTTTGAGTTCCATGGGCTCGCCTATGCTGTCATTGCACAAAGATGGTATTACACAGGAAGAAATCAGAGTGCCCAAACATGGGAGAGTTTTATCCCGCCAAGGACCTAGTCAGTCAGTGTATTTGTAATAGGTAAAACACCGCGATAGGAAGTCTTTGTGCACCCACAGTATAGGTTAACCCCTGTAACATTCCTGTAGCAAAGCTATAGGCAGACTCCAGTAACATTTCTGTAGTAAAAGTACAGACGGTCCCCAGTAACATTTCTGTAGCAAGAGTATAGGCAGACCCCTGTAACATTCCTGTAGCAAGAGTATAGGCGGACCCCTGTAACATTTCTGTAGTAAAAGTATAGGCAGACCCCAGTAACATTTCTAAAGTAAAAGTATAGGCAGACCCCAGTAACATTTCTGTAGTAAAAGTAGAGGCGAACCTCAGTAACGTTTCTGTAGCAGAAGTCTAGGCAGACCCCAGTAACCTTTCTGTAGTAAAAGTAGAGGCGGACCCCAGTAACGTTTCTGTAGTAAAAGTAGAGGCGGACCCCAGTAACGTTTCTGTAGCAGAAGTATAGGCAGACCCCAGTAACATTTCTGTAGTAAAAGTAAAGGCAGACCTTTGTAGCATTTCTGTAGCAAAGGTATAGGCAGACCCCAGTAACATTTTTGTAGCAGAAGTATAGGCAGACCCCAGTAACATTTCTGTAGCAGAAGTATAGGCAGACCCCAGTAACATTTCTGTAGCAGAAGTATAGGCAGACCCCTGTAACATTCCTGTAGCAAAGGTATAGGCGGACCCCAGTAACATTTCTGTAGCAGAAGTATAGGCGAACCCCTGAAACACTGGTGTACCATGAGTGTAGGCGAAGCCCGGAAAAATTTGTTAGATAACAGTATAGGTGAGGGCCAGAAAAATTTGTGTACCAAGAGTACAAGTGTACCCCTGAAAAATTGCTCAACCGCGAGGGCAGGTGAAACCCATAAACATTTTTAAAGATACAGCTCGCTGTTGCTTAATTTGTAACACAGCTCGGAGGCTGCCCTGTGGAAAAAATTGGTTTCTCACTATTAAAGTATCAATAGAATACTTTTGAAACTTTGAAAAATTGTAAAAAAATTGTAAGCAGAGCCTTTTGGGCCGCAGAAAAATTCACAGTTCAGCGTTATGACATGCTGTTTTAGGAGGAGGAAGAGTAATAATAACCGAGAGTGATTGACAAATCTAATTCCCCCCTTTTTTTCCGGTTGCAGCGAAAAGAATCTTTAGGTTCTGCTGCTCTCCGCTGGTGAACAAGAGTAGTCTGGGGAAATCCAGCCTTTGTTCATCTTTATAAGTGTAAGCATGTCAGCACTGGCAGTTGACAGGCGAGTACGCTTATCCGTGATGATTCCCCCAGCTGCACTAAACACCCTCTCTGACAAGACGCTAACGGCAGGGCAGGCCAGCACCTCCAGGGCGTACAGCGCAAGTTCGTGCCACGTGTTCAGCTTTGAAACCCAGTAGTTGTATGGAGCAGAGGCATCATGGAGGTACGATCGGCTGCGTACTCCCTCACCATCTTTTTACAGTGCTCCCTCTGACTCAGCCTTGACTGGGGAGTGGTGACACAGTCTTGATTGGGAGCCATAAAGCTGGCAAAGGCCTTGGAGAGTGTTCCCCTGCCTACACTGGACATGCTGCCTGATCCCCGCGCCTTCCCTGCTACTTGGCCCTCGGAACTGCGTCTTCTGCCACTAGCGGAAAGTTTAGCATCACTTTTTCCACCAGCGCCCTGTGGTATTGCATCACTCTTGTACCCCTTTCCTCTTCGGGAATGAGAGTGGAAAGGTTCTCCTTATACCGAGGGTCGAGAAGGGTGTACACCCAGTAATCCGTGTTCGCCAGAATGCGTCTAACGCGAGGGTCACGAGAAAGGCAGCCTAACATGAAGCCTGGCATTTGTGCCAGGGAACCAGTACGCAACACAACCCTGTCCTCACTAGGAAGATGACTTTCAGGATCCTCCACCTCCTCTTCAGCCCATACATGCTGAACAGATGAGAGGCAAGCAGCATGGATACCCTCTGCAATGTGCCCAGCTGTATCTTCCCCTTCCTCCTCTAGCTCCTCCCCCTCCTCCTACTCCTCCAAAACGCGAGATATAGACATGAGGGTGGTCTGGTTATCAAGCAACATACTCTCATCCCCGTCTCCTGTTCCAACCATAAAGCGTCGGCCTTTATGCTTTGCAGCGAACTTCTCAGCAGGAAAAGCAGCGGGATGGTAACGCTAAAGATTGCTGCATCGCTGCTCACCATCTGGGTTGACTCCTCAAAGTTTCCGAGGACCTGGCAGATGCCCACTCCTCAGTAAAGAACTGGGGAGGTTGACTACCACTCCCCTGCCCATGTTGCAGCTGGTATTCCACTATTGCTCTACGCTGCTCGTACAGCCTGGCCAACATGTGCAGCGTAGAATTCCAGCGTGTGGGCATGTGGCACAGCAGTCGGTCCTCTGGCCGCTGAAACCGATGTTGCAGGGTCTTCAGGGTGGCAGAGTCCGTGGTGGACTTGCGGAAATGTGCGCAGACGCGGTGCACCTTGTCGAGCAGGTCAGACAAGTGGGGGCAGTTTTTCAGAAACCGTTGAACCAACAGATTGAAGACATGGGCCAGGCATGGCACGGGGGTGAGGCTGCCGAGCTGCTGAGCCACAACCAGGTTACGGCTGTTGTCACACACGACCATGCCCGGTTGGAGGCTCAGTGGTGAAAGCCAGAAGTCGGCCGGCTCTGTCAGACCCTGCAACAGCTCGGGGGCCGTGTGCCTCTTGTCACCTAAGCTGATTAGTTTCAGCACGGCTTGCTGGCGCTTGCCCACCACTGTGCTGCCGCGCCACGCGATACTGACTGCTGGCGACGTGCTCACACTTCTTAATTCAGAGGTAGAGGTGGTGGAGGAGGAGGAGGAGGAGGAGGAGGAGGGGGAGGGTTTGGAGGAGGTGGCATGAAACGCCGCAGATACCAGCACTGACTCGGTCCCAGCCTCCACCAAATTCACCCAATGTGCCGTCAAGGAGATGTAGTGGCCCTGCTCGCCAGTACTTGTCCACGTGTCCGTGGTTAAGTGGACCTTCCCAGTAACCGCGTTGGTGAGGGCACGATTAATGTTGCAGGAGACATGCTGGTGTAGCGCTGGGACGGCACACTGGGAAAAATAGTGGTGACTGGGCACCGAGTAGCGTGGGACCGCCACCGCCATCATGTTTTTGAAAGCCTCCGTTTCCACAAGCCTGTACGGCCGCATCTCCAGGCTGATTAATTTGGCAATGTGCACGTTTAAAACTTGTACATGCGGGTGGGTGGCAACGTATTGGCACTTTCGCTCCAATGCTTGTGTTAGTGACAGTTGAACGCCGGGAGTAGTGGACTGCGTACAAGACTGGGTGGTCGATGCATTGCTGGACGCATTTTCTGCCATCCACGACAGGACCTGATCACACTGCTCTGTTTGTAATAAAGGTCTACCACGCGGACCCATAAATTGTGATATGAAGCTGGGGACCCCAGAAACTTGCCTCTCTCCTAATCCTGCAGCAGCCGGCTGCGATTCACCTGGACCAGGAACTCGGCCTGCGCCCACACCCTCACTTGGATGCCCGCGTCCATGTCCTCGACCCTTACCCCTACTCCTCATTATGGCGGATTAAGAATAGAGCAGGGCCCAAATAAATTACCCCACTATACAGCACTGACAACTGTGGCTTAATTCACCGCACACTGGGACTTGTAGATAGCGGAGTCTCTATGCTGTGACTTGAAAAAATTAACCCGCTGTCTTGCGCTGATACCTAGGGGTAATTTACTGCTCGCAGAGACTTGTAGATAATAGAGGCTGTGTGGAGTGGGAGAAGACTCTAAAGCCAGTGGATAGTGCTGGTAACTGCGGCTATCTCAACCCCACCAAGGAAAGGGTATTGTGAGACGCTCTGCACAGCAGCGGAGCTGAAATACTTTGCAGTGGCCCCGGTAATATTACAGTACTGTTTAGCGGTGAGACCTCTGTCTAATTCACTGCAGACAGAGAACGGTATAAATGAAGTCGTTCGCAGTAGGCTAGGAGATGTTAGAGAGCAGTTTCACGGTGAGAGCTGGTTGTATGGCACTGCAGCCTGAGAACGCTATTACTGAAAGGCTGGGAACAGGCCTAGGCCCTAGATGTGTAATACAAAAATGGATGCACTACAACTCCCAGCAGGCCACAAGCATAATGCACACGGTCAGATATAGCCCAACGAAGGAGCTTTGGCTTTTTGCACGGAGGATACGGACTGTATAGTGTATAACTTTCGCTATAGATGTGGCTGTGCCCCAACGCTATGCGTCTAATTCACTGCAGACACAGAACGGTATAAATGAGGTAGTTCGCAGCAGGCTAGGAAATATTTGAGTGCACTTTCATGGTGAGAGCTGGTTGTACGGCACTGCAGCCTGAAAAAAACTATTACTGAAAGGCTGCGAACAGACCTAGATGCGTAATACAAAAATGGAAGCACTACAACTCCCAGCCAGCCACAAGTATAATGCACACGGTCAGATGTAGCCCTAAGAAGGACCGTTGGGGTTTTTGAAGACAGGATCCTACACTAACACTTTCCCTATCTCAGCAGCACTTTCCCTATACTCTGTATAATACACTGCAGACTGAGAACGCTATAGCTGAAATGGCCTGCACAGCCCGAGATGAGAGAAAAAAAAAAAAAGCACTACTGCTCCCAGCCAGCCACAACAGAAATGCCCACGGTCAGATGTAGCCCTAAGAAGGAGCTTTGGCTTTTTGCACGGAGGATACGGACTGTATAGTGTATATTACTTTCCCTATAGAAGTAGCTGTGCCCCAACACTCTGTGTCTAATACACTGCAGACACAGAACGGTATACATGAAGTCGTTCGCAGTAGGCTAGGATATGTTAGAGTGCAGTTTCACAGTGAGAGCGGTATCGTACGGCACTGCAGCCTTAATAAAACTATTACTGAAAGGCTGCGAACAGGCCTAGATGCGTAATACAAAAATGGATGCACTACAACTCCCAGCCAGCCACAAGTATAATGCACACGGTCAGATGTAGCCCTAAGAAGGACCGTTGGGGTTCTTGTAGACAGGATCCTACTCTAACACTTTCCCTATCTCAGCAGCACTTTCCCTATACTCTGCATAATACACTGCAGACTGAGAACGCTATAGCTGAAATGGCCTGCACAGCCCGAGATTAAAAAAAAGAACAGTGCGCTACTGCTCCCAGCCAGCCACAACAGTAATGCCCACGGTCAGATGTAGCCCTAAGAAGGACCGTTGGGGTTCTTGTAGACAGGATCCTACTCTAACACTTTCCCTATCTCAGCAGCACTTTCCCTATACTCTGCATAATACACTGCAGACTGAGAACGCTATAGCTGAAATGGCCTGCACAGCCCGAGATTAAAAAAAAGAACAGTGCGCTACTGCTCCCAGCCAGCCACAACAGTAATGCACACGGTCAGCTGTGGCCCTAAGAAGGACCGTTGGGTTCTTGACAACAGGACCTACGCTAACACTTTTCCTGAATGAGCAGCAGCACTTTCCCTAATCTCTGCCAGCATGTGTCTGTGGCGAGCCGCGGGCGGGACCACTTTAAGTACTCGGTGGTCACCTGATCTCACCAGCCACTCACTGCAGGGACGTGGGATAGGGCTGGGACGTCACAGGAGGAAGTTGTAATGCCTTCCCCGCATGTCTATTGGCTAGGAAATGGCGCTAAACATGCAGGGAAGGAAATGGAATTGACTCGAGTACCGCGTGGTGTTCGTCTCGAGTAACGAGCATCTCGAGTACCCTAATACTCGAACGAGCATCAAGCTCGGACAAGTACGCTCGCTCGCTCATCTCTAATGCAGATAATATACCTCCAGATGCTTTTGGTCTCGGGACAGAAAATAGTGGGTCCCTATTTTTGCATGAGCCTCTATGAGGCTTCCTGTCCACAAACGTATTGGTCCAAGTACGATTCGCTATATTGAGTCTATGGTCACCGCCAGTAATGGCTGAAGATACATGGATTATAACTTGGAGAGTATTTATGCGCTTCTCTGAGAGTGTGAGGACAGAAGGGGGTTCTTTACTGTAAGAGCAGTGAGACTGTGGAACTCTGTGCCTGAGGGCATGGTGATGGCAGAATCCATAGAGGAGTTTAAGAGGGACTAGATGTCTTTCTGGAGCGGAAGGATATTACAGGATATAGACATTAGTTGACCAGCGGGTTGTTCATCCGGGTCTTACAGTCAGATAGCCAATATCAGAGGTTGATCCAGGGATTATTCTGACTGCCATTATGGAGTTGGGAAGACATTTTTCCCCCCAAATGGGATAATTGGCTTCTGCCTCATTGGGGGGATTTGCCTTCTTCTGGACCAACAAAGGAGGGGGTGGAAATAGGCTGAGCTGGATGGACATTGTCTCCCTTCAGCCTGGCACACTATGTTATGTTACTACGTGACTGTCTCTGTGATTATGATGTCAGCGGATCCCTCCTGCCGGCTCTGTGACTCTCGGGCCGCGGTGATTAATGCTACTCATCCTACAAGTTATTACACTAATGACCAAGAATGAGATAATGAGGTTTAATCATCCGGACGTTGAGAATCCTGCGAATACGACTGCTGGAACAGAGCTGCGGAGTACAACGAGGACCAGATGTAGCAGAGCTGAACTGGTAACAATCTTCGCTTTAATACGAAGTCGGCACAATTTGTATTCCCCACTGAGGTCAGCAGATATTATACGCATGAGGCCGCGTTCACACGAGCGTCTTTACGGGGTTAATCTGTGTGAATGGGCGAGAAAACGCGAATCTTAGTTTTACTGCGTGCAGAGCTGCATTTTTTTGTCCATGTATGCATTTTAACTGTGTTTTTTGCGCAGCGGCAAGGCAGGGAAGCAAGCTGGTGATGTCATATTTTTTTCCCTTCCTGGTGGCATTGTAATCTACGTGAAAAACACAGTCCACAGCGTTGCATTGCTTTTTTTCCGCGTTTTTCACGCACCCCATTCGCTTCAGTGCGCACTAACAACACTGCGATGAAGTCTTTATCTGAGAGGCTCCGATGGAATGTCTGGCGGTTTATTGCTGCATTTGAAAATGCGCATCAAAGACAGCAAAAAACCGCCTGTGTGGGAGTGGTCTCACGGCTCTCTTACATTAGTGTTTTTTTCCTGTGCGACGATACACGTTTTTTCTGCGCGGAAGCATGCAGCGGCACACAATAAATGACATACTTGCTGCGTGCCGACAATCCCCAAACATTTGGCGAGTATGAGCGTGCAATGTGCGCCATAATACTGCATGCTGCGACCTTTCACGCGTGCGCTGTGTCCTGTGTTTGAGAGACACAATTGAAAGCAACATAAAGATTGGTATTGCATATTAAACGCTTAACACGCTGTAAAATGCGCAATTGTGGAGCCCGTGAGGCATTTTGTCATCTCCATTCCGTAAGTTTTTCCTCTGAAATGTTCCTTTCTGTTGCTTGTTTTGGTGAAACTAAACTAGAATGTCCCCCTTTATGACACATCTGAAGTTTGGTCATCACAGCTTCTTCTGCAGCTCGCAGGCTCCTTAGTGATAATCTTGGTGCGGCGGCAAAAAGACGGGAAATAGAGCGTGGTTTATTCTAGGCAAAGATGTACAGACAAAAATAGAAGTTTGAAAGTGAAACACGGGGGTGCGGGCAGGCGCTCTATGACACAGCAAAAAGTGCCAGTCCCCCAGGACTCCAAGTGTCAGCGTGTCATTATCCCGTCCCCCAAGTGTCAGCCTGTCATTATCCTATCCCCCAAGTATCAGCGTGTCATTATCCTGTCCCCCAAGTATCAGCGTGTCATTATCCCGTCCCCCAAGTGTCAGCGTGTCATTATCCCATCCCCCAAGTGTCAGCGTGTCATTATCCCGTCCCCCAAGTGTCAGCGTGTCATTATCCTGTCCCCCAAGTGTCAGCGTGTCATTTTCCCGTCCCCCAAGTGTCAGCGTGTCATTATCCCGTCCCCCAAGTATCAGCGTGTCATTATCCCATCCCCCAAGTGTCAGCGTGTCATTATCCCGTCCCCAAGTGTCAGCGTGTCATTATCCCGTCCCCAAGTGTCAGCGTGTCATTATCCCGTCCCCCAAGTGTCAGCCTGTCATTATCCCGTCCCCCCAAGTATCAGCGTGTCATTATCCCGTCCCCCCAAGTATCAGCGTGTCATTATCCCGTCCCCCAAGTGTCAGCGTGTCATTATCCCGTCCCCCAAGTGTCAGTGTGTCATTATCCCGTCCCCCAAGTATCAGCGTGTCATTATCCCGTCCCCCAAGTATCAGCGTGTCATTATCCCGTCCCCCAAGTGTCAGCGTGTCATTATCCCATCCCCAAGTGTCAGCGTGTCATTATCCCATCCCCAAGTGTCAGCGTGTCATTATCCCGTCCCCAAGTGTCAGCGTGTCATTATCCCGTCCCCCAAGTATCAGCGTGTCATTATCCCGTCCCCCAAGTATCAGCGTGTCATTATCCCGTCCCCCAAGTGTCAGCGTGTCATTATTCCGTCCCCCAAGTGTCAGTGTGTCATTATCCCGTCCCCCAAGTGTCAGCGTGTCATTATCCTGTCCCCCAAGTGTCAGCGTGTCATTATCCCGTCCCCCAAGTATCAGCGTGTTATTATCCTGTCCCCCTAAGTGTAAGCGTGTCATTATCCTATCCCCCAAGTGTCAGCCTGTCATTATCCCGTCCGCCAAGTGTCAGCGTGTCATTATCCCGTCCCCCAAGTATCAGCGTGTTATTATCCTGTCCCCCTAAGTGTAAGCGAGTCATTATCCTATTAGAGATGAGCTAACACCGAAATGCTCGGGTGCTCGTTGCTCGAGTCGAACTTTTTGTAATGCTGGAGAGCTCGTTTCGAGTAACGAACCATAGCAAAGTCAATGGGCGACTCAAACATTTTTGTATATGACCGATGCTCCGCATAGGTGATAACTTGTCAAACACCAGAAAACATCAGAAAGTCATGGAAACACCACAGAAATGGATCGGGAAGGGCAGGGGCAGCATGCAGGGCTGCATCTGAGGCTCCCAGGGCCTACTATTAAGCCAAAATAGTGGCAAGAGTCTGGCGGTCACCCCCATAACAATTTACTTCAGACAAACCATCATTAGCAAGGCGCATGCGCTGGCACATCTTAGCTAAGCACCACATTACCTGCAGCCAAGGACAATCATTGCCTGCGGGTGACACCGTTGCCTCTTCTCCTGGGTTACATGCGTCCACAGCGCACACCAAAGTGTCCCTGCGCAGCCTTCAGCTGCCCTCATGCCACACGATGGCTTCATAGCTACACCACCCTCATGTCTATTTATAAGTGCGTCTGCCATGAGGAGGATCCGGAGGCACACACTGCAGAGGGTTGGCAGGGCCCACAATGCTCATGAGAATGGATGATAAATTGACATACGATCATCATTCCAATCCCGTGCCACCTCCGTCGCAAAATTGTCAGGAGCTGCAAACATGGACATAAAGGGGACTCCACAATGCAGCAAAAGCACATGAGCGGGCCCAGGGTCAGGCTCAGTCCCAGCCTCCACCTTGTGTGACCCAAGGTGCTGCGAGTTACATAGCAATGGGAAAACCATGTGTCCACACACAATTCAGTCTGTGTAGGTGTCAGATAGCTCAACACCGCAATAGGAAGTCTTTGAGTTCCTTGGGCTTGCCTATGCTGTCGGTGCACAAAGATGGTATTACACAGGAAGAAATCAGAGTGCCCAAACATGGCAGAGTTTCACCCCGCCAAGGACCTCGGCCCATACTTCTACCCTAGTCAGTCAGTGTATTTGTGGCAGACAGGTAAAAAAAAAAATGCAATGGGAAGTCTTTGTGCACCCACAACATAGGCGAGCCCAAGGAACTTAAAGATGGTTGTTACGGTATCCTACCCGATGATACGCCAGCCCGGGTTGCCCTAGAACTTACCCGCAACCCCTGTCCCTGCCTACTTACCTCCACTCCTGGCTAACCCCAGGCGGGCAACTGGGCGGCGGTCCCTACACTCGCTAGGGACCGAGGAGGGACGCTAGCGTACCAAGATGGAACAGGGTAGGATACTGACAGGAATGGCAGGTGAATAAACCAACAGAAAATAAAGCAGACCAAGGCAGATGGATAACCTGGCAGATAAAGCACACAAGCTGAAACACAGGAGACTGACAGAGGCAGGAAGCTAGCACACTGAACAGAAACCAATAACTGGCAGTGAATGGACCTCACTGCCAGCCTTATAAACAGAAGCCTCCGCCCAGGGGCAGAGAAGGGGAGGCGACGCCTCCTAGCAGAATCTCATAAGAGGGACTCGTGCATGGAGCTGCACTCACAGACGCCCGCGCACACGCCGCCGCCCAGACCCACGAACGTGCGCACCACGCCGACCAACCACCAGCAGGCCCGGCAGCCGCCGCATGGTAACATTACCCCCCCTCTCACGGGGGACCTCCGGGACACCGCCACCATATGCAGGCCTATCAGGAAACAGACGGTGGAAACGCCGCACCAAAACTGGAGCATGAACATCATGTGCGGCCACCCAGGAATGATCTTCTGGTCCAAAGCCCTTCCAGGCCACCAAATATTGCAAGGTTCCCCGACACAGGCGAGAATCCAGGATCTCCTGGACCTCGTATTCAACTTCATCCCGGACCAGGGTGGTCGGCGAGGGACCGGAGGTAGGCATCGCCGAAGGGACAAAAGGTTTCAATAAAGACTTATGGAACACCCTGTGAACCCTCCATGTAGCTGACAAACCCAGTTCGTAGGCGAGCGGGTTCACCACACGTGTGATGACAAAGGAACCCACGTAACGCAGTGCCAGCTTCAAGGATGGGACCCTTAATTTGAGATTTTTAGAAGACAGGCATACTTTCTGTCCCACCCTGTAAGGTTCAGATACAGACAGACTCTTCCCACTACGCAACTGCATACGGGTCCCCGCTGCTTCCAAGTTTTTCTGTACCTCTTTCCATACGCCCTGCAGCGTATCTGTGGCGACATCAGCTGCAGGATAGACAGATGGAGTAGGGATCACTGTAAGGAAGCGAGGATGCTGACCGTATACACAAAAGAATGGAGATACCCCAGTGGAAGAACAAGTGCGGTTGTTTAGTGCAAACTCTGCCAACGGCAGGAACTCTGCCCACTGATGAGCCTTTTCGCCAGCAAACAACCGTAAATATTGCACTAAATCTTGGTTCTTCCGCTCAGTCTGACCATTAGTTTGTGGGTGGAATGCTGAGGAGAAGGAAAGCGACATTCCCAGGTTTCTGCAGAAGGCACGCCAAAACTGCGACACAAACTGAGCCCCGCGATCAGATACAATGTTTTGGGGAACCCCATGTAGGCGAATTATTTCTTTTACGCAAACCTTGGCAAATTCTTTTGCCGAGGGTAGCTTCTTTAACGCCACAAAATGTGCCATCTTTGAGAACCGATCGGTAACCACTAAGATAGTGGTGCACTTCTGGGATTCCGGTAGATCAGTGATAAAATCTACCGATAATTGCGACGACGGACTAGAAGGTACCGATAATGGTCTCAGAGGACCCTCCGGAGGACGCCGCTAACTCTTGTTGTGTGCACAGACAGAGCATCCCTTAACAAAGTTGCGAATCTCCTGAGACATGCCTGGCCACCAGAAGTGTCTAGAACAAAGATCCAGGGTTCCCAGAAACCCCGGATGACCTGCGAGAACCGACGAGTGAGATTCATCCATGACTCTAAGACGTAAGGTCTCAACCATCTGCCCTCCGGCACCCCCGAAGGAGGATCCTGCTGGGCATTCTGCAGTTAAGGGACGAAGTTAGATTTTATAGCTGCCACCACCACGCCAGGTGCCAAGATATTCTCGGGAGTCATGGTCTCACTTTCTGGCACCCCGAAACTCCGTGACAGGGCGTCCGCCTTTACGTTCTTCTCTCCTGGGATATATGTCACGACGAAATTAAACCTGGCGAAAAACAACGCCCACCTGGCTTGAAGAGCTGTGAGTCTTTTAGCATTGGCGAGATATACCAAAGTCTTGTGATCAGTATACAAGGTAATAGGGTGTCTAGCACCCTCAAGATGGTGTCGCCACTCTTCTAAAGCCCATTTGATCGCCAATAACTCACGGTTACCCACGTTGTAGTTGCGTTCTGCTGAACTAAACTTCCGCGAAAAGAACGCACATGGGCTATACCCAGATCTCCCACTGACTTCCTGCGACAATACTGCTCCTGTCCCCACCTCAAACGCATCTACCTCAATGAAGAAGGGTAGGCGCGCGTCCGGCTGTATTAGCACCGGGGCAGTCGTAAATGCCCTTTTTAGATGACTAAAGGCCTCTAGGGCTGCAGGCGACCATTTTACCAAGTCGGCCCCCTTCTTAGTCAGATCGGTCAAGGGTTGAGCAATAACCGAGTAATTCTTAATGAATTTGCGGTAAAAATTTGCGAAACCCAAGAACCGCTGGAGAGCCTTAAGGTTGTCTGGTCTGACCCATTGGGAGATTGCTGCTACTTTATCAGACTCCATCTGGATCTCCGTGGGTGAGATCACATAACCAAGGAAAGACACTTGTTTAGAACCAAATGTACATTTCTCCAACTTGACAAAAAGCTGATACTCGCGCAAACGGGTCAGAACCAACCTCAGGTGCCGCACATGTGAATCCCAGTCAGGAGAATACAACAGAATGTCATCAAGATATATGACCAGAAATACCCCCAGGAGGTCGTGGAAGACCGCGTTCATAAAACCCTGAAACACAGCGGGGGCGTTACAGAGTCCGAAAGGCATGACCAGACATTCAAAATGTCCTAACGGGGTGTTGAACGCCGTCTTCCATTCATCTCCCTCTCGAATGCGAATTAAATTGTAAGCCCCCCTTAAGTCCAGTTTGGAGAACCAGTGGGCCCCTACCACCTGATTCAACAAGTCAGGAATCAGGGGCAGGGAGCACTGGTTCTTCACTGTGATTTTATTCAAGGCCCGATAATCCACACAAGGCCTCGATGTTCCATCTTTCTTCTCAACAATGAAGAGACCTGCTCCGGCAGGGGACCTGGACGGCCTGATATGTCGTTTGGCCAGAGACCCCGAGATATAGGACTTTAGGGTTTCGTGCTCATGCCCTGACAAATTGAAAATGTCTCCCTTAGGTATGGGACTGTCGGAAATCAGATCAATACCACAGTCCCACTCCCTATGGGGAGGCAAAGCCTCAGACAGTTTTTTGGAGAATACGTCCTGAAAATCTGACAAATACTCCGGAATAAGCACAGTATCTGCGGAGCACATGGCTATAGTAGTTAGGTGATTATGACAGGATAACCCCCAATG
Organism: Eleutherodactylus coqui; assembly: GCA_035609135.1. Taxonomy (NCBI): domain Eukaryota; kingdom Metazoa; phylum Chordata; class Amphibia; order Anura; family Eleutherodactylidae; genus Eleutherodactylus; species Eleutherodactylus coqui. The sequence continues at coordinate 21,253,242 of CM069405.1, read as the reverse complement.
AGTCAATTCCAGGGTGGACCAATCAAATTGGGGATTGTGCAGTGCCAACCAGGGCATACCAAGCACCACATCAACAGACATCTTTTCCATAACCAGAAAAGACAGATTCTCAGAATGGAGAACACCCACAGTGAACTGCAGAATGGGAGTCCTCCATTTAACAACACCTGTGGAGAGAGGGGTCGAATCAATACCAATGAAGCGCATGGGGGGCTCAGCATGGAAAATTCGGTTATCAGAGGTCTGAAAAAATTTAAATTAATCAGATTGACGGCAGCACCCGAATCAATATAGGCTTGACCGCACCGAATGAAATTCCGGAAGCCAACCTGATAAGGCACCAACAACCTAGGGAGTACCTGTGATCCTAGGCGGCCCTTCTGAGAATCGCCTAGGATCGGTAGTTTTTCCGCCGCTTCAGACTGATGTTGCCGTTGCTTCAGTGGACAGGTTGTGACTCGATGTCCGGCTTCCCCACAGTAGAGGTAAAGATGGTGAGTCATCCGGAACCGTCGCCGTTGCCCGGGACTTAGCTGTTCCACTTCCATAGGCTTCGCCCCAGGAGCTGGCATGGGAGAAATGGGAACGGATCTACAGCACTCCCTAGTTTTACAGGCCTGGCGTTTCTTTTCTCTAGATCTCAGTCTCCTGTCAGCCTTTACTGCCAATACCATCGCCTCATTAAAGTGGTTGTCCCGCGGCAGCAAGTGGGTCTATACACTTCTGTATGGCCATATTAATGCACTTTGTAATGTACATTGTGCATTAATTATGAGCCATACAGAAGTTATCAAAAGTTTTATACTTACCTGCTCCGTTGCTGGCGTCCTCGTCTCCATGGTGCCGACTAATTTTCGGCCTCTAATGGCCAAATTAGCCGCGCTTGCGCAGTCCGGGTCTTCTGCTGTCTTCAATGGGGCCGCTCGTGCAGAATGCCGGCTCCGTGTAGTTCCGCCCCGTCACGTGCCGATTCCAGCCAATCAGGAGGCTGGAATCGGCAATGGACCGCACAGAAGCCCTGCGGTCCACAGAGGGAGAGGATCCCGGCGGCCATCTTCAGCAGGTGAGTATGAAGACGCCGGACCGCCGGGATTCGGGTAAGTACTCCCCTGTTTGTTTTTTTAACCCCTGCATCGGGGTTGTCTCGCGCCGAACGGGGGGGGGTTAAAAAAAAACAAAAAACGTTTCGGCGCGGGACAACCCCTTTAAGTGTTATGGGAGCGGGATGGGAAATAATTAGATCCTTGACAGCATCAGAAAGACCCAACAAAAGCACATCTTTGAGGGCACCATCATTACAGGAGGTTTCACCGGCATACTGTATAAACCTAGAGCAATAGTCTTCAGCACGCTGCTGCCCCTGACGCAAAGCCATGAGGTGAGATATGGCTAACCCCACCCGGTTCAGCTCATCAAAAATACCTCCTAGTTCCTGAAAACATGCATCAACAGACTGCAGGCAAGCAGAACTCTCGAGTAAGGAGTAGGCCCATGTCTGGGGGGGACCCCGCAGTAGGGACATAATCAATCCCACCTTCTGGGACTCAGAGCCGGAGGATCCAGGCCGCATCCGGAAATATAGTCTACATGCCTGCTGAAAAACGAAATACTTGCTTCTCTCCCCAGAAAACACCTCAGGGAGAGGAAACTTGGGCTCAGGAATAGATGGGGCGGCAGGAACCTGCGCCAACATCCGCTGCTCCTGGGCCACCATACGACTGGACAGGTCTTGGATCATGCCCACTAGCTCCTGCAACTGATTAGCAAGGACGCTCAAAGTCTCCATTGGAGAGCAAACAAAAACCCGTAGGTAAATTTTAAGGGCCAGTTATTATGTTACGGTATCCTACCCGATGATACGCCAGTCCAGGTTGCCCTAGAACTTACCCGCAACCCCTGTCCCTGCCTACTTGCCTCCACTCCTGGCTAACCCCAGGCGGGCAACTGGGTGGCGGTCCCTACACTCGCTAGGGACCGAGGAGGGACGCTGGCATACCAAGATGGAACAGGGTAGAATACCGACAGGAAGGGCAGATGAATAAACCAACAGAAAATAAAGCAGACCGAGGCAGATGGATAACCTGGCAGATAAAGCACACAAGCTGAAACACAGGAGACTGACAGAGGCAGGAAGCTAGCACACTGAACAGAAACCAATAACTGGCAGTGAATGGACCTCACTGCCAGCCTTATAAACAGAAGCCTCCGCCCAGGGGCGGAGAAGGGGAGGCGACGCCTCCTAGCAGAATCTCATAAGAGGGACTCGTGCATGGAGCTGCACTCACAGACGCCCGCGCACACACCGCCGCCCGGACCGACGAGCGCACGCACCACGCCGACCAACCACCGGCGGCCCCGGCAGCCGCCACATGGTAACAATGGTATTACACATGAAGAAATCAGAGCACTCAAACATGGCAGTTTCAACCTGCCAAGGACCTCGGCCTCGGCTTACACCCTCATTAATCATGGGCATAAAGCAGACTTGGATGCTAGTGCAGCTGTGAACATCTCATTAATGCAGTGACGCTCCTTTTGTTTGGCCCAAACCAGTGTCTCAGATAACTGTGGTAACACAAGAGAAAATACATGTTGCCCAGCGCTGATCCCCAGACCCTAAGCAGGAGGGGGATGTGGCATAATAAGGCCGAGAAAGCATGACCGAGGTAGGACCCGCAATACTCAGTTTGGGAAGTACGTGATCGGGCCCTGGGTCAGGCGTGGTTCTTAGCCTCCACCCAAGGTGCCACGAATTCAACAACTATGAAATATCCATGCGTCCCCACACACTTCATTCTGTGTAGGTGTCAGATAGCTCAACACCGCAGTGGGAAGTCTTTGAGTTCCTTGGGCTCGCCTATGCTGTGGGTGCACAAAGAGGGTATTACAAAGGAAGAAATCAAAGTGCCCAAACATGGCAGAGTTCCACCCCACCAAGACCTCAGCCTTGGCCCACATTTCTGCCCAAGTCAGTCAGTGTATTTGTGCCAGATAGGTAAAACACTGCGATGGGAAGTCTTTGTGCACCCACAGCATAGGCAGACCGTATTAACATTTCTGTAGCAAAGGTATAGGCAGACCGTAGTAACATTTCTGTAGCAAAAGTATAGGTGAACCCCAGTAACATTTCTGTAGCAAAAGTATAGGCAGACCCCTGTAACATTTCTGTAGCAAAAGTATAGGCAGACCCCAGTAACATTTCTGTAGCAAAAGTATAGGCAGACCCCTGTAACATTTCTGTAGCAAAAGTATAGGCAGACCCCTGTAACATTTCTGTAGCAAAGGTATAGGCAGACCCCTGTAATATTTCTGTAGCAAGAGTGTAGGCGAACCCCTGAAACATTGGTGTACCAAGAATGTAGGCGAAGGTCGGAAAAATTAGTAAGATAACAGTGTAAGCGAGGGCCAGAAAAATTGGTTTACCAAGAGTACAAGTGCACCCCTGAAATATTGCTCAACCGCAAGGGCAGGTGAAACCCATAAACATTTTTTTAAAGATACAGCTCGCTGTTGCTTAATTAGTAACAGAGCCTGGAGGCAGCCCTGTGAAAAAAATTGATTTCTGTTAAAGTATCAATGCTTTTGAAACTTTGAAAAATTTTAAAAAACTTATAAACAGAGCATCTTGGGACGCAGAAAAATTGGCATGTCAGTGTGATGACATGCTGTTTTAGGAGGAGGAGTAATATTAATCTCGGAGTAATATCCGAGAGTGATAGACAAAGCTAATTCCCCCTTTTTTGTGGTGATAGAGGATGCATTTTTCTACTGTTGCAACGAAAAGAATCTTTAGGTTCCGCTGTTCTCCGCCGGTGGAGAAGAGAAGTCAGGGGAAATCCAGCCTTTGTTCATTTTTTTGAGTGTAAGCATGTTGGCACTGGCAGTTGACAGGCGGGTACGCTTATCCGTGATGATTCCCGCAGCTGACAAGATGCTAGCGACAGGGCAGGCCAGCACCTCCAGGGCATACAGCGCAAGTTCGTGCCACGTGTCCAGCTTTGACACCCAATAGTTATATGGAGCAGAGGCATCACGGAGGACGGTGGTACGATTGGCTATGTACTCCCTTACCATCTTTTTACAGTGCTCCCTCCGATTGGGAGTGGTGACACAGTCTTGCTGGAGAGCCATAAAGCTGGCAAAGGCCTTGGAGAGTGTTCTCCTGCCTGCGCTGGACATGCTGCCTGATCCCCACTCCTTCCCTGCTACTTGGCCCTCGGAACTGCGTCTTCTGCCACTAGCGCTGTCAGATGGGAATTTTAGCATGACTTTTTCCACCAGGTCCCTGTGGTTTTGCATTACTCTTGTATCCCTTTCCTCTTCGGGAATGAGAGTGGAAAGGTTCTCCTTATACCTTGGGTGTAGAAAGGTGTACACCCAGTAATCCATGTTGGCCAAAATGCGTCTAAAGCAAGGGTCATGGGAAAGGTAGCCTAATATGAAGTCAGCCATGTGTGCCAGGGTCCCAGTACGCAAGACATCGCTGTCCTTACTAGGAAGATGACTTTCAGGATCCTCCTCCTCTACAGCCCTTACACACTGAACAGATGAGAGGCAAGCAGCATGAGTACCCTCTGCAGTGTGGCCAGCTGTCTCTTCCCCCTCCTCTTCCCCCTCCCCCTTCTCCTCCTCCAAAACGCACTGAGATATAGACATGAGGGTGGTCTGGCTATCAAGCGACATACTGTTATCCCCCATCTCCTGTTCCAACCACAAAGCATCGGCCTTTATGCTTTGCAGTGAACTTCTCAGCAAGCAAAGCAGCGGGATGGTAACGCTAATGATTGCCACATCGCCGATCACCATCTGGGTAGACTCCTCTAAGTTTCCGAGGGCCTGGCAGATATCTGCCATCCATGCCCACTCCTCAGTAAAGAATTGCAGAGTCTGACTACCACTCCGCCGCCCATGTTGCAGCTGATATTCCACTATTGCTCTACGCTGCTCGTACAGCCTGGCCAAAATGTGCAGCCTAGAATTCCAGCGTCTGGGCACGTCACACAACAGTCGGTGCTCTGGCAGCTGAAATCACTGTTGCAGGGTCCTCAGGGTGGCAGCGTTCGTGGTGGACTTGCGGAAATGTGCACAGACGCGGCACACCTTGCCGAGCAGGTCAGACAAGTGAGGGTAGTTTTTCAGAAACCGCTGAACCAACAGATTGAAGACGTGGGCCAGGCATGGCACGGGGGTGAGGCTGCCGAGCTGCAGAGCCGCCACCAGGTTACAGCCGTTGTCACACACGACCATACCCGGTTGGAGGCTCAGCGGCGAAAGCCAGAGGTCCGTCTGCTCTGTCAGACCCTGCAGCAGCTCGGGGGCCGTGTGCCTCTTGTCACCTAAGCTGATTAGTTTCAGCACGGCTTGCTGACGCTTGCCCATCGCTGTGCTGCCGCGCCATGCTACCAACTGCTGGCGATGTGCTCACACTTCTTAATTGAGAGGTAGAGGTGGCGGAGGAGGAAGGGGAGGAGGAGGAGGAGAGTTTGGAGGAGGTGGCATAAAACACAGCAGATACCAGCACCGAGGTAGGACACGCTATTCTGGGCTGTGGGTAGGACGTAAGCGGTCCCAGGCTCTGACTCGGTCCCAGCCTCCACCAAGTTCACCCAATGTGCCGTCAGGGAGATATAGTGGCCCTGCCCACCAGTACTTGTCCACGTGTCTGCGATTAAGTGGACCTTCCCAGTAACCGCGTTGGTGAGGGCACGATTTATGTTGTGGGAGACGTGCTGGTGTAGGGCAGGGACGGCACACGGGGAAAAATTGTGGCGACTGGGGACCGAGTAGCGCGGGACCGCCACCGCCATCATGTTTTTGAAAGCCTCCGTTTCCACAAGCCTGTACGGCAGCATCTCCAGGCTTATTAATTTGGCAATGTGCATATTTAAAGCTTGTGCATGCGGGTGGGTGGTGGCGTATTTGTGCTTTCGCTCCAACGCTTGTGTTAACACCTGAACGCTGCTCTGTGAGACATTGCTGGATGGATTGGAGGACGATGGAGGTGATGGTGTGGGTGCAGGCCGGGAGGCGCTTGTGCCTGTGTGCTGGGAGGGGGATTGGATCTATGTGGCTGGTTGGGCACAGGGGAAGAGGCAGTGGTGTGACCCTGAGGCGCTGAATGGCCTTCGTCCCACCTTGTGGGGTGCTTAGCCATCAGATGCCTGCACATGCTGATGGTGGTGAGGCTGGTGGTGGTGGCTCCCCAACTGCTCTTGGTGCGACACAGGTTGCACACCACTGTTCGTCGGTCATCCGCACTCTCACTAAAAAACATCCACACCTTTGAACACCTATCCCTCTGCACGGAGGCGTGCCACGAGGGGGCGCTTTGGGAAACAGCTGGGGGATTCTACGCTCTGGCCCTGCCTCTACCCCTGGCCACTCCACTGCCTCTTAAAATCTGTTCTGCTGCTGCACTTGCCTCCCCCTCTGAAGCCCTGTCCTCAGTAGGCTTAGCAAACCAGCTGGGTTCAGTCACCTCATCGTCCAGCTGCTCTTCTTCCGAATCCTCTGTGTGCGCCTCCCTCGGACTTACTGCCCTTACTATTACCTCACTGATAGACAACTGTGTCTCATCATCCTCATCCACAAAAAGCTCTTGAGACAGTTTCTGGAAGACCCCAGCTTACCAGACTCTGGGAACTTTCCAAATGGTGGGCATCGGTCACGACAAATTCCTCAGGTGAGAGAGGAACCGTTTTTTCGCACTCATGGCAGGGACCCGAGAACAGTTCCTGGGAGTCTGCCTGCTCAGAATATGTAATTTTCATAGAGTGAGGAAGCTGGGAAGAAGGAGGAGCAGCCAGAGGATTCAGAGTTGCAGTCCCCAGGCCAGGAGTAGTGGACTGCATAGAAGACTGGCTGGTCGATACATTGCTGGATGTGTTTTCTGCCATCCACGACAGGACCTGCTCGCACTGCTCTGCTTGTAATAAAGGTCTACCACGCGGACCCATAAATTGTGATATAAAGCTGGGGAGCCCAGAAACTTGCCTCTCTCCTAATCCCTCAGCAGTCAGCTGTGATTCATCCCACTCAGGAACTTGACCTGTGCCCACACCCTCGCTTGGACGCCTGTGTCCACATCCACATCCTCGACGCTTACCCCTACTCCTTATCATGGCGGATTAAGGATAGAGCAGGGCCCAAATAAATTACCCCACTGTACAGCACTGACAACTGGGGCTTAATTCACCGCACACAGAGACTTGTAGATAATAGAGGCTGTGTGGAGTGGGAGAAGACTCTAAAGCCAGTGGACAGTGCTGGTAACTGCAGCTATCTCAACCCTACCAAGAAATGGGTATTGTGAGACGCTCTGCACAGCGGCTGAGCTGAAATACTTTGCAGTGGCCCCGGTAATATTACTGTACTGTTTAGCGGTGAGACCTTTGTCTAATGCACTGCAGACACAGAACGGTATAAATGAAGTCTTTGCAGTAGGCTAGGAAATATTAGAGAGCAATTTCACGGTGAGAGCTGGTTGTACAGCGCTGCAGGCTGAGAACGCTATTACTGACAGGCTGGGAACAGGCCTAGATGCGTAATACAAAAATTGATGCACTACTGCTCCCAGCCAGCCACAACTATAATGCACATGGTGAGATGCAGCCCTAAGAAGGAGCTTTGGGGTTCTTGTACCGAGGATTAGGAGGACTCTATAACTTTCCCTATATAAGTAGCTGTGTCCCTACACTCTGCCTTATGCACTGCACACACAGAACAGTATAGCTGAAATGGCCTGCACAGCCCGAGATGCTTAAAAAAAAAATTGGTGCACTACTGCTCCCAGCCAGGCACAACAGCAATCTATACTATGAAGAGTAGCCCTAATAAGGACCATTGGGGTTCTTAACAACATGATCCTACTCTAACACTTTCCCTATATCAGCAGCAGCACTTTACCTAACCTCTGCCAGCATGCGTCTTAGGCGAGCCACAGGCGGTACCAGTTTAACTACTCGGTGGTCACCTGATCTCGCCATCCACTCACTACTGTGGAGGGGGGGGGGGGGCTGGCACGTCACAGGAGGAAGTGGTAATGCCTTCCACGCATGTCTATTGGCTAGAAAATGGCGCAAAACATGCGGGGAACGAAATGCAATTGACTCGAATGCTGCGATACTTGGGGGTCATTGTCCCGACCCCCAAGTGTCAGCGTGTCATTGTCCCGTCCCCCAAGTGTCAGCGTGTCATTATCCTGTCCCCCAAGTATCAGCATGTCATTATCCTGTCCCCCAAGTGTCAGCATCCTGTCCCCCAAGTGTCAGCGTGTCATTGTCCCGTCCCCCAAGTGTCAGTGTGTCATTATCCTGTCCCCCAAGTGTCAGCATCCTGTCCCCCAAGTGTCAGCGTGTCATTATCCCGTCCCCCAAGTGTCAGCGTGTGATTATCCCGTCCCCCAAGTGTCAGCATCCTGTCCCCCAAGTGTCAGCCTGTCATTATCCCGTCCCCCAAGTGTCAGCGTGTCATTATCCTGTCCCCCAAGTGTCAACGTGTCATTATCCTGTCCCCCAAGTGTCAGCGTGTCATTATCCTGTCCCCCAAGTGTCAGCGTGTCATTATCCCGTCCCCCAAGTATCAGTGTGTCATTATCCTGTCCCCCAAGTATCAGCGTGTCATTATCCTGTTCCCCAAGTGTCAGCGTGTCATTATCCTGTCCCCCAAGTATCAGCGTGTCATTATACTGTACCCCAAGTGTCATCGTGTCATTATCCTGTCCCCCAAGTGTCAGCGTGCCATTATCCCGTCCCCCAAGTGTCAGCGTGTCATAATCCTGTCCCCAAGTGTCAGCGTGTCATTATCCCGTCCCCCAAGTATCAGCGTGTCATTATCCTGTCCCCCAAGTGTCAGCGTGTCATAATCCTGTCCCCAAGTGTCAGTGTGTCATTATCCTGTCCCCCAAGTGTCAGCGTGTCATTATCCCGTCCCCCAAGTGTCAGCGTGTCATTATCCCGTCTCCCAAGTGTCAGCGTGTCATTATCCTGTCCCCCAAGTGTCAGCGTGTCATTATCCCGTCCCCCAAGTATCAGCGTGTCATTATCCCGTCCCCCGAGTGTCAGCGTGTCATTATCCCGTCCCCCAAGTGTCAGCGTGTCATTATCCCGTCCCCCGAGTGTCAGCGTGTCATTATTCCGTCCCCCAAGTGTCAGCGTTTCATTATCCCATCCCCCAAGTGTTAGTGTGTCATTATTCCGTCCCCCAAGTATCAGCCTGTCATTATCCCGTCCCCCAAGTGTCAGCGTCTCATTGTCCCGTCCCCCAAGTGTCAGCGTCTCATTGTCCCATACCCCAAGTATAGTTGTCCTGTACCCCAAGTGTAATTGTCTTTCATTATCCTGTCCCTAAATATCAGCATGCCATTGTCCTGCACCCCAAGTGTGTGAGTACCCTGTAGCCCAAATGTTATTATCTTGTACCTCAAGTCTTAGCATTGCATCCCATGTTTCTGTCACCCAGGTTTGAGAGCTATTGTTCGCTTTATGTGGGTTGAGGAGTGCCAATCCAAAGTTAGATCTGCGAATAGTCAGAGACCGGCTGCCCTGAGGCCGCATCCAGCAGAGACAGAAGTACTGACAATGTCCCTTTTATTTTCTAAAAAAGGGGTGTGGCCAAGCTGTTGCAACATTGTATCCTACAGTATGTAGCAAACTTTAATTTGCCACTTAGCGCTTTGCATTCAGCAAGCGTGCTACATCTGTATGTATCATGAGATTACCGCTGTCATCTGCGACAAATCAATGGCGAACACACAAGCTGCAGGACGCGGCTCGTGGACCGTCGCTCTAATTCACTTGGAAGTTTGCTACAAGCGACATTCTCAGTTCTTGATTCTCAGTAAGCTCTGAAATAAGAAAGTCAGAGCAATTTCCAAACAAAGCAAATCTTTCCGCTCTCGTCAGTCGCTGAACACGGAGGGAAGGTGCACAAAATTGACTTTGCTCCTGTAGATTGCAGAGCTGATGACGCAGGTTGGAGGGGAGACGGACGTAAGAGCACCTTATCGCACATCAGCGGGCCGGGAGAGCGAGGGGGGGGGGGATTGTTTATTCATGATCAGCCCATTGTTACATCACTTGAGGATTATTCTGAGGATTCTTCAAGCCACCGAAGATGAGCGGAAACAAGAAGCCGCGATGAAAGCGACTCGCAGACTGCAGGGTGATGACGCCCGCATGTCATTAGTGATTCTGCGGAGAGCGAGCAAAATAATAGTAGTAAAAATAAAAATACGTTATCACATTGCGTCAGCCGCCTGCTGGCAGTCTGCGAGAAACCTACTAAGCCCGTCATTTCCACCGTCACTTACTCAGTTTTGGTCAGGGAAATAGTCACGGATCGAAACTGCGTAGTCCCTGTGTTTGTATTTTTTTGCGCAGGCATTCATTGCGTTTTTGACGCATGCAAAAAAAAAGGCAAGAAGACCCCATTAATTTCATGCACAAATACGCAGGGAATGCACATTTCTGGTGCGTATTTACACAATCCCATCGACTTCAGAGCTTAAACTGAGGAAAAAGGAGGGGAAAATGCTGTGATAAGCCACGCCACCTTTTTTTTACCATGGACGGTATTTTTTCGTGACAAAAGGTGGCAACCCTAGTTATAACTCATCCTAAGGAATGACGAGTTGTGGGTTCAGACACTTTAGTTGAAGCATCAACTCCTGACTGTGCAGCATGTTGGTCAGAACGATTCCTGACATCCTCCTCCGACCCCTTTCAGGGATGAGTTGTTTCCGTCCACAGGATCCCCTTTCTTTGGATGTTTTCCCTGATCACGCCATACTCAGTATACTCTCCACACCATTACATGAAAAAAAAAAACCTGCGGTGGGACCCCGGCTAGTCTAGCACCGATGACCGGCCTCGTTGCAAGTCGCTCCGATCGCTGGATTTTCCCATCTAATGTGGATTCAGACTGAAACTGATCCACGGAAAACTTGTCACGTGATTTTATGCTTCAAATGAACTTCCTTCTTGTGACAGAAGAGACAGGAGAGCGAAGAAGCCAAGAATTGTGCTGTGAACTTGTTGGCTGATATATTGTACATAGGTAGTCCTGCTGTTCGCTCAGAAGTGGAGATAATTGTATACAATGCTCTGTGAGCTCACATATCTCTCTGGTAGTCTGTTGCAACGTACTAGCCTACAGTCGAAGGTGTTCAGCTCACAGAGCATTGTCAGAATGGATACATCATCTTAGCAGACTCCTTTAAGATGTAAAAAGGATATCTAATAAGTAGGTTCCATAAACTAGATAACCTCCTGAGTATTAAGGTGGCTTCAGACGAGCAGATTCCAAAGTAGGCTCACTCCTGTGCAACATTCCTGCCCAAATACTGCGCTAAAGCACGGCCGTCTGAAGGAGCCCTTACAGAGGTTACACTAAGGCAGATCAGTGCTTCATGAATTACCATTAATTGTTCCTTTCACTTATGTAACAATTCATTTGGGGATGTGAACCTGCGACTCGGCTTGGTGAATGTCTCCTGCTTCGCGTCCCTGTGAAGTCTGTGTTTTCTAGGATTGATGGATGGAGTGATGTGAGAGGAGCTGACAGCGATGTCTCCTCTCCTCTCCATCTATGGGTGGTGAGTCCATCTGGCACTGAACACCTGGCCTTTCCCATCCTGATCCCTTCATCTATCAGGAGGTGCAGCGCTCGTTAGAAGGACGTCTTCCCCAGTAATGATCGTCGCTCCCCGGAGCTCCATGTTATTAGTGCATGGATCTGTTCTGTTTAACTGTCTATAATGGTGCTTGCAGCGCAGTGTGATAGGGTGAGCATTACAGACTGCAGAAATCCTCCCCGAACATTATGGCATCACTGGAGCTGCCTAGGCCTCACATTCCCTGCTCGGAAAATCCTGAACCCTGGCTTTGCGACATCACCAGCCTTCTGCAGTTAACCATTCTTCATTACTCTATGACATCACCAGCCTTCTGCAGTTAACCATTCTTCACTATTCTATGACATCACCAGCTTTCTGCAGTTAACCATTCTTCATTACTCTATGACATCACCAGCTTTCTGCAGTTAACCATTCTTCACTATTCTATGACATCACCAGCTTTCTGCAGTTAACCATTCTTCACTATTCTATGAGATCGCCAGCCTTGTACAGTTAACCATTCTTCATTACTCTATGACATCACCAGCCTTGTGCAGTTAACCATTCTTCACTATTCTATGACATCACCAGCCTTGTGCAGTTAACCATTCTTCACTATTCTATGACATCACCAGCCTTGTGCAGTTAACCATTCTTCATTACTCTATGACATCACCAGCCTTCTGCAGTTAACCATTCTTCACTATTCTATGACATCACCAGCCTTCTGCAGTTAACCATTCTTCACTATTCTATGACATCACCAGCTTTCTGCAGTTAACCATTCTTCATTACTCTATGACATCACCAGCCTTCTGCAGTTAACCATTCTTCATTACTCTATGACATCACCAGCTTTCTGCAGTTAACCATTCTTCACTATTCTATGACATCACCAGCCTTGTGCAGTTAACCATTCTTCTTTACTCTATGACATCACCAGCCTTCTGCAGTTAACCATTCTTCACTATTCTATGACATCACCAGCCTTGTGCAGTTAACCATTCTTCATTACTTTATGACATCACCAGCCTTCTGCAGTTAACCATTCTTCACTATTCTATGACATCACCAGCTTTCTGCAGTTACCCATTCTTCTTTACTCTATTACATTACCAGCCTACTGCAGGTAACAATTTTTCTTTATTCTATGACAGCCCTAACCTTCTGAAGTTACCTCTGCTTCCTTACTCTATGACATCACGAGCCTACTCCAATTAACCATGCTTTTTTTACTCTGACATCATCATCCTTCTCCAAATAAACCTGCTTCCCTAATCTATGACATCACTAGGCTTCTTCAGATAACCATGCTTCTTTACTCTATGGCATCACCAGCCTTTACTAAAAAAAAGCCCAGTCTGATTACTGTAGAGCATTGCCAACCTTAACAGAAAACCCCTCCCCCGTAGCTATGTGAGAACAGCCATAACTATGACCTCATACTCTATCATGTCACTGAATGTAACTAATACAGCCCACCCTCTCTGTGAAATCACCATATTACCTTCCCCTCACTTTGGCAGTGGCATCATCAGGCCTCCAGAAAAGTTTAACTCTCCTTGCGGCTGTTAACTCTTTATATGCTGCTGTCAATTCTGTATAGAAGTGTCCCTATCGGGTTGAAATATCCTGAACAGCCTCCTGCGATGAGATTGCGGAGTATTGACAGATTGCCATGTTAGCCTGGGGTCTTCTGAAGGTCCCTAAGGCTGTCATAAATGAACCAATTTGAAGTTCAAGACCCCTATGAGGACTTTAAAACAGTTCAACTAAGTAAAATAAAGATTTTTAATTATTAGAAAAATTAAGGAATATTGAAAAAAACAAAAAAAAAAACCTTTCTACCCAGTCGCAGAAAAACAAGTAAAAATGATTATTCTGCCTCAATAAAATATCACACTATTGATCCCTCATGGAGAAAGACTGTCAGGAAGAAAACTCCTAATGCTAGAATTGCACTTTTTTGGTCACCTCATCTCCAAGAAAAAATGGAATAAAAAACGATCAAAGACTCATATGTACCCCAAAATGGTACCAAAAAAAACTACAGGTCACCTCACAGAAAAAACAGTCTCACGCAGATATCGATGGAAAATAAAAAGCTTTAGGGGTTAAAATATGGTGACAGACAATTTTTTTGAAGGAATTTTATTTTCTCTGAGTAGTACTACACTAAAAACATATAGAAGTTTGGTATCGCCATAATCATACTGCCCCATGGGATAAAAACATATATTTCACAGAGGCAGAACAGTCTAGAATGACACTATAGGCCCTCACAGGATAGACAGCTGTCTGCTGGCTAAAGCCGGTACTGCATGAGGCGACACGTTGGATAGGTTCCGACAGCAGAGAGGCTGGCAATATACAGTAAGAGAACCCCGACGGTCGTCTTCCAACATCGGAGCCGTACAGCCTTAAATCATAATGTCTTAAGAGGTCAGACAGTGGATTGGAAAGGGTTAATGTGAGGCGTGGCTCCTCCCTCTTGCATTAGCGTGTGTGCTGACGTGCAGGAGTCACATGACACATGATCCAAAAGTGAGGGGCCAGTGGCAGGGAACAAAGAGCTATATCTCCATGACAACCGTAATGCTTCACTAATGATGCGCCAACACACCTTTTAAGGCCTCCAATGAGAACATAGTATGGCGGTTGTAACAACCCACACATCACTCCTGTCTGCCCGGTATATAATCAGAATGCAGGATCACGATTGTGGATTGTTTGAGTGTATTGGCCATGACTATGAGGAGAGGTAGGACAGTGGATCTCGCTGTAGGGGTTAATTAAGGTTAGCAGGCAGATCTGAGTTACCTCCCCTAGATATACTGATTGGATAAGCAATGTGGCACCACCCTACTGGGTGGGACCTGTAGACTATATAAGCAGGGCTTTCTCCTTGACTCACATATGCCTGCAGTCTACCATCAGGGCTGCAGGCCATGCTGCATTATTTTCTGCCATCACTGTACAGATAGTGGATGGGCAGGGTGACCGAGCCGGTGCTTGAATGGTGCATTGTAACACACTTAGCTAGAGCTTAATGGGATCTGGGGCATGGAGCTTCTGAGCTTGGACTAGCATCTTGCAGTAGCTGCATTAACTGAAGCTAATAGAGGATTGTTGGCCAGCACTAAAAGTAGTCAATACCCTCTTTATCTGCGAACTCGTTACCTCCGATCAGGTTTATATCCCTATGCCTGTATCTGGTTGGTAGGGCATATTTCTAAACGTAGTCATCCTCTATAGCGATAGACATCTGGACCTGCTGGCACTGCGATCATCAGATATTTCCTTTGAAATATGCACAGTTTGGGCCAATTCCGGACATACTGATCCATTGTGTCTGTCTATGGGAATCTTTTCACCATACGCAAAAACCTCTTCACCGTTCTTTACGTTCGGTGGGATAGCTTGATTGAGCGAAGGCTCCAGGCTCCGTCATCCTCTCTCTCTGCTCTGAAATTCTGGATTCTTGAATATACATCTAGTATATTCTCAGCAGATATACTGCTACAATACTTGCCCATAGATCAGGGGCTATAAGAAACGGTTCCTGATGAACTGCATAATCTGCAGGGGAACGCAAAGAACCGATTCAGAACCGCGCCTGGACAATTTCTGAGAGCTAAATCAGTCTATTTGCCAGATTTCCATAATAGGCATCTTCTGATGGTGGGGCTAATATACCAGTATTACACTCTGGGGGGGAAAAAAATCCCCCCTGTGGTGTTGGCTATCCAGGTATACGCACGAACGCCCGGGTATTCCAGGAAGGCCTACTATCCCCAAACCCTCCATCAGGATCTCTGATCTCCTGCAGCCTACAATCTGATGTGAGATCTCTGAGTAGGGACATACGTGTGGCTCCCCTTTTGTTGAGGGCTCTGTGTCTTCTGTATATGTCAATCACCCACACGTCCATATGTGTTCAATTCTGGACCCCCGTGGGATCGGTGTGCATCTTAGTTGTCCTGGTTTTAGTAATAATCATGAAAAAGTTTTAGCCGTCTATTCTGTGAATAAACCTAAAGTGACATTTTACAGCACTGTGTATGTTTTAAAAACACCTCTCTAAAAAAATGGCGCTTTTCCCCTTTTGCCCCACATTCTTAAACGGTTTCCTGTTTATTATATATGTTTAATCCAACAATTGAAATAAAACACTCATCTTGTAAAACACATGTATCTGTAGCGGGAAAAACAAAATAAGGTTTTGTGAAAGTAGAGAGAATAAACAAATCCAGAGGGAAGGGGTTAATGCTGTACATTATCTGCGTATCCGCCCATATTACACGCAGCTATATTCTCCACCCTACGCAACAAGCTGAGTCGGGCGAGATGCGATGTGATGCTTCTCCCGCTCAGCTCCATGTAAATATTGCGGCTGCTTCTGCCTCCTGCCAGGAACTCATTTGCCTGGAGAGAGCAGAACTCCGAGGACAGACGACTATTTATAGCCGCGCCGATTATGTAACAACGCAGGAGACGGCAGAAATAAGCGGGACACGGGGACGGGCGCCAGGTGACCAGAAGGGGGCTGCGGAGGCAACATAAACCAACATCTATAGAAAGCAGATAGGATGCATATACAACTAGATAATCATTAGTGTTACTAATGTAACTGCGTTAATAATGTTATCTCCGGACTTCAGGCTAATGTCTACATGTAGAACACTTGTACACCTTAATACATTTTATTACTTATCCTGTACTGTTCCTGCATTATCCTCCAGAGCTGCACTCACTGTTCTGCTGGTGGAGTCACTGTGTACATACATTATTTATCCTGTACTGCTCCTGAGTTACATCCTGTATTATACCCAAGAGCTGCACTCACTATTCTGCTGGTGGAGTCACTGTGTACATACATTACTTATCCTGTACTGCTCCTGAGTTACATCCTGTATAATACTCCAGAGCTGCACTCACTATTCTGCTGGTGGAGTCACTGTATACATACATTACTTATCCTGTACTGATCCTGAGTTACATCCTGTATTATACTCCAGAGCTGCACTCACTATTCTGCTGGTGGAGTCACTGTGTACATACATTACTTATCCTGTACTGACCCTGAGTTACATCCTGTATTATACCCCAGAGCTGCACTCACTATTCTGCTGGTGGAGTCACTGTGTACATACATTACTTATCCTGTACTGATCCTGAGTTACATCCTGTATTATACTCCAGAGCTGCACTCACTATTCTGCTGGAGGAGTCACTGTGTACATACATTACTTATCCTGTACTGATCCTGAGTTACATCCTGTATTATACTCCAGAGCTGCACTCACTATTCTGCTGGAGGAGTCACTGTGTACATACATTACTTATCCTGTACTGATCCTGAGTTACATCCTGTATTATACTCCAGAGCTGCACTCACTATTCTGCTGGTGGAGTCACTGTGTACATACATTACTTATCCTGTACTGCCCCTGAGTTACATCCTGTAGATCTTTTATTATAAAAGTAAAAAACACAACAAAGACAAACTGTAACAATAAGAATAACCATATAAAGCAATATAAGGCCCTTCCCCCACAGTCCGTGATCCATAAACAAAGTAAATGTCCATATCCGGGTTTCCCCCCGCCGTACACACCCACACACATACACACTCAACATATAACACAATATACAACTATATACCTAAAATATAAAACTAAGGAAACTATAACTACATAAAATCTTGTAAACTATAACTCCAGGTCCAGCCGTGCCGCACTGCACCCACACAGAACAAATGTAAGCAATAACATAAACAGCATAAATAACTGAAATAGCAACATAAATAAGCAAATTCAAACAGAAAGACCGAGCCAACTGGCATAAAACGAACTAAAAATATGTTGTTTTTTTTTTCTTTTGGGTCCCCAGTGCAGCTTGGGGGCCAAGCCTGTTCCACCAGTCCATACCCAGAGTTCAGTTCAGGACGTGCCAAGCCACACCAGGGTTTTTTTTTTTTTTAATAAATACTAGAGATGAGCGAACGCGTTCGTCCGAGCTTGATATTCGTGCGAATATTAGGGTGTTCGGGATGTTCGTTATTCGTGACGAACACCATGCGGTGTTCTGGTTACTTTCACTTCCTTCCCTGAGACGTTAGCGCGCTTTTCTGGCCAATTGAAAGACAGGGAAGGCATTACAACTTCCCCCTGCAACGTTTAAGCCCTATACCACCCCCCTGCTGTGAGTGGCTGGCGAGATCAGGTGTTCGCCTAATATAAAAGTCGGCCCCTCCCGCGGCTCGCCTCAGATGCGGTGTGAGTTAGATGAGGGACAGTGCTGTTTATACCGGAGCTGCTGTAGGGAAAGAATTGGTAGTTAGTGTAGGCTTCAAGACCCCCCAAAGGTCCTTATTAGGGCCACTGATAGCTGTGTGTTGGCTGCTGTTAGCAGTGGGATTTTTTTTTTTTTCTCAAAATCGCCTCTGCAGACCGTTGCACCTGGCATTAGGGACAGAAGTGCTGCATAGGCAGGGAGAGTGTTAGGAGTGAGTGTAGCCTTCAAGAACCTCAACGGTCCTTTCTAGGGCCATATTTATCCGTGTGCAGTACTGTCCAGGCTGCTGTTGGCTGTGCTGCATTTTTTTTGGGCTTCTCAAAATCGCCTCTGCAGAGCATTGCACCCTCCATTGATACTGCAGGGAAAGAATTGTATAGGCAGGGCCACAACACAGTTATTATTCATAGAATATACGCAGTGCTGCCTGTTGGTGGGAAAAAACTGAAAACAAATCTATTTGTCCAGCCTGTGTCCGTCCTTACGCCTGTGTAGACGTGTGAGCTGCGTGAAAAACATTGCTAAATCATACGCAGCCAGCTACGCTTTACTGCTGGGTTCGCCATTTGCTTTCCTTAATTGGGAAAAAAAAATACCTGCTCTCCAAGAGTTATAATAACTCTGCTACCCTCACGTTCTGTGACACATAAGCAGGGACACAGCGCAGTTATTAAACTTCGCAGGTTCATTGAATATACGCAGTGCTGCCTGTTGGTGGGAAAAAACTGAAAACAAATCTATTTGTCCAGCCTGTGTCCGTCCTTACGCCTGTGTAGACGTGTGAGCTGCGTGAAAAACATTGCTAAATCATACGCAGCCAGCTACGCTTTACTGCTGGGTTCGCCATTTGCTTTCCTTAATTGGGAAAAAAAAATACCTGCTCTCCAAGAGTTATAATAACTCTGCTACCCTCACGTTCTGTGACACATAAGCAGGGACACAGCGCAGTTATTAAACTTCGCAGGTTCATTGAATATACGCAGTGCTGCCTGTTGGTGGGAAAAAACTGAAAACAAATCTATTTGTCCAGCCTGTGTCCGTCCTTACGCCTGTGTAGACGTGTGAGCTGCGTGAAAAACATTGCTAAATCATACGCAGCCAGCTACGCTTTACTGCTGGGTTCGCCATTTGCTTTCCTTAATTGGGAAAAAAAAATACCTGCTCTCCAAGAGTTATAATAACTCTGCTACCCTCACGTTCTGTGACACATAAGCAGGGACACAGCGCAGTTATTAAACTTCGCAGGTTCATTGAATATACGCAGTGCTGCCTGTTGGTGGGAAAAAACTGAAAACAAATCTATTTGTCCAGCCTGTGTCCGTCCTTACGCCTGTGTAGACGTGTGAGCTGCGTGAAAAACATTGCTAAATCATACGCAGCCAGCTACGCTTTACTGCTGGGTTCGCCATTTGCTTTCCTTAATTGGGAAAAAAAAATACCTGCTCTCCAAGAGTTATAATAACTCTGCTACCCTCACGTTCTGTGACACATAAGCAGGGACACAGCGCAGTTATTAAACTTCGCAGGTTCATTGAATATACGCAGTGCTGCCTGTTGGTGGGAAAAAACTGAAAACAAATCTATTTGTCCAGCCTGTGTCCGTCCTTACGCCTGTGTAGACGTGTGAGCTGCGTGAAAAACATTGCTAAATCATACGCACCCAGCTACGCTTTACTGCTGGGTTCGCCATTTGCTTTCCTTAATTGGGAAAAAAAAATACCTGCTCTCCAAGAGTTATAATAACTCTGCTACCCTCACGTTCTGTGACACATAAGCAGGGACACAGCGCAGTTATTAAACTTCGCAGGTTCATTGAATATACGCAGTGCTGCCTGTTGGTGGGAAAAAACTGAAAACAAATCTATTTGTCCAGCCTGTGTCCGTCCTTACGCCTGTGTAGACGTGTGAGCTGCGTGAAAAACATTGCTAAATCATACGCAGCCAGCTACGCTTTACTGCTGGGTTCGCCATTTGCTTTCCTTAATTGGGAAAAAAAAATACCTGCTCTCCAAGAGTTATAATAACTCTGCTACCCTCACGTTCTGTGACACATAAGCAGGGACACAGCACAGTTATTAAACTTAGATAATTCATTCACTAGAGGCAGTGGGGCCTTTCGTTTTCCAAAAAGGGCAAAAATTATATTTGGCCTGCAGTCTTGCGCCAATTTATTTCCTGCCTGGGAAATCTAATCACTGGTAATACAGCATGCTGAGGGGTAGGGGTAAGCCTAGAGGACGTGGACGTGGACGTGGCCGAGGACGCGGAGGGCCAAGTGAGGGTGTGGGCACAGGCCAAGCTCCTGATCCAGGTGTGTCGCAGCTGTCTGCTGCGCGATTAGGAGAGAGGCACGTTTCTGGCGTCCCCACATTCATCGCCCAATTAATGGGTCCACGCGGGAGACGGTTATTAGAAAATGAGCAGTGTGAGCAGGTCCTGTCCTGGATGGCAGAAAGTGCTTCGAGCAACCTATCGTCTACCCGCAGTTCTGCGCCGTCCACTGCTGCCAATCCGAATCCTCTGTCTGCTGCTCCTCCTTCCTCCCAGCCTCCTCAGTCCACTACAATGACACCTGCTCAGGAGCGGGAACACTCCCAGGAACTGTTCTCGGGCCCCTGCTTAGATTGGGCAGCAGCGGTTCCTCTCCCACCAGAGGAGTTTATCGTCACTGATGCCCAACCATTCGAAAGTTCCCGGGGTCCGGGGGAAGAGGCTGGGGACTTCCGCCAACTGTCTCAACAACTTTCTGTGGGTGAGGAGGACGATGACGATCAGACACAGTTGTCTTGCAGTGAGGTAGTAGTAAGGGCAGTAAGTCCCAGGGAGCAGCGCACAGAGGATTCGGAGGAAGAGCAGCAGGACGATGAGGTGACTGACCCCACCTGGTGTGCAACGCTTACTCAGGAGGACAGGTCTTCAGAGGGGGAGTCAAGGGCATCAGCAGGGCAGGTTGCAAGAGGCAGTGCGGTGGCCAGGGGTAGAGGCAGGGCCAGACCGAATAATCCACCAAGTGTTTCCCAAAGCGCCCCCTCGCGCCATGCCACCCTGCGTAGGCCGAGGTGCTCTAAGGTCTGGCAGTTTTTCACAGAGACGCCTGACGACCGACGAACAGTGGTGTGCAACCTTTGTCGCGCAAAGCTCAGCCGGGGAGCCAACACCAACAGCCTCACCACCACCACCATGCGCAGACATATGATGGCCAAGCACCCCGCAAGGTGGGACAAAGGCCGTTCACCGTCTCCGGTTTGCACCCCTGCCTCTCCCCCTGTGCCCCAACCTGCCACTGAGATGCAACCCCCCTCTCAGGACACAGGCACTACCGCCTCATGGCCTGCACCCACACCCTCATCTCCGCTGTCCTCGGCCCCATCCAGCAGTGTAGTTCAGCGCACCGTTCAGCCGTCGCTTGCGCAAGTGTTCGAGCGCAAGCGCAAGTACGCCGCCACGCACCCGCACGCTCAAACGTTAACCGTCCGCATCGCAAAATTCATCAGCCTTGAGATGCTGCCGTATAGGGTTGTGGAAACGGAGTCCTTCAAAAGTATCATGGAGGCGGCGGCCCCGCGCTACTCAGTTCCCAGTCGCCACTACTTTTCCCGATGTGCCGTCCCAGCCCTGCACGACCACGTCTCCCGCAACATTGTGCGCGCCCTCACCAACGCGGTTACTGCCACGGTCCACTTAACTACGGACACGTGGACAAGCACAGGCGGGCAGGGCCACTACATCTCCCTGACGGCACATTGGGTGAATTTAGTGGAGGCTGGGACAGAGTCAGAGCCTGGGACCGCTCACGTCCTACCCACCCCCAGAATTGCGGGCCCCAGCTCGGTGCTGGTATCTGCGGAGGTGTATGCTTCCTCCACTAAAGCACCCTCCTCCTCCTCCTCCTCCTCTGTCTCACAATCAAGATGTGTTAGCAGCAGCATGTCGCCAGCAGTCGGTGTCGCGCGGTGTGGCAGCACAGCGGTGGGCAAGCGTCAGCAGGCCGTGCTGAAACTACTCAGCTTAGGCGATAAGAGGCACACGGCCCACGAACTGCTGCAGGGTCTGACACAGCAGACCGACCGCTGGCTTGCGCCGCTGAGCCTCCAACCGGGCATGGTCGTGTGTGACAACGGCCGTAACCTGGTGGCGGCTCTGCAGCTTGGCAGCCTCACGCACGTGCCATGCCTGGCCCACGTCTTTAATTTGGTGGTTCAGCGGTTTCTGAAAAGCTACCCACGCTTGTCAGACCTGCTCGTAAAGGCGCGCCGGCTCTGCGCACATTTCCGCAAGTCCCACACGGACGCTGCCACCCTGCGCACCCTGCAACATCACTTTAAGCTGCCAGTGCACCGACTGCTGTGCGACGTGCCCACACGGTGGAACTCTACGCTCCACATGTTGGCCAGGCTCTATGAACAACGGAGAGCTATAGTCGAATACCAACTCCAACATGGGCGGCGCAGTGGGAGTCAGCCTCCTCAATTCCTTTCAGAAGAGTGGGCCTGGTTGGCAGACATCTGCCATGTCCTTGGTAATTTTGAGGAGTCTACCCAGGTGGTGAGCGGCGATGCTACAATCATTAGCGTCACCATTCCTCTGCTATGCATCTTGAGAAATTCCCTGCAAACCATAAAGGCAGCTGCTTTGCGCTCGGAAACGGGGGCGGGGGAAGACAGTATGCCGCTGGATAGTCAGGGCACCCTCCTGTCTATTTCTCAGCGCGTACAGGAGGAGGAGGAGGAGCATGAGGAGGAGGGGGAAGAGACAGCTTGGCCCGCTGCTGACGGTACACCGGCTGATTGCCTGTCATCCTTTCAGCGTGTATGGCCTGAGGAGGAGGAGGAGGAGGAGGATCCTGAAAGTGATCTTCCTAGTGAAGACAGCCATGTGTTGCGTACAGGTACCCTGGCACACATGGCTGACTTCATGTTAGGATGCCTTTCTCGTGACCCTCGCGTTGCACGCATTCTGGCCACTACGGATTACTGGGTGTACACACTGCTCGATCCACGGTATAAGGAGAACCTGCCCACTCTCATTCCCGAAGAGGAAAGGGGTTCGAGAGTGTTGCTATACCACAGGACCCTTGCGGACAAGCTGATGGTAAAATTCCCAGCCGACAGCGCTAGTGGCAGAAGGCGCAGTTCCGAGGGCCATGTTGCAGGGGATGTGCGTAGATCGAGCAGCATGTACATCCCAGGCAGTGCAACAGTCTTTAAGGGCCTGGCCAGCTTTATGGCTCCCCACCAAGACTGTGTCACCGCTCCCCAGTCACGGCTGAGTCGGCGGGAGCACTGCAAAAGGATGGTGAGGGAGTACGTAGCGGATCGCACGACCATCCTTGGTGACGCCTCTGCCCCCTACAACTACTGGGTGTCGAAGCTGGACACGTGGCCTGAACTAGCCCTGTATGCCCTTGAGGTGCTTGCTTGTCCTGCGGCTAGCGTGTTGTCGGAGAGGGTGTTTAGTGCGGCTGGGGGAATCATCACAGATAAGCGTAGCCGCTTGTCAACCGACAGTGCCGACAGGCTAACACTCATCAAGATGAACAAAGGCTGGATTTCGCCAGACTTCTGTTCTCCACCAGCGGACAGCAGCGATACGTAAGCAATACGTAGGCTGCACCCGCGGATGGAAGCTACGTTCTCTCTCACCATCCAAAACGGGGACATTTCTGCTTCATCAATCTGTGTCTAATATTCCTCCTCCTCCTCCTCCTGCTCCTCCTCCTGAAACCTCACGTAATCACGCTGAACGGGCAATTTTTCTTAGGGCCACAAGGCTCACTCAAATAATTTTTCTGAACAATTTTTATAAGTTTCAATGCGCTTAAAAGCATTGGAACTTTAACTTGAACCAATTTTTCGTTACACTGGGCTGCCTCCAGGCCTAGTTACCACTTAAGCCACATTAACCAAAGCGATTAATGGGTTTCACCTGCCCTCTTGGCTGGCCATGGCCAATTTTTGGGATGTACATTAGTACTGTTGATACAGCAATTTTTGTGGGCCCTCGCCTACAGTGTAATCAAATTAATTTTTAGCCCACCTGCATTACAGCTGACGTTACCTCAGCTGTGTTGGGCAATGCAATGGGATATTTTTGTGTACCGCCGGTGGGTTCCAGGGAGCCACCCATGCTGTAGGTGCACACTGAGTTTTTAATACTTCTGTACACTTCTAAAGAACCCGTCTGACTGGGGCATGCAGTGTGGGCCGAAGCCCACCTGTATTACGCACGACATTACTACCTCAGCTGTGTTGGGCAATGCAATGGGATATTTCTATGTACCGCCGGTGGCTTCCTGGCACCCACCCAGGCAGTGGGTCCACAGGGAGTTAAACCTACATGTGTCCACTTGTAAAGAACCCCAGTCTGACTGGGGCATGCAGTGTGGGCCGAAGCCCACCTGCATTACGCACGACATTACTACCTCAGCTGTGTTGGGCAATGCAATGGGATATTTTTGTGTACCGCCGGTGGGTTCCAGGGAGCCACCCATGCTGTAGGTGCACACTGAGTTTTTAATACTTCTGTACACTTCTAAAGAACCCGTCTGACTGGGGCATGCAGTGTGGGCCGAAGCCCACCTGTATTACGCACGACATTACTACCTCAGCTGTGTTGGGCAATGCAATGGGATATTTCTATGTACCGCCGGTGGCTTCCTGGCACCCACCCAGGCAGTGGGTCCACAGGGAGTTAAACCTACATGTGTCCACTTGTAAAGAACCCCAGTCTGACTGGGGCATGCAGTGTGGGCCGAAGCCCACCTGCATTACGCACGACATTACTACCTCAGCTGTGTTGGGCAATGCAATGGGATATTTTTGTGTACCGCCGGTGGGTTCCAGGGAGCCACCCATGCTGTAGGTGCACACTGAGTTTTTAATACTTCTGTACACTTCTAAAGAACCCGTCTGACTGGGGCATGCAGTGTGGGCCGAAGCCCACCTGTATTACGCACGACATTACTACCTCAGCTGTGTTGGGCAATGCAATGGGATATTTCTATGTACCGCCGGTGGCTTCCTGGCACCCACCCAGGCAGTGGGTCCACAGGGAGTTAAACCTACATGTGTCCACTTGTAAAGAACCCCAGTCTGACTGGGGCATGCAGTGTGGGCCGAAGCCCACCTGCATTACGCACGACATTACTACCTCAGCTGTGTTGGGCAATGCAATGGGATATTTTTGTGTACCGCCGGTGGGTTCCAGGGAGCCACCCATGCTGTAGGTGCACACTGAGTTTTTAATACTTCTGTACACTTCTAAAGAACCCGTCTGACTGGGGCATGCAGTGTGGGCCGAAGCCCACCTGTATTACGCACGACATTACTACCTCAGCTGTGTTGGGCAATGCAATGGGATATTTCTATGTACCGCCGGTGGCTTCCTGGCACCCACCCAGGCAGTGGGTCCACAGGGAGTTAAACCTACATGTGTCCACTTGTAAAGAACCCCAGTCTGACTGGGGCATGCAGTGTGGGCCGAAGCCCACCTGCATTAACCCTTTCCAGTCCACTGTGTGACCTGTGAAGACATTAGGGTTTAAGGCTGTACAGCTCCGTTGTTGGTAGACGTCCGTCGGGGTTCTCTTACTGTATATTGCCAGCCTCTCTGCTGTCGGAGCCTATCCTACGTGTCAGCTCATGCAGTACTGGCTTTAGCCAGCATATAGCGCCGTTGTATAACAGCAGAAAAAGAGTAAGCCCCCTAGGAAAACCATATACAAATTGGATTGGAAAGGGTTAAGCACAACATTACTACCTCAGCTGTGTTGGGCAATGCAATGGGATATTTCTATGTACCGCCGGTGGCTTCCTGGCACCCACCCATGCTGTAGGTGCACACGGAGTTTTTACTACATCTGTACACTTATAAAGAACCCCAGTCAGACTGGGGCATGCAGTGTGGGCCGAAGCCCACCTGCATTAAGCACGACATTACTACCTCAGCTGTGTTGGGCAATGCAATGGGATATTTCTGTGTACCGCCAGTGGGTTCCAGGGAGCCACCCATGCTGTGGGTCGACAGGGACTTCACAATAGGGAGTTGTACCTGCCTGTGTCTATGAATTAAAAAGCCCGGTCTGACTGGGGCATGCAGACACCTTGACAGAATGAATAGTGTGTGGCACATAGGTTCCCCATTGCTATGCCCACGTGTGCAGCTCCTGATGGCGGTGGCACAGGATTCTATTTCTCATTGCTTCTGTACAGCATTGTGGGCTATCGCTCCGCCACTTTTAAAGAGGGTCGCTGCCTAGCCGTGCCAACCTCTGCAGTGTGTGCCTGCGGTCCCTCGTCATGGCAGACGCAATTCTAAATAGACATGAGCGTGGTGTGGCATGAGGGCAGCTGAAGGCTGCGCAGGGACACTTTGGTGTGCGCTGTGGGGGGGAGGGGGGGCGGTTGGGCAGCATGTAACCCAGGAGAAGTGTCAGTGGAGTGTCATGCAGGCAGTGATTGTGCTTTGTTGGAGGTAGTGTGGTGCTTAGCAAAGGTATGCCATGCTAATGAGGGCTTTTCAGAAGTAAAAGTTGTTGGGAGGGGGGGGGCCCACTCTTGCCGGTATTGTGGCTTAATAGTGGGACCTGGGAACTTGAGATGCAGCCCAACATGTAGCCCCTCGCCTGCCCTATCCGTCACTGTGTCATTCCCATCACTTTCCTGAATTGCCCAGATTTTCACACATGAAAACCTTAGCGAGCATCGGCGAAATACAAAAATGTTCTGGTCGCCCATTGACTTCAATGGGGTTCGTTGTTCGAAACGAACCCTCGAGCATCACGGGAAGTTCGTTACGAATAACGAACACCCGAACATTTTGGTGTTCGCTCATCTCTAATAAATACCACACTGTGCCCGCCGCAGCCTGGGGGCCATGCCCGCTCCCCCAGTCAGTGTCCAGAGTTCAATGTTCGGGACGTGCCAGGCTACGGCTCAAGGCGTGAATCCCACTCCCCCCAACTCCCCCACCCAACCTACCTACCACCCAAAACGTGAATATATACAATATACAATATATACAAAACCATAATAAACACCAATAAACCAACATGCGTAATATATACTATATACATAACCCGAAAGCCTAAGGTCAGCTCACCTGCAGCCCTACTTCATTCCATTTTGCCCAAATCAAAACAAAAAGCTTCATGGTGCACTCACAGCCCGCCACCGGGATTGGAGGTGATAAGCCGGGCACAGATATTGCAATGTACTATCCCTTGAATTTAAAAAAAAGGTCTTCATATTCTCTCCCTTATTTGCCCTAGACTGTCCTTAGTCTGCCCCTCAGTCTGACCCTTCATGGAAACCTGTCCCTGCCCTATCCCTCCTCTCTCCCTATCCTGTCCCTCCTCTCTCCATACTCTGCCCCTGGAAAATTAAGAAAACACTTTTCCTAACGAAATACAAGCCCTCTCCATAGGAGAGAAGCCTTAGATGTGCCCAGCCTCTCATACTCCACAGAACGTACCTTCACCAGGTCACCCAGGATGTTCCTACATACCGTATCCACAGGGAGGACTTTCAGCTCCGTCGAGATTAAACACCATGCACTCCAGATGTGGAACCTGACCACTAGGCTAACTAGGAATAAAGTGCAGTGGTCCCTGCCACCAAGACCTCTGAAGGCTCCATAAGCCCACTCCGCATAGGAGAGGTGTGCCAGCTGACGCCAGCCTATGGAGACCTCTACCCGTTGGTATACCTCTGTATTAAAGGGGCACTGAAGCAGGAAATGCTCCATGCTTTCCAGCACGTCGCTGCACTCCTGACGGGGGCAACCCCTGTCAATCAGAGGCCTGCTCTTCAAGTTACCCCTTACATACAGTCTCCCGTGAAAGCAGCGCCAAGCCAAGTCCCAAAACTTCAAGGGGACCCGGGTTGAATTCAGTAAACGTAACCCTCCCTCCAGGTCCCGACTTGTGCAGTCCTTGAGCGCCAGGGGCTTCTGGAAATGGGTCAACAGGACTCTTTCGTCGAGGAGCCTCCTCGTCAGAGTCCTGATCTCCCACATCCCCAAACCCCACCGGCGTATCACCTTCAGAAACAAGGTAGCGTAAGCCGGGAGATATCCGTGCTGCGTGCGAAGGTCCTTCACTCGCCCTCCTGTCTCCCATTCCTGGAAGAAGGGCCGAAACCATCCCCTGCAGGAGTAGACCCACGGAGAAGCCCTCTCTTGCCAGAGGTTGCCTATGTTGATCTTAAAAAAGGTGTCTACAAGAAACACCACGGGGTTGACCATAGATAACCCCCCTAGTCTCCTCGTGCGGTATGTAACATTTCTCCTGATCAGGTTCAACCTGTTCCCCCACAACATTAGGAAGAACAGGTTGTAGACCCGGGTCCAGAGAGGCTCTGGCAAAATGCATATGCTGCCCAGGTAGATGAATAAAGGGAGCAGGCATGTTTTGATCAGGCTCTTTCCCGAAGGGTCAAAGACCAACCATTCCACTGGTTTACCTTCTGAGTGGCACCATCCAGCCTGTCTACCCAATTTTGCATGGGGTAATCCCCCTGTCCAAATTTGATGCCAAGAACTTTTGCTGAAGTCTGGGGCACCGGAAGAGTGTCCGGGAGATCAAACACAGGATCCCCCCTTCCTAACCAGAGACTTTCGCACTTATCCCAGTTGACCCTGGACCCAGATGCCTCTGAGTAGCCATCCACCTCCGACACCACAAACTCCGCCTCCTCCCTTGAGGATACGAAGAGCGTGACATCATCGGCGTATGCCACTGCCCTCAGGGTAGCCTCCGGCATCGCCCGCTCCATCCCGACCCCTGCTATAGGTCCACGATCAACCCTCCTAAGGAAGGGATCTATCGCAAACACATACAACAGGGGACTTAGAGGACAGCCCTGACGGACACCGGACCCCACCTCAAAAGGGCGGCCAAGCCAACCGTTCACCAGCGGGAAAGTCTCAGCCCCTGCATACAATGTTCGCAGCCAATCAACAAACCCCACTGGCAGGCCATATCTCAGGACTGACCAGAGGTACTCGTGATTAACCCGATCAAATGCTTTGGCCTGATCCAAGGGCAGCAAGTACCCCTCCCAGTGACCAGCCCTACCCTGCTCCACTGCCTCCCGGACACCAAGAACAGCGCTAAAGGTGCTACGACGTGGAACAGAGCAATGCTGGGCCCCTGAGAGGAGCCGGGGTGCAAACTTGACCAACCGATTAAACAGCACTTTTGCCAGAACCTTCCTGTCCATATTGAGAAGCGCTATGGGACGCCAGTTCTCAATGCGGCTCGAGTCTTTACCCTTTGACAGAAGGATCAAGGCCGACCTCCTCATTGACCTAGGCAGAATGCCCGAGGAAAGACACTCATTGAATACCTCAGTCAAGAGGGGACTCAAGAGGTGATTGAAGGTCTTATAATACTCGGAGGTTAGTCCATCCGGTCCTGGCGATTTTTGGAGCCGGAGCCCATCAATCGCCAGTCTAACTTCCTCTTCTCTGATCTCTTCTGTCAAAACATTAAGAGAGGTGTCTACTCCCGGCTCAGGGACAGTTTCAGCCAGGAAAGCCGACATCATTTCCGAATCTAGATCCCTCTTTCCCAAGAATTGCGAGTAGTAGGATCTGATGACCTCCAGAATCCCTGATCTGTATCGATTCAGGGACCCCGTACTGTCGATCAGTCCTGTGACCACTTTACTATTCACTGACATCCTACAGTTTCTGTAAGGGTCGGGCGAGCGGTACTTCCCGAAATCCCTCTCAAAAACCAAGGATGCGTGTCTATCGTACTGGCATTTCTTGAGCAAAGATTTCACTCTGGAGATCTCCTCGCGGCTACCTCCAGTCGAAACGAGATGTTCGAGTTTCCTCCTCAGGCCGTTGTACAGGTGGTACCTGTCCAGGCATCTGAGGTTGGAGAGCTCTCGGAAGAACCTCGCCGCCCTCCTCTTGAACATCTCCCACTACTCTGACTTACTGCTACAAAGATCCAGTAATGGTACCTGGCTCTGCAGAAAATCCTCAAAGGACTGTCTTATCTCTGCTTCCTCCAGGAGTGATTAATTCAGTCTCCAAAAACCTCTGCCCATCCGGGGGGGTCTGTGCAACATTCAGAGAAAACAATATTAGACAGTGGTCGGAGAATTCCACCTCAACAACGGACACTGGTGAAGAGATGGCTTCCTCCTTAAAAAAAAACCTGTCTATTCTTGACCTGCTCTGACCTCTATAATAGGTGAACCCCTCGTGGCCTGGGATGTGCCGGATGTGGACATCCACCAGACGAGCCTCGCTAGCTATGCTATTAAGTGCGACGCTGTCAAAAGCCAACCGCCTGTCTCCAGAGCCTCCCCTATCGCGGGCTCTCGTGACTGCATTAAAGTCACCTCCAAAGACAACTTGGCGGCTGGTAAAAAGGTAGGGCTTGATCCTCATAAAGAGACTCTTCCTGTCCTTTTTTGACTGGGGACCATAGATGTTGACAAGTCTTAATTCTTGTCCCTTCATGAGGACATCTAAGATCAGGCACCTCCCCATTTCTAATTCAATAACTCGTCGGCATTCAACCGCTGCGGTAAAAAGGACCGCCACTCCGCTATACGGCTCGGCCGCAAGAGACCAGTAGGAAGGGCCTGGCCTCCACTCCCTTTTTGCCTTATGTAAGGCTGCCAAATCGGACAGCCTGGTCTCCTGCAAAAATAAAATGTCGGCTTCAACTCGGCTGAGAAAATCAAAGGCCGCAAATCTAGCCGTATCTGACTTAATGCTGGCAACGTTAATTGATGCCAGAGTCAGCGGAGTGGGTGCCGCCATCATGAGTGATTAAATTAGATGGCTTTCTTCCTCACACCCCCTTCCTCGGGGTCAGAAGAAAGTCCCTTGCTTCTTTTTTTGGACATAGATGTGTCCATAGCAAGGGATCCCCCGACCCCATCGTCCTTGTTTCCAGGCTCTAGAGTCGCCTCCTCCCCTGTAGGAACTATGCCTCCACAAGGAGGAGACTCAGCGCCCCCTGTTGACCCTTTCTTTGCCCCAGGAACCTTGCCCTTTCCTTCCCCCTCAGAGGAAGAGATGTCTTGAAGGGCTCGGAACCTATTGGAGTGTCCAACTGGAGGTGAGCAGGCTTCCCCTTCCAGTACTTGGCCCGGGGTGGGAGAAGATCTTGAATCCCCCCTTCGCTTCCTCCTCGTGGCACGTAGCTTACGCCTTTTTTCTAACCACCCCTTGCCTTCCTCATCCACACTTTCATAGTGGGAGGAATCTGCAGAGTTGGTCTCCTCCCTCTGGATCCTCCTGTCCTCTTCATCTAACTCTCTGTCCCTCAAAGCCTCAGCCGCGAGATTTGCTTCTGGAACAGGGGCCACCATTGACCCACCTGCTGTGGGCACTCCTGTCAGCTCCCTGCTCCGTCTGCGCTTCTCCTGACGCCTCTGCTGGGCAGCCGTCTTTTGCCGGTTCTTCCCTGGCTCCTGAGTTCCCCCACCTCTGCTGGTCCCCTCACCCCCGGAGGCCACATCATGACCCCCATCCGTAGGGGCAGAGACCGCATTGGCAAAGGAGCGTGGACAGCGGCTAAATGGGTGACCGAGATCACCACACAGGTTACACCTAATCTCTGTACAGGAGGCGGCAAGATGACCCAGACCCCCACACAGAGCGCACTTCAAGATCTTACAAGCAGCGCTCAAGTGTGAGGGGTCGCCGCACCTGTGGCAGAGCTTCGGCTGCCCCTGGTAAAAGGCCAAGATACGATCCCTGCCGAGGAAGACTGCAGATGGTATGTGTGCCACTGAGTTTCCTGAATGCTTCAGCTTGACCATGAACGTCCAGGCCCCGGACCATATGCCGTGCTCATCCCGGTTCTTTTTTGGGCATCTCTGTCACCTCTCCGTACCTACTGAGCCAGTCCCGATATCATAAAGTAATTGCAGCACAACAGATGGATAGGAGAAATATACTCACTAGAGCTCAGTGGGCTGATGGGTGCCAAGCTGAAATTGGACGCAGACCTTACATCCAAAGTAAGTCAGGATACACAAAAATGTCATCAGCAGCATCCAGGGTTGTTTGAAAAGATGTATAGAATTCCTTGAGTTTTAAAACTTCACCTTTAATTCATTTCGCATAAAAGTACAGCAACGTTTCGACTGTGCGGTATACAGTCTTTATCAAGCCAATGCATAAAAACATGGCTGCACATGCAGCCCTTAACCCCTTCATGACATGGCCTATTTTGGCGTTGAGGACCAAGCGATTTTTTGGTATTTTTCCATCTCCATTTTTCAAAAGCCATAACTTTTTTATTTTTCCGTGGACGCGGCCGTATAAGGGCTTGTTTTTTGCGTGGCGAACTGTAGTTTTTATCGATGCCAATTTTGGGTACATAGACTATATTGTAAATTTTTTTTTTTTTTTTAATGATAGCAGAGAGAGAAAACGCATCAATTCTGCCATAGATTTTTTTATTATTTTTTTACACCGTTAATCATGCAGCATAAATGAGACTTTTCATTTTTTCTGCAGACCGGTACGGTTACAACGATACCAAAATTCTAACATTTTTTTTAGGTTTTCCCACTTTTCTGCAATAAAAACCCTTTTTTTTGGAAATCTTTTTTCTATTCTAAATTGCTGCATTCAAAGTCCCGTAACTTTTTTACTTTTTGATGTACAGAGCTCTATGAGGGCTTATTTTTTGCGAGACGAGCTGTAGATTTTATTGGTACCATTTTGGCATACATAGGACTTTTTTGATCACTTTTATTGCGTTTTTAGTGAGGCAAAATGCTAAAAATGAGCATTTTGCCTCAGTTTTTTAGCTTTTTTTTTAGCGTTTTTTTTGGTGCACAGTCAAAAGCATGTGCAACTTATTGTACGCATCGTTACGGATGCGACAATACCAAATATGTGGGGTTTTATTTTTTTTTTACCTTTTTTTATGCTAATCTGAGAAAAAGCATAAAAAATGGTTTTTTTACTCTTTTTTTTTACATTTTTTTTAATTCATTTTTTAAATCTTTCTTTTTTTTTATACTGTTTGTGTCCCTCTGAGGGACTTTAACCACTGCCCTGATGATCGCTGTCATAAGGCATGGCAGAGCTACTGCTCTGCCATGCCTTATCGCTCATACAGCGATCTCAGGCATAGGCAATACAGGACGCCAGTGTCTGGCGTCCTGTTGCCATGGTGACAGGCCGGGCTCTCGCGATGTCATCGCGAGAGCCGGCCGGAGACACAGAGGGAGCCGCGCTCCCGCTGTGAACTCTTCCCCTGCCGCGATCTACTT
Source organism: Eleutherodactylus coqui (assembly GCA_035609135.1). NCBI lineage: Eukaryota > Metazoa > Chordata > Amphibia > Anura > Eleutherodactylidae > Eleutherodactylus > Eleutherodactylus coqui. The sequence continues at coordinate 21,220,074 of CM069405.1, read as the reverse complement.
AGATCGCGGCAGGGAAGGGGTTAAAAGTGGCGGGCGCATCTCCGATGTCCCCCCGCTGCTGCAGCGAGACGCCGGCTGTGACTGACAGTCGGCTCCCGCTGCGGGATAGCGCTGGATCACATATGATCCAGCGCTATCTCCAGGACGTAAGTTTACGCCCTGTTGCGGGAAGTACCCCGCTCCCAGGACGTAAACTTACGCCCTGCAGCGGGAATGGGTTAAATATCCCATCACCATGATTTTCACCCAATAAAAATTGTCAATAGTATCTAGAGTTTTGTTACCTGCGACCCCATAGGAGCCCTCCCGGACCGTGCAGCTGCATCCAATGCATATGTATCAATGCCTCATAATGCCGGTCATGTCGTCATTAGTACCGTATATACCGGCGTATAAGGCGACGGGGCGTATAAGACGACCCCCCAACTGTCACCTTATACGCCGGTATTCAGTGGAGAAAAAAAAAAAAAATTTTATTACTCACCTCCCACGGCGTTCTGTCGCGCTCCGGCAGGATGTCGCTCGCTCCTCGTCCCCGCCGCAGCATAGCTTTCTGAATGTGGGGCTTGAAATCCCCGCTTCCAGAAAGCTAATACACACGCCGGCAGCCATGACATCATTGAATGGCTGTGATTGGCTAAAGCACACGTGGCTTCAGCCAATCACACTATTCAATGACATCATTGAATGGGTGTGATTGCTAACACGTGCGCCTTCAGCCAATCACAGCCATTCAATGATGTCATGGCTGCCGGCGTGTGTATTAGCTTTCTGGAAGCGGGGATTTCGAGCCCCGCATTCAGAAAGCTATGCTGCGGCGGGGTCGAGGAGCGAGCGACAGCCTGCCGGAGCGAGCGACATCCTGCCGGAGCGCGACAGAACGCCGTGGGAGGTGAGTAATAACATTTTTTTTTTTTACACTTTTTTTTTTTTGTATTACCGGCGCATAAGACGACCCCCAACTGCAGAGCAGATTTTTCGGGGTTCAAAAGTCGTCTTATACGCCGGTATATACGGTAAGCGTGTTCCGTTTACTCCGCCCCATTGTTGTCTCTCGGTCCATCCGGGGGCGTTCCCCACTCGTCAGCATCCCCATGATGCTATCCCAGCGAATGGAACGATGTGTGGACGCCCACAACGTCGACCGTGCGGCGCGCTGACGTCACCGCTGAGCACACCACGCTCAAATGCCCGCCTACCACGTCGCACATGCGCCACCGCCAAGCTTCCGGTGTTCATTAGCATACGTCTACGTGAACGTGATGACGTTAGATGTGTATGCTAATGTGGTGCCGTCCTCCCCATCTCCGTTATGGTGAATTTCTATCCTATGTTGGACAACACGTTAACCCCAAAACTGGCACTATCAATTATATTACAAGACCCAGCCGCACATGGGCAATCCTATATCACTGCTACTCACTTTATCCTGGCCATACATTCAGTTTAACCCTTTGTGACCAACACATACATGTTTTTAATCCACAGAGCTGTATGTGTCCAGTTGTTGGTGTAGATAGAGAATATAGTTTACATATTATTTTTATTATAGCTGTAATCTATATATATAAAATTGAATGTATGTCTGTCTGCGTGTCTGTCTGTCTGTCTGTCTGTCTGTCTGTCTGTCTGTCTGTCTGTCTGTCTGTATGTATGCGTGTCTGTCTGTTTGTCCTTTATGCGCTACTACACCATTCATCCGATCGCCATGAAACTTTGGGAAGTTAAGTACACTCCTGGGAAGATTATAGGCATAGTACAAATATCCTACGATAAATGGCGCGAGCGTCGTCGAAAGTTACCACCCCCCCAACGTAGATCGAATAAGTAAGCCACCTGCTATTGTGATGTCATCACTGATGTCATCAACATCGGACGCCCTTGAACATGCCCCAACATGTTCTATAAAGCTGCATTGTGATGTCATTAAGGCTGTATTATGACACGTACAGCTTGGAACCACTAGAGCACGCCAGCCAATTACCATTGGAGTTGGAAGTGGGTAAACAAGTACTAGGATATCTTCCCAAGAAGCCACAGCAGCCAGATAAATTGTATGTTCCACCCAACGGCTATTTTATTCAGCCCGCAAGGGGGAAGCAGCGGCCTACAAAATCTCATTCAGGTAGGTAGGTTCAGTTCTTGGAGGTTGGGGAATGCTTATGGGCAAGGCCTTATGTCTCATCCCAACTTAATTCTCTCACTTCCCAATGTCATAGAAACTTGAAATTTGGCACGAGCATTGATTATGTCATAAATAGGAAAAGTTAATGGGTCCCAACTCGATTATTCAATTCAAAGCGCCAAAGAATTAGCGTTCAAATTTTACGTACGGAATCTAATTCTCTCATTTCCTGATGTCATAGATAGATAGATAGATAGATAGACTGTATGCAATAACCTAGATAGATAGATAGATAGACTGTATGCAATAACCCTGATAGATAGATAGATAGATAGATAGATAGATAGACTGTATGCAATAACCCTGATAGATAGATAGATAGATAGATAGATAGATAGATAGATAGATAGATAGATAGATAGATAGATAGATAGATAGATAGATAGATAGATAGACTGTATGCAATGACACGTACAGCTTGGAACCATAAATACTAGAGCACGCCAGCCATTTACAGTCAGTCTCCATTGGAGTTGGAAGTGGGCAAACATGTACTAGGCTATCTTCCCAAGAAGCCACAGCAGCCGGATAAATTGGATATTTCACACAACGGCTATTTTATTCAGCCTGCAAGGGGGAAGCAGCGGCCTACAAAACCTCAGTGGTCGCTGCTGCCGTCATCTAGATATATAAAAACGAATGTATGTATGTCTGTCTTCGCAGCAACGCGCGACGGGTACGCTAGTTCCTTATATAAACAAACATATTTTTGACTCTCAGATAGCAGATGCATAATTAACCATTACACTGCTGTTATCGTGTCTCTACTCAATATCTACCCCATCTATCGTGCAGTCTTTGTCAGGGGACATGAGCCTCATAGTGAACCAGAAGAGGAGTAATTAATCATGATGCCTTATTTGTTTAACATTTGAATTTATTTTTATTTTTATATATCGATGCATTGAAATAATTTTTAAACTTATCAAAATTCAAAAAACTTTAAGGAAAATTTTTTTTATATGTAAAGAGAGCTCAATCCACAGCTTTTAAAGATAGAGGTCTCCCTCTCAGGGAAATTCTTTTAACCATGTTCTGGATAGAAAAGATAAAGGGATATCAGAGATAGAGACATATCAGGGTTTGTAATAATAATGTCCAATTTGATGGAAAAAATTCTTGGGTTCTATGCCCACTTTTTAGACACGGCTTATTTTTATGAGGTCTTGACTGGTCGATGCAGCTGCCCGGTCACTCTAGTCTTGATAACCTTAAAAATACAAAACATAAAATCAGTAATCATGGCTTATTCAGGTATATTATAAATGATGCTTTCCAATACATGTATATTCTCAAAATCAAAAACAGAGATATCTGTCGCTCATCTATACAATAACGGGTTGTATTCAATGTTGAGACCTCTGGGATGTAATGTACCCAATTCAAAGATCCACTTCGCCTCAAGACCCTTGAGGCGTTTCTCACGGTCACCTCCCCTAAGATTCGGGTCAACCGAATCTATAATCCTGTGCCGTAATTGGCTGATAGTATGGCCAAACTCCAAAAAATGTTTTGGGACCGGCAGATCTTTTTTTGCAGTCCTAATGGTGCTTTTATGGGCCGAGATTCGGTTTTTCACCTCATTGATCGTCTCACCCACGTAGTATAGACCACATGGGCATTGGATGACATACACTACAAATGTCGATTGGCACGTATAGTGTCTTTTAATTTTGTACATTTTGCCTGTATGGGGATGTTGGAAACTCTGACCTCTGATTAAATTGTTACAACTTATACAGTTGTAACACGGGAAATTCCCCGCTCTCAATGGTGCCAGTCTATTTTGTGTATCCCCATGTGAGGTAATGCCACTCGTATGTACCAGCCTGTCCTTCAGATTTTTTCCCCGGCGATACGACATCAAAGGCGGCTGTTGAAAATCCCTAATATCGGGATGGCTATGTGTCAAAATGTGCCAATGTTTATTCAATATACCCTTGACATTGCCACTATGGGGGCCAAAAGTTGTCACGAACGGTATACGTGTGAGCGATGTCCTGGCTGTTTTACCTCTTAGTGTCTCTTCCCTCGATGTCATAAGGGCCCTTTGTTTGGCCTGTAGTACCAACTCATTGGGGTAACCCCGTTTGACGAATTTTTCGCACATAGTAGATAATCGTGCATCCGCGTATTCCTCCTCAACAACCCTCCTGACTCTCAAACATTGACTCCAGGGAAGTGACTTAACCATCCCTGGAGGATGTTGGCTGTTATACAATAGCAAATTATTGCGATCAGTCTCCTTCACAAATAAGTCAGTCCTGAAGGTATGTCCAACTTTATGGACCAATACGTCCAGGAACTGCACTTTTTCTGTTGAGTGCACTAGCGTGAATTTAAGTTTGGGGACCAAACTATTGATTTCGTCATGGAAGGCTCTAAGCTCAGATTCTGTACCTTTCCACACGAAGAAAATGTCGTCAATGTACCTCCACCACACCTGGACCGAAGCCCAGGAGGGGGAGGCACAGAGACGACGCTCCTCCACATGTCTCATAAAAATGTTGGCATAAGTTGGGGCCACATTGGACCCCATTGCCGTTCCTTGTTTCTGCCTATAGAACCTTCCATCGTAGACGAAAAAATTCCGATCTAGCAACAACGTCAGTAGTTGGATTACAAATTCAATGGCTCTATTAGACAAGTCCGAGGCAACCAGATATTCTCTGACTGCCTGGAGGCCATAACGGTGTTCTATATTTGTATATAGAGAACATACATCAAATGATCCAATTATTGTATGTGCATCAGGTGATATTTGTCTTAATTTTGACAAAAAGTCAGACGTGTCACGAATGTATGATGTTGCCCCTGTAGCATATTTACGCAGAATCTTATCCAAAAAACGTGAGCTGTTGTTATAGAGGGATCCGCGTCCAGAAACTATCGGCCGCCCTGGTGGTGTATTTAAGTTTTTATGTATTTTTGGGACCGTGTATAGTACTGGTGCGATTGGATATTGGGGAAGTAGAAAATCATATAATTTCTTATCTATAATTCCCAAATCTAATCCTCAAAGAGGCTCAATTCAGTCAAGTATTGTTTTGTAGGGTCTCCCCTAAGGGATTCATAAACCAAGTTGTCTGCTAACTGTGACATAATTTCATCATGGTACTTGGTGGAGTCCATTACAACTACCGCGCCGCCTTTATCAGCGGCGCGTATCGTTATCCTGGCATCATCACCCAGTATTTTCATAGCCTTATATTCATGTACATTCATATTATTTTTAAGCCTAGTATTATGACTCCTAGTTCTCAATTTATGCAAATCCCTCTGTGCGCCACGGACGACGACGTGGGTGTCCACACATCGTTCCGTTCGCTGGGATAGCATCATGGAGATGCTGACGAGTGGGGAACGCCCCTGGATGGACGGAGAGACAACAATGGGGCGGTCTCCCCCCTTTGCTCTCGGAAGGCACCCAAGCCATGTCTCTCTTTCCAGAGAGATAGGTCCACCTCTCTTCCTCCAACTGTAATTGAACTCTCCCCTTTCCGTAGAGCCTCCAAGAGGCGCTGTTGCAAAACGCCCTCCCTAGAGCCTGGAGACAAGGAGGACCCACTCCCTCCAGCGGCGACACTGGCATAACTCCTACCAGGGGCGACTGAAACCTGTGACACTTCCTGACCCCCTGAACAAACTGTACCTGCTTGTGCAGCAGGTGCCCCTATATTAGGGGCGCCAAGAGCTCCCTGGGTCTCTGGGCTCTTAGTAGTATCAGAGACCTGGGCTGAACTGGGAATCTTCTTATTACCACTAGTACCTCTCTCACACGCACCCTCACCATCCGGACCAGATTTTGGGTCAGAACCAGGGTCCAAGCGGGCCTTAGCAGACCTAGGGGGCAACATTGCTGGCCCAGCTTGTGCAGCTGCAACTACCGCAATGTTCCCCCCACGGCCAGCACTCTGTGTTATAGCAGAGATGTTTTTAGTTTTGCTTTTGCCTTTCTTTTTACCTTTGCCAGAAGCCTCCGCATCACTGGATGCCTGGGACCGAGAGACCCCCGCAGACCGACCTGTCACACAGGAGACCTCAGATGCTGATCCCGCTGCTCCCTCCGCATCACTGGCCTTACTGGCACCATCACCGCCATAGCCTTCAGCCTTCTCATCTTTACCACAGGGTCCCAGGTCAGAGGTGCCTCTTTCTGGCTTTGCAGCCAGACCAGCGTCCCCCGTCACATAGACACATTTTTCCTGGGGCTTCCTTTGTTTTCCTTTTTTATCCTTGATTTTTGTGTCCACTTTGGGAATGTCTTTACCAAAATGAAGACCCCCATATGAGGAGGGGATTCCAGCAGTTGCGACACCAAAGCCCCCACCTTATGACTTCCTTCCTCCAGATCAGACTCCTCAGAGGTTGTTGGTAGCCCAATCTGCTCTGGCTGGAGATTGCTGGTGCTTGTAGTGCTGCCTTGGGTTAGGGCTTGTTCAGCCGAACACGCAGGCTGCTCCCCCAGACTCTCCTGTACATCCTCGTAGTCGTCCTCATCCGAGCTGTCGTCACCATCACTGGACTGATCAGTCTGCTGCGAGTTACTGCGTCCTGCAGCCATCTTCGCAAACCGATAATCGTTCATGAGCTTTTCTTTAAAGGGACCGCTCTCCTCCAAGATCCTCTCTCTCACATCCTTCCACACTTTAATGCACTCTTTGCACTTCTGTATCACTTTAGAGACTTCGGCCTTTTTGCCTTTAGAGGTGGCCTGGTCTCTTTGCAGCCTGGCAGACCGCAGTTTTTCCATCTGCATAACCATCTGCTTTCCTGCAGTCTCATACTCGGCCATGCTTCTTGCCAGCCGGGAGGCCAGCTCTACCACAGACTCTCCCTCTGGCCTATCACTTCACTTTTCCGGCTTTGCCAGCTTCTGTGGCTTACCTGCCATCCTCCGGGCCTGGCTACGCGTCACCATCTCGCTGCTTGCGCTATCGGATGCAGCCGCACTGATGGACTGGCCCGCATTACTGCGCCTGCGACTGGAGCCCATGTCACCGCTGCCACGACTGAGAACAGTCCTTTTCTCTGGCTCACCTGCAGTTCTTGGCTTCTTATATTTTGCCGCTGCTGCTGCGGAACATCTTGGAGCTGCAGAAGCCACTGATGCCACTGCGGGGGTCGTTGCGGCCATCTCTGTCCTCCCTCCCTCCGACCGAGATCGGAGGGAGGAGGTGCGGGACTGCATAACAAACAAAGCCCACAAACGTGCACTGTTCCTGGGCTCTCAACAAGGTCTTCACCTGAGAAGCAGACCACACCCTGGATCCTGCAGAGCTCTTCAGAACACAACCTTACTCCAGAGCTGCACTCACTATTCTGCTGGTGGAGTCACTGTGTACATACATTACTTATCCTGTACTGCCCCTGAGTTACATCCTGTATTACACTCCAGAGCTGCACTCACTATTCTGCTGCTGGTGGAGTCACTGTGTACATACATTACTTATCCTGTACTGCTCCTGAGTTACATCCTGTATTATACTGCAGAGCTGCACTCACTATTCTGCTGGTCGAGTCACTGTGTACATACATTACTTATCCTGTACTGCTCCTGAGTTACATCCTGTATTATACTGCAGAGCTGCACTCACTATTCTGCTGGTGGAGTCACTGTACTTATCCTGTACTGCTCCTGAGTTACATCCTGTAGATCTTTTTTTATTATAAAATTAAAAAACATAACAGCAACAAAACCAACCGGCCTCACGGCTCACAGAGACAATAACCAAATACAAATTGTTAATACTAAATACAAAAGTCCGGCTCTCAGTCAACTAAACTTGTCCTTAAATTATAACTAAACGGTCCTTCTGGTCAGGCTAAAAATACCGCACACACACAACACACCATCCAAACCAGCACAACCTATAGAATCTGCAACTGAAGAAAACATGAAAAAACGGGATACTAAACTAATGGTTTGGGGGAGGAGACAAAATAAAGCTATATTTACCAACCTAACTCAAGGGATCCAGTCTGACCTAATCCAGACCTGCTGCGGTCCAAATTATAATGAGCTAAGAACAAACCAAAATAAACAGCACATAAATGAGGGGGAAAAAACACATAATAAATCTTATCAATATAACTGCTTTTTTTTTTTTAACTTAAACCATCATTCTGTATTATTTTTATGTTTTATTTTATTTTTTGTTTATAATTTTTTTTTTTTTTTTTAAATATATAAATGCACACAAAACTAAAATGAATTCAATTATCCCAACTATTCCTGAGCTAATTCCCCGCCACCACACACCCAGCACTCCACCCATACAGTGCAGCCTGGGGGCCACGCCTGCATCCCAAGTCCGTGCCAAATGTTTCTGTCCAGGACGGGCCAAGCTGCACCGCATTACACGCCTTGCCCGCCGCAGCCTGAGGGCCACGCCCGCACCAACAGTCCGTGCCCAATGTTCATTGTCCGGGACGTGTCAAGCTACGGCTGAGGCATAAATCCCCCCCTCCCCCCAATAAGCCCCCACCCAACCTATCTATAACCCGTAACCCTATATACAAAACAAAACATATAACATATCTTATATTACACAACTACAAACCAACACTACATATTAATACCCGAAAGCCTAAGGTTCAGTTACCTGCAGCCGTACATACTTCATCTTTGACCGAAAACAAAAACTCTACTAGTGTCACACACAGCCCTCCACCAGGACTGGATATGATAAGCCGGGCACCGACCAAATAGAGAAACACTATCCCTATAGTTAATCTGTCCCTACAATGTCCCTACTCCTTCCCTAAAACTTACCCTCAGAGAAACTGTCCCTACCTCTCCCTATTCTGTCCCTACAAAGACCCTAACAATAAGAAGACTGTCCCTAACGAAATACAAACCCTCTCCATAGGAGAGAGGCCTTAGTCGTGCCCAACCTCTCATAATCCAAAGAGCGCACCTTCACCAGGTCACCCAGGATGTTCCTATTCACCTCATCCACGGGGAGGATTTTCTCTTCCGTCGAGACTAAACACCGTGCAATGTGAAACCTGACCACTAGGCTGACTAAGAATAAAGTGCACCGGTCCCTGCCACCAAGGTCCCTGAATGCCCCATAGACCCATTCCGCATACGAGAGGCGTGCCAACCTGGGCCAACGAATGGAGGCTCCCACCCAATTGTATACCTCTGTATTAAAGGGACACTGAAGCAGGAAATGCTCCATGCTTTCCAGCACATCGCTGCACTCCTGGCGGGGACAACCCCTATCCACCAGCGGCCTGCTCTTCAAGTTGCCCCTTACATACAGTCTCCCGTGGAAACAGCGCCAAGTCAAGTCCCAAAACTTCAAGGGGATCCTGTCAGAATTCAATAAACGTAACCCACCCTCCAGGTCCCAACTTGGGCAGTCCTTGAGCGCCAGGGGCTTCTGGAAATGGGTCAACAGAATGGGTCAACAGAACCCTCTTATCGAGGAATTTCCTCGACAGAGTTCTGATCTCCCACATCCCCAGACCCCACCGACGTATCATCTTCAGAACCACGGTAGCGTAAGCCGGAAGACGCCCTCCAGTCTCCCATTCCTGGAAGAAAGGCCGAAGCCATCCCCAACAGGAGAATACCCACGGAGGAGCCCTCTCTTGCCAGAGGTTGCCTATATTGATCTTAACAAAGGTGTTTACGAGAAACACCACGGGGTTGACCATAGATAACCCCCCTAATCTCCTCGTGCGGTATGTGACATCTCTCCTAATTAGGTTCAACCTGTTCCCCCACAACATTAGGAAGAACAGGTTGTAGACCCGGGTCCAGAGAGGCTCTGGCAAAATGCATACGCTGCCCAGGTAGATGAATAAAGGGAGCAGGTATGTTTTGATCAGGTTAACCCTTTCCCGAAGGGTCAAAGACCAACCCTTCCACTGGGCCACCTTCTGAGTAGCACCATCGAGCCTGACCACCCAATTTTGCATGGGGTAATCTCCCCGGCCAAATTTGATGCCGAGAACTTTAGCCGAGTCCTGGGGCACTGGAAGGGTGTCCGGGAGACTAAATGTAGGATCTCCCCTTCCTAACCAGAGAGTTTCGCACTTATCCCAGTTGATGCTGGACCCGGATGCTTCCGAGTAGCGATCCACCTCAGACATCACGTACTCTGCCTCCCCCCTCGAGGACACAAAGACGGTGACGTCATCAGCGTACGCTGCCACCCTGAGGGTGGCTTCCGGCACCGTCCGATCCATCCCGACCCCCGCCATAGGCCCACCATCAATCCTCCTAAGGAAGGGATCAATGGCAAACACGTACAGCAAGTGGCTCAGAGGACAACCCTGACGGACGCCAGACCCAACCTCAAATGGGTGACCGACCCAACCGTTCACTAGCGGGAAAGTCTCAGCCCCCGCGTACAATGGCATGAGCCAATTGACAAACCCCACCGGCAGGCCATATCTCAGAAGAACAGAGCAGAGGTACTCGTGATTAACCCGATCAAACGCTTTGGCCTGATCCAAGGACAGCAGGTACCCCTCCCAGTGACCAGCCCTACCCTGCTCCACTGCCTCCCGGACACCTAAAACAGCACTAAAGGTGCTACAGCCTGGAACAGAGCAATGCTGGGCGCCCGAGAGGAGCCGGGGCGCAAACTTGACCAGCCGATTAAACAGCACTTTTGCCAGAACCTTCCTGTCCGTATTGAGAAGCGCTATGGGACGCCAGTTCTCAATACGGCTCGAGTCTTTACCCTTTGACAGAAGGATCAAAGCCGACCTCCTCATTGACTTTGGGAGAGTGTCCGAGGAAAGACACTCATTGAAAACCTCAGTCAAGAGGGGAGTCAAGAGGTCCTTAAAGGTTTTATAATACTCGGATGTTAAGCCATCCGGTCCTGGCGATTTTTTGAGCGCAAACCCATTAATCGCCAGTTTAACTTCCTCTATGTTGATCTCCTCTGTCAAAACATTAAGGGAGATGTCATCCCCTGGCTCAGGAACAGCTTCAGCCAGGAAAGCCGACATCACATCTCGATCTAGATCCCTCTTTCTCAAAAGGTGCGAGTAGAAGGATCTGATGACTTCCAGAATCCCTGATCTGGACCTGTTCAGAGATCCCGTACCGTCGATCAGTCCAGTGACAACTTTACGATTCACTGACATCTTGCAGTTTCTGTAAGGGTCGGGCGAGTGGTACTTCCCGAAGTCCCTCTCAAAAACCAAAGATGCGTGCCTATTATACTGACACCCTTTGAGCAAAGACTTCACTCTGGAGATGTCCTCTCGGCTACCTCCAGTCGAGACGAGATGTTCGAGTTTCCTCCTCAGGCCCTGATAAAGACGGTACTTACTCAGGCTCCTGAGGCTAGAGAGCTGGCGGAAGAACCTTGCCGCCCTGATCTTGAGCATCTCCCACCACTCTGACTTACTGCTACAAAGATCGAGTAATGGTACCTGGCTCTGCAGAAAATCCTCAAAGGACTGTCTTATCTCTGCTTCCTCCAGGAGTGATGAATTCAGCCTCCATAAGCCTCTACCCATCCGGGGGGTCTCTGCAACATTCAGGGAAAACAAAATCAGACAGTGGTCGGAGAATTCCACCTCAACAACGGATACTGGTGAAGAGATGGCTTCCTCCTTCAAATAAAACCTATCTATTCTAGACCTGCACTCGCCTCTATAATAGGTGAAACCCGAGTGGCCTGGGGTGTGCCGGATGTGGACATCCATCAGGCGAGCTTCGCTAGCTATGCTATTAAGCGCGACGCTATCATAAGTCAGCTTGCCTAGGGAGCCTCCCCTGTCACGGGTCCTCGTGACTGCATTAAAGTCACCCCCAAAGATCACCTGCCGACTGGTAAAAAGGTACGGCTTGATCCTCATAAAGAGATCCTTGCGGTCCCGCTTGGTTTGGGGACCGTAGATGTTGATTAGCCGAAGCTCTTGTCCCTTCATGAGAACATCCAGGATCAGGCACCTCCCTATTTCTAACTCAATAACCCGTCGGCATTCAACCGCTGCGGTAAAAAGAACCGCGACTCCGCTATATGGCTCGGCCGCAAGAGACCAGTAGGATGGCCCGGACCTCCACTCCCTCTTTGCTTTATGTATAGCTGCTAAATTTGGCAGCCTGGTCTCTTGCAAAAACAAAATGTCGGCTTCAACACGGCCGAGAAAATCAAAGGCCGCAAATCTCGCCATATCTGACTTAATGCTGGCAACGTTAATTGATGCCAGAGTCAACGGAGCGGGTGCCGCCATCTTTGATGACTGAGTTAAATGGCTTTCTTCTTCCCACCCCTTTTCACTTCAGGGTCTGAGGAAGACCCCTTGCCACGTTTTTTTGATACCGAAAGGTCCATGACAAGGGGCTCCTCAACCTCGTCGTCCTTGTCACCGGGCCCCGGGCCAGCCCTCCCCTTGGAGGTTACTGTACGCTCACAAGAGGAAGACTCGGCGCCCCCTGTAGGCCGCACACTTGCTCCAGGATCCTCACCCTCCTCCTCTGAAGAAGAGAGGGCTTGGAACTTGTTCGAGAGCTCAACAAGAGGCGAGTTTGGTTTACCTTCCTGCACCTGGGCCAGTATAGGGGAAGTTCTTCTTTCCCGCATTTTTTTCTTTTTTTCCCCGGTGCCCTGCTTTCGCTTTTTCTGTCGCCACTCCTTTCCATCCTCATCCACAGTTTCATAGCGGGAGGAATCTGAAGAAGTGCAGCCTCCTCCCTCTGGATCCTTCTGACCTCCTCATCCAACTCGCCCTCCCCTGGAGCCTCAGCCACACGAGTCGCATCCAGAACAGGTGCCAGCATTGACCCACCTGCCACCTGGGTCTCCACCAGTTCTCTGCTCTTTCTGCGCTTCTCTTGGCGCCTTAGTGCAGCAGCCCCAACATGTTTGTTGTTCACAGGCTCCTGGACTCCTCCGCCTCTGCTGGTCCCTTCCCCTGCAGAGGCAACCTCATGGCTCTCCTCTGTTGGGGCCATGACCACATTGGCGAAAGAGCGCGGACAGCGGCTGAATGGGTGACCGAGGTCACCACACAGGTGACACCTAATCTCCGCACAAGATGCCGCAAGATGACCTACATCGCCACACAGAGCGCACTTGATGACATTACAGGCGGCACTCAAATGTGTGGGGTCGCCGCACTTGTGACAGAGCTTCGGTTGCCCCTGGTAGAAGGCCAGAAGGCGATCCCTACCGAGGAAAGCCGCAGATGGTATGTGGGCCACCGAGTTCCCTGAACGCTTTAGCTTTACCATGAATGTCCAGGCTCCGGACCAGATGCCGTGCTCATCTCTATTTTTTTGCGGCATCTCCACTACCTCACCATACCGACTGAGCCAAGTCATGATGTCATAACAAGAGAGTGACTCATTACGGGTCAAAACGGTCACTCTCTTCACTCCAGTTTGGCGGGTTACTACTTGTGCAGCAAAACCACGCCAGCCGGGCTCATCCTTCATCAGCTCATAGTTCCCCCAGAAGAGCTCAAGGCCCTCTGGGCGAGCAAAGCTGATGTCGAACTCAGACGAGCCGTAGGGGTGGATAAGGGCATAGATGTCCTGCGCCCTAAAACCCATCTTTAGCAGAAGCTCAACCACTTTGCCCCTTGATGGGCATGCATCACTGCCTCTCCACTGAAGACGAGCCACGTTCCTACGGCCAACGTCCTGCCCGATTGTCGGCAGGGACCATACGGTCTCCCCCCTTTGCTCTCGGAAGGCTCCAAGTCCATGTCTCTCTACCCAAAGAGACAAGTCCACAACTCTACCTCCTACAGTCATTGAGCTCTCCCCTCTCCTCAAAGCCTCCAGGAGACGCCGCTGTAAGACACCGTCCCCGGAGCACGAAGACAAGGAGGACGCCTCTCCCCTCCCCCCAGCGGCGACACTGGCATAACTTCTGCCAGATGTTGTCACTGCTGGAGGGCCAACTGGATTCTGTCCCACCCCCCGACCATCTACTGAAACTGTACCTACTTGTTCAGCAGGCAATGAACCTGGGGGTTTGGGGACATTTGGAGGTACAGAAACAACAGCAGCAGTAGCGGGGGTAACAGGGCTACTCACATTCACACCCTTCTCCTGACCAGGACCTGTCTTCTGCTTAGTTAATTTTTTCCCAGAGGGCAAGTCCCCGACCTCAGCAGCCGACTGAGGCTGCAAAACCGTATTCGCCGTGCGTAATTTAGATGGATTTTTTGTTGTTAAAGCTCCGCCCACACCAGCGACTCAGGGATCTGCAGCGGGACATACGGGATGGGTGGGAGGATTGGCCGACCCGACCACCACCCACTGCGGCCCCTCAGCCCCCGACAGGCACTTCAGGGACACAGTGGGGACAGCCAAGCCGCCATCTTTATTTATGCCACCTGGCGCTAAATCGTCTCCCCCTCCGACTGGGTTGCGACTAACAGCGTCATTGCCTCCGGTCTGGCCACGACCCTTCATTTTAACCTTTTCTGCCTCCTTAACTCCTCCAGTCCCACTACTGGCACAAGCGGGCTTGGAGCTTTGGGTCGCATTAACCCTCTCTTCCCTGGTCCCCTGCACCGGACTCACAACAGAGGCCGGGTCTAGGAGCCCAGGGCTAGCCCCCTGTCCTGACTTTGCAATCAGGCCAGGGTGCTTGGTTACGTAAACGAACCTCTCCTGGATGTAAGCTTGATTCTTCTTTTTCTTTGCCTTTTTACCTCCCGCTGCCGTTTCCGGTGGTAGTTCATCCCCAAAGTGCATAGCCTGCATCCTTGCAGGGGACTCCTGCAGCATGATCTGCTGCAACAACAGCGCCCCCTGTCTGCTGCTGCTGCTCCCGTACTCACTGCCATCCGAGTCATCTGACGATGAGGGCAGGCCGATCTGCTCCGCAGGGATGCTGGTGCCCGTTCCTGGTTGCAGAGAGGACTGCTGCTCAGCAGAGCATGCCGCCCGCCCCTCCAAAGCTTCAGATTCTTCTGTGCTGCTGGGTTGGTATTTACGCGCAGTTTTTCTGCTGCCAGGGCTCCTGGCTGCCGTCTGGGAGAACTGCCTGTCATTTAGCAACTTTTCCCTGAAGGGACCGCTGGTCTCCAGGATCCTTTCCCTTTCCTCCTCATACATTTCAATAGCCTCCTCACAGGCTTTAATTTTCTGGCTTATTGCGACCTTTTTACCACGGGAGGCTCGCTCCATGTCACAGCGGGCTGCTTGTAGCTCTCTGCGCTGTTTCACCAGCTCTTTCCCAGCCTCTTCATAATCCCGCATATGTGTGACGATGCGGGATGCCAGCTCCTCCACAGACTCTCCCTTTTGGCGTTCGCCCCAACTGATAGGCTGTCTTTTAGCACTGACCTGCTTTTCTTTAGCTTGGGATCTTGTCCTCCTGGACTCTGTATCCACCCGGGGAGTTGGGGTGACATTGTTGCTGCCCCGACTAGCTCTCTTTCCCTCCTGGGATTCAACCCTCCCTCCCCCCGACCGAAGCCGGAGGGAGGAGGTCAGGGGCTCCATTGCTCCTGGAAGCCCCAGAAACAGCACGCCTTGCTGGGCCAAAACTCTGGAGCTGTGCCTTAGACGACCACACCCTCTGGATCTCAGCAGAGCTCACCAGCACACACCCTTCTCCAGAGATGCACTCACTATTCTGCTGGTGGAGTCACTGTGTACATACATTACTTGTCCTGTACTGATCCTGAGTTACATCCTGTAGATCTTTTATTATAAAAGTAAAAAACACAACAAAGACAAACTGTAACAATAAGAATAACCATATAAAGCAATATAAGGCCCTTCACCCCCAGTCCATGATCCATAAACAAATTAAATGTCCATATCCGGGTTTCCCCCGCCGTACACACCCACACACATACACACTCTACATATAACACTATATACAACCATAACACAATATACAGGTATATACCTGAAATATAAAACTAAGGAAACTATAACTACATAAAATCTTGTAAACTATAACTCCAGGTCCAGCCGTGCCGCACTGTACCCACACAGAACAAATGTAAGCAAGAACATAAACAGCATAAATAACTGAAATAGCAACATAAATAACCAAATTCAAACAGAAAGACCGAGCCAACTGGCATAAAACTAACTAAAAATATGCTTTTTTTTTTTTCTTTCTTTTGGGTCCCCAGTGCAGCTTGGGGGCCAAGCCTGTTCCACCAGTCCATACCCAGAGTTCAGTTCAGGACGTGCCAAGCCACACCAGGGTTTTGTTTTTTTTAATAAATACCACACTGTGCCCGCCGCAGCCTGGGGGCCATGCCCGCTCCACCAGTCCGTGCCCAGAGTTCAATGTTCGGGACGTGCCAGGCTACGGCTCAAGGCGTGAATCCCACTCCCCCCAACTGGAGTGGGGCCCAACCTACCTACCACCCAAAACGTGAATATATACAATATACAATATATACAAAACCATAATAAACACCAATAACCAACATACCTAATATATACTATATACATAACCCGAAAGCCTAAGGTCGGCTCTCCTGCAGCCCTACTTCATTCCATTTTGCCCAAATCAAAACAAAAAGCTTCATGGTGCACTCACAGCCCTCCACCGGGATTGGAGGTGATAAGCCGGGCACAGACATCACAATGTACTATCCCTTGAATTTAAAAAAAAGGTCTTCATATTCTCTCCCTAATTTGCCCTAGACTGTCCTTAGTCTGCCCCTCAGTCTGACCCTTCATGGAAAACTGTCCCTGCCCTATCCCTCCTCTCTCCCTATCCTGTCCCTCTTCTCTCCCTACTCTGCCCCTGGAAAATTAAGAAAATACTTTTCCTAACCAAATACAAGCCCTCTCCATAGGAGAGAAGCTTTAGATGTGCCCAGTGTGAGAACCTGCAACTCTCGGGGCCGCCGTGCCCACACCACCGGTCCTGCCACCCGGGTTACAGGAGTGCGGCGTAGGGGAGCCCCGGTTCTTGTGATCTCCCCGGGCCGCTGTAAGACTGGTCACCGCCGGGTTGCTAGGGAGGCAGCAGGTGCTTCTCTAGTCATTTGACTACCAGGCTGGCTTCCCTGGTAACTGTCTGTGCAGCAAGGCTGGGGGCATGTCCCCACCACCTCCCTGATTAGCCCTGCTGCTGCCAGGCTCCCCGCCCCAATCAGCTGCTGGGACGGGAGCTCTGGCAGCATTTAAAAAGGTGTGTTTTCCTTTCAGCCCTTGCCAGTGTTAGTTTGGTCTTCCAGCTGCACCCGCGTTTATTCTGACTGCTCTTGTGACCCCGGCTTTCCTGACCTCTGTTTTAGACTTGACTATGTTTTTGCCTTCCCCTCTGTACTGCGTACCCTCCTGTTGCCGACCCGGATTGTCTGACCACTCTACCGTTTGTTTGTCTTCAGTGTCTGTTTGTCTTCCCGTGTCCCGATTCCCTAGTGAGGGTAGGGACCGCCGCCCAGTTGTCGCCCTGGGGGTTAGCCCAGGGGGGCAAGTAGGCAGGGACAGGGGTTGCGGGATATCTCAGGG
This sequence comes from Eleutherodactylus coqui, assembly GCA_035609135.1. NCBI lineage: Eukaryota > Metazoa > Chordata > Amphibia > Anura > Eleutherodactylidae > Eleutherodactylus > Eleutherodactylus coqui. The sequence goes on along the minus strand of CM069405.1, from coordinate 21,202,465 downwards.
ACCCCCATATCCCGGACACTGTCCTGACAGTAACACTGGCCGAAGGAAGGTCAGACCCCTGTATCCGCCCGGCAACTTTGAACCCCTCGATGGAGGCCGTGGCGGCCTTAGCAAACCAGGTCCAGGTCCTTACGAACCTTGCCCAGGACCTAACCGCCCGCTTGCAGCTACAGGAACAAGTGGCAGCTGCAGGTCCCATGCAGCCCCCTTCCGCTCCAGGAGCGATGTCAGAACCTCGAGCCACGCTTCCGGATTGCTTCACCGGAGAGAGAGGTCAGTTTTTTGCATTAAGAGAGAGCTGCAAGCTCTACTTTGATCTCCGACCCCACTCCTCTGGTACTGAGTACCGGAAAGTGGGAATTGTAATTACCCGCCTGAGGGGAGAGCCCCAAAATTGGCCCTTCTCGTTACCAGCTGGCTCTCCCGCTCGACTATCCCTTGACGCCTTTTTTTCCGCCTTGGGCCAAATTTATGACGAAACCGACCGAGCCGGCTACGCAGTCTCCAAGCTTCTGGCCCTGCGCCAGGGTTGCAAGATGGCGGAGGATTACTGTTCCCAATTCCGCCAACATTGTACGGAATCCGGGTGGAATGATGCCTCCTTAAAAGACTTATTTTTGGCCGGTCTGTCTGAGGGTCTTAAGGACCTACTCGTGGCCCACCAGGAGCCAAGAACCCAGGAGCAAGCCATTTCGCTGGCTAGTCGGGCCGACCGACGTTTGAGGGCCAGACACGCCGCTCGGACCACTCTACTCCCCACGACCACTTCTTCTACGGACCTGACTTTTTCACCTCCCACCACCGAGCCAATGGAGCTGGGAGCCATGAACCCCAAGCAGCGATGGGAATATCGCCTGAAGAAGAATCTCTGCTTCTACTGTGGGGAGCCGGGTCACCGCATTGCAACCTGCGCCAAGAAGCCACGGCAGGAAAAACGTCCGCTCCTAGGCAGTTGTCGGGAGGACTGTCAAGGAGCCAAGGTACTCCCTGTATTGTCCAAAATGTTATTGCCCTGCACCCTAGAATTCCATTCTTTCCACCGTACTGGGCAAGCCTTCGTTGATTCTGGGGCTGCTGCTAATTTCGTTAATTTTAATTTCGTTGCTCAACTGTCGGGGGTTTTGTTACGTTTAGAGACTCCGATTTTTGTTTCAGGAGTGGACTTCACTCCATTGCAAGCAGGGGTAGTTAATCTGGTTACCCGTGAAGTAAGGTTTACTATAGGAGCCCTACACGTTGAAACCTGCACATTTCTGGTGATGAGAGATTTGTCTGTGGACGTCGTCCTAGGCCTCCCCTGGCTCCGGGAGCACAACCCGGTAGTAAATTGGGACACGTTGGAACTGGTAGAGTGGGGTCCCCGCTCTGCCAACCACCTTTGTCCAGTGGAGGTGGGGACCTCCACCTGCGAGGGGATTCCCCTACCAGATTACCTCTCCGAGTTTTCAGACGTTTTCTCCAAGCAATTATCTGAAGCTCTGCCCCCTCATAGGGAATGGGACTGTAAAATCGATTTGATTCCTGAGGCTAAACTTCCTAAGGGCCGCATTTATAATGTTATGGTTCCAGAGAGAGAATCCATGAGGGACTATATCCAGGACAGCTTGGCCAAGGGGCACACCCGGCCCTCAGAATCCCCGGTGGGTGCCGGGTTTTTCTTCGTCGAGAAAAAGGATGGGGGTCTCCGGCCCTGTATTGACTATAGAGAGCTGAATAAAATCACAGTCAGAAACCAGTATGCTCTTCCGCTCATTCCTGACCTCCTCAGCCAGGTCGCTGGTGCCAAATGATTTTCTAAACTTGATCTCAGGGGAGCATACAACCTCATTCGCATTCGGGAGGGGGATGAGTGGACAACCGCCTTCAATACGCCCCTCGGTCATTTTGAATACCTAGTTATGCCTTTTGGATTGTGTAACGCCCCCGCCATTTTTCAGGGGTACATGAATTCTGTGTTTCAGGATATCATGGGGGTGTTCGTTGTTGTATATCTAGACGACATTCTGATTTTTTCCTCCGACTTGCCGAGTCACCGTACTCATGTTCAGACCGTGCTAGCTCGACTCAGACATAACAAGCTGTTTGCTGAACTCGAGAAATGTGTTTTCGGGGTACAAAAGATATCATTCTTAGGGTATATCATCACACCATGTGACTTCCAGATGGATCCTGGGAAGGTGAAAGCCATCATGGAGTGGGCCCAGCCAGGTTCCTTGAAAGCCCTTCAACGCTTCCTCGGCTTCGCCAATTACTATCGCAAGTTCATTAAAGACTTCTCCGTGGTGGCTAAACCTCTAATGGACCTCACCAGAAAGGGAGCAGATGTGAGTACCTGGTCTTCTGAGGCTCTGAGGGCCTTCGATACCCTAAAGGCAGCGTTCTCTTCAGCGCCCGTCCTAGTACAACCGGATCTGTCCTGCCCTTTTGTGGTGGAGGTAGATGCCTCAGAGTTTGGTGTGGGAGCGGTACTGTCCCAAGGTCCCTCCACACTCACTAACCTTAGACCGTGTGCCTATTTTTCTAGAAAGTTCTCTTCCACTGAACGGAACTACGATATAGGCAACCGGGAATTGCTGGCTATTAAGTGGGCTTTCGAGGAGTGGAGGCATTTTTTGGAAGGAGCTCGTCACCAGATCACGGTACTCACAGACCATAAAAACCTCATCTATTTAGATTCCGCTAAGAGGTTAAATGCTCGGCAAACCCGCTGGGCCTTGTTTTTCTCTCGGTTCAATTTTGTGGTTACCTATAGACCCGGTTCTAAGAATGTCAAGGCAGATGCCCTGTCTAGGAGTTTTGGTTCTCCGGAACCTTCCAAGTCTGAGCCTGAGAGCATTCTCTCCCCTGGGGTGGTCCTCGCTGCTGTCTCCTCTGACCTTTCACCTCTCATACACGCCGCTCAACAATCAGCTCCTGAAGCCCTTCCGGAAGGCAAATTTTTTTGTTCCGTTGTCACTGAGATTGAAAGTGTTAGAGGAGACACATGCTTCAGTCCTAGCTGGACACCCCGGTATCAGGGGTACTCTAGAGTTAGTATCCAGACTCTATTGGTGGCCGCATATGGCCAGGGATGTACGGTTATTTGTGTCCGCGTGCCCGGTTTGCGCAAGGGGGAAGAATCTCAGGAGACGTCCTGAGGGTCCTCTTCTTCCCTTGCCCATTCCGTCCAGGCCATGGTCCCATTTGTCCATGGATTTTATTACTGATCTGCCATCCTCGCTGGGGAATACGGTCATTTGGGTCATAGTTGACCGTTTCTCGAAGATGTCACATTTTGTTCCACTTTGCAAGTTGCCTAACGCCAAACTTCTGTCTGAAATGTCCATCAAGGAGATTGTTCGGCTACATGGGATCCCCGAGGATATTGTGTCAGATAGAGGGGTTCAGTTCGTCGCTCGCTTCTGGCAAGCTTTCTGTAAAAATTTAAATGTTAATTTGTCTTTTTCCTCTGCTTTCCATCCCGAGAGTAACGGACAGACGGAACGGATGAATCAAGAACTTATCCAGTACCTGCGACTTTTTGTCTCTGATAACCAGTTTCGGTGGGCCAACTATTTACCTCTCGCCGAATTTGCTATTAACAACCATGTTAACTCGTCGTCCCAATTGTCACTTTTTTTGTAACTATGGGTTCCATCACCGGTTCTCGCTTTCTACTCCTTTTGTCTCGAACAATCCGGCCGCTGACATATCCTCTGAGGAACTGTGCACAGTTTGGGCCCAGGTTCGTAAGAACCTTCAGGGTTCCCAAGAGAAACTGCGTAAATACTCAAAAAAAAGATGTACTATCTCGGCACCTTTTGTGGTCGGGGAGCAAGTTTTATTGTCATCCAAGAATCTGAGACTTAAGGTTCCTTCCCTGAAACTTGCTCCTCGGTTCATTGGCCCATTTACCGTTTCCCAGGTTATCAACCTGGTGTCAAATAAGTTGTCACTTCCTGACTCCTGGAAGGTCCACAAGGTCTCTCACAAAAGCTTGCTTAAAAAGTACGTGACTCCAGTTCTACCCACCCAGAACCCGCCCCCTCCTTCTCTGGTACAGGGGGAACTGGAGTATGAAGTAGAAAGGCTTGTTGATGCCCGACGGGTTAGAGGTGTGCTGCAGTACCTGGTCCACTGGAGAGGATTTGGCCCTGAGGATAGGACGTGGGTCCCTGCCAGGGATGTTCATGCGCCACGCCTAGTCCAGTCATTCCACAGGGCCTTCCCGCTCAAGCCCGCTCCTGGCCATGGGGGTCCGGTGTCCCTCCGTAGAAGGGGGGGTACTGTCAGAACCTGCAACTCTCGGGGCCGCCGTGCCCACACCACCGGTCCTGCCACCCGGGTTACAGGAGTGTGGCGTAGGGGAGCCCCGGTTCTTGTGATCTCCCCGGGCCGCTGTAAGACTGGTCGCCGCCGGGTTGCTAGGGAGGCAGCAGGTGCTTCTCTAGTCACTTGACTACCAGGCTAGCTTCCCTGGTAACTGTCTGTGCAGCAAGGCTGGGGGCGTGTCCCCAGCACCTCCCTGATTAGCCCTGCTGCTGCCAGGCTCCCCGCCCCAATCAGCTGCTGGGGCGGGAGCTCTGGCAGCATTTAAAAAGGTGTGTTTTCCTTTCAGCCCTTGCCAGTGTTAGTTTGGTCTTCCAGCTGCACCCGCGTTTATTCTGACTGCTCTTGTGACCCCGGCTTTCCTGACCTCTGCTTTAGACTTGACTACGTTTTGCCTTCCCCTCTGTACTGTGTACCCTCCTGTTGCCGACCCGGATTGTCTGACCACTCTACCGTTTGTTTGTCTTCAGTGTCTGTTTGTCTTCCCGTGTCCCGCTTCCCTAGTGAGGGTAGGGACCGCCGCCCAGTTGTCGCCCTGGGGGTTAGCCCAGGGGGGCAAGTAGAAAGGGACAGGGGTTGCGGGATATCTCAGGGAACCCCATATCCCGGACACTGTCCTGACACCCAGCCTTTCATACTCCACAGAACGTACCTTCACCAGGTCACCCAAGATGTTCCTACATACCGTATCCACGGGGAGGACTTTCAGCTCCGTCGAGATTAAACACCGTGCACTCCAGATGTGGAACCTGACCACTAGGCTAACTAGGAATAAAGTGCAGTGGTCCCTGCCACCAAGACCTCTGAAGGCTCCATAAGCCCACTCCGCATAGGAGAGGTGTGCCAGCTGACGCCAGCCTATGGAGACCCCTACCCGTTGGTATACCTCTGTATTAAAGGGGCACTGAAGCAGGAAATGCTCCATGCTTTCCAGCACGTCGCTGCACTCCTGATGGGGGCAACCCCTGTCAATCAGAGGCCTGCTCTTCAAGTTACCCCTTACATACAGTCTCCCGTGAAAGCAGCGCCAAGCCAAGTCCCAAAACTTCAAGGGGACCCGGGTTGAATTCAGTAAACGTAACCCTCCCTCCAGGTCCCGACTTGTGCAGTCCTTGAGCGCCAGGGGCTTCTGGAAATGGGTCAACAGGACTCTATCGTCGAGGAGCCTCCTCGTCAGAGTCCTGATCTCCCACATCCCCAAACCCCACCGACGTATCACCTTCAGAAACAAGGTAGCGTAAGCCAGGAGATATCCGTGCTGGGTGCGAAGGTCCTTCACTCGCCCTCCTGTCTCCCATTCCTAGAAGAAGGGCCGAAACCATCCCCTGCAGGAGTAGACCCACGGAGAAGCCCTCTCTTGCCAGAGGTTGCCTATGTTGATCTTAAAAAAGGTGTCTACAAGAAACACCACGGGGTTGACCATAGACAACCCCCCTAGTCTCCTCGTGCGGTATGTAACATTTCTCCTGATCAGGTTCAAACTATTCCCCCACAACATTAGGAAGAACAGGTTGTAGACCCGGGTCCAGAGAGATTCTGGCAAAATGCATACCCTGCCCAGGTAGATGAATAAAGGGAGCAGGTATGTTTTGATCAGACTAACTCTATCCCGAAGGGACAAAGACTAACCCTTCCACTGATTCACCTTCTGAGTGGCACCATCCAGCATGTCTACCCAATTTTGCATGGGGTAATCCCCCTGGCCAAATTTGATGCCGAGAACTTTTGCCGAAGTGTGGGGCACCAGACGGGTGTCCGGGAGATCAAACATAGGATCCCCCCTTCCTAACCAGAGATTTTCACACTTATCTGAGTTTACCTTGGACCCGGATGCCTCTGAGTAGCGGTCCACTTCCGACACCACAAACTCTGCCTCCCCTCTTGAGGACATGAAGAGTGTGACATCATCGGCGTACGCCACTGCCCTCACAGCGGCCTCCAACACCGCCTGGTCCATCCCGACTCTGCTATAGGTCCATGATCAACCCTCCTAAGGAAGGGATCTATCGCAAATACATACAACAATACGTAAAACAAGAAAGCGACTCGTTACAAGTCAAAATAGTCACCTTCTTGACCTCGTTCTAGCGAGACACCACCTGGACGGCAAAGTCTCGCAGCTGGGCTTGCTTTCATCAGCTCGTAATTCCCCCAGAAGAGTTCTAGACCCTCTGGGCGAACGAAACTGATGTCAAACTCAGACGTGCCGTAGGGATGGATCAGGGCAAAGATGTCAACTGCCCTGAAGCCCATCTTCAGTAGAAGCTCCACTACCCTCGCCCTCGGGGGGACATGTATCGTTGCCTTTTCAGCAAAGACGAACCACATTTCTATAACCTACGTCCTGCCCGGGTGTCAGTAGGGTGTCAAAAGGGTCTCCCCTTTTTGCTCTTGGAAGGCTCCTAAGCCGTGTCTCTCTGTCCAAAGAGATAGGTTCACCTCTCTTCCTCCAACTGTGATTGAATTCTCCCCTTTCCGTAGAGCCCCCAGGAGGCGCTGTTGCAAAACGCCCTCTCTAGAGCCTGGAGACCAGGAGGACCGCTTCCCTCCAGCACTGGCATAACTCCTACCAGCTGTTGTCACCGCCGGAGGGGCGACTGGAACCTGTGATACACCCTGACTATCCACAGAACCTGTGCCAATTTGTACAGTAGGTTCCCCTGTGCTGGGAACGCTAACTGCAGCCCGTGCCTCTGAGTGCCTCGGAGCATCAAACACAGGGGCCATACCAGACACATCCACACCTTTCACACCAACACCATCTGGACCAGACTTGGGGTTACAAGCATGTTTTGTTTTGGCCTTAGTAGACCTGGGGGGTGGCACCATTCCCCTATCTTGTGCAGCTGCAACCACTGACATGACCCCCCCCCATGGTCAGCACTCTGTATTATGGCATTTTTAGTATTTCTATTTTTGCCTTTTCCTTTAATTTTGCCAGTAGCCTCTACATCACTGGATGCCTGGGACCTAGACTGAGGGATCCCTGCAGACCTACCTGTCACACGGGGGACACCTGATCGCGACCCCCGCAGCACCCTCCATCACTGGCCTTATTGGCGCTGGCAGTTCCACCACTGCCATAATATTTTGCCACCTTGCCTTGTCCTGTGCTGGCCGCCCTGCTGGCTGGTTCTGTCACTACACCAACCGAAAGAGGGACAGAGGACCCAGCCAGTTTAAGTCTTTTATGCCCATTCCCATGTTCAAAACCCATTTCAGCGTAAGGGTGGGGGTGCCCTGATCCGACTTTGCAGCCAAACCAGCGCCCCCCATCACATACACATATTTTTCCTGTACCAGGTTCTTTTTTTTTGCCTTTTTTTTTGCCTTGATCTTTACATCCTCCTCTGGTAAATCACCACAGAACTGAAGGCTGCTCATATTAGGAGGGGGGGTCCAACAGCTGTATCTGCTGCATTATCAAAGCGCCCCCATCGCTTTCTTTTATCTTCCTCCAAGTCCAAATCCCCGGAGGTTGGAGACAGCGCTACCTGCTCCGGCCGGAGGCTGCTGGTAGTTGTAGTGCCACTCTGGGTCTGCTCTCCTGAGCACACAGCCTGCTACTTCAGACTATCCTCGTAGGCATCCTCGAGTATCGCGTTAAAAAAAAGCACAAGAAAAACGCAAGTGTGCAGGAGCCCTTACTAAAATTACTTTTTGTAAATACAGTTGAAATACACTTATACTTTGCAGCATTAAGGATGTAGCAGGGTTTGCAATTATGCAGTAATTGCAGTAATTTAACAAGTTGAAAACAGTAGATTTGCACTTTAAACAACACTTTTCTTCAATGCTCTCTCTCTTTTCCTAGAGATTACTCAGTAATGATTTCCCTTCAGTGTTGCCTGCCTGATGGGCTTACTGGAAGTGTATGATGCAGGTGCTGGATGAAAACACTGCGCGCTTGACTGCACTTCTGACACACACCTCCAACGATGACTCGTTGCAGTCGCTCCTCACAATGACTGCTAACTCCTCCTTTACTTCCTCTTTCTTCCCGCACTTTTTTACTCTCCTCCCCCTTTGCATTGGGACTCATGTTAGTGTTTTCCTGCTCTGGACTTTACCACCAATCAGTGGAGACGTGACATATAACCAATAGGAACAAGCTATCGCCAGCACTAAGCTCTGAGCTTAGGAAGGGAAGAAACAGGGTTTCGGATGCTTCTGTGCCTAAGGGAAGCGTATAGTGACGTGTGACAGGACCAAGGTTGGTGTGACCATTCTGTAAGACCCTCTGGGCCACTACAGTTTCCCCCTACTTAAAAACATAGCCTCCCTCGGCCGTACTAACCTGTGAGGGGCGGAAGGGTGTACTTAATGAGTGTGTGTGACAGCACATTTTTGAGTTTTAGTGTACTTGCAAGTTTTTAGAAATTACATTGGGGTAAGACTGAATCTTAGGTCTCCGCTAGCTATGGGGCACCTACATAGCTCTTCTCCCCACATTCAAACAGAATTTACATAAATATAAATGCAAACAATAAGTGACATTTCAGGAAATGCGCAGTATAGTAGGCAACCTGTTAGGAGAGGAATTCATTAGTGAAACAGCCCCACAACATTATTTTAGAGTCCTGCGCAGAAGTCCATAAATGTATGTACAACCTGAAAATAAAAGCATGCAATAAAAGACAGTAGTTCTCTTCTTGGCAATTCTTTTGAAAAGGTGGCTACCTTACTACCATAATGCAGCAGTGCAGGGCACTAAATCGAGCATCTCTGAAAGAGGTTAAGGCAAAGGGTGCGCATCAAAACAAAGAATAGTAACAATAATGACTTGTAGAACTCATCAAGTAGTCTCTTGAGGTGCAATTTGTGAGCGTTACTTAAACTGTAGAACACACTTGGAAGTCTCTCAGGGCACAATACTTAATTTCTTTAAAAATGTTGCAATAAATTAAACTGGTGAAGAATCCATGGGATTAATGAAGGTCCTTTATGGGATAAAGTTAGTCGTGAAGTCACAAGGGCAGTTGTCTGCGAGTAGATCTGGTAGATCTTCCTAGAGTAGGGGGTAGTCCAGGGAGTCGTCTTCTTGAAGTAGGTGAAACAACTGGTGGAGGCAGTGATGATGGTGGAACTGAATTTGTTAGATCTGCTGGTGATGAAGAACATGGTGACGGTTATACCGTTGCTGGTGATTGATACATTAGGCGGGCCAATGGGTTCTGGTACCACACTAGTTAATTCTTTTAGATCAAATGGAGAAGAGCATTCAGTATTTGAGCAAAGAAAAAAGTGGAAGATGGCTGCAAGCATAAAACTTCTCCTTTATTGGTAAAAGAGCATAGCACACACGGATGTGAAATGTGAGGGCGCTGAATGCGTATCGATGCGTATCGACCAGCAATACAATGTTTCACCTTCTTCACATATGTAGCAAATGCACAAATTAAAAACATACATCTGTGTGACAAACAAACATGAGACATCCTAAGGTGGAAGGAAAAACAGAAGGGACAAAAGGCCAAAAGGCAAATCTTCTACAGAGGAAAAAACAACCCACTTTGTCAAAAAAAGAGAGAAAAAAGGAGAGAAAAGAGTTCCCCCAAAAAGAAAGGGAAAGATGATCTAGAACATACTGGAAGGAAAGAAAGAAAGAAAGAAAGAAAGAGGGGGAAACAGCAATAGCATAAGAATGTTAGATAGAAATTTGCATACATTTTGAAAAACATAATAAATACAATGCTGCAAAAAATGTATGTTGCTATATACATGTATACATATACATCGGCCGCAAGGCCAGCTATAAAAGAAAAATCTATAGATAAGGGTGGCAAAAAACAAAACCAACAAATGCAAAAATGTCTATGAATATATATATATATATATATATATATATATATATATATGTGTGTGTGTGTATATATATATATATGCATATGTGACTCATATAAACAGAAAATATGTGATGCATAGGGAAATGAATTCTGAAGCCGATATATGAAAAACCCAATATATGAGGAATAGATGTGATTTACGTCATGCCTTGTGGGTGTCTGCTATTTGGATGACATATCCTACAGGCTTCTCTTTTATATAATTCACACATTTCTAATGGCTTTCTTCGGTTATTCTTCACTTTTTCTATACCAAAACAGACCAAAGAATCTGTTCTGCTATCCATAAGTGGTTACCCCCCCCCCCCCTCCCCCCAGAACTACCAATATTACTGTGAATATTCCTTATATGTTCAGACATTCCTGTCCTTTTCTTGATGTGCAGCCTTCATCAGATAGATCACTATCTGTGCACATAATCATATAGATTAAAGCACCATTTTTTGCACTCCTTTGCCGTTCAGTATTTGGTTTTTCTATCAGCTCAGAGTATTTCTTCACTACCTGAATCTGAGTCTTTAGATGATTTCTGTGAACTTCTTGGATCTTCCATTCTGGATGAGCAATGCGGTATAGACCTTTTTCATGGGAGATAATAGTAATGATAGCATAGGGCTAAAGTCCCCATCTGGCAACTAATTTTCCAGTGTGGTGTTCTTTATGTAGCCCTACTTGATCTCCTATTTGCAGGTCTGATGCTTGAGGTTTTTTTTTTTTTAATTAAAGTCTCTTTCTTGTTTCTCTCTTACTCTAACTAGATAGGTATCAGCCATCTTTGAACCCTTTCCAATCCAATTTGTATCCTGGTTTTTCTAGTGGGCTTACTCTTTTTCTGCCATTATGCAACGGCGCTATATGCTGGCTAAAGCCAGTACTGCATGAGCTGACACGTAGGATAGGCTCCGACAGCAGAGAGGCTGGCAATATACAGTAAGAGAACCCCGACGGACGTCTACCAACAACGGAGCTGTACAGCCTTAAACCCTAATGTCTTCACAGGTCACACAGTGGACTGGAAAGGGTTAATGCAGGTGGGCTTCGGCCCACACTGCATGCCCCAGTCAGACTGGGGTTCTTTACGAGTGGACACATGTAGGTTAAACTCCCTGTGGACCCACTGCCTGGGTGGGTGCCAGGAAGCCACCGGCGGTACATAGAAATATCCCATTGCATTGCCCAACACAGCTGAGGTAGTAATGTCGTGCTTAATACAGGTGGGCTTCGGCCCACACTGCATGCCCCAGTCAGACGGGTTCTTTAGAAGTGTACAGATGTATTAAAAACTCAGTGTGCACCTACAGCATGGGTGGCTCCCTGGAACCCACCGGCGGTACACAAAAATATCCCATTGCATTGCCCAACACAGCTGAGGTAGTAATGTCGTGCTTAATGCAGGTGGGCTTCGGCCCACACTGCATGCCCCAGTCAGACTGGGGTTCTTTACAAGTGGACACATGTAGGTTAAACTCCCTGTGGACCCACTGCCTGGGTGGGTGCCAGGAAGCCACCGGCGGTACATAGAAATATCCCATTGCATTGCCCAACACAGCTGAGGTAGTAATGTCGTGCGTAATACAGGTGGGCTTCGGCCCACACTGCATGCCCCAGTCAGACGGGTTCTTTAGAAGTGTACAGATGTATTAAAAACTCAGTGTGCACCTACAGCATGGGTGGCTCCCTGGAACCCACCGGCGGTACATAAAAATATCCCATTGCATTGCCCAACACAGCTGAGGTAGTAATGTCGTGCGTAATACAGGTGGGCTTCGGCCCACACTGCATGCCCCAGTCAGACGGGTTCTTTAGAAGTGTACAGATGTATTAAAAACTCAGTGTGCACCTACAGCATGGGTGGCTCCCTGGAACCCACCGGCGGTACATAAAAATATCCCATTGCATTGCCCAACACAGCTGAGGTAACGTCAGCTGTAATGCAGGTGGGCTAAAAATTAATTTGATTACACTGTAGGCGAGGGCCCACAAAAATTGCTGTATCAACAGTACTAATGTACATCCCAAAAATTGGCCATGGCCAGCCAAGAGGGCAGGTGAAACCCATTAATCGCTTTGGTTAATGTGGCTTAAGTGGTAACTAGGCCTGGAGGCAGCCCAGTGTAACGAAAAATTGGTTCAAGTTAAAGTTCCAATGCTTTTAAGCGCATTGAAACTTATAAAAATTGTTCTGAAAAATTATTTGAGTGAGCCTTGTGGCCCTAAGAAAAATTGCCCGTTCAGCGTGATTACGTGAGGTTTCAGGAGGAGGAGCAGGAGGAGGAGGAGGAGGAATATTAGACACAGATTGATGAAGCAGAAATGTCCCCGTTTTGGATGGTGAGAGAGAACGTAGCTTCCATCCGCGGGTGCAGCCTACGTATTGCTTACGTATCGCTGCTGTCCGCTGGTGGAGAACAGAAGTCTGGGGAAATCCAGCCTTTGTTCATCTTGATGAGTGTTAGCCTGTCGGCACTGTCGGTTGACAAGCGGCTACGCTTATCTGTGATGATTCCCCCAGCCGCACTAAACACCCTCTCCGACAACACGCTAGCCGCAGGACAAGCAAGCACCTCCAGGGCATACAGCGCTAGTTCAGGCCACATGTCCAGCTTCGACACCCAGTAGTTGTAGGGGGCAGAGGCGTCACCAAGGATGGTCGTGCGATCCGCTACGTACTCCCTCACCATCCTTTTACAGTGCTCCCGCCGACTCAGCCGTGACTGGGGAGCGGTGACACAGTCTTGGTGGGGAGCCATAAAGCTGGCCAGGCCCTTAAAGACTGTTGCACTGCCTGGGATGTACATGCTGCTCGATCTACGCACATCCCCTGCTACCTTGCCCTCGGTACTGCGCCTTCTGCCACTAGCGCTGTCGGCTGGGAATTTTACCATCAGCTTGTCCGCAAGGGTCCTGTGGTATAGCAACACTCTCGAACCCCTTTCCTCTTCGGGAATCAGAGTGGGCAGGTTCTCCTTATACCGTGGATCGAGCAGTGTGTACACCCAGTAATCCGTAGTGGCCAGAATGCGTGCAACGCGAGGGTCACGAGAAAGGCATCCTAACATGAAGTCAGCCATGTGTGCCAGAGTACCTGTACGCAACACATGGCTGTCTTCACTAGGAAGATCACTTTCAGGATCCTCCTCCTCCTCCTCCTCCTCCTCGGGCCATACACGCTGAAAGGATGACAGGCAATCAGCCGGTGTACCGTCAGCAGCGGCCCAAGCTGTCTCTTCCCCCTCCTCCTCATCCTCCTCATGCTCCTCCTCCTCCTCCTGTACGCGCTGAGAAATAGACAGGAGGGTGCCCTGACTATCCAGCGGCATACTGTCTTCCCCCGCCCCCGTTTCCGAGCGCAAAGCAGCTGCCTTTATGGTTTGCAGGGAATTTCTCAAGATGCATAGCAGAGGAATGGTGACGCTAATGATTGTAGCATCGCCGCTCACCACCTGGGTAGACTCCTCAAAATTACCAAGGACATGGCAGATGTCTGCCAACCAGGCCCACTCTTCTGAAAGGAATTGAGGAGGCTGACTCCCACTGCGCCGCCCATGTTGGAGTTGGTATTCGACTATAGCTCTACGTTGTTCATAGAGCCTGGCCAACATGTGGAGCGTAGAGTTCCACCGTGTGGGCACGTCGCACAGCAGTCGGTGCACTGGCAGCTTAAAGTGATGTTGCAGGGTGCGCAGGGTGGCAGCGTCCGTGTGGGACTTGCGGAAATGTGCGCAGAGCCGGCGCGCCTTTACGAGCAGGTCTGACAAGCGTGGGTAGCTTTTCAGAAACCGCTGAACCACCAAATTAAAGACGTGGGCCAGGCATGGCACGTGCGTGAGGCTGCCAAGCTGCAGAGCCGCCACCAGGTTACGGCCGTTGTCACACACGACCATGCCCGGTTGGAGGCTCAGCGGCGCAAGCCAGCGGTCGGTCTGCTGTGTCAGACCCTGCAGCAGTTCGTGGGCCGTGTGCCTCTTATCGCCTAAGCTGAGTAGTTTCAGCACGGCCTGCTGACGCTTGCCCACCGCTGTGCTGCCACACCGCGCGACACCGACTGCTGGCGACATGCTGCTGCTAACACATCTTGATTGCGAGACAGAGGAGGAGGAGGAGGAGGAGGAGGGTGCTTTAGTGGAGGAAGCATACACCTCCGCAGATACCACCACCGAGCTGGGGCCCGCAATTCTGGGGGTGGGTAGGACGTGAGCGGTCCCAGGCTCTGACTCTGTCCCAGCCTCCACTAAATTCACCCAATGTGCCGTCAGGGAGATGTAGTGGCCCTGCCCGCCTGTGCTTGTCCACGTGTCCGTAGTTAAGTGGACCGTGGCAGTAACCGCGTTGGTGAGGGCGCGCACAATGTTGCGGGAGACGTGGTCGTGCAGGGCTGGGACGGCACATCGGGAAAAGTAGTGGCGACTGGGAACTGAGTAGCGCGGGGCCGCCGCCTCCATGATACTTTTGAAGGACTCAGTTTCCACAACCCTATACGGCAGCATCTCAAGGCTGATGAATTTTGCTATGCGGACGGTTAACGTTTGAGCGTGCGGGTGCGTGGCGGCGTACTTGCGCTTGCGCTCGAACACTTGCGCAAGCGACGGCTGAACGGTGCGCTGAACTACACTGCTGGATGGGGCCAAGGACAGCGGAGATGAGGGTGTGGGTGCAGGCCATGAGGCGGTAATGCCTGTGTCCTGAGAGGGGGGTTGCATCTCAGTGGCAGGTTGGGGCACAGGGGGAGAGGCAGGGGTGCAAACCGGAGGCGGTGAACGGCCTTCGTCCCACCTTGTGGGGTGCTTGGCCATCATATGTCTGCGCATGGTGGTGGTGGTGAGGCTGTTGGTGTTGGCTCCCCGGCTGAGCTTTGCGCGACAAAGGTTGCACACCACTGTTCGTCGGTCGTCAGGCATCTCTGTGAAAAACTGCCAGACCTTAGAGCACCTCGGCCTCTGCAGGGTGGCATGGCGCGAGGGGGCGCTTTGGGAAACACTTGGTGGATTATTCGGTCTGGCCCTGCCTCTACCCCTGGACACCGCACTGCCTCTTGCAACCTGCCCTGCTGATGCCCTTGACTCCCCCTCTGAAGACCTGTCCTCCTGAGTAAGCGTTGCACACCAGGTGGGGTCAGTCACCTCATCGTCCTGCTGCTCTTCCTCCGAATCCTCTGTGCGCTGCTCCCTTGGACTTACTGCCCTTACTACTACCTCACTGCAAGACAACTGTGTCTGATCGTCATCATCCTCCTCACCCACAGAAAGTTGTTGAGACAGTTGGCGGAAGTCCCCAGCCTCTTCCCTCGGACCCCGGGAACTTTCGAATGGTTGGGCATCAGTGACGATAAACTCCTCTGGTGGGAGAGGAACCGCTGCTGCCCAATCTAAGCAGGGGCCCGAGAACAGTTCCTGGGAGTGTTCCCGCTCCTGAGCAGGTGTCATTGTAGTGGAGTGAGGAGGCTGGGAGGAAGGAGGAGCAGCAGACAGAGGATTCGGATTTGCAGCAGTGGACGGCGCAGAACTGCGTGTTGACGATAGGTTGCTCGAAGCACTTTCTGCCATCCAGGACAGGACCTGCTCACACTGCTCATTTTCTAATAACCGTCTCCCGCGTGGACCCATTAATTGGGCGATGAATGTGGGGACGCCAGAAACGTGCCTCTCTCCTAATCGCGCAGCAGTCGGCTGCGACACACCGGGATCAGGAGCTCGGGCTGTGCCCACACCCTGACTTGGCCCTCCGCGTCCTCGGCCGCGTCCACGTCCTCTAGGCCTACCCCTACCCCTCAGCATGCTGTATTACCAGTGATTTGATTTAACAGGCAGGAAATAAATTGGCGCAAGACTGCAGGCCAAATATAATTTTTGCCCTTTTGGGAAAACGAAAGGCCCCACTGCCTCTAGTGAATGAATAATCTAAGTTTAATAACTGTGCTGTGTCCCTGCTTATGTGTCACAGAACGTGAGGGTAGCAGAGTTATTATAACTCTGGCAGAGCAGGTATTTTTTTTCCCAATTAAGGAAAGCAAATGGCGAAGCCAGCAGTAAAGCGTAGCTGGCTGCGTATGATTTAGCAATGTTTTTCACGCAGCTCACACGTGTCCACAGGCGTTAGGACGGACAGAGGCTGGACAAATAGATTTGTTTTCAGTTTTTTCCCACCAAAAGGCAGCACTGCGTATATTCAATGAACATGAGAAGTGTAATAACTGTGCTGTGTCCCTGCTTATGTGTCACAGAACGTGAGGGTAGCAGAGTTATTATAACTCTGGCAGAGCAGGTATTTTTTTTCCCAATTAAGGAAAGCAAATGGCGAAGCCAGCAGTAAAGCGTAGCTGGGTGCGTATGATTTAGCACTGTTCTTCACGCAGCTCACACGTGTCCACCGCCCTTAGGACGGACAGAGGCTGGACAAATAGATTTGTTTCCACTTGTTTTTCCACCAAAAGGCAGCACTGCGTATATTCAATGAATAATAACTGTGTTGTGGCCCTGCCTACACAATTCTTTCCCTGCAGTATCAATGGAGGGTGGAATGCTCTGCAGAGGCGATTTTGAGAAGCCCCAAAAAAATGCAGCACAGCTAACAGCAGCCTGGACAGTACTGCACACGGATAAATATGGCCCTAGAAAGGACCGTTGAGGTTCTTGAAGGCTACACTCACTCCTAACACTCTCCCTGCCTATGCAGCACTTCTGTCCCTAATGCCAGGTGCAACGCTCTGCAGAGCCGATTTTGAGAAAAAAAAAAATGCCACTGCTAACAGCAGCCAACACACAGCTATCAGTGGCCCTAATAAGGACCTTTGGGGGGTCTTGAAGCCTACACTAACTACCAATTCTTTCCCTACAGCAGCTCCGGTATAAACAGCACTGTCCCTCATCTAACTCACAAGGCATCTGAGGCGAGCCGCGGGAGGGGCCGACTTTTATATTAGGCGGACACCTGATCTCCCCAGCCACTCACTGCAGGGGGGCGGTATAGGGCTTGAACGTCACAGGGGGAAGTTGTAATGCCTTCCCTGTCTTTCAATTGGCCAGAAAAGCACGCTAACGTCTCAGGGAAGGAAGTGAAAGTAACCAGAACACCGCATGGTGTTCGTTACGAATAACGAACATCCCGAACACCCTAATATTCGCACGAATATCAAGCTCGGACGAACGCGTTCGCTCATCTCTACAGAGCATCCATAGTTCAGGATAAAGTGTTTCCATACAATGGCGGCTATAGTTATTGCGGGCAAGTCTTTTACTAGAATGGCAATGGTAAACTTGGTATAATGACCAACGAGAGAGAGCACATAACTAAACCCGGACGTACTGGTTTCAATTTTCAAATGGTCAAAGTCTAAAAGTTCAAGTGGTTTAGTGGAAACAATGGGATGTGAAGCGGCCTTCTGGTCATTTTTACGTCTCCTCTGAGTTTCACAAATTGCACATTTTTGGCAGCATCTTTTAATATCATTACTCATTCCTATCGAATAAAAGCATTGTCTGATTGTTTCTGTCTTATGTACTCTAAAGTGTCCAGATCGATCATAATATGCAAGAAGAACCTGATTAGCATCTCTGCGAGGGATTATCAAAGATTGGATCAATAGAACTTCTGAAAAAATGAAATTTCTCTTTAAGAACAGTCCTTTCATTTGTCCCATGTGTTATAATTCACAATCTCTGGATTTACGTAGGATTCCCTTAGGGTTGGCTCCTGTCATCAAATATTCCTGTAACTCACCAAATGTTCTGTTGTAGCACAAGCCATCTCTGTAGAGTGTCTGTAGTTTCTTGAGTGAAATGAGGATTAGATACAGCTTGATAATTCTGTTGGGTTTGGTGAGCTGTGAAGTCAGGCATTTCAATGTCTTCCCATCTGTCATTTTCAGGGGAGTGATCAACTGAGTCTGGTAATCTAGAGAGATCATCAGCATTGGTATTACTTTTCCCTGTATGGTACTTTACTTTAAAAATTGAATTTGGCTAATCTTGAGAGCCATCTTTGCTCTAATGTTCCTGGCTTGGCAGAATTTAGGTGGGCAACTGGATTGTTGTCTGTGTAGGTAGTGATTGTTGAGGAAGCTAGATAGTCCTTGAATTTTTCAGTGCCTGCCCAAACAAGTACAAGTAATTTCAATTTGAAAGAACTGTAATTTTGGTCATTTCTTTCTGAACCCTTGAGTGAATGGCTGGCGTATGCAACTACTCTTTCCTTGGCTTCTTGTATTTGGCTAAGCACTGTGCCTAAACCTCTGAAGCTGGCATCTGTGTACAAATTAAACGGGAGAGTATAGTCTGGATAAGCAAGAATGAGAGGGCTAGTTAACTTTTCTTCTAATGTCTGAAACGCTTGTTCTTATTCTTTTTTTCCAATTTATAGGAAGTGGCCTTTTATGAATTTCCTTAGGGTGCCCGTTGCAAAACTTCATGGGTAGGGACAGCTATCTGTGCAAATTTGGGCAAAAAGATCTCCTGTAGTACCCCACAAATCCTAGGAAGCTTCTAATGTCATTTAGCATTTTTGAGGTAGGTCAGTTGTGTACTGCAGCAACTTTATCTGGATCTGCATATATTCCCTCTGCACCGATGATCTGTCCAAGGTTGCGCACTCCGGTTTGTAGCAAATAGTATTTGGAAGGTTTGACTTTTAGACCGTTATCTATAAGGATCTGAAATACTTCTCTGAGGTGTTGGAGATGCTCTGCATAATTTTTGAGTAGATTATGATATCGTCTAAATACAGTAGAACAGATTCAAAGTTTCTGTGACCCAGATACCTCCCTATAAAGCATTAACATGTGCCTGGGGCCTTGCAGAGCCCAAGGGGCATACAATTGAATTTGAATCACTCCATGTGATTTGGTGAAGGCAGTCTTTTCTTGATCTAACTCACTCATGGGCACCTGCCAATAACCACTGCTCCATTCCAAAGTGGAAAAGTAAGTGGCAGTACCTAGCGCAGTTAGAGACTCTTCAATGCAGGGCAATGGGTACGCATCTTCGTGAGTGCAGTAATCTATGCAGAAGCGGATGTCTCCATCTTTCTTTTTAACGAGAAACTATGACTTTCTCTGATAATTTGATTAACCATCATCTCCTGGATCATATGTTTTACTTGCTGATATCAGGAAGGCAGAATGGGCCTATGTCTTTCCTTTATGGGAGCATGGGAATGGAGTGGCACATGTCTCTGGCTCTGTCAAAGTCCGTATTATGCTGACTCAAGGTGTCTTGTTTGTCTAGAGTTTCGTCTTTCACCCCCTGTATCTGGTCAGTAGAGTTCTGTGGATCCCCAATGTGATGGTCAGTAAGCCAGGAAGAAAGCTTAGCAAGATCTGGCTGTGTGGACGGTGCCTCCTGGTGGATGCTGTCAGTCTCTTTTTCAAGTACATTATCAGGTGAGAGTAGGGATATCTGGGCTATGGCAGTGTATTTCTTTAATTAAACGGAACATTCCCAATATTAATTAAGCTGATCAGCACTTTCCCCTCTTTTACAGTGTCCAGGCTCTGGGCAGCCATCAAGAATGGGAGACCGGGGCGTGGCCTGGAGGGAGAGCTGGATGGACGCATATTAGCATAGCTCCCCTTCTAACCTGTCTATCGATGGAAAAAGCGACTAGAAAATCAGCTTAAACTACCTCACTTTACTCCTGAAAGCTGCTAGCACCCATATAGAATGCCTAGAAGGGTAAGGAAGCTGTCTCCTAAGAAATTAACTGACTTTTTTATACCACGCAAAGGTCGGGGAGAAGAGCCTAAAGATGGCCCTGAACTCCCGCGCTCTGTGAGAGGGGAGAAGCTCCTGGATGCCGTGCCTAGACCTGCTGGGGGAGAGGTGAACCGCAGCGGAGGACAGAGCCTTCCTTGAAATACCCTCGGGTAGGTAACTTCCCTTCCCTGCCTCCCCACATCTGACCTCACTGGCCGCTGGAGCAGAACAGATGACAGGAGTTCGGAGCCACCCTCACCGCTGCTGCGGCCGCCTTTCCGACGAGATTCCCTGCAACAGACAATAAGAGCGGCATGGACTGCGTACACGAAAATTCCCCCTGCCGCATCAGACTCGCCTGCGGGACCATCGGCCGTGTTTGGAGGGGACAGGTAGGAACAGCTGCACCTATACTCACCACGACTCCACTGCTCTTACTGGTCCTGCCGTGGAACTCCCGCTTTCACTGCCTGCTGCAGGCTTCACCGGCCACCCGAACTGGGCACATGATAAGCCAGCAGACACAGGGGAGCGTGTCTTGGCTGCCACAGCCACGGATACCCTTGCAGGGACCGCTGCCACTGTAGACAGCAATGGTCATCCCTGCTTAGCCTTTGTAGAGCAGGCAGACAGGGGGAACCCCTGCTGTGATACATCCCAGACTGAGCTACAAAAAGCAGCCTATGATGCATCCACCACTACCCACACCAAGTCAGGGACTGGATCCCCAACAAAATCAGGAGGCTCATCCCCATTTTATTCAAACAATATAATCTTTGATAGCAGGCATCCATAGGGGAGAAAAAAACAACTCAGCCCATGAAGAGGAGGCTCCTAAAGACGCACGGGACTCTCCTCGCGTATCACCTCCTAAAAAACCCCGACCAGATGGTCCCCTGAAGCCGACAAAAGTCTCCCAGATCGGGCTCACAAAAATCATACTGATGCTCTCACTACCAACCTCGCTGCAATCAATAGTCAAAGAGGTATACGACACTCGCTGCTCTACTCTAGAGCGACTAGAAACAACAAATCGAATTCCAATAGCCCGTTAAAACAGTGAGCAAGCTACTCCTCCAACTCCGAACCAACTAAACTGTCACTGAAGAATGGGAGACCATCAATGGGTATAGGTTCAATGATGGCCTTGCACTCGCGATCATGTAGGCCAGTACGTGTTTTGCACCACAGAACAAACAAATTCCGGCGGCATTAAGAACGGTCTGATATCTTTTACACAGGCTCTGCCTACGTGACCCTACAGGTTAGTAAACTGTTGCTGAGCCGTAAGTGCTTTAATTGCTGTTTTTAGTACAGCTCGTTGAGCCTAGGGTGCTGAAGGTATATGGACCTGGAGAGCCTCCAACAATTCTGCATAGCAGTTCTGGAGGATATTCATGCCCAGGGTTATGATTGGTACACTTTTATCTGGCATATCTACTACCCGAATTTCTTGACAGTGTAGCTCCGCTCTGACAGCTATGAGAGTAGGTTCCCAGTACCCAACTATTGGTATGGGTGAACTGTTACTCACTACAACGTTAATGAGCTGTTTTGGCAGACAGCTGAGGACTTCAGGGGACCAGTATTTTTCAAAATCACATTCCCTAATGGTGGTCACCTGTGAACCTTTATCAAGCAAGTCGGTTAATGGCATACCGTCCACATATATCATTACTAGCTGATATACCCGACTTCGCCCGAGTTAATTTGGTACTGGTGTTTATCTGGTGTTCACACGGAAAATCTTCTGAAGCCGTGGTTACTTTAGAGATACCGGAAAAACATATGTTCACCATTTTGCATAGTTCTCTGCGTTACCCAGGAAACATCACGGGGAGGTAACCATGCGACGTTTCCTTTATATAAAATGACATCAGGAAATGAGAGAATTAGATTTCATACGTAAAATTTGGACGCTAATTCTTTTGCACTTAGAATTGAATAATTGAGTTGGGACCCAATAGTTTTTCCAATTTATGACATAATCAATGCCTGTGCCAAATTTCACATTTCTATGACACCGGAAAGTAAGAAAATTACATTCCGTATGTAAAATTTGGACACTAATTCTTTTGCGCATAGAATTGAATAATCGAGGTGGGACCCATTAACTTTTCCTATTCATGACATAATCAATGACCGTTCCAAATTTCATGTTTCTATGACACCAAGAAGTGAGAGAATTAGATTCTGTATGTAAAATTTGGATGCTAGTTCTTTTGCGCTAGAATTGAATAATCGAGTTGGGTCCCATTAGCTTTTCCAATTTATGACATAATCAATGCTCGTGCCAAATTTCATGTTTCTATGACACCGGAAAGTGAGAAAATTACATTCCGTACGTAAAATTTGGACGCTAATTCTTTTGTGCATAGAATTGAATAATCGAGTTGGGACCCATTAGCTTTTCCTATTTATGACATAATCAATTCTCGTGCCAAATTTCACGGTTCTATGACACCGGAAAGTGAGAAAATTACATTCCGTACGTAAAATTTGGACGCTAATTATTTTGCGCATAGAATTGAATAATCTAATTGGGACCCATTAGCTTTTCCTATTTATGACATAATGAATGCTCTTGCCAAATTTCACGTTTCTATGACTCCGGAAAGTGAGAAAAATACATTCCGTACGTAAAATTTGGACGCTAATTCTTTTGCGCATAGAATTGAATAATCAAGTTGGGACCCATTAGCTTTTCCTATTTATGACATAATCAATGCTCCTGCCAAATTTCACGTTTTTTATGGCACTGGAAAGTGAGAAAAATGCATTCCGTACGTAAAATTTGGACGCTAATTCTTTTGCGCATAGAATTGAATAATTGAGTTGGGACCCATTATCTTTTCCTATTTATGACATAATCAAAGCTTGTGCGAAATTTCACGTTTCTATGACACCGGAAAGTGAGAAAGTTACATTCCGTACGTAACATTTGGACGCTAATTCTTTTGCACATAGAATTGAATAATCGAGGTGGGACCCATTAGCTTTTCCTATTTATCAAATAATGGATGCTCTTGCCAAATTTCACGTTTCTATGACACCGGAAAGTGAGAAAAATACATTCCGTACGTAAAATTTGGACGCTAATTCTTTTGCGCATAGAATTGAATAATCAAGTTGGGACCCATTAGCTTTTCCTATTTATGACATAATCAATGCTCCTGCCAAATTTCACGTTTCTATGACAACGGGAAGTGAGAGAATTAGATTCTGTACGTAAAATTCGGACGCTAATTCTTTTGCGCATAGAATTGAATAATGGATTTGGGACCCATTAGCTTTTCATATTTATGACATATTCAATGCCCGTGCCAAATTTTAAGTTTGGCACGGGCATTGGGAAGTGAGAGATTTAGATTACGTACGTAAAATTTCGACGCTAATTCTTTTGCGCTAGAATTGAATAATCGAGTTGGGACCCAATTACTCTTCCTATTTTGGAGATAATCTATGCTTCTGCCAAAATTCATGTTTCTACGACATCGGGAAGTTGGAGAACTTTTGGCGAATCAGTCAGTCAGTGAGTGAGTCAGTCAGTGAGTGAGTGAGTCAGTGAGTCAGTGAGGGCTTTCAGCTTTATATATATAGATTTCCGGGGGGGGGGGACGACGACCTATTTAGATATACCTTTCAGGGTGTGGACCTCTTGTTTGTCCTCTCGGCGTATGGTCCTTCTTCCCTGGGGTCACCTGTTTAAACGGAAGCATGTAATCTCATGTCCATATTGGCGGCAATGTTCACAAAATGGGGCGCAGATAACTTCCGGTCGGCTGAGGCGGTCCAGGCAGTAGTCTGCACTTGGGCAGTAATGGCTGGGGTGTAGTATGTGGACTTTCCAGCTCACTAACTTTTTTGCACAAGGCTGCAACACCGCGAGTCAGCTCGGTCATCTGTTCCTGCATCTCTAACAATGGTTCAGGGGTCTCGGCGCTAGATTGCTCAGCCTGTCTGTACACGTCACGCTTGCGAGGGCGGAACAGTTTATCGTCACTAAAGAGGATCATTCCATGTTTAGGCTCCTCCCCCTCAGCGGTCTGGGGCTCAGTACCCAAAATAGTTATGGCCAATTCCTTGCATTCCAGGAATGGGCTGTCAGGGTTCTGCACCGATAGCATTTTTAGCTGGCCCCGAAGGGTTTCATTTAATGAGCCCTCAATAAATTGTTCTCTCAGGGTCTGGTCAGAACTGACGGCTTCCTTTGGGTCGGCATGCACTATGGCCTTCATATCCTGTTGTAGAGATAACGCATACTCCCTTAATGTTTCCCCAAACTTCTGTTTCTTATTAAAGAAGTGTTTTTTTTTATTTCAGACATAGTATACATGTTTAATATAGTTTGCAAACATTCAAAAATATAATCTACAGGTTTTTTTGTGTTCACGCAGCCATGTCTTTACTTCTCGGGCAGCGCGCCCCCCAATTGTCCCATAAGGATTTATATTTTCTGCTCTGTTGCTAACGGGTATAAGCAGAATACAGCTCCCCTTTTACCTGTAAATTCCCTGAGAGTATGTGGCTCACCACTATATTTTGGTAGCCATGCTACTCCCAAGCAGTTTTGCATGGCTAGAGGCGCAAAACTGGAGGTACTAGAAGCTACAGGGGCAGCATCTGCAGACACTATGACAACTGGCGGGGCAGCAACTGGTGCGGCGACGGGCGTTGAACTCTGGGGGCACTACCACTGGCTGGATGCGAGTGGGGTTATCCCCATTATCTGACATTTTGACTGATTTTTAAAAATGGTAGTTGCTATTGAAATTTCTGCATTACTGCAACCATGTGTATGCGGCACAGAGGTGGCTTTATCCTGTTCATGATGCCAAGGCTTCGGGTATACAACAGCCCAGCTGAGCGTGCCAGAGCAGGTGAGACCACAAGGATCGCTAGATGGTTGTCACAGGTAGCTCTGTAATCCCTCCCGACAATGGCAATAACGGGACTTTGCTCAGCTGTCACATAGTGGCAAGAATAACGTGTAAGGATACGTTTGAAATGAACAATTGTTTTGTCACGGGTGACGCCAGTACTCCAACCTGAACTCCCAAGTGTAGTGGTGGTGAAATAACTTGAGACAAGTCCAACAGCTTGTATTAGTAACCTGGGAGTACGCAGGTTTACTGAAGCTTTTTGTAAATACAGATGAAGTACAGTTAAAATTTGCAGCCTTAAGGATGTAGCAGAACCGGCAATGATGCAGTAATTTAACACGTTGAAAACAGAAGATTTGCACTTTCAACAACGTTTTATTTCAGCGCTATCTCTCTCTCTTTTCATAGATGTTACTCAGTAATGATTTCCCTCTGTGTTGACTAGCTGATGGGCTTACTGGAAGTGTATGATGCTGGTGTTGGATGAAGGTTGAAAATGGCTGCTGAACTAATCCTGGCTTTGAATTCTCTGGGTAGTCAAACTCACTGTTTTGCGTAACGCTGCCCTCTAACTCAGAACTCCTCACTGCAGGATGGACAAGGGAGCAGAAAAGAACCTTGCTACATTTGAAAGGCTTGCTGAAAACACTGCGTGCTTGGCTGCACTTCTGACACACACACCTCTGACGACGACTCACTGCAGATGCTCCTCACAACGACTGACAACTCCTCCTTGACTTCCTCTCTCTTCCCGCACTTTTTCACTCTTCTCCTCCTCTGCATTGGGACTCATGATAGTGTTTTCCTGCTCTGGACTTTCTCACCAATCAGTGGAGACATGACATATAGCCAATAGGCAACCAATTATTGCCAGCACTAAGCTCTGAGCTTAGGAAGGAGAGAAACAATGTTTTTCCTGACGTGCTGTACCTTCT
The DNA here is from genome assembly GCA_035609135.1 of Eleutherodactylus coqui. Taxonomy (NCBI): domain Eukaryota; kingdom Metazoa; phylum Chordata; class Amphibia; order Anura; family Eleutherodactylidae; genus Eleutherodactylus; species Eleutherodactylus coqui. Next base: position 21,176,807 of record CM069405.1, on the reverse strand, counting down.
ATGCCTAAAGGAAGCGCATAGACAGGTGTGACAGGACCAAGGTTGGTGTGACCATTCTGTAGGACCTTCCAGACTACAACGCTAGTAACTGACAGAGTGACTCTTCTCAGTGATTGGTCAGTCTGTGATGTGCCTCCGTGTAAACATCTTTCAGAAGGCCTTAGAAAACATGTTGTAGAGATGCATGAAGCTGGAAAAGGCTACAATAGCTAAAGATCTTAGTGAATAGCAATCTGTAGTTATTGTTTCCGGATGGAGACTACTCTACTCTCTCCAGGAGTGCCCTGTTGTAAGAGGCTCCCATACAGCATCAAGGACTAGACTAAAATTGAGATGAACTGAGCATGCTCAGAAAGACTGGGTATGATTGGCCACTCTCTAGACTGAGAAAGAGAATTATTACTGCATCACAGGAAATGGTGCAGAAGAACCTTGGTGTTAAGGTTGTGTGTCTGGGACCTGTAGTTCTACAGCCTTTCTTGTGCACACCTTCACAGGTAGGGGTTAATTGAGTCGGCTGGGTGTGGTATTCTCCACCTGCTTATCCCACTCATTTGCAGCAGATAAACACCAGCAACTCTTGTGAGAGATTGCTGGTCATTTTATGCATCACTGTTTATCTATGTGTAGTCCCATTCAGAGCTGTTTTTTGCATGCTTGTCTGTAGTGTCTCTCCTTCCCTAAGGATGGTCTGGACACCTGCTGTCCCTCCCCTCCTTGTGGTTTCTGGGGTGCATGAACCCACAGCTTTCTTCCTATCCCTTGGCAGGTGCAGCTTCCAGATGTCTGATGTCATGTTTGTGCCAGGTGGGTGATGCCTGACACTGATCCCTGTATCTCATAATGGTGGCTGACTCTCTTTCCCTGTGGAGTGAGGACACTTGAACTGGCTATGGTTTTACATCTTTATGCATGTGAGCTCTGGGTGGGCTTCCCGTTCGGTCTTGTATGCCCAACCTGGTATGTTGATGTGAACAGTGATGTGTGGTATGTCTGTGCAAGTGGCCAGACGTGCTTTATGTGCAGTCCTGTTCTGTGTTCAGTGTGTGTGAACAGTGTCGTGTCCCATGTTTGGTGCATCTCTCCAGGTTCCTAATCAGGATAGCCAGATCACCAGATGAAGTAAAGTATAATGCAACCACATCACTGTATAGGGTTATAAACCGTCCTGTTAGATTACCTCGGATACTGTGAGGAATAAAATACGAGCAAAAGCCCAGCGTGGTCCAGATCAAGACCAAACCAATGGTTAAAGAAGTAGAAAGTAAACCAGGCAGCATCTGATGTATTCCAGAAAGTTTCAAGCTTTTATTCCTCCATACAGCATAGACTGGTGACGTTTCGGCCTCCAACTGAAGCCTTTTTCAAGCCTAGTCTATTCAGACATAGTAACACATACATATAGTAGGTGTATACAAGTGAAATAATTTACAGGTGTAACCAAAAACAATTACAAAGTTAACTAAGTAGGTACCAATACATACCAAAGGCTGCGTATCACCTAAGCATCCACGGTGAAATCCAAACGGCTCCGGGGAATGAAGGGTTAAAAGACCAGCTGCATATCAACGGGGCTTGATCTTACCCAATAGGTCGTCACGGTGCGTCTGTCCACGTCGCTGCGCCCTCCTGACGTCATCATGTTCCGTTAAATTACCAGGCCGCTATACAGAAGTCAGATTGACCTCACAAGGCGTGGTTACCAGTCACACGTCGTCAGCGTCATTAGTAACGTCATCACGTTCCACTAAATTTCTAGGCCGCAGTATAGAAGTCCAATTGACCTCACGGGGCGTGGTTAACAGCCCCAACGCCGTCCGTGCTATCAATGACGTCATCGCGTCAGTCACATTGCGGCTAGCATATCTATATGGCTAAGAGCCTGGGGAATGAACAATCCTCAAGGGGCGTAGCCAACTGTCCCATATCGGCGCCGCAACACACAACGTCACCGCGCAAGGGGCATCCCAACTGGACACCCATACCTTGGTCCCAAAGGACCCCATCTGCCCAGTAAGGGCACTGTCCATCGGCATCAAAACAGGGCAGGAAACATCACATAAGGGGTCCAATTGATTTACCAGTAATTAAAAAATGACATCATCATAATGGGATATGGTCAATAATCAACAGACTAAGATAATACTAATGTCCCATCAGGTGCGCCAAGTATAGATAGTATAACAATGGTCCCACCTGACCATCACGATGTCACGCCCACAGGGCGGGCAAAAGCTGGTCACATGACCAATTTATCAAAATAGTCACCTCCAAGTTGCAATAGCTCACTCAGTCAAACAATGAACTTCTCATAGAAGACAAAGTCCACAAAATAAGATCAAGGTCTCCATCACAATGAATACAAAAATCATGAATGTCTGTATGAGGTAAGTATGTTATCCTCCATATTAACAACCAGTGTCTGTAATCAAGTGTCAGATCTAAGTGTCCACGTTCTTAATAAAAGTGTATGCTCTACTGGTCAACTGCAGTCAAGGCAGGGGCGTAACTATAGAGGATGCAGAGGATGCGGTTGCACCCGGGCTCAGGAGCCTTAGGGGGCCCATAAGGCCTCTCTTCTCCATATAGGGAGCCCAGTACTATGAGTAAAGCATTATAGTTGGGGGCCCCGTTACAGGTTTTGCATCGGGGTCCGGGAGCTTCAAGTTACGCCTCTGAGTCAAGGTCTCTATGATTAAAACCAAGTGTAACACTGGATCCCATCAGCATCATCCTTATTCCAAAGTGTAACATTTATCCTTGCCCTCAATGGTCAAGTAACTTGACAAGGATACTAGAAAACTCATATTGTTCACAGATGTCAAAAAGGGGATCAGGAGACAATGATGCAAATAACAAATAGTTTATTGTCAAATACAAACAGCTGAATGATCTTGAAGTGGGGGGGGGGGGGCGATATAGATGTCACCGCGGAGAGCAGAAGCGATCACAGCCAAGATAAACCTACAAAACCTAATATAACATAATATAACATAAAACATAAATTCCACATTAATAGATAACATTTACAAAAAAAAAAAAGACTCTATAAGATAACATATTCAAAGACGTAACATATATATTACATATATCTTATTATATACAACTTCATCATTCTATACCAGATAGTCCCAACCCTCCATCCAAGTATATGATTGGAATCTATATTTACCAAGTGAGCAGATGTGGTGTTGTATGTAATCTATATTGCGCCCCCAGGGTATAGTGTGTCAAGGGTGAGAATCCATTTTAATTCCCTTTTCTTCAATAATCGTTCCCTGTTGCCTCCCCTCTCGAGCGGCGGAACATAATCGATGATTTAATCTCAATTGACTAATAGTATGTTTGTGCTTTACTACAGGTAGCTCTTTGACCTCCGTACGGATCGTACTCTTATGCTTATTTATTCTTATGCGTACTTCCTGTGTAGTTTCGCCCACATAGGCTTTCCCGCAGGGGCAGGTTATTAGGTAGATAACGAACTTGGACCTACATGTAAGATGCTCGTGAATCCTATAGACCTGGCCAGTGTGTGGGTGCTGAAACGTATTCCCTTTAATCAAATTGCTACAGCTTGAGCAATTCAAACAGGGGTAGTTTCCAGCTTTAATCCCTTAATGGCGCAGCCCTTTTTCTTTTTCCATTTTCGTTTTTTCCTCCCCCCTTTAAAAAAAATCCTAACTCCTTTATTTATCCATCGACGTCGCTGTATGAGGGCTTGTTGTTTTTTTGCGGGACGAGTTGTATCTTTCAATGGTGCTATTTAAAGTACCATATAATGTGCTGAAAAACTTAAAAAAAATTTTAAGTGGAGTAAAATGAAAAAAAAAATGACATTTCGCCATCTTTTAGTGCGTCTTGTTTCTACGGCGCACAAACTGCAACAAAAGCGACATGATAACTTTATTCTACGGGTCGGTACGATTACTATGATACCAAACTTGTATAGGTTTTTTTTTTTACTATACTCATTTTGTGCGCGCGATAACTTTTTTATTTTTCAGTCGACGTAGTTGAGCAAGGTCTCATTTTTGCGGGATGTTCTGTAGTTTCTGATTGTACTGATTTGGAATACATACGACTTTTTGATCGCTTTTTATTGAGTTTTTTCTGGGAGACGGTAACTAAAAAAGTGTATTTCTGGCGTTCTTTATTTTTTTTTTCGGACGACGTTCACTATGCGGGAAAAATAATGCACTACTTTGATAGTTCGGACTTTTACAGACACAGCGATACCAAATACATATTTTGAATTTATTATTTAGATTTTTTAATAATGGATATGGCAAAAGGGGGGTGATTTAAACTTTTGCAACTTTTTTTTTTTTCAATTAAAAAAAACTTAATAGATTTTTTTTTTTTTACATTGCTTTGAAGTCCCCCTGGGGGACTTTAATATGCGATGCTTTGATCGCTCCTGCAGTATGACGTAATGCTATAGCATTACGTCATACTGCTTTTTGACAGGCAGTCTATCAAGCCACCCCACGGGGATGGCTTGATAGGCAGTCTGCTTAGGCAGCCCTGGGGCCTTTTATTAGGCCATGACATCTGCACGGCTTCCCCGATCTCATCGCTGGGGGGCCGTGCAGGACCCCGAACGATTTTCAGGGGATTTAAATGCCGCTGTCAGAATTGACAGCGGCATTTAAATGGTTAATAGGCCGCGCGGCCGCTCGCGGCTATTGCCCGTGGGTGTCAGCTGTTATAAACAGCTGACGCCCGCACTGTATGAAGAGAGGTTGCTACGCAACCTCTCTTCATACATACCCCGCGACCGCATGACGTACCGGTACGTCATTGGTCGTGAAGGGGTTAAGGGGTCCCAACAGTCTCTGTCTAGGTTTTTCCTTAGTCCTAAATAAAGGTGTTACTAATTTATCCCGCAAATTGTGAGACCTCCTATAGGCCATAATGGGAACATTGGTAAACTCAGGGATGTCACCACAGGTCTTTCTCAAGATAGGCCAGTGTTTGCAAAGCAGATTCCTAATCTGGCCACCGCTCACACCATTCATGGACACCAAAAGGATCCTCTTATGTTTATCAACATTTGGACATGGAATGAGCAAGTCATTTCTAGATCTCAATAGGGCCTTATTCATCTGTTCTTGTGCAAGGGAAGGTGGATATCCCCTTGCTACAAATTTGCGACGCATCTCGTTCATCCGTTCATGAATGAATTCGTCATCAGTATTCCTCCTAACTCGCAAGAATTGACTGAGAGGGAGGGACTCGAGCATACGTCTGGGAGGATCTCAGTAAATTGTTCCTATCTGTAGGTTTGGTATACAGGTCAGATCTTATCACCCTGTTTTATAATCTTGATGTCAAGGAATTGTATGCATTGTGTTGAATAGTTAAGTGTGAACTGTAAGCCTGGAACATTCTGATTAAGCCAATCACCAAAGGCCAAAAGTTCACACTCCCTTCCCTCCCAGGCAACAAACACATCATCGATGCATCATGTCCAGCATTTTATTTTCTCAGCATAGTTAGATTTACACACATGATGCTCTTCAAAATGTCTCATGACTATGTTGGCATATGTGGGGGCCATATTTGACCCCATAGCTGTACCCTGTCGCTGCCTATAGAAACGACCATCAAAAACAAAGTAGTTATGAAGAATAAAATAGAGCAGCGACAGGGTAAAGGCTCTTCCAGCTGGGGAAATGTCAGAGACATCCAGGAAGGATTGAACAGCATCAAGACCCTGTTGGTGCTTGATGGAGGTGTACAATGCCACTACGCCAAATGTGACAAGTATGGTAGATTCAGATAGAACAAGATTAGTGAGGATCATCAAGAAATGGCTCGTATCGCTAATGTAAGAAGAGGCGTTGACAGCAAATCTTCTAAGAACTTTATCTAGAAAAATAGCAGACCTACTAAAGATGGAATCGCGCCCGGAGACTATAGGTCTCCCCGGTGGGTTGATAAGGTTCTTATGTATCTTAGGCAATACATAAATGGTAGGTATCCTAGGAAAATCCAGGACAAGGTATTGTGCTAAGCCACTGTCAATAACACCATCTGTAAGAGCCTCATTAACCATAATCCTTAGTTTAGTCTGATATTTCTCAATAGGATCATTAGTCAACAGTTCATATACTTCAGTATCTTCAACCTGTCACAATATCTCAGCAGCATATGTAGTTCTGTCCATGATGACAATCACCCACCTTTGTCAGCTGGTTTAATTATCACACTCTCATCTTTGGACAGATTAACAAAGCTATTCGTAATTTTTCTGCTGGATTGCTCCCTAAGATGTTTAATTTCATTCTTGACAATCTTGGCATAAGCCTCCACCCCAGGGTTGTTACTGGGTGGTGAAAAAAGACTTTTGTTTCGCAGTCCAACACCCACCAGGGAAAATACCCCACGGGTGTTGGACTGCGAACCAACTGTCATAGATGGTGTCACAGATGACAATGTAGAGAAATGAGCTTTTGGAAGGAGATCACCAGATGAAGACCATGGGGCTGTCCTTTTTTGGGAAAATCACCCCGCTTTTAGGCAGGGGTTCTCCACTTTGCCTGAATAGTAAGGGACAGGGGGCCTTCCATCATTGCCTGAAGAGTCACAAATTGTGAGTGCAAATACTATGAGAGGTGTTTGACGTTTCATTTAGACACCGTCTTGCGTCCGTACAGAGGTGTGGCGCTTTGTGTGCCAAGCGGACATAACACTTGGAAGGTGAGAATGCAGGAGCTGCATGTTGAGAGCACAGCTAGAGGTGCTTCCAGAACACAGAGACTTCATTGCTGGGTGTGGGAATTGTGTTTACACCACTGAATGCAGCTACTATCTGTCAGAGCCCATGGGAAGGACTGCTTCATGTGAGAGAGCAAGCCAATGCTTGACAAAGACCACAATAGTGGTCGAAACGTATGTTCTGCCTGTGGATCTAATAGAAAATGCATCTTTGATGCAAGGAAGATAACTGAAGTTTCCTGTTTGCTGCTCTCTTCAACTCTTTTTGTCTAAGTAGTCTGGATTTGGTGAAGTCAGAATCCTGTTCATGAGCGTGCACATCTACAGCTTCCCCAACAGTTTTGGATTTTGGTGGTGCCGCTGGCATTCTCTTTATTGCTACAGAGCAAGCCAATGCGTCTGGCCACTCATCAGCCAGACGCATCAAGAGTCTGGTAAGTGAGGTCAGCCTTGGTTAAAGAAAAACTACACTTGTGTGCATGAACAAAAGGAACTAGTAGGGACCAATTTTGATTATTCTTATTATTGATGTGTAATGCATTTGTTTGGTGTTACGTCTATTGTAATTACACATTGCTGCTTGCTGAACCTCTGCATTAGGAGTTGTAGGGCTAGTTAGCTAGTGACAGCACTTTGGAAAATAATCATTACAGTTTTGTAATGTTTGCAAATGTTCATTAACCTTGTTTAATCACATTCCTTTACAATTAAAGTTGGAATAAAAATGTCTATTTTTGTAAGTCCGGTGTCTGCCTCATATCCAGGTGCCTGTGTCATCCACCACCCAGCGCAACGCTGTTATATCACTCCAAGAATACAATGGACAATCCTGAAAGAGGGGAGAAAGAATCCTAAAGGGATAGCAAAAGAGCTACAGAAGACTGCAAACTGCAGAAACATCTGTTCATGTTTCCACTATTGGACCAAGAATGGTGATCATGGAGGGATACCACGAAGGAAGCCATGCTGGTCAAAAACAACACTGCAGTCTGTCTGAAGTTTTGCCGAGATCACCTGAATGTCCAACAACACTTCTGGGAAGTTCTCAAGGGATAACTAAGACAAAAGTGGAAGTTTTTAACACAAATGCACAACACTATGTTTGAAGGAAGTAGAACACTGCAGACCAACACCAAAACTGTATCCAAGCCTGCCAGAGGGGAAAATAGTTTGAAGCTGTAGTGGCAGATGGACAGCATTATTTTGGGTTATGATGGAAGGGACATCATGGTTTGAAGCTATAGGGGAGGGGATATTATGTTTGGGGTTACAGTGAAATCGCATAATTGTATGGGGGTATGGTGGAGAGAACATCATGGTTTGGGGCTATAGTGGAGGGGACTTCATGTTTTTTGACTATGGTGGAGGGGGTATCATGGTTTGGGGTTATGTTGGAGGAAGCATCATGATTTGGGGCTCTGGTGGAGGAGGAATTATGTTTTAGTGGTACAGTAGAGGGGACATCATGGTTCTGGCTATGGTGGAAGGAGCATCATGATTTGGGTTTATGGTGGAGAAAATATGGTTTTCGGGCTATGGTGTAGGGAGATCATCATTTGGGGTTATGGTGGAGGTGACATCATAGTTTGGGACTATGGTGGAGGGAGATCATTGTTTTGGTCTATGGTGGAAGAGACATCATGCATTGGGGCTATGATGTAAGGACATCATGGTTTGTGGCTATGGTAAAGGGGGCATCATGGCTTGGGGAAGATTTTCTCCTCAGGGCTTGGACTCTTGGTGATCAACTAAGGAAGAATGAATTCTAGAATGGTTCATGAGATCTCTACTGTACCACCATATACCACCAAGGTCATATGGAGCTGGACTTGTCCTTTCACTCTTCTGTGCTATGATAACCTGCTCAGATGAGTTTTACCTGCAGTTCTATAGAAAACAACATCAAGAGAGGAAACTCTAGAACATCTGATGACATCAGCTCTTTACATCGTGGTGATGTAAGGGAAGATTCCCTTTAATTCATTGAAGACGTATGTTTTCCTGCTCCCCCCAGGGATGAAGGATTTAAATGACTCTCTGATTAAAAAAAGAAGAAGAGAACATATTTTATTCATCGCATAACAAAATTCCGAAATAAGCACGAGGAGCGAGGGACGAGTGCGCTGTGTGGACTTTATGAGCAATATTTTATTAAACTCCGAGTACAGAGCTGTAAGTGGGTGCAGCAAGCTCCATGCAGCCGAGTTATTACAGCATGTCCAGCAGAAAGAGGTCTGCAGAGTACTGGGAGCGGACCGCTACTCTTAAAGAACTGCCCCAGACTAAAATATCAGTAGGATCAGTGGGGGTCTGATCTTAAGAGAACGGGGCGACCACTGTGCCTGGAAAAAAATAATAAGGGGATGTGATATTCACAAGATAGCCACACCCCCTTTTTATGCTAATCAGCAGAGGTCCAACTAATCAAACATTAATACATACAATAGGCTAAAGAGTATCCCTTTAAGGTGGGCTGTGGGCTCATGAATGTTCCTGCTCATCCCTCTGGGACTAGAAATTGTTACTCTAAGGCAGCCATTGCAGAAGTTGTGGAGAATTGTATAATGCCACCCAGTATAAGTGCCATCCGGTCAATGGGAGTTATTATTCAGACCCTATAGCCATAGAACTGCAGGAGGGACAGTAAACCAGGTGATCGATACCGCTGCATGTGAAGAGAAACCAAGGGCCAAGCCAGCCACCCATGCTATTGCCCCCATCTCAGGGAGGTCCCCCCTCAGCACAGAGTAAGAGACTATGTCAGAGACTACTATCCTTTCTGGCCCCAAGTCTTGTTTATGGAGACTGTTGAGTATGGTTGATTTTTGTGTGCTCTCTCACAGAGTCTTTGTGTGTACATACCTGCCTCCGTCTGCCTTACTGCCATTTACTGTCCTACTGTATTTACTGTATCTACTGAGTTTGGTTCTGGTGCTGTATTTATGTCATGAGCCTGGTTTTAGTATAATATGTATGCACTGAGATTGGTTCTGGTACTGTATTTACTCGCTGAGCTGTTCTCGTGTGGGTTTGTTGCTAGCCTGCTGCTATCTGAACAAGCAGAATACAGGCAGACTGCCTATTATATATTGTTTTCTTCCTGTGATGGGGGCCCCCAAAAAACTTCTGCACAGAGTGCCATCTAAACTAAGGCCAGCACAGCTCATGAGGTTTTTTTTGCCTTCCTCTGGATCAACAGCAGGAGAGTAGGCTGAAGTGGATGGATTAGTATCTTTTCAGTCTTACATAATGTTATATTGTTGCATTGTTCTCCACAGCGATGGGTTCTACTGTCCAGGCTGTAGCCTCTCATCGTACAGACCTTCTGAGACTACTGCTCCACTTCTCTGCAGGATGATGAATTACACAAACGGAAGGCTGGAATTCCCACGTGGGACGCCTCTCTCTCTGCCTCCCCACAGTTGGCCGTTAATTATACTCAGAATCGTTTGATTCAGCTTTTTTTTTAATCTCACTATTTTTAATTCTTTTGAAATAATAAGTCAATAGGGTATAAAGAGGAGGGACCGCCATCAAAGCAGCGCGGTGCCGCACCATGAATAATGGATGGGGCCAAGATAAATATAGACTTCAGAAATCCTCATCCTTATGTGACGAGTTCAGGTGCTGCTCAGGAGCCCGACTCATCAAGAATCTTCAGAGCCTTCTAGAATATAACTTCTAATGTTCTATTACTACACGTAACCAAGAATCTCTTGTAATAGCTTAGAATTCTCCAGGAGAAATGTGGAAGATCTATGAGAAAGTGCTGGACTATTATTGAGATAGATAGATAGATAGATAGATAGATATGGGATAGATAGATAGATAGATAGATAGATAGATAGATAGATATGGGATAGATAGATAGATAGATATGGGATAGATAGATAGATAGATAGATATGGGATAGATAGATAGATAGATAGATAGATAGATAGATAGATAGATAGATAGATATGGGATAGATAGATAGATAGATAGATAGATAGATATGGGATAGATAGATAGATATGGGATAGATATGGGATAGATAGATATGGGATAGATAGATAGATAGATATGGGATAGATAGATAGATATGGGATAGACATGAGATAGATAGATATGAGATAGATATATCTATGTATCTCATATCTATCTATCTCATATCTATCTATCTCATATCTATATCTCATATCTATCTATCTCATATCTATCTATCTCATATCTATCTATCTCATATCTATCTATCTCATATCTATCTGAGATAGATAGATATGAGATAGATATGAGATAGATAGATAGATATGAGAGAGATAGATAGATATGAGAGAGATAGATAGATATGAGAGAGATAGATAGATACAAATGAGATAGATAGATACATACATACATACATATGAGATAGATAGGAGATTGATAGATAGATACATATGAGCCAGAAATGAGTTTGGTGGTAAATATATCCCCCAAGGACTTAACCATGACCGAAAAAACAGGTTATTTCTAGGGGCCTTTCTGTTTGCCCTAAAACTACCCATCCTGATTAGTTCCAACTGGACTTGGACCTTAAACAATTCTTTAGAAACTTGCGTCTGAAGAGTACTTTTGCAGGTGATGTTAGTGGGAGGATTGCGCAGTCCAACCCCTGTGGGGGGTTGTCGGACTGTGTGATAAGAGTCAATACCAGCCACCAAGTTCAAATCATTGCCTTGAGACATACATTACTTTGGTGCAAAAAGAAGTGTCAAAATTGAGGTGTCAAGCGAGAATACAGAATAAAAGTAAGAGTAATATGAGTAAATAGGAATTTCATGCTCTTAAAACCCTTACAAACTATAAAACCCTTACCATAAAACCTGCGGACAAGGGTGGAGCCAACGTAGTGATGGACACCTCACAATATCAGAGAGAGATCTTGAACCAATTAGGTAACAGGGATGTATATGAAGCCTTGAGGTTTGATCCAACGTCAAGGTTACAGATACAATTGAGGCTTTTGTTAAATGTTGCCCTCTTACAAGGGGTGATTGATTCAGATCTAGTCAGGTTTATTGACATTTTGCAGCCTAGGGTACCAACCTATACTTTACCAAAAATCCATAAAGACCTGAGGAACCCACCCGGTAGACCCATTGTCTCCGGCTGTGATTCCATGTTTAGTAACAGCCAAATTTTTGGACAAAATATTACGTCCATTCGCTGATGGAGCGGCTTCCCATGTACGTGACACAAGTGACTTCTTGACAAAAATCAGAGGCTTTAAAATAGGTCCTAACACTGTATTGGCATCTTTAGATGTAACATCATATACATCAATTGAGCATCATTTGGGCCTTGAGGCAGTAGAAATCTATGTGAGATTCTGGTCTCTCCAATGGTTGTCGATTTTGCCCTGTTGCTGCTCAAGTTCATACTTACCAGTAATTATTTTATCTTTGCAGGTGTGTACTACGGGCAGCGACAGGGCACCGCGATGGGTTCTAACACCACCCCAACGTATGCTAATATCTTTATGCGATGTTTTGAGGAACAATATATACAATCTTCCCGATATTGGCCAAAAGTCCAACTTTGGCTGCGCTACATTGACGATATTTTTTTAATCTGGGTGGATTCATCATCAGGATTATTGGATTTCCAGATGGAATTACATTCAGTAAACCCTAAGTTGCAGTTCACGTTAGTCTCCTCAATGGAGAGTGTTCAATTTCTTGACGTACTTGTATATAAGAATCGTGATATACTATCTACTGATCTCTTTGTAAAAAAACTGACAGAAATAGCATTTAACATTATAATGGCTTTCAGCCGACTAGGATGGTGGAGTCATTACCCTTTAGTCAAATGCTACGGGTTCGCAGAATTGCAGATGAGTCCCGTGTTGATACTAGGCTGGAGCAGATGAGTCTTAGGGTTAAAACAAGAGGATATCCTACATGTTTAGTTGATGAGACTGTCGATAGGGTACGCAGAATCGATCGTGATACCCTACTGACCCCTAAAATGAAAGGACCTACTGATATTAGAACCCTATTTGTTTCCACTTATGGGGTCGTGAGCAAGAAAATTTCAGGTACCATCAACAAGAATTGGCCACTACTGCGTAATGGTGGCGATAATGTTGTAGGATCCAAAGAAAGACCTATCATGGCCTATAGAAGGGCATCCAATCTGAAAGACAGACTTGTGAAGCCATTGTTTAATCCTGAGATCACTGCTTCGCAGAGGATCCTGGCCCCTCTGAAAAAAGGTAATCACCCGTGCCATAATTGCTCATGCTGTGGTAATATGGTACGGGGTGATAGCTTTTGCCATCCCTATACGGGACATAGGTTTAAAATTAAGCATATGTACTCGTGTACCTCTACCTTTGTCGTGTACCTCATCACTTGCCCATGTGGCCTCGGCTATGTGGGTGAAACAACCTTAGAAGTAAGGACACGTATTACCCAACACAAAAGCACAATGCGCAATAAGAAAGTAGATCTTCCCGTACCAAAACATTTTGACAAAAAACACAAAATCAGTGGGTTACGCTATCAGGTCATTGACCACATTGTCCCCTCTGTGAGGGGTGGGGATCGTCAGTCACTATTAAAAAAGGAAGAACGTAGATGGATTTATAACTTAGATACTTGATCTCCCAAAGGTCTGAATGTAGACTATCATTATAGGCCGTTCATCTAGAATCTATCTCCACTTCGTCTTGCTATGTAGGATATTCTGCTGCTAGACATATCGATACTAGTTGGTTTTATTGAACTTCTTTTGTTTTTCCAGATGGTGTTTTGTTCCATGTTCCCGTATTGCCCACCTTTGGTCCATTTGACCCTTTTCTCTCCCCCTTTTTTTCTTTTCTTTTTCTTTTCCCTAATGGCTTATTTAATTTTTGTATTCGTTTCTTTTCCTTCACTCCCTAATATGTAATACACATGAATATAGAATGGTTATCTGAAGCAATATATGACTCCTCTCTTCTATTTGCTCTTATGGATATATTTAAAGGGGTTGTCCCGCGAAAGCAAGTGGGGGTATACACTTCTGTATGGCCATATTAATGCACTTTGTAATGTACATCGTGCATTAATTATGAGCCATACAGAAGTTATTCACTTACCTGTTCCGTTGCTAGCGTCCCCGTCACCATGGTGCCGTCTAATTTCAGCGTCTAATCGCCCGATTAGACGCGCTTGCGCAGTCCGGTCTTCTCCCTGGTGAATGGGGCCGCTCGTGCCTGAGAGCTGGTCCTCGTAGCTCCGCCCCGTCACGTGTGCCGATTCCAGCCAATCAGGAGGCTGGAATCGGCAATGGACTGCACAGAGCCCACGGTGCACCATGGGAGAAGACCCGCGGTGCATCGTGGGTGAAGATCCCGGCGGCCATCTTAGTAAGGTAAGGAAGAAGTCGCCGCAGTGCGGGGATTCGGGTAAGTACTAAACGTTTTTTTTTTTTAACACATGCATTGGGTTTGTCTCGCGCCGAACGGGGGGGGCTATTGAAAAAAAAAAAACCCGTTTCGGCGCGGGACAACCCCTTTAACAATGCGTGATATGAGACTATTGGTCTACAGTGCTAATTAGGGGAGGTTCTATGGCTGTGACGCTGCTCTGCAATTACTATTTATTTGGGGATATGTGATCATGGTGGGCATCCAGTGCATGGACCTACTGCTCTGTTTCATCAGATAGCGGTATGTACAACACCTTCTGTTAGATGTATGTTAACTATTCTTGTTTGTCACATGTTTTTATGATGTGTGTGCATATAGATTTATTTCTTGTGTATTGTCTGGTATTGTCTTTAGGCTTGAAAAAGACCTATACGCTCGAAACGTTGCCTACATGTCTAACTAGGAAACAATAAAGGCTCTTTCAATAAAGAGACTGTTTTTGCACCATTTATGCTGCCACACTTTAGTATACTTTAAGATAGATGATAGATAGATGTGAGGTAGATAGATAGATAGATAGATAGATAGATAGATAGATAGATAGATAGGTAGATGGGTAGATGGGTAGATGGGTAGATGGGTAGATAGGAGATAGATAGATAGATAGGAGATAGATAGATAGATAGGAGATAGATAGATAGATAGATAGATAGGAGATAGATAGATAGATAGGAGATAGAGAGATAGATAGAGAGAGAGATAGATAGATAGATAGATAGATAGATAGATAGGAGATAGATAGATAGACAGATAGGAGATAGATAGACAGATAGGAGATAGATAGATAGATGGACAGATAGGAGATTGATAGATAGATATGAGATTGATAGATAGATATGAGATAGATAGATAGATATGAGATAGATAGATAGATATGAGATAGATAGATAGATAGATATGGGATAGATAGATAGATAGATAGATATGAGAGATAGATAGATAGATATGAGATAGATATGGGATAGATAGATAGATAGACAGATAGATTGGAGATAGATAGATAAGACATAGCTTAGATAGATATGAGGATAGATAGATAGATATGAGATAGATAGATATATAGATAGATAGATATGAGATAGATAGGAGATAGATAGATAGATAGATAGATAGATAGATGGGAGATAGATAGATATGAGATAGATAGGAGATAGATAGACAGATAGATAGATAGATAGATAGATGGGAGATAGATAGATAGATAGATAGATAGATATATATGAGATAGATAGATAGATAGATATGAGATAGATAGATAGATAGATAGATAGATAGATAGATAGATAGATAGATATGAGATAGATAGATAGGAGATAGATAGATAGATATGAGATAGATAGATAGATATGAGATAGATAGATAGATATGAGATAGATAGATAGATAGATATGGGATAGATAGATAGATAAGACATAGCTTAGATAGATATGAGATAGATAGATAGATATGAGAGAGAGAGATGGATGGATGGATAGATAGATAGGAGATATATAGATATATAGGTAGATAGGAGAGAGATAGATAGATAGATAGATAGATAGATAGATAGATAGATAGGAGATAGATAGATATGAGATAGATAGATAGGAGATAGATAGGAGATAGATAGATAGACAGATAGGAGACAGATAGATAGATATGAGATAGATAGATATGAGATAGATAGATATGAGATAGATAGATAGATAGATAGATATTGGATAGATAGATAGGAGATAGATAGATAGACAGACAGATATTAGATAGATAGATATTAGATAGATAGATATGAGATAGATAGATAGACTGATAGGAGATAGATAGATAAGACATAGCTTAGATAGATATGGGATAGATAGATAGATAGATAGACTGATAGGAGATAGATAGATAAGACATAGCTTAGATAGATATGAGATAGATAGATAGATAGATAGGAGATAGATAGATAGATAGATAGGAGATGGATGGATGGATGGATAGATAGATAGATATGAGATAGATAGATATATAGGTAGATAGGAGAGAGATAGATAGGTAGAGATAGATAGATATTAGATAGATATGAGATAGATATAGATATGAGATAGATAGATAGATATTAGATAGATAGATATGAGATAGATAGATAGATAGATAGATAGATAGATAGAAGATGTCCCAAATAGAAGATGTCCAGATAGATAGATGGGAGATAGATAGATAGATAGATATGAGATAGATAGATATGAGATAGATAGATAGATAGATAGATAGATATGAGATAGATAGATAGGAGATAGATAGATAGATATGAGATAGATAGATAGATAGATATGAGATAGATAGATAGATAGATATGAGATAGATAGATAGATATGAGATAGATAGATAGATAGAAGATGTCCCAAATAGAAGATGTCCAGATAGATAGATGGGAGATAGATAGATAGATAAATAGATTTGAGATAGATAGATAGATATGAGATAGATAGATAGATAGATATGAGATAGATAGATAGATATGAGATAGATAGATAGATATGAGATAGATAGATAGATAGATATGAGATAGAGAGATAGATAGATAGATATGAGATAGATAGATAGATAGATATGAGATAGATAGATAGATAGATAGATAGATAGATAGATAGATAGATATGAGATAGATAGATAGATAGATATGAGATAGATAGATAGATAGATATGAGATAGATAGATATGGGATAGATAGATAGATAAGACATAGCTTAGATAGATATGAGATAGATAGATAGATAGATAGATAGATAGATAGGAGATGGATGGATAGATAGATAGGAGATATATAGATATATAGGTAGATAGGAGAGAGATAGATAGATAGATAGATAGATAGGAGATAGATAGATATGAGATAGATAGGAGATAGATAGATATGAGATAGATAGGAGATAGATAGATATGAGATAGATAGGAGATAGATAGATATGAGATAGATAGGAGATAGATAGATATGAGATAGATAGGAGATAGATAGACAGATAGGAGACAGATAGATAGATATGAGATAGATAGATAGATAGACAGATATGAGATTAGATAGATAGATAGATATGAGCTAGATAGATATGAGATAGATAGATATGAGATAGATAGATAGATAGATATGGGATAGATAGATAGGAGATAGATAGATAGACAGATAGATATTAGATAGATAGATAGATATTAGATAGATAGACTGATAGGAGATAGATAGATAAGACATAGCTTAGATAGATATGAGATAGATGGATGGATGGATAGATAGATAGATATGAGATAGATAGATATATAGGTAGATAGGAGAGAGATAGATAGGTAGAGATAGATAGATATTAGATAGATATGAGATAGATATAGATATGAGATAGATAGATATGAGATAGATAGATATTAGATAGATAGATAGATAGATAGAAGATGTCCCAAACAGTGTGAAAGGGCTTTATCAGAGAAGATAGCTTCCCTAAGCCGTCTGGTGTCCAATCCCTGTACACTATTCCTCTGATTAAGGCCCGTTCAGGCTGTTTAGGACATCTGGAAGAATGATTTCCTGGGGGAGAAAAGGTGAGCTACTATGAGTCCTGTGTGATGTCAACAGTAAGGCCTAATGTCCAATGAGCGGATCGGACTCCGCATTCGTGAGCCCGTGGCAGAATCCACACCAGCCCGTGGTTGAGGACACTGCGGGACTTCTACTTACCCATCCGGATCTTCTCTTTTCTTCACTGCGGATGTGTGCGGACGTGCCAGTCGGCGTTCTGCCGCACACATGCAGTGGAGTTTGTTTTTTTTAGCTCTTGCTTTCCCGCGTAATCCACGGCCCTTCCACTATTCAATTGCGGAGTGCCACAGATCAGACTGCTTCCATTGACTTCAATGGAAGCTGTGCGTGCGGTACCCGCAGTGAAATGGAGCATGCTGCGATTTTTTTTTCTGGACTACCAATCAAATCTGCATGCTCTATTTCACTTGCAGATGCCCAAGTTTTCCTATGGGTGGCTTGATTTGTGGATCTTCCGCTTGGGTCAAATCAGATCCGCAAATCACATCCACCCGTTAACATTGGGCCTAAACCATCCTGAGACCATTCATGGTGTGGATGCTCACTCACAGCCTAAGAACACTGCCATCCAGGAGTGACTTCTCCCAGCCATCCGGGAGCGACTTCTCCCAACCATCCAGGAGCGACTTCTCCCAAGCATCTGGGAGCGACTTCTCCCAAGCATCTGGGAGCGACTTCTCCCAAGCATCTGGGAGCGACTTCTCCCAACCATCCGGGAGCGACTTCTCCCAAGCATCTGGGAGCGACTTCTCCCAACCATCCGGGAGCGACTTCTCCCAACCATCTGGGAGCGACTTCTCCCAAGCATCTGGGAGCGACTTCTCCCAAGCATCTGGGAGCGACTTCTCCCAAGCATCTGGGAGCGACTTCTCCCAAGCATCTGGGAGTGACTTCTCCCAACCATCCGGGAGCGACTTCTCCCAACCATCCGGGAGCGACTTCTCCCAACCATCCGGGAGCGACTTCTCCCAACCATCCGGGAGCGACTTCTCCAAACCACCCGGGAGCAACTTCTCCAAACCATCCAGGAGCAATCTGATGGTGAACAAGGCTTTCTCCAGCATGGTGGATCACCATGTCAGAAGGCAAAAGTGAGAACTAAGTGACTTGATGAACAAAACATTGACATTTGTTGTCATCTGTAAGGATTTGGCCCAGAAGCTGATATCCAGCATGCCAGGGCGAATTACAAAAGTCTTGAAAAATAAGGGTCATCACTGCAAATACTTTGCCCGAACTTCATGTATTTGTCAATAAAAGCGTAAAAACTTCTGAGATACTTCTAACTGTACTGCAGTAACCATAGAAACATCTGACTAAAAGATCAAAAGACACTTAAGAAACCTTTGTGAAAACCAAAATTTGTTTCAGTCTCAACTTTTGGCCACGACTGTATGAGGTGCGCCTTCACTTTCATTAGGGAAACTTTCTTCCAGAATTCCCATGATGCATCCTGCTGCTTGGCTCCCAGTTATGTGTTTTAATAGACTTTAATTATATCCTTACAACATAGAAGACGTCTTCAGGGTTCTTTATAACCTGCACCTTCCATCCTCCTAAATCATTAATACACATTTTAAATAAATTTAAGTGCTGCCAGCTGAAGTGTTAAAACAAATGCGCGGCGGCGGTGGTGGCGGCGGTGGCGTTCATGAGAACAGTGTGTATCAGAGAGCCAGTCGCCTCCTTCTTGTTCAGAAGTAATATGATTTCAGGCATGCGTTCTCCGAAATGCAGTCGCTCAACCGTGAGTAAAATGTCCTGACTTTAAAAAGTACAATTTTGTTTAAGCTTTAATAATATCTTTTATAAATTATTCACGAGGCGTGACGAGGATGAACTCGAAGCACGGAGGAACGGCAGCTGACAAAATATGGCAGAAGGAGTC
This sequence comes from Eleutherodactylus coqui, assembly GCA_035609135.1. NCBI lineage: Eukaryota > Metazoa > Chordata > Amphibia > Anura > Eleutherodactylidae > Eleutherodactylus > Eleutherodactylus coqui. The sequence goes on along the minus strand of CM069405.1, from coordinate 21,157,214 downwards.
TATCAAGAGGTAACTATGGGGGCCAACCTTCCATGTGCCATTTATAATACTGGTGTCATCTTATGTTACAAAGGCGGCCATACAAGGGCATAGCTAAAGGTTCATGGGCCTGGGTGCAAAGGTTCAACTTGGGCTCCCCTATTGCAATAACTCCCCCCACCCCAACCGCACTACTACTTTGCATGACTACTACAGCTGGTCTGCCACAAAAATACATTTTATATATATACCAATTCTGTAATTGCAGTGCAATTACCTCCAGTGATTACAAGTGACATCTTCTCTGACTGGTGTTGTCTACTTTCTCTGTTCTTCTCCATCCAGCCCAGACCACCATGAAGATTTCTTAAAGCTACAACTCAACTCTGCACACTCTTCCCATCCTTCCGCTACCCCAAATGCCCCTCTCAGTGTCTCCCACAGTAAAAGTGTTCCCTCATGGGGCTCACAAAATATTACTCGCACACTTCTTATCTTACTATTCAGTCTGGCGGAGAGCAGGGGGTGACAATGTTAGGAGAGGAGGGGCCTCTTGGCATCCCTAGCTTAGGAGCTACATTGTAATTGCGACCCCTATAGCTATGCTACTGTGGCCATGGATATGTCCCTGGGTTGGGTGCTAGAGGATCCTCTGGTGGGCCAAGGTTCTAGCCCAATGATACATTAGAATACTCCATTTCTGGGTGACTATGCAGTCATCATCAGCCACTTGGGGCACCCAAGGAACCACAGTCCAATGCTGATAAAGTACTTATGAAATTACCTTCATGTACATTTTTATTAGACCACAGGTGGACTATGACTTCCACCAGCCGGACGTAGGTTGTGAATATGCAATCTCATGAGTGATGCAACTTTTTACTATTGAGTGTCACTCCATTAGGAGACAATTGGAAGCACCATGGCCCAACCACCATGGCTCCTGTTTATTTTTACAAAAGTCGCATCAAATGTGCATCAGCATGCAACTTTTACATGTTTCTATGTGGTAGTTGCATGTAAAGTGAAACTTGTGCCTCTAAAGGCACAGATCCAATATAACCTATGAGAGTAGGTAAATACCACCTTGATGGAAAGTAAGAGATCATTGCTAAGCAAGTGGAACATCCGCATTTGCTCATCTCATTAGTATAATGTTTTGTGGACACAGAAGTCCCATAATGAGATTAGTTGGAGTGGCATCCTGAGACCTCTTCCTTAGAGACAGTGCATGAAACATTCTGCCTGATCACAGAAGCTACTGAATACTGAGGGGCTATAATATACCACAGTCACACCTTCCTCTCTATCTCCTGCCCTGCACCAATCTCTCTCAATATGATCTGTGCCAAAGAGGAAGATTGAATACTATCAGTCCGTTTCAGACCAACCCTTTCACCACCCTTGCCACCAGGGATACTACAGTTTCTCTTACACCATCCTAGACCACCAGGGATGTTACAATTAATTTCTTTATAATTTTATCCCTGTTATCATTACCCCTTCACCATACAAGTCCACCAGTGATGTTAACATTATGCTCTGCACCACCAGGGATGTTATCATTACCCTTATACAACCCTAAACAACCAGGGATGTCCCAAATAGTCTCTTCATCATTTTACCTGTTTACCAGAGAAAGGAAGAAGAAAAAAGAACAGTAAGAAGAGAAAGAAGAGGAAGAAAAAGAATGGTGGAAGAGGAAGAAGAAAACAGGAAGCAGAATGTTCCGGTGTCATCTCTGAGCACATTCAGTCCTTAGATGTGCACTCATTGTCAAAAAAGAACTCTAGCCCCTCATATGAGTTGTCGTTTTCCTGCAAAACTGGGCATTTAGTTACATCTTAGATATGTAAGAACAGATATATAAGTTCTTAGAGTTGTGGAGTAATTAGATGGACGGTCTTGCAAGCTGACTCCCTAAAACTGGTTTCCCCATTGGCCTACAAAAGGCTCTCGGAGGCTCCTTGTGTGTAGTGACCTCTTCTTCCGCTTGTGTAGAGCTTGCTGACCACTAGACACCTCTACGACGCAGGGAAGAGATTTCACCCAGTTACCAGAGTCTGAGATAGGCGCGTTATTGGGATGTGAGAAGTTGGATGGTCCTATCGATAAATTGTCACCCACCAGGCCATTCTGACCAGACTGTTAGGGGGTGTTGGGACCAGTGGATGAATGAGGGCACACACACGGGGTGACCGGGCTCAGGGCACCCTCGACAGGCTAGTCATGTCTGCTGCCATCATGTGGTTTGCCACAAGCATCATTCTGCTATTCCTGTGCATATGGATCCTCTGTCTGTTTTCATTCAACACTGAGATGGTTAAGCAGTAATCTGTCTCAGCTCAGCTGTTGGTTTAATAGGCAATCTTCCCCCTCGTTAAGCTGAGCTGATGCACTTTCTGGTTGCCTCAGAATTGGTGATTGTTAGTTTCTGACAATCATAGAATCATGGAATGGTAGAGTTGGAAGGGACCTCCCGGGTCATCGGGTCCAACCCCCTGCTCAGTGCAGGATTCACTAAATCATCCCAGACAGATATTTGTCCAGCCTTTGTTTGAACACTTCCATTGAAGGAGAACTCCCCACCTCCCGTGGTAACCTGTTCCACTCATTGATCCCCCTAACTGTCTAATGTCTAATCTGTGTCTCCTCCCTTTCAGTTTCATCCCATTGCTTCTAGCCTTTCCTTGTGCAGATGAGAATAATAATCAGCTTTCTTTGGTCACTCTGATCTGTGTCTTGTTAGCCTCCTTGCGTTGGGTCTGTTTCAGGTCTTCTGTTCTGTCTGAGGCCTCTTGCATATCTGATCTGTCTGTACATTTTTGTCTGTCAGTTTTCTGTCAGTTCCCATTCATGTTTATGGTTTGCCCCTGTTCTGTCCCACATCTGTGTGCTCCTCTGTCTACTAATAGTTCCTACATTTGCTACCCCGTCAGGGATAGTTAGACACAAAGTTCCAGCGCAGGGCCGCCCTTATCGGGGCGATTACCTTGCTTGTAGATAGGGGTCTGTCATTCCCTCTGCAGCCAAGGGTCAGTCTCCCTTTTCCTGGCATCAGTCCATCTATTTGAGAAGTCAGCTGCCAACCACTCCAGGCATGGGCTAGGTTTCATTGGTTGGTCCAGTGGATCCACAATCCCGTAATTCATAACTGGATCATCTGATCATCCAACAAGCATAAGCACATCCAACTGTTTCGCTGTCTGCCATCCAGAGACAGGTGGCGCTATTGTTATACCCTGGTGTCTATTGGAGCCATTTCCAGGCACTTGGCTGAAGGACATTTGGTCTCATGGTCCCCATTACATGTACGGTCTCTGACACCCACCATCGCCTCCATTTGCAGTGCTGTTGTGAATGACGAAACCGGACACTATGGAGTGGAACAAGGGTGTCCTCAGAGACAAATCCATATTTAGTTTGGGCACTGACAAAGGCCATGTTTATGTCTAGAGACCTCGGGGTGAGCGCCTCAATCCTGCCTTTGCTGTGGAGCGGCACACTGCCCCCTGCTGGTGTGATGATCTGAAGGACTATCACATACGACAGTCGGTCACCCCTAGGGTAGTGGTATGAGGGACAATGACAGCTCAACAATATGTTCAAGACATCCTGCACACGTGTTCCTCTCATGGCAGCTTCAAAGAGGCAGCAGGATAATCAAGTGGGTCACAGGAAGCCCCCAAAACATTGTCACACATCCTTGGCTGCCCGGTCGTAAGATTTATCCCCAAGAGAATATGTATGGGACCATCTAGAATGCCAACGTGGACAGCCTATGAGTTTGCACAATCTAGAGGCTCAGTTATAACAAATGTAAATTAATTCACTGCAGGATACCATACAGAGCCTGTATGGCTCCATGCTCACCCATATTACATCTTCTATTGAAGCTAGAGGTGGTACAACAGGGTACTAGAGCCTCCATGGCCGCCCGTATCTCCTCTTGTATGACATCTAGCTTGGATACAACAGGGTACTAGAGCCTCTATGCCCCCCGTATCACATCTTGTATCCAAGCTAGAGGCAGTACAACAGGGTACTAGAGCCTCCATGCCTGCCCTTATCACATCTTGTATCCAAGCTAGAGGCGGTACAACAGGGTCCTAGAGCCTCCATGTCTGCCCTTATCACATCTTGTATCCAAGCTAGAGGCGGTACAACATGGTCCTAGAGCCTCCCTACAGGGGGGTCGGTTCTCCACAATATATGATGCCTTTGCTCTGATCTTGTAATGACTGACTTATAAGAACGCTGCAATCACACAGTTTGCGGATTGGTCTTCCCAATGAGTGTATATTACATTCTGAGTCCCGCTATTATTTGCTTTACAGAATGCGCTGAAACATTCACTAAGCAGAATGATGTAGAGAGCAGAAAAATGCAAATCATCAGCCGGAGCGGCGAAACCCAATCTTTTATTTATATTCTTCGTCCTCGCAGTACGAGCGCCTTCTGAGAAAGTCACAAGATACACAAGTTCTAAACACCAATCATCGCGGCTCCCCCGAGTGCCGTCTCATAAGGAGAGGAATCCAATTACTCCACTATATCAGCTAATGGCGACTCCTGTCGCGCGCCGTTTCCAAGGTTTTCCAATTTAGAGAATGATATTCTGGAATAATAAACTCGGCTCGGATAACAAAACTTAATATGTTCTCGAGAAGACACTTAATCCGTACACAGACAACTGCAAGCGCCGGCGCTCTGATAGGCTGGCGTAGTCCACCAAGTGAATATTGGCTTCATCCAATAATACAGTGTTACCTGCAGGATGAGACGTCCTCCTGGCAGCAGTGCCGTCCGTGGTGGTCTCTGTACTGAACGGCCCCTTTATTAGAGACCCCATCTAGTAGCACGTTGGACTTCTTTAGCCTTCAGAACTGCAGCAATTCGTTGTGGTGTAGATTCCACTGAGTGATGAAATGGTTCTGCAGAAATGTCGGCCCCTGAGGACAGGAAGCTTTTTGTAGTTGCCACAGATTAGTTGGAGGTCCAACATATTCTGGCCAGCTGACAGGAAGGGGTCATCGATTCATGCTGCTTGTACAAAATTCTAACCTCCCATCAGCACTGTGCAACAGAAATCTGCATCCATCCACTGCCCAGTGATAAAAGTTTTGTGCTCTTTTGCCCCCGGAGTCTCGCCTTTCTGTTTCTCTTAGACACAATGGTGTTAGAACTGGTCGTCTGCTGTTTCACCATCCGTGGTAAGGAACAGCGAGTTGTGCGTTCAGACATGTTTACTGGAGCACTAGTGTTGTATTCAGCTGACTGTGCAGCCTGTTGGTCAGAGCGATTCCTGACATCCTCCGGTGACCCCTTTCAGTGATGAGTTGCTTCCATCCACAGGATTTCCTTTCCCTGGTTGTTTTTCCTTGATCACGCCCTTTGGGTATACTTTCCACACGAGAAAGCCATCTGTGGATGTCAGTGAGCTTCCAGCTAGTCTAGCACTGATGACCAGCCTCGTTAGAAGTCACTCCAATTGCTGGATTTTCCCATCTAATGTGGATTCACACTGAAGCTGATCCACGGAAAACTTGTCACGTGATTTTATGCTGCACTTCGGGGTCACAGGGAGAATTTCCGTATAGGGAAGCGCCAATCATGAGAGGGTCAGGGTTCTAATAAAAGGTTGAAGACTCTGATAAAGGACCGAGGGCTCTGATAAAGGACCGAGGGCTTTGATAAAGGACCAAGAGCTCTGATAAAGGACCGAGAGCTCTGATAAAGGACCTAGAGCTCTGATAAAGGACCGAGAGCTCTGATAAAGGGGCCATTCAGTATATGTGAGTTCTGCTCTGCACAATACGAGCAGGTTGCAGGATGTGCTGTACTGTTGGATCTTTCTCAGGACTCCGGAGATATCGCCTTCTGATTTCTTAATCGTTATAGTAGCTCCAAATGAGGTACAACATCAAAAGCTGAACAGCAATTACATTAATACCGTCCAGGAGAGCGCGGCGCCGCCAGCAGATGGCCGCAGCAATTACCTGATAATGGCAGAGTAATAATAGTAATGAATCAGAGCGTGTTAGAAAAACTGAGGTCCGTTCACGAAGCGCGTCCTGCTAAAGGCTTTGCAGCACAACCAAGCAGGCACTGAATATAAAGGGTGCCTGCGGTGAAGGAAGGGTTACAAGGCTCGTCCGGAACTAAAACTATTGATGATCTATTCTATTCTCAGTGTAGCTCAATAGTTAATCAGCTGGGATCTGACGTTTGGGATCCCCAGCAATCAGCTGTAATCTAACCCGTTATCAATGTGTTGGAGCCAAAAGCTGACAGCTGTGTACACTTGGCAGTGGCGGGGTTGGTATGGCAGGCACAGCCAAGTAACCAGGCTGCTGCAATGTATACAGAGCTGTCAGCTTTTGGCACTGTACTAACTGATAGCCGTCCAGATAACAGCTGATTGCTTGGGGTCCTGAGCTTCAGTATTGCAGTATATAGTCATTTTAATGTTAGCCTATTAAGCCCTGCCATGGGCTGCAGGAAGGGCTTAATAGGCACCCATACAAAGCAGCCCAGACTGTTATGGCAACTATTGCAGGGGTGTCAATAGGGCAATCGGAGTTTACCACCCTACTAATGGTAGTCAGCATTGACCACGGCCTCTCAGTGGTCAAATGGCACCAATTACATCCATTGCTGGCAGGTTTCAGCTGTTTCCAATTGCTGACACCTACCTGGAAGGCAGTGGGCTTGGCTTCTAAGTCTACTCCAAGAACCTGTACTCAGCTATTCCCATTGCTTCATTTAAATCAATGGAACTATGCAACACATGCGCGGCTGATGCTCCATTCGATCTCCAACTCACTGCTGGTGGGTGTAGCGAGCCCGCAGTGACGAGAAGAGCAGGACATGGGGCATCCAGTGGGGGTCTTATGGTTGAGAGATCTCTATACTGACCCCTGATACATCTATACATAGTTATTAGAGCGCCACCTTGTTACAGTCCTGGGTATAATAGATGATGGGAGAGATCTCTGTACTGACCCCTGATATATCTATACATAGTTATTACAGCGCCCCCATGTCACAGTCCTGGGTATAAATAGATGATGGGAGAGATCTATGTACCGACCCCGATATATGTATACATAGTTATTAGAGCGCCCCCTTGTTACAGTCCTGGGTATAACAGATGATGGGAGAGATCCCTGTATTGTCCTCCTATATATCTCTACATAGTTATTAGAGTGCCCCCTTGTTACAGTCCTGGGCAAAACAGATGGTGGGAGAGATCTCTGTACTGACCCCTGATATATCTATATATAATTATTAGGGTGCCCCCTTGTTACACTCCTGGGTATAAATAGATGATGTGAGAGATGTCTGTACTGACCCCCAATATATGTATACATAGTTATTAGAGTGCCCCATTGTTACAGTCCTGGGTATAATAGATGATGGAGAGATCTCTGTACTGGCCTTGATATATTATACATAGTTATTAGAGCGCCCCCTTGTTACAGTCCTGGGTATAATAGATGATGGAGAGATCTCTGTACTGATCCCTGATATATTATACATAGTTATTAGAGCACCCCCTTGTTACAGTCCTGGGTATAATAGATGATGGGAGAGATCTCTGTACTGACCCCCGATATATGTATACATAGTTATTAGAGTGCCCCATTGTTACAGTCCTGGGTATAATAGATGATGGAGAGATCTCTGTACTGACCCCTGATATATTATACATAGGTATTAGAGTGCCCCCTTACTACAGTCCTGGGTATAATAGATGATAGGAGAGACCTCTGTACTGACCCCTGATATATTATACATAGTTATTAGAGCGCCCCCTTACTACAGTTCTGGGTATAATAGATGATAAAGAGATCTCTGTATTGACCCCTGATATATTATACATAGCTATTAGAGCGCCCCCCTTGTTACAGTCCTGGGTATAATAGATGATGAGAGAGATCTCTGTACTGACCCCTGATATATTATACATAGTTATTAGAGCGCCCCCTTGTTACAGTCCTGGATATAAATAGATGATGGGAGAGATCTCTGTACTTCCCCACTGATATATCTATACATAGTTATTAGAGCGCCCCCTTGTTACTGTCCTGGGTATAATAGATGATGGGAGAGATCTCTGTACTGACCCCTGATATATCTATACATAGTTATTAGAGCACCCCCTTGTTACAGTCGTGGGTATAATAGATGATGGAAGATATCTCTGTACTGACCCACGATACATTAAACATAGTTATTAGAGCGCCCCCTTGTTACAGTCCTGGGTATAATAGATGATTGGAGAGATCTCTGTACTGACCCCTGATTTATCTATACATATTTATTAGTGCGCCCCCTTGTTACAGTGCTGGGTATAATAGATGATGGGAGAGATCTCTGTACTGACCCTGATATATTATACATAGTTATTGGAGCGCCCCCTTGTTACAGTCCTAGGTATAATAGATGATGGGAGAGATCTCTGTACTGCCCCCTGATATATTACACATAGTTATTAGAGCGCCCCCTTGTTACAGTCCTGGGTATAAATAGATGATGAGAGAGATATCTGTACTGATCCCTGGTATATGTATACATAGTTATTAGTTCGCGCCTCAGCCATCTTTTTTTCTCAACTAAATAATCCTAATTTTGCTAACCTCTATGGGTATTGCAGTCCATCCATTCCATTTAATACTTTAGATGCCCACTTTACTTGCCCACGTTCTGTCCATAATATTCCATGTGTGGTCTGACCAGTGACTTGTAAATAGAAAGAACAATGTACTCGCCCTGTGCCTCTAGACCTCTTCTGATGCCCCCATGATCCTATTTGCCGTGGCAGCAGCTGCCTGACACTAGTTTCTCCAGTTAAGCTTGCAGTTACCTAAACACCGTAGCAGGGTTGGAGGAGAAGTCAGGGATGGAAGATATGTGTCGCAGAGGTGGCTCAACTCGGTGATGTAGGCCTCACATTCTCTCTCCAGTAGAGGTTTTCATCTGAGCCAGGGAACCAGGTGGAGCTCAGGCACCTGCTAGATATAAAAGAAGTCTGCCTGCAGAGCAGGGTGTGTGTGTCTGTCTGTGTCTATGTCTCTGTCTGTGTGTGTCTTTCTGTCTGTGTGAGTGTGTCTCTGTGTGTGTGTCTGTCTGTGTGTGTGTGTCTGTCTGTGTGTGTGTGTCTTTCTGTCTGTGTGAGTGTGTCTGTCTCTGTGTGTCTGTCTCTGTGTGTGTGTGTGTCTGTCTGTCTGTGTGAGTGTGTCTCTGTCTGTGTGTCTGTCTCTGTGTCTGTGTGTATGTCTGTGTCTCTGTGTCTGTCTGTCTGTGTCTCTGTGTCTGTCTGTCTGTGTCCCTGTGCCTGTGGAAGACATGTGCACTGTGGAAGACTAAAACAGGAGTTTGTCTTCCCAGGAGGCTGATGAGAACCCAGTTCCTGCTACTACTGACTAGAGGAAGCTACTCACTTGTCTGCTAAGAGGTTGCTACCAAGGAGGCTCCACTTCAAGCTGGTAAAAGCAGCCTGAAACAGAACTACCCCTGTTATATGGTTTATTGCTATGGACTAGTACTTACTGCATTAAATTTGAAGGACTTTTGATTTCTTCCACTTTTACTGGGATACCAGCTGTTTATGTTTTAACCTATCATGTGAATAAACTAACGCGAACGGACTTTGGTTGTTTGCCTGGTGTTTAAACCCCCTGGAGCGGCACAACGATCCAGTGACTCTTCTGGTCCATTCTAGAACTTATTTCCTTGTAGAAGCTGATCAGGTCAGTATGACAGGAGCGATCCCTCATAAACCCATGCTGATATGGAGTTATACAGCTATTTTGCGTGAGGTCCTCCAGGATGGCATCTCTTAGAAACCCTTCAAACATTTTACCCACAGTACAAGTCAGACTTATCGGCCTGTAGATTCCAGGTTTACATTTTGACCCATTTTTGAATATTGGCACCACAATGGCTGTGCGCAAATCTAGTGGAACAGACCCCGTCACTATAGAGTCCTTAGATATAAGAAACAAGGGTCTGTCTATCACATTACTTAGTTCCCTCAAAACTCGGGGATGTATGCCATCTGGATCCAGCGATTTGTCTGTTTGAATCTGCGCTTCTTCCTGGGTTAGACTGGTGACAACTACTGGAGAGTTTACTTTATCACTCTGCATTTCATCTGACATTTCATTTTCCTCTGTGAATACACTGGAGAAAAAACTATTTAATACATTTGTTTTTGCCTCATCCCCCTCTGCAATTTCTCCTATATTATTTATTAAAGGGCCAGCACTTTCATTATTCATCTTTTTACAATTTATATAGTTGAACATCAGTTTTAGGGCTAGTTTTACTATTTTTGACAATAAGTCTGTGTGTCTTCAACTTTGCTGCTTTTATCTGATTTGCAGATAATTTATTTTTTACCCTATAGGTTTTTAGTGCTTCTTCGCTGCCTTCTTGTTTTAGTACTTTAAACTCTTTATTTTTGCTGTTTATTGCCCCTTTTACATCTTCATTGAGCCCCATTGGTTTCTCCATTTACTAAGTCTTTCATTTCTGTAAGGTATGAATCATGGGTGTAGCTAAAGGCTCATGGGCCCAGTTAATGGCTTGGGACCCCCCAACGTCTCTTAACCCCTTAACGCAAAGGCGTAACTTGAAGCTCCTGGGCCCCAATAAAAAACCAGTAACAGGGCCTCCAGCTATAATGTTTTATTCATAGTACTGGGCTCCCTATATGGAGAAGAGAGGCCTCATGGGCCCCTAAGGCTCTTGGGCCCGGTAGCAACCGCATCCCCTATTATGCCAGTGGCATGAACTGCTCACAGTGAACTGGGGGTGGCAGCTTTGTGATATCTGGAAAACCACAGGTTAGAAACCACTGGCCAAGATGAACACGAGCTGGAAACCTGAGGAGGCTTGATGTGTGGAATCATGAAAGAAATTCCCCGTCTTCTTGGGTGCCCAAAAAGTTCTTCAGCTTTCTTACGAGGGGGTGCTGATAAGTCCTTGGCTTTGTGATCTTCATTTGTTTATCATCAATGAAAGTTCTATCACTTGAAAGCTCAATCTTTCAAATACACTCTTTGTCAAAACCACTCCGGCCCCTAGAAGAAGTTGTCAATTCGCTGTAGTGCTCGGCATGCAGTTCCATCTCAGGCAGATCTGTAAATGATGAGAGTTGTGGTGATAAGATGAACGGTTCTGTCACCAGAGGACCTAAAAGTGGTTCCCCCTTGTCCTACAAGAGGCTCTCGGAGGCTCCTTGTGTGTTGTGACCTCTTCTTCCCCTTGTAGAGCTTGTTGACCACTAGACACCTCTATGATGCAGAGAAGAGATTTCACCCCGTTACCAGAGTCTAAGAGGAGCGCATTACTGGGATGTAAGGAGCTGGATGGTTGTATTGATGAATTGCTGCTAAAATGATGGCCAAGGCTCCAAACATTTCCAAAGAAAGTTTTGGGTCCATAATTCACGATCATCTGGACATGAGGAAGGTGTCTGCCAAGTTGGTCCCAAAATGTCAACAGATCAAAGGCGTTCTTGAGTACAAACCTTCTAGGGATTTCCGCAGTATTTTCCACAGAATGGTGATACTTTACTGTCTCTACCTGTGACAATGGATGAGACTTGGACTTTTATGAATGATCCTGAGTCAAAAGAGCAGTCAAAACATTGAAGACACAGTAGTTTCCCACATCCAAAGCAATTCAGAGAACAGAAGCTATCCAAGGTGATGGCGTCTACCTTCTGAGATAAAGATAGGATACTGCTGTGGATGACCTTCCAAAGGGGTCTATCATGGCTGTGTATTACACAGCACTTCTGGATAAATTGAAGGAGGCATTTAAGTCTAAAATGTGTGAAATGTTGACCCAAGATGTCATGTTTTTGTACAACAATACCTCGTCCTACACAAGGGTTATCACCCAGAGCAAACTGGCTTACCTGAGTTTCGGTGCTTATTAACCTGATCTGGCACTCTCGGACTATCATCTGTTTAAGTTGATGAAACGCTTAAAGGGAACCAAGTTTGCCTCCATTTGGGGCTCACTTACAACAGCTGACACCTGGTTTACCACCCAACCAAAGAATTCCATCTTGACAGGTTGAAGAGGGTGCAACACCGCAGTCAGAAGTGCGCTGATATCCTGGCGACCTATGTAGAGTAACTGACATTTCATTCTTCTATGTCACTTTTTTGTAGCCTAATCAGCACCCTCTCATAAGGTTTACATGAAAATATGACACGTTTTTGTTTCAGTCTGGTCCCTTCTTCAGGAAGTGCAAGATCAACCCAACACTTCGAGTTTATGGAGAAGATGGGTGATGTCCTGTGTCCTTCCTCTGCAACAATGTTGGATCCCAATTGACGTCTCACTCTTCGCAAGCGTGTGGTTTCATTTATGACGTGGATGGCCAATAAATGCGATAGACCCTAGTGCATCACAGGCGGAGGGTCTTGAAACACACAGCATCTCAGAGGGGCCCAGACTACTGCAGGAGATGATCCACACATCGGCATACCGTGTGGGAAGCACGGACAGCGGTTATGTCAGCATCCACCTCTGTAATTAATCAGCTCCAAACATCAACCGACAGACTTCCATTACTAGCTGGTTATAACCCTTTATTACCACCAGGGGGAGACTCCTAAGAAACAGACAAAGGTCGGATCTCTGTGCTGAGTTGAAAAGGATGGTGTGTGTGACCTTAAGAATCACTGATTACTGCAGCAGAAGTGCACGTTGTTGCATGTTCTCCCAAGCTACTAGTAAGACCTGCTGGGACTGTTTGTGCTACACATATAATACTGCAGCTTGTACGCTGCTTCTAGTTACTAGATATTATATTGCATTGCCTCTATATAAGGTGTCATATAGCAAACATAGGCTTCAGAGCAGAATACAGGGCACAGGTGGCTACCACAAACTTCTGCTACCTGTCCTGTGTTCAGGAAGGGGGGTATGGCTGCTGCATGCAATCTTCTGCTGCCTGTCCTGTATTCGGAAGGGTCACAGCTGCTGCGTGCAATCTTCTGCTGCCTGTCTTGCATTGGGGGGGGGGGGGGGTCACACCTGCTGGGTGCAATCTTCTGCCATCTCTCTTGCATTGGGGGGTCACACCTGCTTGGTGCAATCTTCTGCTACCTGTTCTGCATTGGGGGGGTGGGGGGTCACACCTGCTTGGTGCAATCTTCTGCCACCTGTCCTGTATTGGGGGGAGGGGGCTACATGCGCTGAGTGCAATCTTCTTCCACCTGTTTTGTATTGGGGAGGGGGGGCACACCTGCTGCATGTAATCATCTGCTACTTGTCCTGTATTGTGAGGGTCATACCTGCTGGGTGCAATCTTCTGCCACCTGTCCTGTATTGGGGGGGGTCACATCTGGTGGGTGCAATCTTCTGCCACCTGTCCTGTATTGGGGGGGTCACACCTGCTGGGTGCAATCTTCTGCCACCTGTCCTGTATTGGGGGGGGGGGGGGCACACCTGGTGGGTGCAATCTTCTGCCACCTGTCCTGTATTGGGGGGGGTCACATCTGGTGGGTGCAATCTTCTGCCACCTGTCCTGTATTGGGGGGGTCACACCTGCTGGGTGCAATCTTCTGCCACCTGTCCTGTATTGGGGGGGGGGGGGCACACCTGGTGGGTGAAATCTTCTGCCACCTGTCCTGTATTGGGGGGTCTCACCTGGTGGGTGAAATCTTCTGCCACCTGCCCTGTATTGTGGGGGTCACACCTGCTGGGTGCAATCTTCTGCCACCTGTCCTGTATTGGGGGGGTCTCACCTGCTGGGTGCAATCTTCTGCCACCTGTCCTGTATTGGGGATGAGGGGGGGGGGTCACACCTGGTGGGTGCAATCTTCTGCCACCTGTCCTGTATTGGGGGGGTCTCACCTGCTGGGTGCAATCTTCTGCCACCTGTCCTGTATTGGGGATGAGGGGGGGGGTCACACCTGGTGGGTGCAATCTTCTGCCACCTGTCCTGTATTGGGGGGTCACACCTGCTGGGTGCAATCTTCTGCCACCTGTCCTGTATTGGGGGGGTCACACCTGCTGGGTGCAATCTTCTGCCACCTGTCCTGTATTGGGGGGGGTCACACCTGCTGGGTGCAATCTTCTGCCACCTGTCCTGTATTGGGGGCTGGGGGTCACACCTGCTGTGTCCGCAGGCTTGGATTACATCTCTATTTATCCACCACCACCAACCACATGCAGTGATGAGAGGAGACGTCCCTGGAAGGTCAGTGTGAGCTCCCTGTGAGTCCAGTGTCCCAGCAGTCAGGATCTATCAGCTCATCTGCCACCCCTCCCCCTTCTCTTCCCTACAATGACCTGACACCAGCCATTCGTGGAGCATGTCCCTTAAAGGAGCAGGATGCCATCCATACAGCTCAGGATGTGGCAGGACAGGGGGACTCGTCAGTAACCACCAGCTGATTATTATCAGGGGATTGGTTCAGCACAGATTTCCCCTCCCCCACTCCAACCTCCTCTGTCATTTCTGGTCACTGCACCTTTAAGGACTCATGTGTAGCCCCCAGCCCACGTCCCCTATAGGTGCACGAGGTCTCATGTGGGGTCTTGTCATTCCGTAGACTTGCAGCTCTTCGCAGCGAGCATCCTGTGAGTCTGCTCAGCCCCTCGGTGTATTTCTGCTCCGTCTTCCCATTGCTGGGGAGTTCTCAGCCCCGGTCTATCCTGAGTGCTGCAGCAGCTGGACAGGTGCGGGAGTTCCGCTCTGGAGTGCTGTGAGGTCCCTCCTCCATGTGCAGGGTCCCAGGCTGCTGGCGGTGGGTGAGAGTCCCTCTGAGCCTCCCTCCCCTTCAGAGCAGACAGCCTTATATGGCCGGGGCTGTGACTGAGCTCCTGAGGGTGGTGCTGAAGGGACAGCTCCAGAGCGGCACTCCTGCCACCTCCAGCATGGGCTGCAGCCATGAGCTGGGGGAGCGCAGCCCCTGAGACCCCCAGAGCCGCACCATGAAGAGGCAGAACGTCCGGACCTTGGCCCTCATCATCTGCACCTTCACCTACCTGCTGGTGGGCGCCGCAGTCTTTGATGTCCTGGAGTCAGAGGAGGAGACCACCGAGAAGAAGAAGCTGGAGGACAAGAGGAAGGAGCTGAGGAGCAAGTACAACCTGACCGAGGAGAACTACAAGGAGCTGGAGTGGGTGGTCATCAAGCTGAAGCCCCACAAGGCGGGGGTGCAGTGGACCTTCGCCGGGTCCTTCTACTTCGCCATCACTGTGATCACCACTATAGGTAGGACACCCTCAGGGGACCTCTGCTGTGATATCTATAATTAGGAGACCTTCACGGGTACCTACCTCTACTGTGATGTCTATAAGTAGGAGACCCTCAGGGGGACCTAACTCTACTGTGATGTCTATAAGTAGGAGACCCTCAGGGGACCTAACTCTACTGTGATGTCTATAAGTAGGAGACCCTCAGGGGGACCTAACTCTACTGTGATGTCTATAAGTAGGAGACCCTCAGGGGGACCTAACTCTACTGTGATGTCTAATGTCTATAGGTAGGAGTCCCTCATAGGTATCTCTGCTATGATGTCTATAAGTAGGAGACCTTCAGGGGGACCTGCCTCTACTATGATGTCTTATGTCTATAGGTAGGAAACCCTCATGGGGACCTCTGCTGTGATGTCTTTAAGTAGGAGACCCTTAGGGGACCTACCCTTACTGTGATGACTTATGCCTATAGGTAGGAGACCCTCAGGGGTATCTACCTCTACTGTGATGTCATAGGTCTATAGGTAGGAGACTGTCAGGGGGACCTCTGCTGTGATGTCTATACGTAGGAGACCCTCTTGGGTACCTACCTCTACTGTGATGTCTTATGTCTATAGGCAGGAGTCACTTATAGGTACCTCAGCTGTGATGTCTATAAGCAGAAGACCCTCAGGGGGACCTACCTCTGCTGTCATATATATGCAAGTAGGAGACCCTCGGGGGGACCTACCTTTGCTGTGATGACTTATGCCTATAGATAGGAGACCGTCAGGGGGACTTAACTCTGCTGTGATATCCATAAGTAAGGTAACCCCGAGGGTCTCCTACTTATGGATATCACAGCAGAGGTAGGTATCCCTAAGGATCTCCATCTTGGCTGTGATGGCTTATGCCCTGTAGGTAGGAGACCTTTAGGGGTATTTAACTGTACTGTGCTGTCTTGTGTTTATAAGTACAAGAGCCTCAGGGGTACGTACCTTTGCTGTGATGACTTATGCCTATAGGTAGGAGACCCTAAGGTGGACCTCTACTGTAATGTCTTATGGCTTTCAGCAGGAGACCCTCAGGGATACTTTTCTCTGCTGTGATGACTTATGCCTATAGGTAGGAGACCCTCAAGGGTACCTACCTCTGCTGTTATTACTTATGTCCATAAGTAGGAAACCCTCAGGGGTACTTCTGCTGTAATGACTTGTGCCTATAGCTAGTAGACCCTCAGGGGACCTCTACTGTGATACCATGCCTTACATCTATAAGTAGGAGACCCTCAGGGGGAACTCTACTGTGATATCATGTCTTATGTCTATAAGTAGGAGACCCGCATAAAGATCTCTGCTGTAATACCATGCCTTACATCTATAAGTAGTAGACCTTCAGGAGGACCTCTACTGTGATATCATGTCTTATGTCTATAGGTAGGGGACTCTCAGGGAGACCTCTACTGTGGTATCGTGTCTTATGTCTATGAGGGGTCAGTGGCACGAGATTTCTAAATACAGTGCTGAAAAGTCAGCACAGGCAAAGAAAAGGTTAAAGATTGCTGAGGAAAGGCTCTGATAGATATGAGATAGATAGATATGACATAGATCGATAGATAGATATGAGAGAGATAAATATGACATAGATAGATATGAGAGCGATAGATAGATATGACATAGATAGATATGACATAGATCGATAGATAGATAGATAGATAGATAGATAGATAGATAGATAGATAGATAGATAGATAGATAGATAGATAGATAGATATGAGATAGATAGATATGAGATAGATAGAGAGATATTAGATGGATGGATAGATAGATATGAGAGAGAGATATTAGATAGATGGATGGATAGATAGATATGAGAGATAGATATGACATAGATCGATAGATAGATAGATAGATATGAGATAGATAGATAGATAGATATGAGATAGATAGATAGATAGATATGAGATAGATAGATAGATAGATATGAGATAGATAGATAGATAGATAGATATGAGATAGATAGATAGATATGAGATAGATAGATAGATATGAGATAGATAGATAGATAGATAGATATGAGATAGATAGATAGATAGATATGAGATAGATATGAGATAGATAGATAGATAGATATGAGATAGATAGATAGATAGATATGAGATAGATAGATAGGAGATAGATAGGAGATAGATGGATGGATAGATAGATATGAGAGATATGATAGATTTGAGATAAAGAGATGGATATATATGAGATAAATAGATAAATTATGATATACATATTAGATAAATATGAGATAGATATTAGATGAGATAAATAGATATGCTTTGTCACATATTACGGTTCTTACATAAGATGTGGGGTGCAGTAAGGATTACACATTCAGGAATGGTCTCCGGTGATGCGGGAATACTAGGACTTCTATATTTAGTTGTGCTTTCTATCACCTCTCTGTACTATTTCACACTTTAAAAGTCTCAGGGGGTCTCAAGGAGGAGCTGTGAGGCCGAGTGTGAACAGAGGGCGAAAAATAGAGAAACATGCAATTGTTACACCCCAGGGCGACTGTTACACACCATGTGTGGGATCTATTCTGGGAGACAAGCCGTGCACAGAAACTAGAAGACACTGGTGCAGAAGACTACAAAAGTGCGTGGGATGCTACCGGGGCCCCTGAGCTGGCACCAGTCACTAGAACAGGGCCCCAATTTAAAATGTGCCACTTATAATACTGGTGTCTTCTTTGCGCCCCTCAGGCACCAGAGCCCAGTGACTGCTACTTCTGCAGCCTCTAGAGCTCTGCCTCCTGCTGGTGACATCACAATGTCTGATGATGTCACTTAATGTAAGACCCTCAGCTAATTTACCAGAAACTCCACCTTCAGATGGTGCACACCAGCACTCTCTGAAAGACGGGAACTCAAGGAAAGACCGACAGCCTCTTAGTCATCTGTTCTAGGGGGGCTGTCAGTCAGTGTCCAGTAATGATCCTGAGCATTTAAATCTGTCTGTTTATGACTTGTGTAGTTCTGAGAAAGGGTTAAAGACAAATTACACAGAAATATCAAATATTTTTCTTCATTAGAACAGCACAGAGCAAGCAGATAACATCAGATAACATCAGAGTATATCAGACACTTCAGCTTTTATGTCATCTGGCAAGTAGATGGATAGATAGATACATGGATAGATAGAAAGATAGATAGATAGATAGATAGATAGAAAGAAAGAGAGATAGAGAGATAGAGAGAGATAGAGAGATAGGAGATAGATAGATATAAGATAGATAGATAGATAGATAGATAGATATGTGATAGATGGATAGATAGAAGATAGATGGATAGATAGGAGATAGATAGATAGACATGAGATAGATAGATAGACATGAGATAGATAGATAGGAGATAATGAGATAGATAAATATGAGATAGATGGATAGATGGATGGATATGAGAGATAGATATGAGATAGATAGAGAGATATGACATAGATAGATAGGAGATAATGAGATAGATAGATAGATAGATATGAGATAGATAGAGAGATAGATATGAGATAGATAGATATGAGATAGATATGAGATGTGAGATAGATATGAGATGTGAGATAGATATGAGATGTGAGATAGATATGAGATGTGAGATAAATATGAGATAGATAGACAGATATGCCATAGATAGATAGGAGATAATGAGAAAGATAGATAGCAGAAAGATAGATAGATATGAGATGTCTTATGTCTATAGGTAGGGGACTCTCAGGGAGACCTCTACTGTGATATCGTGTCTTATGTCTATGAGGGGTCAGTGACACGAGATTTCGAATAGAGTGCTGAAAAGTCAGCACAGGCAAAGAAAAGGTTAAAGATTGCTGATGAAAAGCTCTGATAGATAGATAGATAGATAGATAGATAGATAGATAGATAGATAGATAGGAGAGAAATAGTTAGATAGATAGGAGAGAAATAGAGAGATAGATAGGAGAGAAATAGAGAGATAGATAGAGAGATAGATAGATAAGAGAGATAGGAGACATAGATAGATAGATATGAGAGATATGGGATAGATAGATAGATAGATAGATAGATATGGGATCGATAGATATGGGATATATAGATATGAGATAGAGATAGATAGATATGGAATCGATAGATATGGGATAGATAGATATGAGATAGATAGATAGATATGGGATAGATAGATATGGAATCGATAGATATGAGATAGATAGTTAGATATGACATAGATAGATAGATATGTGATAGATATGAGATAGATAGATATGAGATAGATATGAGATAGATATGAGATAGATATGTGATAGATATGTGATAGATATGCGATAGATAGATAGATAGATAGATATGAGATAGATAAATAGATATGGGATATATATGAGATAGATAGATAGATAGATATGGGATAGATATGAGATAGATAGATATGAGATAGATAGATATGGGATGGATAGATATGGGATAGATTTGGGATAGATATGGGATAGATATGAGATAGATAGATATGAGATAGAGATAGATAGATAGATAGATAGATAGATATGGAATCGATAGATATGGGATAGATAGATATAAGATAGATAGATATGAGATAGATAGATATGAGATAGATATGAGATAGATAGATATGAGCTAGCTAGATAGATAGATATGAGCTAGATAGATAGATATGGGATAGATATGGGATAGATATGAGATAGATAGATAGATATGGGATAGATATGAGATAGATAGATATGGGATAGATATGAGATAGATAGATATGGGATAGATATGAGATAGATAGATATGGGATAGATATGAGATAGATAGATAGATAGATATGGGATGGATAGATAGATATGGGATAGATAGATAGATATGAGATAGATATGAGATAGATATGGGATAGATATGAGATAGATATGAGATAGATATGAGATAGATATGGGATAGATATGAGATAGATAGATATGAGATAGATAGATAGATAGATATGGCATAGATATGGCATAGATATGAGATAGATATGAGATAGAGATAGATGGATAGATATGGAATCGATAGATATGGGATAGATAGATATGAGATAGATAGATATGAGATAGATAGATATGAGATAGATAGATAGATAGATATGGAATCAATAGATATGGGATAGATATGAGATAGATAGATAATAGATAGATATGTGTTAGATAGATATTAGATAGATAGATAGATAGATAATGTGTTAGATAGATATGAGATAGAGATAGATAGATATGGAATCGATAGATATGGGATAGATAGATAGATATGCGATAGATAGATAGATATGGGATAGATATGAGATAGATAGATATTAGATAGATAGATATGAGATAGGTAGGTAGATAGATAGATATGAGATAGATCGATAGATATGAGAGATAGATAGATAGATATGAGCTAGATAGATAGATATGGGATAGATATGGGATAGATATGAGATAGATAGATAGATAGATATGAGATAGATATGAGATAGATAGATATGGGATAGCTATGAGATAGATAGATAGATAGATAGATAGATAGATAGATATGGGATAGCTATGAGATAGATAGATAGATAGATAGATATGGGATAGATCGATAGATATGGGATAGATCGATAGATATGGGATAGATATGGGATAGATATGAGATAGATATGAGATAGATAGATAGATAGATAGATATGGGATAGATAGATAGATAGATAGATAGATAGATTATGGGATAGATATGAGATAGATAGATATTAGATAGATATGTGTTAGATAGATATGAGATAGAGATAGATGGATATGGAATCGATAGATATGGGATAGATAGATAGATATGAGATAGATAGATAGATATGGGATATATATGAGATAGATAGATATTAGATAGATAGATAGATATTAGATAGATAGATATGAGATAGGTAGGTAGATAGATAGATAGATAGATAGATAGATAGATAGATAGATAGATAGATAGATATGAGATAGGTAGATGTCACTGTTGGGAGGCACCATGGCTGGCTCTGTTATGAGGGTGCTGTAGATATCACTGGGGGCGCACACAGTAGTAGAAGCTTGTATGTAACCTGAGCAGGGATTATGTGTAGATACTTCTGCGGACGCCTCCTTTTACACGGAGCGATAAATCATTTGGACGAGGCAACAATCTCCGATTACTTACTAGACGGTTCATGCAGGCAGATAAATCGCTGACATTCTGTTCGCTGATCGTTAAGTCCTAAATCACCAGTTACACTTAATGAGCTAATTATGTTTTTCATGCCTGCATAAATCGAATGACGAACGATGTATCATTTATTATCACGCAAACGTTGGCCGCGTTTACACCGACCATTCTTTGTTCAAATTTGCATGACCCAACCCCATTTTTGAACAATCATGTCCTCTGTAGCCGCGGGCGTATTTGTGTGCGTTTTTGCATGTTTAAGATTTAGGCCCGCAGTACACAGAGAATAGAAGCCATTCATTTCAATGGGTTCATTCTCATTTCGGGTTCTGTGCGCCCGATCTCTCTTGGTGCGCCAAAGTTCTCCATAGAATTCTGTGGGAGATGAGCCAATGCGCGCAGAATGTATAGCGGGATGCGTAACGCATCTAGAACTCATCAGGCTATATAGCCAGGCATATGAACATGCGCTGTGTGACCAAAAATACAGTAAAATCGGCAGATACACGTGCAAATAAGGCCTCATCCGCAGATACACGTGCAAATAAGGCCTCATACACAGAGTAAATACAAATCCGCCTGTGCGAAGGCGCTCTAAGACTGAAGTTTTCTGCACTTTCTCTTTCTTTTGGTTTCTTTTTTTCGATGTCTCAGTTTTCGGGGGGTAAAGAGGAGGCGATCTGGTCATTTGGTTGTATGTACATTGATTATCTGGTGCTCCACTCGTCATAGAAGATGCCACTTACTTGGTCTTTGTCACAACGGTACCTCACTCCTATAGGGGCACTATTACAGAGTCCTTCGCCCCATGATCAGCTGACAGCTGTTCTGATCTCTAGGTTGGCGGGACTACCTGGATCTCGGGATACGGTGTCCTCCATGGGCAACCTGGCATCCACGTCATCAATGCAGCTCACAAACGGGTTCTCAGCCACCGTCCTATCTCTATCTCTAGTAACCCGTTCTCTTCCCCATGAGGAGCACCAAAACTCAGATATCCATCGTTATCTTTAACAGAATTTATTGAGGTACTTGATTCATCTCTGGACGCTGGGGTGGCACACTCGGTGGTCCTCAGGAAATAGTCCCCACCTCACTACTTTGTACACTCTGTGGACTCACACTGAGAACTGTCTCTCTCTGTGTCAGTAGGTGGGCATCGGCCTACCATTTATACCACAATCTGGTTTCCAGGATAACCGGGACATTTGGTGCATTCCACCCGACATGGGTTGCCCACCCAGCACCTGGACGGTACAGCCTTAAAACAGAATGTTTGCATTAAGCATAATTTAAAGTAACAGTAATACAATGTGCACATAATATCCAGGGGCTATGCGCCAACCTCTTACACCTATACCCACTAATGCACATTACATTCCTCTAAAGGATCTGTTGTGTATGTGAGGTGCCACCCTGTTCCTCCTGCCTGGGCAACGCCTGAGACAACCCAAACTTCGAGTCAAGTTTTAAGAGTATTTGGGCGCTATAACTCTGTGTCCAGGATACATCAAGGTGATATTATATATCGGGCATCGGCTGACCCTTGTCTCATCACTTACATCTGCCCGTAATCCATTATCACACTCCTGTCGATGCTGAGATGTTGTCTGCCGGGGCCACAAAAAGGTAGAAAGTTGTTGAGCAACAATTTAAACTGATGCCAACATAAACTCATCATGTCAAGGGCTTGCCCAACTGTGTTCTGTGTGCCAGAGCAACAGACAACGAGCGAGCGGACCCAGCTATCTGTAGACGAGAGATAACATATTTGTGGTTGGAATGTTCAAAAAGTCAAGCTGCATTGTTGGCATGGAAGGGCGTAAAGATGGGTATTACAGCCGCCAGGAGATGTGGCTCTATGTTACGGGAACAAAAGAAGCCTAGGCCATGCCCTATAACCATGCCATCACATACCATCCAAATGTACCCGTTGCAGGCAGAGGGCAGCAGTAATCAAGCCCTGAGGACTACTGTGTGTTGTCAGGACAGCAACGGACCAAGACGGTGGGCATGTAAGAAGGAGGTGGAAATGCTCTGAAAGCAGTCCAGGCAATCACACCACCAGATCCATCCACATCTTCTACTTCCTCTATAAACTGTACATATCCAGAAGTGTAGCTATAGGGGGTGCAGAATTGGCAGTCACTCATGGGCCTAGTGCCTAAAGGGGACCAATGGCACCTCTTTCATATGAAAAGATGCTTGGCCCATGAGCCTCGTTACTCCCCTTTACTTGCATCCAACATGGGATCCACCTCAGTCAGCAGGGTGAGGAGCATGTGAAGTCACCTACTTCTTGTCCACATTATTCCTATATGTTAAGAGTCAATGATATAATGTGAACATTGGTGGTAGGAAGATGAGGAGCGTATCAAGCACTATACACGGAGTTTTTCCATTTTAGGCCACTGGGATGTATTTACTTAGACCCGTGTTTTAGTTGCTGGACTGAGTATAGGTGGCGCTACTCTGCAGTGCTCCAAATGTACTACGTGGCACACGTCTCCTATAGCGGTATTCCTGAAGTCAATGGCGGAGTGGTGCACATTAGTGACCGCCACTGAAAAAATTCACAGATGCAGCAGGGGTGATATCTCTGGATTAGTGGGGGTCCCAATGGTTGGACCACCGACGATCAGCAACAGGCTGAGATGGGAATACCTCTTTAATAGATCTGGTGCATCTTTCTACGCTGGCTACAAGCATGGCATAGGCTTCAGCTATAGCTAATGTCACGGTTGGTGGGACTACAATACAGATGCAGCATACTATGTAGCAGAAGCAGAGACACAGATCTGGTACGGTAGCGCTTCAGTCCCCTTTTAGGGTTAACAGTTCTCTCTGATTAATGTGACTTTCTGGAAACACAGTGTTCCGATCCAACTAGACTTGTCTCTATGCTCACCGACTCGCTCACTGCCCTCTGTAACACTGTCTCAGTCCGAGGCGCCAGCACTAATATTCGCAGTTTTCTCAAAAGCACAATTTCCTCTGTGCAGTTCATGGAGTCTACAACAAGCCGGTTGTTTACCTAACAGTAACCCTAATGGTGCATGTTGGATATGAGGTAGGCCTCACTTACAATTCATTGCATAGGAGTCATTGCTATTACTGGCCTAGGGTTGTCTGGGGTCAGGAGCTCAACCCTACCACAACACCCTTGGATCCTTGTCGCAGTCCGGATACCCCACCGGATTGTTGACGTCTCTCTCTTTCATGGCAGCAGGCACTCTCCGTTTCCTCAGCCCCTGGTCTGTCACAGTCTCTATTTTCCCATGATTTCTCCTCTGTGGCAGACATTGCCCTTTGATATGACAGCCTCAGCCAATCAGCTCGTTCCCACTGAGCATGCATCGTTCTGTCGCACTGTCGATCTCACAGTCCATCACTGCGGCAATATTTTAACTCTTTCAGAGAACCCCTTACACTTCGGTTTATGGTGTAAATTAGAGTGAATCTGATGGCCCACCGGTGGCCACGCCCCTGCTGAGATCCGATCACTGTGAAGAAAAAAAAGGGGCGACGCCTGGTGTAAACTTTCAAAAAAGTACAACACTTCAATCTGCTGCACGCTCATCCAGGAAAGCCGGTCAGACCGCATTACATTCAAAGGGGTCCATCTGGCAGCACTCAGGTCTGGGATACGCCAGATGCCGCGCTGACGGTTTTTCTGTTGTTCAGCCCCGAGGACAAAGTTAAACAATGGAAAAGATAAAACTGCATTAGTAAGTTCTAGGTAACCCGACCCCTTCCTGATGGGCGCCGTACATGGACGGGTGTTATTGTATGGAGCAGCCTCGAGAGCTGAGCCCGCTCCATAGACGTCAGGTGTGGGCGGCCATTCACAGCCGACATCCACCTACAATAGCTGAAAGGAGGAGTAACTCTGATTGCAGCTATTAACCCCTTCATGACGCGGACCCCTTTTTTTTTCCATTTTTGTTTTTTTTTCCTCCCCCCTTTAAAAAATTCGTAACTCCTTTATTTATGCATCAACATCGCTGTATGAGGGCTTGTTTTTTGCAGAACGACTTGTAGTTTTCAATTGTGCCATTTAATGTACCATATAATGTACTGAAAAACTTTTTAAAACTTCACAGTGGAGTAGAATGAAAAAAATCCGAAATTCCGCCATCTTGGACTGCAACAAAAATGACCCGATAACTTTATTCTATGGGTCAGTACGATTACTATGATACCAAACTTGTAGTTTTTTTTATTTTTTACTGTACTACTTTTTTTTTTTTTTCAAAGACATTTAATTTTTTAAAATTATTTTCTGCTGCATCTTCTGCGCAATAATATTTTTATTTTTCCGTTTACGCACGAGGACTCATTTTTTGCGGGGTGCCCTGTAGTTTCCGATGGTACCATTTCAGAATACATACGACTTTTTGATTGCTTTTTATTGCATGTTTTCTGGGAGAGAGGGTGACTGAAAAAGTGCATTTCTGGTGTTCTTTATTATTTTTGTTTTTTGGACGACGTTCAGCGTGCGGGAAAAATAATGCGCTACTTTGATAGATCGGACTTTTATGGATGGATCGATACCAAATATGTATTTTTCTTTTATGATTTAGATTTTTTTATTATAGATATGGCAAAAGGGGGGTGATTTAAACTTTCATTACTTTTTTTTTTTACAATTAATAAAACTTTGTTGCTCTTGGTTTCACTTTTTTTAAAGCCCCCCTGGGGGACCACAACATGCGATGCTTTGATCGCTCCTGCAGTAGGACTTAATGCCATAGCATTACGTCATACTGCGATTTGACAGGCAGTCTATCAGGCCACCCAAGGGGATGGCTTGATAGGCAGTCTGCTAACGCAGCCCTGGGGCCTTTCAGAAGACCCCCGGCTGCCATGACACCTGCACGGCTCCCCCAATCTCACTGTGGGGGGGGGGGGAGGGGACCCTCAAACATCGTTTGGAGCAATAAAAGGGTTAATAGCCGCGATCAGCCGCGCGGCCGATTGCAGCTATTGCCCGCGGGTGTCAGCTGTAATAAACAGCTGACATCCACTCTGTATGAAGAGAGGTCGCCCTATGACCTCTCTTCATACATACCCCAACGCTCCAGGATGTAAATGGGGGTTAATCCTTAAAATTTAAAACTACAGGTCACCTCATAAAAATGAGCCCTCGCACAACTGCATCAACAGAAAAAGCTTTTGGAGTCAAAAGGTAGTATTTTTTTTAAAAACATGTTTGTTTTTTTTAAAAGTAGTACTATGTAAAAAAAATTATATATATTTGGTATTGCCATAATCATACCAACCCACAAAATACAGAACAACATGTCAATTACTGCCCCATGAATGCCATAAAAACAAAGTCCGGCCCCGAAAATGGTGTATTTCCGTTTTCGTTTTGTTTTTTTACCTTTTGGCCCGATTTGAAATTTTTAAAACTTTTGCATTTCATTATTTGGTATGTTAAATGGTACTACTGAAAAATACAATTTGTCCCCAAAACAAGCCCTCATGAAGTTGTGTCACTGGAAAAACAAAAAAGTTATGGGTTTTTGGAAAGTAAGGAGGAAAAAATGAAAAAAGGGGGCGCAGCAGGAAGGGGTTAAAGGGGTTATCCAGGCAAAAAGTATCCTCAGGGTCGGCTATCAGTAGTTAATTGCCGCTGGCTTGGCCCGATCCCGGTCTAGTAGGCCAGACATGCCTCACAGGAGCCAAGATTTCTGTCCGGTGTGAAGGTTTGCCGGATCCCCTCGGTCTTGACTCACACAGGGGATGTTTTTAGGGTTTCTCATTATTTCTTTTTGCTTTTTCCCATTGTTTGACTCACGACTTCTGTAAATGTTGCCTAGCGATGTGCGTCTTCAGTCCTTAGTACGTCGGCGGTAAATGGCCTATTTTCCTATAACCGCGTGCATCGATCGGCGCTCACACCGCAGAACCTACGAAGGATAAAATAAGCCATCAGATCTGGCGGCTGATGTTACGTAAGGATCCTTCCGGAGAGATTGTGCTTGAATAGAATAATTTGTGGATGATTTTGCGCATCAGTAAATGTATCGGCGCAGCTTTTTTTAATAAGCTGTTCGCATGGCTGCCGGAACGGGGCTGGATGGGAGTTCAGGACGACATTTGCAAAACTTGATTTAGATCGGCGATGACAAGTCTATGGGAACAAACTACAAGGGATGAAATCTGCCCACAGAAATCAGAATCTGGTGGGTGCAGCGTGTGCAAAGTCAGGGGGAAACCGGGGCAATGGCAGGCACTGTCCTGAAAAGACCCATGGGGGCCGGAAGAGGGTGGCGGAGCGGAGCAGTAGGGGTGGCCATACACCTAGGGGCCTTTAACACTGTCCGATAATCAGGCATGGACATTTGTAAGAATGCCTGATCATCCGGCCCTGTAAAGGTGCCAATAGTGTTGTCACAGCCAAGATAGAAGGGGGTGTGGTTAGGGGTGTGGCTTATCACTAGGTAGGTTTTTACCTCCATTATTCTAGTAGCTGCAACTAGTAATTATGCCCCCACTATGGCCCAAATAGTAGCAGTGGCCCCAGTAGTAATAGCACTCCTAGTAGTAATATTGCCTAAGTAGTGGCCCAATAGTAAAATCTCCCACAGTAGTGACTAATATTAATAGTGCCCCTAATAGGGGCCCCAATAGTGATAGTGTCTGCAGTAGTAATAGTACTCCCAGTAGTAATAGTTCCCCCAGGAATGGCCCCAATAGTAATAGTGTCCCCAGTAGTAATAGTACTCCCAGTAGTAATAGTGCCCTCAGTAATGGCCCCAATAGTAATAGTGTCCCCAGTAGTAATAGTACTCCCAGTAGTAATAGTGCCCCCAGGAATGGCCCCAATAGTAATAATGTCCCCAGTAGTAGCCATAGTAAAAATAGTGCCCACAGTAATAATAGTGACCCAGGTATCTACCCCAGTGGTAATAGTGCCCACAGTAATAATAGTGACCCAGGTAGCTACCCAGTGGTAATAGTGCCCACAGTAATAATAGTGACCCAGGTATCTACCCCAGTGGTAATAGTGCCCACAGTAATAATAGTGACCCAGGTAGCTACCCAGTGGTAATAGTGCCCACAGTAATAACAGTGACCCAGGTAGCTACCCCAGTAATAATAGTGCCCACAGTAATAATAGTGACCCAGGTAGCTACCCAGTGGTAATAGTGCCCACAGTAATAACAGTGACCCAGGTAGCTACCCCAGTAATAATAGTGCCCACAGTAATAATAGTGACCCAGGTAGCTACCCCAGTAGTAATAGTGCCCACAGTAATAATAGTGACCTAGGTAGCTACCCCAGTAGTAAAAGTGTCCCCAGTAATGGTCAGAATTGTAATAATGGCACCATTAATAATTGTGCAAACAGTAGCAATAATGCCCTGAGTAGCAGCCCCAGTAGTAATAGTGCCCGCAGGAGTGGCCCCAGTAGTAATAGTGCCCACAGTAGTAATAGTGTCCCCAGTAATGGCCCCAGTATCAATAATACCCCCAGTAGTGTTTCCAGGAGTAATAGTACCCCCAGTAATAGCCCCAATAGTAATAATAATAGTGCACCTATTATTGGCCCCAATAGTAAAAGTGACCTCAGTAGTGGTCCCTATAGTAATAGTGTCCCCAGTAATACCCCCGATAGTAATGATGGACCCAGTAGAAATAGTGCCCCCAGTAATAATAGTGACCCAGGTATCTACCCAAGTAGTAATAGTGTCCTCAGTAGCGGCCCCAGTAGTAATACTGCTCTCAGTAGCAGCCCGATAGTAATAGTGCCCCCAGTAATAGCCTCAGTATTAATAGTACCACACTAGTGGCCCCAGTAGTAATAGTGCCCCCAGTAGTGGCCAGCAGTAATAGTGCCCACAGTAGTAATAGTGTCCTCAGTAGCGGCCTCAGTAGTAATAATGCCCTCAGTAGCAGGCGCAGTGGTAATAGTGTCCCCAGTAATGGCCCCAGTAGTAATAATACCTCCAGTAGTGGTTCCAGGAGTATTAGTACCCCCAGTAGTAATAGTGCCCCTATTAATGGCTCCAATAGTAAAAGTGACCTTAGTAGAGGTCCCTATAGTAATAGTGTATCCAGTAATGCCCCTAATAGTAATGATGGACCCATTAGTAATAGTGTCCTCAATAATAACAGTACCTCCAGCAGTAATAGTGCCCCTGTTATTGACCTCAATAGTAACTGTGCGCCCTGTGGTGGCCCTAATAGTAATATTGTCCCCCATAGTGGCCTCAATAGTTATAATGCTCCAGTAGTGGCCCCAATAGTAATAATGTACCCCATAATGACCCTAATAGTTATAGTGCCCGCGATAGTGGCCCCAGCATTAATGGTGCCCCCCATAATGCTGCAATAGTAATAGGGCTCCCTCTTTGTGACCTCCCCATCCTGTTAAATGAAGCAAAAGCCATTCCTCCCGTCGGCTCTACTTACACACACTTGGGAATATGCTGCTACCAAATGCCTAAAGCTAGAGCTTTACTTCCCTTCGTAGGATAGGCCATCAATAGTAAATCAGCAGAGGTCCGCCACCTGGAACCCCCACCAATCGGTTCTTTACTGGGCTGGTACACTTGTGCACTGATCTAATTTATACAGGAAGCAGACAGCTCAATTCTCACTGCAGTGGCCAGGCTTGGTATTACAGGACAGTCACTTTAATGAGAATCACCATGATAATGGCTGGTTTTGAGGTCTACATATACACAGAATTTTTTAGGAAAAATTCCATTATGGTTCTTTTTTAAAGTATGTACCGTGCGGTATAAGTGACATAATTTTATTCTTTAGGACATTCTGGTTGCAGCAATGCCAAATATATCTAGTTTATTTCAGATGTTTTAATTTTTGCACAATAAAGCAGCGTTTTCTGAAAAAATATATATTTTTGTGTCGCCGCATTCCAGGAGCCACAACGTTTTACTTTTCTGTTGATGTAGCTGAATTGGGGTCTTGTTTATGGGGGACACATTGTAGTTGTGAATAGCATTCTAGGCTACATATAATTTATTGAGTGCCTTGTGTTGCATTTTTGGGGGGTGGGGGATGGATAAAATAGCTTTTTCTCCCCCTTAAGTCAGGTTCATGGGGTTATTTCCATCTGTGACAACTATGGCTAAGATGGAAAAGAAAGCATCTGTATTATGTAGTGTACAGAGATACAGAAGCAGCCGAGCGGTCTGCTGGATTCAGGGGGGTGTTCCCAACTCAGTCATCATTTTCTGAGAAGGCGATAAGCCTTTAATGTACCAGAACCAAGCCTATTACATATATACAATACCAGGACCAAGCACAGCACATAAATACAGCACCAGGACCAAGCACATAGCATAAATACCATCATGTAGCACACTGGACCTCCTTTGGCCTTCAGAACAATAGAAATATAACATGACATAGATTCCACAAAGTGATGAAATAGTCCTGCAGGAATATCGGCCCCTTCGGACAGGAAGCTTTTTGTAGCTGCCGCAGATTAGATGGAGGTGCTGAGATGTTTAGACCGGCTGACAGTGAGGGGTCATCGATTCATGCTGCTTGCACCAAATTCTGACCTCCCATCAGCACAGGGCAAAATAAATCTGGACCAGGGGACGTTTTTTCGCTGCTCTGTGATACTATTTTTGTGCTCGTTCAGCACTGGAGTCTCTCCTTATTTAGACATAATGGCGCTGGAATAGCCCCTCTGTGCTAATGAGAGATGAGCTGGGGCACCAGAGTTATGTTCAATGGATTCCTGACATCCTCCTCTGACCCCTTACAGTGACAAGCTGCTCTATTTCATTCTGTAAATTATAGCAAAATGCTGTACTGCTGGCTGGAAATTGGACAGACCCCTATATAGTCAATGGGGATTCGTTCTGCGCCGCTCAGTTCTATCATAAGACGGATCCGTTTGGCCAGAGGGGCCGTTTTCCTGCTCCCCAAACAGAACAGAAAAATGGAATTCCAGAATGCTGATGTGAACGAGCCATAAGGCCCGCATAATATAGAATCTGTCTTAAGAGTACAAATGCCCTCCTCCTTCCCCCTGCGTTCTAGAGGGTCTTTTGCTCTCCGGCCTCGGTTGAACGTGCTGAACGTGTAATTAGCACTTAAATATCTCATAAAACAAATGAAAATGTCATCCAATTCTGCCAACTATTAACCCTTTCCAATCCACTGTCTGACCTCTGAAGACATTATGATTTAAGGCTGTACAGCTCCGATGTTGGAAGACGTCCGTCAGGGTTCTCTTACTATATATTGCCAGCCTGTCTGCTGTCGGAGCCTATCCAACACGTCGCCTCATGCAGTACTGGCTTTAGCCAGCAGATAGCGCCGTTGTATAACGGCAGAAAAAGAGTAGGCCCCCTAGGAAAACCAGGATACAAATTGGATTGGAAAGGGTTAAACAAGATGAACAATTAGATTTCCTGTGAAGCGGTCCTGATTTCCATGCCTGCGCCGTGGTACAAGGTAATTAGGACCCCTTGGAAGGTCTGCTGAACCTGGAGACACCTTGGAATGTTCTGGGTTAGATGTTCCGGCTGGTTATTGTGTCCTGATCACACGACGTGCGGAGATAATTAGCCGAGTGGTACAGTTAATCCGCACACATAGAACAGGACGGGGATGATCTGTCTCAGTCCGTCGGAGACGTCAGAAGGTGCGGGTGGTGGGACGGCCGGACCCTCATCAGAGCCTCACAATACTCAGGATGATGGTGAGAAGGGAGCAGATGTCCGTAAATCACACATTCACCATTACGTGTCTGTAACGAGGGTCTAGTGTCCTGGACGGGGCTGAAGAAGACTTTCCTTATTCCCTGTGTCACGTTCCTTGGATGTCGGCTTTAATGACCATGTTTGGATCCAGTTTTTTACTCATTGATTTCTATGGAGTTCAGTTAGGTTTCTGGGTTTTTTTGGATGGCAGAATAGCGCAGTCTGCAGCCTATTTTTTCCATTTTATTTCAGTTTCTCGCTTCGAAAAATGGAGCAGAGAGACAGAAGCCCTGAATTGACCCTAACGCCGGTGTGAAAGCAGCCTTAGATGCATGTGGTGGGGCCATTGTTGTACATAATTTGCATGGAGCATGTCTCATAATGACATCCAACATGATCCTGCATCAAATCCAGACCCTCATAAAAGATGCAGGCGTACAGCACTGTTACAACAGAGGCAGACAGAGCGCCCCCTTTATAAAGCCCTCTAGAGCCTCCACCATTAATAACCGACAACTATCATTCCATAGGACACAGCCTGCCAAATTACCCTCATGCCAATGACGGCCAGAGTCCCACCCATAAGCCATCCAGCCACAGTGCCCCCAGAAACTACAGCCAGCTGCAATGCCCCAATAATAGAACCAGCCACAGTTCCCCCATAACAGAGCCAGCCTCAATGTTCCCATAAAACACAGACAGCTACAGTGTTCCCATAAAAGAGCCAATCAGAGTGTCCTCATAAC
Source organism: Eleutherodactylus coqui (assembly GCA_035609135.1). Lineage (NCBI taxonomy): Eukaryota > Metazoa > Chordata > Amphibia > Anura > Eleutherodactylidae > Eleutherodactylus > Eleutherodactylus coqui. The sequence goes on along the minus strand of CM069405.1, from coordinate 21,124,388 downwards.
ATAGCGAGCAAGAGTCCCACCTATAAAATAGCCTACCACAGTGCCCTCATAACAGAGCCAACTGCAATGCCCCCATAACAGAGCCAATCAGTGTCCTCATAACATAGTGAGCAAGAGTCCCAACCATAAAATAGCCTACCACAGTGCCCTCATAACAGAGCCAACTGCAATGCCCCCATAACAGAGCCAATCAGTGTCCTCATAACATAGTGAGCAAGAGTCCCACCCATAAAATAGCCTACCACAGTGCCCTATTAAACACAGCCAGTCACAGAGTCTCCATAATAGAGCCTACTACAATGCCCCCACAACAGAACCAGCCACAGTGCCCCCATAACAGAGCGTGCTACAGTGCCTCAATAACAGAGCCAGCCATAGGGCCCCCATAACAGAGCCTGATACAGTAGCTCTAGAATAGAGCCTACTAGAGTGTCCCCATAATAAAGCCATAATCAAAACAAAAGGATATTGAGCCACAGGACCCCATAAAACACAGCTAGCTACAGTGTCCTTATAACAGAGACAGCAAGCATGCCCCTTAACAGAGCCAACCATAGTGCTCTTATAAAAAAAAACAGCCAGATTCCTACCCATAAAAAGCCAATCACAGTGCCCCCATAACACACAGCTAGCTGCAGGAGCCTTACAACAGACCCCCCCCAACCAAGTTCTCCCAAGCATTTCCCACATAACAGTGCCAACAATGTGTTCACATGAATACTGCCAGCCAAACTGCCCCAGTCATTTTTCCATTTTTCCATACATTAATGGTGCCCACGATAAGTCTTCATTAATTGTGCCAACCATAGTGCCCCTATATCACAGCTGGCTAAAATATGCACATAACTGTGCCATCCTGGCTGCTTACATAAATATGGGCAACAATAGTGTAACAGCAAATACCTACATGTAATAAAACCAACACTAATGTGCTGAACCCGTTTTTAAAGAAAAGTAGGTGGATTCATGAATAATCGGCTTAATATCCCCTTTGTCAGCACAATATTATCCTAGCTACTGTAGAACCCCTTTAAGAAGACATGAAACGGCCCACAGGCTAGGGGGAAGGGGTCAAATCGAACCGCGGCCCACTTTTTTCCTCGTCTACACAATAGCTGACAACTGAAATCAGTTTCCCCTTTAAATGTGCAACTAAGATAGAATCCTAAAGATGAAGAACCAGTCAGCAAACCCTGTGAGTCCTTGTGTGATAACACATCAACGTCTTGATGAGGTCCTGATCCTGCGGGCTGGGGGTGGATCACAGTTCGCTGCGTCTAAATCTAATCTGACTGTTCCTATTTTATCAGATTTGTTCTCTGTGACATGGTTATGAGAAGTGAATTGCACTCATGTAATTGCTTCTTAAAATCTCCAGTTGGGTTTGATGAATGGTGTGATAATGAAGATTAGCCAATGTGTCAAAGACACAATGCAGCCGAGGCATCCTAATGGCTCTTATATAACCACTGAGAGAGCCTTGTCTTGGGTTTATTGGTCACTTTCATGTAGGGACAGATGGTGTTTTTTTAATTAGTCCAAGTTTACAGTATTTGTTCCATTGTTTGTCCAGATGGAGCACTTAGAACGGTGATGCTACAATGTATCTGTTAGCATGATCCCTTCTCTGTAAGATAATGCTATGAGGCTTCTGTTCGACCGAAATCCATAATCTTTGGGAAAACTGTTCTTTTAGAGGGGTGGTCTTCTCAGAATAAAAGCCAACATCAATGTAAATTGGGATCTAGATCAATGACCACCAAGAATCTGAGGGAACACTAAACTTCTAGACACTAAACATGGATATTAGCCTCAAAATAGAGGCTAATATCCATTAAGAAATCTCTTCTAGATCAATGGTCACCCAAAGTCTCAGGGGAACTGGCCTTCTAAAAGGGTGGTCTTCTCAAAGCTGAAGCCAAAATCAATATAAAATGTGGCCTAGATTAATGACCATCCAAAATCTCAGGAAAACTTGTCTTCTAGAAGAATGGTCGTCTTAAACTTGAAGCCAATGTAAAGAAAAATTTGGTTGAGTTAAATGACCACCCAAAATCTCATGGAAAACTACTTTTATAGAGGACTGACCTTCTCAAATTAGAGGGCAATATCCATGACAAATTTGGTCTACATCAATCACCACCCAAAATCTTAGGGAAATACTAGTCTTCTAAATGGGTAATCTTCTCAAAGTAGAGGCCAATATCACAGAAAAATTTGGTCTAGATCAATAAACACCCAAAATCTGAGGAGAAAACTGATCTTCTAGAGGGGTGGTCTTCTCAAAATAAAAGCCAATATCAATGAAAAAATTGGAAAGATCATTGGTCATGGTCTTCTTGAAGCATTGGTCTTTTGGAGCAGGTTTCTGAAATTCTCTGGGAAAACTGATCTTCTAGAGGTGGTCCTCTAGTAGTAGTAGCCTATTCATCAATTACAAATTTGGTGTAGATCAATGATTGCCCAAAAAAGAGGAGAAAATTGCTCTGCTAGAGGGGTTTCTCTCATAATAGAGAGCAATATCAATGAAAAATCAAAGTATAAATCAAATGCCACACTAGATCTCAGAAAAGACTGATCTTCTTAACAGAATGTCTTCTCAAAGTAAGGGCCGATATCCATCAAAAAATGTATCTAAATCCATGACCACTAAAACTGAGGCAAAACTAGTATTCTAGAGGGGTGGTCTTCTCAGAGTACAAATTGATATCAATGAAAAATCTGGGCTAGATCGATAGCCACTCAAAATCTGAGTGATAACTGATTCTATAGATGGGAAGTCTTCTGAAAGTAGAGGCCAATCTCAATAAAAATTTTGATCTAGATCAGCAGCCATCCAAAATCTAAAAAAAACCAAAACACTTTTCTAGAGAAGTCGTCACTTCAAAGTAGAGATCAGTATAACTGAAAAATTTTGTCTACATCAAAGAGCACCAAAAAATTCAGAGACATCTGCTCTGCCAGAGAGGTAATCTTCATCAAAGTAGAGGTCAATATCAATGAATAATATGCTATGGCCATGCCAACTGTCAGGATAGTCTTCTAGACGGGTGGTCTTCTCAAAGAAGAGGCCAATATCAAAGAAAAATTTTGGTCTAGATCAATGATCATCCAAAATCTGAGGAAACAACTGCTCTTTGGAGGCCAATATCAATGAAAATGTTGGAAAGACCAAGGTTGGTCTTCAAGTGGTGGTATCCTCACAGAGTTGCTTTTTTGGAGAGTATTTTTTGTACTCCAAATGTGTCCAACCAACAGATCACGATTTTGGATAGTCAATAATGTACAACATTCAAAGTTGGAACAATATTTTAGTAGTATTGAACCCCACTTGTTACATAAAGAGAAACCCAAGAAGTGTACCCCCTTTCTGCTAGGCTCCTCTCAAACCAAAGCTGTCACAGCTACTAAGGGGCCATGATACTGCTTGCCACCCATCTTTCCAAAGGCTCTGCCTATGTAATTTTTCATTCTTGCTATAGTTCTTGTATGCATGAACCAGGAGGCTCATGAGGTGCAATGCAGCTTCTAATGGGTGGGTGACTTCTACAATCATTAGTGGGTGTGGGTGTCTTTTTTATGGATTAGTGAGCTACCCTCTCTTCTGCAGCCCATCATTCTTCTTCTATGCTTTCCTACAGTTATTGCTTTTCTGGTCCAGAAGTCTTCTCTGTAATGAAGTAACTGTGACCATCGGGTGCAGCTGAATATTTACTATGCCTCGCACCGAGGCTTCATGCGTCGGTTAGACCATAATAAATGTTTACACATTTTCTCCCCATCTGTTGCTTTATGAAATGTAAACTGGAGTCATACATCACATTTACAATACAAGAGCTGGTCCCCGTGGATATGCCACCCAAGAGACCGAGCGACGGGCCAGCCTGCCCGCATTATGTGTACACTAATAAAGTTTTATATAGGAAAATCTCATCTGTTGTTCAAAACCATCAAGAAGATAAGTTCAGCATCGAGAAGGTTGAGTCCTAGAGATATATACTGTAGGTCTATAAAACAGCCTGATCCTTCACTAAAGAGGTCTTCCACTCTAAAACATTTATTACTATATAAATTATATTTCCTACTGATTGCTAAAATGGATGGTCACATGACCTCAACTAGATGCAGTTGTAGTGGAGTGGTGTCGGCCAGGCCGGTTTGTGGCTCTGAAGGCTCTGTACTAAGGCATTTACCAGTTTGATATAAATATAAGTAGATCATTATATACATCAAAGAGCTAGCAAAAACCAAATTAATCAAACTACTAACGATCACTTGTCAGTGAGTATGTGAGTGCTTCTCATGCTCCGCCCCTGGTGACGTCATCGCTCCGTTGGTAACTTCATCGAAGGTCCTACAACATATATAAAACACAGAGCCTGACTGACAGAAGAACAACAAAGTTAGGGCTCTTGAAAAAGGGGGAAGACAAAAATAGCAAAATGAGAATAAAACTAAGCCGTTATTATCTCAGACACAACTCAGCAGTCCTGACAGGAGACACCAACCTACCATCTCCTCAGTGATACGGTGGGCCTGAACGACCCGCGGTGACATCACTACTGTGAGAGGAGTCATTCTGCAGTTTGGTAAAAAAGATCCAGTGGGCTGATGGACCTGCGGTGATGTCACTGCTGTGGGAGGAGCCATTGTGTAGTTTGGAAGAAAGTACTGTATACCGGATAAGCCGACAGCAGCCACCAGGACCTGTGATGACATCACTGTCGTGTGATCACCTGTGTGAATGGAGTCAGGAATCACATGACCAGGGGCTCATCACTGTATCCAGGAGTCTGGTGATGTGTGGAAATCAGAATGGATCTGGATGTAGCAGAGCTGTGTGTGCGATATGTGAATCAGGATGTAGTAGAGCTGTGTGTGTGTGATGTGTGTGAATCAGGATGTAGCAAAGCTGTGTGTGTCACGTGCTGTGTGTATGGTGTGCGGTCAGGATGGATGTAGTAGAGCTGTGTGTGGGATGTGTGGGGATCATAATGGATGTACCATGTAGCACAGCTGTGTGTGTAATGTGCTGTGTGTGTAATTTGTGGGAATCAAGATGAATGTAGTAGAGCTGTGTGGGGATCATAATGCATGTAGCAGAGCTGTGTGTGTGTGTGTGAATCAGGATGTAGCAGAGCTGTTTGTGTCATGTGCTGTGTGTGTCATGTGTGAGATCAGGATGGATGTAGTAGAGCTGTGTGTGTGATGTGTGTGAATCAGGAAGTAGCAGAGCTGTGTGTGTAATGTGCTGTGTGTAACATGTGGGAATCAAGATGAATGTAGTAGAACTGTGTGTGGCATGTAGTAGAGCTGTGTGTATAATGTGTGGTGTGTGTAATGTTTGGGAATCAGGATGGATGTAGTAGAGCTGTGTGTGATTTGTGGGATCATAATGGATGCACCATGTAGAACAGCTGTGTGGCGCACTGCGGCACCAGAAACACTGGCAATATAATTTCTTAATAATTATTAGTCTTCCTATAGAGGTGGGTGCTGCCACCCAGAACAGAAAAGCTTGGGGTTCGTTCCCTCTACATGGAGCCTTCCATGACTCTTGGGCCAAATTCCCACTCTCCAAAAATATTGTCTAATTGTGAAGATAGATAATTGAAAGTTGAGGTGATGATAGATAATAGAAGATGATGTTTTACATATAGGATAGACAGTTATGGTTCTTTTACATGGATGAGCTGTCGGGCAAATGATTAAGATCGTCCCAATGATGCTTGCTCCTGTGTAACACTGTGTATTGTTGGTATCGCTCACAGGGCTGCCAGAATGGTGGCGGATTGGCCCGGGGAACGTTTTCCCCCACCCGTCTCCATTCACAATAGGCAGACAGTCATTCAAAAGCGAACGATTGCTGTTTACATCGTTTTCTGCATGCAGAAATTGAACGACTGAACGATTATAGGTGATTGGGGTGGATATAGATGATAGAAGGTTTGGATGGAAATAAATGATAGATGATAAAAGGTTGAGGTGAAGATACTGTAAATGATAAAATTTTGGGTATGGAGATAAATCACAGAACAATGGGATGGAGATAGATGATAGAAGGTTTGAGGTGGATATAGATGATGGGAGGTTATGGGGTAGATAAATGATAGCCGGTAGGGTTAGGATAGATCATAAGAGGTTGAGGTGGAGATAGATGTTAGAATGTTGGGGTGGAAACAGATGATAGGAGGTTGAGATGGAGATAGATGATAGAAGGTTGCGGAAGAAATAAATGATAGCATGCTAGTGTGGAGATGCCAGATGATTGAGTTGGAGATGATGGACATGATAAAATGTTGAGTTTGGAGATAAATGACAAAACGTTGGGGTGGAAATGGATGTTAGAAGGATTCAGGTGGAGATACAGTACATGATGGATGCTTATGGTGGAGATAAATGATAGCAGGTAGGGTATGGATAGATGATAGAAGGCTGTGGTGGACATCCTGTAAATCATAGAAGGTTGAGGTGAAGATAGATGATGGCAGGTTGGGGTGAAAAAGGGTGAATGAAGGTTTAAGTGCAGATAGATGATCGAAGGATTGGGTGGAGATACATGACTTAATATTGGGGTGGAGATAGAGAATAGAAAGTTATGGTGGAAATAGATGTCACAGAGTCAATGCTGTAAATCATAATAGGTTGATATGAAGGTAGATGATAGCAGGTTGGGGGGGAAAAAAGCTTATTGAAGTTTGGGGTGGAGAATAGTGCCAGAAGGTTGGAGTGGAGATGCTGTAAATCATAGAAGGTGGAGGTGGAGATAGATGACAGAATGTTTGGGTAGAGATAGATGATGGATGGTTTTGGTGGAGGCAATTGCTAGTAGATTGGGTGGAGATGCTGTAAATAATAGAAGGTTGGGTTGGAGATAGATCATAGAAGGTTGGAGTGGGAATAGGTGATAGAAGGTTGAGGTGGCGACAGATGATTGAAGGTAGGGTGGAGAAGGGTGTCAGAACCGGCAACTCTCGGGGCTGCTGTGCCCACACTGCCAGTCCTACCACCCGGATTGCAGAAGTGCGGCGCAGGGGAGCCCCGGTTCTAGTGATCTCCCCTGGCCGCTGTAACCCTGGTCGCCGCCGGGTTGCTAGGGACGCAGCGGGTGCCGCCCCGCGCATCCCCATCTCCATGACTACCAGGCGTGCTCCCTTGGCATCCATCTGCTCAGCAAGGCTGGGGGCGGTGTTCCCAGCGTCTCCTTGATTGGGTCCTGCTGCTGTCAGGCTCCCCGCCCCAATCAGCTGCTGGGGCGGGAGTTCTGACAGCATTTAAATGTCTCTGTTTCCTTCCAGCATTGCCAGTGTTAGTTTGGTCTTCCAGCTGCACCCGCGTATTGTTTTGACTCCTGTTGTGACCCCGGCTTTCTGACTTCTGCTTTTGGACTTGACTTCGTTTTTGCCTTACCCCTCTGTACCACGTACCCTCCTATTGCCGACCCGGATAGTCTGACCATTCTACTGTTTGTTTGTCTCGAGTGTCTGTTTGTCTTTCCCGTGTCCCGCTTCCCTAGTGAGTGTAGGGACCGCCGCCCAGTTGTCGCCCTGGGGGTTAGCCCAGGGGGGCAAGTAGGCAGGGACATGGGTTGCGCGTTTTCTCAGGGACTTCCAATATCCCGGACCCTGTCCTGACACTGGGATGAAGATGCTGTAAGTCATAGAAGGCTAGGGTGGAGATAGATGGTAGAAGGTTGAGATGACAGGAACTGTAAGCATGTGTATAGGGTCGGAGAGTCAAGTCTTGCGCGTCTTCTTTGTCTTGTAGGGGCCTCCAGACGGCTGACTCACTTGTCATGGAGAAAATTACTCACAGTCTCCGGGTTGTTAATTTTTGATGAGTTATTCGGATCTTTCTGTTTGTAGATTTCATTTTTAATGAGAGGAACAGAAACCTTCATCCTCGTCCTGTGTATTTGTACAGATACGGCTGATGCAGATTCCAATCCTGCAGTATCTCAGCAGGTTGTCACTCGGTTTGGAGAGGGTGTGGATATTTTTTGTTTTTCTGTCATCCTAATGCACAAAATGAGGCACAACTACTAATGTCTTTGCACCAGAATTCTGGCGTAAGAAACAACTTCTTTGGCACAAATCAATTTCATATCCTGGGCATGCTGGTCCTGTAGACTAAAGCCCCAGGGCCTGGGAGTGTGACAGCTCTCGGTTATTGCACGGTGTGCGGCCCCAGTCACGCCATTGCCGTTATCCAATGAATAACAGCGATCACATAAAGTTTTAAAACATTTAAACTTTCATCTACCCTCACGGATCCGATCCCTGTGGGGAGATGAAACTATTTATCCCAGGCCTCCGCAATGTCCCCCGACGATCTGATCTTGCAAGGACCTGTCCCTGACTTCTTCACAAGCGCCGGCAGCACAATGTCGAACATATGTGCAGAAGCCGGAGCTTGCCTGGCAAATTTAAAATCTTCCTGCTTCCGGCTATACGGCGGTCATGCAAAAGTCAAACAAAAAAGTAAAAAAATTCAAAGTTTCATCTTCCCACATGGACGGATCCGTGAGGCGAGATAAAATTACCTACCTATTTGTCCCACGATGGGATCTTTATTCACAGACCTTTCCCGACTTCTGCCCATGCGACCGTCGGCAAGATGGGGGTCACATGCACAGAAGCCAGGGATTGCCCGGGAAATTTAAAATCTCCTGCTCCTGGCTACCAAAGGTACTAGAGAGCCTGGAGATGTCACCAGGGCAGCAGTGTGGTCATGTGATCACTAATGGATAAGGACAATTAGCTAAAAGTAAAAAACAAATATAAAATAGCTAAAGTTTCCTCTCCCCTCATGGACGCAATCCATGAGCGAAGATGAGGGGAGATGAAACTACTTACCTAAGGCTTCTGACAATGTCCACTGACAGGACATTTATCCATGGACTTTTCCCCGGCCTCTGAGCCTGGAGCAGTGACCAGAGGCCCAGTTGAGTGGTCTCCGGTCATGTGATCACCGTTATCCAATAGATAATCCACAGTTTAAAAAAAGTTGTAGTTTCATTTTCCCCCTCCAATGCAATTGGTGAGGGAAGATAAAAATGTCCTAGCCGAGAGCCTGGAGCAGTGACAGGAGGCTTCGTTGAGCGGTCCCTGGTCACATAATCGCCATTAGGGGGTTAATATTACTGAGGGGTTATTACTGATAGGTTATTACTGAGGGGGATAAAGGGGTTGTCCCGCGCCGAAACGGGTTTTTTTTTTTTCAACCCCCCCCCCCCCCCCCCCCCCCCGTTCGGCGCGAGACAACCCCGATGCAGGGGTTAAAAAAGATCACCGGACAGCGCTTACCTGAATCCCCGCGCTCCGGTGACTTCTTACTTACCTGGTGAAGATGGCCGCCGGCATCTTCTCCCTCCGTGGACCGCAGGGCTTCTGTGCGGTCCATTGCCGATTCCAGCCTCCTGATTGGCTGGAATCGGCACGTGACGGGGCGGAGCTACATGGAGCCCCATTGAGAAGATAAGAAGACCCGGACTGCGCAAGCGCGTCTAATTTGGCCATTAGACGGCGAAAATTAGACGGCAACCATGGAGACGAGGACGCCAGCAACGGAGCAGGTAAGTGAAAAACTTTTTATAACTTCTGTATGGCTCATAATTAATGCACAATGTACATTACAAAGTGCATTAATATGGCCATGCAGAAGTGTATAGACCCACTTGCTGCCGCGGGACAACCCCTTTAATATTATTACTGTGGCTACTGTGGAGTTAATATTACTGGGGTTAATATTATTACTGAGGGGGTTAATACTACTGGGGCCAATATTGCTACTGAGAAGCTTAATACAACTAGGGCTGCAATAGGGGTCACCTATCACTACTGGGGCCACTGTGGGGGTCACCTATCACTACTGGGGCCACTGTGGGGGTCACCTATTACTACTGGGCCACTGGGGGGGGGGGGTCACCTATTACTACTGGGGCCAATATAGGGGGTCACTATTACTACTAGGGCCACAATAGGGTCGCTATTAATACACAGAGCCAATACAGGGGTCACTATTACTGCACAGTAGTTGTAGCTGCAAAGTGGATGAGATTTTGAAAATCATTCACACTCTATGGGAAAAATCTGCACAGCACCTGTGAGGATATTGACAAGAGGGGTTTAATTCCGCAGCATGTTACTTAAAATATTCTGTATATCCATAGCCCACCCAGCGCTCCGCCGCTCCTCCCTGTACTTTTTTTTAAGCAGCCCTGTCCTTTTTATAAAGATGGAGGTAAAAATCATATGTCGTGCCATCAAGTGTAAAGACATTTCGGGGGGGGGCCCGGCTGGATCACAACATACAAACTAGGTAATATGTACAAAAGAGTAACATTCATAAAGAATTGGGGAAAAGGGGATAAAAAAGGAGTGGAAATAAAAGAAAAAGAGGTATGGATAATAGAAATAAATGAGTACCAAATGCATCAGGAAATGGGAAATGTGGGATAAGATGCAGACCGTGCAGAGAATGACATTAATTGTGAAACATTAATGAGAATACCAAAAAGGACCCTACAGGGCCCCACGGGGAGCGCCACATCATATGCAATCAGCTGCGGATACCAAGCTGATTATCCGTAAAACTGTGCACCGATGATACAGACTGTTATGGTACAGATTGTGACTGGTTTTAGATGCAGGAACGCTGCGCTGTGCTCCCCGACTTTTCTGAAATGGTCCTGTACTTTTTATAAATTATATCTTATGATAAGCCCCGCCCCTGACCACACCCCTCTGTCCCGCTCTGACCCTGGGAAAATCTGTTCACCTTAATATAACGGTATACTGACTTCTATATAACTGTATACTGGCCTCTATATAATTGTATACAGACATGTATATGACTATGTACTGTCCTCTATGTAACTGTGTACTGTTTTCTATATAACTGAATACAGGCCTCTATATAACTGTGCACTGTCCTCTACCTAATTATATACTGTCCTCTATATAACTGTGTACTATCCTCTATATAAATGTATACTGTCCTCTATATAACTATATACTGTCCTCTCTTGTGTTAGTTACATAGTACATGAAGTCGGGGGGTCGGGGTGCTCTCAGGGTGACTGCAGGGGTCACACCCGCCCGTCTCTCCGTCCCTCATCCTCATCATCCCTGCGCCACTCGCTGCCCCGGGCACCTTCTGCTTATTGGACTAATTACCTGCCCGGCTGTGGTGCCAGCTGCTCCGCCCGGTAATCAGCTCGCTGACTGATCGCTCACTCAGATAAATGTGTCTATTATTTCCGCTGCCGCTAATTGTTACTGGAAACAAAAACATCATTAAACATTCTGAGGACTATTTGTGGCCAGAATCACTTCCGAGACGCCTTTGTCCTCACGTGTGAAGGCTTTTATGACTGCACTCACCCACATTGGCACATGCATCTGTACTGCCTCTGAGTGCCGGGCCTAGGCCAGTGTCAGTATTCACTGTAACTCTGGCATTCTCTTCATGAGTCAGGCAGCGCAGGATGAGCTCCACTATAGAGAGAGGAGTGCTGCTGCTGGGGGTTGTGGGAGAATATAGTAAAAAGCCAATTATCATATACAATATGCCCGAGGATTTTCATCACTAGCATTGTGTGGGGATCCAGAGGACTGCAGCCGGCTGACGGGCTGCCACCGGCCAAATGAACGGATGGTAAAAGATAATTGACAGCCGGCAGCCAGCTGACAGGCACTTCTCACCCACCTGCGCAGAGTGCTTACAGCAGCGTGGCTGCCCCACCAAAGAAGCGGGCTAAGTGAGTTAACTGTTTGTACGGCACTATGATATTTTGGGGCTATTATGGGGGACACTGTCATTACTGGGGCCACCATTACTACTGGGGCCACTAACAGGGTCAGTATCAGTGCTAGGGCCATTAACAAGATCACTATTACTACTATGGGTGGGTTACTACTATGAATTGGGCCACTATGGGGGTCACTATTACTATTGGGCCAATATGGTTGGTCACTATGTCTACTTGGGCTAATATAGGGGTCACTATTACTACTGGGTCAATAAACAAGGTCACTATTACTATTGGGCCACCATAGGGTGTCACTATTATTACTGGGGCCACTGTGGGAGGGTCACTATTAATACCAGGGCCACTAATAGGGTAAGCATTATTTCTAGGGCCATTATGAAGGTCACTATTATTACTGGGGCCACTATTACTATTGGGGCCACTATGGGGCTGGGTCACTATTATTACTGAGGACAATATAGGGGTCACTATTACTACTGGGGCCACTCTGAGTAGGTCACTATTTCTATTGGGGCCACTTATAGCAGTGTTATTAGTATTGGGGCCACTATAACGGTCACTATTACTACATGGGGCCACTAAGAGGGTCACTATTACTAGGGTTTCTAAGGGGGACACTTAGTATTAGGGCCATTACTTGGGGCACAATTACTCTGTCACTTCAGAGTCTCAATGATTCAAATATGTGTTGATTATCTTGTGTATTGGCGCTTTCAATGCCTGAAAAATTAGTGGTTTTTTTGCGGGGGGGGGGGGGCATTTCACACTTCCCCCTCAGGCAGCACAAAGGCTTGCGGCCCCAAATAGTGTCCTCTCGTGGTGGTGGACCTGTTCATCCTCCTTCTTTCCTGACCCGCAGCTGCTTCCCCCCTCCCTTGGTCAATGGACAGAGGGTACCCTATATAGGTTGACAATGCCCATAGGAAAGAAGGATAGGGCCATGGCTGGGTCCACTGCCTCCTCCATGAGTCCTTTGTACACAAGGCAGGAGATGTCCAGATGTTAGATGACACGTCTCATCTTGATGGAAGCATTATGTCATTACCACCCAAGGGACTGATAGGTTAGTACGGCCCGGTCCCCCCCAAAGGCTTACAGCCATCAAGACAGACAGCAAGAGCTGCGACTACGTCACAACAGCTGCCGTTTCCACCCTCTGAGCCTCTTTGACTTTCTTTGACCTTTGCAGGTTACGCTCCCATGAACTCTATCGGAAGGGTCTCCATATAGATGAAGTAAAAATAAACATGCAAAAATAGCGTCCGGGAGGAAGAAAGGGGGTGGGATTCAACCTACGGAAAGGATAAGTGGAGGCAGAGATCCAAAATAATAGGAAAGGACTGAATGGTCATGCGAAAAAGGGTCGGGGGCTTCTCACCATCCTCACAGTCATTGCGGTGATCCCATTATATTTGAGCAGAGTGCACTTTCTTTAGATCATGGGTTTGGACCAAGATTTGGTCAAGGGTCAATGGCAAAGTTGCGTGAATGATCTGTGTGCCCAATGACCACCATTACATATGGGTATAGACAGAGACATAACCTGAAGCTCTTGAGCCCAGAATGGAAAATCTGTAATAGGGACCCCAACTATAGTACTGGTCTCCTCATATGGGAGACACTTTATGAGCCCCATGGCTCAAGGGCCCGAGTACAATCACACCCTAGGCTCCCATTATAGTTCCGGGTGCAGCCGCACCCTCTGCTGTTGTGCCACTGCTTATCTGTACAGCAGTGATTCTTATCCTATGGCTCTACAACTGTTGCAAAATTACAATTTCCAGCATGTCTGACAGCCGCAGGCTCTCATTTCATGTTGAGAGTTGCAGTTTTGCTTCAGCAGGAGAGTCATAGGTCCAGGAATGCTCTGTCCGATACACATCGGATGTGCTAGTTACTGAGCTAACATTGAACAATGCCTCCCAACTGTCCAAGACTCAGCGGGACGGTCATGGATTTGGGGGGTTGTTCCAGTATCCCTAGCCACATGTCCGGATTTCAACTGTGTAAGGAAGAGAGAGGGGGACCCCGACCAATCTCGCCTCGATCGCCGAATTGTCACGGATCAACTAATCTGAGCGCACTCGCCGCTGTCAGTTGTCATGGCAGAGCCTTGACCGATCACTCTAGAAGGGTTGTAAGCACCGAGCCATTAGAATACAGGCGGATTTGGACCCAGTTTTCCCAGGCTCTCGCACGCATGCAGAACGAAAACTCAAATCACCCACTGAACCGGTCTAACGCCTCTGACTCTCTGCATACACTCGCTGCCACCCCCAGCTTTTAGAGGTAAGCTGGAACCCAGACTATGACGGAGGGTGAAGGGTCACTCAACCTTAGCTGCGTACTCTTCTGCTTGACCTGATCAGGAAGCTGGGTGGGGTGTCCAGAAAGGTACCATATATGCGAGGTATCAGAGCATTAGTACTGTGACTGGGTCACTGAGGGGCACTATTACTGTGCGGAGGTCACTGAGGGGCACTATTACTGTGCGGAGGTCACTGAGGGGCACTGTTACTGTGAGGGGGTCACTGAGGGGCACTGTTACTGTGAGGGAGTCACTGAGGACACTATTACTGTGAGGAGGTCACTGAGGGGCACTATTACTGTGAGGGGGTCACTGAGAGGCACTATTACTGTGAGGGGGTCACTGAGGGGCACTATTACTGTGAGAGGGTCACTGAGGGGCACGATTACTGTTAGAGGGTCACTGAGAGACACTATTACTGTGAGGAGGTCACTGAGGGGTACTTATACTGTGAGGGAGTCACTGAGGGACACTATTACTGTGAGGGAGTCACTGAGGGGTACTTATACTGTGATGGAGTCACTGAGGGACACTATTACTGTCAGGGGGTCACTGAGAACACTATTACTGTGAGGGAGTCACTGAGGGGCACTATTACTGTGAGGGGGGTCACTGAGGGGCACTGTTACTGTGAGGGGGTCACTGAGGGGCACTGTTACTGTGAGGAGGTCACTGAGGACACTGTTACTGTGAGGAGGTCACTCAGGACACTGTTACTGTGAGGGGGTCACTGAGGGGCACTATTACTGTGAGGGGGTCACTGAGGGGCACTATTACTGTGAGGAGGTCACTGAGGACACTGTTATTGTGAGGAGGTCACTCAGGACACTGTTACTGTGAGGGGGTCACTGAGGGGCACTATTACTGTAAGAGGGTCACTGATGGACACTATTACTGTGGGAGCGTCACTGATGGACACCATTACTGTGAAAGGGTCACTGATGAACACCATTACTGTGAAAGGGTCACCGATGAACACCATTACTGTAAGAGGGTCACTGATGGACACTATTACTGTGGGAGGGTCACTGATGGACACCATTACTGTGAGATGGTCACTGATGGACACCATTACTGTGAGGGGTACATTGAGGAGCACAATTACTGTGAGGAGGTCACTGAGGGGCACTATTACTGTGAGAGGGTCACTGAGGGGCACTATTACTGTGAGAGGCACTGAGGGGCGCTATTACTGTAAGGGGTCACTGAGGGGCACTGTTACTGTGAGGAGGTCACTGAGGGGCACTATTACTGTGAGAGGGTCACTGAGGGACACTATTACTGTGAGGAGGTCACTGAGGGGTACTTTTACAGTGAGGAGGTCACTGAGGGGCACTATTACTGTGCGGGAATCACTGAAGACACTTACTGTGCGGGGATCACTGAGGACACTATTACTGTGAGGGGTACATTGAGGACACTATTACTGTGAGAGGGTCTTTAAAGGACACTATCACTGTGAGCGGTCACTGAGGGGCAGTATTGCTGTGAGAAGTCACTGAAGGGCACTATTACTGTGAGGAGGTCACTGAGGGGCACTATTACTGTGAGGAGGTCACTGAGGGGCACTATTACTGTGAGGAGGTCACTGAGGGGCACTATTACTGTGAGGGGTCACTGAGGGGCACTATTACTCTGTGGGGATCACTGAGGGGCACTATTACTATGAGGGGGTCACTGAGGGGCACTATTCCTGTGAGAAGTCATTGAAGGGCACTATTACTGTGAGGGGGTCACTAATGACATGGATACTGATGTGGGGGGCTTCAAGCCACTAAAGCTGATCATACACTAAGTTAAAGATTGGCCGCCAGCTGTTTCGTCCGACTCCTCCAACTTTTCCATACACGCTCAGCTTAGGGGTCAGTGGGGACACCCTGATACACTGATACACATCCCAAATGGTCAGCTACTCCCACTAAAATTGTTGTGTTCAGGTGTGCTCATACGGGCAGCGCTTCAGTGGAAGTTCTACTGCACGCCCTGTTTTTGTGTGATTCTTCTTCAAGAATCTATTATTTTCTATGGGAGCGTGAAAAAAAACGCATCATGATTTCATGCCACGCAATTTGCATTTGAATTGTACGCGGATGCCATGCGTTTTCAACGTAGATTACTATGGGGACCACATAAAATAAGGGCGGCTTCTCACGGTCGTATTTGTGTGCGCAATATGCAGAGAATACAACCCATTGATTTTAACGGGTTTATTCCTATCTTCGTTTTTGCGCACGCTCTACACACCTGCAAACAAAAAAAACACCACATGCTCTAAATTAGTGCGCATTTGGGAGGCTTGGTAAATGCACAACCAATACCCGCATGATTGCATTACAATTTTGTGGGAAAGAGAACACATCTAGAACTAACTCGGCTACATGGTCTTTTAATTCACGGCATGGGTGTGTCTGCAATGAAGGGAAATGTCCCTGTCGGCACAAAAAGTACAGTAGAATGCGCAAAAACGTGCAACATTCACAGCACACATATGTCATGCTAAAGGGTGTGTTTTTGCGCATTCGCCTATCTACCTTGGACCATAGAGCCTACATGCCCTCCTGTATCACATCTTGTATCCAAGCTAAAGCTGGTACAACAGGGTACCAGAGCCTCCATGCCCCCCCGTATCACATCTTGTATCCAAGCAATAGGCGGTATAACAGGGTATTAGAGCCTCCATGCCCACCCGTATCACATCTTGTATCCAAGCTAGAGGTAGTACAACAGGGTACTAGAGCCTCCATGCCCCCGTATCACATCTTGTATCCAAGCTAGAGGCGGTACAACAGGGTACTAGAGCCTCCATGCCCACCCGTATCACATCTTGTATCCAAGCTAGAGGTAGTACAACAGGGTACTAGAGCCTCCATGCCCGCCTGTATCACATCTTGTATCCAAGCTATAGGCGGTATAACAGGGTACTAGAGCCTCCATGCCTGCCCATATCTCATATTGTACCCAAGCTAGAGGCAGTACAACAGGGTACTAGAGCCTCTATGCCCCCCGTATCACATCTTGTATCGAAGCGCGAGGCGGTACAACAGGGTACTAGAGCCTCCATGCCCACCTGTATCACTTTTGTATCCAAGCTAGAGGCGGTACAACAGGGTACTAGAGCCTCCATGCCCACCCGTATCACATCTTGTATCCAAGCTAGAGGTGGTACAACAGGGTCTTAGAGCCTCCATGCCTGCCTGTATCACATCTTGTATCCAAGCTAGAGGTGGTACAACAGGGTACTAGAGCCACCATGCCTGCCTGTATCACATCTTGTATCCAAGCTAGAGGCAGTACAACAGGGTGCCAGAGCCTCCATACCTGCCCGTATCACATCTTGTATCCAAGCTAGAGGCAGTACAACAGGGTACTAGAGCCTCTATGCTCCCCGTATCACATCTTGTATCCAAGCTAGAGGTGGTACAACAGGGTACTAGAGCCTCCATGCCTGCCTGTATCACATCTTGTATCCAAGCTAGAGGCGGTACAACAGGGTACTAGAGCCTCTATGCCCCCCGTATCACATCTTGTATCGAAGCGCGAGGCGGTACAACAGCGTACTAGAGCCTCCATGCCCACCTGTATCACTTTTGTATCCAAGCTAGAGGCGGTACAACAGGGTACTAGAGCCTCCATGCCCACCCGTATCACATCTTGTATCCAAGCTAGAGGTGGTACAACAGGGTCTTAGAGCCTCCATGCCTGCCTGTATCACATCTTGTATCCAAGCTAGAGGTGGTACAACAGGGTACTAGAGCCACCATGCCTGCCTGTATCACATCTTGTATCCAAGCTAGAGGCAGTACAACAGGGTGCCAGAGCCTCCATACCTGCCCGTATCACATCTTGTATCCAAGCTAGAGGCAGTACAACAGGGTACTAGAGCCTCTATGCTCCCCGTATCACATCTTGTATCCAAGCTAGAGGTGGTACAACAGGGTACTAGAGCCTCCATGCCTGCCTGTATCACATCTTGTATCCAAGCTAGAGGCGGTACAACAGGGTACTAGAGCCTCTATGCCCCCCGTATCACATCTTGTATCGAAGCGCGAGGCGGTACAACAGCGTACTAGAGCCTCCATGCCCACCTGTATCACTTTTGTATCCAAGCTAGAGGCGGTACAACAGGGTACTAGAGCCTCCATGCCCACCCGTATCACATCTTGTATCCAAGCTAGAGGTGGTACAACAGGGTCTTAGAGCCTCCATGCCTGCCTGTATCACATCTTGTATCCAAGCTAGAGGTGGTACAACAGGGTACTAGAGCCACCATGCCTGCCTGTATCACATCTTGTATCCAAGCTAGAGGCAGTACAACAGGGTGCCAGAGCCTCCATACCTGCCCCTTACACATCTTACGCTCTCCACAGTAAATGACCCTTTTGCTCTGATATTATAAGCTCTTACTCATATCAATGTTACAATCACACAGAGAGATTCATTCCATTCTGATGATTGTTACTTTGACCATTTCTACTGTCTATGGTGGTGGCATCTCTGTATAGCATTGTATGAAAGTGTTAATTGGGTACCATTCTGTGTATTGTACAGAACCCGGCACTATACAGGGGGTCAGCAACAGAAGAAACCCCAGAGGACCCTATTCAACCTAACACTGGCCCTGAGTAAATAACTGATGATATCACACTAGCCCTTTCATCCATTGACCTAAGATATCAAACTCCTCCCCTGCGTATCATGGGACCCTTGGGGGTGGAGCGTAGAGCATCATCTCCTCCCATGCCCATTTCTGTAGGACTGGAGCTGTATTGTGCAGATGGTGCAACAAGGGAAGATGCAAGAACTGATTTTATTACTGTTGTCAGACTTGTACTGTAGACATAATGGGAGTTAGAGCTCTACTTACTATAAAACATATAGATTACACTGGAACATGGACATGGTATTGTATATTCAGTCCTTGTAAATATCTGATCGCCTTACTTATTGGTATTCTGCATAGATATCTCAGCCTGGTTCGTTCTGCAGATAGCGATCTCTCTGAGGGATGTGCGGGCTCTTTCTTCATTACATAAAGGATGCATAAGGGGTAACTATTCATCGTAAATGAACACTTCCATTTCTCAGCGCTGTCTGTGGCTCCTTCGCATATGACCTAGGACCTCCTGCATCCTTAAAGAGCCTTGACTCATCCTCGTCTGCCAGGGTCTTAAATGTTCTCATCAGGCTTTTCTTAGTTATATCTTGGGAGGTTCAATATGTGCAAAAGAGGGGGCCCCAAAAGCAAACATTAAAGGGCCCCCATTAAAGTGCTGGATTTTGCCAAGGAGAGAAGGGTTTTCCCTACCATACTTTCTCCATGATGCTTGGTCCAATTCTCTCACCCCCTTATTTGCTAAACAAGCAGCCCCACAGTCTACCTCTATGCTATTAATTACTGGGATGACTTGTGTGCACAACCTTCTTCAGGTTTTGCCACAGCACCCCCATACTTGGCTATTCCAGAACTCAAGTCATTTTTTCCCACCATCTTTAGTTGCTTATTTTCTAAACTTTGGGTGATCATCTTGTTGGATCACCCAATGAATCTTCAGCCTGAGTTCCTGGACAGCTGCAACAAGATGTTCCGATTCACTTTAGAAATCATTGTTCCCTCCATGATCACCAGGCACTGAGGAACAAAGAAGCCCCAATCCATGATGCCTCCTCCACCATAACCACAAACCATGATTCTTCCTCCATCATAGCCCCAATCCATGATACTCTCTCTACCTTAAGAGCAAACCATGATGCCAACCCTCCATAGACCCAAAGCATGATGCCCCTTTCATCACAGCCCCAGACAATGATGCCCCCTACACCAGACTTCACAGTTGGATCTGGTTGTGGTGTTGTTGTGCAGTGTCCTTCTTCCTCCAAACATAGCTTAATGTATGTGTGCTTAAAACTTCCACTTTTGTCTCATCCATCCATAGATTTCCCAGAAGTATTGTGGAACATCCAGGTGGTCTCAGACAAACTAGAAATGGGCTCCAGTTCTTTTTTGGCAAGCAGGGCTTACCTTGTGGTCTCCATCAACAAACACCAATCTTGTTTCTGCAGTCTGTAGAGTTTTCTTTAGGTCCTCTGTTGTTCCTCTTGGGTTCTTTCTCCCCTCTTTTAAGGTTGCCTGTTGTGCTATTGGAGTGATATAATAGTATGCTCCATCTGTAGATAATAACCATGAATTGATGTACACCTCGGCCTTCATCTCCAGTAGCCTTTTCCAGCTTTATATGTCTCTATAACATGTCTTCTGAGGTCTTTTGAAAGTTTCTTACATCAAGGCAAGGTTCACACTAACCAATCTTTCTTGCAAAGAACAGATCAGATAGTAACCAGGCTTTGTGGGTCTTTATTTAATGGGCAAAACACATGCCAAACCTGCACTAACAATCTCATCTCCTTTATTGATACATCTTTTACCAACTGGCTCTTGGAGATGTCATTAACAGAGGTTCAAAAAATTGCTCAAACGATAGTCCGAGTGACAGCTTTGAGCGATCATTTTGCATAAACAATTAGGTAGCTATTTGGCTACTTAATAACTTATTAGCGTGCTAATGAAGCCTTTAGCTGAATGCAGTTAATAGCCCGAGGGCTCTTATCTGCTTTCAGCTCCTTTGTTCTCTGATGGGAAACAATGCTATCAACAGTCTCCGTGGAGAACTCAGCATGCAGTCCTGATAAGACCACACAATGATTTTTAGGTTGGCTTGAATTTAACGATCAACTAGCAGTGTACGATGGCCGCGCGTTTAGACAACGATTATTGCTTAAAAAATTGCATTTGAGCAATTTTTGAGCGATCATCGCTCTGTGTAAATGGGCCTTTACATACAATCAGACCTCACTGTACGGCTATTGTATCAGTGCAGAAATCTAGGAAGTTCCAAAGGGTTCACTTACTTTTTCCTGCATCTGCTCATATGTCTGATATTGCATCAGTGGTAGTCTTTAACTTGGGACCCTACTAATCTCAAGAATAAGGGGCCCCTGACATCTTCCAAGCACTGTAGTCACTTAGCTGTTAGTCTGGAGTCCACATCACTAAGCTAATATTGACCTGCAATAGAGTTAAAAAGGAAGCGTCGTGGGATACAATCAGCGGAACTGGTTGCGATGTTCTGCAGCAGCTGCACCACAGACCTATCCCATTTCTTTTCATGCTTATCTTCCTCTTCTTTGACGGGCTCTTCTTAGATTGGCTCCCAGTTCTCTCAATGGGTCAAGTGGATGTTCCCTACCGCTCACTCTCAACGGGCAACATTCAGCTGTCAGTCAAGTCAGCGTCCTGTGAGGGGTCATCTTTAACTTCAACCCACCCTAGGATGTAAATGTACGTCCTGGCTAGGAAGGTGTTCCCACAAATGGACATTAACTCCCATCCTATGGATGTTGTGAGCTCAGAAGCTAAGTGCATGCTATCTGCAGTGGGTGCTGGCTGGGACTGACAGACGGCCTCCTGCTGCAACAGTGGGGATTGATGAGAACAACGATCCCCGCTGGTAACTCCTTGCATGTCACGATCAATGTAGATTATGTGAAGTGCTCACAGAGGTAGGGTGCTTCCTCTGTGATGTCATTGGACCTCAACCATGTATCTGTGAAGGGCCATTGGTTGCCATGGCAACCGGATGCCAGAGAATGGTATTCAGGTCTGCCATGGCCTGTGATCATGATGAGAAGTGATAATGCATTATCAGTGTGATCATAGGATTGTAGATTCAAATCCCCTATAGGGACATAAAAAATGTAAAAAAAAAACATACAAAAATAATGGTAAAAAATAATAAAAAAAAAACTTTGTGTACTTTTCTTTATTTTAATTTTTAATTTTTTTTTTTCATTTAAAAAGCCACATTTGATTTTGTTGCATCCGTAACGACACATACAATAAATCAAACACACTTTTTAGCCTCCACAGCTGTGGAAAACAAAAGCTAAAAAAATTGAGCCTTTTTTTTTGTTAATTTTGCCTCCCCCCAAAAAGAACACAAAAAAGTGATCAAAATAGCCCAAAATGGTGCCAATAAAAACTACAGCTCACACAAAAAATAAACCCTCACTGAGCTCCATCGGTGGAAAAGTTAAAAAGATCTGAAACTTTGAATTCAGTGTTACAGAAAAATACTTTAAAAAAGGGGAGTTTTATTGTACAAAAGTGGAAATACCTAAAAAAAATATATATTTTCTTCTCCCTGCCCTCCCGAAAAATGACTAAACACTCTGCAATACATTATATGGACTAATAAAAACTCCAGCTCTTTACCCCAAACACAACCCTCATACCGCCACGTCAGCAGAAAAATGAAATAGGTCATGGCTTTCGAATAGCGGAGAGGAAAATCCCCCAAATCTTGCGTGTCCTTGGGTCCACAGCAGGCCATGTCACTAAGGGGTTAAAGGTTCACGTGAACGGAAGCAGCGATAAAGCTCCAGCTGTTGGTCTGCCCGCGCTGCGATGTCATCGCTTACAGGCTGTCCGGCAGAGTATGGCTGGCATTGCTAGGATACTGGCAGAGATAAGTGATGCAACCGCTCATTGCGTTCCCAATGATATCAAATACTGAAAATAATGATGTTTGCGTTATATTAAAAAAATGGACCTTATTGTAAGAAATATCAGACAGCGACGCCTAATTAATTATTCATTCATTATGTCCGCATCAGCAGCGCCGGAGGCCAGAAGGGAGCGAATGAAGATCATCTGAGTTTACGGATGGGTCATTGCAGCCAACATTGTCCGCATCTTCTACTCTTCCCCGTAACTCTCACCCTGCGTCCCTCAGTGGTTCTGCCAGACGCACCTTCAGCTGACAGCGATACCTCCAAACACACATGCTCTAATCGATGAGGCGAGGGGGATAAGCTGACAGAGTCCTCTTCAAGCAGCTTATCTCCGGGGGAAATGAATGATCATGTATAGTGAAATCCAACATTGCTAATCCTTCTTCCTTCCAACGTGTGCCATCAGGGAAGAGGCGAAAGTCCCCAATGAACATCATCTAGTCAGCCGATCCCACATTACCTGACAGGATTGGTCAACTTTCACCCAATATGTATGGTGGGTTTAGCTAACTTTTACATTATATATATGGCGACCCTCACACCATTTCTATCTGGACTTACCTATCGGAAGATTCATTGATGGGTCCATTTTCAACACAAGAACAAGATGTAGCAGGATTGGTGCAGTTGGATTGCTGCAGCCTGCACTCGGGTGTGAAGTCTCAGGGAGCCCCGGCATTCATCTAATGGCTTGCACAGAGCTGTAGAGTTTGGTGGAGGTTGTGATGTTCTAAAGGAACTCCTATCAATGGCCGATCCAACTTTAGTTGAGGGTGAGACACGACTGTTGGCAAATCTGATGCAAGTAGTAGAGTACTGTAGTCCAAGCAGAGAATTGTAGAGGAAGAGCTGCGAGAACTGTAGAGGAAAGCTTAATTCAGGGTAATCACTGACACAGGATGGCTGTGATAAGCAGGAGAACCAGCGATGACGTCATCAGGCTGCAGTGATGGAGTGGAAGTCAATTAACTGCCTACATATGTCAATGGTTATTCATACTCTCCCAGACCTGTAATGGACTGAGGAGTGACTTATAGCACAATTAAACTGGGCCCAGCTCCTGCTGCACAAACTCCTCCGGCACCTGTGGGCAACCTAGATTGGTCCTGCAGATGACAGCCCAGGGTGTGGAGCAGAGTACCAAGTCTGTCTGTGCCCAAACTGCTGACCACATCTAACCAATGCTTCCATGCTAGCTATGCTTAGATCAGAACCACACTGATTCGTTTCACTTTATATTTCCCATTCTTGTTGGCTTCTTCTGCTGTTTTCCGCCCTCCATAATACTCCTTGGTCTCATTTTTAAGGTTCATCGAGATTCCAACACGGTTCATGTAATTAGGCACTGCTGAAAATGCACATACTGTACTGTGTTGTTAATGGCTGACTAAGCAGTTGAGCCAGAGTATAACGCTGCTGTGACCGTACCGCACGTACCGTGCGCTGCTGGGTACATTCATTATAAATTAAAGCACAGCGACTGGCAGCAGAAAGAATCAGGAGCCTCTTATTTATGCTGAGCTAATTACATCAGCAGCTGCAACTCACTCCTGTTTTGCTACAGTGTATCAGTCTGCAGTCCAGGCTGTTTAGCTCACAGAGTATTGTCTACATTGATTGATTGCAATTGTATCTACTTTTCAGCTGAGAGCAGGACTAGCCATATACAATGTATTGGTCTGGAGCCCGGGTTACTTAGCTCACAGAGCATTGTCTACACCGGATACAATGTATCCACTTCTCAGCTGAGAGCAGGCTAGCTATGTACAATGTATTAGTCTGGAGCCCGGGTTACTTAGCTCACAGAGCATTGTCTACACCAGATACAATGTATCCACTTCTCAGCTGAGAGCAGGGCTAGCTATGTACAATGTATTAGTCTGGAGCCCGGGTTACTTAGCTCACAGAGCATTGTCTACACCAGATACAATGTATCCACTTCTCAGCTGAGAGCAGGGCTAGCTATGTACAATGTATTAGTCTGGAGCCCGGGTTACTTAGCTCACAGAGCATTGTCTACACCAGATACAATGTATCCACTTCTCAGCTGAGAGCAGGGCTAGCTATGTACAATGTATTAGTCTGAAGCCCGGGTTACTTAGCTCACAGAGCATTGTCTACACCAGATACAATGTATCCACTTCTCAGCGGAGAGCAGGGCCAGCTATGTACAATGCATTAAGGCTGGTTTACACGGGCCGATGATCGCTCAAAGAACACTCAAACGACAGTCGGACTGACAGCTTTGAGCGATCATTTTGCATAAAGTATTAAGTAGCTACTTAGCTACTTAATAGCAATTTATTGTGCAAATTAAGCCTTAGCTGAAAGCAGTTTAAAGCCGGAGGCCTATTATCTGCGCTCAGATCCTTTGTTCTCCGGGGAGAAACAATCAGCACTACTGAAGAACTGCTGATAAAGGTGAATTACGACTTTTTAAGCCGCCTGCAGACGGCTGGGTCGGATCGCCGGCGAGAATTCTCGCAGCAGGATCCAACCAGGATCCCTGCAGGGACCAGTGTGGGTCTCACCTGCTCCCGCGGCTCCGGCTGTGATGTGCCGGCTGCCGCCCAGCCGGCGCATGCGTAGAGCGGAGCCGGCGGGTCTCTACTGACATTTCTGTGCAGACGTCTGCAAGACCCGCACAGAAATACAAGATGCTGTGATTGGTTTTCCGCGTGTATTTTCAAATCGGACAAATCGCGGCCTTCTGCATAGGATTTGTAATGTAATTCTATGCAGGTGGGCACGGGCGGAAATTCTGTGGGAAATCCTGCCCCGAAATGTCTGCCTGTGTGCAGGAGGCCTTAGGTCAGCTTGAACTTAACGACCAGCTAGCAGTGCCTGAAAAGCGGATGATGGGCGCACATTTAGACATTTTTTTTAAGCGATCATCGGCTGGTGTAAATGGGCCTTTAGTCTGGAATCTGGGTGGTTTAGCTCACAGAGCATTGTCTATACCAGATACAATGTATCCACTTCTCAGCTGAGAGCAGGGCTTGCTATGTACAATGTATCAGTCTGGCATCCCCGCTATTTAGCTCACAGAGCATTGTCTATACTTGATGCAATTGTATCCACTTCTCAGCTAAGACCAGGACTAGTTATATACAGTATTATGTATTAGTCTGGTGTCCAGGCTGTTAGCTCACAGAGCATTGTCTAGACTAGTTAAAATAGTATCTACTTCTCTGCTGAGAGCAGGACTACTTATGTACAATGTATCAATCTAGAGTCTGGGCTGTTTAGCTCACAGAGCATTGTCTACAGTTGTATCCACTTTTCATCTGAGAGCTGGACAATTCCTGCATGTTTACTGATTCTGAATATAAACGGGACTGTTCTCATGTACTGCAAGCACAGATCTTGTACAAGGTGAAAAACTGAAATACAAAGGGACACATTTACTTGGAGTGACATCATTCCTGTGACAAATGTTTTAGGGGTTACACACCTCTTAATACATTTGTTGCACCTGGTGGTCCCTCCAATCACCAGAGGTGTAGGTTTTTTATATGATATAATCCAGTTTCTAGCATGCATAGAGAAAAAATGTGCTGCGAAATGCATGGCCAAGCCCCCTAATATTAGACCCCACCCACTGGGCCAGATGTAAACCTGAAAAAAGTCACGGTTTTGGTGCATGTGCCGATGCTGCAACTTTCATATACCAGGAAATTTGCATGCAACTAGATGATTGATATGCCCTAAAATGTATTAGAAACTTCTAGAATGTTTCAGTTATACAGTGAATAACCCCTTAATGGCCACAATACAAATGTATATACACTCATTGTCAAAAACAATCCGGCCCCTCGAAGGAGGTGATGCTTTGCATGCAGTTCCATCTCAGGTAGATAATGATGAGAGTTGTGGTGATTAGATGGACGGTCTTGTCACCGGAGGCCCTAAAAGTGGTTCCCCCTTGGCCAATAAGAGGCTCTCGGAGGCTCCTTGTGTGCAGTGACCTCTTCTTCCGCTTGTGTAGCGCTTGTTGACCACTAGACGCCTCTACGACACAGAGAAGAGACGTCACCCCGTTACCAGAGTCTGAGAAGGGTGAATTATTGGGGTGTGAGAAGCTGGATGGTCGTATCAATAAATTGTCCCCCCACTGGGCCGTTCTGACCAGACTGTTAGGGGGTGTTGGAACCAGTGGATGGGGGCACACAAGGTGACTGGGCTCAGGATGCCCCCTACAGACCACCAGTAGAGAGGAGCGTCTGACCAGACTGTTAGGAGGTGTTGGGACCAATGGATATGTGAGGGCACACAAGGTGACCGGGCTCAGGACCACCGACAGACCACTAGTAGAGAGGAGCATCTGACAAGACTGTTACGAGGTGTTGGGACTGTCCAAGCTAGAGGCGGTACAACAGAGTACTAGATCCTCCATGCCCATCCATTTCACATTTTATTTCCAAGCTAGAGGCGGTACAACAGGGTACTAGAGTTTCCATGTCCATATCACATCTTGTATCCAGGTAAGAGGCAGTAGAACAGGGTACTAAAGTCTCCATGCCCGCCCATATCACATCTTGTATCCAATCTAGAGGCAGCACAATAGGGTACTAGAGCCTCCATGCTCAACCGTATCACATCTTGTATCCAAGCTAGAGGTGGTACAACCGGGTAATAAAGTCTCCATGCCCCCCCCCGTATCACATCTCGTATCTAAGCTAGAGGTGGTACAACATGACACTAGAGCCTCCATGCCCCCCGTATCACATCTTGTATCCAAGCTAGAGGTTATACAATAGGGTACTTGAGCCTCCATGCCCGTCTGTATCACATCTTGGATCCAATCTAGAGTCAGTACAACAGGGTACTAGAGGCTCCATGCCTGCCTGTATCACATCTTGTATCCAAGCTAGAAGCAATGCAACAGGGTACTAGAACCTCTATGCCCACCCTTATCACATCTTGTATCCAAGCTAGAAGCAATGCAACAGGGTACTAGAGCCTCCATGCCTCCCCCTTTATCACATCTTGTATCCAAGCTAGAGGTGGTACAACAGGGTACTAGAGCCTCCATGACTGCCTGTATCACATCTCATATATAAGCTAGAGGTGGTACAACAGGGTACTATAGCCTCCATGACTGCCTGTATCACATCTTGTATCCAAGCTAGAGGTGTAACAACAGGGTACTAGAGCCTCCATGCCTGCCCATATCACATCTTGTATCCAAGCTAGAGGTGGTACAACAGGGTACTAGTGTCTCCATGCCTGCCCGTATCATATCTTGTATCCAAGCTAGAGGTGGTACAACAGGGTACTAGAGCCTCCATGGCCACCCGTATCACATCTTGTATCCAAGCTATAGGTGGTACAACAGGGTACTAGTGTCTCCATGCCCACCCGTATCACATCTTGTATCCAAGCTAGAGGTGGTACAACAAGGTACTAGAGCCTCCATGCTCGCCTGTATCACATCCTGTATCCAAGCTAGAGGCGGTACAACAGGGTACTAGAGCCTCCATGCCCACCCGTATCGCGTCTTGCATCCAAGCTAGATGCGGTAAAACAGGGTACTAGAGCCTCCATGCCGACCCGTATCACATCTTGTATCCAAGCTAGAGGCGGTACAACAGGGTACTAGAACCTCCATGCCCACCTGTATCACATCTTGTATCCAAGCTAGAGCCGGTACAACACGGTACTAGAGCCTCCATGCCCCCCACCCCCCGTATCACATCTTGTATCCAAGCTAGAGACGGTACAACACGGTACTAGAGCCTCCATGCCCACCTGTACCACATTTTGTATCCAAGCTAGAGGCAGTACAACAGGGTACTAGAGCCTCAATGCCCACCCGTATCACATCTTGTATCCAAGCTAGAGGTGGCACAACCGGGTACTAGAGCCTCAATGCCCACCCATATCACATCTTGTATCCAAGCTAGAGATGGTACAACACGGTACTAGAGCCTCCATGCCCACCTGTATCACATTTTGTATCCAAGCTAGAGCCGGTACAGCAGGGTACTAGAGCCTCTGTGCCCACCCGTATCACATCTTGTATCCAAGCTAGAAGCGGTACAACAGGGTACTAGAGCCTCCATGCCCACCCGTATGACATCTTGTATCCAAGCTAGAAGCGGTACAACAGGGTACTAGAGCCTCCATGCCCCCGTATCACATCTTGTGTCCAAGCTAGAGGCGGTACAACAGGGTACTAGAGCCTCCATGCTCACCCGTATCACATCTTGTATCCAAGCCAGAGGCGGTACAACAGGGTACTAGAGCCCCCATGCCCGCCCGTATCACATCTTGTATCCAAGCTAGAGGTGGTACAACAGGGTACTAGAGCCTCCATGCCGACCCGTATCACATCTTGTATCCAAGCTAGAGGCGGTACAACAGGGTACTAGAACCTCCATGCCCACCTGTATCACATC
This sequence comes from Eleutherodactylus coqui, assembly GCA_035609135.1. Taxonomy (NCBI): domain Eukaryota; kingdom Metazoa; phylum Chordata; class Amphibia; order Anura; family Eleutherodactylidae; genus Eleutherodactylus; species Eleutherodactylus coqui. Next base: position 21,095,338 of record CM069405.1, on the reverse strand, counting down.
TTGTATCCAAGCTAGAGCCGGTACAACACGGTACTAGAGCCTCCATGCCCCCCCACCCCCCGTATCACATCTTGTATCCAAGCTAGAGACGGTACAACACGGTACTAGAGCCTCCATGCCCACCTGTACCACATTTTGTATCCAAGCTAGAGGCAGTACAACAGGGTACTAGAGCCTCAATGCCCACCCGTATCACATCTTGTATCCAAGCTAGAGGTGGCACAACTGGGTACTAGAGCCTCAATGCCCACCCATATCACATCTTGTATCCAAGCTAGAGATGGTACAACACGGTACTAGAGCCTCCATGCCCACCTGTATCACATTTTGTATCCAAGCTAGAGCCGGTACAGCAGGGTACTAGAGCCTCTGTGCCCACCCGTATCACATCTTGTATCCAAGCTAGAAGCGGTACAACAGGGTACTAGAGCCTCCATGCCCACCCGTATGACATCTTGTATCCAAGCTAGAAGCGGTACAACAGGGTACTAGAGCCTCCATGCCCCCGTATCACATCTTGTGTCCAAGCTAGAGGCGGTACAACAGGGTACTAGAGCCTCCATGCTCACCCGTATCACATCTTGTATCCAAGCCAGAGGCGGTACAACAGGGTACTAGAGCCCCCATGCCCGCCCGTATCACATCTTGTATCCAAGCTAGAGGTGGCACAACAGGGTACTAGAGCCTCCCTACAAGGGGTCGGTTCTCCACAATAAATGATCCTTTTGCCCTGATATTGTAATCACTTACTTACGACGTTACAATCACACAGAAATGTTCATTCCCTCCGATAACTTCTAGGGGAGGGAGGTTACTGACAGAGTATATATACAAAAAATGGAAACACCATCTGAAATGCATGCCTTACGCTCCGTGGGATCATAAATCAGATGTCAATAAGACATTTAGAGACTGATTATGTGGAGGTAATATGACACACATGCTGCCGGGGAGAAGTGAACATCTGTCCGAGCAACAAGGTTCTATTGGTTGAGGTTTGAGCCACTTACCTGCTGTTACCAGCTGGCTCCCACAAGCACCCAGAGCAGGGCAAGAGGTGAAGTAAAAACAAATTTTGGAGAAAGCTCTCAGCAAGCAGGGCAGCTCGGTACCAAAAGGGCAGCTCAGTGCTAATGATTAAAATCCCATGCATTTCATTCATAAAAGTAGTCAAATTAGAAAAAATGGTAGAAACTTGGTATCTCCATAATTCCAGTAACCCAAAGAATAGAGTCAAAGTGTAATTTGTACTGCACTGCGAACACACCTCCCCCCAAAAAATGCTACACTACAGTTGTGTTTTTTAATAGTGGAGATGAAAAAACTAAATATGGCTGCGGCAGGAAGGAATTAAAGGAGTGGTCTGCTCTAGAAATCGCTTTATTAAAACTACATTAGAGAATTCTGTTTACAGATAAAGCCCCCCACCACAGGGCCCACCTCTATTAGCCAGAGAGCAGATCTGCCCAAAGAAGACCTCCCAGCATGGAGGACCCGACACGCCCATTCATTACCAAGACACTCCATTGGTTTCAATAGGAAATGTGTAATGCTTCATTTTCCCTGCGGGGGCACTGCAGAGACATTAAACACTTGCTACTAGTTTTCCCAGTAGATTAGCACTGATTACAGATGGTCCCAGCAGTAGGACATCCTGACAATAGCTTTTAGACCGTATGGAGTATGGGGCCCTAAGCCAGTGGGCCCTATTTTTTTTTTTTCCTTGCAGGGGTTTACCCACTCCACTCTGAGGATCTCATTATCTGTTTGGCAGAGATTTTATTTTCCACTTGGCTGAAGTTCCATCTGTACTTTATACATGGCTGTGCAGTCTATGCGGAGCGCGTAATTCTTCCCGATGGCGAGCCGTGGAGAGTACATGAGGGGATGTCAATAATTTATACTGCTCACTTTTCTTCCAAGTTTAATCATGCAATTTGTTTTTCTAGCTACAAAGCGGCTGTGGTAATGAGCGAGGGAGGCCGCCATTTATAGAGCTTTGATGACCTGGAAGATCCAATATTAAACTGTCTCTCTGTAATGTAACTCAGAGGCCGCGCCGTGAATTCGGGGTAATTAGCCGTACGGGAGATGAAAAATGGCCGTGGCCTCGCTAAGCTGCCTGTCTTTGTGTTCAGCAAAGTAGAAAGAATGTTGATTCTTTCGAAGGCAATTCCACATTAACCCCCTTAATCCTCCGACTTCGGGGAAACAGATGAGGGGTAACCAAGTGAGACTTGCCCAGAAGTGTTGTCCTATCCATATCCCCACACGGAGACCTCCAAACATGAGTGCAGCATAAGCCTGCACACACACACTGATAGTGTTCACTTACCGCAAACGTGCCACCGAGTGCTCCACATGCTGATAGTGCCTCCTTAGCACCCCATTCGCTGATAGTGCCTACTTGGTGTTTTACATGCTGATATTGTCCAATTAGTGCCCCACACAGTGATAATGCCCTCTTAGTGCCAACCATGCTGATAGTTCCACTTCAGTGCTCCACATGCTGATAATGCCGACTGAGTGCCAATTAATTCTTCACATGCTGATAGTACCCCCTTAGTGCCTCACGTGCCTTCTTCCTTATGGCCTTAGTTCCCCCTCACAGATATGATGCCTTCTCCGTGCCCCCTCAAAGTAACAATACCACCCCTTAGATTCCACCTCCTACTTTGCTGTCGTCTCCTCATCGTTGCATCCTGTGCCCAACAAGCAGATTGCAATAGCATCAACCAATATTAGCGAGGTGCCAACTACAAGCCTTGACAAGTATTGTTAAATACTTCGTGGCATCTTGTAGTCCATGGTCTCCTGCTGCTCCTGTGATGTCATCAACATCCAGGAAGTTAGAAGTGTGCAGCCTATCAGCGGCTGTTCCACATAACTTCTTCTACCTGTGCCAGTCTCCCTCATTGGATATTGGCAGATGTATTGTGTTGTAGGGCATCTCCTACAACACAAAATCCATGAGTCAAGAGGTCGATGAAGAAGGTGGAGAAGCATAAGGTCCAGGGCCCACCTTGCTACTGTATCGTGGTGCCAGGGCTGGGACGAGAGGTCAGCAAGGGTAGGTGACTGCCTAGGGCACCACCTGACTGCATAGGGCCCAACCTTTCCCATGTACGGGAGTGTAATTTTATTGATTTTTTTTGCGACATGTAACTTTCTATATAGTGGGCACTTCAATCAGTGATGAAAATGCTCTTTGTTATAGGCATCCCTAAGAGCAGTGGGCATCTTTTGTATTGCTCACCAATCCTCTCTCCTGGCTGGTCCTTGTCTGCTCCACTGAACTCCAGAGCTGCCCACATCAGGACATAGTATGCACTGGGGTCAAGACGTAGTGCAGCACCTATACAGGGGAGGACCAAGAGAACCTTGCAGTCTTAGGGAAAAATCGTCAGTATGATGTGGGCCACATGGAGAAGAAAACTAAAGTGAGTCACCAGATTAGATATTGAGTCTGTCTGTATCTGTTCCATTTAAATATCTTTCTTTTGAGAGTAAGTTGTCTTTCAATCGATTCTTTGGACTATGGGGCAGGGGGTTCATTTTCCTAATCTATCTAGGGCCCTGAATCACCTTCTCCAGGCTCTGTGTGGTGCCCTAGTTGATTCTTCTTGGTTGGCCCTTACCCTGGTGGTCCCTTATTGAACAGCACAGTGCCTGCTGTCTTCTCCGATGGTCCTACAATAGTATGGTCAGCCCTTTAAGTCCTATCACCCAGCTTTCCCTCGCTGGGGCCTTTTTTTGGCATTCGAGGCTCTCAAGAATGTTGTTTGTTTTACTTGCAACTTTTACTACGTGTTAAGCTGTAATCTTACGACGACGTAAAACCGCACAAAGCAAATACGTCTGACTCCTTTCTACAAAATGACTTTTGTGGGCAGAATTTTGGCCCTTCGCCAACAGCTGCCAGGGGTCAGTGTGTTATTTAAGGTCCTCTGTCTACTGTGTATGGGAACAGCCACACACCAAGTCTAAAGTCCAGCACATGGATTGAAGAACCGAAACACCAGGATGCCTCGGGAGGGGCTAAAGAAAATGGGCTCCTTTAGTTGCAGACTGGTCAACTGGCCCCACCATCTGGCCAGAGATTCCCATTCATGCCCGAAACTCTGGGGCTAAGCTATTCCAGATGTGTCCTCCTTGCAATGCCTTCCTTGGCCAAAAAAGGGGGTTGCTGTATACTTATATCCTACTAGTCCATTATACCTTCCTTAAAATGACCCGATGGTCCCTAGAAAACATTTTTCTAGAGGGGTGGTGGTTATATTACCTGGTGCCCTCCTACATTCCCATATGGTCACACATCCTATTACTCAGTGCCCATTCCCACTAAGCACACTGAAGCATACTGAAAGCACACTAAGCCATTGAATTACATGGGTGTTTTCAGGTGTACATGCTTTATGCGGCCTGATGTCGCACATTCAAGTCATCTATTTAATGAGCTTAGTTCTGGTGTTGTATTTATGTTATGAACTTGGTTCTGGTGCTGTATTTATATTATAAGCTTGGTCCTGGCGTTGTATTTATCTGCTGCTTAGTTCTGGTGCTGTATTTATATTATAAGCTTGGTCCTGGGCATGTATTTCCAAAAGGAAAAATTAAAAATCTCATTGCTTCTACTTGAATCTCCCATGTGGGGCTCCTTCAGACAACCGTATTTACGCAGGCATTTCATCATACATAATACACAACCGCGCGAAGCCCTGGGCTTGAATCGCATCATCCAGATGAACGATCTTTTTGCCTCGTAAATTTATCGCGCGAGAAAAAATAGGACGCGCGACCGTTTTTGTCATCTTTTTTCCACAACGCGTAAAAAGATAGTTCTTGCCCTATCTTTTGTCGTGACACGCAGCAAGCTCCCATAGATGTCCCTGACAGCTGCGAAAAAGGGAGGGAAAGGAGTTACCCGGCGCACGACGCTGGGAACAGAAGACAGCTGGCCGTAATCAGGCATTATTGGTCATTCCGAGCATTTTATAGCGATCATTGCTCGTCATCGCTCCTGCGTGTTTTCTTACATATGAGCAGCAGCGGTCAGTGTGACTGGCTTTAAATACGCGCATAAAGATCGGGAATCCACCGGGTCAAATCTTCATTCATGTGATTATATGGGGCGAACGTAAAAACGCATACGGTCGTGTGAAGGAGGCCTTCCATTTCTCTTCACTTAGAAATCTTTAAAGGTTTTTTCGGGACATTAAATAAAACCAGTGAAAACTACGACTCGTCCAGCAGAGAGCAGCGAGCCCCCCGACCGCGACGGGTAAATAACAGAGGTGGGAGCCCCCCGACCGCGACCACGATGGGTAAATAACAGAGGTGGGATTTTTTTAAAAGGGCCCTGAATGTGGTACATGAACTCCATCCACCATGACTTCTCCTTGGCACGTAGCATCTCTATAATCTTCCTTGCCACCCTGGTACATACATTTTATACACCGCTTAACCCCCGCATAACCAGTACAACATATCAGTGGGTGCCATCTATCCTGAAATGAACGGTGAAGTCCGTCCGTCATAGTCTGTAATGTATGTCCGGCAGCTTTGTATGCGTACCCAGGGTGCTGTCAGCATCTTCTAGGACCAAGACCCATGTGGGAAGTGAGTCACCCTCTCATTTCATGCGGCTTGTCAATGTCGGCCCCTGGGTCATCAGGGCTCCAGCAGTGTACTCAGTTTCACTGGTGACCTCCGCCTGCGCTGCCTCCCTGGTCAATGCTTCATATGGCCACTGCCCCGTCTCTGTAGTCCTCTGTAGCCTGCCGCTGGGCCAGTGGTGCACACTGCTGCTGCAGCGCTCTCTGCTGGACTGCGCCGCTGTATAATAGTGCATATATATGTGTATACATCTGTAGTATCTCCCATCTATCTCATAGATATCTATCTCCCGTTGATTAAGGACTTTATCAGGCAGTAGAACTCCATTAGGTGCCACAACTTATGTGACCTTAATCTGGAATTTAATCAAAATGAACAACTTGGATGAGCCGCTCTGTACACGGCCGCTGCGGAGCCAATCTGCTTATATAAAGCACAACCACTTATTGAATTGAGCAGAAGGTAAGCGGCTAACGCCACGTTACTGAGGCTTTTCTTATGTGGATTTAATAAGAAAAATGTTGTGGACTCCACAGATCTACACCCCCGCCGCATCGGGCCTTTCTATATCTACTCTGTGGAGCCCTTAAAAACAACCGCCCAATCTTCTGTATATAAAGAATGAAGTTCTCCGCCTATGACCGGATATCAGACTGACAGATATCACAGCAATCAGCTATAATGTGGGGTGGAACCTGTGAGCAGGTGCTATGTTTCCCTGCAGCACTCCCACAGGAGAGTTGAAGTATTACACAGTTCTCATTTAAACCAAATGCCTCTCCATTTAATGCCAGAGGGGTTTATGCACGAGGGCCACAACACTCTAATAGTGCAAATAAGTACTTTTAATTTAAAGGCCTCACTTTTTTCAAGACATCCGTTTACTGTTGTTGAATCGGAACATTCTGTGTTCACATCCGGCAGCTATAAACCAGGAGAGGGTTTACAACTGTTTGCAGTCTAGGCACTGCATATGCTAATATCTTTATCCTGGACCTCAGGCGTATAACTCCTGCAGCCCGACAGTGAGGGGATGCGTAGGACACGTGCTGAGTATGCACTGCTCCCATACTGGACAAATGCTGCTTACTGCACACTCGTGTTGCGGACCCATGTTGCGTGTGTGCCATCCACATGCTATCACACAAACATGCCCTGCTAAAACCAAGTCATATTCCTTGATAAAGGAAAGCCACGCCCCAATGACATGAGGCCACGCCCACATGGTGCTGGTAAGCCACGCCCATTCACATGCTATATTATATTCCCCACGGCTTTGTAGATGTCAAACACTTGCCATCCCTCAATGCGCGTGCGGCAGATGCTGAGGATCGCAATTTCACGGAAATGATGGGAGGCGTTGGCCGGCGCGATATCAGGACGGGTTTCTCGGCCCAATATTACACTCGGCCGTGTGAATCCGGCCTTAGAATGCAGCGATGCAAAAGTAGTAAAAAATAAAAAAAAATACAGATAAGAAAGTTATCAGGTAACGTTTACAGAATAGTGGACACCGAGAGGACAAAACCCAAAGGCAATGACGGAATTTCTGGAGGATTTTTCTATCCCCCTCCCTCACCCCCAAAAAAGTAATAAAAGCTCTACTACACATTACAGTGCGACTATTTTCATATATGCAGCCCTCATATGGCTCTGTCCGCAAGTTATGGCTCTGGCAATGCAACAATGAAAATGGCTTGGTCCTTCAGGCTGCCTTCACACGGGATGTGAGAGTGTGAGGAAATGCAGAATTCCCAATAGAGCCTCTGATTTATGGCAATGCACAAACTCCTGTTGTCGTCTATCGCACCAGAAAAATCACAGGCCGCAGCGATGGGATGCGAGATTATTTTACAGGAAAAAGCATCGCCTACGCTGAAACGTCACATGATCAAATATGCAATATTGACCCGATTTTCTTGCAGCAATATCGTGCTCACTTTTGCAAAGTAATTGTCAGGCATATAATAAGCTAGTCACTAAGGGGTTAACCAGAATTCACACTTAGAATCATAGCCTGGTGGAGTTAGAAGAGTCCTCCAGGGTCATCAGGATCTCTGGGGGCATCGGGTCCGACCCCCTGCTCAGTGCAGGATTCACTAAATCATTCCAGACAGATGTCTGTCCGGCCTTTGAAGACTTCCATTGAAGTAGAACTCACCACCTTCCGTGGCAACCTGTTCCACTGATTGATCCCCCTCCTAGTGTTAGCTATCCCTCCTAGCTTTGTGTCATCGGCAAAAATGATCAGTTTCCCCTCAATTCCCTCCGCGAGATCATGTATTAAGAGAAGCAGGATCATTTAAGAGATAATGCTTCTCTTAATACATCTCAGAATTGTTCGCCTTTTTGGCTGCTGCATCACATTGTTGACTCATGTTCAGTCTATGATCCATTAATATATCCAAGTCTTTTTCACATGTGTTGCTGCTTAGCCCAATTCCTCCCATTCTGTATGTGCTTTCTTCATTTTTCTTGCCCCGATTTAGGACTTTGCATTTCTCCTTGTTAAATACCATTCTGTTAGTCACCCCCCACTGTTCAAGCTTTTCTAGATCTTTTTGAATACTTTCTCTCTCTTCCCTAGTGTTATCTATCCCTCCTAGCTTTGTGTCATCTGCAAATTTGATCAGTTTCCCATGAATTCCCTCCTCCAGATCATTTATAACAATGTTGACCAACACTGGGTCTAGGACAGAGCCTTGTGGTCCCCACTTGATACATTCTTCCACTTGGATGTGTACATGCTGTTTGATAATTTGTTCAAAGATCTCTCCTGGTATAGAAGTCAGGCTCACAGGTCTGTAGTTTCCTGGATCCACCTTCTTCCCTTTTTTGAAGATGGGGACACCATTTGCCCGTTGGGACTTCTCATTTTCTATAGGAATTTTCACATATTATAGCAAGTGGTTCAGCAATAACCTCCGCTGCTTCCTTTCGTATCCTAGGATGTATTTCATCTGGACCTTGAGACTTGAATTAATTTAAGTTAGCTAAGTGTTCCCTCACCATCTCTCGTCTTATAGATAGCCTGCATTCTTTTATTCCCCCAATAGCACAGGGAAGATCAGTTGATGTCCCATCTACTTTCTGAGAGAAAACAGATACAAAATAGGAATTTAAAAGTTCGGCCTTAATAACCTGTTTAACCAATTCACCATGTTCATCTTGTAGTATCCAATAGCATCTGTGATTTTTTTTTTTCTTTGCTTTTGACATATCCCCAAAATCCTTTTTTATTGCTTTTGGCCTCTGTTGCAAGCCTCAATCCATTATCAGCTTTAGCTTTTCTGACACTTGCCCTACAGTTCCTGCAGACTGCATTATATTCTTCTTTAGATATTTCCCCCCACTTTCCATTTGATAAACATATTTAACATGCGTACAAGTTCTGAGTTCATCCCTCCGGGTCTCTTTAAATGCTTCCCATTCTTCCTTCTTTTAAGGATTGTTAACGATTGTGCTTTGAGAATCTCATTTCACAATATTTCCCAACCTTCTTGGACATTTCTGTCCTTAAGAACATCCAGCCATTGGATTCTTCCTCTTTCTGAGTTCATTGAGATCTGCCTTTCTGAAATCCAACCTTGAGGTCTGAGTCTTCTTAGGTCTTCCTCCCCTTGTTATCCAACATCCAAGGATATCATGATCACCGCCTCCTAAGGTCCCAGCCACCCTTACTTCCTCAACCATTGGTTGCTGTTAGTAAGAATTAGGTCCAAGATAGCAGATCCGCTTGTCTTCTCTTCTACCTTTTGGAAGATAAAGCTGTTACCTGAGAGAGATTCCCCACAAATGTAGCCCGGACCTCACATTGTATAAGCCCGATGGGAGCAGATCTATTCAGCCTGCACCTGGAGGCGGGGGGCGGAGTCCCATTCACATATTTGCATAATCCAAATCGTTTTTTTGGAGATATTTCAATGTGACACAAAAATTTCAAAAAGCTCAAAGAAAAGACCCAAAATGTAACAATTGCAAACTCCTTGACGCACGAGAAGAATTAGTGCTGGCGAAGTAAAAGCGAGAGCGTTCCCTGCCGTGACACTGATAGATATACGGAATCGGCGGTGTTGATGTTTAATGTACTCAGAGTTATTATCAGCCCAATGAATCAGCGTTAGACGGGGAGGAGGGCGTCATTAAAGCAAACAACATCTCATTCTGTCTGCCGGGATCGAGCGATTTATCAGCCGCCATTGTCACGTTATCACTTAGAGCAGCATTAATGCTCTTTAAAAGCCGGACCAAAGCAAACATTTATAAAGTGCTGGGCGTTCGGCACGCCGCGGGCCCCGCTGCTCGCCGCCTTGTATTTGTCAGGTCACAGTCATAATAAAAAGCGTCATTAATGAGTCTGGTGGGACTTTCATGGCACTACATGGCGGTATTTACTTCCAACGCTTCTCGGCATTAATCATTAACAATGGAAAATAGTTCTGGCTGCGCCTTTAGTTGTTATATTTAGTGTTTGTAGCTTTCGGCACCTCGTGTGGACGTGGGTAGCGGGGCTCGGCTCAGGACTAACCTGGGGAGCTTCGACTCTTTTGTGGCAGCGCTTCATGGACTCCGCCGGCACGACGGCGCTCTCTACTGACCTATAACGGGGTCCGTCAGTTACACCACGTGGTCTGTCATCTTGATGGGAAAAATAGCACTGCGTGGACAATGCATTAGTGGTGCACTGTAAGGCTGCACTATGTGGGCACTGCATGGCGGTATTATGTGGGAAGCATTTGGTTGTATTACATAGGTACAATTAAGTTGTATTATGTAGGCAGCACATGGTTATACATGTATGATATAAGCACTATATGGTAGTGTTATGTAGGCAGTACATGGTTATACATGTATGATGTAAGCACTATATAGCTGTATTATGTAGGCAGTACATGGTTATACATGTATGATGTAAGCACTATATAGTAGTATTATGTAGGCAGTACATGGTTATACATGTATGATATAAGCACTATATGGTAGTGTTATGTAGGCAGTACATGGTTATACATGTATGATGTAAGCACTATATAGCTGTATTATGTAGGCAGTACATGGTTATACATGTAAGATGTAAGCACTATATAGCTGTATTATGTAGGCAGTACATGGTTATACATGTATGATGTAAGCACTATATAGTTGTATTATGTAGGCAGTACATGGTTATACATGTATGATGTAAGCACTATATAGCTGTATTATGTAAGCAGTACATGGTTATACATGTATTATATAAGTACTATATAGTAGTATTATGTAGGCAGTGCATGGTTATACATGTATTATATAAGTACTATATAGTAGTATTATGTAGGCAGTGCATGGTTATACATGTATGATGTAAGCACTATATAGTAGTATTATGTAGGCAGTACATGGTTATACATGTATTATATAAGTACTATATAGTAGTATTATGTAGGCAGTGCATGGTTATACATGTATGATGTAAGCACTATATAGCTGTATTATGTAGGCAGTACATGGTTATACACGTATGATGTAAGCACTATATAGTAGTATTATGTAGGCAGTACATGGTTATACATGTATGATGTAAGCACTATATAGTAGTATTATGTAGGCAGTACATGGTTATACACGTATGATGTAAGCACTATATAGTAGTATTATGTAGGCAGTACATGGTTATACATGTATGATGTAAGCACTATATAGTAGTATTATGTAGGCAGTACATGGTTATACATGTATGATGTAAGCACTATATAGTAGTATTATGTAGGCAGTACATGGTTATACACGTATGATGTAAGCACTATATAGTAGTATTATGTAGGCAGTACATGGTTATACACGTATGATGTAAGCACTATATAGTAGTATTATGTAGGCAGTACATGGTTATACATGTATGATGTAAGCACTATATAGTAGTATTATGTAGGCAGTACATGGTTATACATGTATGATGTAAGCACTATATAGTAGTATTATGTAGGCAGTACATGGTTATACATGTATGATGTAAGCACTATATAGTAGTATTATGTAGGCAGTACATGGTTATACATGTATGATGTAAGCACTATATAGTAGTATTATGTAGGCAGTACATGGTTATACATGTATGATGTAAGCACTATATAGTAGTATTATGTAGGCAGTACATGGTTATACATGTATGATGTAAGCACTATATAGTAGTATTATGTAGGCAGTACATGGTTATACATGTATGATGTAAGCACTATATAGTAGTATTATGTAGGCAGTACATGGTTATACATGTATGATGTAAGCACTATATAGTAGTATTATGTAGGCAGTACATGGTTATACATGTATGATGTAAGCACTATATAGTAGTATTATGTAAGCAGTGCATGGTTATACATGTATGATGTAAGCACTATATAGTAGTATTATGTAGGCAGTACATGGTTATACATGTATGATGTAAGCACTATATAGTAGTATTATGTAGGCAGTACATGGTTATACATGTATGATGTAAGCACTATATAGTTGTATTATGTAGGCAGTACATGGTTACACACGTATGATGTAAGCACTATATAGTAGTATTATGTAAGCAGTACATGGTTATACATGTATGATGTAAGCACTATATAGCTGTATTATGTAGGCAGTACATGGTTATACACGTATGATGTAAGCACTATATAGTAGTATTATGTAGGCAGTACATGGTTATACACGTATGATGTAAGCACTATATAGTATTATGTAGGCAGTATATGTAGCCATATAGTTGTATTATGTGGGTGCCATATAGTTGTATTATATGGGTACCATATAGTTGTATTATGTGGGTACTGTATACTTGTAGTATGTGGTTACCATATAGTTGTATTATATGGGTACCATATAGTTGTATTATGTGGGTACCATATAGTTGTATTCTGTGGGTACCATAGAGTTGTATTATGTGGGCACCATATACTTGTATTATATGGGCACCATATAGTTGTATTATGGAGGCACCATATACTTGTATTATATGGGCACCATATAGTTGTATTATGGAGGCACCATATACTTGTATTATATGGGCACCATATAATTGTATTATGGAGGCACCATATACTTGTATTATATGGGCACCATATAGTTGTATTATGGAGGCACCATATACTTGTATTATATGGGCACCATATAGTTGTATTATGGAGGCACCATATACTTATATTATATGGGCACCATATAGTTGTATTATGTGGGATCCATATAGTTGTATTATGTGGGTACCACATAGTTGTATTATGTGGGCACTGCATACTTGTATTATATGGGCACTGTATACTTGTATTATGTGGGTACCACATAGTTGTATTATGTGGGCACTGCATACTTGTATTATATGGGCACTGTATACTTGTATTATGTGGGTACCACATAGTTGTATTATGTGGGTACCACATAGTTGTATTATGTGGGCACCACATAGTTGTATTATGTGGGCACTGTATACTTGTATTATGTGGGTATCATATAGTTGTATTATGTGGGTACCGTATAGTTTTATTATGTGGGCACCATATAGTTGTATTATGTGGGCACTGTATACTTGTATTATGTAGGCACTGTATACTTGTATTATGTGGGCACCATATAGCTGTATTATGTGTGCACCATATAGTTGTATTATGTGGGCACTGTATACTTGTATTATGTGGGTACCATATAGTTGTATTATGTGGGTACCATATGGTTGTATTATGTGGGTACCATATAGTTGTATTATGTGGGCACCATATGGTTGTATTGTGTGGGCACCATATGGTTGTATTGTGTGGGCACCATATGGTTGTATTGTGTGGGCACCATATGGTTGTATTATGTGGGTACCATGTGGTTGTATTATGTGGGTACCCTATGGTTGTATTATGTGGACATCATATGGTTGTATTATGTGGGCACCATATGGTTGTATTATGTGGGCACTGTATACTTGTATTATGTGGGTACCATAAAGTTGTATTATGTGGACACCATATGGTTGTATTATGTGGGCACTGTATACTTGTATTATGTGGGCACTGTATACTTGTATTATGTGGGCACCATATACTTGTATTATGTGGGTACCATATACTTGTATTATGTGGGTACCGTATAGTTTTATTATGTGGGCACCATATAGTTGTATTATGTGGGTACCATATAGTTGTATTATGTGGGCACCATATAGTTGTATTATGTGGGCACTGTATACTTGTATTATGTAGGCACTGTATACTTGTATTATGTGGGCACCATATAGCTGTATTATGTGTGCACCATATAGTTGTATTATGTGGGCACTGTATACTTGTATTATGTGGGTACCATATACTAGTATTATGTGGGTACCGTATACTTGTATTATGTGGGTACCATATAGTTGTATTATGTGTGTACCATATAGTTGTATTATGTATGTACCATATACTTGTATTATGTGGGCACCGTATACTTGTATTATGTGGGTACCATATACTTGTATTATGTGGGCACTGTATACTTGTATTATGTTGGTACCGTATAGTTGTATTATGTGTGTACCATATAGTTGTATTATGTATGTACCATATACTTGTATTATGTGGGCACCGTATACTTGTATTATGTGGGTACCATATACTTGTATTATGTGGGCACTGTATACTTGTATTATGTTGGTACCGTATAGTTGTATTATGTGGGTACCATATACTTGTATTATGTGGGCACTGTATACTTGTATTATGTGCGTACCGTATGGTTATATTATGTGGGTACCATATAGTTATATTATATGGGCACCATATGGTTGTATTATGTGGGCACTGTATACTTGTATTATGTGGGTACCATATAGTTGTATTATGTGGGCACCGTATACTTGTATTATGTGCGTACCGTATAGTTATATTATGTGGGTACCATATAGTTGCATTATATGGGTACCATATAGTTGTATTATGTGGGCACTGTATAGTTGTATTATATGGGCACATGGTGGCGCTTCTGCTTTATTATTTGATGCTACAATGGTTTCTCTGGCGACGTGATGATATCTGTGGCGTCCGGTGAATATTCAGCACTACATGGCTATGTTACGTTATTAGGGCCGATGTCTGTAGTGGGGCGTCTGCCCGGAACGGAGGGGAAGCTCTCATCTAGGCAGGAATATTAGAAGTCCTTGCTGGACGACTCGGAGCGGATATTCACAAGTATGGCGCAGACATGTGGATATCTCCCGGTGATGTAGGATCGCCCGGACGACGACATTGAGGGACATTACTGTTTGGGGTAATTGTGCAGCTCGGTAATATAATAACCGGATAACAGAGCGTCACGCTGATATATCTGATGTCACCTGCGCCAGTTACTGACCTGCGACTCTCCGGCAGCCACAGGACTACAACCCCCAGCATCCCCATCATGTATGAGCTTGAAGCCCAGGGCAGGAGAGTTTTACTTCTATTGATTTTAGCTCACAGAGGAGACACTGCGCTGACACACTGCAGCAAATCTTCAGCTGACTGTTAAGGCTCTATTTTATTTGATTTTCATCCCGTTCTCTTTAATGGCAGCAAGCAGAGATCTTGAAACACAAAATAGATTACAAAGTTCCAGAACTTTTCATTCCCTGAACATATAACTAGATGCATAGTATTGCTTCCAGCCCGATCCCCCCAGTTGCCTTTTTGTCGCCATATTGTAATAGCGCCCTTGTAGCACCCTACATAGTAATAGTGCCCCTTTGTGCCACACACACTTTCATAATGCCCTCTTTAGCACTCAGTACTAGAGCCCCTCACAGTAATAATGTCCCCTTAGTCGCCTTTTCGCAGTAAGGATGCATCTTGTGTCCTCACCATACAAAGTATACCCCCTCAATGCCCGTCCACGATAGTGATTCCCCCATGCAGTACAGAATAACCCCTTAGTGCCCCTGGCACTGCCCCCACATACCAAAGATCACTTCTAAGTGCCCTAACACATCAACGGTTCTTAAAGGGGTGCCCCATGCACAAATGCCTCCTTAACATCCCCAGAGATGCCCCCTACAATTAGGGGTGCCACAAGCTTTTATACTGCCTAAGGCAAAGAGTAATAGTGCCCAAATAGTAAGTATCCCCCTTGGTGGCTCCAAAAGTAACACCGGCCCCAGTAGTAATAGTGGTCCTATTAGTGGTCCCAGTAGCAATAGTGACCCTTTTAGTGGCCCCAGTGGTAATAGTGATGCTATTAGTGGCCCCAGTGGTAATAGTGATCCTATTAGTGGCCCTAGTGGTAATATTGATCCTATTAGTGGCCCCAGTGGTAATAGTGATCCTATTAGCGGCCCCAGTGGTAATAGGGGTCATAATAGTGGCCCCAGTAGTAATAGTGATCCTATTAGTGGCCCCAGTAGTAATAGTGATCCTAGTAGTGGCCCCAGTAGTAATAGTGACCCTATTAGTGGCTCCAGTAGTAATAGTGATCCTAGTAGTGGCCACAGTAGTAATAGTGACCCTATTAGTGGCCCCAGTAGTAATAGTGATCCTAGTAGTGGCCCCAGTAGTAATAGTGACCCTAGTAGTGGCCCCAATAGTAAGTGTCCCCCTTAGTGGCTCCAAAAGTAACACCGTCCACAGTAGTAATAGTGGTCCTATTAGTGGCCCCAGTGGTAATAGTGATCCTATTAGTGGTCCCAGTAATAATAGTGATCCTATTAGTGGCCCCAGCAGTAATAGTGATCCTTTTAGTGGTCCCAGTGGTAATAGTGATCCTATTAGTGGCCCCAGTGGTAATAGTGTTCCTTTTAGTGGCCCCAGTGGTGATAGTGATCCTATTAGTGGCCCCAGTGGTAATAGTGCTCATATTAGTGGCCCCAGTGGTAATAGTGATCCTATTAGTGGCCCTAGTGGTAATATTGATCCTATTAGTGGCCCCAGTGGTAATAGTGATCCTATTAGTGGTCCCAGTGGTAATAGGGGTCATAATAGTGGCCCCAGTAGTAATAGTGATCCTATTAGTGGCCCGAGTAGTAATAGTGATCCTAGTAGTGGCCCCAGTAGTAATAGTGACCCTATTAGTGGCTCTAGTAGTAATAGTGATCCTAGTAGTGGCCACAGTAGTAATAGTGACCCTATTAGTGGCCCCAGTAGTAATAGTGATCCTAGTAGTGGCCACAGTAGTAATAGTGACCCTAGTAGTGGCCCCAATAGTAAGTGTCCCCCTTAGTGGCTCCAAAAGTAACACCATCCACAGTAGTAATAGTGATCCTATTAGTGGTCCCAGTAATAATAGTGATCCTATTAGTGGCCCCAGCAGTAATAGTGATCCTTTTAGTAGCCCCAGTGGTAATAGTGATCCTATTAGTGGCCCCAGTGGTAATAGTGTTCCTTTTAGTGGCCCCAGTGGTGATAGTGATCCTATTAGTGGCCCCAGTGGTAATAGTGATCCTATTAGTGGCCCCAGTGGTAATAGTGGTCATATTAGTGGCCCCAGTAGTAATAGTGATCCTATTAGTGGCCCCAGTGGTAATAGTGATCCAATTAGTGGCCCCAGTCATAACAGTGGTCCTATTAGTGGCCCCGGTAGTAATAGTGGTCCTATTAGTAGCCCCTAGTAGTAATAGTGATCCTATTAGTGGCCCCAGTACTAAGAGTGATCCTATTAGTGGCCCCAGTAGTAATAGTGATCCTATTAGTGGCCCCAGTAGTAAGAGTGATCCTATTAGTGGCCCCAGTAGTAATAGTGATCCTATTAGTGGCCCCAGTAGTAATAGTGATCCTATTAGTGGCCCCAGTAGTAAGAGTGATCCTATTAGTGGCCCCAGTTGTAATAGTGATCCTATTAGTGGCCCCAGTAGTAATACTGACCATGTTAGTGGCCCTAATAGTAATTTGACTTAGTTGCCCCGTAGCCCTGGACCGCCAGCTGTAGTCACCACTGCTGTCTGACCGGTGACTTCTCTGCCAAGAACTGGACTGGCGTCTGATTACAGCGGTGACGGACTCCCCCGCCGAACCGGAGCTACAAGGCAAGTCAGTTTAATGCTTGTTGGGTTGCTGCCTGACTGGCTCACAGGTGGCAATTACTTTTTACCAACCCGTTGCCGTCCCCTGAAGCCCTGCAGGCAACCGCCTGAGGCAGCAGTTTTAAGGCACCTAATAGTAGGGGCGCCCCTGCCTCTAATACTCATTAGCGCCCCTAGTGATGCCTCTTTAGTACCGCCAGTGAAGCCCTAATATGATGCCCCAACAGTCTCTTATGGCCTCTGTGTGCAGCTTACTGTAAGTAAGGGCAGGAGGCTGACAACTCCATGCTTCACTATTACAAATTGGGGCACGTTGTCTCCTGCCCCCAAATCCAGGACTGCCCCTCTAGACCCAGGACGGCCAGGTGGCATGCTAGATGGGGCCTGATACGCGGAGCGCCACCGCCTCGTCTCACTCTACTTATTTCAGCCTTATAATGAAATCCAAAGGGAAGTAGCAGAGCTGAGTTTGTCGCTTCATTTGTTAGATCCAGGGCACACAGGTAGTGGCACACCCACTGGTGTATGGGGGACCCAAGAGAAGACGCCAGTATACATGGCACATGGCTTGGTACAGTTATTGCATTCAGAGCTGAGTTGTTTCATGTCAGCTCTGCTGCATCTGACAATCTCAGCTCTGCTGTATCTTCAAACAGAGGCTGGACAAATATCTGTCTGGGATGATTTAGTGATCCTGCTCTGAGCAGGGGGTCGGACCCGATGACCCTGGAGGTCCCTTCTAACTCTGCCATCCTATGATCTCAGCTCTGCTGTATCTGACAATCTCAGCTCTGCTGCATCTGATAATTTCAGCTCTGCTGCATCTGACAATCTCAGCTATGCTGTATCTTCAAACAAAGGCTGGACAGACATCTGTCTGGGATGATTTAGTGATCCTGCACTGACCCTGGAGGTCCCTTCCATCTCTACCATTCTATGATTCTATGATCTCAGGTCTGCTGCATCTGACAATCCCAGCTCTGCTGCATCTGACAATCCCAGCTCTGCTGCATCTGACAATCTCAGCTCTGCTGCATCTGAGAATCTCAGCTCTGCTGCATCTGACAATCCCAGCTATGCTGCATCTGACAATCCCAGCTCTGCTGCATCTGACAATCCCAGCTCTGCTGCACCTGACAATCCCAGCTCTGCTGCATCTGACAATCTCAGCGCTGCTGCATCTGACAATCTCAGCTCTGCTGCATCTGACAATCCCAGCTCTGCTGCACCTGACAATCTCAACTCTGCTGTATCTGACAATCTCAGCTCTGCTGCACCTGACAATCTCAGCTCTGCTGTATCTGACTTTCTCAGCTTTGCTGTATTGGACAATCTCAGCTCTGCTGCATCTGACTTTCTCAGCTCTGCTGTACCTGACAATTTCAGCTCAGCTCCATTCAATAATTTTAGTTCCGCTGCACCTGACAATCTCAGCTCTGCTGCACCTGACAATCTCAGCTCTGCTGTATCTGACAATCTCAGCTCTGCTGTAACTGACAATCTCAGCCCTGCTGCACCTGACAATCTCAGCTCTGCTGTAACTGACAATCTCAGCCCTGCTGCACCTGACAATCTCAGCTCCGCTGTATCTGACAATCTCAGCTCCGCTGTATCTGACAATCTCAACTCTGCTGTATCTGACAATCTCAGCTCTGCTGCACCTGACAATCTCAGCTCTGCTGTATCTGACTTTCTCAGCTTTGCTGTATTGGACAATCTCAGCTCTGCTGCATCTGACTTTCTCAGCTCTGCTGTACCTGACAATTTCAGCTCAGCTCCATTCAATAATTTTAGTTCCGCTGCACCTGACAATCTCAGCTCTGCTGCACCTGACAATCTCAGCTCTGCTGCACCTGACAATCTCAGCTCTGCTGTATCTGACAATCTCAGCTCTGCTGTAACTGACAATCTCAGCCCTGCTGCACCTGACAATCTCAGCTCTGCTGTAACTGACAATCTCAGCCCTGCTGCACCTGACAATCTCAGCTCCGCTGTATCTGACAATCTCAGCTCCGCTGTATCTGACAATCTCAGCTCTGCTGTACCTGACAATCTCAGCTCTGCTGTATCTGACAATCTCAGCTCTGCTGTAGCTGACAATCTCAGCTCTGCTGTACCTGACTTTCTCAGCTCTGCTGTACCTGACAATCTCAGCTCTGCTGTATCAGACAATCTCAGCTCTGCTGTACCTGACAATTTTAGTTCAGCTCCATTCAACAATTTTTGTTCTGCTGTATCTGACGATCTCAGCCCTTCCGCATCTGACTTTCCCAGCTCTGCTACATCTTGTGCCCGCAGACCACCTCACGGACACAGACTGCGCTGTAAACTCTCCACTGTTGCGTCTTACTGACATTTTCCCGTAGATGAATGCCGAGTGTAGAAAACGAGAGCAAAGACGAGATAAGACAGGAGCGTGGCCAGCTGGGAGCGCCGCTGCACCCTGGGCTACTGCTACGTTCCATGACACAATCCAAAGTATAACCACACCAGAGCAGAGCGGGGTAAAAGAAATCACAGGACCTCCATGTCCGTCAGTGAGGATGTGACCTGCAGTCCTATGTAACACCACAGACAAAAATATTTATAGTCTGCGGTAGTGTACAGTATATGATTGCAGTGTACAGTACATGATTGCAGTGTACAGTATATGATTGCAGTGTACAGTATATGATTGCAGTGTACAGTACATGATTGCAGTGTACAGTACATGATTGCAGTGTACAGTATATGATTGCAGTGTACAGTACATGATTGCAGTGTACAGTATATGATTGCAGTGTACAGTACATGATTGCAGTGTACAGTACATGATTGCAGTATATGGTGGTATTGTGTAGATGGAGGAGAGAAGAATGGTTGAGCAATCTTATGGTAAGACGGGGCCTGAAATATTCTGAAGGCTGTGAGTGATAAGAACAAATGCTTGCTAGATGGGCTAGAAGTGCTGCCGACCGGTTAGACGCTCACCGAAGCCGGTGTAATGGGATGCAAAGCAAGAAAGTAAAAAACTGGCAAGATGGCGCAACTTTCCCAAATAAGAAGAAGGAATCCCAACTTCTCTTTATTTAACACAATCAGCAAGAAAACGCATTTTGGGGTGCAGACCCCCTCCTCAGTGAAGCTGGGATAAGTGCCGTGGTATTCCATCTCAGGATGTAACGGTGCCTGCCGGACTAAGAACAGGGGAAGAACCTTGGCCAGTATCTATCGGTGGCAGAGATGTTAACCTCGTGCAGATGCTTCCAACCTGACCAGGGTTATGGCGGCCGTTAGGATTTACTCTGACAACCTGCGTGGCTTTAAAAGAACCCCAAAGTAGTGCTAAGTTAGCTTCATCCTGACCACAGCTGTGGTCCCGGTGACTGGAAGCATTCCTTAGTTCTTACTTCTCTTCCTCCTCCCTACTCCAAGGTAGAAGGAAGGAAAGGAAAAAGAAATAGGAGGAGGAAAAGAAGAATGAGATTGAGAAGATCTTCTTCCCTTCTTCCTCCAGAAGAAGCAGAGGGTGGAAGAGGGAAGAGAGTGGTGGTTGAGTGGCCAGCACTGTTACCTTGTAGCACCAGGGTTCTAGGTTCACATCTGATTAAGGACTTCTGCATGGAATTTTTATGTTCTCATTGTGTTTCTTCTCCTCTGGTGAAGAAAGAGCCAGCATGGTGGCTTAGTTGTTAGAACTGTTAATTTGCAGTGCTGGGGTTCTAGGTACAAATCTGTCAGCGGACAACATTTGTAAGGAGCTTTTCAAAGTCCATGCAGATGTTAGCCTTGATGAGATTTGAACCTAGGACGCCAGGACTGCAAGGCAACAGTGCTAACAACTGGGTCACTTCTATTAAAGTTCTCCTCCTCTTCTTCATCTTTCTCTTCTTCCTCTTGCTCTTCCACCTCCTCCTCTTCTTCTTCCTCCTGTTCTTCCACCTCCTCCTCTTCTTCCTTTCTCTTCTTCCTCTTGCTCTTCCACCTCCTCCTCTTCTTCTTCCTCCTGTTCTTCTACCTCCTCCTCTTCTTCTCCTCTTCTTCCTCCTCTTCTTCCTCCTCTTCTTCCTCCTGTTCTTCCACCTCTTTCTCTTACTGCTCTTCCTCATAATTTCACTCCAAATGACAAGTTCAGTATTCATCTACTAGACCACTACACAGCTGATTCAGACTCCTCGGGGAACTAATGATCATTCCTGCAATCTTACATCCCCCATAGAGTTTGATCCTTGTTGGCAGCATCCCATTTACAGGGGTATCTGGGCCACCAAGAACAATACATGTTTTGTGCTCCATGAAAAATGTGACCACCCAATAAGTAGGTGTTTGTTCATTTGCTGGGTGTTCAGCTGCACCTTCACAACCCAATGATCAGACAAGTGAACTTTCCTAGGGATGTCCTTCTCCAATTCTCAGTTCATGTAAAATGCCCTTAAGATCTTGGAAGCTGCAATCTATAACTGGATGTTTTTGATTTCTTGTAGGTTACGGACATGCTGCTCCCAGCACAGATGGAGGCAAAGTCTTCTGTATGTTCTACGCTCTGCTGGGAATCCCCCTCACTTTGGTCATGTTCCAGAGCCTGGGTGAGAGGATTAACACCTTCGTCAGGTATCTACTCTACCGTATCAAGAAGTGCCTTGGAATGAGACGGCCCGACGTATCTATGGCCAACATGGTCATCATCGGCTTCTTCTCCTGCTTAAGTACCCTGTGCATCGGAGCCGCAGCTTTCTCATACTATGAGCAGTGGAGCTTTTTCCATGCCTATTATTACTGCTTCATAACCCTTACTACTATTGGATTTGGTGACTATGTGGCCCTACAGAAAGACGCTGCTCTCCAAAACAAGCCCCAGTATGTTGCCTTTAGCTTTGTGTACATCTTGATGGGACTGACCGTCATAGGAGCTTTCCTCAATTTGGTGGTTCTTCGATTCATGACCATGAACGCGGAGGATGAAAAACGGGATGCCGAACACCGGGCCTTACTGAACAGAAACGGCCCCTCCAGCATTCATACCACCGATACAAGTTCTTCGACAGGTGGCTTTCGAAACGTGTATGCTGAAGTTCTTCACTTCCAGTCCATGTGTTCTTGTTTGTGGTACAAAAGTAGGGAAAAACTACAATATTCCATTCCCATGATCATCCCTCGGGACCTGTCCACTTCGGACACTTGTGTAGAACAGAACCACCACTCCCCTGGTCGATGCATGGGCTCGTCATCCAATGGATGTATGTGTAACACCCAACATTCAGCTATCAGCTCTGTATCTACAGGACTGCACAGTCTCTCCGCATTTCGAGGACTCATGAAGCGGAGAAGTTCTGTATAGTCCACAATCTAGACTTTTATTACAAATTGCCTACTGAAATCAGAATACTCACACCATCGTACAGCGCTCTTTATTTTCGTAAAACCGGACCCATGACGTGTAGATTCTATAGGTGAATGGAAAGTTATGGCATTGGGGGGGTAATCATGTATCAAAATGTGCTTGGGAAAAAAATCAAAAACTTTACAAAAAGTTTAGCATGTTATGGTTTCATGGCATATTTCTACGTATAGATCATCTCCTCGTGCCAATTCTGTGTGCCAAAACTTTTAGAAATGGCATCACAATCCTCAAGGTTGTATAATTTTTCACGTCTGTTTAAATTGTAGCAAAATTTCTTTAAAAAAGAAGCAAAACGTCTTAAAAGAAGACACATAAAATGTCCAAAAATACTATTGATACATGACTTTCCCCTCCAGCATCCCGACATCAGGTTGATGCCAACAGGTTGGGGAATGTTTAGTCACAAACTAAGTCTTGTTGATGAGTCTGCTCACCCAGGATCCATGCCGTTCTCTGCCCGTTTAAATGCAGGATGTCTCAAAAGTGTGGAAACACCCATATAGAATGTTGGTGATCCAATTTTAAGGGGAGAACCTGTTAGACTATGTCTCCAACATGACGGCCATTTTGAATGCCGTAATCTTAGATTCAACACAATTTTTTTCAATTGGGCAGGTAGGTGTGTAATATATCAAAATGGCGGAGAATTTCACCTGGAAAACAACCGCCTGCTTCATTTTAACATAACTTTATTCGTTTTCATGTTAACACAGTGATTTTTCTCTATTGTAAGCAATATGAATGATGGTGTTAACTCAAGCAGAACATGTTGGGATCGTCCTTTTTCATGTGAATAAAGCACATGGGTACCGTGGCAAAACAAGAATGTGGGGTTAGCCTCCATATAGCAAATTTGTCTGCACATAAAGAGCATCTTTCCAAATTACAGAGGACAATCTCCCCACCTTCTGCTAGAGATAACGCCATCATTCACTTTGCTTGTAATGAAGAAACATCACTGTTAATATAAGAACAAATAAAGTTACGTTGAAGTGTAGCACGCTATTGTCTTTCTAGTGAAATTCTCTGCCAATTTGATATATCGCATACCTGGCTTCCAATTGGAAAAAACAGAATTGAATCCAAGATGGCAGCGTTCAAAATGGCCGTCATGTTGGTGACATGGTCCAACAAGTGTCCTCTTTCCCTGCAACTTGTATGAAAAATTAGATTATTTTCATTCTATATGGGTGTTTCCCCACTTTTGAGACACCCTGTACATTGATTATGCAATTTTAGGCCCGTTATACCACTTTTCATAATTCAGACCCAAGAGGTAACATTTCAAAAGTTCAAGGTCAACCATGAATCAAACCAAGATGGCCATTTTCATCAATGAGAAAAAAGACCATTGTCACAGCAGAGACTCAATAAAATGTCTAATCTATATTAGAAGTGGATAAAAACTGAAAAATGAACTCCGGCGGCCTACGCGTTTTGGTATTTTAGTTTAGTAAGGCTATTGGCTATAAGAGAAACCACCGTAACATGTAGCCACTGGGGTTGAGGTTACTTGCACTGATAGTTGTATCCATTTCTAATGAAGACAAGATATTTTATTGGAACGTTGGACCAAGAAATTGAACTTTTTTCCCCTTGATGAATGTAGTGGGCTGGTCCATCCATGTGCATGTGGAAAGAAGATCCTTGATCTGACCAGCATTTTTGTCTGTTAGCATTAAAAAGGGTTTCCAGGAAAGTACTATTGACCTATCACCAGGATAGGTCTTCCGTGGTTGAGCATGGGGGACCCGAGGCTGATCGCTCAGCCCACTATCAGTGCACAGGGCCGAATGTTGTCATTGGGCTCAAAGGCAATTGTATCCTATTACCCTACTGACACTTCCGACATCGGGGTCAGACACGGATGTACAATAGAGGGAAGCCCTCACCTTGATTTCAGTGGAAGTGACCGTTCCACCCCCGACCCTGAAAACATCCAGCCCTGGGGATCTTCATGACCGGTCCCTGGTGATCAATTATTGATGACTATCATTAATAGTATTTTTTCAAAAACCCCTTTAAGATGGCCATTTTGGGTCAAGTATAGGTGGTATGAATGCACATTTTAATTGCCTTTATGTCTAATTTGAGCCACGTCACTCAACTTTCATGGTACAAAAACAAAATATTCCAACCCTTTGACTGAGCAATGCATCTCATGTGTCTTTTTGTTGGTGGTAGGTAAGTCCACCCTAGAGGCAGCATGTATATTTTTCTAGAATGATCATCAGAATCTAGGGGCTAATTTATTTGTACTTGTCCTCCAAGTCTCACACCTATGAAGTCTTCATACCAAATGCTGTATCGTTGTACACAATACAAATTTGTACATTTTTGAATCTAAATGTTAACCCAAAGGTCGAACCGTACGCACAACGTTATTAACCCAAAAACTGAAACTTGTCAATCTTAAGGAATAGGAAGAGATGCTCAGGGAGAAATGACAGAATGTGCAAGAAAAGCCGAGGCAAACAAAACCCCAAAAGTAATCGTTTTCAAAAACATTTTGTGGAATTCTATGGAGGGGATCTGGTGTAACTGCACTCATGAGACAGATTTAAACTTTAAGGGTACCGATCTCAAAGCGATGGCCATGCTGAGAAGCATCACTATCACCAATGGTAGGTTTGCCAGCTCAATCCCCTTTGAAACTCCTTTGTATTGTCATTGACTCCTGCAATGGAGTGAAAATTATTTACATCTTGTTATTACTGGAGCCTAACATCTCCCTCATACATGGTCCCAGCCTTGACTTGAACTTTGCATTAAGTTGACATACTGGATAAGCATTTGGCAACCATTGCCTTACTGAGGGTCTTTGGTGGTCTTTTATATGTCTATAGTCACCTTATACAAATCAAATAAGACTAAAACTAGTCAGGTACAAGATCATGTAGCCACGAGGCTTCCATGATACTAATGAAGATCTCCATAGAAATGCCCCACCGGGTGATAGTTATGCCAGTAGTATGCCCCAGTTATAATTTTAGGGTTTCCGTGCGTATGATTTTTGATGCCGATGTCCATTCATTGATGCCTCAGATCCACACATGACTTATCTCCATTCGATGGGGATAATCCGAATGCGATTTTCCAGTGATTATGGTTACCCTTAACTATATCCTATACAACACAGCTGGGGAGAACGTATAGTGGTTTTAGGGAAAAGTTAATAGTATGAAAAGAACTTCATGATGATAGACAAATGAGGATAACGAGGATTTCTGGTCATTCAAATGTCGTACCTCCGAACGCTACACATAGGAATCACCCCAACTGTTTGCTATATAGGGGCTATTTAAATGTTTGGACTTACCAAAAAAACTATTTTCTTGCAGTTAAAAAGTTTAATTTACACTGAAGTGATTTGGTAATAATATTTCCAGTCTTCAGCAATACCCAACCCTGCACATAACACGCTCATCCTAACCATATACCTTGGCCAATCATTTCAACCCTAATCCTAATTATATATAAGAACCTCTATATAGGGTTAGGTATATTCCTATACAGCACCTAAAATGTTCCTATTCCTAACCCACCGCTCTAACTTTAACCATATACCGTAGCCTATACCCTAATCATATACCTAACCTTAGTTATATACATTACCTTAACCCTAACTCGAATTACATACTTGACTCTTTATCTAAACTGTATATATAAATCCTATGCCTATAGCTTAGCTCCAACCTTATACCCTTACCCTAATTATACTGTATACCTTAAAATATGCCTTAACCCAAACAATATACTTTAAGCTAAGGATATTCTATAAGCCTATACCGAACTCTAACTACCGGTATATATAGTACCTAAGCCTAAAAAAATCCTAACCAGATATCCAACACTATGCTTAAACCTAACTATATGCCCAACCCCATACCAGAACCTAATCATGCACCCAACCCTATGCCTAATGCTAACCATATACCCAACCCTATTCCAAAACCTAACTCAACCCTATGCCTAAATCTAACCATATACCCAACCCTATTCCAAAACCTAACTCAACCCTATGCCTAAATCTAACCATATACCCAACCCTATTCCAAAACCTAACTCAACCCTATGCCTAAATCTAACCATATACCCAACCCTATTCCAAAACCTAACTATATACTCAACCCTATGCCTAACTCTAACTATGTGCCCAACCCTACCAAAATCTAATCATACACCTAATTGTATGCCTAATGCTAACCATATAACCAGCCCTATCCCAAAACCTAACCATATACACGACCCTATACCTAATTATAACCATACACCCAATCCTTTACCTAAACCTAACCATATTCTCAACCCTATTCTTAAACGTAACCATTTACCCAGTTCTATACCTAAACCCAACCATATCATTTAACCTACAGCTTGGCTATAACCCTACACTCTGACACTAACCTTAGCTCCCACTGTACACCTCATCCTAACCCTACATGTTAGGCCTAACCCTTGTAACTCAATATTGTATATTTGTTAATAGCATTAGGTTTTACAATTTTAGTATTTTCGTGCTATGGCTCCAGTGATGTCACAAAATCCTTGTGACCTCTAGTGACATCATTTACATGACTGTTGTCTAACATAATGGATGCCTTTACATTTCGATAGCATACATTTTATGTTTGAAGATGCATGTGTCTTGGCCCTGAGACAGATCAACATTATTTGTGTCCTATAGAGGGGACATTACACTATTGTTCCCTTGAACCTGTGTCATAGAAGCATAAGCTGGGATATATAGATTAGGGACTTGGGGCCCTACAGCACAACTCAGAATAAAGCCCGATTCTGCCAATAGCAACATCAGCTGCAAATTAGTATTGAAAGGTTCTGACAATTAAGTATTCCCTTGTCCTGTTGACATGAACAGTCAATTAGGCCCAATTCGCACGGGTGTATTTGCACTGCGGGATCCGAAGCGGGGAATCGCGTCTAGATCCTGCAGAAAATACTGCCCATAAAACATGCTAAGCAAAACACTTTTCCATGCCCACGAGCGGAAACCAACTGTGATTTGCAGCACACGGGGGAAAATCGCAGCATGTCCTATTCTAGTACGAGCCTCACACAGGCTCGAACGGATGGCTTCTATTGCAGTCAATGGAAGCCATCCGTCCCACGGTGGATCCGCGTTATCGCTGGTGTGACTGTTTGCCGTGTGCATGTGCGGTGATGGCGCACCAGCTGGCACATCCACAGAGCAGAGAGAAGAAGAAAAGACACGTATGCGGGGGTCAATGCCGGGGTACAGGGTCTGATTCCGCTGTGAGATCTTGGAAACCTTATTCTCTCTGGATCAACAGTGATCTGTAATCTCCCCGCCCCCGAGGAGCCTTTCACAGATAGGAGGCTCCTTTAGCTACTGGGAGCTTTAACCAGCTATACTTTGGCTTGCTCTTATTTATTTTATTTTTAGTGTTGAACTAAAAATTAAGGTTTACTTTAGCTTTCTCCTAATTTGCAGTAATTTCATGCAATCCTTTTAAAATAGGCCATGATACATAGCCATATCCTAATGATGTAAAGCCATAAACTTAAAGGGGTTGTCTTGCGGCGAAAGCAAAAAAATGTTTTTTCACTTACCCCCGCATTCTGCCCTGTTAAAAAGAAAGCATAGGTTAGTTTTTAAAAAGCACATTGCTCTTACCTGCATCAGCGTTCTGCAGCTTCTTCTATTCTTCTTTTAAAGATGGCGCCGCTGGTCTTCTCCCACGGTGGACCGCGGGTCTTCTCCCATGGTGCACCGTGGATTTTCTTCTCCTTCCTTGCGTTCCATTGCCGATTCCAGCCTCCTGATTGGCTGGAATCGGCACACGTGACGGGGCGGAGCTACGATGACGACGCGGTGAGCAGTTCTCTGACACGAGCGGCCCCATTCACCAGGCAGAAGACCGCACAGCGCAAGCGCGTCTAAAAACGCCAGAAGACATCGGAATTAGACGGAGCCATGGAGACGGGGACGCCAGCAACGGAGCAGGTAAGTGAATAACTTCTGTATGGCTCATAATTAATGCACGATGTATATTACAAAGTGCATTAATATGGCCATACAGAAGTGCTGAACCCCACTTGCTTTCGCGAGACAACCCCTTTAAGGGTAACATTATAATGTGAAACCTAAATTACAGTCTGGTCTTTAGTAAGAGTATATAAGTATATTCTATAGTTCATGTGATCAACAAATGTATACCAAAGAACCTTATACTACTGTGTTGCCCACACATGGTATGACTCCAGCCCTTTTAGACCACATTCCCTTTATTATGGGCCTTGTGATAGAGAGTTCTATCCTGTTCACCAAGACAGAAGATAATACTGCTAGGCTACATAAAGAATAATTAAAGGGGTTTCCAGGGAGCCTGTCAGAGCCTCCACTTTCAGCACGGTTCCCCAGCCATATAGTATGACCCTTCTCTTTGTGCCCATTACAACATGAAGGAGGTTGGCTGTTTGGATTATGTTAATAACTAAGCCACTCCCTTTTTCTGTCTCTACGTCAACCATAGTAGAGAAGGGGAATGGCTTAGATAGTAAGATGCGCCAAGCAGCCAGTAACCTTGAGGACATGACAGGCACAGAGAGAGGTGCCATAACACGTGACCTGGTCTCCAAATCTGTCCAGAAGAGAAAGTTCTGACACTTCAAATCCATGCAAGTATTTAGCCTCCCTGGACAACCCTTTAAAGTCCACTTATCCCAGAATCAGGGCTATATTATAGGGGGGGCACAAAAGACACTTGCCCTGAGTCCTCCACCACCATAAGGATCTTGGGAGCCTCCACACCACTCACCTTTTCTGTCAAGTTTTTCCAACCTGTGTAAGCCAGCATTTTTTAATTTTGTATTGAGTAATGTATACAATGTTCCCCTCTGAAGCTTCCCCATCTCAGGTAAATGACAGTGCCCTGGTGGCTGTCCATGGAGCCTATGGAGTCAAGAAGAAGTAGAAGGGTGGCCATGCATTTTTGTGGCTCTTTATTTTGAAGGCTACAGAAGCTTGACTTTTTCCATAACTCCCACTAGAAAGGGCAACGGACAAGCGAGCTCATCTCTTCTATATTTGGCTATGACAGGAAATCCAATGGGTAGTAAGGGGACTTCCTAAAAAATGTTGTTCTTAAGGCCTCCACTAACTTTAAACCTCCGTAACCAGCACAGTCACCAGAACCAGTGCGAGGACAATGCCTCTTCTCCTATATGTGAACCCATTTGAAATCACCACTAAACACCACAATTGACCCCATATAGAGTAATAAGAAAACACTGTGTTATCTGTACTTCCGAATGCAGGAAACTGTCCAATGATTAGTTCAGATTACAGAATAGGAACTATATCAGCAAATGACTTTTTCTCCATGAATTCATTAAGCTCCTCGGGCTCCGAGTCGCGTATCCTGCTGTCCTTCCAGTGTTTCTTCAAACAATTAAATTAAACAATTATTTGAATAGCCAAGAGACCCATAATCATGAGGACAAAAAAAGCGCAGTCTGCTAATGTGATCAGCGCGGTAGGATCATCTGTTCTTCATGGAGAACTGACGTTCAGTACTCTGAGGAGAGTAGCGGGAGAGTCATATTCAGAGTCTAGCATGTTCATCACAATGAGGCCAAGGGAGTTGACTTCAGAAGGACATACTCGGGTGAAGACATTGGCCTGAAACTGTCTTTGACTATCAACTCACGTCCTCTTGAAATGTTGCTAAGCAACAACTGATTTACTAAAATCTTTAATAAAATTTGACAGGTTCCAAAAATTCTGCAAGTCAAGTATTTGTGTCTTCTTCTTCCACCCAGTACATATGCTGAATATTATATAGTATAGTTGAAAAGTATCATATCTTTTCATTAATTTCTTTGCCATTATAGCAAGTAAGTATATAGAAGGCAAATGAAAAATTAATTGAACCTCCATTGAGCTGGTCCAACACCACCAAGACCCCTCTCCTGGCCTAATGGATGAGGGAAGAGATAGAGAGTTCCTCCTTCATTGCAATGGCCTGTGAACAGGACAAGTTCTAAAGACTTTGGCACCACCTATGAGGATGTGACCAATCAAAATACTCTTCCCTCTCCGTTCCCTGGGCAAGTCTTGTCCTGGGACTGTAGTGACACTTTAAATTTCTAGTTTCTTCTTAAAATCTAAAAGATGAAGAGTGTCTCTTTTGAGACTGCAGGAATAATAACAGTTACACTTCATTGAATTTTAGATTATATCCCAACATACTTCATGCCCTTTAGGATTGCAAACAACACTATGTGGGCAACACATTCCATTTGTGGTGGCCTCTGTAGCGACTGTGACGCAGGTGGAGGGTCGGGTTTAGTTTTGATTGGTCGCATCCTCTTTCCTCATGGGTGGTGCCAACATTTTTAGAGTTTGTACTGTTCGCAGACCATGCCAAAGGAGGAGGAACTCTCTATCTCTTCCCTCATCCATTAGGCCAGGAGAGGGGTCTTGGTGGCAATGGACCAGCACCATGGAGAGAAAGGAGGTTTCATTTTCCATTTGTCTTCTATTTTTACTTTGCGGAAGAAGACGACACAAATGTGTCACTCCAGTCCCACAACAAGACTTGTCCAGGAAACGGAGAGGGAAAGTTATTTTACCCTGCTTCCACTGCTGATGCATCTGCTCCTGGGGATCCTCTTCATACATCCAACATTTTCAGAGCACTCCTGTCTCTACTTGCTCAATGTGCATTAGTAGTCAGACACTACCTGCTTCTTTCTGATTGGCCAGTGCAGCTTACGCGAGCAGTGCTTGCCAATAAGAGCAAGGCGTAAAGTCTTAGATTACTGATGTGCCACCAGTTCTTAGTGTACATTGAGTAGTCTAGAATAGCTGCCTACAAATGTCAAAACTTAAATCTACTTAAGGCGCTTTTACACGGAGCAAGAAATCATTCGCCCAAGCAAACGACCCGTTTGCTTTTTAAATAATTACTGTTTACACATATGGATCATCATTTAACTTTCTTGTCATTTCACTAGTTTCACAATTTCTCTGTCATGGGTAGTTTTAAAATGAAAGGGTAATTGTCCAGATGTGCCGTAAGTACGTACGTATGTATGGAAGTATGTGATTGGCTGTTAGCAGAACAAAACACGTTTTAACACGCCCACAAAGTTCTCTGCTATTGGCTGTTAAAGCAGAGGATGACCTTCAACCTCTACACAACTCAACAAGGATTACTTCATTCGATTGCCTAGAAATATTCCCTGGTTCTTCGTTGTCAACTTAGATTGTGCTGGGATTTCCTGCTGTAAGAGGGAGGACGGAGCTGCTAAATTCACAGCCTGGACTCATAACTACCACATAGGCCATAAACACTGAACTGGGGCTTAATTATGATGATAGGGCTTCTGTAGTAATTTTGTTCTATTTTTTAGAGAAGTTCTGTCCTAATTCAAGAATGAATTAGAATGTCTACTACAACTACCATTCACTTTATTGTTTAAAATAGCTTTTTATCCTCAGAATAACTTGACAGTGACTGATGTAAAATAAATATCTGCAAACTGGACTTTGTTGTAAGAAAGGGTGAAAATATGGACTTCCAGCTATTAACCTGCCTCTGGTAGAGGTCAGCACATTGTAAGCTATAGCAATCAGCTACCCATGTCACCGCATAGCATGTACAGTAATCTGGATGATGGGGATTATTAAGAAACACGGGCTCAATTCAAGCTTTTGACCTCCGTTGTTTGACCTCAGATGGATGAGACCTTATATCTGTAGGTAGCATGGAAATTACATCATTTATCAGCTCTACTTGCTCCAGATGGTTTGCATTGCCACTTTTACGTAATTACTGAACACATGGCATGAAGTCGTGGAATAGGGCACTCATTCCCAAACTCTGGTTTTCCAGCTGTTGGAAAACTACAACTGACTCTTCCTGTCCGGGCATGGTGGTAGTTTTGTAATGGCTGGAAGTTAGAGACCACTGGTGCAGAGCGTAATCCCTTAGAGCAGTTCTAAATAGTCTTGGTCTGATGATGGTGGAAATATTGCCCTCAAGCATAATCTTTTCCCGCAGTCTGGACATTCTTTGGATATGCTTGCAATTTTTTCAAACCTTTCTGAATCTACCCCTACAATGGTGGGATTTAAAGGGACACCCAATTGAAAACACATTTTTCCAACACTGCCCCCCTCACCTGATTGCCTGTCACACTTCTGAGGTCTCTTCTGTATACTCCAGCCACTTCTATACAGTGCAGCACCCTGCTGATACTTATCAGGCACCATCTTGATGGTGAGATTTTTTACTTTCACTTTCAAACTGTTGAAGTAGTCCTCTAAATTTAAAATCAGCAATATGGCTACCAGGATCTGAGTTCTCTTGTGTGTCCAAATTAATTAGCAATGAGTATCAGAGAAAGTAGGTGAGACATCAACTGTGTGAAGTTACTATTGCCCTCTTTCTGAGGAACCAGCTCAGTGTTAAGCTTGTTAAAAGTGTAAAACAGAACAAAGAACTATGTAGTGGTCCAATCACAGGAGGCTACACTCTAAGTTACACCTAATTGCAATAGAAAGGTAGCAAATCATTACAAAACTTCAGTACTGACAAATGAATACATAATGTGACGTGTACATGCATTAACTACATTGGTAAGAGTAAGGAATGTGGATACAATGACTAAATATGGTGTCCAGGAAATGCGCAAGCCCTCACTACCAAAGACAGTTCAGTCTAGTATACAAGATTTGAACTAAGCTATATTAGCCCCTGAGTATCAAGTATAACACAGGTCATCTTAATTATTTCACAAAACCTATCCCATGATGCATCAGCAGAGCATTAGCTAGAGAATATACCATTTCTGTCTTCTGAGGGGCTGTTTAATTAAGGATGAGCTGTGATCTCCTCTATTATACCTGTTTGTGTGATCATATCAGTAACTGTGATAGGAGTGTCTGTGCCCCTCGGCAGGTTTTGTGGTAGGGACCATACAACAGCATCACACAGACTGAGACATTGACTGGTTTCATACATCATAACCCCAAGTAGACCTGAGGAGAAAGAGGCTGGGAGATTCAGTCAGAAAGAAATAACTAACCAAGGTAACACTAGCTCCCATATATACTGGGGGGATAGCTATACCGTGAATTAAAAAAAAATCACTGGAATTTGTAAACAATTTGCCCAGAAGGAGTAAACTGATTGTTGCTATTAGTGGAACACAACTCAATAACAAATGATTTTGCATAGAGGGTTGTAATTATACAAGGTGTGCAGGTTGCATTTACTCCCGGGCCCTGGTGCCTACTAGCCCAACGGCCGAAAATTAATATGTGATGGTTGAGAGGGTCCTGGTACAGGTTATTGATCATGGTCTTGGGAGTTTCACTTTATATCTCTCATTGGACTGTTGTAGCTCTTGTGGAACAAAAAACATAAAAAGGATGGATTCTATTGACTTACAATGGGATACATTAAGGTTTTCATCATTTTAATGGACACTTATAATATCGTAATGTAGTATCATTCACATATTCAAACCAGGGCAGATGGAAAGTTCCATTGAACCATACCAGTCGTGTGGCAGCAGGGTGTGATGCAAGTGATCTCTTCTGTGTTCCCTTAAAGAGGTTGTCCAGTTGCAATCTATGTTGGCCTATCCATAGGATAATGCCCCTTCTGAGCTCCATTCACCAGTCTTGTGTTGTGTCTCATCACTTTAATGGGAACTTTGCCTATAATACCTAGGCTGGCCACTGGAGTAGGAACAAAGCTGTCTGCTTCCTGTAAAAAATCAGCTCAGTGCATGAGTGTGGAGGCCCAGCAAACAGCAAATCATCAAGAGTCCCTGTTGATGGATCCTTCCCGATCTACTATTGATGAGCTATCCTAAGGTTAAGGCAGCAATGGTTTACAGCTGGACAACCCCTTTAAGAAAAAACCTCTGCCACAATAACCAGTTTTATCCCAAAGATCCTATTCTATCCAGTGCCATTTTGCTTCACCATCTTATTCTCTATTGTTGTCTTCAATGACCAGGTAGGTGACTACCAAGACTGTATCTACTGTACATAGGGTTAGGCGAATACAATCATATACTGTATGATGAGGGATATTGCTATGCAAAGACCCGGAGAGTAGAGCAGACATAAGATTCATGAGTTCTCCTACAACTTGGGTGATGGATTGGTTGGAGCTCCATTTATGTCACTTCATCACAGCATTAATAGAAATCTCAATGTTGGATTTGAGTCTAAAGATCATGGTAAGCCCCCCTAGTTTGGGGATCTATTGGTCACCTGAGGTAGCTACCTTCACTGAGTTGATAAAGCACCTTAATTCTTTGAAGCCATTACTCAAGGCTCACTGATGCCTTTAAAATAATGATCTTTCCTTTTGACAGTCTATAAAATGTAGAATAGCCCCGTATCTAAATGTCTGGTGGCGCCCTACATCTCATCTCACTTTTACGGTTCTGAGCCCTGTTGAAGATATAGTACATATTCCAGGCCTTTAGTACCGTAAGCGAGCAGTGGAGAGCAACTGGAGGAGTCTGAGCCAGATACAGCCCTTGAAGGGGTATTCTGGGCTATTTGAACAGATGACTATTTTCTAGATAGGTCATCAGTAATTGATGGATAGTGGTCCACCGCTAGGGGGTCCTGTCCATCAGCTGAACATCTGGCCCACTGTAGTCTGCAGCGGGCCGGATGTAGTTATCCACGGTCAGAGGAAGCAGAGGGAGCTCCGGCTTTACTCTTATTGAAATCATTGAGAGCACTGCACCTTTCTGACAATTTCTGCTCAAAAGAAGATGTGACATCCTGACCATGATGAGAAGAGCAGGAAGTCAAGAAGCATTGCCAATGATTTAAATGGGAGTGAAGCTGGCGCTCCCCCTGATTCTTCTGACCATGGATCATGACATGCAGCCCACTGCACTGACAGTGGACTGAACGATCAGCTGATGGATGGGGGTTCCAAGTGGCAGACCCGCATCCATTAACTAATGATAACCTATCCGGGGGATAGGTCATCACCACCCAAGGCATCTATCCTTTATCCACAGGATAGCTGATAACTACCTGATTGGTGGGAGTCTAAATGTTGGGACCCCTAACACTTGCCAGAACAGGAGTCCCATGCCCCGCTGTGTGAATGGAATGGCTTCTACTCATGCCTGCTGCCACTTTATTCATCCCTATAGACTCTTTGAGAAATCAGAGTACAAGCATTTGCCTACCATACCTCCAGCAGTTGAAATGAAATGAATGGAACCAGGAGTGTAGCTATAAGGGATGCGATTGCTCCCAGGCCCAGGAGCCTTAGGGGGCCAATAAGGCCTCTCTTCTCCATACAATAAGCCTAGTAATATGAATAATGCATTATAGTTGGGGGCCCTGTTACAGATTATGCATTGGGGCCCAGAAGCTTCAAGTTACGCCTCTGAATGGAACTATAGCTCCATTCACTCAGGGGCTTACAGGACCCCTGTTCTCATAATCGATGAAGATCACAATGGTTTGTCCCCCACTAATCAAAAAAAATTTTCCCTAGGCTGTGTGCATGGAGGATAGGTTGATATTACTCCTTTAATACCCATTTAAGCGCTAAACCTGTGGCCCCTGGCTCCTCTTCTACATCTGTGAACTGTACAATGTGCCCATCATATTGTGTCCCATTGCCCCCAATTTAAAGCATAGACATGGTCATCCATTTAGTCACCCTCCATAGTAAATGGAAGATACTAAACTGATTGAGTTCACTGAACTGTTTTATGAATCTCCCATAAACTATAATTCAGAGGACCGCCCACGAGGAGCTACCTTTTTACATATGGAAATGAATGGAAAGTTGAACTTTGAGTACAATCAAGGTCCACATCTAAGACCCTTATAAAGTATTATGTTGACCACCATGGTGTAGAGTATAGACGACTTCAGCTATTAGGTAGGATGTTGTCTCATCGGCCCATATACCATATCATTGATGCTTATAAACTGTACAGAGGAGAAATATCAGGTTAACTGTGTCCACAACATCTTTATTGTCAGAGACATCGTCCACCGGCTGAAGGACTTTTTCTTAATACTTGACTCAATGTACTGTACATAGTAGATATAACCTATATATATATATTTATAAATACGTATATACAGCTCTCACTGCTTATGTACATAGGAAATACTCTATACATATCTATAAATATCTTTATTTGTAAATTATTGCCTCTACAAATGATCTGCACGATCTTGTGATTAATTCCCGGGGTTGTAATAAATAATCTAAGAAGGAGCCATGATGGTTCCCAATGCCAAAGTATATTTGTACTACTAATGATTTTCAATAGAGAAGGAAATAAAGGCTGTTTTCAAATGTGCATACAGTGTGGTCAATCACAGAGGAATGGGTAAGTGAGCGTGGCAGCGGACATTACATTACTTATCCTGTACTGCTCCAGAGTTACATCCTGTATTATACACCAGAGCTGCACTCACTATTCTGCTGGTGGAGTCACTGTGTACATTCATTACTTATCCTGTACTGATCCTGAGTTACATCCTGTATTATACTCCAGAGCTGCACTCACTATTCTGCTGGTGGAGTCACTGTATACAAACATTACTTATCCTGTACTGACCCTGAGTTACATCCTGTATTATACTCTAGAGTTGCACTCACTATTCTGCTGGTGGAGTCACTGTGTACATACATTACTTATCCTGTACTGCTCCTGGGTTACATCCTGTACTATACTCCAGAGCTGCACTCACTATTCTGCTGTTGGAGTCACTGTGTACATACATTACTTATCCTGCACTGCTCCAGAGTTACATCCTGTATTATAATCCAGAGCTGCACTCACTATTCTGCTGGTGGAGTCACTGTGTACATACATTACTTATCCTGTACTGATCCTGAGTTACATCCTGTATTATACTCCAGAGCTGCACTCACTATTCTGCTGGTGGAGTCACTGTGTACATACATTACTTATCCTGTACTGCTCCTGAGTTACATCCTACATTATACTCCAGAGCTGCACTCACTATTCTGCTGTTGGAGTCACTGTGTACATACATTACTTATCCTGCACTGCTCCTGAGTTACATCCTGTATTATACTCCAGAGCTGCACTCACTATTCTGCTGGTGGAGTCACTGTGTACATACATTACTTATCCTGTACTGATCCTGAGTTACATCCTGTATTATACCCCGGAGCTGCACTCACTATTCTGCTGGTGGAGTCACTGTGTACATACATTACTTATCCAGTACTGATCCTGAGTTACATCCTATATTATACTCCAGAGCTGCACTCACTATTCTGCTGGTGGAGTCACTGTATACATACATTACTTATCCTGTACTGATCCTGAGTTACATCCTGTATTATACTCCAGAGCTGCACTCACTATTCTGCTGGTGGAGTCACTGTGTACATACATTACTTATCCTGTACTGATCCTGAGTTACGTCCTGTATTATACTCCAGAGCTGCACTCACTATTCTGCTGGTGGAGTCACTGAGTAGATACATTACTTATCCTGTACTGATCCTGAGTTACGTCCTGTATTATACTCCAGAGCTGCACTCACTATTCTGCTGGTGGAGTCACTGTGTACATACATTACTTATCCTGTACTGATCCTGAGTTACGTCCTGTATTATACTCCAGAGCTGCACTCACTATTCTGCTGGTGGAGTCACTGAGTAGATACATTACTTATCCTGTACTGATCCTGAGTTACGTCCTGTATTATACTCCAGAGCTGCACTCACTATTCTGCTGGTGGAGTCACTGTGTACATACATTACTTATCCTGTACTGCTCCTGAGTTACATCCTGTAGATCTTTTATTATAAAAGTATGAAACACAACAATAAAAGCAAACTGTAACAATAGTAAATAATAATAATACAACCGTATACAGAGATAAGGCCCTTCACCCAGAGTCCATGGTCCACAAACAAAAGAAACCCCATGTCTGGACTTCTCCCCTGCCGCACACTCGCACACACACTCAAAGCAAAACACAATATACCTAAAAGAAGAGCATCCAGCTATCCAGAAGAGAAAACTAAAACTAAAGCTACAGGTCCAGCCGTACCGCACTGAAACCCCATCATAAACAAATTAGGCAATAACGTAAACATAACATATATATATACCAATAATTAACTAAATATGAAAATAAAGACCAAGCCAACCGGCATACAAAAATAACTAAAGAAATAGTTTTTCAAAAAATTTTTTTTTTTTTTTTTTTGGGTCCCCAGTGCAGCTCGGGGGCCATGCCTGCTCCATCAGTCCGTGCCCAGAGTTCTAAAGTTCAGGACGTGCCAAGCCACACCAGGGTTTTTTTTTTTTTTTAATATATATAAACTGTACAACACTCTGCCTGCCGCAGCCTGGGGGCCATGCCCGCTCCACCAGTCCGTGCCCAGAGTTCAATGTTCGGGACGTGCCAGGCTACGGCTCAAGGCGTGAAACCACTCCCCCCCAACCCCCCACCCAACCTAACTACCACCCAGAACGTGAATATATACATATAAAACATACAATAACCAATATACATGACATACACGATATATATTAACATAACCCGAAAGCCTAAGGTCGGCTCACCTGCAGCCCTACTTCACTCCATTTTGCCCAAATCAAAACAAAAAGCTTTATGGTGCACTCACAGCCCGCCACCGGGATTGGAGGTGATAAGCCGGGCACAGACATCACAATGTACTATCCCTTGCATTTTCTCCCTATTCTTTCCCTAATTTGCCCTAGACTGTCCTTAGTCTGCCCCTCAGTCTGACCCTTCATGGAAACCTGTCCCTGCCCTATCCCTCCTCTCTCCCTATCCTGTCCCTCCTCTCTCCCTACTCTGCCCCTAGAAAATTAAGAAAAACAAACTGTCCCTAACGAAATACAAGCCCTCTCCATAGGAGAGAAGCTTTAGATGTGCCCAGCCTCTCATACTCCAAAGAACGCACCTTCACCAGGTCACCCAGGATGTTCCTACATACCGTATCCACGGGGAGGACTTTCAGCTCCGTCGAGATTAAACACCGTGCACTCCAGATGTGGAACCTGACCACTAGGCTAACTAGAAATAAAGTGCAGCGGTCCCTGCCACCAAGGCCTCTGAACGCTCCATAAGCCCACTCCGCATAGGAGAGGTGTGCCAGCTGAGGCCAGCCTACGGAGACCCCTACCCGTTGGTATACCTCTGTATTAAAGGGGCACTGAAGCAGGAAATGCTCCATGCTTTCCAGCACGTCGCTGCACTCCTGACGGGGGCAACCCCTGTCAATCAGAGGCCTGCTCTTCAAGTTACCCCTTACATACAGTCTCCCGTGAAAGCAGCGCCAAGCCAAGTCCCAAAACTTCAAGGGGACCCGGGTTGAATTCAGTAAACGTAACCCTCCCTCCAGGTCCCGACTTGGGCAGTCCTTGAGCGCCAGGGGCTTCTGGAAATGGGTCAACAGGACTCTTTCGTCGAGGAGCCTCCTCGTCAGAGTCCTGATCTCCCACATCCCCAGACCCCACCGGCGTATCACCTTCAGAACCAAGGTAGCGTAAGCCGGGAGATGTCCGTGCTGCGTGCGAAGGTCCTTCACTCGCCCTCCTGTCTCCCATTCCTGGAAGAAGGGCCGAAACCATCCCCTGCAGGAGTAGACCCACGGAGGAGCCCTCTCTTGCCAGAGGTTGCCTATGTTGATCTTAAAAAAAGTGTTTACAAGAAACACCACGGGGTTGACCATAGACAACCCCCCTAGTCTCCTCGTGCGGTATGTAACATCTCTCCTGATCAGGTTCAACCTATTCCCCCACAACATTAGGAAGAACAGGTTGTAGACCCGAGTCCAGAGAGGTTCTGGCAAAACGCATACGCTGCCCAGGTAGATGAATAACGGGAGCAGGTATGTTTTGATCAGGCTAATTCTTTCCCGAAGGGTCAAAGACCAACCCTTCCACTGATTTACCTTGTGAGTTGCACCATCCAGCCTGTCCACCCAATTTTGCATGGGGTAATCCCCCTGGCCGAATTTGATGCCAAGTACTTTTGCTGAAGTTTGGGGCACCGGAAGGGTGTCCGGGAGATCAAACGTAGGATCCCCCCTTCCTAACCAGAGACTTTCACACTTATCCCAGTTGACCATAGACCCGGAAGCTTCCGAGTAGCGGTCCACCTCCGACACCACAAACTCCGCCTCCTCTCTCGAGGACACGAAGAGCGTGACATCATCGGCGTATGCCACTGCCCTCAGGGTAGCCTCCGGCACCGCCCGGTCCATCCCGACCCCTGCTATAGGTCCACAATCAACCCTCCTAAGGAAGGGATCTATCGCAAACGCATACAACAGGGGGCTTAGAGGACAGCCCTGACGGACGCCGGACCCCACCTCAAAAGGGCGGCCGGGCCAACCGTTCACCAGCGGGAAAGTCTCAGCCCCTGCATACAATGTTCGCAGCCAATCAACAAACCCCACTGGCAGGCTGTATCTCAGAAGGACGGACCAGAGGTACTCGTGATTAACCCGATCAAACGCTTTGGCCTGATCCAAGGACAGCAGGTACCCCTCCCAGTGACCAGCCCTACCCTGCTCCACTGCCTCCCGGACACCGAGAACAGCGCTAAAGGTGCTACGGCCTGGAACAGAGCAATGCTGCGCCCCCGAGAGGAGCCGGGGTGCAAACTTGACCAGCCG
Organism: Eleutherodactylus coqui; assembly: GCA_035609135.1. NCBI lineage: Eukaryota > Metazoa > Chordata > Amphibia > Anura > Eleutherodactylidae > Eleutherodactylus > Eleutherodactylus coqui. Next base: position 21,053,667 of record CM069405.1, on the reverse strand, counting down.
ATTAAACAGCACTTTTGCCAGAACCTTCCTGTCCGTATTGAGAAGTGCTATGGGACGCCAGTTCTCAATACGGCTCGAGTCTTTACCTTTTGACAGAATGATCAAGGCCGACCTCCTCATTGACTTTGGCAGAGTGCCCGAGGAAAGACACTCATTTAATACCTCCGTCAAGAGGGGACTCAAGAGGTCCCTGAAGGTCTTATAATACTCGGATGTTAATCCATCCGGACCTGGCGACTTTTTGGGCCGGAGCCCATCAATCGCCAGTCTAACTTCCTCTTCTCTGATCTCTTCTGTCAAAACGCCAAGAGAGGTGTCTACCCCTGGCCCAGGGACAGCTTCAGCCAGGAAAGCCGACATCATTTCCGAATCTAGATCCCTCTTTCCCAAGAGTTGCGAGTAGTAGGATCTGACGACCTCCAGAATCCCTGATCTGGATTGATTCAGGGACCCCGTACTGTCAATCAGTCCAGTGACCACTTTACTATTCACTGACATCCTACAGTTTCTGTAAGGGTCGGGCGAGCGGTACTTCCCGAAATCCCTCTCAAAAACCAAGGATGCGTGTCTGTCATACTGGCACGTCTTGAGTAAAGATTTCACTCTGGAGATCTCCTCGCGGCTACCTCCAGTCGAAACGAGATGTTCGAGTTTCTTCCTCAGGCCGTTGTACAGGCGGTACCTGTCCAGGCATCTGAGGTTGGAGAGCTCACGGAAGAACCTCGCCGCCCTCCTCTTGAACATCTCCCACCACTCTGACTTACTGCTACAGAGATCCAGTAATGGTACCTGGCTCTGCAGAAAATCCTCAAAGGACTGTCTTATCTCTGCTTCCTCCAGGAGTGATGAATTCAGTCTCCACAAACCTCTACCCATCCTGGGGGTCTCTGCAACATTCAGAGAAAACAATATTAGACAGTGATCGGAGAATTCCACCTCAACAACGGACACTGGTGAAGAGATGGCTTCCTCCTTCAAATAAAACCTGTCTATTCTAGACCTGCTCTGACCCCTATAAAAGGTGAATCCCTCGTGGCCTGGGGTGTGCCGGATGTGGACATCCACCAGGCGAGCCTCGCTAGCTATGCTATTAAGTGCGACGCTGTCAAAAGTCAACCGCCTGTCTCCAGAGCCTCCCCTATCGCGGGCTCTTGTGACTGCATTAAAGTCACCTCCAAAGACAACTTGGCGGCTGGTAAAAAGGTAGGGCTTGATCCTCATAAAGAGACTCTTCCTGTCCTTTTTTGACTGGGGACCGTAGATGTTTACAAGTCTCAATTCTTGTCCCTTCATGAGGACATCTAAGATCAGGCACCTTCCCATTTCTAATTCAATAACTCGTCGGCATTCGACCGCTGCGGTAAAAAGGACCGCCACTCCGCTATACGGCTCGGCCGCAAGAGACCAGTAGGAAGGGCCTGACCTCCACTCCTTTTTTGCCTTATGTATGGCTGCCAAATCGGACAGCCTGGTCTCCTGCAAGAATAAAATGTCGGCTTCAACGCGGCCGAGAAAATCAAAGGCCGCAAATCTAGCCGTATCCGACTTAATGCTGGCAACGTTAATTGATGCCAGAGTCAGCGGAGTGGGTGCCGCCATCATGAGTGATTAAATTAGATGGCTTTCTTCCTCACACCCGCTTCTTCGGGGTCAGAGGAAAGCCCCTTGCTTCTTTTTTTGGACACAGATGTGTCCATAGCAGGGGATCCCCCGACCCCATCGTCCTTGTTTCCAGGCTCCAGAGTAGCCCCCTCCCCGGAAGGAACTATGCCTCCACGAGTAGGAGACTCAGCGCCCCCTGTTGACCCTTTCTTTGCCCCAGGCACCTTGCCCTTCGCTTCCCCCTCAGAGGAGGAAGAGATGTCTTGAAGGGCCCGGTACCTGTTGGAGAGTCCAACTGGAGGCGAGCTGGCTTCTCCTTCCAGTACTTTGCCAGGGGTGGGAGAAGATCTTGAATCCCCCCTTCGCTTTCTCCTAGTGGCACCTAGCTTTCGCCGTTTCTCTAACCACCTCTTTCCTTCCTCATCCACACTCTCATAGTGGGAGGAATCTGAAGAGTTGGTATTTCTCTCCTCCCTCTGGATCCTCCTGTCCTCTTCATCCACTTCGCTGTCCCTCAAGGCCTCAGCCGCACAATTTGCTTCAGGAACAGGGGCCACCATTGACCCACCTGCTGTGGGCGCTCCTGTCAGCTCCCTGCTCCGTCTGCGTTTGTCCTGACGCCTCTGCTCAGCAGGCGTCTTTTGCCGGTTCTTCCCTGGCTCCTGAGCTCCTCCACCTCTGCTAGTCCCCTCACCCCCGGAGGCCGCACCATGGCCCCCATCCGTAGGGGCTGACACCGCATTGGCAAAGGAGCGTGGACAGCGACTGAATGGGTGACCGAGATCACCACACAGGTTACACCTAATCTCCGCACAGGAGGCGGCTAGATGACCCAGACCCCCACACAGAGCGCACTTCAAGGTCTTACAAGCGGCGCTCAAGTGTGAGGGGTCGCCGCACCTGTGGCAGAGCTTCGGCTGCCCCTGGTAAAAGGCCAGGATACGATCCCTGCCGAGGAAGGCTGCAGATGGAATGTGTGCCACTGAGTTACCTGAACGCTTCAGCTTGACCATAAACGTCCAGGCCCCGGACCATATGCCGTGCTCATCCCTGTTCTTTCTGGGCATGTCTGTCACCTCTCCGTATCGACCGAGCCACGTCATTATATCAAAACAAGAAAGTGACTCGTTACGAGTCAAAACGGTCACCTTCTTGACTTCGTTCTGGCGAGACACCACCTGGACGGCAAAGTCTCGCCAGCCGGGCTCGCTTTTCATCAGCTCGTAATTCCCCCAGAAGAGTTCTAGACCCTCTGGGCGAACGAAGCTGATGTCAAACTCAGACGTGCCGAAGGGATGGATCAGGGCAAAGATGTCAACCGCCCTGAAGCCCATCTTCAGTAGAAGCTCCACTACCCTCGCCCTCGGGGGGCATGTATCATTGCCCCTCCAACAAAGACGGACCACATTCCTACGACCTGCGTCCTGCCCGGGTGTTGGTAGGGACCATACGGTCTCCCCCCTTTGCTCTCGGAAGGCTCCTAAGCCGTGTCTCTCTGTCCAAAGAGATAGGTTCACCTCTCTTCCTCCAACTGTGATTGAACTCTCCCCCTTCCGTAGAGCCCCCAGGAGGCGCTGTTGCAATACGCCCTCTCTAGAGCCTGGAGACAAGGAGGACCCTTCCCCTCCAGCGGCGACACTGGCATAACTCCTACCAGCTGTCGTCGCCGCCGGAGGGGCGACTGGAACCTGTGATGTGCCCTGACTATCCCCAGAACCTGTGCCTATATTTACAGTAGGTTCCCCTGTGCTGAGAACAGTAGCTTCAGCCCGTACCTCCGAGTGCGTCGGAGCATCAGACTCGCGGGCTGCACCAGACACATCCACACCTTTCATACCAAGACCTTTCATTCCAAGACCCTCTGGACCGGACTTGGGGTTAGAAGCAGCTTTTTTATTTTGGGCCTTGGTAGACCTGGGGGGTGGCACTGCTGCCCCATCTTGCGCAGCTGCAACCACCGTAATGACCCCCCCATGGTCAGCACTCTGCATTCCGGCAGTATTAACATTTTTATTTTTGCTTTTTCCTTTACATTTGCCAGCAGCCTCCACATCACTGGGTGCCTGGGACCTAGGCTGGGACCTAGACTGAGGGACCCCTGTAGACCGACCTGTCGCACGGGGGACCCCCGATCCCGCAGCACCCTCCGCATCACTGGCCTTACTGGCGCTGGCAGTTCCGCCACTGCCAAACTCTTTTGCCACCTTGCCTTGTCCTGTGCTGGCCGCCCTGCTGGCTGTTTCTGTCACTGCACTAACTGAAACAGGGACAGGGGACCTGGCCAGTTTAACTCCTTTATCCCTGTTCCCATGTTCAAAACCCACTGCAGAGTCAGAAACCGGGGTTCTCAGGGTGGGGGTGCCCTGATCCGACTTTGCAGCCAAACCAGCGCCCCCCGTCACATACACAAATTTCTCCTGCACCAAATTCTTTTTTTTTCCTTTTTTCGCCTTGATTTTCACTTCCTCCTCTGGTAAATCATCACCAAACTGAAGGCCGCTCATATTAGGGGGGGATTCCAACAGCCTTATCTGCTGCATTACTAAAGCGCCCCCATCGCTTTTATCTTCTTCTGGATCAGAATCCCCGGAGGTTAGAGGCAGCGCAACCTGCTCCGGCCGGAGGCTGCTGGTGGTTGTAGTGCCACTCTGGGTCTGCTCTCCTGAGCAGACAGGCTGCTCCCTCAGACTGTCCTGGTAGGTGTCCTCCTCAGAACAGTCACCACTGCTGTCTCCATCACTGGAGTGATCAGCCTCCTTGTGACCACTGTGTCCTGACGCCATCTTGGAGAACCTATCACTGTTTATTAATTTTTCCCTAAAGGGACCACTTTGCTCCAGAATCCTGTCCCTCTCTTCCTTGCACCTTTGTATGCAGTTTTTACAGTCTTGTATGGACTTGCTGATTGCATCTCTTTTTCCTTTAGCGGCGGTCTGGTCCTTCAGTGACCTGGCCGACCGCAGCTTCTCCTTCTGCAGGAGGATTTCTCTCCCCGCTCGCTCATAATCCGCCATGCTGGTGGCCAGACGGGAGGCCAGCTCTACCACAGACTCCCCTTTCCGACGATCACTCCACTGTGGCTTACCTTCTTTGCTGAGCGTTTGGCTGCGAGTCTGACTGCGGGTCATCATCTCGCTTCCGGCGCTGTCAGATGCGGCTGCACCAACCTGCTGGGCCATGTCACTGCGCCTGCGACCCGGACCCTCTCTCTTCGCAGCTTTACTAGCTGCTCCGGCTTTCCTGGTTGTTGCTGCTGAAACCACGTATGCCGCCAGCGCCGCTGATGGTGTTGTCGCTGCCTTCTCAGCACTCCCCCCCCTCCGACCGAAGCCGGGGGGGGGGGGGAATTGCGGGACTCCATAGAACAAGAAGCCCAGCTACGTGCTCTGATCCTGGGCTCCAAAACAGGCTTCCAGCTGGGACTGCAACCACACCCTGGTTCTCTGAGGAGCTCCAACAAACCACACCTTACTCCAGAGATGCACTCACTATTCTGCTGGTGGAGTCACTGTGTACACACATTACTTATCCTGTACTGATCCTGAGTTACATCCTGTATTATACTCCAGAGCTGCACTCACTATTCTGCTGGTGGAGTCACTGTGTACATACATTACTTATCCTGTACTGATCCTGAGTTACATCCTGTATTATACCCCAGAGCTGCACTCACTATTCTGCTGGTGGAGTCATTACTTATCCTGTACTGCTCCTGAGTTCCCCTTCTTCCCCTCCCCCACCATCTGTTTTATTCTTTCTGCAATTACTGTGACTTGTTGAAGCTGTGAAGCGGCCTCTAATATTCCTGAGTCAGGGATTCGTGGGATGACTGGGAGCTCCGATGCTGCTGGGATTGTTAGACATGTCAGCTCTATTCAGATGTCACTTAGTGCTCTAATTATACATTGTAATCAAGGACATTGTACTTTGGGTCGCTTTCTCTCCACTTTCCCGTGCGAGCGGCCGGCGGTGGATCTACATGCAGAACAAGAACACTTCTGCCTCCCAGCACTTATATATTATTTAATGAGTTTAGAAATCTTCAAATCAGTCAGATCTTGAGAAACCGCGTTCCAGAGGAAACAATGTTGGCGGGGTCCGGTGACCGCAGTACCTCCCACAGACCACAAGGTGTTAATAATGTGGTGAAAATAAAGCTGTGCAGCAGTTGTAGTTGTAGATTGGTCCTCAAAATGGGCCACAAAGTGGGCGGAGCTTAGAACGGATGTCTTTAAGTGGCAGCCCTGTTTCTATTCCCTGCTTAGGACTCCCCTCTATGGCTGGATTGTGAGAGCGGCTCCCATCCAGGTGGCCCGAGTGGCTTCTTTGTGAGTGGCCACCCCTTAACACTCCAGCAGCTACTATGGGGCCTATGAGACAGTGGTCTGCGTCCAAATGGCCCTACTTGCACCTCCCACTGCTGACTCTCCGGCTCCTCCACCTGGATAACTGACAATACTTCTAATCGGTTCTGTCCATTATCTCCTCTCCTGCTGGTGCTCCTGTCTGGACTGCACATAGGAGGAGCACAGAGGGGGAATATCACTTTTTGGGTTCAGAGAGGGGGAACTATAACTTTTTGAGATTTCAGCAGGGACACTATACTTTTGTGGATCCATGGAGTGGACAGTGTCAATTCTTGGGGCAATAAAGGGGGCACTATTTGGGATTACATGGGGGATTTTACCTTTGTGGGAACACAGAGTAGGCAGTATCCTTTTTTGGGCCACAGAGGAGAAAGTATCATGTTTTGGGGTTATAGAGGGTATTATCACTTTTTGGGGCTACAGTGGGGACACTTTCTCTTGTGGAAGCACAAAGGGGAAACTATCATTTTCAGTGCTATAGAGGGGATATTATCATTTTGTGGGGTCACAGAGGGGACAGTATCACTTTGAAGCGCAATGAACAAGGAACTATCACATTTTGGGTCCACATAGGGGACACTATCACTTTAATTTACTGCAGTATTGGTACTATCCCCTTGTGGGGCCATAAAGGAAGCACTATCCCTTTTTGAGGCCACAAAGGGGTTAGTATCACTCTTTGGGGCTACAGTAGGGAGACTACCCCACGTGGGGCACAGAGGGGACACTATCACTTTGCAGTTCTACAAAAGGGAAATTATCACTTTGTGGGGCCACAGAGAGGGCACAATCGGTAATTGTGGTGCTAACACTGTACAAGGCCACAGTTATAGTTTTGGGGCCGAAGACGGGACGCTATCAATTTTTTTATAACAGCGAGGGGACTATCCCTTTGTGGGGCAACAGAGGGATCACTATCCCTTTTGGGGGGCACAGACAGGGCATTATCACTTTTTGGAACTGCCGTAGGGGCATTATCCCTTTGTGGACACGTAGAGGGGATACTACTACTTTGCATAGGGGATACTCACTTTATGGAACCTATTTTCAGTTTTGCGATTGGGCCTCACACAGTGATATTATAATAGGGAGGGAGAGGTGTAATATGCACGGTGATGACACAATACAGCGATTATCCAGTCAGTGACATCACAGCACATACATTTTATGAACAGTGATGTCATAATACACTGACAATGCATTTGATGATGTCACATCACAGCACAAGCATAAAACACATAAGGAAGGTTACCTGGTAGACTGCCACATCATAGGAGAAGAATAGCACAATGATGCCATCGTGCGGGTAAAATACAGTGATGTCAGAGTACAGGGGAAACGTAGTGATGTCACACTACAGAAGTTATTAAAAATAATTGGAGCTCAACAGACATCACTAAGTATACCTAAAGTCTGAGAGGAGAGGGGCCTCCTTTTAACTTGTTGGGCCCCCACAAAGGTTGCTATGCCTGAGACTCCGGGCCAAGACCTATTCAAAGGACAAAAATCATCTCATCAACCACAACTGCATAACTATGAATTACTGCCGCCTCCTACGACCTCCACGGCTTCCATCTGCTTAGTCTTTTGATCTCATTGAGGATCCGCTTATAATTATGTGTTTTATTGTCTTTTATACTGTTACTTTGTATGATAGATTGTGAGAAGCTTCCAGAGAATGACGACTTGTCTGAGAATGCGAAGTGTTGTATAATAGGTTATAATCCTCCAGCTTTGACTATTTGAAGGTAACATTTTATTTTCTGCTACATCCAACACCGAGTTGATTTTTAGACCGTCGTCAGATGTCTCTACTCTTCAGAAAATATATTTTTACATTCGCTTAGGGATCAATCAGTGAAAAGTGAATGCAGCTCTGGAGTATAATACAGAAAGTAACTCAGGAGCAGTACAGGATAAGTAATGTAATGTACACAGTGACTCCACCAGCAGAATAGTGAGTGCAGCTCTGGAGTATAATACAGGAAGTAACTCAGGAGCAGTACAGGATAAGTAATGTATGTACACAGTGACTCCACCAGCAGGATAGTGAGTGCAGCTCTGGAGTATAATACAGGATGTAACTCAGGATCAGTACAGGATAAGTAATGTATGTACACAGTGACCCCACCAGCAGAATAGTGAGTGCAGCTCTGGAGTATATTACCACTCCGAATCAGTACAGGATAAGTCATATATGTACACAGTGACTCCACCAGCAGAATAGTGAGTGCAGCTCTGGAGTATAATACAGGATGTAACTCAGGATCAGTACAGGATAAGTAATGTATGTACACAGTGACTCCACCAGCAGAATAGTGAGTGCAGCTCTGGAGTATAATACAGGATGTAACTCAGGATCAGTACAGGATAAGTAATGTATGTACACAGTGACTCCACCAGCAGAAAAGTGAGTGTAGCTCTGGAGTATAATACAGGATGTAACTCAGGATCAGTACAGGATAAGTAATGTATGTACACAGTGACTCCACCAGCAGAATAGTGAGTGCAGCTCTGGAGTATAATACAGGATGTAACTTAGGATCAGTACAGGATAAGTAATGTATGTACACAGTGACTCCACCAGCAGAATAGTGAGTGTAGCTCTGGAGCATAGGCGTACCGGTAGGGGGTGCCGGGGTCGCAATGGCGACTCGGCCCCTGCGCTTGAGGTGGCCCAGAGGCCGCCCTCCAGCATATACAGTTCACTTTCACTTTGCATTGTCGGCGGCTGCTTGCTAAGTTAGTGCGGTCCAGCCGACAGCACAAGCCAGGAGGAGAGTAGGAGAAGGGAGGGTGGGGGGCCTTGGAGAGGAGACAGTGGAAGAGCAGGGGGGTGGGGGAAGGAGCAGAGAGGACTTACCGGCACACGGGAACAGCACAGCAAGGCATCGAGTGGCCCAGGGATGATGTCATCTCCCTGCTGCTTCCCTCCTGCTGACACTGCGTATACCTGCTCTCCTGAGCAGAAATGTAGTCTGGGCACCAGGGTATGTATCTATCTGTCTGTCTGTATGTCTTTCTATGTGTCTGTCTATCTATCTTGCCTATTCTCATATCTATCTATCTCATATCTATCTATCTACCTATCTATCTATCTCATATCTACCTATCTATCTATCTATCTCATATCTATCTATCTCATATCTACCTATCTATCAATCTCATATCTATCTATCTATCTCATATCTATCTATCTATCTATCTATCTCATATCTATCTATCTATCTATCTCATATATCTATCTATCTCATATCTATCTATCTATCTATCTATCTATCTCATATATCTATCTATCTATCTCATATCTATCTATCTATGCCATATATCTATCTATCTATCTCATCTATCTATCTCATAAATCTATCTATATCTATCTCATAACTCTCTATCTATCTCATATCTCTCTATCTATCTCTCTATCTATCTCCTATCTATCTATCTATCTATCTATCTATCTATCTATCTATCTCATATCTCTCTATCTATCTATCTATCTATCTATCTCTCTCCTATCTATCTCTCTTTCTATCTCTCTCTCTCTCTCTCTCTCTCTCTCTCTCTCTCTCTCTCTCTCTCTCCTATCTATCATTATGCCATCTCCCTGCTGCTTCCTTCCTGCTGACACTACGTACAGCTGCTCTCCTGAGCAGAAATGTAGTCCGGGCACCAGGGTATGTATCTATCTGTCTGTCTGTATGTCTTTCTATGTGTCTGTCTATCTATCTTGCCTATTCTCATATCTATCTATCTATCTATCTATCTCATATCTACCTATCTATCTATCTCATATCTACCTATCTATCTATCTATCTCATATCTATCTATCTATCTATCTATCTCATATATCTATCTATCTATCTCATATCTATCTATCTATGCCATATATCTATCTATCTATCTCATACATCTCTCTCTATCTATCTATCTCATACATCTCTCTCTATCTATCTATCTCATCTATCTATCTATCTATCCTATCTATCTCATCTATCTATCTATCTATCTATCTCATCTATCTATCTATCTATCTCATATATCTATCTATCTATCTCATATATCTATCTATCTATCTATCTCATATATCTATCTATCTATCTATCTATCTCATAAATCTATCTATATCTATCTCATATCTCTTTATCTATCTCTCTATCTATCTATCCATCCCATATCTATCTCTCTATCTATCTCCTATCTATCTATCTATCTATCTATCTCATAAATCTATCTATATCTATCTCATATCTCTCTATCTATCTCATATCTCTCTATCTATCTCCTATCTATCTATCTATCTCTCTATCTATCTCCTATCTATCTCATATCTCTCTATCTATCTCATATCTCTCTATCTCTCTCTCTCTCTCCTATCTATCTCTCTTTCTATCTCTCTCCTATCTCTCTCTCTCTCTCTCTCTCTCTCCTATCTATCATTATGCCATCTCCCTGCTGCTTCCTTCCTGCTGACACTACGTACACCTGCTCTCCTGAGCAGAGAAGTAGTCCGGGCACCAGGGTATGTATCTATCTGTCTGTCTGTATGTCTTTCATGTGTCTGTCTATCTATCTTGCCTATTCTCATATCTATCTATCTATCTCATATCTATCTATCTATTCCATCTATCTCTCTCTCCTATCTCTCTCTATCTATCTATCTCATATCTCTCTCCTATCTATCTATCTATCTACTCTCTCTCCTCTCTCTCTATCTCATATCTACCTATCTTCTATCTCTCTCTTATCTCTCTCCTATCTATCTATCTATCTATTCCATCTATCTATATATTCCATCTCTCTCTCTCCTATCCCTCTCTCTCCTATCTCTCTCTATTAGGCCTCATGCCCACTTGCTGAATCCCGCAGTGAAATCCATACATGCCCGTGGATATGGAGAGAGAAAATATATTATACTCACCTCTCCGGACGCTGCGGGGCTCCCTTCTGTGCAGGCCGGATCTTCTTTCTTTCGGTCGGCGGACGTGCTCGGCACGCCGGCAGCGTGTTGCATGCACGTGCACCAATATTTAAAAAAAATCTCCTGTTCTCCTGCGTATCCACGGCACAGTACAAAAACAGCTGCGGCTGTGCCGTGGATACGAACGGCTTCCATAGGCTTCAATGGAAGCCACGGGAGCCGTCCATGTGGCAGATCCGCAGGAAAATGGAGCAAGCTGCGATTTCTTCCTGTGCGTGTGACCCGCAAATCGGGAAGGAATCCCATCTGCATGCTTTTAGCTGCCCTACCGATGCCAATGCATCCCTATGGGCAATAAGACGCACGGATCTCCCGTGCGGGGGCCACGTGCGCATTTTATTAATAAAATCCGCATGTGGACATTGGCCCTCAGGCATAGATACGGGGCGAGGGGGAAAAGGCGCTGGAGGGGGGGGGGGGCTGAGCTGAACTTTTGTACCCGGGCCCCTGAGCCTTTAGGTGCGCCCCTGCTCTGGACTATAATGCTGGATGTAACTCTGGAGCAGTACAGGATTAATAATGTATGTACACAGTGACTCCACCGGCAGTGCTCCTTGACCCGGCCTCTGTTGTGAGTCACAGGGGACCATAGAAGAGAGGGTTAATGCGACCCAAAACTCCAAGCCCGCTTGTGCCAGTAGTGGGACTGGAGGAGTTAAGGAGGCAGAGAAGGTCGGTGAAAAGGGCAAAATAAAGGGTTGTGGCCAATCCGGAGGTGCTGGTGCTGTTAGTCACAATCCAGTGGGAGGGGGAGGAGATCCGACGCCAGGTACCATCAAAAAAGATGGCGGCTTGTCTGTCCCCTGTGTCCCTGAAGTGCCTGTCGGGGGCTGAGGGGCCGCAGTGGGCGGTGGTCGGGTCGGCAATTCCTCCCACCCATCCTGGATGTCCCGCTGCAGATCCCAGAGTCGCTGGTGTGGGCGGAGCTTCAGCAACAAAAGGTCCTATGGAATTCTGCACGGCGGATGTGGTTTTGCAGCCTCAGTCGGCTGCTGAGGTCGGTGACTTGCCCTCTGGGGAAAAATTAAATAAGCAAAAGGCAGCTCCGGGTCAGGAGAAAGGTGTAAAAGCTGTGAAGAATGTGAACGTGAGTACCCCTGTTACCCCTGCTACTGCTGTTTCTATACCTCCAAATGTCCCCAAACCCCCAGGCTCATTGCCTGCTGAACAAGCAGGTATGGTTTCAGATGGTCGGGGAGTGAGACAGGATCTAGTTAGCCCCCCAGCGGCGACAACAAAGCTCTGTCACAAGTGCGGCGACCCCACACATTTGAGTGCCGCCTATAATGTCATCAAGTGCGCTCTGTGTGGCGAGGTAGGTCATCTTGCGGCATCTTGTGTGGAGATTAGGTGTCACCTGTGTGGTGACCTCGGTCACCCATTCAGCCGCTGTCCACGCTCTTTCGCCAATGTGGTCATGGCCCCGACGGGGAAAAACCATGTGGTTGCCTCTGCAGGGGAAGGGACCAGCAGAGGCGGAGGAGTCTAGGAGCTAGTGAAGAACAAACATGTTGGGACTGCTGCAATAAGGCACCAAGAGAAGCGCAGAAGGAGCAGAGAACTGGTGGAGACCCACGTGGGAGGTGAGTCAATTTTGGCATCTGTTCTGGATGCGACTCATGTGGCTGAGGCTCCAGGGGAGGGTGAGTTGGATAAGGAGGTCAGAAGGATCCAGAGGGAGGAGGCTGCCACTTCTTCAGATTCCTCCCACTTTGAAAGTGTGGATGAGGATGGCCAGGAGTGGCGACAGAAAAAGCGAAAGCAGGGCACCAGGGAAAAAAAGAAAAAAATGCGGGAAAGAAGAACTTCCCCTATACTGGCCCAGGTGCAGGAAGGTAAACCAAACTCGCCTCTTGTTGAGCTCTCCAACAGGTTCCAAGCTCTCTCTTCTTCAGAGGAGGAGTTGGAGGGTGAGGATCCTAGGGCAGATGTGCAGCCTACAAGGGGCGCCGAGTCTTCCTCTTGTGAGGGTACAGTAACCTCCAAGGTAAGGGCTGGCCCGGGGCCCGGTGACAAGGACGACGAGGTTGAGGAGCCGCTTGCCATGGACGTTTCGGTGTAAAAAAAATGTGGCAAGGGGTCTTCCTCAGACCCTGAAGTGAAAAGGGGTGGGAAGAAGAAAGCCATTTAACTCAATCATCAAAGATGGCGGCACCCACTCCATTGACGCTGGCATCAATTAACGTTGCAAGCATTAAGTCAGATATGGCGAGATTTGCGGCCTTTGATTTTCTTGACCATGTTGAAGCCAATATTTTGTTTTTGCAAGAGACCAGGCTGCTAAATTTAGCAGCTATACATAAAGCAAAGAGGGAATGGAGGTCCAGGCCATCCTACTGGTCTCTTGCGGCCGAGCCATATAGCGGAGTGGCGGTTCTTTTTACCGCAGCGGTTGAATGCCGATGGGTTATTGAGTTAGAAATAGGGAGGTGCCTGATCTTAGATGTCCTCATGAAGCAACAAGAGCTACGGTTGGTTAATATCTATGGTCCCCAAAACCCACGGGACCGAAAGGATCTCTTTATGAGGATCAAGCCATACCTTTTTACCAGCCATCAGGTGATCTTGGGGGTGACTTTAATACCATCATGAGGACCCGTAACAGGGGAGGCTTCTTAGATCGGCTGGCTTACAATAGCGTCGCACTTAATAGCATAGCTAGCCTGGTGGATGTCCACATCCGGCACACCCCAGGCTACGAGGGGTTCAGCTATTATAGAGGTCAGAGCAGGTCTAGAATAGACAGGTTTTATTTGAAGGAGGAAGCCATCTCTTCACCGATGTCCGTTGTTAAGGTGGAGTTCTCCGATCGCTGTTTAATATTATTTTCTCTGAATGTTGCAGAGACCCCCAGGATGGGCAGAGGCTTGTGGAGGCTGAATTTGTCACTCCTGGAGGAAGCAGAGATAAGACAGTCCTTTGAGGATTTTCCGCAGAGCCAGGTACCATTACTGGATCTCTGTATTAGTAAGTCAGAGTGGTGGTAGATGTTCAAGAAGAGGGCGGCAAGCTCTTCCGCCAGCTCTCTAGCCTCAGGAGCCTGAGCAGGTACCACCTGTATCAAGGCCTGAGGAGGAAACTCGAACATCTCGTCTCGACTTGAGGTAGCCGCGAGGGGATCTCCAGAGTGAAATCTTTGCTCAAAGAGTGCCAGTATAATAAGTAGCGTCTTTACTGTTTTAGAGGGATTTCGGAAAGTTCCGATCGCCCGACCCCTACAGCAACTGCAAGATGTCAGTGAATTGTAAGGTTGTCATGGGACTGATTGACAGTACAGGATCCCTAAATAGGTCCAGATCAGGGATTCTGGAGGTTATCAGATCCTTTTACTCGCATCTTTTGGGCAGGAGGGATCTTGATCGGGATGTGATGTCGGCTTTCCTGGCTGAAACTGTCTCTGAGCCAGGAGTAGACACCTCTCTTGGTGTTTTGACAGAAGAGAGTAGAGGAAGTTAGACTGGTGATTGATGGGCTTTGGCTCAAAAAGTCACCAGGTCCGGATGGATTAACATCCGAGTATTATAAGACCTTCAAAGACCCCTTGAGTCTCCTCTTGACAGAGGTCTTTCCTCGCGCACTCTGCCAAAGTCAATGAAGAGGTCAGCCTTGATCATTCTGTCAAAGGGTAGAGATTCAAGCTGTATTGAGAATTGGCATCCCATAGCACTTCTCAATACAGACAGGAAGGTTTTGGCAAAAGTGCTATTTAATCGGCTGGTCAAGTTTGCACCCTGACTCCTCTCAGGGGCCCAGCATTGCTCGGTTCCAGGCCGCAGCACCTTTAGTGTGGTTCTCGGTGTCCAAGAGGCAATGGAGCAGAGTAGGGCTGGTCACTGGGAGGGGTACTTGCTGTCCGTGAATCAGGCCAAAGCATTTGATCGGGTTAACCACAAGTACCTCTGGTCTGTCCTTCTGAGATATGGCCTGTCTGTGGGGTTTTTCAATTGGCTTCGGACATTGTACGCAGGGGCTGAGACTTTCCCGCTGGTGAACGGTTGGGTGGGCCGCCCTTTTGAGGTTGGGTCTGGCGTCTGTCAGGGTTGTCCTCTGAGCCCTTTGCTATATGTGTTTACCATTGATCCTTTCCTTGGGAAGCTTGATGGTGGACCTGTGGCGGGGTCGGGATGCATCGGGCGGTGCCGGAAGCCACTCTGAGGGTGGTGGCGTACACTGATTATGTAACTGTCTTTGTGTCCTCAAGAGAAGAGGCAGAGTACGTTATGGATGAGGTGGACCGCTATTCGGAAGCATCCGGATCTGACATCAACTGGGATAAGTGCAAAAGTCTCTGGCTAGGAAGGGGGGATTCTACTTTCAGTCTCCCGGACACCCTTCCAATGCCCCAGGATTCAGCTAAAGTTCTTGGCATCGAATTTGGCCAGGGAGATTACCCCATGCAAAATTGGGTGGTCAGGCTCGATAGTGCCACTCAGAAGGTGGCCCAGTGGAAGGGTTGGTCTTTGACCCTTCGGGAAAGGGTTAGCCTGATCAAAACATACCTGCTCCCTTTATTTATCTACCTGGGCAGCGTATGCATTTTGCCAGAGCTTCTCTGGACTCGGGTCTACAACCTGTTTTTCCTAATGTTGTGGGGGAACAGGTTGAACCTTATTAGGAGAGATGTTACATACCGCACGAGGAGACTATGGGGGTTATCTATGGTCAACCCTGTGGTGTTACTTGTAAACAACTTTTGTTAAGATCAACATAGGCAACCTCTGGCAGAAAAGGGCTACTCCGTGGGTATTCTTCTGTTGGGGATGGCATCGGTCATTCTTCCAGGAATGGGAGACAGGAGGGCGAGTGAAGGATCTTCGCACGCCGCACGGGCATCTTCCGGCTTACGTCACCGTGGTTCTGAAGATGATACGTCGGTGGGGTCTGGGAATGTGGGAGATCAGAACTCTGTCAAGGAAACTTCTCGATAAGAGGGTTCTGTTGACCCATTTCCAGAAGCCCCTGGCGCTCAAGGACTGCCCAAGTCGGGACCTGGAGGGAGGGTTACGTTTATTGAATTCTGACAGGATCCCCTTGAAGTTTTGGAACTTGACTTGGCGCTGTTTCCACGGGAGACTGTATGTAAGGGGCAACTTGAAGAGCAGGCCTCTGGTGGATAGGGTTTGCCCCCGTCAGGAGTGCAACAACGTGCTGGAAAGCATGGAGCATTTCCTGCTTCAGTGTCTCTTTAATACAGAGGTATACAATCGGGTAGGAGCCTCCATTGGCTGGCCCAGGTTGGCACACCTCTTGTATGCGGAATGGGTCTATGGGGCATTCAGGGACCTTGGTGGCAGGGACCGGTGCACTTTATTCTTAGTCAGCCTAGTGGTCAAGTTTCACGTTTGGAATGCACAGTGTTTAGTGGCGACGGAAGTGAAAATCCTCCCCGCGGATGAGGTGAATAGAAACATCCTGGGTGACCTGGTGAAGGTGCGCTCTCTGGATTATGAGAGGTTGGGCATGACTAAGGCCTCTCTCCTATGGAGAGGGTTTGTATTTCGTTAGGGACAGTTTTCTTATTGTTAGGGTCTTTTTAGGTACAGAATAGGGAGAGGTAGGGACAGTTTCTCTGAGGGTAAGTTTTAGGGAAGGAGTAGGGACATTGTAGGGACAGATTAACTATAGGGATAGTTTTTCTCTATTTGGTCGGTGCCCGGCTTATCATATCCAGTCCTGGTGGAGGGCTGTGTGTGACACTAGTAGAGTTTTTGTTTTCGGTCAAAGATGAAGTATGTACGGCTGCAGGTAACTGAACCTTAGGCTTTCGGGTATTAATGTGTAGTGTTGGGTTGTGATCATGCATTAGGTAAGAGATGTTATATGTTTTGTTTTGTATATAGGGTTAGGGGTTATAGATAGGTTGGGTGGGGGTGTATTGGGGGGAGGGGGAATATATGCCTCAGCCGTAGCTTGACACGTCTCGGACAATGAACACTGGGCACGGACTTTTGGTGCGGGCGTGGCCCTCAGGCTTTATTGCTATGTTTTTCACTTTTATAGGATGTAACTCAGGATCAGTACAGGATAAGTAATGTATTTACACAGTGACTCCACCAGCAGAATAGTGAGTGCAGCTCTGGAGTATAATACAGGATGTAACCCAGGGTCAGTACAGGATAAGTAATGTATGTACACAGTGACTCCACCAGCAGAATAGTGAGTGCAGCTCTGGGGTATAATACAGGATGTAACTCAAGAGCAGTACAGGATAAGTAATGTATGTACACAGTGACTCCACCAGCAGAATAGTGAGTGCAGCTCTGGAGTATAATACAGGATGTAACTCAGGATCAGTACAGGATAAGTAATGTATGTACACAGTGACCCCACCAGCAGAATAGTGAGTGCAGCTCTGCAGTATAATACAGGATGTAACTCAGGATCAGTACAGGATAAGTAATGTATGTACACAGTGACTCCACCAGCAGCATAGTGAGTGCAGCTCTAGAGTATAATACAGGATGTGACTCAGGAGCAGTACAGGATAAGTAATGTATGTACACAGTGACTCCACCAGCAGAATAGTGAGTACAGCTCTGGTGTATAATACAGGATGTAACTCAGGAGCAGTACAGGATAAGTAATGTATGTACACAGTGACTCCACCAGCAGAATAGTGAGTACAGCTCTGGTGTATAATACAGGATGTAACTCAGGAGCAGTACAGGATAAGTAATGTATGTACACAGTGACTCCACCAGCAGAATAGTGAGTACAGCTCTGGAGTATAATACAGGATGTAACTCAGGAGCAGTACAGGATAAGTAATGTATGTACACAGTGACTCCACCAGCAGAATAGTGAGTGCAGCTCTGGAGCATAATGCAGGATATGTAATGTATGTACACAACCAGCAGAATGGCAGGTGCAGCTCTGCAGTATTATACAGGATATACCTCAGGCAGTTGTGTGGATGATTTTTCGATCATGAACATGAGAAAAATAAAACTGAAAAAGGGGTTAATGCACTGATTTCAGGGAGCCCTTCTAGTCTGTTTAAACTCCAGGACTTGAGTGCGACCCTCATCTCTGCACCCCCCCATACAGTCATGAGCTTTCTTCACTCACCCTGTATTTGAACCCCCCCAAAAAAGTAAAAGTTTGTGAAAGCGGTCCTCTGAGTGGTAAGTGTGGCGATCCGCGATCCACGAGCCGCATTACTTCTCTACAGATGAAAGCAAACGCTTCTTTTCCAGGGAATGATCTTTAAATGGACAAAGACAGAGAATTTGGGCAGAGAAGCGAGAACACATAATAACGCTCCTCCCGGGAGCCTTTTTTGGCCTTTCCTCCAGCTGCCTCCGATTCTTTGTCCGGTAATTGTATTAGTTTGAAGTGAATGGCTTTTTATTTAATGCTCGCTGTTCCAAGGCAGCATCTGTGGCCGCCGCTAAGCCCTGCCAGCTGCCCGCTCCGCCAGATGATTTAAAGCCCACCTCGCTAGATAGGAAATAGGTTACTTTATCATGTCAAATTATCCTTTGCGCCTGATCCGGCGCCAGCTTCAAGGGCGCGTTCTGTACTCTCACTCGCCGTTTTGGAACCCGCGAGCGGTTCTGGTACTTTCGCCCCAGTGACATTATTGTAAAGCTTTTAGTGTAGAAGCGATTGCTGTGAAAGCAGGGCAGAAGACTCCTTCACTCGTCTAAACGAACGTTGGCATGCGGAATGCCCCACCTGTACCCAGCGCTGGGCGTGGGAGATCTTTGCACCACAGAGAACTGATATGAAGGACTGAAGCTGCGTCACGGCATCGCGGTGGCGGTCATTTGCAGAGGGACTGGATCGGCCATTGAGAGAGTCCGTTAAGGCCTGAAGACACAAGGGCGAAGAAACCGCGCCAATGCAAGACAGACCATATGGCTAGGGTGTAACGCCCCTTGTGCAGAAAAGTAGAGGGAGTCTCCCTCCTTGAAGTGCTGGTCACCACGGTGGCCATGCTGAGGACCTGCACCGACTCATGGGCGGTGGGCATGAAGGACTCATGGGACTGTGTTAGTGTAAGGAGTTAATATGCCAGCAGTATGTTCAAGCGAGGCTTTGCAGGGGTTAATGACGATATGTAAGTTTTATGCATAGGGTGTAACATGTTTATGATGAAAGATGTGTAATGGCACCCATGCTACCGGGCCCTGGAGCCTTAGGGGGCCCAAAGACCAGGAGGACACCAGTATTGTAAAGGGCACATGGCAGGTAAGGGGCCCTGCTGCAGATTTTGGATTGGTGCCCAAGAGCTTTTAGATGCAGTCAGGTACACGGCCGAAAGTGTATACAGAATCACGGAATCTAACCGCTAGATGATGATGTGCCGTCAAAGACGTGTTTCATGCATTTCTGAGGAGGAACGCGGCTCCTACGGGGCATTGGAGGCCGAGGCCTATGGCCATACTGATGTATGTACCAGCTGCACCGCAGATGAGAGACAAATGACGCTGAAAGTCAAGTTAGAGTCATGTGCCTTACTGCTGCCAGGAGGAGTTACAGAGGATGTCCCTGGATGACGAGAGATGCCCAGTGAAGTTAGGAGTACCGTCGCTTCAAGAGTTTATGCTTCCGGTTTATTGTGTAATGTTAAAAATACCCAAACCCTCCTCTGGAGCAAGACCTTCATTTCCGTAATCTTGTTAAATTTCGTAAAAACGTGCCGCCTCCGCCTGTCACCGCCGCGCCCTCCTGAACCTGTGATGCACCACCATTAGCCCCCTAGTGACAGTACACTTTTTTACTGATCTCACTAATGGGCTTTAAACCTGCAAATACATCTTTGGAAGACGGTGGCTTCGCTGACAGCGGGGCTCCTGCTCTAACTGCCAGGAGTGGAGAAACCTCAGATCCTGGCCGTTTAACCCCTTATATGCCACAAGCAATAGTAACTGCAGTATGTAAGCAGATGACAGGGAAAGAGGGCTCCTTTTTACACCCAACGGCAGCCCAAAGTGCAATAGCAAGGTACTAATGGGTTCCCACAGCCTATCAGACCTCCTGCAGAATCTAATAGGCTGCTGTCTAAGGCTTAGCCGAGTGCACCACATAAGTAATGCAGTGTACTATTCTAGCAAATGACCAATCACATCTTCAAGCCGTCTTCGGGAACTAGAAAATAGCATCACGAAAAGTTAAATAAAGTTTAACTGAAAGAGAAGAAAAAAACAGTTTTAAAAATGCACATTTTTCCGCACAAAAATTTATTTTAAATGGATAAAATGCTGTCAAAAATGTTAAAGAAGCCGAACATAATGAGGACTCCTGCGTTCGTAAGGACCCCGACAGTGGAAATATTGGTGAACGCCATTACAAAATTGCCATTTTTCTTTATACTCACCTCCCAAAAAATGCAATAAAAAGCAATCCAGAAGTCAGCGGTCCCCCAGAACGGTACCAACAAGACCTGCAGCTCCTCTGGCGACACACCAGCCCCCCGCGGACGGGGGAACAATCTTCTGGCTCTTAGAAGGCGGCGCTGCCGTCAGTTGTTCTTCTTTAGGCTGGATTCACACGAACGTATAGCGGCTCGGTTTTCACGCCGAGCCGATATACGTCGTCCTCATCTGCAGAGGGAGGATGGAAGAGCCAGGAGCAGGAACTGAGCTGCAGGAACTGCCTCCTCTCCACCCCTCTGCACTATTTGCAATGAAAGGAGGCGGGACGGGGTGTGGCCAAGTTCCAAGAATTAACTCCACCCCCATCCCGCCTCTCCCCATTGCAAGTAGTGCAGAGGGGCAGAGAGGGGGCGGGAGCTCAGTTCCTGCTCCTGGCTCTCCCATTCTTCCCCCCCCCCCCTCTGCAGATGAGGACGACGTATATTGGCTCGGCCTGAAAACCGAGCCGATATACGTTCGTGGGAATGCAGCCCTAGAAAGTATTTTAATTGTGCAAAAGTACTAAAAAATAAACAATCTATAAACTCCATAAACTTGTCGCAGTAATCGTGCCGATCAGATAAGAACGTTATCAGGTTACCGAATGTTGAACACTGTGAAGAAAACAAATAAATAACAATTGCTGAATTTCTGATGTTTTTCCATACCCCAAAAACACATTATATGGACCCTGGAGTGCAAAATACACAACTCATCCCCAAAATATACGCCACAGCACACACTGACATGTATTAACGTCACCTGCGTCTGGCTACAGTTTCTCCTCCCTGCAGTCATCAGCATCCGCAGATGTCACACCATTCCCCCAACGAATGCTTCTGCCCATAGGGTACATGCCAAGGGTACTGGTGCATTATGTCTCCACCGGAAGTATGGTTGGAGACATGGGGTAGCCAGGATGTGATAGACGGATGGCCAGGTGATCCCTACAGGTGGTGATTGGCTGATGCAGGCTGTCACTTTACCCGCTGGTCTCCCATCCCCGCTTCTGACAGTGTCCCATCTCCACTGCCATCTCCCCTTTTACTACTATGAGTATACCATCTACCCTGTGCCGACCCCGCTGGTGTGAGTGTGCCATCTGCACAACCGACCCACTCCCCACCCCGCTGTCAGTCTCCCTGCCAGCCCTGGCATCTGCGTCAGCTGTACTGATGGTCCTGTTGTGACTCTCTGCTGCGCCGGCCTCCCAGGTCGGGTTTCACTGTAGTTCTCCTCAACGGTCTCCCATCTGCACTCCACCGCGCCCTGCTATGTCATTGCTCATGGGCACACGGTGAGTCTCCCCGCCGGCCTTCGCAGTGTGCTCCAGGGATGGATGAACGGATGGCTCAATTCACGTGGTCGGCCTCCCATGTCCGCTCCCACTGCACTGTGCTCCCTGCTCCGCTGTCACTCTTTTCCCTTCCGGTCTCCTATTCAGCCAATCGGCAGCTAGGGGCGCGTCTGGGGCGTTACCTTCAGCTAAACTCTGTCAACCCCTAGCTTCCGGTGTAGACATAATGCTCAAGCATGTGCAGCCAGCTTTCCTGTCTCCAGTCTTTCCAGTTATATATGGCCCTTCCCCCCCACTGAAGAGCGTCTGAGTAACAGGTTCCTGGTGGTTCTGTGAAGCCAGGGGCATAATTACAGGGGGTAGAGAGGTAGCAGGCGCTACCAGGCCCAGGAGCCTTAGGGGGCCCAAAGGCCCTGCAACACCCATGGTGGGATACTGCAGGCAATGACCCGCTACCATCGCATACGGCTGTAGTTGGCAGGGTGTAGTACGTGGATCTGTCACGGTGGCACTTACCAACTCCTGGTCCCGGAGGGAGTTACCGCAGCAGAGGATAGGACGAGTAGTCCTCAGGATGAGGGGGGTAGTAGTTGTCAGTTTGTGACGCCACTGTTCCACACACCAGCATTCACACATGGCAGAGTAATAAACACCGAGACTTGTGTATTGTAAATCAGGTCCTCCAGAAAGGTTGAGGCCCGGCAAAACTTTGCTTAGTTTAACTTTGCAAAACAGGTAATTACAGGTAATTACAGGTAGATTGACGGCGGCAGTTACAGGCAGAAGCTCAGAGGTTGGGAGGAAGAATACACAGGAACAATACGGCCCTATAGTCCACGGTATCTATATATCACCGGTCCTGGACATTATATATATACTCTAGAGGAGGTAAAAAGACAAGAACCTCTCCATATATACAACTTGCATCATACAGCACACGGACACGTGTTCTATTCTCATGTGACACTCGTATAAAAACAGGACATGCAGCGATTTTTCAAACTTGGACCATCAGTCCGAGTAAAAAATCATTTGCATGAAAGAGCTGACTCAAATGAATGAGAACAGGACAGCACTTGCACATAAATCCCACCTGTGTGAATACCCCCTTCTTCTGATGTTGACATTTCCTCTCACTTTGGTACCGCACTCCAGCCTCTGACGGGCCCAGATCAGCTGTTGCAGCACTGGAACCCCTCCTGGGGAAGCCACCTGCAGTGAAGGCCAGATTCCTCAAGAAGTGATTAAAGGGTGAAAACCAGGGATTGCCCTAAAACAGCGTGCAGGCCAACTTACACTGTGGGTTAGTTCTGCAGCGGGTGGAAGATGTTCCTTGAAGTCTCGTCCACATTGCATGCTCTGAACAACACTGCAGGAAAATCCTGAATGCAAATGTCCCCTTGGGGTGGAACCACGGAGCTGCACTAACCCGCTCTTATGTGGCCGGACACGGTAACGGTATGAAGCTGCTGCTGTCTTTAAATTGGAACCCAGCTGTTTCACCAGCAAAATCAGGTTGCCTTCACAGTCTGGTCCCACTGATGCCAGTGTATTCTGAAGGTCCAAGGTCTAAGCAATGGGACCCACAAGAGCCAAACTAACTGACCTCTGAAGAACAGCTTCAGAAGAAGACCAGCTTTAGAATCTCATCACAGATGAGGCAATTTGCCCCAGAGCCAACTGAAGGTCTGCTCCACAACAGAGGCAGGATTGAGGCGCTCACTCCCAGGACTCCCTTTGGGCCAGACACTCCTCTCTACTGGTGGTCTGTAGGGGGCGTCCTGAGCCCAGTCACCTTGTGTGCCCTCACATATCCACTGGTCCCAACACCTAACAGTCTGGTCAGACGCTCCTCTCTACTGGTTCGGCATCCTGATCCCGGTCATCTTGTGTGCCATACCACATCCACTGGTCCCAACACCACCTAACAGTCTGGTCAGACGCTCCTCTCTACTGGTGGTCTGTAGGGGGCGTCCTGAGCCCAGTCACCATGTGTGCCCTCACACATCCACTGGTCCCAACACCTAACAGTCTGGTCAGACGCTCCTCTCTACTGGTTCGGCATCCTGATCCCGGTCATCTTGTGTGCCATACCACATCCACTGGTCCCAACACCACCTAACAGTCTGGTCAGACGCTCCTCTCTACTGGTGGTCTGTAGGGGGGGTCCTGAGCCCAGTCACCATGTGTGCCCTCACATATCCACTGGTCCCAACACCTCCTAACAGTCTGGTCAGACGCTCCTCTCTACTGGTGGTCTGTAGGGGGCTTCCTGAGCCCGGTCACCTTGTGTGCCCTCACACATCCACTGGTCCCAACACCTCCTAACAGTCTGGTCAGACGCTCCTCTCTACTGGTGGTCTGTAGGGGGGGTCCTGAGCCCTGTCACCTTGTGTGCCCCCATCCACTGGTCCCAACACCTCCTAACAGTCTGGTCACAAGCAGGCATATGCTGACAGCAGCGGTCATGTGCCGATCATAAGCAGGCATATGCTGACAGCAGAGGTCATGTGCGGACAGCAGTGGGCGTGTGCCGACAGCAGCAGGCATGTGCCAATCACACGGGGTCGTTTGCCGATCACACACGGTTGTTTGCCGATCACACACGGTTGTTTGAAGATCACACGCGGTCGTTTGACGATCACACGCGGTCGTTTGACTATCACACGCGGTCGTTTGACGATCACACGCGGTCGTTTGACGATCACACGCGGTCGTATGACGATCACACGCAGTCGTATGGCGATCACACGCGGCCGTTTGGCGATCACACGTGGTCGTATGGCGATCACACGCGGTCGTTTCACGATCACACGCGGTCGTATGCTAACAGCAGCAGCCTTTACACATACTCCAACTTCACAATGATGGAAAAAAGCTTCTCCATGAAATGGTCAACAGCACAATCACAAGACAGAGTGAAAGCACAGGAGAGGCGCAGCTCTGAGGGCGGAGCGCTGCTGGCAGCAGATACTGATGTGGACAGAGTATGCTTAGTGTTGATAATTAAATCCTGACATATCGTTTATTTAGGGATTAGCAGCCGCTCTGTTTTCCACTAAAAACCGAGAGGGACCTTTATGAGTGATCACCGTTCTTCACTCTCCATAACATCTAATGTCCTAATGCCTGAGGGTAATGTGTCCTTACTTCAAAGTTACTAATGGGAAATGTGTCAATGGCAGCTAAACCATTAAAGGGAAATCCACCTAATATCACCATAATCCTGTATTATATCTGCTGGTGGAGTCACTGTGTACATACATTACTTATCCTGTACTGACCCTGAGTTACATCCTGTATTATACCCCAGAGCTGCACTCACTATTCTGCTGGTGGAGTCACTGTGTACATACATTACTTATCCTGTACCGATCCTGAGTTACATCCTGTATTATACTCCAGAGCTGCACTCACTATTCTGCTGGTGGAGTCACTGTGTACATACATTACTTATCCTGTACTGATCCTGAGTTACATCCTGTATTATACTCCAGAGCTGCACTCACTATTCTGCTGGTGGAGTCACTGTGTACATACATTACTTATCCTGTACTGATCCTGAGTTACATCCTGTATTATACTCCAGAGCTGCACTCACTATTCTGCTGGTGGAGTCACTGTGTACATACATTACTTATCCTGTACTGATCCTGAGTTACATCCTGTATTATACTCCAGAGCTGCACTCACTATTCTGCTGGTGGAGTCACTGTGTACATACATTACTTATCCTGTACTGATCCTGAGTTACATCCTGTATTATACTCCAGAGCTGCACTCACTATTCTGCTGGTGGAGTCACTGTGTACATACATTACTTATCCTGTACTGATCCTGAGTTACATCTTGTATTATACCCCAGAGCTGCACTCACTATTCTGCTGGTGGAGTCACTGTGTACATACATTACTTATCCTGTACCGATCCTGAGTTACATCCTGTATTATACTGCAGAGCTGGACTCACTATTCTGCTGGTGGAGTCACTGTGTACATACATTACTTATCCTGTACTGCTCCTGAGTTACATCCTGTATTATACTGCAGAGCTGGACTCACTATTCTGCTGGTTGAGTCACTGTGTACATACATTACTTATCCTGTACTGATCCTGAGTTACATCCTGTATTATACTGCAGAGCTGCACTCACTATTCTGCTGGTGGAGTCACTGTGTACATACATTACTTATCCTGTACTGCTCCTGAGTTACATCCTGTATTATACTCCAGAGCTGCACTCACTATTCTGCTGGTGGAGTCACTGTGTACATACATTACTTATCCTATACTGCTCCTGAGTTACATCCTGTATTATACTCCAGAGCTGCACTCACTATTCTGCTGGTGGAGTCACTGTGTACATACATTACTTATCCTGTACTGCTCCTGAGTTACATCCTGTATTATACTCCACAGCTGCACTCACTATTCTGCTGGTGGAGTCACTGTGTACATACATTACTCACTATTCTGCTGGTGGAGTCACTGTGTACATCCATTACTTATCCTGTACTGATCCTGAGTTACATCCTGTATTATACTCCAGAGCTGCACTCACTATTCTGCTGGTGGAGTCACTGTGTACATACATTACTTATCTTGTACCGATCCTGAGTTACATCTTGTATTATGCTCCAGAGCTGCACTCACTATTCTGCTGGTGGAGTCACTATGTACATACATTACTTATCTTGTACCGATCCTGAGTTACATCTTGTATTATGCTCCAGAGCTGCACTCACCATTCTGCTGTTGGAGTCACTGTGTACATACATTACTTATCCTGTACTTATTCTACCCCGTTTCCCCGAAAATAAGACATACCCTGAAAATAAGACATAGCATGATTTTGCAAAATTTTAGAGGATGCAAAATGATTTTTCAGGCTTTTTGAGGATGCTTGAAATCTAAGCCCTACTCCAAAATGAAGCCCTGCTAACAGTTAATTAAAAAAGTCAATTTAAATAGTGTCCAGGCAGCTATACATGTAAAAAAGTTAAACCTTTTTGAACAAAAACTAATATAAGACACTGTTTAATTTTCGGGGAAACACGGTAGGTTATATTCTGTATCCTACTCCAGAGCTGCACTTACTGTTCTGCCAATGAAGTCATTATATACATATAGTACCTATCTAGCATGGGTGGCAGACATTTTTTTCAGTTCCTACACAGCCCCTTTGAGTGATAGGACACTATATAAGAAGTATGTGACTCCTTATAATTATACTCACCAGCAGAAACTCCTTTAGGGGCAATAAAGATATAACAGATAATTGTATGGGGTTCACAAACTTCTTATAAGCGGCTAGTTTATAGAAATGCTTTTTCTCGTAAGAAGTGATAATACACTCAGTGGCACGACACGACGCTCGGCTTCTCCTGACTGTAGATCGTCACGCTCATGTTTGTTGCCACCTGCTGTTATGAAGTGTTTCCAGGCGATCCACAGGAAAAGCAGGTGGTCGCTTTATAGCGCAAATGTAACGCTGATTTTTTTTAAAATTTTGGAACAATTTGAAATAGTGCATGAAGGATTGCAGTAAGTGCCAGAAGAGCGAGCGGCAGATGGTGCGCATATGTTATCTGAGATGGTATTTTAAGAACAGCTTAAAGGTAATTGATTTAAAGTCATGACTGTATACGGATCGTGGCTTTAATTTGTGTTACGTCTGCCGCAAATTCCTCTCCTCAACATTCGCACCAGACACCTTAGTGAGGGAATGCAAAACCAGAGCTTAGCGCTTCTAATGACAGCAGATCGTAGAGGGGCAGATATACGTCTTCATCTGAGAGCAGGCTGAAGGACACGGGGAAAGGACCATGTGGTTGGGTATATAGAGCTGGGATAGTTCTGCAGGGGAGCGGCTAAGAAAAGGGGGTGGAGAATAAAACTCCTGTGCTCCGAGCAGGCTGAAGGACATGGGGGAAGGACCACATGGTTGGGTAGGTAGTGCTGGGATAGTTCTGCAGGTGTAGTGTCCCAGAACATCATTCTGGACCCCTCCATAATTATCATACATGTCTGTCTCCTGTGGATGCACTGTGCAAAGCTGTCATGTCTATTTTTCTGTATGTGTGTTGCACAGCTGCAGCGTCTGAAGGGTTAACTGGAATAAAATCTTTGCCTGTGAGCTCTGTTGCATGCTGAATGTATCTATCTTTCTGTGTCATGTGACGTGGTACAGATACATCTATAGGTATGAGTGATTGAGTTCCAGAAAGAGATCCATCTTGTCTGCTGAGGAGCACTCATCCTTCATCTGAGGGTTTGCTACCACAGAGGCGCATGAGGGCACCATCAGCCCTTCTGTCACTGAAGATGGAGGAGAAAGAAAGATTGCCTAACCATATGTGAAGCGCATGGGAGTGAGTGAGCCTAAATGTTCCATCCCCAAAAGGTCCTATCCCAAAAGAGCCATTGTAAGTAACTACCTCTTCTAGTGACTATACGCTTCAACGACAAGACAGCAAGTGTCTTAATGTTACAGTTTGGGCCTCACGAACATTACAACTTTGGCGTCTCTCACAGGACGTTAAACAGGGGAGGGGTTAGGAAAAGGGGGAGGAGAATAAAATTTCCTTCTTTGAGCAGGCTGAAGGACATGGGGGAAGGACCACATGGTGGACTTTGTAGGGCTGGGAGAGTTTTGCAGGGGAGGGGGAGGAAAAATGGGTGAATGAAACTCCCATGCACCAGTTGCTGGACAGTTTTATGAGTCGTACTTTCCTTCCCCCAAGGGCTTATTCACATGGGTGATTTTTACATGTTTTGTCCATGTTTACATGTAATTTATAGTTAATGGGGCTTTACAGACATGCAATTGTTTTACATGGACTGTAAAAAAATCGCACTATGTCCTATTCTGCCATGGCTTCTTAAATGACAGTCATGGAGGACATCTGTGCGTGCTTTGTGTTTCATTTATTGCAAAGCGACACTGGAGAAAAAACTGGGTCTACTTCCATTTTCTTTTTCGACACCATTTCTGTAGTAACTCGAGTTTTTTACATTGTGGGGGTGCTGGCCCCAAGCCCCACCAGCCTCCCTTCTCATCTGAGCTTGGGACTGCCAATGGCAGAGACAGCAAGCAGGATTCTGACAAGGGCGGTCATGTGTCGGACAGATATTCAGACCATCACCATCACTGAAGGGTCCCTCGAGGTCCAGCCGAAGTGATGTGTGAGTTTTATTGATTTTAAGAAAGCATTCGACAGACTCCTCGGAGACGCACGACGGAAGATCGTGACATCTCATGGCGTACCCGACCACTTCCTTAACATTTTTTGTGCACTGCAAGCCAAGTCTAGCTTCTGCATTTGCACTAATACTGCATCCTCCTGCCATTCCTTTTAATCCTCGTACCACCACTAGGGGGGATCGACTCTCGTATGCGATGATCCCCCAGACGATCACACCAGCAGGGGGCAGTGTGCCGCTCCACAGCAGAAGCAGGATTGATGGGTTCACCCGAGGTCTCCAGACACGAATATGACCATCGTCAGAGGCCAAACTAAACCAAGATTACTCGCTGAAGACAAACCGGTTCCCATCCATAGCATCCAATTTCACCATTGATGGTGTAGTGGCCCAGTACATGCTTTCCTGACCCCTCCATAATATCATACATGTATGTCTTGTGTAGATGCTCTGTGCAAAACTGTCTTGTCATTTTGGTATGTGTATAGCACAGCTGCAGCAAGTGAGAGGTTAAGTATTTGCAAAGCCTGGACACTGTCTGTATATGTATCAATTTCTGTCCTGTCACATATGAGAGAGGTTATAAAAGTAAGTGCTTGAAAGTGCAAAGGGGGTCCATTTCTTCTAGAGTCGTAGTCAGGAGGTCCAGCTACATGGGGGTACCTTTAGCCCTCATGAGATTAAGCATGAAAGAGAGGGGAAAATTTCCCAGCTTGGATGTGCATGTGGGGAGGAAGGAGTGAGCCCCACCTAAGCAGAGCGAGAGGAACCGTGAGTGAGTGCTTGTCAAGGCCCAGCGCAGAGGTACTGTCTATGTCATAATTTCCTACACTGCCGTCTGGAGCTAGTGGTTCACCAAATCGCACGGGTGTTTTGAGATCTGGATCACTGTGTGGAGGTACTCCTAAGTCTATCGTTCACGGAGGTACTACTGTTCAAGTCTATTAATTGCCAGCACTGTCATTTCTCTAAATCATGCTTCGTATTGTTGAAGTTTGTCAAGTAAAGTTTATTCCAGGCCCTGACCTTTTTCGGGGACCTAAGGTACTTCATATTTGTCTGCAGCTCATTTTATTCTCCGCCGGAGTTCATTCTGGTGTGTACTGGAATGGTGGCGTAACCCATGACAAACTCTGTCCCTGTTCTACCATCTATTGGGCATCCCTATCCAAGGGGTGTCTGGAAGAGGCCCAGCGCTGCCCTGGCCTTGGCTGCATGCGTCTCTCCGGGAGGGAGCATGGTAAGTGCAAAGCCAGCATCTTGCCCTCCCAGCTACTCAGCGTATGCCATGCCATCCACTGGTCCCAACACCCCCTAACTCTGGTCAGACGCTACTCTCTACTGGTGGTCTGTCAGGGGTCCTGAGCCTAGTCACTTTGTGTGCCCCCATCCACTGGTCCCAACACTTCCTTACAGTCTGGACAGTCATCAATACAACCATCCAGCTTCTCACACCCCAATAATGCGCCCCTCTCAGACTCTGGTAACAGGGTTAAATCTCTTCTCTGCGTCGTAGAGGAGTCTAGTGGTCAACAAGCTCTACGCAAGCGGAAGAAGAGGTCACTACACACAAGGGGCCTCCGAGAGCCTCTTATAGGCCAAGGGGGAACCACTTTTAGGGCCTCCGGTGACAAGACCGTTCATCTAATCACCACAACTCTCATCATTTACAGATCTGCCTGAGATGGAACTACATGTTAAGATTTGTAACAAAAATGGCAACAAACGGCGGGATTGTGTTTTTTACAAAGAGTGTAACTTTCCAACAGCTTGAGTCTGTCAAATGGGTGATTTCCACAGTTCACTGTGGAACATCCACCGACATCATCCTCTGTTTGCCATTCGGACCGCCCCCTTGTCAGGTTACAAAAACACTATTCAGCCGTCCCAGGCCTATAATGGGTGTATTAAGTTCTATAGATTGTGACACAAGTCATACAGACTACCTGTAACCTGCTGCAGTCACTAATAGTAAATAAGGCTCGAAGCCCTCAGGCGTTAGGGCTTCTCTGGCATCATCAGGCCTGACATGACTTCCCATCATCCTTCTCTGCTTCATGTAACCACAGCTCCTTTTAGCATCTTCTCCTTCCTTCCATCAGATCCGCGGTGCTCCTGGATATGACTTATTTCCCAGCTTTGCTCTCTCTCATCATTGTGGTGTCTTCTTCTCGTCTGTCTCTCCCACTAATGTCCATTGATTGTGGTTTTAGTGTGAGTTATTTACAGGAACGGGTCTCGCTGATCGTACAATACAGAGACTACTTAAAGTTAGCGGTCGCCTTGGAGTTCTCTATGTGCTCTACTCTGAACCGCCTAACTTTTGAACAATAAGAGGAGGGACAGTTCTTGCAGCAAGCTGTAGAAAGTTTTTTTTAACATTATGCCACACCTAATTTATGCTAAGCCACGCCCATTGTGTCCACTCCTTGTAATAGAGCTCCCTAGTGACCCCTTGATAGTAATGTCCCCCTTAGTGTCTCTCTCACAGTAATAGCCCCCCCCCCCCCCCCTCTGTAATAACTCACCTGCGCACTAATGCACCCTTTTTAATTTCTCTCTGCATGACATGTCTCCTGCCTCGGAGGATGGTGGGAGCACAATTACTGAGGGGTAGGCATGCCGCTACCATGTGGTGACCTAACCCTACCTCAGGCAGCAGTCTGCAGGACCTCAGAGGGGCGCCGACGGGTTGTTATTTATATTTTACTGGCCATACTAATGTGCCACTATTGGGGTAACTATTAATACTTGGGCCCCTAGGAAGGTCATTATTACTACTGGGGCATCTATAGGGGTCACTATTACTATTAGGGCCAATAGGGGGGTCACTATTACTACAGGGGCCACTATGGGGGTCACTATTAGGGTCACTATTAATACTGGGGACACTATGGAGGTCACTATTACTACTGGGGCCACTATGGAGGTCACTATTACTATTAGTGCCAATATGGGGGTCACTATTACTACTGGGGCAACTATGAGGGTCACTATGAGGGTCACTATTAATACTGGGGACACTATGGAGGTAACTATTACTACTGGGGCCACTATAAGGGTCACTATTACTACTGGGGACACTATGGGGGGGGGTCACTATTATTAATGGGGCCACTATGGGGGTCACTATTATTAATGGGGCCACTATGGGGGGTCACTATTATTACTGGGACCACTATGGGGTCATTATTATTACTGGGGCCACTATGGGGGTCACTAATAATACTAAGGACACTATGGAGGTCACTATTAATGCTCAGAGCCACTATTACCCCTGTTGTCATTTCACTGCATAATGGCTTGCATAATGATTGAATAGGGGCTTGGGAGGTAAATGAGGGAAAGACACTAAGGCGCATAATGGGCGTGACTCAGCTTTAAAAGGGGTGGGGCCTAATGTAAAAAACTGCCATGGCACACTGTGTGCCGCAAGAATTGTGCCTCCTTTTATTGCAGGAAGGTGTGCTTGGCAGCACCCGACCATGCCTGCTGGGCGGAGGGGGCACTGCAAAGGCCTCATAAGTCTGAAAGAGCAGCTTGGTGCAATGTTGGTTCTGTAACATTCCAGGTTGTCTATTTTTTGGTGTTTTCCAGGTACGGCTGAGTGCTAGTGGGTTAACATTTTTTAGCATTTTTGTGAGCTATGAGTACTTTACAGCAGACACACGAATCCCTTCTGTTGGCATAAAGTTAGATGAGGCGGTAACAGCAAAGGCCCATGTATCTTCATCTCTTATTAACCCCGCTCAGCCATCAGCAGTCATCTGCCCTGACACATCGAGGCTCCCCCGACTGATGTCCCTGTCACAGATAATATAGGAACAGGTAATTTCTCAGCCATCGCTCTGCAAAGGCTACATTAACAACAAAGAGAGTGAGTCACAGCGCAAAATGATACTGCGAGGAGGCAGATGTGCAGATACAGAGTGACAGATGCATGACAGGCGCCGCAATCCAGCAACGTGCGCCTGTCCTGCTTACCCCACCTTTAACCCCTTAAAAACATGGGCTATTTTGAATTTAAGAGGGATTACCAAATTAGTTATTTCATATAGTTTTTGGCTCCCTATTCTATTAGCACCCTTTTGGGAAACATACAACCATTTCTGCACTTTTTCTAATAATTGATTTGGGAGCTGGCCTAACAAATACAACAAGAATATAACTACTATAATAATGCTCCTATGTACAAGCATATAACTACTATAATACTGCCCCCTATGTACAAGAATATAACTACTATAATACTGCCCCCTATGTACAAGAATATAACTACTATAATACTGCCCCCTATGTACAAGAATATAACTACTATAATACTGCCCCCTATGTACAAGAATATAACTACTATAATACTGCCTCCTATGTACAAGAATATAACTACTATAATACTGCCTCCTATGTACAAGAATATAACTACTATAATACTGCTCCCTATGTACAAGAATATAACTACTATAATACTGTCTCCTATGTACAAGAATATAACTACTATAATACTGTCTCCTATGTACAAGAATATAACTACTATAATACTGCTCCCTATGTACAAGAATATAACTACTATAATACTGCCCCCTATGTACAAGAATATAACTACTATAATACTGTCTCCTATGTACAAGAATATAACTACTATAATAATGCCCCCTATGTACAAGAATATAACTGCTATAATACTGCCCCCTATGTACAAGAATGTAACTACTATAATACTGCCCCCTATGTACAAGAATGTAACTACTATAATACTGCCTCCTATGTACAAGAATATAACTACTATAATACTGCCCCCTATGTACAAGAATATAACTACTATAATACTGCCGCCCTATGTACAAGAATATAACTACTATAATACTGCCCCCTATGTACAAGAATATAACTACTATAATACTGACTCTTATGTACAAGAATATAACTACTATAAAACTGCTCCCATGTACAAGAATATAACTACTATAATACTGCCCCATATGTACAAGAATATAACTACTATAATACTGCCCCCTGTGTACAAGAATACAACTACTATAATGCTGCCCAATATGTACAAGAATACAACTACTATAATACTGCCCCTATGTACAATAATATAACTACTATAATACTGCTCCCTATGTACAAGAATATAACTACTATAATACTGCCTCCTATGTACAAGAATATAACTACTATAATACTGCTCCCTATGTACAAGAATATAACTACTATAATACTGCCCCCTATGTACAAGAATATAACTACTATAATACTGCTCCTATGTACAAGAATATAACTACTATAATACTGCTCCCTATGTACAAGAATACAACTACTATAATACTGCCTCCTATGTACAAGCATATAACTACTATAATACTGCCCCATATGTACAAGAATATAACTACTATAATACTGGACCTATGTACAAGAATATAACTACTATAATACTGCCCCCTGTGTACAAGAATATAACTACTATAACACTGCCCCCTATGTACAAGAATATAACTACTATAATACTGCCCCCTATATACAAGAATATAGCTACTATAATACTGCTCCTATGTACAAGAATATAACTACTATAATACTGCCTCCTATGTAAAAGAATATAACTACTATAATACTGCCCCCTGTGTACAAGAATACAACTACTATAATACTGCCCAATATGTACAAGAATACAACTACTATAATACTGCCCCTATGTACAAGAATATAACTACTATAATACTGCTCCCTATGTACAAGAATATAACTACTATAATACTGCCCCCTATATACAAGAATATAACTACTATGATACTGCTCCTATGTACAAGAATATAACTACTATAATACTGCCTCCTATGTACAAGAATATAACTACTATAATACTGCCTCCTATGTACAAGAATATAACTACTATAATACTGCCCCCTATATACAAGAATATAACTACTATGATTCTGCCCCATATGTACAAGAATATAACTACTATAATACTGCCCCCTGTGTACAAGAATACAACTACTATAATACTGCCCAATATGTACAAGAATACAGCTACTATAATACTGCCCCTATGTACAAGAATATAACTACTATAATACTGCCCAATATGTACAAGAATACAACTACTATAATACTGCCCCTATGTACAAGAATATAACTACTATAATACTGCCTCCTATGTACAAGAATATAACTACTATAATACTGCCCCCTATGTACAAGAATATAACTACTATAATACTGCCTTCTATGTACAAGAATATAACTACTATAATACTGCCCCCTATGTACAAGAATATAACTACTATAATACTGCCCCCTATGGACAAGTATATAACTACTATAATACTGCCCCCTATGTACAAGAATTCAACTACTATAATACTGCTCCTATGTACAAGATTATAACTACTATAATACTGCCCCCTATGGACAAGTATATAACTACTATAATACTGCCCCCTATGTACAAGAATACAACTACTATAATACTGCCTCCTATGTGCAAGAATATAACTACTATAATTCTGCCTCCTATGTACAAGAATATAACTATTATAATACTGCCATCTATGTACAAGAATATAACTACTATAATACTGCCCCCTATGTACAGGAATATAACTACTATAATACGCCCCCTATGTACAGGAATATAATTGCTATAATACTGCTCATATGTACAAGAATATAACTACTATAATACTGCCCCCTATGTACAGGAATATAACTACTATAATATGCCCCCTATGTACAGGAATATAATTGCTATAATACTGCTCACCTATGTACAAGAATATAACTACTATATTCCTGCCCCCTATGTACAAGAATATAACTACTATAATACTGCCCACTATGTACAAGAATATAACTACTATAATACTGCCCCCTATGTACAAGAATATAACTACTATAATACTGCCCCCTATGTACAAGAATATAACTACTATAATACTGCCCCCTATGTAAAAGTATACAATTACTGTAATACTGCCCCCTATGTACAAGAATATAACTACTATAATAGTGGCCCTATGTACAATAATATAACTACTATAATACTGATCCTATGTACAAGAATATAACTACTGTAATACTGCCCCCTATGTACAAGAATATAACTACTATAATACTGATCCTATGTACAAGAATATAACTACTATAATACTGCCCCTATGTACAAGAATATAACTACTACAATACTGCCCCCTATGTACAAGAATATAACTACTATAATACTGCCCCCTATGTACAAGAATATAACTACTGTAATACTGCCCCCTATGTACAAGAATATAACTACTATAATACTGCCCCTATGTACAAGAATATAACTACTATAATACTGCCCCCTATGTACAAGAATATAACTACTGTAATACTGCCCCCTATGTACAATAATATAACTACTATAACACTGCTCCTATGTACAAGAATATAACTACTATAATACTGCCCCCTATGTACAAGAATATAACTACTATAATACTGCTCCTATGTACAAGAATATAACTACTATAATACTGCTCCTATATACAAGAATATAACTACTATAATACTGCCTCCTATGTACAAGAATATAACTACTATAATACTGCCCCCTATGTACATGAATATAACTACTATAATACTACCCCCTGTGTACAATACTATAACTACTATAATACTGCATCCTATGTACAAGAAAATAACTGCTATTATACTGCCTCCTATGTACAAGAATATAACTACTATATTACAGTCCCCTATGTACAAAAATATAACTACTATAATACTGCCTCCTATGTACAAGAATATAACTACTATAATACTGCCCCCTATGTACAAGAATATAACTACTGTAATACTGCCTCCTATGTACAAGAATATAACTACTATAATACTGCCCCCTATGTACAAGAATATAACTACTATAATACTGCTCCTATGTACAAGAATATAACTACTATAATACTGCCCCTATGTACAAGAATATAACTACTATAATACTGCTCCCTATGTACAAATAAATAACTGCTATAATACTGCCTCCTATGTACAAGAATATAACTACTATAATACTGCCCACTATGTACAAGAATATAACTACTATAATACTGCCCCCTATGTACATGAATATAACTACTATAATACTACCCCTATGTACAATACTATAACTACTATAATACTGCATCCTATGTACAAGAAAATAACTGCTATTATACTGCCTCCTATGTACAAGAATATAACTACTATATTACAGTCTCCTATGTACAAAAATATAACTACTGTAATACTGCTCCTGTGTACAAGAATATAACTACTATAATACTGCTCCCTATGTACAAATAAATAACTGCTATAATACTGCCTCCTATGTATAAGAATATAACTACTATAATACTGCCCACTATGTACAAGAATATAACTACTATAATACTGCCCACTATGTACAAGAATATAACTACTATAATACTGCCCCCTATGTACATGAATATAACTACTATAATACTGCCCCCTATGTACATGAATATAACTACTATAATACTGCCCCCTATGTACAAGAATATAACTACTATAATACTACCCCCTATGTACAAGAATATAACTACTATAATACTACCCCCTATGTACAAGAATATAACTACTATAATACTGCCCCAATGTACAATAATATAACTACTATAATACTGCCTCCTATGTACAAGAATATAATTACTATAATACTGCCCCCTATGTACAAGAATATAACTACTATAATACTGCCCCCTATGTACAAGAATATAACTACTATAATACTGCCCCCTATGTACATGAATATAACTACTATAATACTGCCCCCTATGTACAAGAATATAACTACTGTAATACTACCCCCTATGTACAAGAATATAACTACTATAATAGTACCCCCTATGTACAAGAATATAACTACTATAATACTGCCCCAATGTACAATAATATAACTACTATAATACTGCCTCCTCTGTACAATAATATATCTACTATAATACTGCCCCCTATGTACAAGAATATAACTACTATAATTCTGCTCCCTATGTACAAGAATATAACTACTATAGTACTGCCCCCTATGTACAAGAATATAACTACTATAATACTGCCCCCTATGTACAGGAATATAACTACTATAATACTGCCCCCTATGTACAAGAATATAACTACTATAATACTGCCCCCTATGTACAAGAATATAACTACTATTATACTGCCCCCTATGTACAAGAATATAACTACTATATTACTGCCCTCTATGTACAAGAATATAACTACTATAATACTGCCCCCTATGTACAAGAATATAACTACTATAATACTGCCCCCTATATACAAGAATATAACTACTATAATACTGCTCACCTATGTACAAAAATATAACTACTATAATACTGCCCCCTATGTACAAGAATATAACTACTATAATACTGCCCCTATGTACAAGAATATAACTACTATAATACTGCCCCTATGTATAAGAATATAGCTACTATAATACTGCCCCCTATGTATAAGAATATAACTACTATAATACTGCCCCCTATGTACAAGAATATAACTACTATTTTACTGCCTCCTATGTACAAGAATATAACTACTATAATACTGCCTCCTATGTACAAGAATATAACTACTATAATACTGCCCCCTATGTACAAGAATATAACTACTATAATACTGCCCCCATGTACAAGAATATAACTACTATAATACTGCCCCCTATGTACAAGAATATAACTACTATAATACTGCCCCCTATGTACAAGAATATAACTACTATTTTACTGCCTCCTATGTATAAGAATATAACTACTATAATACTCCTCCCTATGTACAAGAATATAACTACTATAATACTGCCCCCTATGTACAAGAATATAACTACTATAATACTGCCCCTATGTACAAGAATATAACTACTATAATACTGCCCCCTATGTACAAGAATATAACTACTATAATACTGCCCCCTATGTACAAGAATATAACTACTATAATACTGCCCCCTATGTACAAGAATATAACTACTATAATACTGCTCCTATGTACAAGAATATAACTACTATAATACTGCCTCCTATGTACAAGAATATAACTACTATAATACTGCCCCCTATGTACATGAATATAACTACTATAATACTGCCCCCTATGTACAAGAATATAACTACTATAATACTGCCCCCATGTACAAGAATATAACTACTATAATTCTGCCCCCTATGTACAAGAATATAACTACTATAATACTGCCCCCTATGTACAAGAATATAACTACTATTTTACTGCCTCCTATGTATAAGAATATAACTACTATAATACTCCTCCCTATGTACAAGAATATAACTACTATAATACTGCCCCCTATGTACAAGAATATAACTACTATAATACTGGCCCCTATGTACAAGAATATAACTACTATAATACTGCCCCCTATGTACAAGAATATAACTACTCTAATACTGCCCCTATGTACAAGAATATAACTACTATAATACTGCCCCCTATGTACAAGAATATAACTACTATAATACTGCCCCCTATGTACAAGAATATAACTACTATAATACTGCCCCCTATGTACAAGAATATAACTACTATAATACTGCTCCTATGTACAAGAATATAACTACTATAATACTGCACCCTATGTACAAGAATATTACTACTATAATACTGCCCCTATGTACAAGAATATAACTACTATAATACTGCCTCCAATGTACAAGAATATAACTACTATAATACTGCCCCTATGTACAAGAATATAACTACTATAATACTATGGGATGACACTTAGCCAAGGCAAGAGCAGGGCTGCAGTCCAGCTTCGACTCCCCTAGGATAGGGAATCCCAATAAACAGGTTGATGGGGGTAGTAGTAGTTGTCACTCGTGACGCCACCGTTCCCACACACCGGTATGCTACGGGGGAAAGTAATGAACATGCAGACTTGTGTATAGTACCTCAGGTCTCCAGGAACAGTTTGGGCGCGGCATAACTTTACTCGAAGAAATAACTTTGGCAAGCAAACATTCACAGTAAGGCAGGTGCAATTCTCTTATGTGCAAGTAGACTAAAGCTCAGAGGTCAGGTAGGATACATAGGATGAAACTGGTCCTACATTCCACGCTATCTGTACGGCACCGCTGCTGGACTGGGAGCACTCCAAAGGAGGAAGAGGGGTAGGGGTCACTCCACAGACACTTTGGCAGACAATTATTTACTTGGAAGCTTTAGCAATAACACTCACATGGCAGTGATGTACCTCTGTGCAGTGATCCTGACTCTGGATGGCCGCAGAGGAAAAACTTGTAGTGTGAATTGGTACCTGTACGGTGGGTTCCTCTATACAGAACTATTGGGAATTGCTCTCTCTCTCTCTCTCTCTCTCTCTCTCTCTCTCTCTCTCTCTCTCTCTCTCTCTCTCTCTCTCTGGAATCTTGGGACTCACTCCATTCACATCCAAACTCCAAACGCTATGGGATATCGCTCTTCTTCCTCCATCTTCACCTACATGGAAGCTGAAGGTACTTCCATGTGGCTCTCAGCAGACAAGATGGAAGACCTCTCCCTGATCTGAAGCACTCACATTTATACCTTCTAACACACCACATGACATGACAGACTGATACATTTACATGCAGGCAATGATTTTATTACTGTTAACCTCTCAAGCGCCGCAGCTGTGCAACATGAACACTGGATATGACAGGACAAGCTTTGTACAGTGCATCTACATAGGACAACCATGTATGACATTTATGGAGGGGACCAGGATGGTGTTCTGGGCCACTACACTATAATACTGCTTCCCAAGAATATGTGCAATATATAGCATGTGGTATCAGTCATATGCACCGCATGGTGATATACCGTACTTAGGAACTGCTGGGAGGTTTTTGTCTTTTAACGTACTAAAAGGCCACAGGAGTCCCTCCTTTCCTTGTATGGCCCTCAGGTGTGGATTGCACTGATACAGGTAAGCCCGTCTATCTACCCACCAGATTCCTTCATTTGTTTATGGAGTCTACAGTGGAACATTCACCACTCGGCCTACCGTATTACATGATCCGGGGACGCTGGATAAGTGAGCACTGAGTTTACTTGAAGAGACTCAAATGACCTTTTAATCAAGCAGATAGAGGCAGCATGAAGTGACTCAGCCGCCGCAGTCACGAAAAGCCCTGAGCCTCAAAACCTCCCGTCTGTGACTACCTGCTCTGTGACGGCTGCAGTGGAGCTCCGAGGAGGCTCTTTTATCAGGGCGATTTGTGTTTATCAGAAGGCAAAGTGCTGAACAGGCCTTACAATGCTTGTACACAAAATGACTGATTGCATTAATATCCACACCCTCAGGGGCAGCAGAAGCTCCGCTAGCCATTTATTATAGTTTTTGTCACTCCAAATCCTCACCAAACTATAGGTCGATCTGCTCAGCTTCTCCGCTGCATAACCTGCTGCCTGCAGATCGCTCCCACGTTCCACCCGACAGGATCCCTTTATAAGAACAGTAATGTCAGAAGTAGAGAAAAGTCCTTTCTTATCCTCCTCCCTCCTTAGGGC
Source organism: Eleutherodactylus coqui (assembly GCA_035609135.1). NCBI lineage: Eukaryota > Metazoa > Chordata > Amphibia > Anura > Eleutherodactylidae > Eleutherodactylus > Eleutherodactylus coqui. The sequence continues at coordinate 21,012,309 of CM069405.1, read as the reverse complement.
TTCTATCCACTAGCATTTTTTTTAGCGCTGCGATATCGCTGTGTTTTTTTCAATGGGACTTTCTAATGTTAAAATCGCATCGCACAAAAATCGCAAGTTTGTGCTTTAGCGATTTTAACATAAGAAAGTCCCACTGAAGAAAACGCAGCGATATCGCAGCGCTAAAAAAAATCACTGGTGGGTAGAAGTCCTCATTCTCCAAAAACATGCTCCTCCACACTCTATTCTTTTCCCAAATCTCAGATCAGATTTGGCTGTAGGGCTTCTGGCTGCAGCAGGATCCTCCCCCCTCCGATGCCTTGTCAGACACTATGAGCAGTCAGCAATCATCGGAGCGCCTCCTGTGCTCTGCAGTAGATACACAGCCGCCCTGTGTGATCCCCCTGCATCTCATCCTCATGGACTTCTCTTAGGGAGATCTCGGGGCAGTTGGCCATATGTGATCTGCTAATAACAGGTTCAGCTGCTTAGGCTTAAAGTTTACTCACATACATAAGCAAAGGCTGACATACTTCTACAGAGGTCTCTAGCCCCCTCCTAACCTTCTATTAGCCCAAATCAATTGACAAAAACCCTCTACTCACCCTAACCCACTAACACCAACCCTTTACTAATCCTAACCCTCTACTAATCCTAACCCTCTACTAACTTTAACGCACTAATACTAACGCCCTACTAATCCTAACCTTCTACTAACTCTAACCCACTAACACCAACCCTCTACTAATCCTAACCCTCTACTAATCCTAACCTTCTACTAACTCTAATTTACTAACACCAACCCTCTACTAATCCTAACCCTCTACTAACTCTAACCCATTAACACTAACGCCATACTAATCCTAACCTTCTACTAACTCTAATCCACTAACACCAACCCTCTACTAATCCTAACCCTCTACTAATCCTAACCTTCTACTAATCCTAACCTTCTACTCACTCTAATTTACTAACACCAACCCTCTACTAATCCTAACCCTCTACTAACTCTAACCCATTAACACTAACGCCATACTAATCCTAACCTTCTACTAACTCTAATCCACTTACACCAACCCTCTACTAATCCTAACCCTCTACTAACTGTAACCCACTAACATTAACGCCCTACTAATCCTAACCTTCTACTAACTCTAACCCACTAACACCAACCCTCTACTAATCTTAACCTTCTACTAACTCTAACCCACTAACACCAACCCTCTACTAATCCTAACCCTCTACTAATCCTAACCTTCTACTAACTCTAATTTACTAACACCAACCCTCTACTAATCCTAACCCTCTACTAACTGTAACCCACTAACACTAACGCCCTACTAATCCTAACCTTCTACTAACTCTAACCCACTAACATCAACCCTCAAAAGACCTTAACCCCCTACTAGCCCTAATCAATTGACAAAAACACTCTGTTCACCCTAACCCACGAACAGCAACCCTCTATTAATCTTTGTCCTCTAGAAACTCTTAACTAGTGGAACAAAACCTAATCCTCTACTGAACCTCCAATTCCAATTCTATCCATTCAGTCGTGTTCAACTCTTGGGCACTCTTTAGGCCAGTCCTCTCCATACTTCTCTAATCTCTATGGCTGCTTTCAATTTCCCGATGTCCATTCCCGTGTCCTTCTTGATGGTGTCCGGCCAACGTGTCTTTTGTCTTCACCGTTTCCTTTTACCACTGACTATTCCAAGTAGCATCTCTTTTTTCAGCAAATTCACCCTCATAACGTGTCCAAAGTAATTCCGTCTCTCTCTGGTGATCTTGCATTCCAGGGACCCCTCTGGGCTGAATTGGTCCGGCGCAGCTTTGGTGGTGACCCTCGCTGTCCAGGAGATTTGTAGAAGTTTCACCACATCTCAAAGGCATCAATTTTTCTTCTGTCTGCTATCCTCAGTTCCCACATCTCACAGCCATATGTTGTAATTGGGAAGACGATGACTGTGATTAACCTTCGTTTAATGGTGACTGAGACATCCTTGCACCTCCTCATTGGGTACATGATCACCATGGCCACTACTGACTGTAGCCCCTACTAAATCTAATCCAGTAGCCAACCTAACCTCTCAAATTGTGTTGAGTGAACCCAAACAATTGAACTCTGCTTTGGGTCAAACTTTGATAAAAGGTTTAGTTTGGTGAGAATCCAAGCCTTGGATGGTTTGTCTCTGCAAAACCCACTAAAATGGGTCACATGATCATCTTCTTCTTCCTCTTCCTTTTCTTCTTCTATGTACCCAGCGAAGAGTACATGCCCCCTGCCAAAAATATGTGCCCCTGCGAAAAGTATGTGCCTCACAAAAAATATGTGACTGCCAAAAACGTATGTATCCTGCCTGTTGAAAAGTATGTGTCCCCCGCATTGTAAGCGACCCTCTCCCTGAAAAGTAGGTAACTTCACAAAAACAAATGTGCCCCCAGCCCAAAAGGGACACTGATATCTAGAAACTAATATTATCCGTGGACCGTAGCAATACAAATGACTTTCTGTACTGACAAAATCTAACAAAATCTCTACAAGGAAAAATATTTCAGCATTGATGACAAATCCATAAAGAACTGTATAAAACTACAAAAAAAAAACAAGAACAATTAAAAAAAAAGTAAAACGCAAAAAAAAAAAATGTTTAAAAAATGCAGGACAACTGAAGGAGGGAGGCCCACGTCTCTTGCCCCGGGAGGATGGAAGAAATAACCACCCACAGTTCTCAAAAGCGGGGGTTGTGGGGGGGTGGGGGGGGGTTGCCCCGATTGCCCCATGGGCTCCATTGCTAGTCACATTCTAATACCTATCCTGCTATATGATGATGACATCACCTCTATAATGAATAGAAGCCCTACATAACGTGAAGTCAATGTACACAACGGTTGAGAGAACGGGGAGGGGGGGGCAGGATAAAGTTGGCAGCGGAGTCGGCAGCTTTGAGCCTCTGATAACTGTGTATTGCTGGGAAGTCAAATATTGACAGAAAGTCGCTGCCAAATCTTATAAGAACGCTGCGAGGAGAGAGCCAGAAATAAGCTTGTGCTGTACGAGGTCTTCTGTTCCACGGGATTAGCAGTGGTTTCTAAGAAAAGTTACTGGAATTCAGTAAATCCTCTATTGATGCAGCAGGGCACTGATTTATGGCTGAAGAACATATCTGGGTCCAGTGCCCCCCGCGCCGCTCCTATGCCGTAGGGTTGGGATATTACTTCATGTATGTATGCCCCTCGGCATGCTCCTGGCACAGCCCCAGGCTCAGTATGGACTTCATCTAGCCATGTGGGTCCACTTCAGTAGACACGTCTGTGGACTACGGACAGTTTGTAAAAATAGGTCACATTACTGTAAGGCTGCCTTTATTAGAGCATTACATGCTTACATTTTGGGAAATGTATTATGGCCACAATACGCAGACCTCCACAGTTCAGCACAACAGAGTCCTACAATGTGGTATGTTATGTTTTCATTAAAAAAGCATTCAGTAACTTTATATGACTATACATTGGTGCTTATATCATACACAGCTAGAGACAGGGAGGTAGTACTATCTGTGCCTACATTATATATAGGGAGAGACAGGGAGGTAGTACTATCTGTGCCTACATCATATACAGGGAGAGACAGGGAGGTAGTACTATCTGTGCCTACATCATATAGGCCGCCTGCAGACGAGCGGGTCGGATCCGGCAGCGAGAAATCTCGCCGCGCGATCCGACCCCAGAGCCTGCAGGGACGAGCGCGTACTCACCCGCACCTGGCGGCCCCGGCTCTTTGATGTGCCGGCTGCCGCGCAGCCGGCGCATGCGCAGACCGGAGCCGGCGGCCAGGTGAGTGCGTGCCCCGCAGAAAATTAGAACTTGCCGCGGTTTGTTTGCCGCGCGAGATTTCGCGCGGCCAAACCGCGGCCGTCTGCATAGGAGTGCGTATTGTAATGCACTCCTATGCAGACTTTCAGCGGCGGAAATCCCGCGGGAAATCCCGCGGCGGGATTTCCGCTCGTCTGCAGGCGGCCATACAGGGAGAGACAGGGAGGTAGTACTATCTGTGCCTACATCATATACAGGGAGAGACAGAGAGGTAGTACTATCTGTGCCTACATCAGAAACAGGGAGAGACAAGGATGTAGTACTATCTGTACCTACATCAGAAACAGGGAGAGACAAGGAGGTAGTACTATCTGTGCCTACATCATATACAGGGAGAGACAAGGAGGTAGTACTTTCTGTGCCTACATCATATACAGGGAGAGACAAGGAGGTAGTACTTTCTGTGCCTACATCATATACAGGGAGAGACAAAGATGTAGTACTATCTGTACCTGCATTATTTACAGAGAGTTGAAGGGAGGCAGTACTATCTGTAGCTACATAGATACAGGGTTGTATAACTATCTGCACCTATTGTACACCAATTGCAGGAACTGACAGGGAGATAGTACTATGTGCATCTTCATCATTTGCAGAGAGACCCAATATTGGCCTGATGAAGCCACCAATTGAGGCGGAGAAACGTGTTGCCTGTTTTGTGAAGCTGTCTGGAGTAAAGTAGTATTTCTCTTAATCTTTGGCGCGGTCCTGTACAGGAGTAAGACAAGAATGTGCCACCGCTGGGCATTATACAGATCTTACTGCTCTGTTGTACATCCTTCCAGGTGAGCTCGGTTATCCTCGCACCGAGTTGTCTTACGGTTCCACACGAGGCACTTCTATTGTATTTTTTTAGTTCATCAGCTACGGAGAGACACAAGCTGGAAGTACTGTCTATACCTACACCATGTAGAAGGGTAGAATGGCGGGCAGATTGCGGTCCATCGGGTGTCATGGGTGTCTGTCATGTGATAAAGCATTCCAATATGGTTTCCATTCTTATCAGAAACTACAACACAGATGTGAAGAGCACCAGTAAGACCTGCACCCATAGTAGCCACTTGGCCACCACCTAGCAGTACAGCCACCTACTTGCTCCAGCGACCTCCACGTTCTGCCCCACTCAAGTTCAAACCCATTGCCTGTGGCCCTACTTCCTCAACCTCTTGTGAAGTCCCACTCAACAGAAGGGCCACTTCCAGGGTTTTAGAGACTTGGTTCTTCTGACAATGGCTACGATGTACACCTAATCTACCACTGGCCATTGTATATGCATAGGCTCCACTATACTGGTAGAGGGGGGAGGGGCGAATTATAATATAGAGAAAAAACTTTAGCAAAGTTTTCCTTTAAAGATGTTGCCCAAACTTCTAGGTTTGATCACTTGTAATACATGTGATTGACCAGGGGTCTGCTGCCTGGAACCCCCACCAATCAGCTGGGCCTGGGTCCAGAGGCGTAACTTGAAGCTCCCGGGCCCCGATGCAAAACTTGTAACGGGGACCCCAACTATAATGCTTTACTTATAGTACTGGGTTCCCTATATGGAGAAGAGAGGCCTTATGGCAACCGCATCCCCTGCATCCTCTATAGTTACGCCCCTGCCTGGGTCTGTATTCTGATGTACCAAGGTACTTTGTGGCAGATGGCTTCATAGCTTGCACGGGTATCCGGCAATAGGAATAGGATCCAGCCTGCAGTACCATGCCAAGCCACTGTATGGAGCTATTGTAAGGAGGGATGCCCTCTTGGCATACTCTGTGTGTCAGTGATACTGCTTTCATTTGCTGACACTATTTGTACTATATATGCTTTCCATTTGCAGTAATAATGAGGCTCTGCTGCCACCTTGTGGCTAAATGGTTTATTTGTGCCAGCTCTTGGATGAAGGCTAAGTCCTGCCCCCAGGACTCATGACAGTGGTCATCTTGGCTCATAGATTGTGGTGCGTGTGGCAGCAGCAGTGACACAGTGTAGCTAAGGGACAGAGTCTGCTGTAGTAGGACTGCTGCGTGGCAGAGGAGAACTACAAGTGCCAGGCTGCAGGAGAGGAGCTGCTACTGGTTCACTGGAAGAGCACCTGGAGAAGTGCATAGAGGTGCCAGGGATTGGACAGAAAGCACAGCTGGGGGCATTGCCGGATTCTGGAGGAACAGCTTAGGAGGGTCAGGCTCCTGACCTTGAACAAGCCAGGGTCAGTGACAGCTGTGACTCTTGTGCAACGGGGCATAAGTGAGGCCGGCCTCTGTAAACACCAGTTAGACAGCAGATCAGCTGAAGGGAGTTTGGGAATTTGAGGATGGTTTATTGGAGATTGAACCTGAATTTATGGTTAGGTCAATCGACAGCACCCCTGTTTAGGCACGTTCATCCATTTGTACATAAAGCATTAATACGGTAATGGTGATAGTGTAGTATGAGATTAGACAGGACACACCAGGATCTCTCTTCAGGAAGTGGGTACGTGTATTTGTATATACTCTTACCCAGAGGGAACTCAGCTCCAGATCTAATATAGACATTCATACAGCTTTATACCAAGTAGGCTGCTTATTCACTGCTTCACGGCTAGGACTGGGGGCATACTAATCCTAAGCATACGCTCGCTTACCATATAATAAAACATATCTTATAATAACCAATACTTACATCTTCTTGCTGAAAACGTGGGTTGGCCACAGCTTTATTAACATTTTTTAAACATATATTATAACCTTTACTTTTAACCTAACTACCTAAGTCTAAATTCCTCACGCTTTCCCATGCCTAAACTGTTGAACTTTTATTACCGGAACGGCCACAGGACGTTCGTAAGCCCCTTGTTACCTCGGGCTTGCAAACCCTCCTCTAAGCCGTAGCCCGCATGGGAAGCTCCCGGCCTACAATCCCCCAGCTGTGACAACTTCCGCCTCTCTAGAACACCTTGCATCCTTGCACCCTACCCCTTACCTGGGCGGGTGGGTGGGCGTCTGCTCTCCTCCTACGTCCTTCTTCTTCCACTCCTCGGTCGTTTGTGGCTTTTCCCGCTCTTCTCCTTACTACTTCCTGTTCTAACTCCTCCCTCCCCACTATCTTTGCTCGCTAATTGACTAAACCCCTCACCCCCCTGCCCCCAGTCCCACGCCGCCTCGTTAATCACTTTGCGGCTTGCAAGACTGGGGGCATCCTAATCCTAAGCATACGCTCACTTACCATATAATAAACATATCTTATAATAACCAATACTTACAACTTCTTGCTGAAAACGTGGGTTGGCCACAGCTTTATTAACATTTTTTAAACATATATTATAACCTTTACTTTTAACCTAACTACCTAAGTCTAAATTCCTCACGCTTTCCCATGCCTAAACTGTTGAACTTTTATTACCGGAACGGCCACAGGACGTTCGTAAGCCCCTTGTTACCTCGGGCTTGCAAACCCTCCTCTAAGCCGTAGCCCGCATGGGAAGCTCCCGGCACGCGGTATGCGCCGTATTCCTATGGCGCATCCCGCCCCACCACGCCAACCCTAGCCAATGCCATTTCCACACCGTCCTGGAGTCCTGACAAAAACGTGTCCAAACCAACATCGTTAAGGTGCACTCCATCCTCCCTAAGTGCTCCTCTTTCCGTGGCCTCGAGTTCCCAATGGCGAACTGCCACTCCGCCCAACGATTTACCGAATCTGGACATCCTAAGGTTGATTAATCTTCTTACTCTCTCAATCGCGTCACCGTCTCTGGCACCCCTCCAGCATCTCCTGGCCACGATGTCTGACCATACGAGCACACAATCCTGGAAACAGTCCCGGAAACGCATCATGTCCTGTTTCATGAGTACTAGCAATTCGTTCATTTTTGTTTTTCCTAAGTCGTTCCCCCCGGCGTGAACGACCAGTATAACTCTCCGGGGGGTCCACCTGCTGATTTTGAGAACGAATTGCAGAATCCTGGGCCATAGAAGCCCCCGCACACCCATCCAGTTTACCAGCGCGCCACTCAGACCCAGATTCCGTCCCATAGGTCGAGTGGCCGCTCTTCTCTCCGCCCAATAGATAAACGAATGGCCGATGATCCAAACATGCCATGGGTCAGACGCTGAAACAAAAGAAACATAGCAAATACCCGCAAATTGCAAGAAAAAACGCCTACATAACGCTAAGTCTTTCGTACACATCAGTCCTATTCCAAAACCACGTCTACCGTACGATCCGGTCGTATGTACGACTTGTACGCTTGCGATTTCCATCGCCCCAATCGTTTTAAACCGTCCTCCGACATACCATGGGCTTCCGCTGTCGTAGCGGCCCCAATCCTAAAAGAATGGGTCCCGAATTCCCCCGGATCCAAACCGCACTTCTTTAACGCCGAACGTAAAACCGCCGAAAATTGGAAACGCGTGAGCGGGGAACCAGAGGAATGTACTAAAAACTGCCCGCTCTGTGGGCGCTTTTTTAAGAACTCACTGATGACCTGAACCGGGCACCATTCTGCCCCTAATTGGTTAATGGTGAGCCATTCACCTCTTCCGTATACATCCGTTTTCGACTTCCTTATACCTATCCGTATGGCTGATCCCGTAGCTATCACGTCGGCGGCCCGTAGGCCACCCAACTTGACTTTACTCGCCGGGACCATCTCCCCGATACGTAAGGCCGCGAAAAATGCTAATGAAAAAGCCGCTCTGAACAACAGTGTTTCGTATTCGTCCGCACAGACCGACTCCAAAACTGACAACAGGCTTGTCAATACTGGAAACGTGATTGGACGGCGTGTATCCGTCTGGACCTTTTCTTTTCTCCATCCGCGAATTATTTGTTGGAACACGAAATCCTTAGTCACATCTATCCTACCGTGTAATTTTAACAAAAACGCCACTCCCGCTAGATGCTTTTTGGCTGCTCCCACCGACAAACGCTTTTTACGCAACTCCGTCAGCATATCCAAGGTTGCTGACTTTGCCCTTTCCCCTCCTACCACTGCTCCCCCTGCAAATTTCAACCATAACAACCAGACTGAATTGTAATTTTTCCACGTTGCAGCCGCCACCGATGACTCCACCAGCTTCAACAACTCTCCTCTGCCAGATTCCATAAGGAAGGCGGGCAGCGTACCCCTTCGGCATCCGCCTGCGGGTACCGTTCCCTGAACAGCTCCATCTGTGAACGAGAGAGTGCATCAGCTGCTCTGTTGTCATATCCCGGGACATGCTTCGCACGCAAATACATATTGCCCTGTAAGCATCTTAGCACCACGTGTCTCAACAAAGCCAAAACCGGCGGGGAGGCCGACGATTGTTTGTTTATCGTCTGTACGACCGCCGCATTATCCGACCAAAAACAAACTCTCCGATCTCGTAACTCTGCTCCCCATAACTCAATTGCTACCACCACCGGGAAAAATTCCAGCAGAGTTACGTTCTTCGTCCACCGTTTTTCTCTCCATGACCTTGGCCAGGACTCCCTGCACCAATGGCTGTTGAAGATCACGCCAAAACCGCCCGAACCCGCCGCATCGGCAAACAAACTGATTTCAGTTCCTTCCACATCTTCCCTAGGGCATACCACCTGCCCGTTGAAAGAATGCAGGAAAACCGTCCATAAATGCAAATCAGCCTTAATTCCTGCCGTCACACGTATAAAATGGTGTGGTTCGCGGACCCCCACGGTTGCTAATGACAGTCTCCTGGCAAACGGCCGCCCCATGGGAATCACTTTGCAGGCGAAATTTAAAAGACCCAACAAAACTTGCACCTGCCGCAGCGTCACCTTTTTACATTTTGCCACTTCGCCCACTGTTTGCCGCAACCTGGCCACTTTATCCGCCGGCAACCTGAACACCATATCCACCGAATCAATTTCTATACCTAAAAACGTTAGGCATGTAACTGGGCCCATTGTCTTTTCCTCAGACAATGGGACCCCCGCTAAACGCATTACCCTCTTAAAATTTGTCATTAGGAAACCGCAATCACCCGATGTCTCTGAGCCGACGAACAAAAAATCGTCCAAATAATGGATCACCGATGTGATGCCCGTCTCATACTTTAACATCCATTCAAGGAAGGAACTAAATAACTCAAAAAAATAGCATGAGATCGAGCATCCCATCGGTAAGCACATGTCGACGAAAAACTGGTCCTCGATTCTACAACCCAAAAGATGAAAGCACTCCGGGTGAACCGGAAGCAAACGGAACGCTGATTCAATATCAGCTTTAGCCAAATGCGCAAATCTACCCGCCGACCTTACCAGCCGAACCGCACAATCGAACGACGTGTAGGCTACCGCTGCTTCTTCTTTTGAGATGCCATCATTTACCGATCCCCCTATTGGGAACGATAAATGATGTATCAGTCGGAACTTCCCGGTTTCCTTCTTAGGTACCAGACCCAAAGGAGACACTCGCAAGTTCTCGAAAGGAGGAATACTGAAAGGGCCGGCCATCCGGCCCAACTCCACTTCCTTTTGAACCTTCTCTTTTACCAATTCGATATCGTCCCTTGCCGATTTCAAATTGGGGCATAACATAGTGGCAGGCTGATGCGCGTACGGAATTCTAAAGCCTTCTCGAAATCCTAACCTAAGGATTTCTGCTTCCTGTTTCCTGTGGTACATGTTTAACCACGGATCCAGGTACTGGCTTCTCACCGGAGTTCGCATTTCCGCCGGTGCTACCCACCGCGGGTACCGACCTCTGTTTCTTGAAACAGCGGATCGCTGCATGCTGCCCCCCGCATACCGAGCACTCGTGCCGGAATTTGCAGGTTGCGTAAAATCGACACTGGCCCTCATTGTACAACCAACAGGAGCCATTCGGCCTTGGAGATGCCGCGGGTGGTTGCGATGCCCCTCCTGCGGCTCCCCCGGGAAAGGAAGTCCTAGCTGGACGCTGCGCTAGGATCAGCTGAATCCATACATCAGTGGCCTTAGAGGCCCAACTCGTATGAGTTCCCGACACGCGACGCCGAAAATCTTCGTCATAGCGCCACCATGCTGCACCTCCGTGCAACCGATACGCGCTATAAATGGTATTTAGATATACCATCATCTCCGTCGCTTTGCGCGGCTGAAACTGGCACGTTACATGAACCAAAATCACAAAAGCCTGCAACCAATTACCAAAAGTCTTTGCAATCTTCGGTTTTTTGTCAGCACCTCGCTCTGCCGACCGCTCCTTGTCAACCATTATGTGGTCCGAAGAAAGCAAAGACCATATATCAATATACAAGCCATTTTTAATCTTTTCCACTACATCATCGGGCAGACCCACCCCCAAAGGGGCAACACCACAAAACAACGAATCAGCATATTGTAAACTATCCGTTGGAACACTTTCTGTGCCCGCTGCTGAGCAAGCACCAATATTACCCGCAGGCGGGCCTGCGCCCCCTGGAGCCACACAGGACACTGAAAGCCCCTTTTCTGAATCAACCTTGCTCAACAGCGACCTCAGAACCGACACCAAATCATCTTTTTCCGCACCCGCTGCGGGATCCGACACACTTTTAAGGACATTGTATAAGGTAGACTCACCGCCTGGACGGACCTCCGGTGTTGCCAAGGGTGATGCCCTCGCTGTACCGCTCCCTTGGTTCCGTCCTACTTCATACGCGGACTGCCGACCAATCGATTGCCGAACCCTCCTCGTGTCATCCGATTGGGACGTGCCAGGCTGGTCCGGCCCTGACCGATCCTGCGCAAGCTCTTGCCACCTCCTGCGTTCCCGGACCTTCCGATAAAGGGATGACTGCGGGTCCGCTCTCCGTGGCTGCTCCCTTCGCACACAATACTCGTCCTGATCACTGCTAGGCACTTCGTCGCTTGACTCGCGCGGCCTGCTGCTCGCACTACGCCCTACGCTGGCCTTCTCTAGCTGCGCCTGGAACTCTCTATCCTGCCTCTCCTGTCTGGCTCGCTCTTTCTGCCTCTGCCTAGCGCCTTGGCCCTGCTTCTTAGAGCTCCGGCGTGGGACCTGGCTATGTGTGGGAAGGTAAACTGCGGGGTCTGCTGGAGGGGGGATGTAGTGGGGGTTAACATAGCACTGTCTGTATTCGTTGGTCTGGGCTGGTGGGCGCTGGTACAGGGTAAAGGAGGGTGGGAGTTGTTGTTGGTGGGGGTGGCAGGCCTGAAATGTGTCCATGTACCGGGGAGGGGGGGGGGGTTGGCTAGGCCATGTGTCTAAATGTACCCTCCCCGCTCCCCCCTGAGGGCTATGTGGGGTCCTACATGGCCTGTTTCCTTCCCTGTATTGTGCTGACCCTGCGCCCTGTGCTGGCACTGCAGGGTAGCGTGACCTGCCTCCCCCCTCCCTGCTACTGCTGGACCCGCTGGTGCCACCCGGGCTGTGTGTCAGGGGGGGGTTGCGTGGGCCCCAGCTTTCCGTGCTCCCCCTCTCTCTCCCCCCACCCCCTCCCCCCCTGCCCACCGGGCTTCTTCTTTTTCGCGCCCTCGGCGCTGCCTGTGCCGCCACGTGCGCTGCGCCGCCATCTTGCGGGGACGTGCGGCCGGACCGCGCGCTCCCCTGCTCCTCTCCGCTGCTTGCACTCAGCTCACCTCGCAGTAGTCCGGTCATCCTGCGCCCGGCTGCGCGATGTTGCCTCAGTTCGGCGCCCGCTGTCACTCCCGAGCACCGTCCTCCGAGCTCCGGACCCTCCGCTGGCACAGTCCTCTGAGCCTCCGATGCCGGTCCTCCCGCCGTACCTCTCAGTGCCGGCGCCGACTTCCGGTTAGCTCCTCCGTCCTTCCTGGTGCCTGCGCTGCCCTGGCTGGCTCTTCCTCCTCCCCTCTTCGGCGCGGGGCTCGGACTGAGCCTCGCCGGGGGCTGCTTTCGCCGGCGCGGTCTCGCTCGCGGTGCCTCTTGCGTGCTGACTGGCTCCTGTCCCGATCTCCGCTGCGGTCTCCCAGGCGGTGTATCTTGCGTGCTGGCTGGCTCCTTTCCCGGTCTCTGCTGCGGTCTTCCTCGTGGTGTATCTTGCGTGCTGGCTGGCTCCTTTCCAGGTCTCTGCTGCGGTCTTCCTTGCGGCGGTTCTTGCGTGCAGGCTGGCTCCTCTCCCGATCTCCGCTGCTGTCCTTCTTCTCCGGCTGGTTCTCTGGCTCCGGCGATCGTCCTGCAGCTTGCCAGCACCTCTTCAAGCCATCCGGTGCCGTCTTGCATCACTGCTTCTTGGATCATGGCACGTAAGTCGTCCATTTTCTTTCTTCTTCCTCCGCTGTTACTGTCTTCCACCCGACTCTTCAAGCTTGTCAGCTGATGGCTTCTTTCTTGCCCGACTCCTGTCTTCTGCGCTCCCCGACTTGCTTTTTTGTTCTTTGTCTTTTCTGCTTCTATCTTTCTTCTGCTCGTCTGCTCTCCTCCTACGTCCTTCTTCTTCCACTCCTCGGTCGTTTGTGGCTTTTCCCGCTCTTCTCCTTACTACTTCCTGTTCTAACTCCTCCCTCCCCACTATCTTTGCTCGCTAATTGACTAAACCCCTCACCCCCCTGCCCCCAGTCCCACGCCGCCTCGTTAATCACTTTGCGGCTTGCAATGATTAAACTCTACTTTCACTTTAAACAAAGAACCAGAAGGGGGGGGGGGGGGGATTGCAGAGTTCTCTCAGCATCAAATAACACTTAGATACAGTTAGATACAGTTAGATACAGTTTACACGGCTGACAGAAGGATACAGTATTTTTAGAAGAAAAGATTTTAGTTAACTACATTTTGCATAAGGGGGAAGAGAAGTTAATAAGGCAGAAGTTAGTGAGCGGCAGCTTCATCCTATGTGCACAGAAACATTTAGAAGTAGCAGGGAAATCTATAATATACTTTAGCTTTCTGGCTGATAACAGAAAGCAATAGCAGTTGCTACAATATTGATGATGATGATTATCCGTTCAGTCTCATCCGACCCTCGGTCACTCTTTGGATCAATGTTCTCCACTGCATTCTTGTCTTTCACGGCTTCTTTCAGTTCCGCCATTGACATGTTGGTTGATTGTATCCGGCCATCTTCTTCTTTGTGGTCCTGATCTTCTCTTCCCACTGACCTCGCCGAGCATCAGTGCTGTTTCCAGTGAGTTCGCGCGCATCACGTGGCCAAACAATGAGAGCCACTGTTTGATGATTTTGCCCTCGATTTGATGCGATCTAACACTACCTTGTTCGCTGTCATGGCGGTCCGAGGTATCCGCAGCGTTCTCCTCCACCACCAGAGTTCAAACACATCAGTTTTCTTTCCTTTGACTAAGTTCTCGTACCACAATAACACATCAAAGGGTTAATGCTGATAGTTCACTATATCTCAGTTTAACTGTTCAGTTGTTTTTTTGTGTTCTTAACCCTTTGCAATCCAATTTTGGATTCAGGGTTTCCTAGGGGGCTTTCTCTTTCTGCCATTATACAATGGCGCCATCTGCTGGCTAGAGCCAGTACTATAGTATGGGACATACTGGAGAGGCCCCCGAAAACAGAGTGGCCAGTAATATACAGTAAGAATACCCTGCCGGTTGTCTTCCGACCTCGGAGCTGTACAGCCTTTAATCAGAATGTCGGAAGACATCAGACAGTGGATTAAAAAGGGTTAAAGGAAGTCTGTTACTCGTAACCCAATATACCGTTATGTTGTTATAAGGCACCCATTGTTACCTTTATCTTTTGCTAAGGTGTCTCCAATGCAAAGATATCGGCCAATATGCTTCTCCCACGCCATATGCTTAGAGCCCCGGACCATCTGATGGGCGGCCCGCTCTATTCCAGCCTTTTCTGCTAAAAACCACCCCTTTCTTGCTGAGTGACGCCTCCAGGTCTTCCTGCTGCAGAAGTCATGCGTTCCATCTGCAATGCGCTTGCACCACATTGATCGGACACATGCGCAGCAGCTCATTCTTGGCCGGACTGGGTTAATAGGCCAAATTTAGGTGACAGACTTCTTCAAATAAATATTATGCCCTTTGGTTTACTCCATCTGTTGTATCGTACTCTAAACCTGCATCTATCATGCAAGGCTACCATGAGGATAAGTCATGAATCCTACAAGTAGGACAACCCCTTTAAACTTTACAGCTCTCACAAGTTATGGCCCTTCGTCACATTTTTTTGTTTACTGGCCCTTTAAAGACAGTATTGTTATTTAATGGGCTGGTTCTCCCTGCACAGGAGCCGAGTTTCCTAGTTTTGAAGCCCCCTATCCTCCTGTCAGCGCACGGCCCTGACAAAATTGTCCTTGTGGGAAAAAAAGAATGAAACATCATTTTCCTGCCGTCATGTTCATTTTTTGCTGTTCTGAAAACCACATTCCCACTGGAAATCTCCGGCAACAGGATAAGAATCTCAAGCATGCTGACATCCCAGATTACTGAGAGCTGCGCCTCCCGAACATCTCCCCCCTGATGAAGCTGCAGCGCTGGAAAGGTGTCATGCAGGAGGCGTTGGACCTTCTGCGCTGGTGCTTGAAACACAGAAGGCAGATCTCTAGGACCCTGGAGGGTGAGACGAGTGCTGGATACAGTAATGTATGCATTCCAGAGGGCCATGGACAGTCATATTAAGTTATTCAGTAGAGATAAGCGAGCACCAAAATGCTCGGGTGCTCGTTGCTAGAGTCGAACTTTTCGTAATGCTCAAGGGTTCGTTTCGAGTAACGAACCCTATTGAAGTCAATGTGGGACTCGAGCATTTTTGTATGGGACCGAAGCTCCGCATAGGTGATGACTTGTCAAACACCAGAAAACATCATAAAGTCATGGAAACACCACAGAAACGGATAGGGAAGGGCAGGGGCAGCATGCATGGCTGCATCTGAGGCTCCCAGGTCCCACTATTAAGCCACAATGGGGGCAAGAGTCTGGCATCACCCCCCCCCCCCCCCCCAACAATTTACTTCGGACAAACCCTCATTAGCAAGGCACATGGGCTGGCACATATTAGCTAAGCACCACACTACCTGCAACCCAGGACAATCACTGCCTGCGGGTGACACCGCTGCCTCTTCTCCTGGGTTACATGCTGGCATTGCTGTCCAACCCCTGCACACGACCCTGCGTCCACAGCGCACACAAAAGTTTCCCTGCACATCGTTCAGCTGCCCTCATGCCACATGCTCGCTTCATAGCTACACCACCCTCATGTCTATTTATAAGTGCATACCGGAGGAGGAGGAACCGGAGGCACACACTGCAGAGGGTTGGCAGGGCCAGGCAGCGACTCTCTTTGAAAGTGTGGGCAATAGTCCACAATGCTGTTGAGAATTGATGATAATTTGACTTACAATCATCATTCCAATCCCGTGCCACCTCCGTCATAAAATTGTCAGGAGCCGCAAACGTGGGCATAAAGGGGACTCAGGTGCCAGCCCTTCTACACATTTCTACAATGCAGTAATACTCTCTGTGGGAAGCACGTGAGTGGGCCCAAGGTCAGGCTCGGTCCCAGCCTCCACCTTGTATGACCCAAGGTGCCACGAGTTACACAGCAATGGAAAATCCATGGGTCATCACACAATTCATTCTGTGTAGGTATCAGATAGCTCAACACCGCAATGGGAAATCTTTGAGTTCCTTGGGCTCGCCTATGCTGTCGGTGCACAAAGATGGTATTACACAGGAAGAAATCAGAGTGCCCAAACATGGCAGAGTTTCACCCCGCCAAGGGCCTCGGCTCACATTTCTACCCTAGTCAGTGTATTTTTGCCAGACAGGTAAAGCACCGAATGGGAAGTCTTTGTGCACCCACAGCATAGGCGAACCCCAGAAACCCAAGGAAAGTATTACACATAAAGAAATCAGAGCACCCAAACATGGCAGTTTCACCCTGCCAAAGACCTCGGCCTCGGCTCACACCCTCATTATTCGTGGGCATAAAGCAGACTCGGATGCTAGTGCAGCAGTGAATGTCTCATTAATGCAGTAACGCTCCTTTTGTTTGGCCCAAACCAGTGTCTCAGATAACTGTGGTAACACAAGAGAAAATACATGTTGCCCAGCGCTGATCCCCAGACCCCAAGCAGGAGGAGGAGGTGGCATAATAAGGCCCAGAAACTATGACCGAGGTAGGACCCGCAATAGTCTGTGTGGGAAGTACGTGAGTGGGCCCTGGGTCAGGCTTGGTCCAAGCCTCCACCTTGTGTGACCCAAGGTGCCGTGAGTTAAATAGCTATGGGAAATCCATGGGTCCCCACACACTTTATTCTGTATAGGTGTCAGATAGCTCAACACCACAATGGGAAGTCTTTGAGTTCCTTGGGCTCGCCTATGCTATAGGTGCACAAAGATGGTATTACACAGGAAGAAATCAAAGTGCCCAAACATGGCAGAGTTTCACCCCGCCAAGGACCTCTGCCTTGGCCCACATTTCTGCCCAAGTCAGTCAGTGTATTTGTGCCAGATAGGTAAAACATCTTGATGGGAAGTCTTTGTGCACCCACAGTATAGGCAGACCCCTGTAACATTCCTGTAGCAAGAGTATAGGTAGACCCCAGTAACATTTCTGTAGCAAAAGTATAGGTGAACCCCTTAAACCATTCAGTAGAAACTGCATAGGCGGACTCCAGTAACATTTCTATAGCAAGAGTATACCAAACAGGAAGAAGATATCAGCAGTACTGTGTAAATCCAATAAGGTTGAACAAATGTCCTGCACGCCCACTACGTTTGGGATCCAGACCAAACCATTCCTGGTATAGATTTGAAGAAACGATGAAGGCAACAGTTTGCGGTGCAAAGCAATAAAGGTTTCTTTATTCCTCCCAAAACATGTAAACACAACGTTTCGACTCCATGAGTCTTTGTCAAGTACATATTTGACAAAGACTCATGGAGTCGAAACGTCGTGTTTACATGTTTTGGGAGGAATAAAGAAACCTTTATTGCTTTGCACCGCAAACTGCTGCCTTCATCGTTTCTTCAAATCTATAGCAAGAGTATAGGCGGACCCCAGTAACATTTCTGTAGCAAAAGTATAGGCGGACCCCAGTAACATTTCTGTAGCAAAAGTATAGGCGAACTACTCACACCATTCAGTAGAAACTGCATAGGCAGACCCTTGTAATATTTCTGTAGCAAGAGTGTAGGCGAACCCCTGAAAAAATTTGGTTACCAAAAGTGTAGGCAAAGGCCAGAAAAATTATTTTGATAACAGTTTAGGCGAGGGCCAGAATAATTGGTGTACCAAGAGTACAAGTGCACCCCTGAAAAATTGCTCAACCACGAGGGCAGGTGAAACCCATAAACATTTTTTAAAGATACAGCTCGCTGTTGCTTAATTTGTAACAGAGCCTGGAGGCAGCCCTGTGAAAAAAATTGGTTTCTGTTAAAGTATCATTACTTTTTAAACTTTGAAAAATTGTAAAAAAAAAAAAAAAACTTTTAAACAGAGCCTTTTTGGCCACAGAAAAATTGGCAGTCCAGCGTGATGACATGCTGTTTTAAGAGGAGGAGGAGTAATAATATCCGAGAGTGATTGACAAAGCTAATTTCCCCTTTTTTTGTGGTGATTAAGGATGCATTTTTCTCCTGTTGCAGCGAAAAGAATCATTAGGTTCTGCTTCTTTCAGCCGGTGGAGAAGAGAAGTCTGGGGAAATCCAGCCTTTGTTCATCTTTATGAGTGTAAGCATGTCGGCACTGGCAGTTGACAGGCGGGTACGCTTATCCGTGATGATTCCCCCAGCTGCACTAAACACCCTCTCTGACAAGACACTAGCGGCAGGGCAGGCCAGCACCTCCAGGGCGTACAGCGCAAGTTCGCGCCACGTGTCTAGCTTTGACACCCAATAGTTGTATGGAGCAGAGGCATCATGGAGGACACTGGTACGATCAGCTACGTACTCCCTCACCATCTTTTTACAGTGCTTCCTCTGACTCAGCCTTGACTGGGGAGTGGTGACACAGTCTTGCTGGGAGCCATAAAGCTGGCAAAGGCCTTGGAGAGTGTTCCCCTGTGTGCGCTGGACATGCTGCCTGATCCCTGCATCTCCCCTGCTACTTGCCCCTCGGAACTGTGCCTTCTCCTACTAGCGATGTCTGATGGGAACTTTAGCATCACTTTTTCCACCAGGGCCCTGTGGTATTGCATCACACTCGTACCCCTTTCCTCTTTGGGAATGAGAGTGGAAAGGTTCTCCTTATACCGTGGGTCGAGAAGGGTGTACACCCAGTGTGGGCCAGAATTCGTCTAACACGAGGGTCATGGGAAAGACAGCCTAACATGAAGTCCGCCATGTGTGCCAGGGTCGCAGTACACAACACATCGCTGTCCTCACTAAGAAGATGACTTTCAGGATCCTCCTCCTCTACAGCCCATACATGCTGAACAGATGAGAGGCAAGCAGCATGGGTACCCTCTGCAGTGTGGCCAGCTGTCTCTTCCCCCTCCTCCTCCTCCTCCTCCAAAACGCGCTGAGATATAGACATGAGGGTGGTCTGGCTATCAAGCGACATACTGTCATCCCCCATCTCCTGTTCCAACCGCAAAGCATCGGCCTTTATGCTTAGCAGCGAACTTCTTGGCAGGCAAAGCAGCAGGATTGTAACGTTAATGATTGCCGCATCGCCGCTCACCATCTGGGTAGACTCCTCAAAGTTTCCGATGACCTGGCAGATATCTGCCATCCATGCCCACTCCTCAGTAAAGAATTGAGCACTAAAACAGTTCAAGGCCTGAGCAACAGTTTTTTAGCTATTTGTCTTTGTCCCTAATGGTGTGCACACCTACAGTCAATTTGAGGCTGGCCTCACTTACATATGCTGTGTGGAAGCACTAATTCGACCAACTCTGGATAAGGATGAGTTCACACTTACCCTTTGTGCCTGAGAGGTTTAGTAGGAACTTGCATCAGACAGCACACATGTGCTGTCTGATTTACACGGACACAGTTCATAGACATGCATTAGTATGCCCTATTTCTCGTCCGTGTCTGGAATAGGACACGCAATGAGTTTTCTCACATGGACCATTAGTCCATATGGAAAAATGTCAATCTGCATATGCCATAGACTATAATGGACAGCACACAGCCCCGAATTCACTAGTGTGCCACAGGCTTAATCCAGAGTTGGGGGCATACTAGGGACACTGACTCTGTATGAAAGTACAATGGAGAAGCTATTTCTATATGGGGACATAATAGAGATACTTACTGCAGGTACATGGTGAAACAATGAGGACACTTATTATATAGGCGCACTAAATTTATGGGGGTACAACAGGAACATTATTTCTGTGTTGGATCTAAACATGGCACTTACTATATGGGGGCACAATGGTCACAGTATAGGACCAGAAGGAGGCTCTAATACTTTGTGGAGCACAAAAAAAGGATACTATTACTATATGGGGCAACAAGCAGAGCGTTGTTATTGTCAGGGGCACTATAGATGGAGTCTTTGTTTAGACACGGGCAAAAGTAAGGATGTGCTGAAAAAAGGGAGGAGCCAAAAAATGTTCATGTGTTAAATTCTGCAGGTAAAACGAAAAAAGTATCATATCTACAAGATTACTTGGTTTCTCTTACTGAGAACAATAACATTAAATTCTGTAGAAATGAGTCATTGTTGAAAGAAGTCATCATAGTGCTCCGGGCCAGATAGAGAAGAAAAGGTAAAAAAATGACTCCGACTAGAGAGGACATCACCTGCAAGTTATGAGAATTCTCTGTACTAGAAGGCCTGCAGAGTATATGTATATATATAGTTGGGGGTTGGATGAGTAGGAAAAGTCTGGACCCCCTATGGTCATACAATTCATCTGCAGAGATGGAGTGAGTCTTGCGTGGCCATTAGTATGCCATGGTTGTCTGGGTATAAATTTGTGCTTATGCTGTAACCTGATGAGTTTGTTCTTTCTACTGGATGTATTCCCAGTACTTGTCTGGATGATTGGGATGAGCCTAGTTCTTGAATTGATGCATTACATAGCTCCATAAATCAGGTGAGTGTGATGCTGGAATGCCTAAATGATCAAGATTCCCGTGGTAAATCCAATAATCCCAGACTCTTGACTTCCTATGGTGTCCATCACTTACTGTATCTAGACCAAGAAATGTGCTCGGTTGAGACCTATCAACCTCTTTATGAGATATTGATGACATCTTGTCAAGAGCAATTATGGAAACATGTGAGACTGTCAAACATACACATTCGCCTCCCACGTCAATTTTTGGTTATCGTTTCGAAAGTTTTTTTTAAACTTTCGTGTGTCAATTAAAACTTTTGGGCACCTGGCCAAAAAGTCATCATGTTTCAAAAATATCTTGATGAGAAGATCTACCATGATGCATCTTACAAAGAAATAATAAAACCATAAGAGGGAGAGAGAGGGGCCCGCTGAGGTCCGGTTGCACAATATGGCCCTATGCCCATTCTGATCTGGCACCGTTCTGATTTCTCGCTGCGTAATAGCTGTTTTAAGTGTAGAAACTCATAAGACACAGATGATGGCTTCTTATTGTCTCCTGGGATGGTTGTGATGTACAGTAGGTTAGTCATTAGAACAAATCACAGATTCAGGCTGGATTTAGAAAAGAGTAGTTTTGTCTCCCACGCTTTGCTGGAATGTGCAGAATGCAGAAGCTCACCAGTTATGGGTTGGAGTTGTAGACAAATTATTATGACAAGAATACGAGAGGAGAGGTGGAAGTTCAGGCTTGTGAGCGCCAACAGGACTTTTATGGGAAACCAATGGGAATTCAAGAGTAATCATAATGCCATTTGCTCATTAAGCCTTCCTGGCATCAAACCCTTAGTGTGCTTTAACAAGTGGCAGAGAATTCCATCAGACAACCTGCAACAAAGATCCACGTGATTCATATGTGCATCTTGATGTGAATCTGCCGCCGTGTTGCTGTGGGTTGCCTCAAACATTTTGCTGCAAATTCCCATTGTGATGAAATTATACTGGTAGATCATCACCCTTCTTTGTGTGTCAATCTGCCACCTTTCTGGTCTGGCAAAAGCTGAGTGGATTTAGACAGGTAGTTAAGTCCATTTCCTGTCAAGTAAAGCTTTCACACCTGTACCAGAGGGGCATTTCATCCTTTTTGCTCCTCTTGGGACCTGCAAGGAAGCCCTTAGTTGTAGTCAGAATGAAATTAGCCATTTACAGGAGGTCCAATTGTCTCCCTGACCCTCCAATATACATTCTCCAGACTTGCTGACTGCAATTCCCCACCACTGAGATGGGACAAAGAAAAAAGCTTAGCAGGTCCCAGCTCAACAGCAATTATATACGCAGTGTATTCACTCCCGTCGCTGTGAAACCCCCACAACCCACAGAAATGAATGCCTGCAAAGTTAATCATCTGTCGCATATAATATTTGGTATCCACTTGTAGGTAAATTCATTGTATGAAACATGGCAACCCTGGCTCCCCTTTCGGAGGGCTCCCTGGGGAAACACGGACAGAATACTAAATTTGGTTTCCATTCGGAAAATCTGTGCATTTACTTAAGCAGCTTTCAGTGATGTCATAACTAGGATGGTAGAGGTGGGACCCCGAGTGTTCTTCCACCCATTGTCAGACCCATCAGTTGAATATAAATGCAGGACTGTCCCCCGTTCCAGGACTGTGTGAAACAACTTCATAGGCTGGTATTTTGAACTATTTTCTCCCTTTTTGCTTTCATACTGTTTGTTTATTTGTAGCTCCTCCCCTTCTCTAAATATGTGCTTTTGTAGAGTTTTTACCTAAACACTACTTATCCTCTTTAGAGTAAAGCTTTAAACTTTATTAGTCAGTTTCCTTGAACGCTCTAAGCGATCCATATCCAAGAAGTGTAAGAGTCGTGAGTCGGCTGGTAGAAACCGAGTTGGCTGACCTCCCTGTCAGAAATGGTCAGTGGTGGCAGTAAGTTGGGGCATACTATGCCGTGTAGACTGCAATTGGGCTCTATGTTGCATGAGCACAGGATCCAGGAAGCTAGAATAAAGTCAACCCTACAGTCTGTCCCTGGGTGGGTCACTAGGACCCTTAAATACTGTTACCGTGACATAAGTCAGAATCCACATGTAGGACATACAGATTTTGGTGCACATCGGTCCGTGGCAGAATTTTCCATGACATGTGAAAGCTCTTCAAATCTTTTTTATATATGAAAGATGCATTGATGAAGACTCACTTCTTAAGAAAATCTGAATCAAAATCCACGTTAGGATATGCTAACATGGCAGAAGCACCAAGTTTTTGCGATGTGGTTTTTGGCGCAAATCCGCATGCGGAATTTGCCCTGTCAATGGGCGGAATCTGCAGGCAGAATTGTGAAGTGGAAACTAACATTTCCTCATCAGTGGAAAAACAACTGCTACCAACAATATTTAAAGGTACACTACACAAAAATGTCCAAATGTAACACGAAGCCTTCTTACAGATGTCCTAAAAACGATTCCGAGTCAAGAAATGACATCACTTTTGTTGTCTTTTGTAGATTTCAAGTCCACACTTAGGAAATAAACGGTATTGTTAAGCCTTCCGCAAGGATTTTCATCATAGTCATTTATAGACTTTTAAGATGCAGATTTAAAGGGGTTGTCCCATGAAATCAAGTGGGGGTAAGCACTTCTGTATGGCCATATTAATGCACTTTGTAATATACATCGTGCATTAAATATGAGCCATACAGAAGTTATTCACTTACCTGCTCCGTTGCTGGCATCCCCGTCTCCATGGCTCCGACTAATTGCTGTATCTTCTGCCTTCTTTAGACGTGCTTGCACTGTCTGGTCTTCTGCTGTGTTGACTGGGGCCGCTGCGGCGTGCTCGCGCCGGAGAGCTGGTCTGCGCCTCGTCATCGTAGCTCCGCCCCGTCACGTGGTGCCGATCAGCCAATTAGGAGGCTGTAATCGGCAGTGGAATGCAAGACATCCATGGTGCACCATGGGAGAAGACCCGCGGTGCACCATGGGAGAAAACCGCGGTGCATCCTTGGGAAAGGACCGGCGGCCATCTTTAAAAGAAGAAAAGAAGAAACTGCCTGAACGGGGATGCAGGTAAGCGATTTTTTTTTTTAAATAACAAAGGGATTGTTTTTAACGGGGCACAATGTGGGGGTATGTAGAAAAAAAAAATGTTTGATTTTGCCGCGGGACAACCCCTTTAATGCAGAAGTGGCTCAGAGTAGCGGTAAAACCAGCTGTAAAAGCCAGCATGTGAATAAGGCCATAGAATACGTCCAATCGTAGTGGATTCCCGGCAGCAAGAAATTAGCTTTGAATATTGGTGTTGATCCCTGTAAAAATTTGCTACAGTGGGCTTTATTTCTAGTAAGTTGTTTTTATTAGTAGAGTTGTCTCAAAATGGAATTATTTGGAAGAGGAACAGTTCTTGGGGACTATCTGGGGAAAATGTTCCAAGTCCCAATGACGACACCTAATGACCCAAGAGTAGATATTTGATCTTGAAGTGCCTGGAACAAAGAAAACAAATAACATCACGGCACCGCAGAGCGCAATGGAAAAAAAATTGAAAAAAGTCCATAAAAATGTCAACACGGTGCAGTAATAATAAGACGGCGACTGTTTTCTTTATGATAACTGCCAGAGTCGAGCACCTCTTAGGTCAAAGAGACAAGTCCTACGGGTTTACGGTCTGTATATCTCGAGGAATTAGTATTTATATGCATTATAATTCGAAGAGCATCATAAAAGTAAATCTACACTTCTGGGAATTGTCATCAGTCCCAAAGAGGATTATAGAATCCATGGTAGAGCAGCCAATCCCGCGGCCGTGTCAAAAACGGCAGATGACATTTAATGGTGAAAAATTGTAAAGGTCATAGTATTATTGTATAAGGTCTTCAGACTACAAAACTAACCCAGCGGCCGATGGCTTTAGTGTGGAAAAATGTAGCAGACAAATTTGAAAAAAAAATTAAAATTATGCGCTCATTGTCAAAAAAAATCAGGCCCCCAGAAGAAGTTGCCTTTTTGCGGCAAAACCCGGCATGCCGTTCCATCTCAGGCAGATCTGTAAATGATGAGAGTTGTGGTGATTCGTTTTGGTCAGCGGAGGCCCTAAAAGTGGTTCCCCCTTGGCCTATAAGAGGCTCTCGGAGGCTCCTTGTGTGTAGTGATCTCTTCTTCCGCTTGTAGAGCTTGTTGGCCACTAGATGCCTCTACGACACAGAGAAGAGACTTCACCCGTTACCAGAGTCTGAGAGGGGCGCATTATTGGAATGTTAGAAGCTGGATGGTCGTATCAATAAATTGTTCCCCCACCGGACCGTTCTGACCAGACTGTGAGGAGGTATTGGGACCACTGGATGTGTAAGGGCACACAAGGTGACCGGGCTCAGGATGCCCCCGACAGACCACCAGTAGAGAGGAGCGTCTGATTGTCCAACAAGCACCAACTGTTTCATTGTCCACCAACCAGAGACAGGGGGCATCATTGTTATGCCCCTGTGTCTGTCTGAACAATTTCCAGGCTTTTGGCTAAAGGACGTTTGGTCTCACGACACCCATTACATGTACGGCCTCTGACACCCACTGTCACCTCTGTTTGTAGTGATGTTATGAATAATGAAACTGGATGCTACGGAGTAGAACCGGGTTGTCTTCAGTGATAAATCCAGGTTTAGTTTGGGCGCTGACAACGGCCGTGTTCATCTCTGGAGACCTCGGGGTGAGCGCCTCAATCCTCCCTCTGCTAAGGAGCTGCACACTGCACTGGGACAGCCTGCAAGTTTGCACGATCTAAAGGCTCAGTTACAGAAAATATGGAGTGATATGCTGCAGGATACCATACAGAGCCTGTATATCTCCATGCCCAACCGTATCACATCTTGTATCCAAGCTAGAGGCAGTACAGCAGGGTCCTAGAACCTCCATGCCCACCCGTATCACATCCTGTATCCAAACTAGAGGTGATACAACAGGGTACTACAGCCTTCATGCCCGCCCGTATCACATCTTGTAACCAAGCTACAGACTGTACAATGAGGTACTAGAACCTCCATGCCCACCCGCGGCGGGCCATACCTAAAACCTTATGGGTTGCTGATGAGTGGTGGGTACCAGGGGAGGGGGTAACTGACCCATCTAAAGAACCCTATCATTCCTCTTTCCCCCACTTACTTTTGATCCACCATATCGGGCAAACTGAATGAATAGAGCATTGCCCACCAGTGTTGGGAGCCAGTAGTAGTCCCATGGGTGGTCCTACACCGCACATATCCAGGCCCAGTGCAGGATCCCAGACTGAGAACTAGTATCTACCCGATGGATCCCCAAGACATTTTATCAGTTAGATATCTTGTGGTATAAAGACTGGTCACAGAGCTGTTTGCTGCCCAGGCCCTTCCCCAACGTATATTCTTGTCCGCCATACAAATAACCATCGGGATACGTAGCTGACAGGCCTCGGCCTCTTTTACTACCTTCTTGCAATGTGGTGTGTGACACATTTATGACCCTGAGATTATCCATCTGCCGCTCAGCAGGCCATTGGGCCTGAACAATAGGAGCGGTGGAGCTTAGCAGGATCCCATTTATGGGAAGAACACAAACTTTTATGGCCGGCTGGTAATGGAGGTAAACAGAACAAAGCATACAATGTCAATTCTCATCGGGTCGCAGGAGTTTATACCGTGCCCTGCGCTATTTACAAAACCCTAATGTGCTGCTGCCGCCACCGTCCCGCATTACGATCGTGCTGATTACTTTTATGGCTAAACCTCCCGCTTCTAATCTCGGGTTGAAACTCATTTAATAACGTTGTATTTCTGCCATATTTTTAATCATGATGTTATATGTAATCCTCCTAATCCCTTCTATTCTAGCCGCAGGACGGATACTAGAAAGTGCATCTGATGGCTCGCATTCTATTCACATTGCGGTAATACTTCTGCTGGATAAGAAAAATCAATTTGTAGAACAGGGAGTATTTATCTTCCATTTCTGTTAACCCTTTCACTGCTAAGGATGCATGTAATAGGCCGTGACCGTGAAGCAATCACTGCGGCTAGAATATAATGCTTAGCATCATAGTAACCCCGCCTTGGGTGGGCAGGGGTTCCTGCAAATGAGCATACAGTTACGACTAGAGATGAGCGAGCACCAAAATGCTCGGGTGCTCGTTACTCGGGACGAAATTATCGCGATGCTCGAGGGTTCGTTTCGAGTAACAAACCCCATTGAAGTCAATGGGCGACCCGAGCATTTTTGTATTTCGCCGATGCTCTCTAAGGTTTTCATTTGTGAAAATCTGGGCGATTCAAGAAAGTGATGGGAACGAAACAGAAACGGATAGGGCAGGCGAGGGGCTACATGTTGGGCTGCATCTCAAGTTCCCAGGTCCCACTATTAAGCCACAATAGCGGCAAGAGTGCCCCCCCCCCCTCCCAACAACTTTTACTTCTGAAAAGCCCTCATTAGCAATGGATACCTTAGCTAAGCACCACACTACCTCCAACAAAGCACAATCACTGCCTGCATGACACTCCGCTGCCACTTCTCCTGGGTTACATGCTGCCCAACCCCCCTCCCCCCTGCACGACGCAGTGTCCACAGCGCACACCAAAGTGTCCCTGCGCAGCCTTCAGCTACACTCATACCACACCACCCTCATGTCTATTTATAAGTGCGTCTGCCATGAGGAGGAACCGCAGGCACACACTGCAGAGGGTTGGCACGGCTAGGCAGCGACCCTCTTTAAAAGGGGCAATAGCCCACAATGCTGTACAGAAGCAATGAGAAATATAATCCTGTGCCACCGCCATCAGGAGCTGCACACGTGGGCATAGCAATGGGGAACCTATGTGCCAGAATATATCCAAAAGGCTTGACAAAGGCTGTTTGTAACGGCCGAAACGTTGCATTATTACTGAGGATGGAATAAAGGAATAATACCTGTTTTACTGCACCTGGATGCTCCTGCTGCTTTCTTTTGTATATATTCTGAGATTTTTGGATGATCTGGATCCGTCTCCTGATTAACGGCTGTGCAGGGAGAGCCTCCCCTTGGATAAGGGTTTGCTGTAGTGCTGCGGGTATCTACATATTGTTGAACCTATGTGCCACACACTATTCATTCTGTCAAGGTGCCTGCATGCCCCAGTCAGACCGCAGTTTTTTATAAATAGTCACAGGCAGGTACAACTGGGAATCCCCAACTCCGCAATGGGAATTCCGTGTGCACCCACAGCATGGGTGGCTCCCTGGAACCCACCGGCTGTACATTAATGTATCCCATTGCAGTGCCCTGGAGAGCAGAGCTAACGTCAGATTAAATGCAGGTGGGCTTCGGTCCAAACTGCATGCCCCAGTCAGACCGGGGTTCTTTCGAAGTGGACACATGTAGTTAAAACTCCGTGTGCACCTACAGCATGGGTGGCTCCCTGGAACCCACCGGCGGTACATAAATATATCCCATTGCAGTGCCCAGCACAGCTGATGTAACGTCAGCTGTAATGCAGGTGGGCAAAAAATTAATTTGATTACACTGTAGGCGAGGGCCCCAAAAAATTGGTGTACCAACAGTACTAATGTACCTCAGAAAAATTGCCCATGCCCAACCAAGAGGGCAGGTGAAACCCATTAATCGCTTTGGTTAATGTAGCTTAATTGGTAACTAGGCCTGGAGGCAGCCCAGTTAAAATAAAAATTGGTTGAGGTGAAAGTTTCAACGCTTTAATGAGCATTGAAACGTATAAAAATTGTTTAAAAAAATTATATGACTGAGCCTTGTGGGCCTAAGAAAAATTGCCCGTTCGGCGTGATTATGTGAGGTTTCAGGAGGAGCAGCAGGAGGAGGAGGATGAATATTATACACAGATT
The DNA here is from genome assembly GCA_035609135.1 of Eleutherodactylus coqui. NCBI lineage: Eukaryota > Metazoa > Chordata > Amphibia > Anura > Eleutherodactylidae > Eleutherodactylus > Eleutherodactylus coqui. The sequence goes on along the minus strand of CM069405.1, from coordinate 20,983,729 downwards.
GATGAAGCAAAAAGGTCCACGTTTTTGATGGTGATAGAGAACGTAGCTTCCATCCGCGGGTGCAGCCTACGTATTGTTTAGGTATCGCTGCTGTCCGCTGGTGGAGAAGAGAAGTCTGGGGAAATCCAGGCTTTGTTCATCTTGATGAGTGTTAGCCTGTCGGCACTGTCGGTTGACAGGCGTGTACGCTTATCTGTGATGATTCCCCCAGCCGCACTAAACACCCTCTCCGACAAGACGCTAGCCGCAGGACAAGCAAGCACCTCCAGGGCATACAGCGCGAGTTCAGGCCACGTGTCCAGCTTTGACACCCAGTAGTTGTAGGGGGCAGAGGCGTCACCGAGGACGGTCGTGCGATCGGCTACGTACTCCCTCACCATCCTTTTACAGTGCTCCCGCCGACTCAGCCTTGACTGGGGAGCGGTGACACAGTCTTGCTGGGGAGCCATAAAGCTGTCAAGGGCCTTAGAGAGTGTCCCCCTGCCTGTGCTGTACATGCTGCCTGATCTCTGCGCCTCCCCTGCTACCTGGCCCTCGGAACTGCGCCTTCGGCCACTAGCGCTGTCGAATGGGAATTTTACCATCAGTTTGTCCGCCAGGGTCCTGTGGTATAGCATCACTCTCGAACCCCTTTCCTCTTCTGGTATGAGAGTGGAAAGGTTCTCCTTATACCGTGGGTCGAGCAGTGTGTACACCCAGTAATCTGTAGTGGCCAGAATGCGTGTAACGCGAGGGTCACGAGAAAGGCATCCTAAGATGAAGTCAGCCATGTGTGCCAGGGTACCTGTACGCAACACATGGCTGTCCTCACTAGGAAGATCACTTTCAGGATCCTCCTCCTCCTCCTCCTCCTCCTCCTCCTCAGGCCATACACGCTGAAAGGATGACAGGCAAGCAGCATGGGTACCCTCAGCAGTGGGCCAAGCTGTCTCTTCCCCCTCCTCCTCATCCTCCTCATGCTCCTCCTCCTCCTCCTCAACGCGCTGAGATATAGACAGGAGGGTGCTCTGACTATCCAGCGACATACTGTCTTCCCCCGGCTCTGTTTCCGAGCGCAAAGCGTCTGCCTTTATGCTTTGCAGGGAACTTCTCAAGAGGCATAGCAGAGGAATGGTGACGCTAATGATTGCAGCATCGCCGCTCACCATCTGGGTAGACTCCTCAAAGTTTCCAAGGACCTGGCAGATGTCTGCCAACCAGGCCCACTCTTCTGTAAAGAATTGAGGAGGCTGACTCCCACTGCGCCGCCCATGTTGGAGTTGATATTCCACTATAGCTCTACGCTGCTCATAGAGCCTGGCCAACATGTGGAGCGTAGAGTTCCACCGTGTGGCACGTCACACAGCAGTCGGTGCACTGGCAGATTAAACCGATGTTGCAGGGTGCGCAGGGTGGCAGCATCCGTGTGGGACTTGCGGAAATGTGCGCAGAGCCGGCGCACCTTTCCGAGCAGGTCTGACAAGCGTGGGTAGCTTTTCAGAAACCGCTGAACCACCAAATTAAAGACGTGGGCCAGGCATGGCACGTGCGTGAGGCTGCCGAGCTGCAGAGCCGCCACCAGGTTACAGCCGTTGTCACACACGACCATGCCCGGTTGGAGGCTCAGCGGCGGAAGCCAGCGGTCGGTCTGCTCTGTCAGACCCTGCAGCAGTTCGTGGGCTGTGTGCCTCTTATCTCCTAAGCTGAGTAGTTTCAGCACGGCCTGCTGACGCTTGCCCACCGCTGTGCTGCCACGCCGCGCGACACCGACTGCTGGCGACGTGCTGCTGCTGACACATCTTGATTGCGAGACAGAGGTTGCGTAGGAGGAGGAGGAGGAGGGTGGTTTAGTGGAGGAAGCATACACCGCCGCAGATACCACCACCGAGCTGGGGCCCGCAATTCTGGGGGTGGGTAGGACGTGAGCGGTCCCAGGCTCTGACTCAGTCCCAGCCTCCACTAAATTCACCCAATGTGCCGTCTGGGAGATATAGTGGCCCTGCCCGCCTGTGCTTGTCCATGTGTCTGTTGTTAAGTGGACCTTGGCACCAACCGCGTTGGTGAGGGCGCGTACAATGTTGCGGGAGACGTGGTCATGCAGGGCTGGGACGGCACATCGGGAAAAGTAGTGGCGACTGGGAACTGAGTAGCACGGGGTTGCCGCCGCCATCATACTTTTGAAAGCCTCCGTTTCTACAACCCTATACAGGAACATCTCCAGGCTGATAAATTTGGCTATGTGCACGTTTAACGCTTGAGCGTGCGGGTGCGTGGCGGCGTACTTGCGCTTGCGCTCCAACACTTGTGCTAGCGACGGCTGGACGGTGCGCTGACAGACATTGGTGGATTGGGCCGAGGACAGCGGAGGTGAGGGTGTGGGTGCAGGCCAGGAGACGGTAGTGCCTGTGCCCTGAGAGGGGGGTTGGATCTCAGTGGCAGGTTGGGGCACAGGGGGAGAGACAGCGGTGCAAACTGGAGGCGGTGAACGGCCTTCGTCCCACCTTGTGGGGTGCTTGGCCATCATATGTCTGCGCATGCTGGTGGTGGTGAGGCTGGTGGTGGTGGCTCCCCGGCTGATCTTGGCGCGACACAGGTTGCACACCACTGTTCGTCGGTTGTCTGCACTCTCAGTGAAAAACTGCCAGACCTTTGAGCACCTCGGCCTCTGCAGGGAGGCATTGCGTGAGGGGGCGCTTTGGGAAACAGTTGGTGGATTATTCGGTCTGGCCCTGCCTCTACCCCTGGACACCGCACTGCCTCTTGCAACCTGCCCTGCTGCTGCCCTTGCCTCCCCCTCTGAAGACCTGTCCTCAGTAGGCGTAGCAAACCAGGTGGGGTCAGTCACCTCATCGTCCTGCTGCTCTTCCTCCGAATCCTCTGTGCGCTCCTCCCTCGGACTTACTGCCCTTACTACTACCTCACTGATAGACAACTGTGTCTCATCGTCATCGTCCTCCTCACCCACTGAAAGGTCTTAAGACAGTTGCCGGAAGTCCCCAGCCTCATCCCCCGGACCCCGGGAACTTTCAAAAGGTTGGGCATCGGTCACGACAAACTCCTCCAGTGGGAGAGGATTCGGAACCCTTGCTGGCCATTCTGGGCAGGGGCCCGGGAACAGTTCCTGGGAGTCTGCCTGCTCCTCAGAATGTGTCATTGTAATGGAGTGAGGAGGCTGGGAGGAAGGAGGAGCAGCAGCCAGAGGATTCAGAGTTGCAGCAGTGGACGGCGCAGAACTCTGGGTGTTCGATAGATTGCTGGATGCACTTTCTGCCATCCACGACAGGACCTGCTCACACTGCTCATTTTCTAATAAAGGTCTACCGCGTGGACCCATTAATTGTGAGATGAATGTGGGGACGTTAGAAACGTGCCTCTCTCCTAATCCCGCAGCAGTCAGCTGCGATACACCTGGATCAGGAGCTCGGCCTGTGCCCACACCCTGACTTGGGCCTCCACGTCCTCGCCCGCATCCACGTCCTCTAGGCCTACCCCTACCCCTCAGCATGGTGTATTACCAGTAGTGCAGAAACAGAACGCTGTAATTAAATGTGCCGCTTATTGGCCTGTGGTTGGAGGCTGACTTCGCTTACGGAACGCACAGCAGAGCCAGGAAAGAATTTTGCGCAAGCCTGCTGTAACACTTAGCTGGCTGCGTATGAATTAGGAGGACAATTATCCCCAGCACAGACCCAGAAGACTGAGGACAGTCACAGGCAGCCCAAATAGATTTTTTTCCCAAATGTTTTTGGAAAGGCCCACTGCCTATATTCAATAAATATGTCTTCTGTCCCTGCCTCACCACCACTACTGGCCCTGGACTATGTATAATTACTGCAGGGCGCAATGCTCTGCACGGCCGATATACAAAAAAAAAAAAAGGTGCAACACTGCAAAAAGCAGCCTCCACACTACTGCACACGGTCAGATGTGGCCCTAAGAAGGACCGTTGGGGTTCTTGAAGCCTAAAATCACTCCTAACGCTCTCCCTATAGCAGCTCCAGCATCAGCAGCACTTTCCCTGATCTCTGTCAGAATGCATCTGTGGCGAGCCGCGGGAGGGGCCGATTTTTATACTCGGGTGACACCTGATCTCGCCAGCCACTCACTGCAGGGGGGTGGTATAGGGCTTGAACGTCACAGGGGGAAGTTGTAATGCCTTCCCTGTCTTTCTATTGGCCAGAAAAGCGCGCTAACGTCTCAGAGATGAAAGTGAAAGTAACTCGAACATCGCGTGGTACTCGTCACGAGTAACGAGCATCTCGAACACGCTAATACTCGAACGAGTATCAAGCTCAGACGAGTACGTTCGCTCATCTCTAGTTACGTCCTATAGATGGCACGGGCTCAGCTTCTGTGACTGACATTTGGCCTCCTGCTGCAACAGCAGGGAGCGGTGAGAACACAGATCCTCGCTATTAACCCCTTACATTGATTGCGGCATGTAATGGCATCCACTCTCTGCTTAGAACAACGGAGGGCTGATGGATTGCCCTGGCAATCAGATACCAGTCTGGGTATGCCACTGTCTGTGATTGTTATCATAAGGGATGATGCATTGCAGTACATAAGTACTGCAATGTAATATCAGTGCAATCATGGGATCGCATGTTCAATTCTCCTACAGGGACATTAAAGTATAAAAGAAAAATGTGTAAAAAAATAAAAACACATAAACAATCATAGAATCATGGAATGGTAGAGTTGGAAGGGACCTCCAGGGTCATCGGGTCCTCCAGGGTCATCTGATCCAACCCCCTGCTCAGTGCAGGATTCACTAAATCATCCCAGACAGATATTTGTCCAGCCTTTGCTTGAATACTTCCATTGAAGGAGAACTGCCCACCTCCCGTGGCAACCTGTTCCACTCATTGATCCCCTCACTGTCTAATATCTAATCTGTGTCTCCTCCCTTTCAGTTTCATCCCATTGCTTCTAGTCTTTCCTTGTACAGATGAGAATAGGGCTGATCCCTCTGCACTGTGACAGCCCTTCAGATATTTGTAGACAGCTATTAAGTCTCTTCTCAGCCTTCTTTTTTGCAAGCTAAACATTCCCAGATGCTTTAACCATTCCCCATAGGACATGATTTGCAGACCGCTCACCATCTTGGTAACTCTTCTCTGAACTTGCTCCAGTTTGTCTATGTCTTTTTTAAAGTGGGGTGCCCAGAACTGGACACAGTATTCCAGATGAGGTCTGACTAAGGAAGAGTAGAGGGGATAATTACCTCATGTGATCTAGACTCTATGCTTCTCTTAATACATCCCAGAATTGTGTTTGCCTTTTTGGCTGCTGCATCACATTGTTGACTCATGTTCAGTCTATGATCTATTAGTATACTCAAGTCTTTTTCACATGTGCTGCTGCTTAGCCCAATTTCTCCCATTGTAGGACTTTGCATTTCTCCTTGTTAAATGCCATTCTGCTAGTCGCTGCCCACTGTTCAAGTGTTACCATGCGGTGGTTGCTGGTCCTCCCGGGGCGGCAGGGTGCGTGGTCCAGCAGTCAGGGCGCGTCCGCCCCGGCTTGTTGTCTGGCTGCCGGGGCCACGGGTGCCTGGCCGGCAAGCTGCTGTGGCACGCGGCACCGTGCGCACCTGTGAGTGCTACTGCCATGCTTGAGTTCCCTTTTATTATGTTCTCTTGGGAGTTGGCTGTCTCCCTCTCTCCACCCCTGGGTGGAGGCTTTTGTTTAAAGGCCAAGCAGAGACTGTCAATCACTGCCAGTTATTGGTTTCCGTCAGTGTGCTAGCTAGTCTGCCTCTGTTGGTCTCTTGCTTCTGTCATCTTGTCTGCTATACTTTGCTATTATCCACCTCCATCTGCCTCAGTTCTGCTTAGTATTGTTCATGTTGATTATTTACATCTGCCTTTTCTGTTGGTGTTCTACCCTTTCCATCCAGGTACGCCAGCATTCCTTTTCAGTCCCTAGTGAGAGTAGGGATCGCCGCCCAGTTGCCCGCCTGGGGTTAGCCAGGAGTGGAGGCAAGCAGGCAGGGACAGGGGTTGCGGGTGAGATATAGGGCATCCGGGCTGGTGTATCAAGGGCAGTATACCGTAACATAACAACTTGCCTTAGAATTGCTCTCCAATGGAGGCCATGAGTACCCTCAAAAGTTAGTTGCAGGATTTAGTGGGCGTGATCCAAGACCTGTCCGGTCGTATGGTGGCCCAGGAGCAGCGGGAGTTAGTGCATGTTTCTACCTTCTATTCCTGAGCCCAAGTGTCCACTTTCCAAGGTATTTTCAGGGGAGAGGAGCAAGTTTTTTGTTTTTTAGCAGGCATGTAGATTGTATTTTTGGATGCGGCCCGCTCCACTGGCTTAGAATCCCAGAAAGTTGGATGGATTATGTTCTTACTTCGGGTTCCCCCCAGACATGGGCCTACTCCTTACCCAAGAGTTCGGCTTGCCTTCAGTCATTTGATTTGCTTTTTCGGGAACTTGGAGGTATTTTTGATGAGCCGGACCGTGCGGGGTTGGCGATATCCCATCTCATGATCTCATGTCTCTACGTCAGGGGCAGCAGTGGGTAGAGGACTATTGCTCTAAATTTAGACTGTATGCAGGTGAAACCTCTTGGAACAATAGCGCCCTTAGAGATGTGTTTTTGTTGGGTGTTTCTGACGCTGTCAAGGATCTACTCATTTCTCATCCTGCTCCCGTGACACTCAATCATGCGATGGAATTGGCGGTCAAAGCTGACAGGAGGCTGAGATCTAGAAAAGAGGACCATCGGGCCCGTGAGGCTAGGGAATCTGGCAGACCCGCTCCCCCTTCTCCCATGCCAACTTCTGGTGCGGAGCCTATGGAAGTGGATCATCTAGGTCCCGAGCAACGGCGATCCTCTTTGGGAGGATCGCCTAGGATCACAGGTACTCCCTGAGTTGTTAGTGCCTTGTCAGATTGGCTTCCGGAATTTCACTCGGTCCAGTCAAGCTTTTATTGATTCGGGTGCTGTCGCCAATTTGATTAGTTTAGGTTTTGTCAGACCTCTGATGACTGAATTCTCGGCATTAAAGATTACCATACGCTTCACTATTATTGATGCTACCCCTCTGTCTGCAGGGGTTGTACAATGGAGGACTCCTATGTTACAGTTCACTGTGGGTGTTCTCCATTCTGAGAATCTGTCGTTCTTGGTAATGGAAAGGATGTCCGTTGATGTAGTGCTTGGTATGCCCTGGTTGGCACTGCACAATCCCCGATTTGATTGGTCCACTTGGGAATTGACACATTGGGGTTTGTCCTGTCATAGTCACTTAGCTACTATAGCTACTATATCCTTGTGTTCCGCAGATACCATACTTATTCCTGAGCATTTGTCCAATTTTCATGATGCATTCTCCAAGAAGCTGTCTGAGACTTTGCCTCCCCATAGGGAATGGGACTGTGGTATTCATCTGATTTCCGACAGTCCTATCCCTAAGGGAGCCATTTTCAATTTGTCGGGTAAGCCCTTAAGTCCTATATTTCTGATTCTCTGGCCAAACGACATATCAGGCCGTCCAGGTCCCCGGCCGGGGCAGGTTTCTTCTTTGTAGAAAAGAAGGATGGGACATTGAAGCCTTGTGTGGATTATCAAGCTTTGAATAAAATTACAGTGAAGAACCAGTGCTCCTTGCCCCTGATTCCTGATTCATTGAATGAGATGGTAGGGGCCCACTGGTTTTCCAAATTAGACTTAAGGGGGGCTTACAATTTAATTTGCATCTGAAAGGGAGATGAGTAGAAGACCGCATTCAACAACTTGTTCGGACATTTTGAATGTCTAGTCATGCCCTTCGGACTTTGTAATGCCTCCGCTGTGTTCCAGGGATTTATGAACGCGGACCTCAACGACTTCCTGGGGGTATTTTTGGTCATATATCTCGATGATATTCTGGTGTACTCCCCAGACTGGGACTCACATGTGCGGCACCTGAGGCTGGTTCTGACCCATTTGCGTAAGTATCAACTGTTTGCCAAGTTGGAGAAATGCATTTTTCGTACTAAACAAGTGTCTTTCCTTGGTTATGTGATTTCACCCATGGAGATTCAAATGGAGTCTGATAAAGTGACGGTAGTCTCCCAATGGGTCAGACCAGATAACCTGAAAGCTCTCCAGCGGTTCTTAGGTTTCGCAAATTTCTACCGTAGATTCATTAAGAATTATTCTGTTATTGCTCAACCCCTGACCGATCTTACCAAGAAGGGTGCTGACTTAGTAAGATGGTCGCCAGAGACCTTAGAGGCTTTTAGTCATCTCAAAAGGGCATTTACTGCTGCCCCGGTGCTAGTACAGCCTGACCCGCGGGACCGCTCTTCATTGAGGTCGATGCGTCTGAGGTACAGAAGAATTTGGAAGCAACGGAGGCTCGTATGCAGTTGCGTAGTGGGAGGAGTCTGTCAGTATCTGAACATTACAGGATGGGACAGAAGGTATATTTGTCTACTAGAAATCACAAATTGAAGGTTCCGTCTTTGAAACTCGCGTTACGTGGGTCCCTTTGTCACCACGCGGGTAGTAAATCCACTTGCTTATGAACTTGATTAGCCAGCTACATGTAGGGTTCATGGGGTTTTTCATAAGTCATTATTGAAACCTTTTGTCCCTTTGGTGGTACCCCACTTGGCACATTCTTCCACTTGGATGTGCAGCCATTTATGACCACTCTTTGAGTACGATCACTCAGCCAGTTGTAAATCCACTGTCATGGAACTGGGATCCGGGTACTGGAAGTCCCTAAAAGCTACCCGCAACCCCTGTCCCTACCTACTTGCCCCCCCTGGGCTAGGCCCCAGGGCGACAACTGGGTGACGGTTCCTATACTCACTAGGGAAGCGGGGCAGGGGGTCAGACTTACAAACAAATACAGAAACAAACAGACACAGAGGCAAGTCAGGAAGTCCAGGTCGGCAACAGGAGAATACGTGGTACCAGGGATCAGGCAAAGTCAGGTCCAAAAGCAGAAGGTCACAACGGGAAATCAGATGAGAACAATGTGGGTGTAGCATGGAGACAAACATACACTGGCAATGCTGGAAGGAAAAAGGCACGTTTAAATGCTGTCAGAACTCCCGCCCCAGCAGCTGATTGGGGCAGGGAACCTGTCAGCAGCCAGACCCAGACCTAAGTCGGCAAGTGCAGAGACCCAGACATCTAGCAACGAGTGCAGAATATGCTAATAGAATATCATGGCAACAGGGACGGCATCGCCGCATCCCCAGCAATTCGATTACCCAAGTGCTGCCTCCTGAGCACAGGAGCGGGCGACCGGAACCAATGTCCGGGACCCCGGCGGCCAGGGGAGGTCACCAAGACCGGGGCTCCCCTGCGCCGCACTCGATCAGCTCGGGTGATAGGATCGGTGGTGCGAGCACGGAGACCCCGAGAGCAGGCGGTCCTTACAGTACCCCCTCGTCTACGGGGGGACACCGGACCCTCACGACCTGGAGCAGGCTTGAGGGGAAAGGCCCTGTGAAATAATCAGACCAGACGTGGGGCATGAACATCCCTGGCAGGGACCCACGTCCGCTCCTCTGGGCCAAACCCTCTCCAGTGGACCAGATACTGTATCAAGCCCCGAACCCACCTGGACTCAACAATTCTCTCCACCTCAAATTCTAATTCCCCTTGCACCAGTGTAGGAGAGGGCGGGTCACAGGTGGGCACAACTGGAGTCACATATCTTTTTAACAAGTCTTTATGGAAGACGTCGATCTTCCAAGATGCAGGAAGGGATACTTTATATGCCACCTGAGAGATCGTGAATGGACCAACAAAACGTGGAGTCAGTTTTAAGGACGGAACCTTAAAGGAGATGTCTCGAGGAAGCAGTTAATTTTTTTTTTTGCCCAGTCCCCCCCATTAAACATACATTACAAAGCCCCCCTGTAAATGACATTTCTAGCTGGTTCGTACTTACCGTTCCAGCGTTTCAGCAACTTATAAAAGTTTCCTCAAGATGGCCGCCGGCTCTTTCCCCGTCGCTCGCTGCAGCCCGACGTGCGCGCTCCCGAGACGCCGCCAGCTGTGTCTCCATGGCAACCGGACGCATCGCAGCCGCCGACCAGACGCCCCGCAGCCGCCGACCAGACAGCAGGTAACCGGCGCTAGCCCCCGGCTCCCCAGCGCTAGACCCTCAGCCCAGGTGAAGGCCCCGGAGCCCAGCGCTAGGTTCCGGAGCCCAGCGCTAGTTCCCCCGGCCTAGCGGCAGCCCCCCCCCGGCCTAGCGACAGCCCCCCCGGCGCAGCGGCAGCCCCCCCCGGCCTAGCGACAGCCCCCCCATCACAGCGGCAGCCCCCCCATCACAGCGGCAGCCCCCCCGGCCTAGCGACAGCCCCCCCGGCGCAGCCCGGCGCAGCGGCAGCCCCCCCCGGCCTAGCGACAGCCCCCCCATCACAGCGGCAGCCCCCCCCCGGCCTAGCGACAGCCCCCCCGGCGCAGCGGCAGCCCCCCCCGGCCTAGCGACAGCCCCCCCATCACAGCGGCAGCCCCCCCCCCGGCGCAGCGACAGCCCCCCCGGCGCAGCGGCAGCCCCCCCCCCCCCCCCCCGACCCATCACTTACCTGGGAGGCTTCTCGGGGCTGCTGGGCTGGGCTGGGCTTCTCCGCTGGGCAGCTCCAGTTTCTGCACCTTCCTCTAACAGAGGAAGGTGCAGAATGGCCGCTTCAGCGCGCTCCCGAGCAGTGACAGCTCGTCTGCGCATGCGCAGAAGAGCTGTAGCGGGGAGCACACTGAAGCGGCTCGTGCTGAATGGAGAAGACCGGACTGCGCAAGCGCGTCTAAAAAAGCAAGCTGCCAGCGAATTTAGACGGAACCATGGAGACGAGGACGCTAGCAACGGAGCAGGTAAGTGGAATAACTTCTGTATGGCTCATATTTAATGCACAATGTACATTACAAAGTGCATTAATATGGCCATACGGAAGTGTATAACCCCACTTGGTTTCGCGAGACCACCCCTTTAAGTTTCAAATTTTTGGAAGATAGTAACACCTGCTCCCCAACCACAAACGGTGCAGAAATAGTGCGTCTCTTATTCGACTGCCTAAGTAGTTTCTCCTGGGAACCCTGAAGGTTCTTACGAACCTGGGCCCAAACTGTGCACAGTTCATCAGTCGAGGTATCAGCATACGGGGCGTCAGAAATGGAAGGAGTAGAGAATGTAAACCGGGGATGGAAACCATAATTACAGAAAAACGGTGAGAATTGTGAAGACGAGTTAACATAGTTATTGATTGCAAATTCGGCGAGAGGTAAGTAATTAGTCCACTGAAACTGATTATCAGAAACAAAAAGTCGCAGGTACTGGATTAATTCTTGATTCATGCGTTCAGTCTGACCGTTGGACTCAGGATGGAATGCCGATGAAAAGAACAAATTAATATTTAGGTTTTTCCAGAAAGCTCGCCGGAAGCGAGCAACAAACTGTACCCCTCTATCCGAGACAATATCCTCCGGAATCCCATGCAGTCGAACCACCTCCTTGATAAATATTTCAGATAATAATTTGGAATTAGGTAGTTTGCCTAGCGGAACGAAATGTGCCATCTTGGTGAAACGATCGACTGTGACCCAAATGACAGTGTTCCCAAGCGAGGGAGGCAAATCAGTTATAAAGTCCATGGACAGATGGGACCATGGCCTAGATGGAATGGGCAAAGGGAGAAGAGGACCCTCAGGACGTCTCCTGAGACTCTTCCCCCTGGCGCAAACTGGACATGCCATCACAAAAGACCGGACATTTCTGGCCCAGTGAGGCCACCAATAAATTCTGGACAGTAATTCCCCAGTACCCCTGATACCGGGGTGCCCAGCTAAGACAGAAGCATGCGTCTCCTCTAGCACTTTCAACCTCAAGGACAAAGGGACAAATAGTTTGCCTTCCGGAAGGACTTCAAGGGCAGATTGTTGAGCAGCATGTATCAGGGGTGAAAGGTCAGAGGAGACAGTAGCGAGAACCACCCCGGGGGAGAGAATACTCTCTGGCTCAGATTCTGCAGGTTCCGGGGTACCACAACTCCTAGACAAGGCATCTGCTTTAACATTTTTTGAGCCGGGTCTGTAAGTCCCTACAAAATTGAACTGTGAAAAGAACAGGGCCCACCGGGCTTGTCGAGCATTCAACCTCTTGGCGGAGTCTAGATACATGAGGTTTTTGTGGTCTGTAAGTACAGTGATTAGATGGAGTGCTCCTTCCAGGAAGTGCCTCCATTCCTCAAATGCCCATTTAATAGCTAGTAACTCCCGGTTACCTACATCGTAATTTCGTTCTGTGGAGGAGAATTTTCTGGAAAAGTAGGCACAAGGCTTAAGGTTTGTGAGTGTGGAGGGACCTTGGGACAGTAGCGCTCCAACTCCAAACTCGGAGGCGTCTACCTCCACCACAAACGGACTAGATAGATCAGGTTGGATGAGGACGGGCGCTGAAGAGAGAGCAGCCTTCAGGGTAGTGAAGGCCGCAAGCGCATCTGGTGACCAATTACTCACATCCGCCCCCTTTCTGGTGAGATCCGTTAAAGGCTTAGCCACCACGGAGAAGTTCTTAATGGACTTACGATAATAATTAGCGAACCCAAGGAAGCGCTGCAGAGCTTTCACCTCAACTGGATCCATCTGAATATCACACGGTGTAATGATATATCCCAGGAATGATATTTTCTGAACACCGAAAACACATTTTTCAAGTTTTGCAAACAATTTATTAGCCCTGAGGCGAGTTAGCACGGTTCGTACCTGGACAGTGTGTCTCCCAGTCAGGGGAGAAAATCAGGATGTCATCCAGGTATACCACAACAAACACACCCATGATATCCTGGAAAATCGAATTCATATACCCTTGGAAAATCGCTGGAGCATTACACAACCCAAAAGGCATAACAAGGTATTCAAAGTGGCCCAGAGGTGTATTGAAAGCCGTCTTCCACTCATCCCCTTCCCGAATATGGATGAGGTTATAGGCTCCCCTCAGGTCGAGCTTGGAGAACCACTGAGCCCCAGAAACCTGATTGAGGAGGTCGGGGATGAGAGGAAAAGCGTATTGGTTTCTGATTGTTATTTGGTTGAGCTCCCTGTAGTCAATACAGAGTCTGAGACCCCCGTCCTTCTTCTCAACAAAGAAAAACCCACAGGAGACTCCGAGGGTCGAATGTGTCCCTTGGTCAAACTGTCCTGAATATAGTCCTTCATGGACTCCCTCTCAGGAACAGTTACATTGTAGATCTGACTCTTCGGGAGTTTGGCACCTGGGATCAGATCAATTTTACAATCAAATTCTCTATGAGGAGGCAAAACTTCAGAGAGTTGTTTGGAGAAAACATCAGAAAACTCAGCAATATAGTCTGGTAACTTGACCCCCTCCAAAACAGAAGTGTCCAAATTCACCGGATTCATGTGATTGGCACAGTGGGACCCCCACTTGACCAGCTCCAGCGTGTTCCAATTAATAATGGGATTGTTTTCCCTTAACCAAGGGAGCCCTAAGACTATGTCCACCAGCAAGTCTTTCATAACGAAGAAGGTGCAAGTCTCAGTATGGTGAATTTCAACTCTGGGGTAACAAGATTGACGAGGCCGGCATGCAATGGAGTGGAGTCTACCCCTGTAACCTGAATAGGAGGATCTAAACGTAGCAAAGAACCAAAAATCTGAGCCACAAAATCAAAATTTACAAAGTTTGCTGCTGCCCCAGAATCAACAAAAGCTTGCCTATCAGTTGCCTTGTCAATCCCATATTTGGTCATTCTTTTCAATAAGTATGGTATGAGATATTTTGTCACATGTTTTATTAAAGTCAAGATATACTATATCCACCGCACTTCCCTGATCAACCCAGTCGGTGATTCTGTCATAGAAGGAAATTAGATTAGTCTGGCATGACTTGTTTGTTACAAACCCATGCTGGCTCTGGTTAAATACTCCATTTTCATCCAAGTACTTACATACATGCTGTTTAATAATTTGTTCAAAGAACTTTCCCGGTATAGAAGTCAGGCTCACAGGCCTGTAGTTTCCTGGATCCACCTTCTTCCCTTCTTTGAAGATACGGACAATATTTGCCCTTTTCCAATCTTCCGGGACTTCTGTTCTCAAGAAACTTTCAAAAAAGATTATGGCGAGTGGTTCAGCAATTATCTCTGCTGCTTCCTTTAGTATCCTAGGATGTAATTCATCTGGACCTTGAGACTTACATTTATTTAAGTTAGCTAAGTGTATCCTTGTAAGTGTATCATTGCAAATAGTAAAAAAAAAACCTAATTGCTCACTTTCCTCTCTTTTGTTTAAAAAAAAAAAAAAAACACATCTTGGGTATCGTTGCATCAGTAATGTCTGTACCATAAATTACACATACATTTTATCCTGCATGCCAAACACTATAAAAAAAAACAAAAAAGAAGCTAGAATGTTTTTTTGCTTATTTTGCCTTTCAAAAAGCGCAATAAAAGGTGAAATACCTATCCCCCCCCCCCCACTTCCTACTACTCCTATACTCCTACCCTTATTTCTCCCTAATTTTCATACTTGTTTGTTATGTAAGAAGAAAAGTTTGATGAACAGGCTTGTAACCTGGATATAAACTGTAAAATATGATGTCATGATGTATAATCTGTCATCTCAATAAAAACTATTGGAATTAAAAATAACTATATCTACCCCAAAATGGGAACAATAAAACCTACAGTTCATCAGGCAAAAAAAAGCTCTCACAGAGCTCCGCTGATGCCAACACACAGTATGAAGAAGGCTCAGCATCTGAGCTCAGGCCATACACGGCCCATGACTACATGACAGATAGCTACATTATACAGTCATGAAAGCGTTAAAGAGGAGGGTCCTAATGTACACAGGGGTGTAACTAAAGGAGTATGCTAAGGCATGCGCGATGGGTACTCTGCATCAGGAGGATCCTCATTACTGCCCTGAATCTAAGAAAGACTACTTCTCCTTAAAGTGCGGCATTCACACAACAATATGACTTTTAACAAACTATTAACACTTTATAGAGCTCAAGTTGTTGCTAATGTTTCATACATCATGGCTGTAATGATTCAGAGCTGCTCAATAGTGTAAGTTAGGCTTTCCCCCATAATGGAGAGACAGAGAAAGCGGAGATAGAGGGGATCCTTGAGGCATTCCCCATAGCAGGGAGAAAGAGAGAGTGTGA
Organism: Eleutherodactylus coqui; assembly: GCA_035609135.1. Classification (NCBI taxonomy): domain Eukaryota; kingdom Metazoa; phylum Chordata; class Amphibia; order Anura; family Eleutherodactylidae; genus Eleutherodactylus; species Eleutherodactylus coqui. Next base: position 20,968,604 of record CM069405.1, on the reverse strand, counting down.
TTAGAGGGGATCCCTGAGGGATTCCCCCATAATAAGGAGAGATAGAGGGGCTAAAGAAGCTCCCCGACAGATTGCCCCCATAGCAAGGAGAGAGAGAAGGTGGGGCTAGAGAGAGCGCAAGATTAGAAAAGGTAAAGCTAGAGGGTGGTTCTCTCTAGCCCCACCCTATCCCTCCTTGCGCTCTCAGGGACTCCCTTGGGGAAGTCTTCTCTCTCTACTACGTGGATTCCTCATGTTTGCCAGAGATTCCCCCATAGCAAGATGAGAGAGAGAGAGAGAGCAGGGCTAGAGGGGTTAAGCTAGAGGGTGGTTCACTCTAGCCCCACCCTATTTCCCCCCACTCTCAAGGAATCCATTGGGGAAGTCCTCTCTCACTGCTATGGGGATTCCCTCATTTTCCCCTGCAGGGGAATATGGGGAATTCCTCGTTCTCCCCTGATAAAAAACACTGATAAGTCGTGGAAGAATGTGCTGCTGTTTGGAGTTCGGAGACAGCTGAACAGCAAGTTTAAAATATCCAGCTGTAAACTCTTGTTAGTCTCCCCTGGGAAGAGGGGAATACCCTGGGCAATGAAGGGAACCCTGGGGAGTCTCCTCATCCCCACAGGACTAACATGAGCTTACAGAGGTACATTTAAAATGTGCTTCTGGTTTTAGTGGCGTGACAGTACTCCCTCCCCCCTTATCTCCCTTCCTCCCCTATTCCCATTGTTTAGAAGTTTAGACTAAACAATGAGAATGTTTAGCTAATCTTCCTTTCCCTCCCTTGTTATCCTGCTCCTATAGCAGTCTATGGAAACGCCTGCGCATCGCGTACCAAAGACAGGTCAGGTCCTATGTTTTCACATAACAGGGAATTTCAGTCGCTCATCTCCTATTTTCTTAAATGCGTGTTTTATGCGGCTAAAATTCCTTCGCCTGAACGTTTCCATAGGAAACCATTGGTTCTAAAAGTCACGACTGTTTTGCGCATATAAGTTAGCTGCACAAATTTCCATGTGTGAGCGAACCGTCACTGAATGCCATCGAGAGGGGACTGAATTGGGATAAACTTTTTAGATAAACTTCACAAGGTAAAAACTAGAGGAAATAACCAGCAGATGTGTTGTATGAGCTAATAAATCCTAATAAATTGGTGAAAGGGCTCATTCACAACCCACTTCTAGATATCTTAACCTATTGTGACAGTGTGAGGATGAAGAGGATATTATGAATTCTCATTATTGGCTGATAAATGACACCTGCTGATCATCATTCCTGCCACATGATCAACATCATAGTAAATTGAGAAAATTATTAAAATTCATTATTCTGAAGACGTCCTCGTCTCTCCTGATGTGACAGCAACAAGTGATGCCCCAAAGGGAAATATAGAGCGATTTATCTAGAACCTGTCACTTATTCCATTTATGTCCACAATCATAAATAATATGCATGACAAAGGAGAGAACCCTAAATACACAAATTAATATCCATCAGAAATATACTTTACCAACTTCAGCGCATGGATGTCTGCTTATAAAGATGTCAAAGGAAAATCATTATTCTAAATGCTCTTCATTTTGTGACCACCAGAAATATATTAATTATTGCATAAAAAAGTTAAAATATAATACTGCCCCCTATGTACAAGAATATAACTACTATAATACTGCCCCTATATACAAGAATATAACTACTATAATACTGCCCCTATATACAAGAATATAACTACTATAATACTGCCCCCTATGTACAAGAATATAACTACTATAATACTGCCCCCTATGTACAAGAATATAACTATTATAATACTGCTCCTATGTACAAGAATATAACTACTATAATACTGCCCCTATGTACAAGAATATAACTACTATAATACTGCTCCCTATGTACAAGAATATAACTACTATAATACTGCTCCCTATGTACAAGAATATAACTACTATAATACTGCTGCTATGTACAAGAATATAACTACTATAATACTGCCCCTATGTACAAGAATATAACTACTATAATACTGCCCCTATGTACAAGAATATAACTACTGTAATACTGCCCCCTATGTACAAGAATATAACTACTATAATACTGCTCACCTATGTACAAGAATATAACTACTGTAATACTGCCCCCTATGTACAAGAATATAACTACTATAATACTGCCCTCTATGTACAAGTATATAACTACTATAATACTGCCCCCTATGTACAAGTATATAACTACTATAATACTGCCTCCTATGTGCAAGAATATAACTATTATAATACTGCCCCCTATGTACAAGAATATAACTACCATACAGCTGCCCCCTATGTACAAGAATATAAATACTATAATACAGCCCCTATGTACAAGAATATAACTACTATAATACTGCCTTCTATGTACAAGAATATAACTATTATAATACTGCCCCCTATGTACAAGAATTTAACTACTATAATACTGCCCCCTATGTACAAGAATATAACTACTATAATACTGCCCCCTATGTACAAGAATATAACTACTATAATACTGCCTTCTATGTACAAGAATATAACTACTATAATATTGCCCTCTATGTACAAGAAAATAACTACTATAAAACTGTCCGGCTATGTACAAGAATATAACTACTATAATACTGCCCTATGTACAAGAATATATCTACTATGATACTGCCCCCTATGTACAGAAATATAACTACTATAATACTGCCCCCTATGTACAAGAATATAACTACTATAATACTGCCCCTATGTACAAGAATATAACTACTATAATACTGCCCCTATGTACAAGAATATAACTACTATAATACTGCTCCTATGTACAAGAATATAACTACTATAATACTGCCCCTATGTACAAGTATATAACTACTATAATACTGCCTCCTATGTGCAAGAATATAACTATTATAATACTGCCCCCTATGTACAAGAATATAACTACCATAATACTGCCCCCTATGTACAAGAATATAACTACTATAATACTGCCCCTATGTACAAGAATATAACTACTATAATACTGCCTTTTATGTACAAGAATATAACTATTATAATACTGCCCCCTATGTACAAGAATTTAACTACTATAATACTGCCCCCTATGTACAAGAATATAACTACTATAATACTGCCCCCTATGTACAAGAATATAACTACTATAATACTGCCTTCTATGTACAAGAATATAACTACTATAATACTGCCCTCTATGTACAAGAAAATAACTACTATAAAACTGTCCGGCTATGTACAAGAATATAACTACTATAATACTGCCCTATGTACAAGAATATATCTAATATGATACTGCCCCCTATGTACAGAAATATAACTACTATAATACTGCCCCCTATGTACAAGAATATAACTACTATAATACTGCCCCTATGTACAAGAATATAACTACTATAATACTGTCCCCTATGTAGAAGAATATAACTACTATAATACTGCTCCTATGTACAAGAATATGACTACTATAATACTGCTCCCTATGTACAAGAATATATCTACTATAATACTGTCCCCTATGTACAAGAATATAACTACTATAATACTGCCCCCTATGTACAAGAATATAACTACTATAATACTGCCCCCTATGTACAAGAATATAATTACTATAATACTGCCCTCTATGTACAAGAATATAACTACTATAATACTGCCCTATGTACAAGAATATATCTACTATAATACTACTCCCTATGTACAAGAATATAACTACTATAATACTGCCCCTATGTACAAGAATATAACTACTATAATACTGCTCCTATGTACAAGAATATAACTACTATAATACTGCCCCCTATGTACAAGTATATAACTACTATAATACTGCCTCCTATGTGCAAGAATATAACTATTATAATACTGCCCCCTATGTACAAGAATTTAACTATTATAATACTGCCCCCTATGTACAAGAATATAACTACTATAATACTGCCCCCTATGTACAAGAATATAACTACTATAATACTGCCTTCTATGTACAAGAATATAACTACTATAATACTGCCCTCTATGTACAAGAAAATAACTACTATAAAACTGTCCAGCTATGTACAAGAATATAACTACTATAATACTGCCCTATGTACAAGAATATATCTACTATGATACTGCCCCCTATGTACAGAAATATAACTACTATAATACTGCCCCCTATGTACAAGAATATAACTACTATAATACTGCCCCTATGTACAAGAATATAACTACTATAATACTGTCCCCTATGTACAAGAATATAACTACTATAATACTGCTCCTATGTACAAGAATATAACTACTATAATACTGCTCCCTATGTACAAGAATATATCTGCTATAATACTGTCCCCTATGTACAAGAATATAACTACTATAATACTGCCCCCTATGTACAAGAATATAACTACTATAATACTGCCCCCTATGTACAAGAATATAATTACTATAATACTGCCCTCTATGTAAAAGAATATAACTACTATAATACTGCCCTATGTACAAGAATATAACTACTATAATACTGCCCTATGTACAAGAATATATCTACTATAATACTACTCCCTATGTACAAGAATATAACTACCATAATACTGCCCCCTATGTACAGGAATATAACTACTATAATACTGCCTCCTATGTACAAGAATATAACTACTATAATACTGCCCCTATGTACAAGAATATAACTACTGTAATACTGCCCCCTATGTACAAGAATATAACTACTATAATACTGCCCATATGTACAAGAATATAACTACTAAAATACTGCCTCCTATGTACAAGAATACAACTACTATAATACTACTCCTATGTACAAGAATATAACTACTATAATACTGCCCCCTATGTACAGGAATATAACTACTATAATACTGCTCCTATGTACAAGAATATAACTACTATAATACTGCCCCTATGTATAAGAATATAACTACTATAATACTGCTCCCTATGTACAAGAATATAACTACTGTAATACTGCCCTATGTACAAGAATATATCTACTATAATACTACTCACTATGTACAAGAATAAAACTACTATAATACTGCCCCCTATGTACAGGAATATAACTACTATAATACTGCCTCCTATGTACAAGAATATAACTACTATAATACTGCCCCTATGTACAAGAATATAACTACTGTAATACTGCCCCCTATGTACAAGAATATAACTACTATAATACTGCCTCCTATGTAGAAGAATACAACTACTATAATACTACTCCTATGTACAAGAATATAACTACTATAATACTGCCCCCTATGTACACGAATATAACTACTATAATACTGCTCCCTATGTACAAGAATATAACTACTATAATACTGTCCTCTATGCACAAGAATATAACTACTATAAAACTGCCCCCTATATACAAGAATATAACTACTATAATACTGCTCCCTATGTACAAGAATATAACTACTATAATACTTCTCCTATGTACAAGAATATAACTTCTTTAATACTGCTCCTGTGTACAAGAATATAACTACTATAATACTGCCTCCTATGTACAAGAATATAACTACTATAATACTGCTCCTATGTACACGAATATAACTACTATAATACTGCTCCTATGTACAAGAATATAACTACTATAAGGCCTTAGTCAGACGGGCGTTTTTTCGCGCGATTTGCGGATCGCATGACGGATGCGCAACCGCAAATCGCGTGACCGGTGCCCGAAAATCGCCCGAAAATCTGCTCCCAGCCGCGTTTCATTAGAAACGGGCTGGAGCTGTCCTGCGCATTGCATTCAATGGAGCCAACAATACAGCCGGCTCCATTGAAAGCAATGCGCTGCGGGCGAGTGTGGGATGAATTGTCGGGAAGGGCTTAAATATATAAGCCCTTCCCTGCAATTCATCCAGAAAAGTGTTAAAATAAAAAATATATATATACTCATCTGCTCCCGGCAGTCGGAGTTCCGCGCGGCCGGCCTGCCGTGGGTGTGAAGAGGGTGTGAGTCAGACCTGCCCCCTGATTGGCGCTGAGCCAATCAGGGGGCAGGTCTGACTCACACCCCCTTCACACCCACTGCAGGCCGGCCGTGCGGAACTCCGGCTGCCGGGAGCAGGTGAGTATGTATATATTTTTTAGTCTGACTCACATCCCCTTCACACCCACTGCAGGCCGGCCGTGCAGAACTCCGGCTGCCGGGAGCAGGTGAATATATATATATATTTTTTATTTTAACACTTTTCTGGATGAATTGCAGGGAAGGGCTTATATATTTAAGCCCTTCCCGACAATTCATCCCACGCACGCCGGCAGCGCATTGCTTTCAATGGAGCCGGCTGTATTGCCGGCTCCGTTGAATTCAATGGGCAAACATCGTTCTACTCTGTCACGGCTGCTACAGCTGTGGCAGAGAAGAATGATTTGTCTTCTATATGTTCTCAATGGGGTCGGCATTGCTGCCGCCGGCCCCGTTAAGCACATATAGAGAACAGAACAGGAATCGCAGATCGCAGATAGGTGAGATATGCGATTTCTGTTCTATAATTTATCGGACGAGCGCATAAAAAGCGCTCATGTGTCCGATACCATTGCAAAGCAATGGTTTTATAAAATCGCCGGACGCATGCGCAAATCGCGCAAAAAAACGCCCGTCTGACTAAGGCCTAATACTGCCCCCTATGTACAAGAATATAACTACTATAATACTCCCCCCTATGTACAAGAATATAACTACTATAATACTGCCCCTATGTACAAGAATATAACTACTATAATACTGTCCCTATGTACAAGGATATAACTACTATAATACTGCCCCCTATGTACAAGAATAAAACTACTATAATACTGCTCCCTATGTACAAGAATATAACTACTATAATACTGCCTCCTATTTACAAGAATATAACTACTATAATACTGCCCCTATGTACAAGAATATAACTACTATAATACTGCCTCTATGTACAAGAATATAACTACTATAATACTGCCCCTATGTACAAGAATATAACTACTATAATACTGCCCCCTATGTACAAGAATATAACTACTATAATACTGCTCCTATATACAAGAATATAACTACTATAATACTGCCCCCTATGTACAAGAATATAACTACTATAATACTGCTCCCTATGTACAAGAATATAACTACTATAATACTGCTCCTATGTACAAGAATATAACTACTATAATACTGCCCCCTATGTACAAGAATATAACTACTATAATACTGCTCCTATATACAAGAATATAACTACTATAATACTGCCCCCTATGTACAAGAATATAACTACTATAATACTGCCCCCTATGTACAAGAATATAACTACTATAATACTGTTCCTATGTACAAGAATTTAACTACTATAATACTGCCTCCCATGTACAAGAATGTAACTACTATAATACCGCCCCCATGTACAAGAATATAACTACTATAATACTGCTCCTATGTACAAGAATATAACTACTATAATACTGCCCCCTATGTACAAGAATATAACTACTATAATACTGCCTCCTATGTACAAGAATATAACTACTATAATACTGCCCCCTATGTACAAGAATATAACTACTATAATACTGCCCCCCTATGTAGAAGAATATAACTACTATAATAATGCCCCTATGTACAAGAATATAACTACTATAATACTGCCCCCCTATGTACAAGAATATAACTACTATAATACTGCCCCCTATATACAATAATATAACTACTATAATACTGCCCCCTATGTACAAGAATATAACTACTATAATACTGCCTCCTATGTATAAGAATATAACTATTATAATACTGCCCCCTATGTATAAGAATATAACTACTATAATACTGCCTCTATGTACAAGAATATAACTACTATAATACTGCCTCCTATGTACAAGAATATAACTAATATAATACTGCCCCCTATGTACAAGAATATAACTACTGTAACACTCCCTCCTATGTACAAGAATATAACTAATATAATACTGCCCCCTATGTACAAGAATATAACTACTATAATACTGCCCCTATGTACAAGAATATAACTACTATAATATTGCCCCCTATGTACAAGAATATAACTACTATAATACTGCTCCTATGTACAAGAATATAACTACTATAATACTGCCCTCTATGTACAAGAATATAACTACTATAATACTGCCCCCTATGTACAAGAATATAACTACTGTAACACTGCCTCCTATGTACAAGAATATAACTAATATAATACTGCCCCCTATGTACAAGAATATAACTACTATAATACTGCCCCCTATGTACAAGAATATAACTAATATAATACTGCCCCCTATGTACAAGAATATAACTACTATAATACTGCTCCTATGTACAAGAATATAACTACTATAATACTGCCCCTATGTACAAGAATATAACTACTATAATACTGCTCCCTATGTACAAGAATATAACTACTATAATACTGCTCCCTATGTACACGAATATAACTACTCTAATACTGCCCCTATGTACACTAATATAACTAGTATAATACTGCTCCTATATACAAGAATATAACTACTATAATACTGCCCCCTATGTACAAGAATATAACTACTATAATACTGCCCCCTATGTACAAGAATATAACTACTATAATACTGCCCTCTATATACAAGAATATAACTACTATAATACTGTCTCTATGTACAAGAATATAACTACTATAATACTGCCCCCTATGTACAAGAATATAACTACTATAATACTGCCCCCTATGTACAAGAATATAACTACTGTAATACAGCCCCCTATGTACAACTAACTACTATAACATTACCCTTATCTACAAGAATACCTCACTATACACAATAGTATGTAGGTCGTTCTTCTACACGTAGGAAGCGTACAGTTAATCCGTGTACTCTGTATTCTGTGTATGCCACTGCTCGGTCTCGGTGATATATGGCGCTCTGCGGTGTACATTACACTGGGGGATTGTGTTTCGCTGCAGATGGAAGTAATCATCTTTTTGTTTGCTCTGGAAAGTGAAACAGGAGTCCAATAGTGATTATATAGTAACTCTGTGTTATGGCTGCTGCAGGTGTCATTACAGGAAGATGAAAGACTACAATCATGTCAAAGCTGAGGGTACAGTTAATGAAAATAATAATGGCGTACAGAGGGGGGCATCTGCCCCGGGTGATGGGTGATGGAGAAGCATGGCACTGAGAGTGCAGGTGACAGAGGACTAAGAGTCACCAACAACATTTCAGCATAACCTTAACCATTACATAATGATAATAATACAGTATATACTGATTTTTCTGTGTCAGTCTTACTGTAAATTCATGCATTCTATTCCCAAACCACTATAGACAGAGCTTACTATGGAGCCCTCACAGTGGGTAGCAAGAATTAGGGAGGGGGGGGGGGGCTGTTGATGGGGTAACCAGGTACTCGGTGTAGGTAAATATTAATGTGCTTTCAGAGAGTTAAAGTAACGGTGAGGATGGACCATAATGGCTGACGGCTCGTTATGGGTTTCTGATGCCCGTGTTTACCTAGAGGAGAGGAAATACATTTAATTAACTGTCACGGCATATGGCAAATTTACCCTGGTTTTATTTTGCAAGGTGTTTGCTCAGTCCAAGCGTCTGACACAATTACACAAATACGGAAAGATGAGTCCTGCTAATTAGGTTTTCTTGAGGTACAATGTATTTGCTGGCAGCGATCCTCATCTGCTTACTGACTGCTGCCGCTCCACCGAGCCGATAAGAAAATAAATTAACTCACTTAACAGAATGACCTGTACGTAACCTGGAGCTATTTATGTGCTTCATAAATAGAATGCCAGAACTACAGTGAAGACTGACACTCACATGTAAGATAAGTAGGAAAGAGGGAACAAAAGGTTACAAGGTAGAAATATATGTTGCTTTCAGGCAAGCGGTGTGACTTTCCTATGCCATCAAATATGTGTCAAACTCTCCCCCATGTTATTTCCTGTCACATGGCAGGATCGCACACTGATGTGACAACTAAGACCTGATGGGGAAAAACACTGGATTATGCATTTTCATTCTACAATTATAAAGCTTGATTATACAGTTTATAGCAATTCAGTCCCAATCATTTCTATACCAGTCCTAGGAGGCCAGTGATTTACTTTACCAGTCCCCTGTATACAATAATTCAGTTTCTCAGTCCCCAATGTCAAGGAATTTAGTTTCTCATTCCCTGGTGCTCAGTGATTAAGTTTTTCATTCCCTGGTGTCCTGTGATTTGGTTTCTCAGTCCCTGGTGCTCAGTGATTAAGTTTTTCATTCCCTGGTGTCCTGTGATTTACTCAGTCCCTGGTGCCCTGTAATTTAGTTTCTCAGTCCCTGGTGCCCTATGATTTGGTTTCTCAGTCCCTGGTGCCCTGTGATTTGGTTTCTCAGTCCCTGGTGCCCTGTGATTTCGTTTCTCAGTCCCTGGTGCCCTGTGATTTCGTTTCTCAGTCCCTGGTGCCCTGTGATTTAGTTACTCAGTCCCTGGTGCCCTGTGATTTGGTTTCTCAGTCCCTGGTGCCCTGTGATTTGGTTTCTCAGTCCCTGGTGCCCTGTGATTTGGTTTCTCAGTCCCTGGTGCCCTGTGATTTGGTTTCTCAGTCCCTGGTGCCCTGTGATTTTGTTTTTCTGTCCCTGGTGCCTTGTGATTTGGTTTCTCAGTCCCTGGGGCCCTGTGATTTGGTTTCTCAGTCCCTGGGGCCCTGTGATTTGATTTCTCAGTCCCTGGTGCCCTGTGATTTGGTTTCTCAGTCCCTGGTGCCCTGTAATTTAGATTTCTCATTCCGTAGTGCCCTGTGATTTAGTTTTTTATTCCCTGGTGTCCTGTGATTTATTTACTCAGTCCCTGGTGCCCTGTGATTTCGTTTCAGTCCCTGGTGCCCTGTGATTTAGTTTCTCAGTCCCTGTGCCCTGTGATTTGGTTTCTCAGTCCCTGGTGCCCTGTGATTTGGTTTCTCAATCCCTGGTGCCCTGTGATTTGGTTTCTCAGTCCCTGGTGCCCTGTGATTTGGTTTCTCAGTCCCTGGTGCCCTGTGATTTAGTTTTTCATTCCCTGGTGCCCTGTGATTTATTTTCTCAGTCCCTGGTGCCCTGTGATTTCGCTCCTCGGTCCCTGATGCCCTGTGATTTAGTTTTTCATTCCCTGGTGCCCTGTGATTTGGTTTCTCAGTCCCTGGTGCCCTGTGGTTTCATTTTTCAGTCCCTGGTGCCCTGTGATATGGTTTCTCAGTCCCTGGTGCCTTATAATTTAATTTGTCAGTCCCTGGTGCCCTGTGATTTAGTTTCTCAGTTCCTGGTGCCTTGTAATTTAGTTTGTCAGTCCCTGGTGCCCTGTGATTTAGTTTCTCAGTCCCTGGTGCCCTGTGATTTGGTTTCTCCGTCCCTGGTGCCCTGTGATTTGGTTTCTCAGTCCCTGGTGCCCTGTGATTTGGTTTCTCAGTCCCTGGTGCCCTGTGATTTGGTTTCTCAGTCCCTGGTGCCCTGTGATTTGGTTTCTCAGTCCCTGGTGCCCTGTGATTTGGTTTCTCGGTCCCTGGTGCCCTGTGATTTGGTTTCTCGGTCCCTGGTGCCCTGTGATTTGGTTTCTCAGTCCCTGGTGCCCTGTGATTTGGTTTCTCAGTCCCTGGTGCCCTGTGATTTGGTTTCTCAGTCCCTGGTGCCCTGTGATTTAGCTTCTCAGTCCCTGGTATCCATTGTTTTAGTTTCCTAGTGCTTTGTATCTATAGACTTTAGAGATGGCAGATTTAGTAATACTTTATTAATGTAACACAATAGTAAGATGTCTTGTTAAGTTCCCTCCTGATCTTCCGCTCGCCTATGGACAGCAGTAAGGGAAGGGTTACTGACTATTTTTGCCAGTGAGAGACTAAAAGTAACTGTTGTCTGCCCTTCAGTAATAGTAGTATAGTCTCCGTTCATTACCTGGCCAATCAGTCAGCCGCGTGCGGCTCCTGCTGAATCTTGCTTCATCCTCTTCACAAGATAAGGTTTACAATCTCCTCTATCCCTTGGCTTATAGACTTACTGAAAGTTTTCAGAAACTTGGCAAACTCCTACAGACACCAAAAAATGAATCACATCTTTCTGCTGAGCCATGTTTACTGGCATCATTTATTACCACCACTCATCACATGATCGGCGCCCAGGATGTCCGCTTATTATAAATTATTATACTCATATACCCTTATCAGCCACGTTATCAGCCCCCCATCTAGTAGCGTCAGTCTCCTTTGGCCTTCAGAACGGCAGCAGTTCCTCGTGGTGTAGATTCCACTCGGTGATGAAATCGTTCTGCAGATATTGGCCCCTGCAGACAGGAAGCTTCTTGTAGTTGCTGCAGATTAGATGGAGGTGCTGACATGCTCTGATTAGCTGACAGGAAGGGTTCAGTGATTCATGCTGCTTGTGCCAAATTCTGACCTTTCATCAGCACGGAGCAACAGAAATTTGGACCCATCTGACCAGGAGATGTTTTTTTGCTGCTCAGTGATACAAGTTTTGCGCTCTTTGGCGTGCTGGAGTTTCGTCTTTCTGTCTCTTTTAGACACAATGGCGCTGAAACTGGTCGTCTGCTGTTGTATCCCATCCGTGATAAGGAAAGGCGAGTTGTGCGTTCGGACACGTTAGTTGGAGCTCCAGTGTTGTATTCTCTGCTCTTGAATGTGCAGCGCCCGTTGGTCAGAATGATTCCTGACATCCCCCTCTAACCCCTTTCAGAGACGTTTTTTCCCTCTATAGGATCATCTTTCGCTAGATGGTTTTCTCGATCACGCCATTCTCTGTATACTCTCCACATCGTTAGATGAGAAAACCCTACGTGGTTGGCGGTGAGACCCCAGCTAGTCCAGCACCGATGACCGGGCCTCATTGGGAGTCACTCAGATCACTGAATTTTACCATCTCATGTGGATTTACACTGAATTTGAGCCACACAAAACTTGTCACGTGATTTTATGCTGCACTCCAGGGTCACGGCTCTATTCACTATACAGGCAAGCGTCAATCATGAACGAGCTAGAGTCTCTAATTTAGTTTAGATCAGCAGAAGCAACCAATTTCAGCAGCACCGGACCATCTCATGTGTACATCGACCCCTTGGTTCTCCGCCTTAGTAGATCAGGACATAGGCGTAGCGTCAGGGGGTGCTGGGGTCGCCACCCCCCCCCCCCGCTTAAGTGCGGCTGAAATACCTAATATGCGGGCCGGCAGGGGAGAAGGAGGAAGTCATATGGGACGGCAGGGGAGGAGGGAAGAAGTCACATGACAGGGATCATGTGCTCCCCCCCCCCCCCCCCTGCTTCCTGCTGAACGGGAAGCTTCTGAATTGCTGGCTTGCTGCTGCTGTCACATGAAGGAGAAGTGGACCGGGCCCTGGGGTAAGTGCATATGTATGTGTCTGTCTGTCTCCCTCCTTTATCTATCTATCTATCTATCGTATGTATGTGTGTATATATAAATATATATATACACTATCTATCTATTTATATACTATCTATTCATCTATCTATATACTATCTATCTGCTATCTATATACTATCTATCTATCCCATATCTATCTATATACTATCTATTCATCCATCTATCTATATACTATCTATCTGCTATCTATATACTATCTATCTGTCCCATATCTATATACTATCTATCTGCTATATATATACTATCTATCTATCTATCCCATATCTATCTATATACTATCTATCTATCCCATATCTATCTATTCATCCATCTATCTATATACTATCTATCTGCTATCTATATACTATCTATCTGTCCCATATCTATATACTATCTATCTGCTATATATATACTATCTATCTATCTATCCCATATCTATCTATATACTATCTATCTATCCCATATCTATCTATTCATCCATCTATCTATATACTATCTATCTGCTATCTATCTCATATGAGATAGCTAGATAGTATATAGATAGATGAATAGATAGTATATAGATAGATAGTGTATAGATAGATGGTATATAGATAGCAGATAGATAGATAGTATATAGATAAATATGAGATAGATAGTGTATAGATAGATATGAGATAGATAATGTGTATATATAGATAGTGTAAAGATATAGTATATAGATAGTGTATAGATAGTATATAGATAGATATGAGATAGATAGTATATAGATAGATGGATGATTAGATAGATAGTATATAGATAGCAGATAGTATATAGATAGATATGGGATACATAGATAGCATATAGATAGATATGGGATACATAGATAGTATATGGATAGATATGGGATACATAGATAGTATATAGATAGATATGGGATACATAGATAGTATATAGATAGCAGATAGCTAGTATATAGATAGATATGGGATAGATAGCTAGTATATAGATAGATATGGGATAGATAGATAGTATATAGATAGATATGGGATAGATAGATATTAGATAGATAGTGTATAGATAGATAGATAGTATACAGATAGCAGATAGATAGTATATAGATAGATATGGGATACATAGATAGTATATAGATAGATATGAGATAGATAGATAGTATATAGATAGATGGATAGACACGTGTTCAGAAAACGCAGCTTGAAATTGTGGCATTTTTACCAGGATTTTGAGCAGCGTTTTTGAACACAGGTTACAGCGTCTGATGGCGCTTTTTAATGCTCCCCCTCAATCGTTGTGAGGTGATGTGTTAAAAACCACGACAACGCAAAAATAGAACAGACAGCTCTCGAAAATCACAGCGTTAGAAACACCGTGTTCGAGCGCAGGTTTAAGTAAGCTCATTAAAATCTCTGGGAGTGTTGTACCGCGGTTAGTACGGCGCTCGGGACACCGCGCTAATAGCGGTACAAAGCGGTGTGTGAGAGTGGCCTGTGGGGCTACAAACAAATGTTCATGTGCAGGAAATGCGTCATGTTTGGAAAAATTACGCCAAGGGGGAGATCACGTATGCAGCACGATCTAGGTATGGGTACGGGGGAGTGTGGGGTGGAGGCGCAAGGGGGGGCCCCGAGCTGAACTTTTGCACCCGGGCCCCTGAGCCCTTAGGTACGCCCCTGGATCAGGATGTTGGATTTTAACTGCCTGTTCCTTTTGTTTTTGGGAGGTAAGTTGCTGCTAGAGATGTCTGTCAGGAGCTTTCTACCCTCCCTACATAAAAGAGACAACTGAGACCAGCGTGCGTGTATGATGGGCTGGGAGAGATAGCTGTCAGCCCAATGAATATCTGGCCAACAGCTGTATAAGGTCTATGGACAGCTTAAGAAAGGCATTGTCTGGCACAAAATAGGACAGGAGAAGAAATGGTCTGTCACATGATAAAACTGGTAGAGAAATTGACTGGAACACGATAGAACAGGGGAGGACACCGTCCAACGCCCCAATAGAACGGGAGAAGTGGTCTAACAGAATATGGAATTACAGTAGAAATTGTTAAGGTTGTGCTCCTGGGACCTGTGGTTCTACAGGTTTCTTTGTGCACACCTTCACAGGTAGGGGGTAATTGATCTGGCTGGGTGTGGTATTCTCCACCAGGCAATCCCCCTGGTCTGCAGCAGATAAATACCAGCAAACTCTTGGGGAGAGATTGCTGGTCATTTTAGTGCTTTATTGTTCTACTCGGTGTGAATCCCACTCAGAGCTGGTGCTTGCATGAATGTCTGTAGTGTCCCTCTCTCCTCCCCTGAAGACAGTCTGGACACCTGCTGTCCCTCCCCTCCTTGCATTCTGGGGGGCATGCACTGTGTAGTGTGTGGTACGGTGACCACACAGGTGCAGATGACCCACAGGTTTCTCTCTATCCCTGAGTAGGTGCAGCCTCCAGATGTCTGATGACCTTTGTGTGTGTCAGATATGTGATGCCTGACACTGTTCCCTATGTCAGCACGGTGGCTGACTCTCTATTCCCCTGGTGTGAGGACACCTGGACTGTCTATGGTTTACCATCTTTATGCATGTCAGCTCTGGGTGGGGTTCCTGTTCTATGTTGTATGCACGACCATGTGCGTTGGTGTAAACAGTGAACTGTGTGGTATGTCTGTGCAAGTGGCCAGACATGTGCTCTATGTGCAGTCCTGTTCTATGTGATTGTGTTACTCTGTATGTTGGTGTGAACAGCAATGTGTGTGTTATGTCTGTGCAAGTGGCCAGACATGTGCTTTATGTGCAGTCCTGTTCTGTGTTCAGTGTGTGTGTGCACAGTGTTGTGTCCCGTGTGTGTTTAGTGCATTTGTCCAGGCTCCTAGTCAGGCATAGCCAGGTCACCAGATGAAGACAGTGGGGCCGACCTTATCAGGACGATTACCGTGCTTTTAGTCAGGGGTTCCCCACTTTCCCTGGTTAGTAAGGGACAGAGGTCCTTTCATAAATTGCCTGGAGAGGTGCAACTTGTGAGTGCAAATGCTGTGTGAGTGTTTGAGGTTTTAAAAGGACACAATCCTTCGTCCACATGGAGGCATGACGCTTTAATGTGCCAAGCGGACATAACAAAAATGGTCTGACATCCTAGAGAACTGGAGAAGAAGTGGCCTGACACCCTATAGAACTGGAGAAGAAGTGGCCTAACGCCCTATAGAACTCTAGATGAAGCAGTCTGGAACATAATAGAACAAAGGAAATATGGTGGAACACCCTATAGAACTGGAGAAGTAGTCCAACACAATATAAAACTGAAAAAGTAGTCTGACACCCTAAGGAATTCTGGAAGTGGACTTGAACATGATAGGACAGGATAAAGCTTGGCCAAATACTCTATAAAACTGGAGAAGATGTGGTCTGACACCTTGTATAACTGGAGAATTGTTCTGGCACCCTATTTAACTGGAGAAGTAGTGGTCTCACACCATATACAAATGGAGATAAAGTGGTCCAACACCCTATGCAACTGGAGGTCTGATATTCTGTAGGGCTGCATAAAAAGTGGTCCGACACCATATAGAATTGGAAAATAAGTGGTCTGATACCCTATAGAACTCTAGAACATGATAGAACAAGAGAAGGCATGGCCTGACAACCTATACAACTGGAGAAGAAATGGTCTGACATCCTGTAGAACTTAATATGAAGTAGTCTGATATCATATTAGCTGGAAAAGAAGATGTTCGACACCCCATAAAGCTAGAGAAGAAGTGGTCTGACACCTTAAAGAACTCTAGAAGAAGTGGTATTGAACATGATAGAACAGGAAGCGCTTGGCCCAACAACCTATAGAACTAGAGAAGAAGTAGTCTGACATCTTGTAGAACTGGAGATGAAGTGGCCCAATGCCCTATACAGCTGGAGAAGAAATGGTGTGGCATACAGAAGAGCTGTAAAGTTAATGTTTGGGCACCAAGTACAGATGGGTATGGAGTCAAGTGACACACATTAGGACTAGGTGTTATGTCCGCTCGGTGCACTAAAACACCATGTCTCACTACGGACGCAAGATTGTATCAATTTAAAACTGCGAACACTCATACAGCATTAGCACTGACAAACTATACCTCTCCAGGCGAGATGGAAGGACCCTTGTCCCTTAATAACCAGAGAAAGCGAGGAACCCCTGCCTAAAAGCAGGGTAATTGTCCCAATAGGGTCGGCCCCACTGTCTTCATCTAGGACCTAGCTATCTCTGATCAGTAACCTGGAGAAATGCATTAAACACACACAGAACACAACACTGTTTACACACACACTGTACACAGAACAGGACTGCAAATGCAGCACATGTCTGGCTACTTGCACAGGCATACCACACATCACTGTTCACACCAACAAACATGGTTGTGCATACAACATATTACAGGACCCCCACGCAGAGCTCACATGCATAAAGATGGTAAACCATAGCCAGTCCAAGTGTCCTCACACCAGAGGAATAGAAAGTCATCCACCGTGCTGACATAGTGAACAGTGTCAGGCATCACCCATCTGACACACACACATCAGACATCTGGAGGCCACACCTGTCAAAGGAAGGGAAGAGGGTGTCTGTATATGATACAGACAAGGACTACAGGTGTCCAGACCGTCTTCAGGGAAGGAGAGAGACACTTCAGACAAGCATGCATACACCAGCTCTGAGTGGGATTACCAGTGATACATAAAGCACTAAAATGACCAGCAATCACTCACAAGCATTTGCTGGTATTTATTTGCCGCAGACGAGGGGGATTGACTGGTGGAGAACACCACACCCAACCAGCTCAATTAACCCCTACATGTGAAGGTGTACACAAGAAAACCTGCAGAACCACAGGTCACAGAAGCATAACCTTAACACTAGGGCACAAGTGACTGGGCACCCTATAAGGCTTGGTAGGATTGGTCATGTTCAAGTAGATCACGAGGGTCCTGAAGGAAGCGGTTGCGATCATCTGACTTATTGCACTGGAGAACACCTGAGGTTATCGGTAGATCTTCCTGCATCTCATAGATCGCAGTCATCCTGTGTTCTTTCTTCTGACTTTACAAGTTTTCTGAAAGGTCTTACTG
This sequence comes from Eleutherodactylus coqui, assembly GCA_035609135.1. Classification (NCBI taxonomy): domain Eukaryota; kingdom Metazoa; phylum Chordata; class Amphibia; order Anura; family Eleutherodactylidae; genus Eleutherodactylus; species Eleutherodactylus coqui. Next base: position 20,950,146 of record CM069405.1, on the reverse strand, counting down.
GCTGAGACGTTGAGGTGGTAATTCATGGTAATAATATTGTCCGGCCGTATTGTAAGAGGTCTATAAACAGCTTCCAGATCCCGCAGCACGTCTTGTATCACACATATCCCTCCCAAGGAGTCCGTGGAACATCTTACAATTCCTTCAGATGTGATTCATTGCTGAAATTTCCATCCGACAATCAAAAAATACGAACAGCTGCTGCATAAGCTGCACACATCGCAATGTATCCGACGTCGGCGGTAACGGAACATTCTATTCTTAGGAGAACCACATTCCGGATTAAATATAACACCCCAGAGGGCGATATATTCAAATGGCTGAATTATTGGGGCTGTCGGCACCTGGACTCAGGAAATGTCATGGAAATTTCCTAGAAAACACCCAAACTGCACGCGCTTAGCGGAGGAAGAGGCGTTGCCACCGCCGAGGACTTATCAATAGAAGCAGCATGTCTGATCCGTTTGTTTATTAACCGCTTAATGAGCGGTCACACATGTTCTTACATCCATCACTGAGGGGTCTTCTGCTAGGCTTCTGTAAAAGCACGTACAGCGCTGCAGAATATGGGTGCGCTATACAAGGAGTGAAAAATAAAGTTTTGCTAAACTGTAAGAACCACTTAATTTAACCCCTTTATGTCCCAAGACGTACAATTACGTCATGGGGGTGTGGGGTTTCTATGGATTGGGAGCTGATCTCACCCATACAGTGCAGGTGCCGGCTGCCTTTGATAGCGGACACTCGCCTGCAACAGCCACGATCAGCGCTGTTAACCCTTTAAATGACCCGATCAGTATTCTGATGGTCCGAATGGCCTTTGAAAGATGAGATCGCAAGGTGCGGTTCAGTTGTCATGACAGCCTGGGGCCTTCAGAACGCCACCAGGGCTGCTACAGCTGTATGCCTATCAAGGCATACCTATGGCATAGCTGGATAGACTGCCTGTCAGAGAGCAGTATAGTGCAATACCATGGTACTGCATTATACTCTATGAGCGGTCAAACTATTGCAATTTCAAGTTGCCTATGGAAACTTAAAAAAGAAAAAGCGTTTTAAAAAGTTTTATTAGTTATTAGCAAAAACAAAAGGAAATAAAAGTTAGAAAAAACTTTTCCTATATTTATAGTAAAAAAAATCAATACAAAAACATATTTGGAGTCCACAAAGTCCGATCAACGAAAGTGACGCATTATTTGTGCCGCACGGTAAACATCATCAAAAAAAAAAAGGAACACCTCCAGAATTGCGCTTTTTTTGGTCATCCTGCCTGCAAAAAAAAAATTCATAAAAAGCAATCAAAAAGTTGTATGTACTCCAAAATAGCACCAATAGAATCGAAGGCCGTCCTGCAAAATAAGAGCGCACACATCCATGTCGACGGAAAACTCAAAAAGGTATGGCAGACAGATGATGGCGGCGGAACTAATACTACCGCTATATAAGCTTGGTATCGCCCTAATCATACCGACCCACAGAATAAAGGTATCAGGTCATTTGTTCTGCATTGTATACGCCGTACAAACAAGACATTAAGGGGTTAAGCATAATTACGAGAGCTGAGTTTGTCAGTCAGTCAGTCCTTTGGCAGGTGACATCAGTAGCAGACGAGGTCTTTGGGGTCTTTGTCCACTTTTCTGTACTTCTTCATACATTGTTATTCATGTACGCAGTGCGGAGCGCTCCAACCGCGCTGTGCGGCCAGAGACCGTAACCTGCAGGAGGCAGAACTTCCAGCCATTACTATGGAATCTAATGGAAGAACTCAGAGGGAATAGAGCCGCAAAACAAAATACATTCTGACAGGATTACAAGTTAGTTCTCATAGTGGGGGCGCCAGAGAGCCGAGTCCGTAGAAGACGACATCCACTGTGCTGCGGAACACATTGTACAGGTCTACGAGCAGCGCTTCTCAGATAGGCTGGACCGAATTATCACACATCCCGTGCCCATGTCAAAGACTGCAGTACTCATCTGAACCCACCCCAAAAACTGCAATACTCACCTCTACCCATCCCATAAACGGCAGTACTCATTTCTATCTATTCCAGAAACTGCAATACTCACCTCTAACCATCCCAAAAACAGTAGTACTCATTTCCATCCATCTCAAAAACTGCAATACTCACCTCTACCCATCCCAAAAAATGCAGTGCTTATCTTTACCCATCCCCAAAACAGTAGTACTGATCTCCAGCCATCCCATAAACTGCAGTACTCATTTCTATCTATCCCAGAAACTGCAATACTCATCTCTACCCATCACAAAAACATTAGTACTCATCTCTACCCATCCCCAAAACTGTAGTACTCATTTCTATCTATCCCATAAACTGCAGTACTCATTTCCACCCATCACAAAAACTGTAGTACTCATCTCTATCCATCCAAAAAACTGTAGTACTCATCTCTACCCATCCCAAAAACTGTAGTACTCATCTCTACCCATCCTATGTACTGCAGTAGTAATCTAAACTTTTCCAAAAAACTTCAGTACACATGTGCAAAAACTGTAGTACTCATCGCTGTCTATCCCAAAAACAGCAGTACTCATATATGCCCATCCCAAAAACAGCAGTACTCATATATGCCCATCCCAAAAACAGCAGTAATAACTTCCAGAAAATTCTAATTTGTATTTGGCGCAGCCAACAGTACAGCTGTAGCATGTGCCAAACCAATGCTCAGCACTCTACTTCTCTTTACTTGTTGGGTTCCAGAGAGCAGTAGTTAGGCAGCGGCTGAGCATGTGTGAGGAGCGTCCTAGTAAGAGGTGTATTGCAGGAGCATTTGGGACTTGGATGGAGAGAGACCTTTTTGCCTACGGAAAGTCTCAGCCCACTGCTTCCCAAATGTGTCCAATGGACAGTGAGACATAGCAAAAGGAGAGGAAACCCAGTACCGAACAAAGTAAGCACCCCACCGCACCTTCTGGAAGCAAAGCAATTTCCTTGTGCCTCTATTACTTGTTCCATCTTTGGCCAGTAAAGGCACGTTTACCTGCAGCCATGTGGTCCTCCAATTCTGTAACCAGTAGCAGTATTTGTGGCTATGCTGTACCCCAGACAGGATGGCCTACAGCCTTACACCATCTTCCTTGTTGGATCTCAGCATGGAGCGCTTCCTGACTGGACATGCCAGTGAACTATTTACTGAGCCTGGCCTGACCTGGTCAAGGAAACCCTTTGGTGGACACCTCCGGGTGCTGATCATCTGCACCTGTGGTGAACCCTATACTGGCACCAGGTCTCCGTACTCAGAGGGCATGCTCTTGGTAGGGCGGCTTAAACCAGGACACAGTCTTCTTCGCTGTTCTCTGACTTGACTCTGGACCATTCACCCATCAGCTCGCCGCAGCTTTGTTCACAGATAGCATCTTCTAGTGGGCCAGTATGCTTTGGGTTTGACACTCACTCATAGCAGCATGCAGGAAAAATACAATCCCCTTCTGCCCAGCATCTGGGAGTGAGAAGTCCAGCTTCTGCAGAGTTACCATAGTTGTACAGTCCGCATAGGCAAGTGGTGACGCCCGTAGTGCCTCATGGCCAGATCCTGGCCAAACCGGCTCCATAGTCGATCTTGTTTTGAAGTAAGCCTGTGGGGTAACTGTATTATGCATGTGCAGAAAGATAGAACCACACCCAAACCACAACAGCTCAGGGAATAAATACAGTACCAGAACTAAGGTCATAACAAATACAGGCCTGAAACCAAGGCCACTACATAAATATAGCAACAGAAACAAGCTCATAATATAAATACAGCACCACAGCCTAGCTTATAACATAAATACCAGAACAACATCAGTACATACATGCAATACCACAACCAAGCTCATGCAAAATACAGCACCAGAACAACCTCAGTACATACATGCAGTACCAGAACCAAGCTAATAACCTAAATACAGTACCAGAACCAAGCTCATAATATAAAAACAGCACCACAACCTAGCTTATAACATAAATGCCAGAACAACCATAGTACATACATGCAATACTAGAACCAAGTTAATAACATAAATACAATACCAGTACCAAGCTCATAATATAAATACAGCAGCACAACCTAGCTTATAACATAAATACCAGAACAGCCATAGTACATACATGCAATACTAAAACCAAGCTAATAACATAAATACAGTACCAGAACCAAGCTAATATAAATTTAGTACCAGAAACAAGCTCATAACAAAAATACAGTACCAGAACCAAGCTCATCATATAAAAATAACACCAGAACCAATAGGTACATCCTTGCTGCAAACATGCTTCTGTTTTTGCTTTTTTACCAGCAGACGTTACGTATATCATGCAACATAAACTTCCGATGACTGTTTAGAAAATGGAAGCCATGAGACCGGACGCCCACTCCTATGTATTACATTCTTGCACTCCGAATCTTGAGACTATGAGAGCGACTCCAGTCCAGAAGCAGCATTCTTGGTACTGTCGTCTTCCGAGACATTCGGGCAGTCCAGCAATCACCAAGTTGCTACATATTTAGATGAACTTTATAAACTGCAGGTCTGCACCTCCAGCAGTGGTGCATTGTGGGGGACTAGAACCACTGGAGGGTAAGTGCAGGGGCTGTGTTATGTGAAGATGTGATGATAGTGATGTGTAGACGGCGGAGGGAATTTTCCAGCGCTATATTAGTGGAAGGAGACGTCTGTGTTTACGAAGCTCAAGTATGTTATTCGGAGCCGTAATTCTGTATACACGAGCCTCAAGCACTACACGGAAAAATGAGACAGACTTCAAGAGCCCTCCAGATCGGCCCCACTTGGTAACATCTTCACCGAAACAATCATTTATGACACCGACTCTTCCAAACACCCATAAATCTGCCATTATATGGACCATTCATGTCCAAAGCCTCATAGGGCCTTATTGTGATCGGGTCATGTGATGCCGTATCGTGCGTGTAAGGTGTGCGGGTGGTGCGGGCACAGGAGCTCTCATCATACAGTCAGCTGTTGGCTGTGATATACAGCAAACATCCCGCTGCGATGGCCCACATTAGATGTAACTTACATCCCTGCCAGTTAACCATGCCTGCCAACTTTAAGGAACTGCCTTAAAGTGACCCTTCAGGTCTGGAGGAGGAGGGGGATAACATAACTGGAAGTGGAAGGCCTCTGCTGCCCCTTCGAATTGCCAGTTCCGGATCTTGTTTTCGACTATTCTAGATTACCACCAGAATTTTCTAGCTATCTGATACACTGCACTCTGATTGGCCGGCACTGATTACATAGACAGTTCTGGCCAATTAGAGAGCAGGTATAGTGTACTGGTAGTCTAGTAATAGTCTAGCACTACCAATGCACTGCGGAGATCAGGTAGTCTTAAAACTGCTTCAAAAAAGGACCTGGAATCAGCGAGCTAAAGGTAAGGCAGAGAAGAAGATTACAGGGGATCCCAGCAGAGAAGTCAGTTCTCAAACCAGAGGATCACTTTAAGGATGGAAGTAGAGGACAGCACATGTGTGGAGATCACATCGCTTTACATGGGACACAATACCCTATAGAGAACAAAGACAGAAGCCTCATTATTAAAAAGAACCCATTTATATTCTTGTACATAGGGGCAGTATTATAGTAGTTATATTCTTGTACATATGAGCAGTATTATAGTAGTTATATTCTTGTACATAGGGGGCAGTATTATAGTAGTTATATTCTTGTACATAGGGGGCAGTATTATAGTAGTTATATTCTTGTACATAGGGGCAGTATTATAGTAGTAATATTCTTGTACATAGGGAGCAGTATTATAGTAGTTATATTCTTGTACATAGGGGGCAGTATTATAGTAGTTATATTCTTGTACATAGGAGCAGTATTATAGTAGTTATATTCTTGTACATAGGGGGCAGTATTATAGTAGTTATATTCTTGTACATAGGGGGCAGTATTATAGTAGTTATATTCTTGTACATAGGAGCAGTATTATAGTAGTTATATTCTTGTACATTGGGGCAGTATTATAGTAGTTATATTCTTGTACATAGGGGGCAGTATTATAGTAGTTATATTCTTGTACATAAGGGGCAGTATTATAGTAGTTATATTCTTGTACATAGGGGCAGTATTATAGTAGTTATATTCTTGTACGTAGGGAGCAGTATTATAGTAGTTATATTCTTGTACATAGGGGGCAGTATTATAGTAGTTATATTCTTGTACATAGGGCCAGTATTATAGTAGTTATATTCTTGTACATAGGGGGCAGTATTATAGTAGTTATATTCTTGTACATATGAGCAGTATTATAGTAGTTATATTCTTGTACATAGGGGGCAGAATTATAGTAGTTATATTCTTGTACATAGGAGCAGTATTATAGTAGTTATATTCTTGTACATAGGGGGCAGTATTATAGTAGTTATATTCTTGTACATAGGGGGCAGTATTATAGTAGTTATATTCTTGTACATAGGAGCAGTATTATAGTAGTTATATTCTTGTACATAGGGGGCAGTATTATAGTAGTTATATTCTTGTACGTAGGGAGCAGTATTATAGTAGTTATATTCTTGTACATAGGGGGCAGTATTATAGTAGTTATATTCTTGTACGTAGGGAGCAGTATTATAGTAGTTATATTCTTGCACATAGGGGGCAGTATTATAGTAGTTATATTCTTGTACATAGGGCCAGTATTATAGTAGTTATATTCTTGTACATAGGGGGCAGTATTATAGTAGTTATATTCTTGTACATAGGGGCAGTATTATAGTAGTTATATTCTTGTATATAGGGGGCAGTATTATAGTAGTTATATTCTTGTACATAGGGGGCAGTATTATAGTAGTTATATTCTTGTACATAGGGGGCAGTATAATAGTAGTTATATTCTTGTACATAGGGGGCAGTATTATAGTAGTTATATTCTTGTACATAGGGGGCAGTATTATAGTAGTTATATTCTTGTACATAGGGGGCAGTATAATAGTAGTTATATTCTTGTACATAGGGGGCAGTATTATAGTAGTTATATTCTTGTACATAGGGGGCAGTATAATAGTAGTAATATTCTTGTACATAGGGGGCAGTATTATAGTAGTTATATTCTTGTACATAGGGGGCAGTATTATAGTAGTTATATTCTTGTACATAGGGGGCAGTATAATAGTAGTTATATTCTTGTACATAGGGGGCAGTATTATAGTAGTTATATTCTTGTACATAGGGGGCAGTATTATAGTAGTTATATTCTTGTACATAGTGGGCAGTATTATAGTAGTTATATTCTTGTACATAGGAGCAGTATTATAGTAGTTATATTCTTGTACATAGAGATCAGTATTATAGTAGTTATATTCTTGTACATAGGAGGCAGTATTATAGTAGTTATATTCTTGTACATAGGAGGCAGTATTATAGTAGTTATATTCTTGTACATAGGGAGCAGTATTATAGTAGTTATATTCTTGTACATAGGGGGCAGCATTATAGTAGTTATATTCTTGTACATAGGGGGCAGTATTATAGTAGTTATATTCTTGTACATAGGGGGCAGCATTATAGTAGTTATATTCTTGTACATAGGGGGGCAGTATTATAGTAGTTATATTCTTGTACATAGGAGGCAGTATTATAGTAGTTATATTCTTGTACATAGGGGGCAGTATTATAGTAGTTATATTCTTGTACATAGGAGGCAGTATTATAGTAGTTATATTCATGTACATAGGGAGCAGTATTATAGTAGTTATATTCCTGTACATAGGGGGCAGTATTATAGTAGTTATATTCTTGTACATAGGGGGCAGTATTATAGTAGTTATATTCTTGTACATAGGGGGCAGTATTATAGTAGTTATATTCTTGTACATAGGGGGCAGTATTATAGTAGTTATATTCCTGTACATAGTGGGCAGTGTTATAGTAGTTATATTCTTGTACATAGGAGTAGTATTATAGTAGTTATATTCTTGTACATAGGGGGCACTATTATAGTAGTTATATTCTTGTACATAGGGGGCAGTATTATAGTAGTTATATTCTTGTACATAGGAGGCAGTATTATAGTAGTTATATTCTTGTACATAGGGGGCAGTATTATAGTAGTTATATTCTTGTACATAGGAGACAGTATTATAGTAGTTATATTCTTGTACATAGGAGCACTATTATAGTAGTTATATTCTTGTACATAGGGGGCAGTATTATAGTAGTTATATTCTTGTACATAGAGGGCAGTATTAGAGTAGTTATATTCTTGTACATAGGGGGCAGTATTATAGTAGTTATATTCTTGTACATAGGGGCAGTATTATAGTAGTTATATTCTTGTACATAGGGGCAGTATTATAGTAGTTATATTCTTGTACATAGGGGGCAGTATTATAGTAGTTATATTCTTGTACATAGGGGCAGTATTATAGTAGTTATATTCTTGTACATAGGAGGCAATATTATAGTAGAAATATTCTTGTACATAGGGGGCAGTATTATAGTAGTTATATTCTTGTACATAGGGGGCAGTATTATAGTAGTTATATTCTTGTACATTGGGGCAGTATTATAGCAGTTATATTCTTGTACATAGGAGGCAGTATTATAGTAGTTATATTCTTGTACATAGGAGGCAGTATTATAGTAGTTATATTCTTGTACATAGTGGGCAGTATTATAGTAGTTATATTCTTGTACATAGGGGGCAGTATTATAGTGGTTATATTCTTGTACATAGGAGGCAGTATTATAGTAGTTACATTCTTGTACATAGTGGGCAGTATTATAGTAGTTATATTCTTGTACATAGGAGGCATTATTATAGTGGTTATATTCTTGTACATAGGGGCAGTATTATAGTAGTTATATTCTTGTACATAGGAGGCAGTATTATAGTACTTATATTCTTGTACATAGGAGGCATTATTATAGTGGTTATATTCTTGTACATAGGGGCAGTATTATAGTAGTTATATTCTTGTACATAGGGGGCAGTATTATAGTAGTTATATTCTAGTACATAGGGGGCAGTATTATAGTAGTTATATTCTTGTACATAGGGGACAGTATTATAGTAGTTATATTCTTGTACATAGGGACAGTATTATAGTAGTTATATCCTTGTACATAGGGGGCAGTATTATAGTAGTTATATTCTTGTACATAGGAGCAGTATTATAGTAGTCATATTCTTGTACATAGGGGGTAGTATTATAGTAGTTATATTCTTGTACATAGGAGGCAGTATTATAGTAGTTATATTCTTGTACATAGGGGGGCAGTATTATAGTAGCTATATTCTTGTACATAGGAGGCAATATTATAGTAGTTATATTCTTGTACATAGGAGGCAGTATTATAGTAGTTATATTCTTGTACATAGGGGGCAGTATTATAATAGTTATTTTCTTTTTCATAGGAGGCAATATTATAGTAGTTATATTTTTGTACATAGGGGGCAGTATTATAGAAGTTATATTCTTGTACACAAGAGCAGTATTATAGTAGTTATATTTTTGTACATAGGGGGCAGTATTATAGTAGTTATGTGGTAGGAAAAAAAAATAATACTAACCTAGCAGCCGGCGATTGGGTCGCACGCGCTGGGCTGTAGGCTGCCGTGTCCTCCTTCACGCCGACAGAGCTGTTCTTCCTGGAAGCGGGGCAGATTGGTTTATCGATCACCGTGTCAGCCAATGAATTCTGGCGCGGGATTAACCTATCACAGCCATTCAATGATGTCATAAGATATCATTAACTAAGGCACGGCAGGATAAATACTCAGAGTATAGAGTGCGGCATTTTCCACTATTGTCATAGCTGTATGCTATATATATATATATATATATATATATATATTTACACACACTACAGTACAGTTTCATGTCCATGAGTGCTGTAGTCTAGGAAGTACATGGTGGGCAGCAGAAATCAATAGCTTTTTCTTCAGTTTCCATACTCTGCCCATCGTCAGAGCCCTGCATGCCCACAATGTCTGATGCCGCCTCCTTCTCTCTGATTGGCACAGTTTCCTTTTCCTTGCTCAGCATACTGTAAGTTTGTGCCCTGCTAAGTTAATCATGTCCTTGGGGAGCGGAGTAGTGCCGGATGGAGGTTCCCTGAGGGGCGGCTGATGCTAATTGTTCCCCCAGAGCTCTCCGCATACAAGGAGAAGCGTGTTACGTGTTTGTTTTAGAGATGTAATAAATTATTAACGCGGTTATTTGGCAAACATCGCTCTGCCGCTGCATGGAGACTCAGAGGAACGTGGCGCTGATCCGCACAAGCTGACAGGCAGAAAGCCGAGACCCGAACACAGCCGACACAATTACTTGTCAGCACAAGCCCATCAATATTCTCTTAGATATGGCGCACGGGTTCACTTTCTGGTGCATTGACTGGCCAGACATGCGCCAACTTGATTAACCCCTTTGTACGTCCTTCAGTGCCAGTTTGTATGGTGGCGTGGGATCGGTATCTGATCTCGCTACATATAGGGCAGATGCTGTTTCTGACACAACTAGTGCCAGCATGGATTGTGGCTGCTAAGCCTTAAATTAACAGCTCAGGTCTAACAGTGACATTTAAATGTCCCGATTGAAGTTCAGGGGTCCCAAACAGCCCCCCTGTGAGGAGATTGCAGGGCAGCGGTCGATTGCCATGGTAGCCTGGCACCTACTGAAGGTTCCAGAGTTGCATTAAATTTCTGCTGGCAGAAATATTGTGTATTGTAATACTGAAATTCTGCACTATATGGTATAAGGGATGAAAAAAATCACAAGTAAGTGAAAAATAAAGTTATTTAGTTTTAGAACTTAGCAACATGTCACACCAGGGGCGTAGCTAAAGGCTCAGGTGCTCCGGGGCAAAAGTATAGCTCGGGCCCCTTCACTTCCCACCTGCATTTTCTTTTAACCAAATGTAAGTTTTGAGGCTTTTAATTGTGTGTAAAGTGTGCAATCATATACAGAAGATCCCCAGGTTATATCAGCATGATCTATAGCACTATATACAGAAGATCCCCAGGTTATATCAGCATGATCTATAGCACTATATACAGGAGATCCCCAGGTTATATCAGCATGATCTATAGCACTATATACAGGAGATCCCCAGGTTATATCAGCATGATCTATAGCACTATATACAGGAGATCCCCAGGTTATATCAGCATGATCTATAGCACTATATACAGGAGATCCCCAGGTTATATCAGCATGATCCATATCTCTATATAAAGGAGATACCCAGGTTATATCAGCATGATCTATAGCACTATATACAGGAGATCCCCAGGTTATATCAGCATGATCCATATCTCTATATAAAGGAGATACCCAGCTTAGACCAGCATGGTCCATCACACTGTATCCTGGAGATGTATAACTTATACCAGCTGTACATATACATGATGTCATACAGCAGGCATGGAGGCTCCAGTACCCTGTTGTACCGCCTCTAGCTTGGATACAAGATGTGATACAGGTGGGCATGGAGGCTCCAGTACCCTGTTGTACCGCCTCTAGCTTGGATACCAGATGTGATATGGGTGCATGGAGGCTCTCGGACCTGTTGTACCACCTCTAGCTTGGACATAAGATGTGATACAGGTGGGCATGGACGCTCGATTACCTCATTGTACTGCCTCTAGCTTGGATACATGATGTGATACAGGTGGGCATGCAGGCTCTATTACCCTGTTATACTATCTCTAGCTTCGATGCAAGATGTGATACAGGCGGCATGGAGTATCTAGTACCCCATTGTATGACCTCTAGCTTGGATACAAGATGTGATACCAGCCGGCATGGAGCTATAGTAACATGTTGTACCGCCTCTAGCTTGGATACAAGATGTGATATGGGGGGCATGAAGGCTCTAGTACCCTGTTGTACCACCTCTAGCTTGGATACAAGATGTGATACAGGCAGGCATGGAGGCTCTAGTATCCTGTTGTTCTGCCTCTACTTTAGATACTAGATATGATATGGGTGCATGGAGGCTCTCGGACCTGTTGTCCCACCTCTAGCTTGGATGCAAGATGTGATACAGGCGGGCATGGAGGCTCTAGTACCCTGTTGTACCGCCTCTAGCTTGGATACAAGATGTGATACGGGGGGCATGGAGGCTATAGTACCCTGTTGTACCGCCTCTAGCTTGGATACAAGATGTGATACGGGGGGCATGGAGGCTATAGTACCCTGTTGTACCGCATCTAGCTTGGATACCAGATAAAAGAAAGGAAGTCAAGGAGAGCGCCAAACACTTTTCAAATGTGAGTTGGTAACTTCTATTAACTCACCTGGCGCCAGACATGACACCCTAGGGTGAACATGTCAGCACCTAGTATCCAAGCAGGCATATAGCATTTTTCTTTTTTGCTATCACAAAAAATCCACCGAATTATAATGCAATGGAGAGCTGCAGGTATCACCCAGAAAAATCCGAACCTCCTAAGAGGTCGGATCGCACAGAAATGAAGATAACGAAAAAATAGGGTTCCTGCGCTACTTTGTATGGAGCAAAAACCAATTCTTCTTTTTGAAAGGAATTCGCAGCGGTCAGTGATAATTCATAATAAAAACATTTATTGGGTATAACAAATTAAGGTCAAAGCCTTATATAAAATAAGTAAAACAAGTAGATAAATACTTGCAACGTAAAATATGCGACGCGTTTCGACGTACTAGACGTCTTTCTCAAGCATACATAAACACAAATCAAGCCAGGTATATATAGCACCACAAATGATTGCATACTTTACCCTGAAAGGTCACCGGTCTTGTACCACGTTCCGGTGTCCGGCGCCATCTTGGGCCATGGATGATGACGTAACTGGAGGCCGGCATACAGGATTACGTCCCTTGACCCCCAGTCAGGAGCTACGTTATATAGATGGCACGCAGCGCTGCGTTCCATACCTCGGTGGTTTACCGAAGGCGGCGGCTGAGTGCCGTACCCCGTCACATGACTCCCCACGTGGGGTCACGCTGCGTAAGTGGCACGCAGCGCTGCGTTCCATGGAGCGGAGACGGGCCGTGGGCGGCAACCAGGAGCCGTGTCACGTGACAGCTCGATAATGAAATCCAGCCAAGTCACGGGACTCATTTCCTGCAGCCGACTCAGTCCACTTATGCAGCGTGACCCCACGTGGGGAGTCATGTGACGGGGTACGGCACTCAGCCGCCGCCTTCGGTAAACCACCGAGGTATGGAACGCAGCGCTGCGTGCCATCTATATAACGTAGCTCCTGACTGGGGGTCAAGGGACGTAATCCTGTATGCCGGCCTCCAGTTACGTCATCATCCATGGCCCAAGATGGCGCCGGACACCGGAACGTGGTACAACACCGGTGACCTTTCAGGGTAAAGTATGCAATCATTTGTGGTGCTATATATACCTGGCTTGATTTGTGTTTATGTATGCTTGAGAAAGACGTCTAGTACGTCGAAACGCGTCGCATATTTTACGTTGCAAGTATTTATCTACTTGTTTTACTTATTTTATATAAGGCTTTGACCTTAATTTGTTATACCCAATAAATGTTTTTATTATGAATTATCACTGACCGCTGCGAATTCCTTTCAAAAAGAAGAATTGGTTTTTGCTCCATACAAAGTAGCGCAGGAACCCTATTTTTTCGTTATCTTCATTGGATACCAGATGTGATACAGGTGGGCATGGAGGCTGTAGTACCCTGTTGTACCGCCTCTAGCTTGGATACAATATGTGATACGGGTGCATGGAGGCTGTAGTACCCTGTTGTACCGCCTCTAGCTTGGATACAAGATGTGATACGGGTGCATGGAGGCTGTAGTACCCTGTTGTACCACCTATAGCTTGGATACAAAATGGGATACAGGGTGGCATGGAAGCTCTAGTGCCCTGATGTACCACATCTAGCTTGGATACAAGATGTGATATGGGCAGGCATGGAGGCTCTAGTACCCTGTTGTACTACTTTTTTCTTGGATAGAAGATGTGATACGGGCGGGCATGGAGGCTCTAGTACCCTGTTGTATCGCCTCTAGCTTGGATACAAGATGTGATACAGGCGGGCATGAGGGCTCTAGTACCCCATTATACTGCCTCTAGCTTGGATACAAGATGTGATACGGGCGGGCACGGAAGCTCTATTACCCTGTTATACTGCCTCTAGCTTGGATACAAGACGTGATACGGCAGCATGGAGGCTCTAGTACCCTGTTGTACCGCCTCTAGCTTGGATACAAGATGCGATACGGGTGGGTATGGAGGCTTTAGTACCCTGTTATACAACCTCTAGCTTGGATACAAGATGTGATTCAGGCAGGCATGGAGGCTCTAGTACCCTGTTTTACAACCTCTAGTTTGGATACAAGATGTGATACGGGTGAATGGAGGCTCTAGTTCCCTGTTGTACCACCTGTAGTTTGGATACAGGATGTAATACAGGCAAGCATGGAGGCTCTAGTACCCTGTTGTACTACCTCTAGCTTGGATACGAGATGTGATATGGGTGCATGGAGGCTCTCGGACCTGTTGTACCCCTTCTAGCTTGGACATAATATGTGATATGGATGGACATGGATGCTCTAGTACCTCATTGTAGTGCCTCTAGCTTGAATACAAGATGTGATACAGGTGGGCATGGAGGCTTTAGTACCCTCTTGTACCATCTCTAGCTTAGATTCAACATGTGATACGAGCGGCATGGAGTCTCTAGTACCTCATTGCACCACCTCTAGCTTGGATACAAGATGTCATACAGGCGGGCATGGTGGCTCTAGTATCCTGTTGTACCGCCTCTAGCTTAGATGCAAGATGTGATACGGCCGGGCATGGAGGCTCTAGTACCTCATTGTACCACCTCTAGCTTGTATACAAGATGTGATATGGGTGGGCATGGAGGCTCTAGTACCTCATTGTACCACTTTTAGTTTGGATGCAAGATGTGATACAGGTGGGCATGGAGGCTCTAGTACCCTGTCGTACCATCTCTAGCTTGGATACAAGATGTGATACAGGTGGGCATGGAGGCTCTAGTACCCTGTCGTACCATCTCTAGCTTGGATACAAGATGTGATCCGGCAGCATGAAGGTTCTAGTACCTCACTGTACCACCTCTAGCTTGGATACAAGATGTGATACGGGTGGGCATGGAGGCTGTAGTACCCTGTTATACCACCTTTAGCTTGGATACAAGATGTGATATGGGCGGGCATGGAGGCTCTAGTACCCTGTTGTACCACCTCTAGCTTGGATAGAAGATGTGATGCAGGTGGGCATGGAAGCTCGAGTACCTTGTTGTCTCGCCTCTAGCTTGGATACAAGATGTGATACGGGTGAATGGAGGCTCTAGTACCCTGTTGTACCGCCTCTAGCTTGGATACAAGATGTGATAAAGGCAGGCATGGAGGCTCTAGTACCCTGTCGTACCATCTCTAGCTTGGATACAAGATGTGATACAGGTGGGCATGGAGGCTCTAGTACCCTGTCGTACCATCTCTAGCTTGGATACAAGATGTGATCCGGCAGCATGAAGGTTCTAGTACCTCACTGTACCACCTCTAGCTTGGATACAAGATGTGATACGGGTGGGCAAGGAGGCTGTAGTACCCTGTTATACCAGCTTTAGCTTGGATACAAGATGTGATATGGGCGGGCATGGAGGCTCTAGTACCCTGTTGTACCACCTCTAGCTTGGATAGAAGATGTGATGCAGGTGGGCATGGAAGCTCGAGTACCTTGTTGTCTCGCCTCTAGCTTGGATACAAGATGTGATACGGGTGCATGGAGGCTCTAGTACCCTGTTGTACCGCCTCTAGCTTGGATACAAGATGTGATAAAGGCAGGCATGGAGGCTCTAGTACCCTGTCGTACCATCTCTAGCTTGGATACAAGATGTGATACAGGTGGGCATGGAGGCTCTAGTACCCTGTCGTACCATCTCTAGCTTGGATACAAGATGTGATCCGGCAGCATGAAGGTTCTAGTACCTCACTGTACCACCTCTAGCTTGGATACAAGATGTGATACGGGTGGGCAAGGAGGCTGTAGTACCCTGTTATACCAGCTTTAGCTTGGATACAAGATGTGATATGGGCGGGCATGGAGGCTCTAGTACCCTGTTGTACCACCTCTAGCTTGGATAGAAGATGTGATGCAGGTGGGCATGGAAGCTCGAGTACCTTGTTGTCTCGCCTCTAGCTTGGATACAAGATGTGATACGGGTGCATGGAGGCTCTAGTACTCTGTTGAGCTGCTTCAAGCTTGAGTACAAGATGTGATACAGATGGGCATGGAGGCTCTAGTACCCTGTTGTACCGCCTCTAGCTTGGATACAAGATGTGATACCAGCCGGCATGGAGGCTCTAGTACCCTGTTGTATCGCCTCTAGCTTGGATACAAGATGTGATACAGGCAGGCATGGAGGCTCTAGTACCCTGTTGTACCTCCTCTAGCTTGGATACAAGATGTGATACCAGCCGGCATGGAGGCTCTAGTACCCTGTTGTACTGCCTCTAGCTTGTATACAAGATGTGATATGGAGGTATGGATTAGAAGAATGGCACAAACTAATCCATTCTGTACTGTGGGTGAAATTGGACATCACATGCCAAGCCTCAGTTGTCAAACAATGTTTTTAAACCATCAGAGGGCGCTTGCATGACATTGCGCTACAAGCCATCGTCTAGGGACAGGTACTCCTTTGACCTCACGCCACCGCTATCAAAGACTAGCATGGTGCAGAGCAAGATAGTTAAAGGTGGCTGGAATGGAGGTCTGTCCTCTTCAGCGATGACACAATGATAGCCGGAGATTGGTCTGGAGACCACATGGGCAACACCATGAAGGAGCCTTCACATGGGAACGTCACACTAGTCCTACTGCCGGGATTATGGGAGTAGGACTGGTATTTAGGACTAGGAGTGGTATAACGAGTAGTCAGACCCCTCATCATTCCAGATACACTAACAGTTCAGCGCTATGTTTATACGGATCTGGGAACCGCAGTACGGCCATTTTTCCAAAGTGTTTCAGCAGTCCTTTTCCAATTGAACAATACCAGCTTGTGCGTTACCCAAATGTGCCCTTATAACCGGCAGCATCTCCGGACTTGTCTCCCATGCAGCAAATCTGGGACGTCATTGGTCAGCGAACACACAGGGAGCCGCCAGCAGCGCATCTTGGTGATTTGCGTGCCCAAGTGCATTCAGCGTGGCAGAATATTCCTCCGACAACCATTCATAAGCTCATTGATAGCAGCGGAGGCTGAATGTATGTGTATTACTGCGCGTGCCGCTCATACTCCATACTGAGCAAATCACGAGGTTTAGAATATGTTTAACATTTACATATCATTAACATGCCTGCCGATCCCGTGATTTCCAGAACTCCACGACTTTTACTTCTTGGTGTTACAACGTTGCAGAGTGAATGTATATTCTGACACTATTATCTAATTACTTTATAACACTGCATGCCACTAACGTTCGGGCGCCTCGTCAAGGTATTAGGTACTGCATGGCGGTGATACTTGGTCACTCCAGAACCCATCGCACACACTATGTGTATATGCAGTATGTGTGCCCTACAGGGTTAATACTTCACCTGCTGCCTGGACATTATTAAATGCCAAACTCTACATCATCTGGAGAACAGCAGAGGACGATATGATGAACGGAGCCACGCCGGACTCAATGTTCCCGGGATCGTTACTCCATTAGATGAAACAAATGAACTTCTTCTACAGACAGGACAAGGATGTGACCGGCGCTCATCATTACTCAGAGCACAGAAAATGTAGTAGATGTCACCGGCAGCCCCATGTAACACAGTGAATCTTATTATAAAAGTAAAAACATAACAGCAAAAATTAACAAAAAAAACAGAAAAATGGCCAGAATATAACAGCCAAACATTTATACAGATTTACAAAGTTTAAAAAGTTTTTCAGAATCAGGAGGGGAACGAACACCGGCCCGGCCGCAACCCAATCACACAGGTCCCATTTCTACAACAAAATTTACATAACCAATACAAATTACACACAGAAAACCTCCCAGAATCCCGCTGACTCCAACCTACTAAAAAAAAAAACACCAGTTAGTAAAGCAAGATTATTTTTTCCCCTTTCTTCTTCCCGCCCTCCATTTTTTATATATATAAACAACATACGCATTACCCTCCACCCACGCCCTGATCCACCGCCAACACCAAAAACATGACCAATATCTCCTGCCCTGGATTGGTTCCCATAAGCCTTTTATTCCACTTTTAACTTAAAACTAAAACAAAAATCTAGGGTACAAGACCCCAGCCCCCCACCAGAAAACAGTTCTCTAGGCTGGGGAACCCCAAAGCAAAAGCCCTTCCAAAGGAAGACTGCTCAAGGCCTACCCAACCTTTCAAACTCCAGAGAATACACCTTCACCAGGTCACGAGAATGCTCCTACTTACCTCGTCCTCGAGGAGGGTTTCACGCTGCGTGGATACTAATCACCGTGCGTTCCACGTGTAATACGTAACCACTAGACTTACTAGAAATAAAGAGCGTCGGTCCCGACCACCCGGATCTCTGAACACAACATAACAGCACTCAGCATAGGTAAGGTCAGCCAGCCGAGGCCGACCGATGGAAGCCCCGACCCTCTTGTAGACCTCTATATTACAGGGACAGTGAAGCAGGGAGTGGTCCATTATCTCCAGACGGTTGCCACACTCCTCCCGGGGACAACCCCTGTCCTCCATGTTCCTGTGCTCCTAGTTATCCCCCATATACAGCTTACCATGGAAGCAGCGCAGGTCAAAACCCAATACTTCAAGGGGATTCTTACCGAATTAAAAAGAAACAACCCACAATCAAATCCCCCCGGGGCAGTTTCTGAGGGCCAATGGACTCTGGAAGCGGGTTGCCAAAACCCTCTGATCTAGCACACGCCTGGCCAGCATCCTGACTTCACCATCATCAGCCCGAATTGGTGTAAAACCTTCAGAACTGCGCAACATTAGCCGTGAGATGTCCGTGCGGTGACAGTACTTAACACAACGCAGGGGAAATGTGGTATAATGATATAGCAACCATCCACATGGAGTCCAAGGAAATCTCAGATCCACCAGGGGAAAAACTTAATATCTTATTCACTAATTTACAACCAATAATAATTCTCATTACTATCAGCCTTAGCAATAACAATAAATCTATGAAAGCGTCTCAGTAGCAACAGCGAAATACTATCATCATTATTATGATTATTAAGGAGAGCTTATTGTAATCAGACACATTATCACTATTCTGTAACAACAGGTGTGAGGAGGCGCAGCGAGCAACAAGAGCAGAAATAATCTGCAGCAATTATTTCATGCACTTGTTCTCTGACATTTATTGTCACTTTGACCCCTTGTGTCTGAATGTCAGCGCTATTTTCTCCTTTGTCTTGGGTTACAGAGAACATAGTACATAGATTCACAAACAGAATACATCTCTGACAAAATTGTAAAAAAAAAAAAACTACTACAATACTGCCCCCTGTGTACAAGAATATAACTACTATAATACTGCCCCCTGTGTACAAGAATATAACTACTATAATACTGCCCCCTATGTACAAGAATATAACTACTATAATACTGCCCCCTCTGTACAAGAATATAACTGCTATAATACTGCCCCCTATGTACAAGAATATAACTACTATAATACTGCCCCCTATGTACAAGAATATAACTACTATAATACTGCTCCTGTGCACAAGAATATAACTACTATAATACTGCCCCCTATGTACAAGAATATAACTACTATAATACTGCCCCCTATGTACAAGAATATAACTACTATAATACTGCCCCCTATGTACAAGAATATAACTACTATAATACTGCCCCCTATGTACAAGAATATAACTGCTATAATACTGCCCCCTATGTACAAGAATATAACTACTATAATACTGCCCCCTATGTACAAGAATATAACTACTATAATACTGCTCCTATGTACAAGAATATAACTACTATAATACTGCCCCCTATGTACAAGAATATAACTACTATAATACTGCTCCTATGTACAAGAATATAAATACTATAATACTGCCCCTATGTACAAGAATATAACTACTATATTACTGCCCCCTATGTACAAGAATATAACTACTATAATACTGCCCCCTATGTACAAGAATATAAATACTATAATACTGCTCCCCATGTACAAGAATATAACTACTATAATACTGCCCTCTATGTACAAGAATATAACTACTATAATACTGCCCCCAATGTACAAGAATATAACTACTATAATACTGCCTCCTATGTACAAGAATATAACTACTATAATACTGCCTCCTATGTACAAGAATATAACTACTATAATACTGCCCCCTATGTACAAGAATATAACTACTATAATACTGTCCGCTATGTACAAGAATATAACTACTATAATACTGCCCCCCTATGTACAAGAATACAACTACTATAATACTGCTCCTATGTACAAGAATATAACTACTATAATACTGCCTCCTATGTACAAGAATATAACTACTATAATACTCCCCCCTATGTACAAGAATATAACTACTATAATACTGTCCTCCTATGTACAAGAATATAACTACTATAATACTGCCTCCTATGTACAAGAATATAACTACTATAATACTGCCTCCTATGTACAAGAATATAACTACTATAATACTGCCCCCTGTGTACAAGAATATAACTACTACAATACTGCCCCCTATGTACAAGAATATGACTACTATAATACTGCCGCCTATGTACAAGAATATAACTACTATAATACTGCCCCCTATGTACAAGAATATAACTACTATAATACTGCCCCCTATGTACAAGAATATAACTACTATAATACTGCCCCCTATGTACAAGAATATAACTACTATAATACTGCCCCCTATGTACAAGAATATAACTACTATAATACTGCCCCCTATGTACAAGAATATAACTACTATAATACTGCCCCCTATGTACAAGAATATAACTACTATAATACTGCCCCCTATGTACAAGAATATAACTACTATAATACTGCCCCCTATGTACAAGAATGTAACTACTATAATACTGCCCCTATGTTCAAGAATATAACTACTATAATACTGCCTCCTTTGTACAAGAATATAACTACTATAATACTGCCCCCTATGTACAAGAATATAACTACTATAATACTGCTCCTATGTACAAGAATATAACTACTATAATACTGCCCCCAATGTACAAGAATATAACTACTGTAATACTGCCTCCTATGTACAAGAATATAACTACTATAATACTGCCTCCTATGTACAAGAATATAACTACTATAATACTGCCCCTATGTACAAGAATATAACTACTATAATACTGCACCTATGTACAAGAATATAACTACTATAATACTGTCCTACTATGTACAAGAATATAACTACTATAATACTGCCTCCTATGTACAAGAATATAACTACTATAATACTTCCCCCTATGTACAAGAATATAACTACTATAATACTGCCCCCTATGTACAATAATATAAATACTATAATACTGCTCCCCATGTACAAGAATATAACTACTATAATACTGCCCTCTATGTACAAGAATATAACTACTATAATACTGCCCCCAATGTACAAGAATATAACTACTATAATACTGCCTCCTATGTACAAGAATATAACTACTATAATACTGCCTCCTATGTACAAGAATATAACTACTATAATACTGCCTCCTATGTACAAGAATATAACTACTATAATACTGCCTCCTATGTACAAGAATATAACTACTATAATACTGCACCCTATGTACAAGAATATAACTACTATAATACTGTCCACTATGTACAAGAATATAACTACTATAATACTGCCCCCCTATGTACAAGAATACAACTACTATAATACTGCTCCTATGTACAAGAATATAACTACTATAATACTGCCTCCTATGTACAAGAATATAACTACTATAATACCCCCCCCCCCCCTATGTACAAGAATATAACTACTATAATACTGTCCTCCTATGTACAAGAATATAACTACTATAATACTGCCTCCTATGTACAAGAATATAACTACTATAATACTGCCTCCTATGTACAAGAATATAACTACTATAATACTGCCCCCTGTGTACAAGAATATAACTACTACAATACTGCCCCCTATGTACAAGAATATGACTACTATAATACTGCCGCCTATGTACAAGAATATAACTACTATAATACTGCCCCCTATGTACAAGAATATAACTACTATAATACTGCCCCCTATGTACAAGAATATAACTACTATAATACTGCCCCCTATGTACAAGAATATAACTACTATAATACTGCCCCCTATGTACAAGAATATAACTACTATAATACTGCCCCCTATGTACAAGAATATAACTACTATAATACTGCCCCCTATGTACAAGAATATAACTACTATAATACTGCCCCCTATGTACAAGAATGTAACTACTATAATACTGCCCCCTATGTACAAGAATATAACTACTATAATACTGCCCCCTATGTACAAGAATATAACTACTATAATACTGCCCCCTATGTACAAGAATATAACTACTATAATACTGCCCCCTATGTACAAGAATATAACTACTATAATACTGCCCCCTATGTACAAGAATGTAACTACTATAATACTGCCCCCTATGTTCAAGAATATAACTACTATAATACTGCCTCCTTTGTACAAGAATATAACTACTATAATACTGCCCCCTATGTACAAGAATATAACTACTATAATACTGCTCCTATGTACAAGAATATAACTACTATAATACTGCCCCTATGTACAAGAATATAACTACTATAATACTGCCCCCAATGTACAAGAATATAACTACTGTAATACTGCCTCCTATGTACAAGAATATAACTACTATAATACTGCCTCCTATGTACAAGAATATAACTACTATAATACTGCCCCTATGTACAAGAATATAACTACTATAATACTGCACCTATGTACAAGAATATAACTACTATAATACTGCCTCCTATGTACAAGAATATAACTACTATAATACTGTCCTACTATGTACAAGAATATAACTACTATAATACTGCCTCCTATGTACAAGAATATAACTACTATAATACTTCCCCCTATGTACAAGAATATAACTACTATAATACTGTCCTCCTATGTACAAGAATATAACTACTATAATACTGCCTCCTATGTACAAGAATATAACTACTATAATACTGCCCCCTGTGTACAAGAATATAACTACTATAATACTGCTCCTATGTACAAGAATATAACTACTATAATACTGCTCCTATGTACAAGAATATAACTACTATAATACTGCCTCCTATGTACAAGAATATAACTACTATAATACTGCCCTCTGTGTACAAGAATATAACTACTATAATACTGCCCCCTATGTAGAAGAATATAACTACTATAATACTGCCCCCTATGTAGAAGAATATAACTACTATAATACTGCCCCCTATGTACAAGAATATAACTACTATAATACTGCCCCTATGTACAAGAATATAACAACTATAATACTGCCCCCTATGTACAAGAATATAACTACTATAATACTGCCCCCTATGTACAAGAATATAACTACTATAATACTGCCCCCTATGTACAAGAATGTAACTACTATAATACTGCCCCCTATGTACAAGAATATAACTACTATAATACTGCCCCCTATGTACAAGAATATAACTACTATAATACTGCCCCCTATGTACAAGAATATAACTACTATAATACTGCCCCCTATGTACAAGAATATAACTACTATAATACTGCCCCCTATGTACAAGAATGTAACTACTATAATACTGCCCCCTATGTTCAAGAATATAACTACTATAATACTGCCTCCTTTGTACAAGAATATAACTACTATAATACTGCCCCCTATGTACAAGAATATAACTACTATAATACTGCTCCTATGTACAAGAATATAACTACTATAATACTGCCCCTATGTACAAGAATATAACTACTATAATACTGCCCCCAATGTACAAGAATATAACTACTGTAATACTGCCTCCTATGTACAAGAATATAACTACTATAATACTGCCTCCTATGTACAAGAATATAACTACTATAATACTGCCCCTATGTACAAGAATATAACTACTATAATACTGCACCTATGTACAAGAATATAACTACTATAATACTGCCTCCTATGTACAAGAATATAACTACTATAATACTGTCCTACTATGTACAAGAATATAACTACTATAATACTGCCTCCTATGTACAAGAATATAACTACTATAATACTTCCCCCTATGTACAAGAATATAACTACTATAATACTGTCCTCCTATGTACAAGAATATAACTACTATAATACTGCCTCCTATGTACAAGAATATAACTACTATAATACTGCCCCCTGTGTACAAGAATATAACTACTATAATACTGCTCCTATGTACAAGAATATAACTACTATAATACTGCTCCTATGTACAAGAATATAACTACTATAATACTGCCTCCTATGTACAAGAATATAACTACTATAATACTGCCCTCTGTGTACAAGAATATAACTACTATAATACTGCCCCCTATGTAGAAGAATATAACTACTATAATACTGCCCCCTATGTAGAAGAATATAACTACTATAATACTGCCCCCTATGTACAAGAATATAACTACTATAATACTGCCCCTATGTACAAGAATATAACAACTATAATACTGCCCCCTATGTACAAGAATATAACTACTATAATACTGCCCCCTATGTACAAGAATATAACTACTATAATACTGCCCCCTATGTACAAGAATATAACTACTATAATACTGCTCCTATGTACAAGAATATAACTACTATAATACTGCTCCTATGTACAAGAATATAACTACTATAATACTGCTCCCATGTACAAGAATATAACTACTATAATACTGCTCCTATGTACAAGAATATAACTACTATAATACTGCTCCCTATGTACAAGAATATATCTACTATAATACTGCCCATATGTACAAGAATATAACTACTATAATACTGCCCCCTGTGTACAAGAATATAACTACTATAATACTGCCCCCTATGTACAAGAATATAACTACTATAATACTGCACCTATGTACAAGAATATAACTACTATAATACTGCCTCCTATGTACAAGAATATAACAACTATAATACTGCCCCCTATGTACAAGAATATAACTACTATAATACTGCCCCCCCATGTACAAGAATATAACTACTATAATACTGCCCCCTATGTACAAGAATTTAGCTACTATAATACTGCCCCCTATGTACAAGAATATAACTACTATAATACTGCTCCTGTGTACAAGAATATAACTACTATAATACTGCTCCTATGTACAAGAATATAACTACTATAATACTGCTCCTATGTACAAGAATATAACTACTATAATACTGCCCCTATGTTCAAGAATATAACTACTATAATACTGCACCTATGTACAAGAATATAACTACTATAATACAGCCCCCTATGTACAAGAATATAACTACTATAATACTGCCCCTATGTACAAGAATATAACTACTATAATACTGCCCCCTATGTACAAGAATATAACTACTATAATACTGCCCCCTATGTACAGGAATATAACTACTATAATACTCCCTCCTATGTACAAGAATATAACTACTATAATACTGCCCCCTATGTACAAGAGTATAACTACTATAATACTGTCCTCCTATGTACAAGAATATAACTACTATAATACTGCCTCCTATGTACAAGAATATAACTACTATAATACTGCCCCCTATGTACAAGAATATAACTACTATAATACTGCCCCCTGTGTACAAGAATATAACTACTATAATACTGCTCCTATGTACAAGAATATAACTACTATAATACTGCCCCTATGTTCAAGAATATAACTACTATAATACTGCCTCCTATGTACAAGAATATAACTACTATAATACTGCCCCTATGTACAAGAATATAACTACTATAATACTGCCCCCTATGTACAAGAATATAACTACTATAATACTGCCCCCTATGTACAGGAATATAACTACTATAATACTGCCTCCTATGTACAAGAATATAACTACTATAATACTGCCCCCTATGTACAAGAATATAACTACTATAATACTGCCCCCTATGTACAAGAATATAACTACTATAATACTGCCCCCTATGTACAAGAATGTAACTACTATAATACTGCCCCCTATGTACAAGAATATAACTACTATAATACTGCCCCCTATGTACAAGAATATAACTACTATAATACTGCCCCCTATGTACAAGAATATAACTACTATAATACTGCCCCCTATGTACAAGAATATAACTACTATAATACTGCCCCCTATGTACAAGAATGTAACTACTATAATACTGCCCCCTATGTTCAAGAATATAACTACTATAATACTGCCTCCTTTGTACAAGAATATAACTACTATAATACTGCCCCCTATGTACAAGAATATAACTACTATAATACTGCTCCTATGTACAAGAATATAACTACTATAATACTGCCCCTATGTACAAGAATATAACTACTATAATACTGCCCCCAATGTACAAGAATATAACTACTGTAATACTGCCTCCTATGTACAAGAATATAACTACTATAATACTGCCTCCTATGTACAAGAATATAACTACTATAATACTGCCCCTATGTACAAGAATATAACTACTATAATACTGCACCTATGTACAAGAATATAACTACTATAATACTGCCTCCTATGTACAAGAATATAACTACTATAATACTGTCCTACTATGTACAAGAATATAACTACTATAATACTGCCTCCTATGTACAAGAATATAACTACTATAATACTTCCCCCTATGTACAAGAATATAACTACTATAATACTGTCCTCCTATGTACAAGAATATAACTACTATAATACTGCCTCCTATGTACAAGAATATAACTACTATAATACTGCCCCCTGTGTACAAGAATATAACTACTATAATACTGCTCCTATGTACAAGAATATAACTACTATAATACTGCTCCTATGTACAAGAATATAACTACTATAATACTGCCTCCTATGTACAAGAATATAACTACTATAATACTGCCCTCTGTGTACAAGAATATAACTACTATAATACTGCCCCCTATGTAGAAGAATATAACTACTATAATACTGCCCCCTATGTAGAAGAATATAACTACTATAATACTGCCCCCTATGTACAAGAATATAACTACTATAATACTGCCCCTATGTACAAGAATATAACAACTATAATACTGCCCCCTATGTACAAGAATATAACTACTATAATACTGCCCCCTATGTACAAGAATATAACTACTATAATACTGCCCCCTATGTACAAGAATATAACTACTATAATACTGCTCCTATGTACAAGAATATAACTACTATAATACTGCTCCTATGTACAAGAATATAACTACTATAATACTGCTCCCATGTACAAGAATATAACTACTATAATACTGCTCCTATGTACAAGAATATAACTACTATAATACTGCTCCCTATGTACAAGAATATATCTACTATAATACTGCCCATATGTACAAGAATATAACTACTATAATACTGCCCCCTGTGTACAAGAATATAACTACTATAATACTGCCCCCTATGTACAAGAATATAACTACTATAATACTGCACCTATGTACAAGAATATAACTACTATAATACTGCCTCCTATGTACAAGAATATAACAACTATAATACTGCCCCCTATGTACAAGAATATAACTACTATAATACTGCCCCCCCATGTACAAGAATATAACTACTATAATACTGCCCCCTATGTACAAGAATTTAGCTACTATAATACTGCCCCCTATGTACAAGAATATAACTACTATAATACTGCTCCTGTGTACAAGAATATAACTACTATAATACTGCTCCTATGTACAAGAATATAACTACTATAATACTGCTCCTATGTACAAGAATATAACTACTATAATACTGCCCCTATGTTCAAGAATATAACTACTATAATACTGCACCTATGTACAAGAATATAACTACTATAATACAGCCCCCTATGTACAAGAATATAACTACTATAATACTGCCCCTATGTACAAGAATATAACTACTATAATACTGCCCCCTATGTACAAGAATATAACTACTATAATACTGCCCCCTATGTACAGGAATATAACTACTATAATACTCCCTCCTATGTACAAGAATATAACTACTATAATACTGCCCCCTATGTACAAGAGTATAACTACTATAATACTGTCCTCCTATGTACAAGAATATAACTACTATAATACTGCCTCCTATGTACAAGAATATAACTACTATAATACTGCCCCCTATGTACAAGAATATAACTACTATAATACTGCCCCCTGTGTACAAGAATATAACTACTATAATACTGCTCCTATGTACAAGAATATAACTACTATAATACTGCCCCTATGTTCAAGAATATAACTACTATAATACTGCCTCCTATGTACAAGAATATAACTACTATAATACTGCCCCTATGTACAAGAATATAACTACTATAATACTGCCCCCTATGTACAAGAATATAACTACTATAATACTGCCCCCTATGTACAGGAATATAACTACTATAATACTGCCTCCTATGTACAAGAATATAACTACTATAATACTGCCCCCTATGTACAAGAATATAACTACTATAATACTGCCCCCTATGTACAAGAATATAACTACTATAATACTGCCCCCTATGTACAAGAATGTAACTACTATAATACTGCCCCCTATGTACAAGAATATAACTACTATAATACTGCCCCCTATGTACAAGAATATAACTACTATAATACTGCCCCCTATGTACAAGAATATAACTACTATAATACTGCCCCCTATGTACAAGAATATAACTACTATAATACTGCCCCCTATGTACAAGAATGTAACTACTATAATACTGCCCCCTATGTTCAAGAATATAACTACTATAATACTGCCTCCTTTGTACAAGAATATAACTACTATAATACTGCCCCCTATGTACAAGAATATAACTACTATAATACTGCTCCTATGTACAAGAATATAACTACTATAATACTGCCCCTATGTACAAGAATATAACTACTATAATACTGCCCCCAATGTACAAGAATATAACTACTGTAATACTGCCTCCTATGTACAAGAATATAACTACTATAATACTGCCTCCTATGTACAAGAATATAACTACTATAATACTGCCCCTATGTACAAGAATATAACTACTATAATACTGCACCTATGTACAAGAATATAACTACTATAATACTGCCTCCTATGTACAAGAATATAACTACTATAATACTGTCCTACTATGTACAAGAATATAACTACTATAATACTGCCTCCTATGTACAAGAATATAACTACTATAATACTTCCCCCTATGTACAAGAATATAACTACTATAATACTGTCCTCCTATGTACAAGAATATAACTACTATAATACTGCCTCCTATGTACAAGAATATAACTACTATAATACTGCCCCCTGTGTACAAGAATATAACTACTATAATACTGCTCCTATGTACAAGAATATAACTACTATAATACTGCTCCTATGTACAAGAATATAACTACTATAATACTGCCTCCTATGTACAAGAATATAACTACTATAATACTGCCCTCTGTGTACAAGAATATAACTACTATAATACTGCCCCCTATGTAGAAGAATATAACTACTATAATACTGCCCCCTATGTAGAAGAATATAACTACTATAATACTGCCCCCTATGTACAAGAATATAACTACTATAATACTGCCCCTATGTACAAGAATATAACAACTATAATACTGCCCCCTATGTACAAGAATATAACTACTATAATACTGCCCCCTATGTACAAGAATATAACTACTATAATACTGCCCCCTATGTACAAGAATATAACTACTATAATACTGCTCCTATGTACAAGAATATAACTACTATAATACTGCTCCTATGTACAAGAATATAACTACTATAATACTGCTCCCATGTACAAGAATATAACTACTATAATACTGCTCCTATGTACAAGAATATAACTACTATAATACTGCTCCCTATGTACAAGAATATATCTACTATAATACTGCCCATATGTACAAGAATATAACTACTATAATACTGCCCCCTGTGTACAAGAATATAACTACTATAATACTGCCCCCTATGTACAAGAATATAACTACTATAATACTGCACCTATGTACAAGAATATAACTACTATAATACTGCCTCCTATGTACAAGAATATAACAACTATAATACTGCCCCCTATGTACAAGAATATAACTACTATAATACTGCCCCCCCATG
The DNA here is from genome assembly GCA_035609135.1 of Eleutherodactylus coqui. Classification (NCBI taxonomy): domain Eukaryota; kingdom Metazoa; phylum Chordata; class Amphibia; order Anura; family Eleutherodactylidae; genus Eleutherodactylus; species Eleutherodactylus coqui. Next base: position 20,919,773 of record CM069405.1, on the reverse strand, counting down.
TACAAGAATATAACTACTATAATACTGCCCCCTATGTACAAGAATTTAGCTACTATAATACTGCCCCCTATGTACAAGAATATAACTACTATAATACTGCTCCTGTGTACAAGAATATAACTACTATAATACTGCTCCTATGTACAAGAATATAACTACTATAATACTGCCCCTATGTTCAAGAATATAACTACTATAATACTGCACCTATGTACAAGAATATAACTACTATAATACAGCCCCCTATGTACAAGAATATAACTACTATAATACTGCCCCTATGTACAAGAATATAACTACTATAATACTGCCCCCTATGTACAAGAATATAACTACTATAATACTGCCCCCTATGTACAGGAATATAACTACTATAATACTCCCTCCTATGTACAAGAATATAACTACTATAATACTGCCCCCTATGTACAAGAGTATAACTACTATAATACTGTCCTCCTATGTACAAGAATATAACTACTATAATACTGCCTCCTATGTACAAGAATATAACTACTATAATACTGCCCCCTATGTACAAGAATATAACTACTATAATACTGCCCCCTGTGTACAAGAATATAACTACTATAATACTGCTCCTATGTACAAGAATATAACTACTATAATACTGCCCCTATGTTCAAGAATATAACTACTATAATACTGCCTCCTATGTACAAGAATATAACTACTATAATACTGCCCCTATGTACAAGAATATAACTACTATAATACTGCCCCCTATGTACAAGAATATAACTACTATAATACTGCCCCCTATGTACAGGAATATAACTACTATAATACTGCCTCCTATGTACAAGAATATAACTACTATAATTCTGCCCCCTATGTACAAAAGTATAACTACTATAATACTGTCCTCCTATGTACAAGAATATAACTACTATAATACTGCCTCCTATGTACAAGAATATAACTACTATAATACTGCCCCCTATGTACAAGAATATAACTACTATAATACTGCCCCCTGTGTACAAGAATATAACTACTATAATACTGCTCCTATGTACAAGAATATAACTACTATAATACTGCCCCTATGTTCAAGAATATAACTACTATAATACTGCCTCCTATGTACAAGAATATAACTACTATAATACTGCCCCCTATGTACAAGAATATAACTACTATAATACTGCTCCCTATGTACAAGAATATAACTACTATAATACTGCCCCATATGTACAAGAATATAACTACTATAATACTGCCCCTATGTACAAGAATATAACTACTATAACACGCCCCCTATGTACAAGAATATAACTACTATAATACTGCCCCCTATGTACAAGAATATAACTACTATAATACTGCCCCCTATGTACAAGAATATAACTACTATAATACTGCTCCTATGTACAAGAATATAACTACTATAATACTGCCCATATGTACAAGAATATAACTACTATAATACTGCCCCATATGTACAAGAATATAACTACTATAATACTGCCCACTATGTACAAGAATATAACTACTATAATACTGCCCCCCATGTACAAGAATATAACTACTATAATACTGCCCCCTATGTACAAGGATATAGCTACTATAATACTGCCCCCTATGTACAAGAATATAACTAATATAATACTGCCCCCTGTGTACAAGAATATAACTACTATAATACTGCTCCTATGTACAAGAATATAACGACTATAATACTGCCCCTATGTTCAAGAATATAGCTACTATAATCCTGCCTCCTAGCTGAGAGGTTGTGTGTTGGTGGTTCTCCTGATGTCTGGAGCTAGCCCAGGGAGGGGCCTCCCTGGGCGGGGAAGCTCCCCAAGCAAGGCCCAGGCTTCCAGGCCGGTGGTGCGAGACAATGCCACAGTACTTTCAAGCATGGATACAAGCCCAAGGAAGGTGTTTGAGCAAAGAGAAGGGGAGAAAGGATGTACTACAAGTACAAAGAAGGAATATGGAGAATTGGAAGTGAGTAATGTAAAAGAAACACCAGGAGCAGCTAAGAAGAGTGGAGCTATACAGTCTGCCGGCCGCGGCTCACAGCTTCCGGCACAAGTAAGTGACGCAGAAAAAGTTACCTTTATTGCAAATATGAAAGGTGTAAAGCAGAGCGAACAAGGTGTCCCAGCAGGAAGGCCGAGTGCAGCACATGCAGCTGGTGGCCCAGCAGGAAAACAAAGTGCAGCACATGCAGCAGGTTCCACAGTGGAAAGGCAGAGTGCAGCACATGCAGCAGGTGTGCAGCTGACCCCTCCAGCCCACAGACAGCGTAGAACATCCCTGGAGAGGCAAACATTGCAGGAAAACCTGCAGCAGGATGAAGTGGTCACCAGCATGTCGTGCCCAGGCCGCACAAGATCGCAGTATGGCAGTGGGAGCAGTAAAAGTGCTGGGAAGTCTGTGGATGTGATGCAAACAAAGTCTGCAGTAAAATCCCCCATTATTCCCAAAATGGTTGGAGGGTACAATGCAAGTGCAGCACCTGACGGTCAGACTGCAGCCGGTGGAGGATCCCTGAGAACAGGAATGGGAAAACAGAAGGGGTCTGCTGACAGCAAACAGCCTGAGAAGCCCCCTCAGCCAAGACAGCAAGCAAGAGAGACGGCACCTGAGCTGCTGCTGGCAGAGGAGATCCCAGATCTGGTGAAGAAGATGGAGAAGTTACTGAAACAAAAGCAATTACTGCAGCTGGAGATAGATTGTATCTACAAGATGAAGACTGTGAATCCAGACGATGAGGCCCGCTATGTGCAGAACCTTCATGCACTCGGCCTGGACCTCGCCACCGTGGTCACAGAGATGGACTGTATCCTGCAGAGAATGGGACCACTGGCGGAAACATACAGGAACCAAGAACGATTTATGGCGCAAAAGCGCATTTGTGAACCGCCATCCAAGTCCTCAGAATCTCTGTATCATTCACCTACCTCCACAATTGACCACCAGCAGGTGACAAGACCCATACTAAATCCAGCAAGCTTCTCATTCCAAGGAAAAGAGATATACAAGCCTGCTAAAATACAGGAACAGCCTCAAGAGTCTGCAGCTACCCCTGAGCAGGGGCATGGGCCTCAGGAGTCAGCAGAGGTACCACAAGTCCCAGAAAGCATGGCCGAGCAGCAGGGCAATATGTCTGCAGCTATCCCTGAGCAGGAGCATGGGCCTCAGGAGTCAGCGGAAGTACCACAAGTCCCAGAGAGCATGGCTGAGCAGCTGGACGATAAGGTAACACAGCAGAGCTCTACTGCAGGGGAACCAACTGGGGATAGTCATCCTGATGTACCTGCTGGGAGCTCCCAGACTGTGTGGGACATAGAACAGTCAGGAGATGACATACAGGTGGACTGGTCTGAGGATAATGTGCAGAATAATGTCCAGAATTTTCCCCCTCTACCTACACAAGGTGTGACGGTTCCCCCATCAGCAGTCACTCACCCTGTAAACCCGGGCAGTGAAACCCGGCGGGACCCTCCCAGGAATGCCTGGAGCCGCGGTGCGCCATCTTTCACCTCTAGTGCTAATTATACTGGTCAGGCATTTAAGAGGAGGAATGTGGTGAGGTTCAAGCACAGAGGCGCTAAAGAAGACCTTCCAGATAGGAGGTTTGTGATCCGGGAACTCCTGTGCCACCAGTTGGGGTTTGTGCCAGCAGACATCTTGGCAGTGATTAATCTACCAGACCGGCAGGGATATGATATAAGCTTTAAGCTCATGTCCAACCTGGATAGGTTCTGGGCCCACTTCCCCAAGTTCAGGGACACAGACGGGTGGAATAAATTCATATTCATTCCAATTTCCAAGCCAGATACAGTAACCGTTAATGTCATCTTCTGGAATGAGTCTGTTCCCCCCCAAGACATTGTGGTGTGGCTCCGGAGGCACTGTGACCTGGTGTCTGACCTGACCAAGAACAGGGACTCTGATGGCATCTGGACTGGTGGGTGGAAGGCTCTCGTCAAACTGCGCCAACATAACAACATTACACTGCATTTGCCCAACTCCTTCTTTATTGGCAGGGAGAGGGGTGTCTGCTTTTATCCTGGCCAGCCTCGTAAGTGTTTTAAATGTGGCAAGGTGGGTCATGTGGCGAGTATCTGCACGGTGGTAAAGTGTAATCTATGCGGTGAGGTCGGCCATGTAAGTGCAGACTGCCACAATATCCGATGCAATCTGTGTGGAAATGTCGGCCATTCTCATAGAGATTGCCCAGACGCCTGGCACAACATCTGCAAGGAGCTTCCTGAGGAGGAGCTTGTGGGGGGGGCAGATGCTGAAGAAGAGGAGGAGGCTCTGATGTCAGGGGCAATACTTACAAGGCAAGAGGTCCAGCAGGGGTCGGGTAATGCAGCAACAGAACCGCAGCCCTCAGTGAGTAATGCAGCAACAGAACCGCAGCCCTCAGTGAGGGTTCAGGAGGATGTAGAGGTTGTCCATCAGGGCCAGCAGCAGCCACAGGCGACTTCTATGCCACCATCTGTATCTGAAGAACGTCAAAATACACAGAGCAAGAGGAAAAAAAACAAGTCCTCCCGTAAGCCAGAGAGAGACTATAACAGTGACCAAAAGGCCAAGAAAACGGGCAGTAATGACACCGGTGTTATGGTGCTATGTAATAGATATGACGTTCTATCAGAATCAGATGGTGATTATGAGCAAGAGCTTAAAAGAATAGACAAAGAGTGTGACGGGGACACGGAGGACCATCCTCCACCAAAAAGGAAACTCTGTAATGTAGAGTCTGATATGGAGACTGGCGGTGCACAGGATGGCTCAGATACAGACATGTGATGATGGCGTCTATTTTTCTGCTCTTTTGGTGTTGCATTATGATGGCGGGCTTCACATTAAAAATTACATCAAGCAATGTGAATAGCATTAAAGTGAGGAGGACGAGACATGCTGTATATGACCATCTCAGATATCTAGATGCAGATGTCTACTTCTTACAGGAGACACATCTGACCACATTAGGGCTCTTACGTGAGGCTGAGAGAGAATGGCGGTCTGGTCCTTCTTTCTGGTCACTGGCTGTGGAGCCTTATGCCGGAGTAGCGATACTATTTAACACTAATAATGTGACTGTCCATAGGTTAACGGAGGTGTCTATGGGAAGATGCTTGGTTCTGGAAGTCACCATCCATGGTAGAAGGCTCCGGCTAATTAATATCTATGGCCCACAGACAGTGACAGACAGAATTCAGTTGTTTGAAGAAGTGAAGCAATATCTCTTTACCTCGGTACCCGTGATAATGGCTGGGGATTTTAATGTTGCCAGGACATCAGCTGACAGATCCTCAGGGCGAACAGTGACTAGAGACTCCAAGGTCTTAAACAAAATAGTTTTGCAGGCCGGCTTGAGTGATGTGTTCACACAGGGTGGTCGGAGGCCACAGTTCACATATTCCTGTGCTGACAGAAGAAGTAGGATAGATTTTGCCTTTGTGAATCCTACTGAAACAGTTAGCGGGATAGGTGAGAAAACCGTCCCTTACTCAGACCATAGAGCCTTGTGTTTCTGCTTAGGAGTCACTGAGCGTCCTGATGTTGGTCGAGGATTATGGAAAGTTAATTCTAGTCTATTGGATGATGTTCATGTTCAGAATATGGTTCACTCTCTTATTCAGAACCAACTAGAGAGAGTGGACTTTTATGACAACATGGCAGACTGGTGGGAGGACGTCAAGGAGGAGATCAGATCCCTATTACGGAGACTGTCAGTAAAGAAAGGGAAGAGTAAGTATAGCCAGTATCTCAAGCTGCGTAAAGAATTAGAGTCACTTTATTCGGCGGGTGAGGATGACCAACAAAAGATCAACCAACTGAAATCTGAGATAAGGCAGTATCAGTACAACCGGTATACATCCTTGGTTCTTGAACGGGATTATGGGTCCTTAGGGGCACCTGATCCCTTTGAGAACTGTCGGGAGCGAGTGGCAAACAAGGTGGTTGCAGGTCTCACTGACTCCCAGGGCATTCTGCAGAAATCTCGGGAGGGAATCCTGGGTGTGGTGAGATCTTACTATGCTGACTTGTTTCAGAGGAAGGTTTTGGATAAAGAGAAGATGACTCAATTCTTGGAGGCAACTCCAATCCCTGATACTGATGATCTGGACTTTTCTCCTTTGACAGCAGAATTAACGGTGGAGGAGGTTAAGGAGGCTATTAATAAGCTACATCTAAAGAAGGCACCAGGTCCTGATGGTATAACAGCAGAATTTTACAAGAAGTTTAGAGACCTCCTGGCTCCAATCCTTGTGGATGTATACAAAACTTGTCTAGAAAATCACCTGCTGCCTCCATCCATGAGAGTCTCCTCATTGATTCTGCTGTCCAAAGGTAAGGAGCCTAGCGACATCAAGAACTGGAGGCCGATTGCCCTCTTGAATGTTGACAGGAAGATTCTGGCAAAGATTATGTTTTGTAGATTAGTCTGTTTGTCCCCGTCACTGTTGGCAGGCTGTCAGTTCGGCACAGTAAAAGGGCGGAACATCTCTGGAGCAGTTATCTCCATAAGGGAAATGTTTGAGAGATGTAAAGCTCTTGGGTGTGGGAGATACATTGTGAGTCTTGACCAGGCTAAAGCCTTCGACAGAGTAGATCATGAGTACCTATGGGCCACTTTGTCAAAGTATGGTATTCCTGGACAATTTGTTGATTGGCTGAAAACTTTATATCGTGAGGCGGAGAGCTTTCCTCTGATCAACGGTTGGCAGGGTGACACTTTTGGAGTTAAGGCGGGGGTGAGGCAGGGTTGTCCCTTGAGTCCACTGCTGTATGTTTTTGCCATCGACCCGTTCCTGAGGTCACTGCAGAGGTGTGATTTTCGGGGGGTACCAGTCCCCCACTGCTTGCCTCTGAGAGTTGTCGCCTATGCGGATGATGTAACAGTGGTGATATCTGGGCCTCAAGAGGTACAGATGTTATCGGTTGCAATCAGAAGTTTCTCAGAGGCCTCAGGGTCTCTGGTCAACCTTGAAAAGAGTCAAGCTCTTTGGCTATTGAATAGTGATCCTGATTTTGATCTGCCACAGTTTGTGAAAGCCTCCACCTACATTAAAATCTTAGGGGTTAAGTTTGGGAGGGAGGATAGTGCCAAACTAAATTGGGAGGAGAAGTTGGAAACCGGAAATGCAAAGGTTCAGCGATGGAAAAACTGGAAGCTGACCTATAGAGAAAGGGTTAAAATGTTGAAGACTTACCTGGTGCCTGTCTTCTTGTACATTTCTGTTGTTTTTCCCTTGCCAGAATCCTTCTCGGCTAGACTCTTTAGCCTGTTTTTTCAGCTCCTTTGGGGGAACAGGTTGAATCCAATAAAAAGAGGGATAACCTACCTACGGCGGAGAGAGGGGGGGCTGGATATGTTAAATCCAAGGGTGTTCTTTGACTCCATGTTTTTAAAAGTAAATTTTGGAAATCTGGACTCAAACGATAGTTCCACGTGGGTAAACAGTATCAGGGATTGGATATTGCCTTTTGCAGAATCTTGGATGCGAGGCGGCAGTCTCAAGAGGGGGAGATGGACTCGTGACTACCTTCCCCAGTATCTAGGCTATGGACTTAGGTGTCTGAAAAAATGGGGTATAGCCAAGTCCTTTATAACGAGTAAGAGCAGGAAGGACTTATATTTCAGTGTATGCAGGTCTTTTTTTTGCTTATATCCAATTCTAAAAGACTGTACGACTGCAACCATGCAGAAGAGTTTGAGATTTCTCAATGGAGTGAGACTCCCTGCTAAGTTTTTTGATATTGCTTGGCTGTCATTTCACGGGAAGCTCTATGTCAGAGGGAACCTAAAATGCTTGAGCGTATCAGATAGGAAGTGTCCTTTGGGTTGTCTGCAGGAGGAGACAATGGCACACTTTATATCTGAGTGCTGGGGAGGGAAACAAATATGGGAGAAAATATCCAGCAAGCTAAGACTACCCAGGCTTCAGTCTCTAAAATACCCAGATATTATCTATGGAGTACCATCAAATGTAAATGGCATCAACCAAGAGACCATGTATATAATTATTACCATCATCAAATATTACCAGTGGCACACCAGAACAAGAGTGTCGATCCATAATGAGTCATTTGATCACATGTCAGCAGTGAACCTTATTCTGTCCGAATTGACTTGGGTGAAAAACTTAGAAGTTTACAAAAACGCTAAAAACTCTGAATTGTGGCGAAATATACATATTTATTAATGTGGGGATAGTTGTATGTAGGCAACCTTGTGTTATGTTTGGAAACGACATTTAATTTATTCTTTCTCTATCCCCTTAACAGCAATGGACTCTAACTAAGTTAAAGTTGTTTAAAGTGTTTTTTTTGTTCCGTTTCGTTTCTTTTTTTTATAGGCATGTATATTGTTACATAATTCTTTGTGTTAATATTTCTGGAAGAAATGTATTGTTTATTTCTTGTATGTTTTTTACCAATAAAAATTGCCTCCTATGTACAAGAATATAACTACTATAAAACTGCCCCCTATGTACAAGAATATAACTACTATAATACTGCCCCCTATGTACAAGAATATAACTACTATAATACTGCTCCTATGTACAAGAATATAACTACTATAATACTGTCCCCAATGCACAAGAATATAACTACTATAATACTGCCTCCTATGTACAAGAATATAACTACTATAATACTGCCCCCTGTGTACAAGAATATAACTACTATAATACTGCCCCCTATGTACAAGAATGTAACTACTATAATACTGCCCCTATGTACAAGAATATAACAACTATAATACTGCCCCCTATGTACAAGAATATAACTACTATAATACTGCCTCCTATGTACAAGAATATAACTACTATAATACTGCCCCTATGTACAAGAATATAACAACTATAATACTGCCCCCTATGTACAAGAATATAACTACTATAATACTGCCCCCTATGTACAAGAATATAACTACTATAATACGCCCCCTATGTACAAGAATATAACTACTATAATACTGCCCCCTATGTACAAGAATATAACTACTATAATACTGCTCCTATGTACAAGAATATAACTACTATAATACTGCTCCTATGTACAAGAATATAACTACTATAATACTGCCCATATGTACAAGAATATAACTACTATAATACTACCCCCTATGTACGAGAATATAACTACTATAATACTACCCCCTATGTACGAGAATATTACTACTATAATACTGCCCCCTATGTACAAGAATATAACTACTATAATACTGCCCCCCATGTACAAGAATATAACTACTATAATACTGCACCCTATGTACAAGAATATAGCTACTATAATACTGCCCCCTATGTACAAGAATATAACTACTATAATACTGCCCCTTATGTGCAAGAATATAACTACTATAATACTGCCTCCTATGTACAAGAATACAACTACTATAATACTGCCCCCTATGTACAAGAATATAACTACTATAATACTGCCCCCTATGTACAAGAATATAACTACCATAATACTGCCTCCTATGTACAAGAATATAACTACTATAATACTGCCTCCTATGTACAAGAATATAACTACTATAATACTGCCTCCTATGTACAAGAATACAACTACTATAATACTGCCCCCTATGTACAAGAATATAACTACTATAATACTGCCCCCTATGTACAAGAATATAACTACTATAATACTGCTCCTGTGCACAAGAATATAACTACTTTAATACTGCCTCCCATGTACAAGAATATAACTATTATAATACTGCCCCTATGTACAAGAATACAACTACTATAATACTGCACCTATGTACAAGAATATAACTACTATAATACTGCCCCCTATGTACAAGAATATAACTACTATAATACTGCCTCCTATGTACAAGAATATAACTACTATCATACTGCCCCTATGTACAAGAATATAACTACTATAATACTGCCCCTATGTACAAGAATATAACTACTATAATACTGCCCCCTATGTACAAGAATATAACTACTATAATACTGCCTCATTTTTACAAGAATATAACTACTATAATACTGCTCCCTATGTACAAGAATATAACTACTATAATACTGCCCCCTATGTACAAGAATATAACTACTATAATACTGGTCCTATGTACAAGAATATAACTACTATAATACTGCTCCCTATGTACAAGAATATAACTACTATAATACTGCCCCCTATGTACAAGAATATAACTACTATAATACTGCCCCCTATGTACAAGAATGTAACTACTATAATACTGCCCCTATGTACAAGAATATAACAACTATAATACTGCCCCCTATGTACAAGAATATAACTACTATAATACTGCCCCCTATGTACAAGAATATAACTACTATAATACTGTCCCTTATGTACAAGAATATAACAACTATAATACTGCCCCCTATGTACAAGAATATAACTACTATAATACTGCTCCTATGTACAAGAATATAACTACTATAATACTGCTCCTATGTACAAGAATATAACTACTATAATACTGCTCCTATGTACAAGAATATAACTACTATAATACTGCTCCCTATGTACAAGAATATATCTACTATAATACTGCCCATATGTACAAGAATATAACTACTGTAATACTGCCCCCTGTGTACAAGAATTTAACTACTATAATACTGCCCCCTATGTACAAGAATATAACTACTATAATACTGCACCTATGTACAAGAATATAACTACTATAATACTGCCTCCTATGTACAAGAATATAACAACTATAATACTGCCCCCTATGTACAAGAATATAACTACTATAATACTGCCCCCCCCATGTACAAGAATATAACTACTATAATACTGCCCCCTATGTACAAGAATTTAGCTACTATAATACTGCCCCCTATGTACAAGAATATAACTACTATAATACTGCTCCTGTGTACAAGAATATAACTACTATAATACTGCTCCTATGTACAAGAATATAACTACTATAATACTGCTCCTATGTACAAGAATATAACTACTATAATACTGCCCCTATGTTCAAGAATATAACTGCTATAATACTGCACCTATATACAAGAATATAACTACTATAATACAGCCCCCTATGTACAAGAATATAACTACTATAATACTGCCCCCTATTTACAAAAATATAACTACTATAATACTGCTCCTATGTACAAGAATATAACTACTATAATACTGTCCCCAATGTTCAAGAATATAACTACTATAATACTGCCTCCTATGTACAAGAATATAACTACTATAATACTGCCTCCTATGTACAAGAATATAACTACTATAATACTGCCCCTATGTACAAGAATATAACTACTATAATACTGCCCCCTATGTACAAGAATATAACTACTATAATACTGCCCCCTATGTACAGGAATATAACTACTATAATACTGCCTCCTATGTACAAGAATTTAACTACTATAATACTGCCCCCTATGTACAAGAATATAACTACTATAATACTGTCCTCCTATGTACAAGAATATAACTACTATAATACTGCCTCCTATGTACAAGAATATAACTACTATAATACTGCCCCATATGTACAAGAATATAACTACTATAATACTGCCCCCTATGTACAAGAATATAACTACTATAATACGCCCCCTATGTACAAGAATATAACTACTATAATACTGCCCCCTATGTACAAGAATATAACTACTATAATACTGCCCCCTATGTACAAGAATATAACTACTATAATACTGCTCCTATGTACAAGAATATAACTACTATAATACTGCCCATATGTACAAGAATATAACTACTATAATACTGCCCCATATGTACAAGAATATAACTACTATAAAACTGCCCCCTATGTACAAGAATATAACTACTATAATACTGCCCCCCATGTACAAGAATATAACTACTATAATACTGCCCCCTATGTACAAGGATATAGCTACTATAATACTGCCCCCTATGTACAAGAATATAACTAATATAATACTGCCCACTGTGTACAAGAATATAATTACTATAATACTGCTCCTATGTACAAGAATATAACGACTATAATACTGCCCCTATGTTCAAGAATATAACTACTATAATACTGCCTCCTATGTACAAGAATATAACTACTATAAAACTGCCCCCTATGTACAAGAATATAACTACTATAATACTGCCCCCTATGTACAAGAATATAACTACTATAATACTGCTCCTTTGTACAAGAATATAACTACTATAATACTGTCCCCAATGCACAAGAATATAACTACTATAATACTGCCTCCTATGTACAAGAATATAACTACTATAATACTGCCCCCTGTGTACAAGAATATAACTACTATAATACTGCCCCCTATGTACAAGAATGTAACTACTATAATACTGCCCCTATGTACAAGAATATAACTACTATAATACTGCTCCTATGTACAAGAATATAACTACTATAATACTGCCCATATGTACAAGAATATAACTACTATAATACTGCCCCATATGTACAAGAATATAACTACTATAAAACTGCCCCCTATGTACAAGAATATAACTACTATAATACTGCCCCCCATGTACAAGAATATAACTACTATAATACTGCCCCCTATGTACAAGGATATAGCTACTATAATACTGCCCCCTATGTACAAGAATATAACTAATATAATACTGCCCACTGTGTACAAGAATATAATTACTATAATACTGCTCCTATGTACAAGAATATAACGACTATAATACTGCCCCTATGTTCAAGAATATAACTACTATAATACTGCCTCCTATGTACAAGAATATAACTACTATAAAACTGCCCCCTATGTACAAGAATATAACTACTATAATACTGCCCCCTATGTACAAGAATATAACTACTATAATACTGCTCCTTTGTACAAGAATATAACTACTATAATACTGTCCCCAATGCACAAGAATATAACTACTATAATACTGCCTCCTATGTACAAGAATATAACTACTATAATACTGCCCCCTGTGTACAAGAATATAACTACTATAATACTGCCCCCTATGTACAAGAATGTAACTACTATAATACTGCCCCTATGTACAAGAATATAACAACTATAATACTGCCCCCTATGTACAAGAATATAACTACTATAATACTCCCTCCTATGTACAAGAATATAACTACTATAATACTGCCCCTATGTACAAGAATATAACAACTATAATACTGCCCCCTATGTACAAGAATATAACTACTATAATACGCCCCCTATGTACAAGAATATAACTACTATAATACTGCCCCCTATGTACAAGAATATAACTACTATAATACTGCTCCTATGTACAAGAATATAACTACTATAATACTGCTCCTATGTACAAGAATATAACTACTATAATACTGCCCATATGTACAAGAATATAGCTACTATAATACTGCCCCCTATGTACAAGAATATAACTACTATAATACTGCCCCTTATGTGCAAGAATATAACTACTATAATACTGCCTCCTATGTACAAGAATACAACTACTATAATACTGCCCCCTATGTACAAGAATATAACTACTATAATACTGCCCCCTATGTACAAAATATAACTACTATAATACTGCCTCCTATGTACAAGAATATAACTACTATAATACTGCCTCCTATGTACAAGAATATAACTACTATAATACTGCCTCCTATGTACAAGAATATAACTACTATAATACTGCCCCCTATGTACAAGAATATAACTACTATAATACTACCCCCTATGTACGAGAATATAACTACTATAATACTGCCCCCTATGTACAAGAATATAACTACTATAATACTGCCCCCCATGTACAAGAATATAACTACTATAATACTGCCCCCTATGTACAAGAATATAGCTACTATAATACTGCCCCCTATGTACAAGAATATAACTACTATAATACTGCCCCTTATGTGCAAGAATATAACTACTATAATACTGCCCCCTATGTACAAGAATACAACTACTATAATACTGCCCCCTATGTACAAGAATATAACTACTATAATACTGCCCCTTATGTGCAAGAATATAACTACTATAATACTGCCTCCTATGTACAAGAATATAACTACTATAATACTGCCCCCTATGTACAAGAATATAACTACTATAATACTGCCCCCTATGTACAAGAATATAACTACTATAATACTGCCTCCTATGTACAAGAATATAACTACTATAATACTGCCTCCTATGTACAAGAATATAACTACTATAATACTGCCTCCTATGTACAAGAATATAACTACTATAATACTGCCCCCTATGTACAAGAATATAACTACTATAATACTGCCCCCTATGTACAAGAATATAACTACTATAATACTGCTCCTGTGCACAAGAATATAACTACTTTAATACTGCCTCCTATGTACAAGAATATAACTACTATAATACTGCCCCTATGTACAAGAATACAACTACTATAATACTGCCCCTATGTACAAGAATATAACTACTATAATACTGCCTCCTATGTACAAGAATATAACTACTATAATACTGCCTCCTATGTACAAGAATATAACTACTATAATACTGCCCCCAAGTGGTCTGTCAGTTTATTGTGGGACATTGATCCCAGCGGTTGCACATGCTGTGCTGTGTGGGAAAGGTTGAAGGGTGCTATCAGATATCACATCCGATTCCAGTACTATGTTACAGCTCTCTTTAGTGATCTGGGCAGCAAACTAAGTCAGCTTTAGTGTTCAGTCACTGCAATTGAGCCAAAGTATCTAGCTCTTTTGACTTAGACTAACCTAAAGCTGCACTAAGGACACTAATGATAACACAGTTTATCAATGGGCTCATAATATTGAGGCCCAACTGTGTTTATGACCGCCTATATAAAAACATTTCAAGTAGCTGTGTAACATCTGTTAGCTACTTACTGATGGTTTATAAACAAACATCAGGGACAGCTACACAGAAGTACCCCAGTAAGTTACTAGAATAACTTATGGAATAAGATCACACTGATGACCATTAGTCTAACAGAGTCACAGTGAAGATACATACATCAGTTGGATAGCAGTCCGTGTATTATCGTAACCACATGATTCCTGAATGATATCATTAATGTGGTTAGAGATCTAGCTCGGATGGCATCCGTTAACCATGATTAAACCTAAATCAATCTGGGCTGGATACTTCAAGTACTGAGCTGAAACCAATTAATATCATAATTCAGACCATTTGCAACACAAGTATCATCAAATTTTGGGGAAAAGAAAACTCCCGTACTGTATATAAAAATCCACAGGAAAAGAAAAAAAAGGGAGTTTTTGATAAGTGATTAATACATCCTCACTATCCATCATCAAAGTGGACCTATTTCTGTAATATACTGTCTCCCCATCCTGATGAATCAGTCACAGGTTGGAGGTGACTGAAGAAACGCGTCGACTGTGGGAGAATAAATTAATTTCTGCACGATACACAAAAACAAGTTGATCGTGCATAATTTATATACTTTTTGTCCACCAACAGAATCTATTAATATTGGAACTACAATGTTGATACTTTACTGATCATAAATTGATCATTTAGATTGATATATATCTGTGTATGTTTGTCAGGGAGCTCAATTTTTAACAGAGTGAATAAAAGTTATATTTTATGTTTAAAATTAGTTAGTGGGCTCTTCCCAGTGTAAATGCCCCTTATGTGCAAGAATATAACTACTATAATACTGCCTCCTATGTACAAGAATATAACTACTATAATACTGCCCCCTATGTACAAGAATATAACTACTATAATACTGCCCCCTATGTACAAGAATATAACTACTATAATACTGCCTCCTATGTACAAGAATATAACTACTATAATACTGCCTCCTATGTACAAGAATATAACTACTATAATACTGCCTCCTATGTACAAGAATATAACTACTATAATACTGCCCCCTATGTACAAGAATATAACTACTATAATACTGCCCCCTATGTACAAGAATATAACTACTATAATACTGCTCCTGTGCACAAGAATATAACTACTTTAATACTGCCTCCTATGTACAAGAATATAACTACTATAATACTGCCCCTATGTACAAGAATACAACTACTATAATACTGCCCCTATGTACAAGAATATAACTACTATAATACTGCCCCCTATGTACAAGAATATAACTACTATAATACTGCCCCCTATGTACAAGAATATAACTACTATAATACTGCCTCATTTTTACAAGAATATAACTACTATAATACTGCCTCCTATGTACAAGAATATAACTACTGTAATACTGCCCCTATGTACAAGAATATAACTACTATAATACTGCCCCCTATGTACAAGAATATAACTACTATAATACTGGTCCTATGTACAAGAATATAACAACTATAATACTGCCTCCTATGTACAAGAATATAACTACTATAATACGCCCCCTATGTACAAGAATATAACTACTATAATACGGCCCCTATGTACAAGAATATAACTACTATAATACTGCCCCCTGTGTACAAGAATATAACTACTATAATACTGCCTCCTATGTACAAGAATATAACTACTATAATACTGCCTCCTATGTACAAGAATATAACTACTATAATACTGCCCCCTATGTACAAGAATATAACTACTATAATACTACCCCCTATGTACGAGAATATAACTACTATAATACTGCCCCCCATGTACAAGAATATAACTACTATAATACTGCCCCCTATGTACAAGAATATAGCTACTATAATACTGCCCCCTATGTACAAGAATATAACTACTATAATACTGCCCCTTATGTGCAAGAATATAACTACTATAATACTGCCTCCTATGTACAAGAATATAACTACTATAATACTGCCCCCTATGTACAAGAATATAACTACTATAATACTGCCCCCTATGTACAAGAATATAACTACTATAATACTGCCTCCTATGTACAAGAATATAACTACTATAATACTGCCTCCTATGTACAAGAATATAACTACTATAATACTGCCTCCTATGTACAAGAATATAACTACTATAATACTGCCCCCTATGTACAAGAATATAACTACTATAATACTGCCCCCTATGTACAAGAATATAACTACTATAATACTGCTCCTGTGCACAAGAATATAACTACTTTAATACTGCCTCCTATGTACAAGAATATAACTACTATAATACTGCCCCTATGTACAAGAATACAACTACTATAATACTGCCCCTATGTACAAGAATATAACTACTATAATACTGCCTCCTATGTACAAGAATATAACTACTATAATACTGCCTCCTATGTACAAGAATATAACTACTATAATACTGCCCCCTATGTACAAGAATATAACTACTATAATACTGCCCCCTATGTACAAGAATATAACTACTATAATACTGCTCCTGTGCACAAGAATATAACTACTTTAATACTGCCTCCTATGTACAAGAATATAACTACTATAATACTGCCCCTATGTACAAGAATACAACTACTATAATACTGCCCCTATGTACAAGAATATAACTACTATAATACTGCCCCCTATGTACAAGAATATAACTACTATAATACTGCCTCCTATGTACAGGAATATAACTACTATCATACTGCCCCTATGTACAAGAATATAACTACTATAATACTGCCCCTATGTTCAAGAATATAACTACTATAATACTGCCCCCTATGTACAAGAATATAACTACTATAATACTGCCCCCTATGTACAAGAATATAACTACTATAATACTGCCTCATTTTTACAAGAATATAACTACTATAATACTGCTCCCTATGTACAAGAATATAACTACTATAATACTGCCCCCTATGTACAAGAATATAACTACTATAATACTGCCCCCTATGTACAAGAATATAACTACTATAATACTGCCTCATTTTTACAAGAATATAACTACTATAATACTGCCTCCTATGTACAAGAATATAACTACTATAATACTGCCCCTATGTACAAGAATATAACTACTATAATACTGCCCCCTATGTACAAGAATATAACTACTATAATACTGGTCCTATGTACAAGAATATAACTACTATAATACTGCCTCCTATGTACAAGAATATAACTACTATAATACGCCCCCTATGTACAAGAATATAACTACTATAATACGGCCCCTATGTACAAGAATATAACTACTATAATACTGCCCCCTGTGTACAAGAATATAACTACTATAATACTGCCCCCTATGTACAAGAATATAACTACTATAATACTGCTCCCTATGTACAAGAATATAGCTACTAGAATACTGCCCCCTATGTACAAGAATATAACTACTATAATACTGCTCCTATGTACAAGAATATAACTACTATAATACTGCCCCCTATGTACAAGAATATAACTACTATAATACTGCCCCCTATGTACAAGAATATAACTACTATAATACTGCCTCATTTTTGCAAGAATATAACTACTATAATACTGCTCCCTATGTACAAGAATATAACTACTATAATACTGCCCCCTATGTACAAGAATATAACTACTATAATACTGCCCCCTATGTACAAGAATATAACTACTATAATACTGCCTAATTTTTACAAGAATATAACTACTATAATACTGCCTCCTATGTACAAGAATATAACTACTATAATACTGCTCCCTATGTACAAGAATATAACTACTATAATACTGCCCCCTATGTACAAGAATATAACTACTATAATACTGCCCCCTATGTACAAGAATATAACTACTATAATACTGCCCCTATGTACAAGAATATAACTACTATAATACTGCCCCCTATGTACAAGAATATAACTACTATAATACTGGTCCTATGTACAAGAATATAACTACTATAATACTGCCTCCTATGTACAAGAATATAACTACTATAATACGCCCCCTATGTACAAGAATATAACTACTATAATACGGCCCCTATGTACAAGAATATAACTACTATAATACTGCCCCCTGTGTACAAGAATATAACTACTATAATACTGCCCCCTACGTACAAGAATATAACTACTATAATACTGCTCCCTATGTACAAGAATATAACTACTAGAATACTGCCCCCTATGTACAAGAATATAACTACTATAATACTGCTCCTATGTACAAGAATATAACTACTATAATACTGCCCCCTATGTACAAGAATATAACTACTATAATACTGCCCCCTATGTACAAGAATATAACTACTATAATACTGCCTCATTTTTACAAGAATATAACTACTATAATACTGCTCCCTATGTACAAGAATATAACTACTATAATACTGCCCCCTATGTACAAGAATATAACTACTATAATACTGCCCCCTATGTACAAGAATATAACTACTATAATACTGGCTCATTTTTACAAGAATATAACTACTATAATACTGCCTCCTATGTACAAGAATATAACTACTATAATACTGCCCCTATGTACAAGAATATAACTACTATAATACTGCCCCCTATGTACAAGAATATAACTACTATAATACTGGTCCTATGTACAAGAATATAACTACTATAATACTGCCTCCTATGTACAAGAATATAACTACTATAATACGCCCCCTATGTACAAGAATATAACTACTATAATACGGCCCCTATGTACAAGAATATAACTACTATAATACTGCCCCCTGTGTACAAGAATATAACTACTATAATACTGCCCCCTATGTACAAGAATATAACTACTATAATACTGCTCCCTATGTACAAGAATATAACTACTATAATACTGCCCCCTATGTACAAGAATATAACTACTATAATACTGCCTCCTATGTACAGGAATATAACTACTATCATACTGCCCCTATGTACAAGAATATAACTACTATAATACTGCCCCTATGTTCAAGAATATAACTACTATAATACTGCCCCCTATGTACAAGAATATAACTACTATAATACTGCCCCCTATGTACAAGAATATAACTACTATAATACTGCCTCATTTTTACAAGAATATAACTACTATAATACTGCTCCCTATGTACAAGAATATAACTACTATAATACTGCCCCCTATGTACAAGAATATAACTACTATAATACTGCCCCCTATGTACAAGAATATAACTACTATAATACTGCCTCATTTTTACAAGAATATAACTACTATAATACTGCCTCCTATGTACAAGAATATAACTACTATAATACTGCCCCTATGTACAAGAATATAACTACTATAATACTGCCCCCTATGTACAAGAATATAACTACTATAATACTGGTCCTATGTACAAGAATATAACTACTATAATACTGCCTCCTATGTACAAGAATATAACTACTATAATACGCCCCCTATGTACAAGAATATAACTACTATAATACGGCCCCTATGTACAAGAATATAACTACTATAATACTGCCCCCTGTGTACAAGAATATAACTACTATAATACTGCCCCCTATGTACAAGAATATAACTACTATAATACTGCTCCCTATGTACAAGAATATAACTACTAGAATACTGCCCCCTATGTACAAGAATATAACTACTATAATACTGCTCCTATGTACAAGAATATAACTACTATAATACTGCCCCCTATGTACAAGAATATAACGACTATAATACTGCCCCCTATGTACAAGAATATAACTACTATAATACTGCCTCATTTTTGCAAGAATATAACTACTATAATACTGCTCCCTATGTACAAGAATATAACTACTATAATACTGCCCCCTATGTACAAGAATATAACTACTATAATACTGCCCCCTATGTACAAGAATATAACTACTATAATACTGCCTCATTTTTACAAGAATATAACTACTATAATACTGCCTCCTATGTACAAGAATATAACTACTATAATACTGCTCCCTATGTACAAGAATATAACTACTATAATACTGCCCCCTATGTACAAGAATATAACTACTATAATACTGCCCCCTATGTACAAGAATATAACTACTATAATACTGCCTCATTTTTACAAGAATATAACTACTATAATACTGCCTCCTATGTACAAGAATATAACTACTATAATACTGCCCCTATGTACAAGAATATAACTACTATAATACTGCCCCCTATGTACAAGAATATAACTACTATAATACTGGTCCTATGTACAAGAATATAACTACTATAATACTGCCTCCTATGTACAAGAATATAACTACTATAATACGCCCCCTATGTACAAGAATATAACTACTATAATACTGCTCCCTATGTACAAGAATATAACTACTATAATACTGCCCCCTATGTACAAGAATATAACTACTATAATACTGCCTCCTATGTACAGGAATATAACTACTATCATACTGCCCCTATGTACAAGAATATAACTACTATAATACTGCCCCTATGTTCAAGAATATAACTACTATAATACTGCCCCCTATGTACAAGAATATAACTACTATAATACTGCCCCCTATGTACAAGAATATAACTACTATAATACTGCCTCATTTTTACAAGAATATAACTACTATAATACTGCTCCCTATGTACAAGAATATAACTACTATAATACTGCCCCCTATGTACAAGAATATAACTACTATAATACTGCTCCCTATGTACAAGAATATAACTACTATAATACTGCCCCCTATGTACAAGAATATAACTACTATAATACTGCCCCCTATGTACAAGAATATAACTACTATAATACTGCCTCATTTTTACAAGAATATAACTACTATAATACTGCCTCCTATGTACAAGAATATAACTACTATAATACTGCCCCCTATGTACAAGAATATAACTACTATAATACTGGTCCTATGTACAAGAATATAACTACTATAATACTGCCTCCTATGTACAAGAATATAACTACTATAATACGCCCCCTATGTACAAGAATATAACTACTATAATACTGCCTCATTTTTACAAGAATATAACTACTATAATACTGCCTCCTATGTACAAGAATATAACTACTATAATACTGCCCCCTATGTACAAGAATATAACTACTATAATACTGGTCCTATGTACAAGAATATAACTACTATAATACTGCCTCCTATGTACAAGAATATAACTACTATAATACGCCCCCTATGTACAAGAATATAACTACTATAATACTGCTCCCTATGTACAAGAATATAACTACTATAATACTGCCCCCTATGTACAAGAATATAACTACTATAATACTGCCTCCTATGTACAGGAATATAACTACTATCATACTGCCCCTATGTACAAGAATATAACTACTATAATACTGCCCCTATGTTCAAGAATATAACTACTATAATACTGCCCCCTATGTACAAGAATATAACTACTATAATACTGCCCCCTATGTACAAGAATATAACTACTATAATACTGCCTCATTTTTACAAGAATATAACTACTATAATACTGCTCCCTATGTACAAGAATATAACTACTATAATACTGCCCCCTATGTACAAGAATATAACTACTATAATACTGCCCCCTATGTACAAGAATATAACTACTATAATACTGCCTCATTTTTACAAGAATATAACTACTATAATACTGCCTCCTATGTACAAGAATATAACTACTATAATACTGCCCCTATGTACAAGAATATAACTACTATAATACTGCCCCCTATGTACAAGAATATAACTACTATAATACTGGTCCTATGTACAAGAATATAACTACTATAATACTGCCTCCTATGTACAAGAATATAACTACTATAATACGCCCCCTATGTACAAGAATATAACTACTATAATACGGCCCCTATGTACAAGAATATAACTACTATAATACTGCCCCCTGTGTACAAGAATATAACTACTATAATACTGCCCCCTATGTACAAGAATATAACTACTATAATACTGCTCCCTATGTACAAGAATATAACTACTAGAATACTGCCCCCTATGTACAAGAATATAACTACTATAATACTGCTCCTATGTACAAGAATATAACTACTATAATACTGCCCCCTATGTACAAGAATATAACTACTATAATACTGCCCCCTATGTACAAGAATATAACTACTATAATACTGCCTCATTTTTACAAGAATATAACTACTATAATACTGCTCCCTATGTACAAGAATATAACTACTATAATACTGCCCCCTATGTACAAGAATATAACTACTATAATACTGCCCCCTATGTACAAGAATATAACTACTATAATACTGCCTCATTTTTACAAGAATATAACTACTATAATACTGCCTCCTATGTACAAGAATATAACTACTATAATACTGCTCCCTATGTACAAGAATATAACTACTATAATACTGCCCCCTATGTACAAGAATATAACTACTATAATACTGCCCCCTATGTACAAGAATATAACTACTATAATACTGCCTCATTTTTACAAGAATATAACTACTATAATACTGCCTCCTATGTACAAGAATATAACTACTATAATACTGCCCCTATGTACAAGAATATAACTACTATAATACTGCCCCCTATGTACAAGAATATAACTACTATAATACTGGTCCTATGTACAAGAATATAACTACTATAATACTGCCTCCTATGTACAAGAATATAACTACTATAATACGCCCCCTATGTACAAGAATATAACTACTATAATACGGCCCCTACGTACAAGAATATAACTACTATAATACTGCCCCCTGTGTACAAGAATATAACTACTATAATACTGCCCCCTATGTACAAGAATATAACTACTATAATACTGCTCCCTATGTACAAGAATATAACTACTAGAATACTGCCCCCTATGTACAAGAATATAACTACTATAATACTGCTCCTATGTACAAGAATATAACTACTATAATACTGCCCCCTATGTACAAGAATATAACTACTATAATACTGCCCCCTATGTACAAGAATATAACTACTATAATACTGCCTCATTTTTACAAGAATATAACTACTATAATACTGCTCCCTATGTACAAGAATATAACTACTATAATACTGCCCCCTATGTACAAGAATATAACTACTATAATACTGCCCCTTATGTACAAGAATATAACTACTATAATACTGCCTCATTTTTACAAGAATATAACTACTATAATACTGCCTCCTATGTACAAGAATATAACTACTATAATACTGCCCCTATGTACAAGAATATAACTACTATAATACTGCCCCCTATGTACAAGAATATAACTACTATAATACTGGTCCTATGTACAAGAATATAACTACTATAATACTGCCTCCTATGTACAAGAATATAACTACTATAATACGCCCCCTATGTACAAGAATATAACTACTATAATACGGCCCCCTATGTACAAGAATATAACTACTATAATACGCCCCCTATGTACAAGAATATAACTACTATAATACTGCCCCCTGTGTACAAGAATATAACTACTATAATACTGCTCCCTATGTACAAGAATATAACTACTATAATACTGCCCCCTATGTACAAGAATATAACTACTATAATACTGCCCCCTATGTACAAGAATATAACTACTATAATACTGCCTCATTTTTACAAGAATATAACTACTATAATACTGCCTCCTATGTACAAGAATATAACTACTATAATACTGCCCCCTATGTACAAGAATATAACTACTATAATACTGCCTCCTATGTACAAGAATATAACTACTATAATACTGCCCCCTATGTACAAGAATATAACTACTATAATACGCCCCCTATGTACAAGAATATAACTACTATAATACTGCTCCTATGTACAAGAATATAACTACTATAATACTGCCCCCTATGTACAAGAATATAACTACTATAATACGCCCCCTATGTACAAGAATATAACTACTATAATACGCCCCCTATGTACAAGAATATAACTACTATAATACTGCTCCTATGTACAAGAATATAATTAGTAACATACTGTCTGCATTATATGATCAGTGTCTGTGACCTTTCGTAGATTCTCGGTGGCTACATACATACATTGTATTCTTGTCACTGTCCCCATTTTCAGGAAATATTAGTCTTAACACTGGGATTCGCATGGAAAGAGAATGGCGCGATATGGAATGGCCGACATACATCGACTATCTGGCAAGTATATATCCCTGTAATCATTAATGCAGCTGCCGATTCACAGCGGTGACATCTTAGAGGCGATCTCCGCAGGGCAGTAGGTGCAGTGTGATCAGTGTCTGTGATGAACAGATCGCTCACAGAGTTGCCATCAAAATATACTGTGTTATTGCCACCTACTGGTCACAGTCTGTATGTGCTGATGGGTAGCTGTGCCCACATTTCTTCCTAAAACTCCATCAGAATCATAGATTTGTTTCACCATGTTCAAGATCTCTGATTACTGACAGTGAATGAGAACAGGACTTACAAACACAGGTTGACAGACTGTGCAGACCATATACTCCACAGTTATCACTGTCATCTGTGGGGTTACATAGGACTGCCGAGCTGCTTTACCTGCTCTCTGACCTCCTGTGAGTAGGTTAGGTTCAGCTGTTGCAGTTGATTGCAGCTCCAAGTTCCTCTATTACCTCCAGGGCCTGTAACTTTTGCTCTCTGAGTTATGGTCAGAGGGAGGCCTACTATCCCCCGAACTTTCCGGGGCAGGCTGGTGGAGGTTGCGGATGCGTTGCAAACGGCTACCCAGGAGGGACTGAGGAGATCAAGGCGGAGATGCAATGATGTGTCTCCTGTGTCCCTCCTGGAGACCACCTGAGGTGACCATCAAACTAACCAAGGTGTTGAGGGACAGTGGCATTCCAGGACCTTGACTGCAAGGAGTTCCAGCAAAGGTTCCCCTGGAGATTCTGGGGGAGACCCCAGTCCTACCAACAAGTACTGGGGGACACTGTGGCCCCTGGAGGATGTTAGCAGCTTTACCTCCAGTTGCGAGAAGCCAGGAGTACCGCGAGGTCGGTGGCAGCAGCAAAAGGCCCCAGGAGGAGTTACAGCCAGACAGGTCACTGCCCAACAACTCAGGTGGGTCAAGGCGAGCCCAATACAACCAGGTCGTCCAGGAATTAAAGGAAGAGATCATCACCCTGGTTGAGAGAAGAACGGCCAACTTAAGGGCGAATGCATAATGACCAGTTTGAAGAGTCTCACCTGGTCTGGTTCGGGTCTATGATGCTATGAAGGACCCAGTGTCCAGCATGTTCAGGCCTCTGCCAGAGAACTGCAGTGTTAGGTTGTGCTGCTGGAGTTTGTTGTTCTACAGGGTTCCAGGAGCACACCTGCACAGGTGAGGGTTAATTGGTTAATTGAGCTGGCTGGGTGTGGTGGTACTGATCAGCCAATCCCCTGGGCCTGGGTGTAGATATATTCTCCAGCCTCTCTGCAATGAGGAAACTGTATTTCCTCAGTCTTGTCTGATGTGTGAGTAGTGTCTGGTCAGCTTGCAACTTGCTGTGTGAGTAGTGTCTGGTCAGCTTGCAGCTTGCTGTGTGTGAAGTAGCTGGTCAGCTTGCAACTTGCTGTGTGAGTAGTGTCTGGTCAGCTTGCAGCTTGCAGTGTATGTAATTCCCTCCGCTGCCTGTTTAGTGTCTTGCTAGAGTTGGGATCACAAGACACGAGGAGCCTTGTCGGGGCCTTGCAGCTTAAGTTCACTGGCCAATGTACAAACTAATCCCTCGCTTTTATATTCAGCTTTACCATCTGCTTTAGTGTGTGAGGTTGTGTGGTAAGTGAGTTAGTCCATCTAATGTTTCAATTCCATCTGGCTGAGAGCATTACCCTTTCAGGGAGAGCAGGGCAAGGTTCCAGCATGGGGCCGCCTTTATTGAGGCGATCGCTCTGCTTGTAGGTAGGGCCAAGTCATCTTCCCTGCAGCACAGGGTCAGTTTCCCCTAACCTGTGTCTTCAGGTCATATTCGTGTGGGCCTGGTGTTTAGTTGCCCTCATGAACATAACATGCAGACAGTGGATAGCCAGCAGTTCCTGCGCAGTTAGCTTCCAGCCGGGCAAGTTACTGTTATTTCAAGCTCAGACTCCAACGGGAGAAAATAGACAAAGAAAGAAGCTTGGGATTAGGGCTAATTGCATAAATAAAGCACCTGGAGGGTCCCTATTTTGGGAATGACCTCCCTGAATGGGACTCCGGGGCTAAAAATGAAGAAAAATATTGACAAAAAAGATCACCTAGGTGGAGTACAGGTACATCAACCTCCCAGGGCAATCCTCTGAATCCTCAGAGGGGAGAGAGGTAGCTGCATGGGCATATAACTTGCCTGACCCAGCTTGGACCTTGCTAATGTGGAGCTTGCTAGTGCACAGGAAGGTGGAGACTGCGATGCATCCTTTTCTAGGAGGGGTGACCGCCATAAACTGGTGGTACCTGACAGTTGGATATTTATGTGTGGGGGTCATCCAGCGTCAGGTGACACAAAAATATAAAAAAAGGGCTATAGAATAAGTAGGGGAATCACCCAGTATCAGATGGCCCCCAGAAGGGCCCTGTGTTGGGCATAAGGAAGTGGGGGTTGCCTGACATTGGGTAATTCCAAATGTTACAGGAAGGTGGAGGAAAAGGTGTGGGTGGCGTCATCTAGCATTGAGTAGCCCCCAGAAGGGACCTGTGGTATTGTAGTGGTTATATTCTTGTGCATAGGGAGCAGTATTATAGTAGTTATATTCTTGTACATAGGAGCAGTATTATAGTAGTTATATTCTTGTACATAGGGGGCAGTATTATAGTAGTTATATTCTTGTACATAGGGGGCAGTATTATAGCAGTTATATTCTTGTACATAGAAGGCCGTATTATAGCAGTTATATTCTTGTACATAGGGGCAGTATTATAGTAGTTATATTCTTGTACATAGGGGGCAGTATTATAGTAGTTATATTCTTGTACATAGGGGCAGTATTATAGCAGTTATATTCTTGTACATAGGAACAGTATTATAGTAGTTATATTCTTGTACATAGGGAGCAGTATTATAGTAGTTATATTCTTGTACATAGGAGCAGTATTATAGTAGTTATATTCTTGTACATAGGAGCAGTATTATAGTAGTTATATTCTTGTACATAGGAGCAGTATTATAGTAGTTATATTCTTGTACATAGGGAGCAGTATTATAGTAGTTATATTCTTGTACATAGGGAGCAGTATTATGGTAGTTATATTCTTGTACATAGGGGGCAGTATTATAGTAGTCATATTCTTGTAGATAGGAGGCAGTATTATAGTAGTTATATTCTTGTACAGAGGGGGCAGTATTATAGTAGTTATATTCTTCTACATAGGGGGGCAGTATTATAGCAGTTATATTCTTGTACATAGGGGCAGTATTATAGTAGTTATATTCTTGTACATAGGGGGCAGTATTATAGTAGTTATATTCTTGTACATAGGAGGCAGTATTATAGTAGTTATATTCTTGTACATAGGAGCAGTATTATAGTAGTTATATTCCTGTACATAGGGGGCAGTATTATAGTAGTTATATTCCTGTACATAGGGGCAGTATTATAGTAGTTATATTCCTGTACATAGGAGCAGTATTATACTAGTTATATTCCTGTACATAGGGGGCAGTATTATAGTAGTTATATTCTTATACATAGGGGGCAATATTATAGTAGTTATATTCCTGTACATAGGGGGCAGTATTATAGTAGTTATATTCCTGTACATAGGGGCAGTATTATAGTAGTTATATTCCTGTACATAGGAGGCAGTATTATAGTAGTTATATTCCTGTACATAGGAGCAGTATTATACTAGTTATATTCCTGTACATAGGGGGCAGTATTATAGTAGTTATATTCTTATACATAGGGGGCAATATTATAGTAGTTATATTCTTGTACATAGGGGGCAGTATTATAGTAGTTATATTCCTGTGCATAGGGGCAGTATTATAGTAGTTATATTCTTGTACATAGGGAGCAGTATTATAGTAGTTATATTCTTGTACATAGGGGGCAGTATTATGGTAGTTATATTCTTGTACATAGGGGGCAGTATTATAGTAGTTATATTCTTGTACATAGAGGGCAGTATTATAGTAGTTATATTCTTGTACATAGGGAGCAGTATTATAGTAGTTATATTCTTGTACATAGAGGGCAGTATTATAGTAGTTATATTCTGGTACATAGGGGGCAGTATTATAGTAGTTATATTCTTGTACGTAGGGGCCAGTATTATAGTAGTTATATTCTTGTACATAGGGGGCAGTATTATAGCAGTTATATTTTTGTACATAGGGGGCAGTATTATAGTAGATATATTCTTGTACATAGGAGCAGTATTATAGTAGTTATATTCTTTTACATAGGGGGCAGTATTATAGTAGTTATATTCTTGTACATAGGGGGCAGTATTATAGTAGTTATATTCTTGTACATAGGGGGCAGTATTCTAGTAGTTATATTCTTGTACATAGGGGGCAGTATTATAGTAGTTATATTCTTATACATAGGGGGCAGTATTATAGTAGTTATATTCGTGTACATAGGGGCAGTATTATAGTAGTTATATTCTTGTACATAGGAGCAGTATTATAGTACTTATATTCTTGTACATAGGGGCAGTATTATAGTAGTTATATTCTAGTACATAGGGGGCAGTATTATAGTAGTTATATTCTTGTACATAGGTGCAGTATTATAGTAGTTATATTCTTGTACATAGGGGGCAGTATTCTAGTAGTTATATTCTTGTACATAGGGGGCAGTATTATAGCAGTTATATTCTTGTACATAAGGGGCAGTATTATAGTAGTTATATTCTTGTACATAGGGGCAGTATTATAGTAGTTATATTCTTGTACATAGGAGGCAGTATTATAGTAGTTATATTCTTATACATAGGGGGGCAGTATTATAGTAGTTATATTCTTGTACAAAGGGGGCAGTATTATAGTAGTTATATTCTTGTACATAGGGGGCAGTATTATAGTAGTTATATTCTTGTACATAGGGGGCAGTATTATAGTAGTTATATTCTTGTACATAGGGGCAGTATTATAGTAGTTACATTCTTGTACATAGGGGGCAGTATTATAGTAGTTACATTCTTGTACATAGGGGGCAGTATTATAGTAGTTATATTCTTGTACATAGGAGCAGTATTATAGTAGTTATATTCTTGTACATAGGGGGCAGTATTATAGTAGTTATATTCTTGTACATAGGGGCAGTATTATAGTAGTTATATTCTTGTACATAGGGGCAGTATTATAGTAGTTATATTCTTGTACATAGGGGGCAGTATTATAGTAGTTATATTCTTGTACATAGGAGACAGTATTATAGTAGTTATAGTCTTGTACATAGGAGGCAGTATTATAGTAGTTATATTCTTGTACATAGGGGCAGTATTATAGTAGTTATATTCTTGTACATAAGAGGCAGTATTATAGTAGTTATATTCTTGTACATAGGGGCAGTATTATAGTAGTTATATTCTTGTACATAGGGGGCAGTATTATAGTAGTTATAGTCTTGTACATAGGAGCAGTATTATAGTAGTTATATTCTTGTACATTGGAGCAGTATTATAGTAGTTATATTCTTGTACATAGGGGGCAGTATTATAGTAGTTATATTCCTGTACATAGGGGGCAGTATTATAGTAGTTATATTCTTGTACATAGGGGGCAGTATTATAGTAGTTATATTCTTGTACATAGGGGGCAGTATTATAGTAGTTATATTCTTGTACATAGGAGACAGTATTATAGTAGTTATATTCTTGTACATAGGGGGCAGTATTGTAGTAATACAATAATAGACCCAGGCATTTCCCTTTATCTCCAGCATTTGGAGGTTTGTTCTCAGCAGGACTTGGATTGAGAATGTTGTTCTTCCTGTTTCGTTATATAATTGTTGAGTTGAACAACATGTTTCTATGTCCGGGCTGCTCTGAGCACAAAGTCCTCATTAATCCAGCATCACATCTGAATTAGCGCAGATATCTCCCATTTGCAGGATATGTAAAACACAATGTAAATCTTATCTGATCTCTATCAAAGACTCTCCTGTCATTTTCTCAGAGGGTCAGCAGCCGGACTCTGCGCTGTCACTTTAAGCAGCGCCATTATTTACAGTTCATCCTTGGGAATTAGCAGAATCAAAGAAGATAGGATCTCTGATGGGTCTATAGACACGGTTGGGTCAGGACAGGCGCTCACTTGTATGGCTGGCACACGATTAAAGTTTCTCATCACTAACAGCGATTTACTCATGAGCGGCCAAGGACACGACTGACCGTATGACATCATCATTTCCATCCAGAGAGGAGAACACACGGGGACCTTGACCCTCATTATGACTGAGGAAAACCAGCTACAATTGACACTTATGGGAAAACGGTAATGCCAAGAGGAATGTAAGGTCTGTGTTGCCCCCTGGTGTCAGTTAAATGAACATCACCAAGGAAATCAGTGAATCGATGTTTATTTTTACTCCTGCTGCAGAACCTCTTAATACACACCTTGACTCCTGCATAACCTGATAATCTCCACCTCAGCAGCTTCAGCACAGTAGAATATACACATTTCAGAGGCCTAATGGTTTCCACATAGCGGTGTCGTTTCTCCTTGTGGCGAATGCAAAGTTGGCGTAGGAAGTCTTATAGGTCATGCTATGTTACCTGGGAAAAAAGGTATGCAAATGAGCTCTCCTTCCAGGAAGAAAGCTGATGACTTCCCTTCCTCATGAAAGGAGAACTCATTGGCAAACCTCTTTAGTGCCACCTGCCGCGCACCCTCTGCCCTGCTCTGCCGTTCCTCCAAACCTATGGAAGCAATAAGAGGGCAAACAGGATGTGGCGCTCCTTCACCCACAGCGCACCTGTACCAGTTGGGTGAAGTATTTCCAATACCCATGCAGATATGGTTGTAACCTTTGTCATCAAAAACAAGATAAAAAGCCGTGGTTTGGGGCGTGGCTTATCACAATATATGATTTTACCTCCATTATTCCACCTGGATGACAAGTGGTGTCCTCCTTTTCATGTCGTGTGGCCATGCTCTAAGGCCCATTGTAGTAAGCTGCCCCTGCATTGTATGCCAGCTAACGAGGGCTCCGTTATGAGGCACCAACCACAGACCCGGCCCCGCATACAGAGGCAATGAACGTGAGGCCTTCTGAGTTTTGCTCTGGGTTCTCTGACGTCCGTGTACGCCCCTGGTGGGGGGGATACTCCGTACCTGCTATGGTCAGGGGCGTGCACAGAAGTCAGAGGACTCAGAGCAAAACTCAGAACCAAAGATCATGTATATACAGTATATATATTCTGTAAGACAGGATGGGCTCACATACTGTAGGGTGAGATAAAGCAGCTCAGCTGTAGAGTACTACCAAGATAGTGATTGCAGTGCTGTTACCTCCAGCGATCCCAGGCGACGTCTCCTCTGATTGGTGAAGTCCACTTTTGTTTTTTGGGCCTAGACGGCCATGAAGACTTCTCTGTATCCTTTTACTACCCCCAATGAATTTCTAGTTAACAACCCCATTGTAATGGTGCTCCATCTGTGACATACAAAGTTAGAGAGCCCCTACATAGTAATATTCTTCCTCTCAATGGTTCTTACAGTAATAGTGGCCCCTCTTAATAGCTCAGTACTGACAGTGGCCCAAGGGTAATAGTGGCCCTCACTTAGTGACCCCAATAGTAATAGTGCCCTCCATCCTCATAGTGACCCCAGTAATAAGAGTGCCCCCCTCCTTAGTGACCCCAATAGTAATAGTGCCCTCCATCCTCATAGTGACCCCAGTAATAATAGTGCCCCCCTCCATAGTGACCCCAATAGTAATAGTGCCCTCCATTCTCATAGTGACCCCAATAGTAATAGTGGCCCTCACTTAGTGACCCCAATAGTAATAGTGGCCCTCACTTAGTGACCCCAATAGTAATAGTGCCCTCCATCCTCATAGTGACCCCAGTAATAATAGTGCCCCCCTCCTTAGTGACCCCAATAGTTATAGTGGCCCTCACTTTGTGACCCCAATAGTAATAGTGCCCTCCATCCTCATAGTGACCCCAGTAATAATAGTGCCCCCTCCTTAGTGACCCCAATAGTAATAGTGCCCTCCATTCTCATAGTGACCCCAATAGTAATAGTGGCCCTCACTTAGTGACCCCAATAGTAATAGTGGCCCTCACTTAGTGACCCCAATAGTAATAGTGCCCTCCATCCTCATAGTGCCCCCAGTAATAATAGTGCCCCCCTCCTTAGTGACCCCAATAGTAATAGTGCCCTCTATCCTTATAGTGACCCCAGTAATAATAGTGCCCCCCTCCTTAGTGACCCCAATAGTAATAGGAGCTGTTTGAGACGTGTCATGGAGAATCTGTGCCTATTAGAGACAGTGGCACCAGAAAGGAGGCAGCCAGAGTTTGAGAAGCGCAACTCCATAATGTGCCAGAACAAAGCTGCGAGGACTACAGCTAGAGAGACGACTACAAAGCGAAACGGGGAAGAGACGTCCAAAAAAACCATCACCTGCATTACTGAATACGCTGGAGATACGTAAGTGAGGTCGGCCCTCAGGAAAAGGCATGTACAAAGGGAGTAATGTAAACGCAGGTCTGCCAGCTAAAACACGTGAGCTGGAGCCCACACCACTTTTAACCCATTACATGCCATGATCAACGTTGATCATGGCATGTAAAAAGTTCACAGATGGAAGGCTCTACCCCTGTGACGTCATCAGCCCTTCACCGTGGAATCGCTGAGGGCTGTCCGGGTCTGCCATGGCCTGTGATCACTATGATAATACGTTGCAGTACACAATTACTACAGTGTATAATCAAATTGATCAAAGCATTGCAGGTTCAAGTCCCCTACAGAGACTTTAACAATGTAAAAAAAAAAAATTATGAAAAAATAAGAAAATCGCTGAAAAACCCTCTTTTTGAGCGTCTTCCACTGTTTTATTTAAAAATTAAAAATCCCCCGTTCGTTATTGTCGCGTCTGCACCGACCTGTACAATACATTGAACACACTTTTTATCCTGCTTAGATTAAAAAAAAAAAGAGCCCACATCCTCAAAAACAATAAAAGTGATCAAAAAAATCATATGTACCCCAAAATGGTACAAATAAAAACTACCGCTCATAACACAAAAGAAATCCCTCAAAGAGCTCCGTCCCTGGAAAACTAAGACAGTTCTGGGACTTTGAATGCAGAAAAAAAATACATATATTTTCCAAGAAAAACACTGAAACCTTTAGATCCACGGCGCCGAATCTGACAGCTTAAACAGAGAAGTCTGGAAGAAGCGGCAGAATGTCCTGCGACGACACCACAGTGGTCTGCCAGCAGAGGGCGCCCCAAAAACTAAGTGACACAGTAACTGCATAGAATGTACAGTAACTTTGCATTTCTTCATCTTATACTCCAGTCACATCCGAAGCTGCGTTCACAATTCTGCTGCCTTCTTCTTAGTTCTGACCTTGCATTTTCCAGGACCCCTCTGCTGGTTCACCGTCATCCCAACAGACTGCATTCTGGAAGTTGTAGTCTTTGCATCTTACACGGCGCGTATGAAGCCCTACATCTCCTGCAATGCAAGGCAGCAGAGTACGAGACGTTACAACACCCCAGCTGAAATGCTTTACAGGGGGAGGGTTGACATAATATCAATGGTAATTTTTCGCTGCAGCTCAGGGTGTGACTGGAGTAGAAAAGATGTAAGCTCAGAATGACGACAAGACGAGTACTGCAAGGATTTACACGTTTACTGACTACTCTGTGCGGGTCATGTCTATATAGAACTTCTGGAATGAGGGGGGACCGCTGCTGGATCGGGCCATCGTCAACACAGTTCTGCAATGTGAAGATTGCCGCCGACTCCGCCCACTGCCACAACTTGACCACCGGGGGCAGCATCTACCGCCTGCACAGCCTTGTTGCAAAGTGACACCTCTCCGAAAACCTGCAAAATAAGAACAGAAGGCGTTGAACGTTGGGTGGCGCTCCCCTTTAACCCCTTCCCGCCCCAGGACATAAATGTAGAGCGGGCATACATTTATGTCCCATGGAAGATGCAGGCTCAGAAGCTGAACCAGCGAGATCTGCAGCGGGAGTCGGCTAGGACTGACAGCTGACCTCCCGCTGTTAACCCCTTACATGCCATGTTGATCGCGGTGTGTAAAGGGTTCACAGAGGGAGGGTGCACCCTCTGTGATGTCATCAGCCCTCCTCTATGTATGCTACACAATGGCCTGTGATCGCTAGGATTAGTGATAATGCTTTGCAGTTCAAGCATCGTAGGTTCAAATCCCCTAATGGGCCATATAAAATGTTAAAAAAACAAAAAATGTTTAAAAAAAAAGTTAAAAATTGTAGAGTTAGTAAAAACCTTTTTTTGTGCACTTTCTTCTCTTTCATATCTAAAGGACATATCTAAAGAAATTACTGTCATCGGCCATACTTACTGATACGAGGGCCGGTGTGGAACCACAACCCCCAGCATGCAGACAGGCTTTAAATGCTGAGAGAGCCCAGACGTATAACAATCTGGCTCTGTCTGCATGCTGGGGGTTGTGGTTCTACACCTGCCCTTATATCTTGTATCAGTATATCAGTAAGTATGGCCGCTGGCAGTGATACCCATAACGACCCGTACAATAAATTGACCATTTTTTTTATCCCGCACCGTAAACTATATAAAAAATATATTACCCAAAAAAAGTTTTGATTGGTGTTGTTATTGTACCGGCCGGCGGAAAAAACGTACCTGTGCATAAACCGCTCGCAAGAAGACGTGATCAGGCTCCATTCAGAGCGCAATTACTTCCCGCCCGTCTGCAGGAGGCCCAATAAAAGTTCTACAATACATTATATGCACCCAAAACCGGTACTAATAAAAACTACAGCTCGCCGCGCAAAAGCCAGGCCCTCATACGGCCATGTCGGCGGAAAGATAAAAAGGGTCTGGCTATTGAAAAGTGGAGATCGGCCACAATAGTTGCATCCTTGTGGCCACAACGGGCGGCGTCACTAAGGGGTTAAGGACAGCGACTGATACGTGATATGTGATATGTGATATGTGCGCCTGGATTATGCAGGAATGTGTAGATTGTGCTGTGAAGACAAACAACCCCAGAGACTGCGAGTCTCCAGGACGCGGTTTTACCGGTCACCTTCCAGGCAGCTTTGCTCTCTCCTCCGCGGGTGAAAAAATACAGAAGGTGGAAAATCCTGGCATTGAGCTGAGATTAATGGCGCTAACGGCAACAACAAAACACAACGGGGCTATAGAAGAGTTCACCCTGTGTTGGCCTTACGTTACATCGTGTCTTATGCTCTAGTCACAGCCAGAGCTGCTTTACAAAGTTCTTCTGGCTGCCACTATAGGAGCACTCTATGGGATCC
This sequence comes from Eleutherodactylus coqui, assembly GCA_035609135.1. Classification (NCBI taxonomy): domain Eukaryota; kingdom Metazoa; phylum Chordata; class Amphibia; order Anura; family Eleutherodactylidae; genus Eleutherodactylus; species Eleutherodactylus coqui. Next base: position 20,883,485 of record CM069405.1, on the reverse strand, counting down.
TGTTACCCGCTGCACTATGCTTACATCTCTGCAGACACTGAACAAGCAGGGGCACTGACAGATGTGAAGTCAGAGGAGTGCAGCTCTAGGTGGGACTGGAGTAGAATCCGTGGGTGCATGTAGATAAAAGATTAGCCGAGATCCTATAATGCTCTACACTCTGGAGGAAATACAGTTATTATTAGCTGCCTGTTATAAATACTGCATCCCCCAGAATGCATCATAACAAAACCTGCCCTCTACAGACACTGAACCAGCAGGTACTGAGAGCTGCAAGGTGCTGCGACAATGCATCATGGCAATATCATTATTTCCACTTCAAATTCCTATATAGTGTTTGCTGTAAATGCTACATTTCCCAGAATGCATCCTAACAAAACCTGCTCTATACAGACACTGAACCAGCAGGTACTTAGAACTGTGAGGTGCTGCGAAACTGCATGGTGGAAAATGTCATTATTACTACGTGATATTACTGGATAGTGACTGCTGTAAACAATACATCTCCCAGAATGCATTATAACAGAACCTGCCCAGTGCAGACACTGAACCAGCAGGTATTGAAAACTGCAAGGTGCTGTGGCAATGCATCATGGGCAATATCATTATTTATACTTCCTACTCCTATATAGTGTTTGCTGTAAACACTACATTTCGCAGAATGCATCATAACAAAACCTGCCCTGTACAGACACTGAACCAGCAGTACTGAGAGGTGCAATATGATGTGTTACTGCTGGGTGCGAAATATCATTTCTCCTACATGATACAACTGAACGGTGTCTGCTGTAAATAAGACATCTTCTATAATACGGAGAGGCCAAACATCCTTTGTGCAGACACTGAACCAGCAGGTACGGAGTGGTGCAAGGTGCTGTGATACTGCATGGAGTTAAATATAGATATGAAAGATATGAAATATTATTACTAGGTGATACTTATTCCTGGTTAGTGTCTTCTGTAAATACTATATCTCCCAGAATGCATCAGAACGACACCTGTCTCTTGCAGACACTGAACCAGCAGGTGCTGAGAGCTGCCTGATGCTGCAACACTGCTGGCGGAAAATATTATTTCTACCTCAGACTGCTGCGTACTGTGTGGTGTAAAAACTACATCGCCCAGAAGACAGAGAGGATGAAAAATCTCTGCACAGACACTGAACAAGCAGGGGCACTGACAGATGTGAAGTCAGAGGAGTGCAGATCTAGGTGGGACTGGAGTAGAATCCGTGGGTGCATGTAGATAAAAGATTAGCCGAGATCCTATACTGCTCTACACTCTGGAGGAAATACAGTTATTATTAGCTGCCTGCTGTAAATACTACATCCCCCAGAATGCATCATAACAAAACCTGCCCTCTACAGACACTGAACCAGCAGGTACTGAGAGCTGCAAGGTGCTGTGGCAATGCATCATGGCAATATCATTATTTCCACTTCAAATTCCTATATAGTGTTTGCTGTAAATGCTACATTTCCCAGAATGCATCCTAACAAAACCTGCTCTATACAGACACTGAACCAGCAGGTACTTAGAACTGTGAGGTGCTGCGAAACTGCATGGTGGAAAATGTCATTATTACTACGTGATATTACTGGATAGTGACTGCTGTAAACAATACATCTCCCAGAATGCATTATAACAGAACCTGCCCAGTGCAGACACTGAACCAGCAGGTATTGAAAACTGCAAGGTGCTGTGGCAATGCATCATGGGCAATATCATTATTTATACTTCCTACTCCTATATAGTGTTTGCTGTAAACACTACATTTCGCAGAATGCATCATAACAAAACCTGCCCTGTACAGACACTGAACCAGCAGTACTGAGAGGTGCAATATGATGTGTTACTGCTGGGTGCGAAATATCATTTCTCCTACATGATACAACTGAACGGTGTCTGCTGTAAATAAGACATCTTCTATAATACGGAGAGGCCAAACATCCTTTGTGCAGACACTGAACCAGCAGGTACGGAGTGGTGCAAGGTGCTGTGATACTGCATGGAGTTAAATATAGATATGAAAGATATGAAATATTATTACTAGGTGATACTTATTCCTGGTTAGTGTCTTCTGTAAATACTATATCTCCCAGAATGCATCAGAACGACACCTGTCTCTTGCAGACACTGAACCAGCAGGTGCTGAGAGCTGCCTGATGCTGCAACACTGCTGGCGGAAAATATTATTTCTACCTCAGACTGCTGCGTACTGTGTGGTGTAAAAACTACATCGCCCAGAAGACAGAGAGGATGAAAAATCTCTGCACAGACACTGAACAAGCAGGGGCACTGACAGATGTGAAGTCAGAGGAGTGCAGATCTAGGTGGGACTGGAGTAGAATCCGTGGGTGCATGTAGATAAAAGATTAGCCGAGATCCTATACTGCTCTACACTCTGGAGGAAATACAGTTATTATTAGCTGCCTGTTGTAAATACTACATCCCCCAGAATGCATCATAACAAAACCTGCCCTCTACAGACACTGAACCAGCAGGTACTGAGAGCTGCAAGGTGCTGCGACAATGCATCATGGCAATATCATTATTTCCACTTCAAATTCCTATATAGTGCTTGCTGTAAATGCTACATTTCCCAGAATGCATCATAACAAAACCTGCTCTATACAGACACTGAACCAGCAGGTACTTAGAACTGTGAGGTGCTGCGAAACTGCATGGTGGAAAATGTCATTATTACTACGTGATATTACTGGATAGTGACTGCTGTAAACAATACATCTCCCAGAATGCATTATAACAGAACCTGCCCAGTGCAGACACTGAACCAGCAGGTATTGAAAACTGCAAGGTGCTGTGGCAATGCATCATGGGCAATATCATTATTTATACTTCCTACTCCTATATAGTGTTTGCTGTAAACACTACATTTCGCAGAATGCATCATAACAAAACCTGCCCTGTGCAGACACTGAACCAGCAGTACTGAGAGGTGCAATATGGTGTGTTACTGCTGGGTGCGAAATATCATTTCTCCTGCATGATACAACTGAACGGTATCTGCTGTAAATAAGACATCTTCTATAATACGGAGAGGCCAAACATCCTTTGTGCAGACACTGAACCAGCAGGTACGGAGTGGTGCAAGGTGCTGTGATACTGCATGGAGTTAAATATAGATATAAAAGATATGAAATATTATTACTAGGTGATACTTATTTCTGGTTAGTGTCTTCTGTAAATACTATATCTCCCAGAATGCATCAGAACGACACCTGTCTCTTGCAGACACTGAACCAGCAGGTGCTGAGAGCTGCGTGATGCTGCAACACTGCTGGCGGAAAATATTATTTCTACCTCAGACTGCTGCGTACTGTGTGGTGTAAAAACTACATCGCCCAGAAGACAGAGAGGATGAAAAATCTCTGCACAGACACTGAACCAGCAGGGCTTGCTGGGAAACGTTGCTATTATACCTATTTCTGTCTTACAACAACGGGTGACAGAGCGGAAGTCCTGGTGACATCTCTTCCAGCAGAGGGATCTTTCCTTACCTCTTGCGTCTGCAGGTTGATGGTGCGGGCGCTGCACGTTCCGCTGCCTCCGGCCAAGACCACGTGCTCAGTACAGAACCGAGCTGCGTACAAGAACTCCCCCTGCAGGACAGGGGCAGGAAATGGAATATCTTGTATCAGACTGGAGGACCGCAAATCCCAGAGCTGCAGAGCGTTCGTTGCCACCCAAGAGCCGCTCAGGATGTGGTTGTCCTGTTAGGGTGCAAAGTGAAAAATGAGAGAAGGAATCCTTTAATCTCCCAGGATGCAGCATGGCAGGACATCCTCTATACAGACTGTAAACCAGCAGAGGGCAGCAGTGACGTATGACAACCAGCAGAGCTCTGAATGCAGCTCTGGAGGTGACTAGATACAAGGCTTGTATAAAGAGTCTAACATTGACTTGTAGGAATGCTGCCTTTCAATAGGTGGCGCTGCAGAGGTATTGTTCCATCTCCCTTATTTGCACATTACTAGAGATGAGCGATTTCGCAACCTGACTACTCGAGTGAAAAGATTCGGGGGGCGCCGGGGGTGAGCGGGGGGTTGCAGAGGGGAGTGGGGGGGAGAGAGAGAGAGCTCCCCCCTGCTCCCCCTTTCTCCACCACGCCGCCCCTGCCCCCCGGCGCCCCCCGAATCTTTTCACCCGAGTAGTCAGATTGCGAAATCGCCCTTAACGAGTACGTTCGCTCATCTCTACACATTACCCAGAGGAGCATGGATGGCCTTCTAGGTGCTCTCTCTAAGGAGAAAAGATAGCGTCCCCGACCCACATCACAGGCAGACTCTCACTGTACACTGATGAGGGGCAAACATCCCGAAACAGCTGTCTGTGCATAGATTCTGACTTGGCTTTCAATTCCCAGTCATTGTTACAAGGCTTGTATAAGGAGTCTAACATTGACTTGTAGGAATGCTGCCTTCCAATAGGTGGCGCTGCAGAGGTATCGTTCCATCAAATGAAGATTTGCAAGAGAATTTGTCGCAGATTACGCTGCAAAACTGCGCCGTGTGACCCCAGGGGCTCGTTCACACGGCCGGGCGATGGTTCAGTCCCAGAAATAGGCAGCGTTGTCGCTCACCACAACCGCCGCGCGGATTCACTGTGGATTTGCTTTTTTTTTTTGCCCGCGTATTCATTGCGTTTTTCCAAAAAAAAAAAAAAAAACGCAGAAGGGTTGTGTCGCGCGTATTTACGTGATTCTCTTGGCTTGAATGGTCAATTCCAATACATAATACGGACCAAAACAGAACAGGCTTTGAGGGTCTCAACAGCCACGGGGCCATCAGGGCGAGCGCCCAGCAGTGCAGTGGGGATCCGGGCAGCGGGTTATTGTGTTATCACACCGCTGTAGATCTGCGCCCGGGTTACCCCGATCTCGGACGATCAGTCAGCCGCATCGCAGCCAATCACTGTCGGAGGAGAACATTCTGGAACATAAAAAAATATATACGGGCTTAAAATGAAGAAAAACGGAATATTCCCCTCTTCCAGCGGCTCCCCATCCAGCGCTGCAGCCCTGTGCCCGCCGACGGCGCCCAGAACCAGCGGCGGGCGGTCACATGCCATTCATTGTGCCGCTCAGCCACTCACAGACTTTAGTGACCATGGAATGATCACCGCTGAACCCAGCGAGTGGCTGAGCGGCACAATGAATGGCATCCGACCGACCGCCGCGGCTTCTAGCTCACACTGGTTCCGTGCAGCATACAATGGCGCTGCTGCGCCGGACGGGGAGCCGCTGGAATGGGGGAGTATTCACTTTTTTTTCATTTTAAGGCTGGATTCAGACGACCGTATATCGGCTCGGTTTTCACGCCGAGCCGAAATACGGCGTCTCTCTCTGCAGGGGGGGAGGCTGGAAGAGCCAGGAGCAGTGCTATGAGCTCTCGCCCCCTCTTTGTCTCCTCTCCGCCCCTCTGCACTATTTGCAATGAGGAGAGGCGGGACGGGGGTGGGGCTAATTCTAAAACTCTTGGCCCCGCCCCCATCCCGTTTCCTTTCCTTGCAAATAGTGCAGAGGGGCGGAGAGGAGGCAGAGAGGGGGCGGGAGCTCAATTCCCTCTCCTGGCTCTTCCATCTTCCCCCCCTGCAGATGAGGACACCGTATATCGGCTCGGCGTGAAAAACCCAGCCGATATATGTTCGTGTGAATCCAGCCTAAGCCTGTATCATTTTTTTTCAATGGCCAAAAAACTTCTCTTCAGGCGGGTGTCACACGGGCGACGGGCGTAAGCGCATTTAGGCTGCGTATTTGCGTGCTTTAATGTATGTTTTGGGCACGCAAAATAAACATAACCGTGTTCTGATTCATCGACGTGGGCAATTAGGTTAATGAGTTCATTATGTGACGGGATCTGTGGCACGCGCATAATACGCTTATATGAAGGAACCCAACGAAACTGATTGGGTTGTATTCCCTGCGTATCGCACGCCCCAAGTTTTGCGCAATAACGTTTGTGTTACACAGGCCTAAATGTATGGCGTTGAGGGAACCGGTCAGATTCTAAGGGCTGTAGGATCCCAAACCGCCGAACTGAGCGGCGCCGATCCCGTGAGACCGTAGCTCAGAGCACCTGACGGGTTCCCTTTAAGAGGAGGAAAGGGTTAATGGAGTACAATATGTCAGTTATGTCGGAGGCTGTGATGTGGACAATAATCCGGAAACATCTAGTAGTCTGACCCTGACCCCGCCCTGTGAGCACTCACCCAAATATCAATCCCAGGGCCACAAATGTGAGGGCCGCTGATCAGGCTCCGCGCTTCCTTCGCCATCCGCTTGTCCCAGACCTCGGATCAGATAAAATAAGAGTACACTTCAGTAATGAAATGTGACACAGCTGTTGGTTTGTTACAATTGAATCCAGACTAGACAATGCTCTGTGAGCTAAACAGCCCGGACTCCAGACTGAAACACTGTACATAGCTAGACTTCCTCTCAGCTGAGATGTACATACAGTTCTATCCAGTGTAGGCAATGCTCTGTGAGCTCAACAGCCCAGACTGAAGACTGATACATTGTACTTCTCTAGTTATGCTCCCAGCTGAGAAGTGAAAGCAAATGTGATCAGTTTACACAATGCTCTGTGAGCTCTGGAGCTCGGTTTCCAGACTAATACATTGTACACACCTGGTCCTGCTCTCAGCTGAGAAGTGGATACAATGGTAACCAGTACAGGCAATGCTCTGTGAGCTCAACAGCCCTGGCTCCAGACTGATACATTGTACATAGCTAGTCCTGCCCTCAGCTGAGAAGTGGATACAATTGTATCTAGTCTGGGCAATGCTCTGTGAGTTAAACAGCTCAGACTTAATACTGATACATTGTATACAGCTAGTCCTGCCCTCAGCTGAGAAGTGGATACAACTGTAACCAGTCTAGACAATGCTCTGTGAGCTCCAGACTCCAGACTGACACATTTCACCTGCACCAATACGTTGTAACAAACAGGAAGCTGTATTTACATGGCAGCGCCATTTTCAGACGCGCTAGTGACCATCGGGCTGGATAGAGGGCAGAGAATAACCTTATCCGGTGACCTCTATATCATATATCAGATACATACCTTTATGGAATTGTCCCAGCCGCCCGTCACAAAAACATGGCGTTCAGAGGGGTGAAACCTGAGCGCGAAGATCCTGCGTGTGTGACCGCTGGTCAGCGTCAGATCGTCATCCATCAGGAAGTCCGGGGCCATCAAGAAGTTCAAGATCTGGGACATAAAACACGGACTACAACTCCCATCAGGTACCTGATTATATGTGGGCGGAGCTGCACATAGATGCCACTTCTGAGATTAGATCCCATATAGCGTTATAACCGGGAACACTGACCCCTGAGCGTCCTATCTGTACATCAACGCATCTTCTAAGTGCGCCGAACGGCCCCTTTATTAACCCTTTCCAATCCACTGTCTGACGTCTAAAGACATTCTGATTGAAGGCTGTACAGCTCCAATGTCGGAAGACGTCCGGCAGGGTATTCTTACTGTATATTACTGGCCGCACTGTTGTTGGGCGCTTCTCCAGCATGTCCCACACTGCAGTACTGGCTCTAGCCAGCAGATGGCGGCATTGTATAATGGCATAAACAGAAAGCCCCCTAAGAAACCCTGAATCCAAGATTGGATTCCAAAGGGTTAACCCCTGTCTTCAGAACCGCAGCAGTTCGTCGTGGTGTAGATCCCACTTGGTGATGAAATGGTTCTGCAGGAATATCGGCCCCTGCGGACAGGAAGCTTCTTGTAGTCGCTGCAGATTAGATGGAGGTGCTGACATGTTCTGACCGGCTGACAGGAAGGGGTCAGCGATTCATGCTGCTTGCGCCAAATTCTGACCTCCTATCAGCACAGGGCGGTTGGCAGGGAGCCCCCGGCTAGTCTAGCACCGATGACCGGCCTTGTTGGAAGTCGCTCCGATCGCTGGATTTACCCGTCTAATGTGGACGGGCTCTAATAAAGGGGCTGTTCAGTTTAAATCCCTTGCCCATAACGCTAAGCAGGTCTGCCACCCAGGAGTCCTCCCGTGGGCAGTCATGGCAGCCATACTGGTGGTCCCTGTGATATACGCCATCTGATGGGCGCGTTACCTCATTGGTTTGACCATCATATATACGGATGTGCCGGTCCCGCCCCGCCGTGGCGAACACACTGCTGTCCATGCTGAAATCCAGCGCATGAATCTCGTTCTCCGGCTCTGGAAGATACAATCAAAAAAGCCTAATTAACGACAACGAAAACCGTTATTAGTTTGGGGGGACATAAACAGTCAGACCTTCCTTCATCCCCCCCAATCGTTACCGTAGAGGAGGATGCCGTCACCTGTGAGCGTTAGAACATTCAGCGCAGACTTGATGTCGTAGAAGGAGACGAGGCCGTCGGCGCCGGCGCCCACCAGGATGTTGCTGTTGACGGGGTGGAAGCTGAGAGACGTCGTCGCTTGCCTTGTGCGATGCCCAGAGAACAGCGTCGCCCCGAGACCGCCGCTCTCCACGTGAACAATCTGAAGCAGATCAGAGACATTCTAGTGCGTCCTGCAGACAACCGCTTATCACCCCAAGAGCGAGCCGCAGGACAGCAGGCACTAGAATGGGCTTGTTACAATGTATCAGCGTACGGGGCTCAACCAGACTGGACTGCGGGGAAGACAGAGATTGGCGCTCAGCTGATGGAAGATCGCCTACATCACACTGCAACTAGCCAATCAGCTGGAAGCAATAAGTGTTTCCATTCACTGACCGCAAGCAGAGAATTATAAAAGCGGGGTGGAATTGATACACGAAGTGCCCTGATCTAGTGAAAAATGTAGAACGCCACATTTCTGAAGCTACATACCATAAGTGGGCGGGGCTTCACAGTCATGTCAGAGTCTTCTCACGCACACATATATATATATATATATATCTTTCCCATGGTGGGACGCCCCTTGCTCCATTCCTGCATCTCGTTACCTGGATTGCGCCATTCCCGAATCCGACCGCCAGCTGCTTGCCGCCAGGTGAGAAGCAGAGGCTGAAGATGCTGTGCAAGTCCTTGGCCAGAGGGACGCGGTGCCTGACCAACAGCTCAGCGTATCTCCCGCACTCCTCGTCATCCGAGGCTTCATCCACGCTCTCCCCGGAGCTCTCTAGAGCCGTGGACCTAAGGAGAGCTTCTTCCAGGCGTCGGCGAGACATCACACTTGTAGCACCCTGCAGGGGAGAACCAAGAGGAAGTCGCTTCCTGTCAGCCATATTATCTCACGTCACCTAATGTAATAGCTCTCTGTTCTAACCCTAGGAAACCGCACACGCGTGTTCAATAGCCGTGTCCTGCGCAACATCAGCACCAAGGGATTTACCTCTACCGCTCTGCAGGCCTTCCTGCCACCCAATCCTTCTGCTTTCCTGATATCCCGATCTCTCTGTTCCAATGTTCTCTCTTCTTTCCTGATCTCTGCTCCCCTCAACTCTCTGCTCCTCTGAAGTCTCTGCTCCCCTGAAGTCTCTGCTCCCCTGAAGTCTCTGCTCCCCTGACGTCTCTTTTCTCAGCTGATCTCTCTTTATCCCTCTGATGTCTCTTCTCCATGATCTCTCTCTTTCCCCCCAATCTCTCTCTTCTCCCCTGATCTCTCTTTTCTCCTCCGATCTCTCTCTTCTCCTCCGATCTTTCTCTTCATCCCTAACCTCTTTCTTCATCCCTGATCTCTCTTCTCTTTCAATCTCTCTCTTCATCCCTGATCTCTCTGCTCCTTCTTCATCCCTGATCGCTCTGCTCCTTCTTCATCCCTGATCTCTCTGCTCCCTCTTCATCCCTGATCTCTCTCTTCTCCTCTGATCTCTCTCTTCTCCTCTGATCTCTCTCTTCTCCTCCGATCTCTCTCTTCATCCCTGATCTCTCTCTTCTCCTCCGATCTTTCTCTTCATCCCTGATCTCTCTTCATCCCTGATCTCTCTCTTCATCCCTGATCTCTCTCTTCTCCTCCGATCTCTCTCTTCAACCCTGATCTCTCTCTTCATCCCTGATCTCTCTCTTCTCCTCCGATCTTTCTCTTCATCCCTGATCTCTCTTCATCCCTGATCTCTCTCTTCATCCCTGATCTCTCTCTTCTCCTCCGATCTCTCTCTTCTCCTCTGATCCCTCTCTTCTCCTCTGATCCCTCTCTTCTCCTCTGATCCCTCTTTTCTCCTCTGATCCCTGATCTCTCTCTTCATCCCTGATCTCTCTCTTCATCCCTGATCTCTCTCTTCATCCCTGATCTCTCTCTTCATCCCTGATCTCTCTCTTCTCCTCTGATCTCTCTCTTCATCCCTGATCTCTCTCTTCTCCTCCGATCTCTCTCTTCTCCTCTGATCCCTCTCTTCTCCTCTGATCCCTCTCTTCTCCTCTGATCCCTCTCTTCTCCTCTGATCCCTCTCTTCTCCTCTGATCCCTCTCTTCTCCTCTGATCCCTGATCTCTCTCTTCATCCCTGATCTCTCTCTTCATCCCTGATCTCTCTCTTCTCCTCTGATCTCTCTCTTCATCCCTGATCTTTGTCTTCTCCTCTGATCTTTCTCTTCTCCTCTGATCTCTCTCTTCCCCTCTGATCCCTCTCTTCATCCCAGATCTCTGTCTTCTCCTCTGATCTCTCTCTTCTCTGATCCCTCTCTTCATCCCTGATCTCTGTCTTCTCCTCTGATCTCTCTCTTCTCCTCCGATCTCTCTCTTCATCCCTGATCTCTCTCTTCTCCTCTGATCTCTCTCTTCTCCTCTGATCCCTCTCTTCATCCCTGATCTCTCTCTGCCCTCCCGATCTTTCCTTGCTCCCCTGATCTCTTCCTACCTTTTCCGCAGGTGAATCAGGAGGTGCTCAGGCCGCTCATCCTGTCATTCTCAGGATGCCAGGCGAGTGTTAGAGGTGCAGAGTGAGCGGGGCGAGAGCCAGAGCTGCTTCATTATGGAAGGAAGGCTCACCAGTGATTTTGTTATTCTTTATCTCCCGGCAACGGCTGAAGCTTACGGCGGGGGAGACAAAGAGACAACAAACACAAGAAGTTGTATCGCTGCCCGTGCCACAAAACTGCGGGGACATTACCGGAGAACACTACTGCTGTGAATGTGAGGGGTCTGCATGGAAAATCCACGGCAAATCTGCCCCAAATAGGACAAACTACCCGCACCTCAGCGTAACCGTACTGACCCGCAGAATAAGGTGCGTCCCGCAGACTTCGGTTTGGGCGCACACCACAATCGGCTGCGTTATTTCTGCTGTAGATTTGGTGCCTTTCCATCCCAAAGTCCATGTCAAAGTTTGTGCATGTTTTACCGCGGACCCGCCGTAGACGTCACCCTGTGCATCTGCCGTGGATCCATGTAAAATCCGCACCTAATCCATTTCACCCGACTTCAATTTTTTAAAAGGTTTTTTTAATTAAAAACCCACTCGTTTCACAAAAAAATGAGGCCACGTAGAGCTGCGGCGATAATAAATAAAAAAAACTGTGGATGTTGGAAGGCGGCGAGGAAAATAAACAGAAAATGGCCGTGTCCTCAAGAGGTTTTAGCGGTTGTGCCAAGATGGCGTCCCGGTTCATGCGCTAATCAAGCATGTGATAGACTGGAGGATGACAACAGCACACAATACCTCAGAATAGCCAGAGGAAGGAACCAAAAGGGCGAAATATGTGCGCTTCTGTAAGGAGGTCTGGATCCGGGACCTCCAACAACAGAGATGTGATGGAATAGAAACAGCAGCCAAGGAGGTAACTTGGGGGGATTAAAGTGTCTTCTTCTGCAATCACCTCCTTGGATTCTGCTTCTATTCCATCACATCTCGGTGAATGTCATAGAGAGAAATCCACTGCTCACCCCCAAGGAGCAGCTCTTGTCTGGGCGAACCGCGTGCCGTCCTTCTAGTCGCAGAGCGCCATTCTTCTAAGGTCCTGTTCACACCGCCGTACGTCTTCCTTAGTGGACATGGCCCGCACACGGACCCATCACATTGGTGTATTCAGACTTGTGTTCTTCCATGTAAGTAAATTGGCCCGTGTTCACAAACCAACATCGCCCGTTACAGGGCGCACATCAGCTTCCTGCGGCATCACTGGGGCCTGCGGAGGTTTGGTTTTGCACATGTGAAAACACCGATGCAACACAGTTATAAAAAATGTGTGCATGCCCCAAATACATACAAAGACACGCATACACGGGCACGCACATAAGGGCACACTTACATAGGCTTGCATACACGGGCATGCACACAAGGGCACACTTACATGGGCTTGCATACACAGGCACGCATTCAAGGGCACACATACATGGGCACGCACACAAGGGCACACTTACATGGGCTTGCATACACGGGCATGCACACAAGGGCACACTTACATGGGCTTGCATACACAGGCACGCATTCAAGGGCACACATACATGGGCACGCACACAAGGACACACACACACAAATGCACGTGCACGAGGGCACACTTACAAGGGCACGCATTCAAGGGCACGCACACCAGGGCACACTTACATGGGCACGCATTCAAGGGCACGCATTCAAGGGCACATACACAAGGGCACACTTACACAGGCACACTTACATGGGCACGCATTCAAGGGCACACATACATGGGCACGCACACCAGTGCACACTTACACAGGCACGCATACAAGGGCACACATACATGGGCACGCACACAAGGGCACACTTACACAGGCATGCATACAAGGGCACGCACACCTGGGCACACCTACATGGGCACGCACACCAGGGCACACTTACATGGGCACGCATACAAGGGCACGCACACCTGGGCACACCTACATGGGCACGCACACCAGGGCACTCTTACCTGGGCACGCATACAAGGGCATGCACACACAGGCACTGAAAATTAAGGGTTTTTTTCAATGACCAAAATTGCATACACCGGTGTGAATGAGTGCGAACACTACCCTTCCCCAGTAGGGGGCGCCGTCTTCTCCCAGTAACACTGGCTGTTTTCTAGATCAGCTGATCGCTCCGTGCCAGTAGTCTGAAAGGGATTGTTCATGTCCACACAACCCCTTTAACCCCAAAGACGTTGGTTTAGGTTTAGGTCCTCGCTAGCTGGTACATAATGTAAACTCCCGTCCTGTAGGAGGCGCTGTCTCAGACTGAGCCCACGCCCTCCCGCAGCAGGAGATGGCTGTGACTGTCAGATGACTTCCTGCTGCAACAGCGGGGATCGGTGACTGGCTGTTAACCCCTTACATGCTGCAATCAGTGTGGATCACAGCATGTAAATGGTTCACGGCCTTGCGCAATGTCATCGGGGAGGGCTAATAGGTTGCCATGGCGACCCGGAGGCAGACAATGGTGTCCAAGTCTGCCACAGCAAGTGATGGCCATTGTAGTGGATAAGGCCGTGCTGCAATGTATCCCCAGTGTGATCAGAGCTGTTCTGGGTCACTTCCCTGCAGGGGCAGCAGGCATGGGGAAAAAGAAAAATAGTAAAAATGAAGAAAAATGGTATTTAAAAAAAAAAAATCAATTTTTGGGCACTTTCCCCTCATTGTATACCCCCCCCCCCGACATGTAATATCATCGTGTCGGTAACGACCTGTGCAATAAGCTGAGCGCACTGTTCATGCTGCACATCAAACACTGAAAACGGAGACAACGTCCCAAAACACAGTAAAAGTGATGAAAAAAGCCCCATGTACCCCGAAATGATACCAATAAGAGGGCCCGCCCGTCACCCAAAGCTCGCCGCGTAGAACACGTCCCCCACACAGTACACGCCCCCGCGCAGAACACTCCCCCACACAGTACACGCCCCCACGCAGAACACTCCCCCACACAGTACACGCCCCCGAGCAGAACACTCCCCCACACAGTACACGCCCCCACGCAGAACACTCCCCCACACAGTACACGCCCCCGCGCAGAACACGTCCCCCCACAGTACACGCCCCCGCGCAGAACACGTCCCCCACACAGTACACGCCCCCGCGCAGAACACGTCCCCCACACAGTACACGCCCCCGCGCAGAACACGTCCCCCCACAGTACACGCCCCCGCGCAGAACACGTCCCCCACACAGTACACGCCCCCGCGCAGAACACGTCCCCCCACAGTACACGCCCCCGCGCAGAACACGTCCCCCACACAGTACACGCCCCCGCGCAGAACACGGATCTACGGGAAAAGTCATGGCTTTAGAATAGCGAAGATTAAAATCGCCGTATTCTAAGGCCGCTCTCACACGGACGCTTTTTACCGCGATCAGCGGCCCAACACTCCCATTGGTTATAATAGGGCCTCGCAGACCTGCGCTTCAACACGGGCACGCATACACGCGGTCTGTTCTATTTTTGTGTGTTTTAAGGCCTTTTTGCGCTCCTCCTCGCCCGTCACAATGAGGGGGTCGGACGCTGTACAACGCCTTCAAATATGCCACGAGTTCAGCAGCGTCCGTGAGGCCTTAGGCCCAAACTAGGCCGTGTGCTTAAGGGGTTAATAAAGTGTCCCCTCGGCCAATCAGCGGAGTCTGAGCGGTTTACGGACATTTCTATACTTTGGACACTTTGTGGGGGAATTACAAAATCTCCCTGTTGTCATTTACAGAAACCATTGTAAACACAATCTCTGGCCGCTGCCGCGAGCGACCAATCACACTGCAGCTGTCATCTCTGGCTGCTGCCGCGAGCGACCAATCACACTGCAGCTGTCATCTCTGGCTGCTGCCGCGAGCGACCAATCACACTGCAGCTGTCATCTCTGGCTGCTGCCGCCAACGACCGACCAATCACACTGCACCTGTCATCTCTGGCCGCTGCCGCGAGCGACCAATCACACTGCAGCTGTCATCTCTGGCCGCTGCTGCAAGCGACCAATCACACTGCAGCTGTCATCTCTGGCCGCTGCCGCGAGTGACCAATCACACTGCATCTGTCATTTCGGGGCCGCAGCCGCGAGCGACCAATCACACTGCAGCTGTCATCTCTGGCCGCTACCGTGAGCAACCAATCACCCTGCAGCTGTCATCTCTGGCCGCTACCGTGAGCAACCAATCACACTGCAGCTATCATCTCTGGCTGCTGCCGCCAACGACCGACCAATCACAAGGCAGCTTTCATCTCTGGCCGCTGATGCAAGCTACCAATCACACTGCAGCTTTCATCTCTGGCTGCTGCTGCCAACGACCAATCACACTGCAGCTGTCATCTCTGGCCGTTGCCACGAGCGACCAATCACACTGCAGCTGTCATCCCTGGCTGCTGCCACGAGCGACCAATCACACTGCAGCTATCATCTCTGGCTGCTTCCGCGAGCGACCAATCACACTGCAGCTGTCATCTCTGGCTGCTGCCGCGAGCGACCCATCACACTGCAGCTGTCATCTCTGGCTGCTGCCGCCAGCGACCAATCTCAAGGCAGCTTTCATCTCTGGCCGCTGCTGCAAGCGACCAATCACACTGCAGCTGTCATCTCTGGCGGCTGCCGCGAGCGACCAATCACACTGCAGCTGTCATCTCTGGCCGCTGCCGCGAGCGACCAATCACACTGCAGCTGTTATCTCTGGCTGCTGCCACGAGTGACCAATCACACTGCAGCTATCATCTCTGGCTGCTGCCGCGAGCGACCAATCACACTGCAGCTGTCATCTCTGGCCGTTGCCACGAGCGACCAATCACAGTGCAGCTGTCATCTCTGCCTGCTGCAGCGAATGACCAATCACACTGCAGCTGTCATCCCTGGCTGCTTCCGCGAGCGACCAATCACACTGCAGCTGTCATCTCTAGCGGCTGCCACGAGCGACCAATCACACTGCAGCTGTCATCTCTGGCTGCTGCAGCGAGCGACCAATCACACTGCAGCTGTCATCTCTGGCCGCTGCTGCAAGCGACCAATCACACTGCAGCTGTCATCTCTGGCCGCTGCTGCAAGCGACCAATCACACTGCAGCTGTCATCTCTGGCTGCTGCTGCAAGCGACCAATCACACTGCAGCTGTCATCTCTGGCCGCTGCTGCAAGCGACCAATCACACTGCAGCTGTCATCTCTGGCCGCTGCTGCAAGCGACCAATCACACTGCAGCTGTCATCTCTGGCCGCTGCCGCGAGCGACCAATCACACTGCAGCTGTCATCTCTGGCCGCTGCCATGAGCAACCAATCACACTGCAGCTGTCATCTCTGGCCGCTGCCGTGAGCAACCAATCACACTGCAGCTGTCATCTCTGGCTGCTGCCGCCAGCGACCAATCACACAGCAGCTGTCATCTCTGGCGGCTGCCGTGAGCAACCAATCACACTGCAGCTGTCATCTCTGGCCGCTGCCGCGAGCGACCAATCACACTGCAGCTGTCATCTCTGGCCGCTGCCGTGAGCAACCAATCACACTGCAGCTGTCATCTCTGGCTGCTGCCGCGAGCGACCCATCACACTGCAGCTATCATCTCTGGCTGCTGCCGCCAGCGACCAATCACACTGCAGCTGTCATCTCTGGCCGCTGCCGCGAGCGACCAATCACCCTGCAGCTGTCATCTCTGGCTGCTGCCGCCAGCGACCAATCACACTGCAGCTGTCATCTCTGGCCGCTGCCGCGAGCGACCAATCACACTGCAGCTGTCATCTCTGGCCGCTGCCGTGAGCAACCAATCACACTGCAGCTGTCATCTCTGGCTGCTGCCGCGAGCGACCCATCACACTGCAGCAATCATCTCTGGCTGCTGCCGCCAGCGACCAATCTCAAGGCAGCTTTCATCTCTGGCCGCTGCTGCAAGCGACCAATCACACTGCAGCTGTCATCTCTGGCCGCTGCCGCGAGCGACCAATCGCACTGCAGCTGTTATCTCTGGCTGCTGCCACGAGTGACCAATCACACTGCAGCTATCATCTCTGGCTGCTGCCGCGAGCGACCAATCACACTGCAGCTGTCATCTCTGGCCGTTGCCACGAGCGACCAATCGCAGTGCAGCTGTCATCTCTGCCTGCTGCAGCGAATGACCAATCACACTGCAGCTGTCATCTCTGGCTGCTGCCACGAGCGATCAATCACACTGCAGCTATCATCTCTGGCTGCTTCCGCGAGCGACCAATCACACTGCAGCTGTCATCTCTGGCTGCTGCAGCGAGCGACCAATCACACTGCAGCTGTCATCTCTGGCTGCTGCCGCCAGCGATCAATCTCAAGGCAGCTTTCATCTCTGGCCGCTGCTGCAAGTGACCAATCACACTGCAGCTGTCATCTCTGGCCGCTGCCGCGAGCGACCAATCGCACTGCAGCTGTTATCTCTGGCTGCTGCCACGAGTGACCAATCACACTGCAGCTATCATCTCTGGCTGCTGCCGCGAGCGACCAATCACAGTGCAGCTGTCATCTCTGCCTGCTGCAGCGAATGACCAATCACACTGCAGCTGTCATCTCTGGCGGCTGCCAGGAGCGACCAATCACACTGCAGCTGTCATCTCTGGCTGCTGCCGCCAGCGACCAATCAAACTGCAGCTGTTATCTCTGGCTGCTGCCACGAGTGACCAATCACACTGCAGCTGTCATCTCTGGCTGCTGCCGCCAGCGACCAATCACACTGCAGCTGTCATCTCTGCCTGCTGCAGCGAATGACCAATCACACTGCAGCTGTCATCCCTGGCTGCTGCCGCGAGCGACCAATCACACTGCAGCTATCATCTCTGGCTGCTTCCGCGAGCGTCCAATCACACTGCAGCTGTCATCTCTGGCCGCTGCTGCAAGCGACCAATCACACTGCAGCTGTCATCTCTGGCCGCTGCCGCGAGTGACCAATCACACTGCATCTGTCATCTCTGGCTGCTGCCGCGAGCGACCAATCACACTGCAGCTGTTATTTCTGGCTGCTTCCGCGAGCGACCAATCACACTGCAGCTGTCATCTCTGGCCGCTGCTGCAAGCGACCAATCACACTGCAGCTGTCATCTCTGGCCGCTGCCGCGAGTGACCAATCACACTGCATCTGTCATCTCTGGCTGCTGCCGCGAGCGACCAATCACACTGCAGCTGTTATCTCTGGCTGCGGCCACGAGTGACCAATCACACTGCAGCTATCATCTCTGGCTGCTGCCGCCAGCGACCAATCTCAAGGCAGCTTTCATCTCTGGCCGCTGCTGCAAGCGACCAATCACACTGCAGCTGTCATCTCTGGCTGCTGCCGCGAGCGACCAATCACACTGCAGCTGTTATCTCTGGCTGCTGCCACGAGTGACCAATCACACTGCAGCTATCATCTCTGGCTGCTGCCGCGAGCGACCAATCACACTGCAGCTGTCATCTCTGGCCGTTGCCATGAGCGACCAATCACAGTGCAGCTGTCATCTCTGCCTGCTGCAGCGAATGACCAATTACACTGCAGCTGTCATCTCTGGCTGCTGCCACGAGCGACCAATCACACTGCAGCTATCATCTCTGGCTGCTTCCGCGAGCGACCAATCACACTGCAGCTGTCATCTCTGGCCGCTGCCACGAGCGACCAATCACACTGCAGCTGTCATCTCTGGCTGCTGCAGCGAGCGACCAATCACACTGCAGCTATCATCTCTGGCTGCTGCCGCCAGCGACCAATCTCAAGGCAGCTTTTATCTCTGGCCGCTGCTGCAAGCGACCAATCACACTGCAACTGTCATCTCTGGCCGCTGCTGCCGCGAGCGACCAATCGCACTGCAGCTGTCATCTCTGGCTGCTGCCGCGAGCGACCAATCACACTGCAGCTGTTATCTCTGGCTGCTGCCACGAGTGACCAATCACACTGCAGCTATCATCTCTGGCTGCTGCCGCGAGCGACCAATCACACTGCAGCTGTCATCTCTGGCTGCTGCCACGAGTGACCAATCACACTGCAGCTGTCATCTCTGCCTGCTGCAGCGAATGACCAATCACACTGCAGCTGTCATCTCTGGCTGCTGCAGCGAGCGGCCCATCACACTGCAGCTATCATCTCTGGCTTCTGCCGCCAGCGACCAATCACACTGCAGCTGTCATCTCTGGCCGCTGCTGCAAGCGACCAATCACACTGCAGCTGTCATCTCTGGCCGCTGCTACAAGCGACCAATCACACTGCAGCTGTCATCTCTGGCCGCTGCTGCCAGCGACCAATCACACTGCAGCTATCATCTCTGGCTGCTGCCGCGAGCGACCAATCACACTGCAGCTGTCATCTCTGGCCGCTGCCGTGAGCAACCAATCACACTGCAGCTGTCATCTCTGGCCGCTGCAGTGAGCAACCAATCACACTGCAGCTGTCATCTCTGGCTGCTGCCGCCAGCGACCAATCACACTGCAGCTGTTATCTCTGGCTGCTGCCACGAGTGACCAATCACACTGCAGCTATCATCTCTGGCTGCTGCCGCGAGCGACCAATCACACTGCAGCTGTCATCTCTGGCCGTTGCCACGAGCGACCAATCACAGTGCAGCTGTCATCTCTGCCTGCTGCAGCGAATGACCAATCACACTGCAGCTGTCATCCCTGGCTGCTGCCGCGAGCGACCAATCACACTGCAGCTATCATCTCTGGCTGCTTCCGCGAGCGACCAATCACACTGCAGCTGTCATCTCTGGCGGCTGCCACGAGCGACCAATCACACTGCAGCTATCATCTCTGGCCGCTGCCGCGAGCGACCAATCACACTGCAGCTGTCATCTCTGGCCGCTGCTGCAAGCGACCAATCACAAGGCAGCTGTCATCTCTGGCCGCTGCTGCAAGCGACCAATCACACTGCAGCTGTCATCTCTGGCCGCTGCCGCGAGCAACCAATCACACTGCAGCTGTCATCTCTGGCCGCTGCCGTGAGCAACCAATCACACTGCAGCTGTCATCTCTGGCTGCTGCCGCCAGCGACCAATCACACTGCAGCTGTCATCTCTGGCCGCTGCCGTGAGCAACCAATCACACTGTAGCTGTCATCTCTGGCCGCTGCCGCGGGCGACCAATCACACTGCAGCTGTCATCTCTGGCCGCTGCCATGAGCAACCAATCACACTGCAGCTGTCATCTCTGGCCGCTGCCGTGAGCAACCAATCACACTGCAGCTGTCATCTCTGGCTGCTGCCGCCAGCGACCAATCACACTGCAGCTGTCATCTCTGGCCGCTGCCGTGAGCAACCAATCACACTGCAGCTGTCATCTCTGGCCGCTGCCGTGAGCAACCAATCACACTGCAGCTGTCATCTCTGGCTGCTGCCGTGAGTGACCAATCACACTGCAGCTGTCATCTCTGGCTGCTGCCGCCAACGACCGACCAATCACAAGGCAGCTTTCATCTCTGGCCGCTACCGTGAGCAACCAATCACCCTGCAGCTGTCATCTCTGGCAGCTACCGTGAGCAACCAATCACACTGCAGCTATCATCTCTAGCTGCTGCCGCCAACGACCGACCAATCACAAGGCAGCTTTCATCTCTGGCCGCTGATGCAAGCTACCAATCACACTGCAGCTTTCATCTCTGGCTGCTGCCGCCAACGACCAATCACACTGCAGCTGTCATCTCTGGCCGTTGCCACGAGCGACCAATCACACTGCAGTTGTCATCCCTGGCTGCTGCCACGAGCGACCAATCACACTGCAGCTATCATCTCTGGCTGCTTCCGCGAGCGACCAATCACACTGCAGCTGTCATCTCTGGCCGCTGCCACGAGCGACCAATCACACTGCAGCTGTCATCTCTGGCTGCTGCAGCGAGCGACCAATCACACTGCAGCTGTCATCTCTGGCTGCTGCCGCGAGCGACCCATCACACTGCAGCTATCATCTCTGGCTGCTGCTGCCAGCGACCAATCTCAAGGCAGCTTTCATCTCTGGCCGCTGCTGCAAGCGACCAATCACACTGCAGCTGTCATCTCTGGCCGCTGCCGCGAGCGACCAATCACACTGCAGCTGTTATCTCTGGCTGCTGCCACGAGCGACCAATCACACTGCAGCTGTCATCTCTGCCTGCTGCAGCGAATGACCAATCACACTGCAGCTGTCATCCCTGGCTGCTGCCGCGAGCGACCAATCACACTGCAGCTATCATCTCTGGCTGCTTCCGCGAGCGACCAATCACACTGCAGCTGTCATCTCTGGCGGCTGCCACGAGCGACCAATCACACTGCAGCTGTCATCTCTGGCCGCTGCTGCAAGCGACCAATCACACTGCAGCTGTCATCTCTGGCCGCTGCCGCGAGCGACCAATCACACTGCAGCTGTCATCTCTGGCCGCTGCCATGAGCAACCAATCACCTTGCAGCTGTCATTTCTGGCCGCTGCCGTGAGCAACCAATCACACTGCAGCTATCATCTCTGGCTGCTGCCGCCAACGACTAACCAATCACAAGGCAGCTTTCATCTCTGGCCGCTGATGCAAGCTACCAATCACACTGCAGCTTTCATCTCTGGCTGCTGCCGCCAACGACCAATCACACTGCAGCTGTCATCTCTGGCCGCTGCCATGAGCAACCAATCACCTTGCAGCTGTCATCTCTGGCCGCTGCCGTGAGCAACCAATCACACTGCAGCTACCATCTCTGGCTGCTGCCGCCAACGACTGACCAATCACAAGGCAGCTTTCATCTCTGGCCGCTGATGCAAGCTACCAATCACACTGCAGCTTTCATCTCTGGCTGCTGCCGCCAACGACCAATCACACTGCAGCTGTCATCTCTGGCCGTTGCCACGAGCGACCAATCACACTGCAGTTGTCATCCCTGGCTGCTGCCACGAGCGACCAATCACACTGCAGCTATCATCTCTGGCTGCTTCCGCGAGCGACCAATCACACTGCAGCTATCATCTCTGGCCGCTGCCACGAGCGACCAATCACACTGCAGCTGTCATCTCTGGCTGCTGCAGCGAGCGACCAATCACACTGCAGCTGTCATCTCTGGCTGCTGCCGCGAGCGACCCATCACACTGCAGCTATCATCTCTGGCTGCTGCTGCCAGCGACCAATCTCAAGGCAGCTTTCATCTCTGGCCGCTGCTGCAAGCGACCAATCACACTGCAGCTGTCATCTCTGGCCGCTGCCGCGAGCGACCAATCACACTGCAGCTGTTATCTCTGGCTGCTGCCACGAGTGACCAATCACACTGCAGCTATCATCTCTGGCTGCTGCCGCGAGCGACCAATCACACTGCAGCTGTCATCTCTGGCCGTTGCCACGAGCGACCAATCACAGTGCAGCTGTTATCTCTGCCTGCTGCAGCGAATGACCAATCACACTGCAGCTGTCATCTCTGGCTGCTGCCACGAGCGACCAATCACACTGCAGCTATCATCTCTGGCTGCTTCCGCGAGCGACCAATCACACTGCAGCTGTCATCTCTGGCGGCTGCCACGAGCGACCAATCACACTGCAGCTGTCATCTCTGGCCGCTGCTGCAAGCGACCAATCACACTGCAGCTGTCATCTCTGGCGGCTGCCGCGAGCGACCAATCACACTACAGCTGTCATCTCTGGCCGCTGCCATGAGCAACCAATCACACTGCAGCTGTCATCTCTGGCCGCTGACGTGAGCAACCAATCACACTGCAGCTGTCATCTCTGGCTGCTGCCGTGAGTGACCAATCACACTGCAGCTATCATCTCTGGCTTCTGCCACGAGCGACCAATCACACTGCAGCTGTCATCTCTGGCCGCGGCCACGAGCGACCAATCACACTGCAGTTGTCATCTCTGGCTGCTGCAGCGAGCGACCAATCACACTGCAGCTGTCATCTCTGGCCGCTGCCACGAGCGACCAATCACACTGCAGCTGTCATCTCTGGCCGCTGCCACGAGCGACCAATCACAAGGCAGCTGTCATCTCTAGCCGCTGCCGTGAGCAACCAATCACACTGCAGCTGTCATCTCTGGCTGCTGCCACGAGTGACCAATCACACTGCAGCTGTCATCTCTGGCTGCTGCCGCCAACGACCGACCAATCACAAGGCAGCTTTCATCTCTGGCCGCTACCGTGAGCAACCAATCACCCTGCAGCTGTCATCTCTGGCAGCTACCGTGAGCAACCAATCACACTGCAGCTATCATCTCTGGCTGCTGCCGCCAACGACCGACCAATCACAAGGCAGCTTTCATCTCTGGCCGCTGATGCAAGCTACCAATCACACTGCAGCTTTCATCTCTGGCTTCTGCCGCCAACGACCAATCACACTGCAGCTGTCATCTCTGGCCGTTCCCACGAGCGACCAATCACACTGCAGTTGTCATCCCTGGCTGCTGCCACGAGCGACCAATCACACTGCAGCTATCATCTCTGGCTGCTTCCGCGAGCGACCAATCACACTGCAGCTGTCATCTCTGGCCGCTGCCACGAGCGACCAATCACACTGCAGCTGTCATCTCTGGCTGCTGCAGCGAGCGACCAATCACACTGCAGCTGTCATCTCTGGCTGCTGCCGCGAGCGACCCATCACACTGCAGCTATCATCTCTGGCTGCTGCTGCCAGCGACCAATCTCAAGGCAGCTTTCATCTCTGGCCGCTGCTGCAAGCGACCAATCACACTGCAGCTGTCATCTCTGGCCGCTGCCGCGAGCGACCAATCACACTGCAGCTGTTATCTCTGGCTGCTGCCACGAGTGACCAATCACACTGCAGCTATCATTTCTGGCTGCTGCCGCGAGCGACCAATCACACTGCAGCTGTCATCTCTGGCCGTTGCCACGAGCGACCAATCACAGTGCAGCTGTCATCTCTGCCTGCTGCAGCGAATGACCAATCACACTGCAGCTGTCATCCCTGGCTGCTGCCGCGAGCGACCAATCACACTGCAGCTATCATCTCTGGCCGCTGACGTGAGCAACCAATCACACTGCAGCTGTCATCTCTGGCTGCTGCCGTGAGTGACCAATCACACTGCAGCTATCATCTCTGGCTTCTGCCACGAGCGACCAATCACACTGCAGCTGTCATCTCTGGCCGCTGCCGCGAGCGACCAATCACACTGCAGCTGTTATCTCTGGCTGCTGCCACGAGTGACCAATCACACTGCAGCTATCATCTCTGGCTGCTGCCGCGAGCGACCAATCACACTGCAGCTGTCATCTCTGGCCGCTGCCGCGAGCGACCAATCACACTGCAGCTGTCATCTCTGGCCGCTGCCATGAGCAACCAATCACACTGCAGCTGTCATCTCTGGCCGCTGACGTGAGCAACCAATCACACTGCAGCTGTCATCTCTGGCTGCTGCCGTGAGTGACCAATCACACTGCAGCTATCATCTCTGGCTTCTGCCACGAGCGACCAATCACACTGCAGCTGTCATCTCTGGCCGCGGCCACGAGCGACCAATCACACTGCAGTTGTCATCTCTGGCTGCTGCAGCGAGCGACCAATCACACTGCAGTTGTCATCTCTGGCCGCTGCCACGAGCGACCAATCACACTGCAGCTGTCATCTCTGGCCGCTGCCACGAGCGACCAATCACAAGGCAGCTGTCATCTCTAGCCGCTGCCGTGAGCAACCAATCACACTGCAGCTGTCATCTCTGGCTGCTGCCACGAGTGACCAATCACACTGCAGCTGTCATCTCTGGCTGCTGCCGCCAACGACCGACCAATCACAAGGCAGCTTTCATCTCTGGCCGCTACCGTGAGCAACCAATCACCCTGCAGCTGTCATCTCTGGCAGCTACCGTGAGCAACCAATCACACTGCAGCTATCATCTCTGGCTGCTGCCGCCAACGACCGACCAATCACAAGGCAGCTTTCATCTCTGGCCGCTGATGCAAGCTACCAATCACACTGCAGCTGTCATCTCTGGCTGCTGCCGCCAACGACCGACCAATCACAAGGCAGCTTTCATCTCTGGCCGCTACCGTGAGCAACCAATCACCCTGCAGCTGTCATCTCTGGCAGCTACCGTGAGCAACCAATCACACTGCAGCTATCATCTCTGGCTGCTGCCGCCAACGACCGACCAATCACAAGGCAGCTTTCATCTCTGGCCGCTGATGCAAGCTACCAATCACACTGCAGCTTTCATCTCTGGCTTCTGCCGCCAACGACCAATCACACTGCAGCTGTCATCTCTGGCCGTTCCCACGAGCGACCAATCACACTGCAGTTGTCATCCCTGGCTGCTGCCACGAGCGACCAATCACACTGCAGCTATCATCTCTGGCTGCTTCCGCGAGCGACCAATCACACTGCAGCTGTCATCTCTGGCCGCTGCCACGAGCGACCAATCACACTGCAGCTGTCATCTCTGGCTGCTGCAGCGAGCGACCAATCACACTGCAGCTGTCATCTCTGGCTGCTGCCGCGAGCGACCCATCACACTGCAGCTATCATCTCTGGCTGCTGCTGCCAGCGACCAATCTCAAGGCAGCTTTCATCTCTGGCCGCTGCTGCAAGCGACCAATCACACTGCAGCTGTCATCTCTGGCCGCTGCCGCGAGCGACCAATCACACTGCAGCTGTTATCTCTGGCTGCTGCCACGAGTGACCAATCACACTGCAGCTATCATTTCTGGCTGCTGCCGCGAGCGACCAATCACACTGCAGCTGTCATCTCTGGCCGTTGCCACGAGCGACCAATCACAGTGCAGCTGTCATCTCTGCCTGCTGCAGCGAATGACCAATCACACTGCAGCTGTCATCCCTGGCTGCTGCCGCGAGCGACCAATCACACTGCAGCTATCATCTCTGGCCGCTGCCATGAGCAACCAATCACACTGCAGCTGTCATTTCTGGCCGCTGACGTGAGCAACCAATCACACTGCAGCTGTCATCTCTGGCTGCTGCCGTGAGTGACCAATCACACTGCAGCTATCATCTCTGGCTTCTGCCACGAGCGACCAATCACACTGCAGCTGTCATCTCTGGCCGCTGCCGCGAGCGACCAATCACACTGCAGCTGTTATCTCTGGCTGCTGCCACGAGTGACCAATCACACTGCAGCTATCATCTCTGGCTGCTGCCGCGAGCGACCAATCACACTGCAGCTGTCATCTCTGGCCGCTGCCGCGAGCGACCAATCACACTGCAGCTGTCATCTCTGGCCGCTGCCATGAGCAACCAATCACACTGCAGCTGTCATCTCTGGCCGCTGACGTGAGCAACCAATCACACTGCAGCTGTCATCTCTGGCTGCTGCCGTGAGTGACCAATCACACTGCAGCTATCATCTCTGGCTTCTGCCACGAGCGACCAATCACACTGCAGCTGTCATCTCTGGCCGCGGCCACGAGCGACCAATCACACTGCAGTTGTCATCTCTGGCTGCTGCAGCGAGCGACCAATCACACTGCAGTTGTCATCTCTGGCCGCTGCCACGAGCGACCAATCACACTGCAGCTGTCATCTCTAGCCGCTGCCGTGAGCAACCAATCACACTGCAGCTGTCATCTCTGGCTGCTGCCACGAGTGACCAATCACACTGCAGCTGTCATCTCTGGCTGCTGCCGCCAACGACCGACCAATCACAAGGCAGCTTTCATCTCTGGCCGCTACCGTGAGCAACCAATCACCCTGCAGCTGTCATCTCTGGCAGCTACCGTGAGCAACCAATCACACTGCAGCTATCATCTCTGGCTGCTGCCGCCAACGACCGACCAATCACAAGGCAGCTTTCATCTCTGGCCGCTGATGCAAGCTACCAATCACACTGCAGCTTTCATCTCTGGCTGCTGCCGCCAACGACCAATCACACTGCAGCTGTCATCTCTGGCCGTTCCCACAAGCGACCAATCACACTGCAGTTGTCATCCCTGGCTGCTGCCACGAGCGACCAATCACACTGCAGCTATCATCTCTGGCTGCTTCCGCGAGCGACCAATCACACTGCAGCTGTCATCTCTGGCCGCTGCCACGAGCGACCAATCACACTGCAGCTGTCATCTCTGGCTGCTGCAGCGAGCGACCAATCACACTGCAGCTGTCATCTCTGGCTGCTGCCGCGAGCGACCCATCACACTGCAGCTATCATCTCTGGCTGCTGCTGCCAGCGACCAATCTCAAGGCAGCTTTCATCTCTGGCCGCTGCTGCAAGCGACCAATCACACTGCAGCTGTTATCTCTGGCTGCTGCCACGAGTGACCAATCACACTGCAGCTATCATCTCTGGCTGCTGCCGCGAGCGACCAATCACACTGCAGCTGTCATCTCTGGCCGTTGCCACGAGCGACCAATCACAGTGCAGCTGTCATCTCTGACTGCTGCAGCGAATGACCAATCACACTGCAGCTGTCATCCCTGGCTGCTGCCGCGAGCGACCAATCACACTGCAGCTATCATCTCTGGCTGCTTCCGCGAGCGACCAATCACACTGCAGCTGTCATCTCTGGCGGCTGCCACGAGCGACCAATCACACTGCAGCTGTCATCTCTGGCCGCTGCTGCAAGCGACCAATCACACTGCAGCTGTCATCTCTGGCCGCTGCCGCGAGCGACCAATCACACTGCAGCTGTCATCTCTGGCCGCTGCCATGAGCAACCAATCACCTTGCAGCTGTCATCTCTGGCCGCTGCCGTGAGCAACCAATCACACTGCAGCTATCATCTCTGGCTGCTGCCGCCAACGACTGACCAATCACAAGGCAGCTTTCATCTCTGGCCGCTGATGCAAGCTACCAATCACACTGCAGCTTTCATCTCTGGCTGCTGCCGCCAACGACCAATCACACTGCAGCTGTCATCTCTGGCCATTGCCACGAGCGACCAATCACACTGCAGTTGTCATCCCTGGCTGCTGCCACGAGCGACCAATCACACTGCAGCTATCATCTCTGGCTGCTTCCGCGAGCGACCAATCACACTGCAGCTGTCATCTCTGGCCGCTGCCACGAGCGACCAATCACACTGCAGCTGTCATCTCTGGCTGCTGCAGCGAGCGACCAATCACACTGCAGCTGTCATCTCTGGCTGCTGCCGCGAGCGACCCATCACACTGCAGCTATCATCTCTGGCTGCTGCTGCCAGCGACCAATCTCAAGGCAGCTTTCATCTCTGGCCGCTGCTGCAAGCGACCAATCACACTGCAGCTGTCATCTCTGGCCGCTGCCGCGAGCGACCAATCACACTGCAGCTGTTATCTCTGGCTGCTGCCACGAGTGACCAATCACACTGCAGCTATCATCTCTGGCTGCTGCCGCGAGCGACCAATCACACTGCAGCTGTCATCTCTGGCCGTTGCCACGAGCGACCAATCACAGTGCAGCTGTCATCTCTGGCTGCTGCAGCGAATGACCAATCACACTGCAGCTGTCATCTCTGGCTGCTGCCGCGAGCGACCAATCACACTGCAGCTATCATCTCTGGCTGCTTCCGCGAGCGACCAATCACACTGCAGCTGTCATCTCTGGAGGCTGCCACGAGCGACCAATCACACTGCAGCTGTCATCTCTGGCCGCTGCTGCAAGCGACCAATCACACTGCAGCTGTCATCTCTGGCCGCTGCCGCGAGCGACCGATCACACTGCAGCTGTCATCTCTGGCCGCTGCCATGAGCAACCAATCACACTGCAGCTGTCATCTCTGGCCGCTGCCGTGAGCAACCAATCACACTGCAGCTGTCATCTCTGGCTTCTGCCACGAGCGACCAATCACACTGCAGCTGTCATCTCTGGCCGCGGCCACGAGCGACCAATCACACTGCAGCTGTCATCTCTGGCTGCTGCAGCGAGCGACCAATCACACTGCAGCTGTCATCTCTGGCCGCTGCCACGAGCGACCAATCACACTGCAGCTGTCATCTCTGGCTGCTGCCGCGAGCGACCAATCACAAGGCAGCTGTCATCTCTAGCCGCTGCCGTGAGCAACCAATCACACTGCAGCTGTCATCTCTGGCTGCTGCCGCCAGCGACCAATCACACTGCAGCTTTCATCTCTGGCCGCTGCTGCAAGCTACCAATCACACTGCAGCTATCATCTCTGGCTGCTGCTGCCAGCGACCAATCACACTGCAGCTTTCATTTCTGGCCGCTGCTGCAAGCTACCAATCAAACTGCAGCTTTCATCTCTGGCCGCTGCCGTGAGTGACCAATCATACTGCAGCTATCATCTCTGGCCGCTGCTGCGAGCAACCAATCACACTGCAGCTGTCATCTCTGGCCGCTGCCGCGAGCAACCAATCACAAGGCAGCTGTCATCTCTGGCTGCTGCCGCGAGCGACCAGTCCACTGCAGCTGTCATCTCCGGCCCCTGCCACGAGCGACCAATCACACTGCAGCTGTCATCTCTGGCTGCTGCCGCGAGTGACCAATCACAAGGCAGCTGTCATGTCTGGATGCTGCCAGTGACCAATCACACTGCAGCTTTCATCTCTGGCCACTGCCGCGAGTGACCAATCACACTGCAGCTTTCATGTCTGCCCGCTGCCGCCAGCGACCAATCACACTGCAGCTTTCATCTCTGGCCGCTGCCGCCAGAGACCAATCACACTGCAGCTGTCATCTCTGCCCGCTAAGGCAAGCGACCAATCACACGGCAGCTGTCATCTCTGGCCGCTGCTGCAAGCAACCAATCACACTGCAGCTGTCATCTCTGGCTGCTGCCGCCGGTGACCAATCACAAGGCAACTGTCATCTCTGGCTGCTGCCGCGAGCGACCAATCACACTGCAGCTGTCATCTTTAACCGCTGCCGCGAGCGACCAATCAGCATGTAATGATGCAAAAACACAGGAACACAGTCTGAACTGTGTTTTCACTAGTTTGTTGGCTTGAAAAAGACCTTGTTTGTAGGTCGAAACGTCGCCTCTTTTAAAACTGTGAAACAATAAAATATGCTCCTTTAATCAAGAAGCCTTTTTTTCGCATCATTACATGCTGCCACAGCTTTGCTATTGTATTGGAATCGTGGAAGGGGCTTAGGTCCATAGCCCCGTTGCTGGCTTTGCATGAACATTTTTTTGCTACAGAGAAGGAAACTTTTTTTGAATTTCTCTCTGTCCCTCCCCCCCCCCCCCCAAGTTTTCTTTTCTGGCGGGGTCGAGTGAGTGCCGTGGTTCTTTTTTGCTAATTGCGAGCGACCAATCACACTGCAGCTGTCATCTTTAACCGCTGCCGCGAGCGACCAATCACACTGCAGCTGTCATCTCTGGCCGCTGCCGCCAGCGACCAATCACACGGCAGATTTCATCTCTCCAGGAGGAGTTGGAAAATGAAGGGAGTGATCTGATTGGTTGCTAAGGGCTACACTGACCGCGCTGCTTCATCCTCTGCCCGCAGCGGCGGGGCCGTCACCATATCGCTGCGGGCACCTTCTGTCACACTGGTTAGTAAGAATGTAACCCAGACGTAAAAATAGGAAAACGCAGCAAAAACGCCCACAAGACGCTCGGGAGAGCTACGCCGATTTGATGAGTCATTAGTGCGTACGACCTTCCGGCGCGCCAAATTCCACCTCTTTGAAGCCCGTCACAATCTGCAGCGTTCCGCCGCGGCTCGCGGTTTTGTGTTGAGAACGTGTCGCTTTTTGATGTGGAAACGTAGTTCTTACGCACCGGAATTCAGAACGCACGCGCCGACCACGCCCACAAACGGGCGGAGCCAAGGAGTTTGACGCAGTATTTAGAGACTAAATTTGATGCAGAAAATTCTGCAGTGAATTCCGTTGAGTGAACAGACCCGTGAAGAACGGATTCCTCCCCTGCGTGCGGCGCCGGCGGTTTGATGCGTGCGATGGGTTTTCACGTTCGGATTGCATCCACATTCACTGTGTTTTTCATGCACGCAAAAAAAAAAAAACACAAGCCGGGCCCACAGATATGATGCGTTATTACACCACCCTGTGGACTGCCGGCCCCACGGATATGATGCATTATTACACCACCCTGTGAACTGCCGGCCCAACTGATATGAGGCGTTATTACACCACTCAGTGAACTGATGGCCCCACGGATATGATGTGTTATTACACCACCCTGTGGACCACTGGCCAAGCTGATATGATGCATCATTACACCACCCTGTGGACTGCCGGCCCAACTGATATGATGCGTTATTACACCACCCTGTGAACTGCCGGCCCAGCTGATGAGATGTGTTATTACACCACTCTGTGAACTGATGGCCCCACGGATATGATGCGTTATTACACCACCCTGTGGACCGCTGGCCAAGCTGATATGATGCATCATTACACCACCCTGTGGACTGCCGGCCCAACTGATATGATGCGTTATTACACCACCCTGTGGACTGCCGGCCCAACTGATATGATGCGTTATTACACCACCCTGTGAACTGCCGGCCCAGCTGATGAGATGTGTTATTACACCACTCTGTGAACTGCTGGCCCCATGGATATGATGCGTTATTACACCACCCTGTGGCCCGCTGGCCCAGATGATATGATGCGTTATTACACCACCCTTGCCGGCCCAACTGATATGATGTGTTATTACACCACTCTGTGAACTGCCGGCCCAAGTGATATGATGTTATTACACCACTCTGTGAGCTGCCAGCCCCACGGATATTATGCTATATTACACCCCCCTGTGGACTGCCGGCCCAACTGATATAATGCGTTATTACACCACCCTGTGGACTGCCGGCCCAACTGATATGGTGTGTTATTACACCACCCTGTGGACTGCCGGCCCCACGGATATGATGCGTTATTATACCACCCTGTGGACTGCCGGCCCAACTGATATGGTGTGTTATTACACCACCCTGTGGACTGCCGGCCCCACGGATATGATGCTTTATTACACCACCCTGTGGACTGCCGGCCCCACGGATATGATGCTTTATTACACCACCCTGTGGACTGCCGGCCCAACTGATATGATGCGTTATTACACCCCTCTGTGGACTGCCAGTCCCACGGATATGATGCGTTATTACACCCCTCTGTGGACTGCCAGCCCCACGGATATGATGCGTTATTACACCACCCTGTGGACTGCTGGCCCCACGGATATGATGCGTTATTACACCACCCTGTGGACTGCTGGCCCCACGGATATAATGCGTTATTACACCACCCTGTGGACTGCCGGCCCCACGGATATGATGCGTTATTACACCACCCTGTGGACTGCTGGCCCCACGGATATAATGCGTTATTACACCACCCTGTGGACTGCCGGCCCCACGGATATGATGCGTTATTACACCACCCTGTGGACTGCCGGCCCCACGGATATGATGCGTTATTACACCACCCTGTGGACTTTAATGGGGGATATCAGGCGGTAAACAGGGATGAAAATACGGCGCGCCGCGGTTTATTTTATATAAATGACCCATCAGCGGGAAAAAACGCTCATTTCAGCGCACCAATTACCCGAAAAAAATACAAACGTAACGCAGGCGCAAAATACCCCCCGTGTGAATGGGCCGTTATGGAGAGGCGGAGACACGGCTGAGAGTCATGTGACACCTGCGCCAAAGTCACAGTGCTGATGTAAACAAGTAAACAGTGCGGCTATAACACCAAGATGCCCCGACGTTGTGGCTAACGGCCATTATGTATATGAACTAGGCACTTCAAGGCGCGGCGCACATCACGTGACTCTGACACTGCGCCACCGACGCCGTAACACCTTCTACATGGGCGCAGTTACTGTTTGTAGGGCATCTCATAGAGTTAAACGGAACCTCTGGTTACACTTCCTGGGAGATTCCAGGGGTGAAGTAAGCAGTTTTATGACCAAAAGATACATGAAAACCCCCAACATTTCTGAGGAACTCCCCTTTAAGAGAGGCGCATATTCTTACGTTTTCGGTCCAGTACTGATGACGTCACAGAAACGGCCACTCCCACTCGTGTCAAACACACCCGTTTGCTGACCGGGTGGAATCTTCCAGCACGACACGCCCCCTGCACGATGATTGGTGGTACAGAGCTCCTGCACACACCGTCGCAAGTGATTGGGTGCTGACGATTGGTCCGCGCGCAGTGGCGGGAAGCGCTTGTTTCCATGGTGAGTGGAGGAGGCCGGGAGGAGGGGCCGCGGCCAGTAGGGCGGCGCTGTGGAGCGTCTGGAGGAGAGCTATAAATGACGGCCTATTAGCTGCCGTTTAGTGATCGGTCTCCATTGTGTTCCTACAGAGCAGTACTTGCCCCCCGAGGCTCCTGCCTGCGGGGACCCCAAGTGGAAGGACTTGGCTGCATTCTCACTAGATGGCGCCGCACCTGCCTGCAGGTTGTCTGAGGTATTGCATCTCATCCCTATCCATTTCAATGGAGCTGAGCTGCAGTACCAGAAGCGACCTCTGAGCTGCGCGTCCGTATGGCAGCTGCCATGTATTCCCTTTAACTCCTTAGTGGCCGCCGCTTAGTGCCCTACCAGCTGTAAGCCTGCAGCGACATCTTTATAGGCCGGGGGCTCCGCTGACTGACGGCCGGCTGCATCAGTAAGACCGCCGCATGGGGGACAGCCCTGAAGACTGGCTGCGCATGAAGGGTTAACGTCAGTCAGACCTTCCGGATAACTGGGTGCCGGATGAAAGAAAGTTCAGTGCTGGGAGGAGAAAGAGGCGCTGCTGTTACCCCTCAGGACGCCGGGGGGACCGGGTGACGGCCGCCGCCCAGACTAATGGGAGACCCTGACCTGTCGTACTCCGGGGGACATATAATGTATAGGAGGTGTCACCGGGGGACATATAATGTATAGGAGGTGTCACCGGGGGACAAGTAACGTATAGGAGGTGTCACTGGGGGACAAGTAACGTATAGGAGGTGTCACTGGGGGACAAGTAACGTATAGGAGGTGTCACTGGGGGACACGTAACGTATAGGAGGTGTCACTGGGGGACACGTAACGTATAGGAGGTGTCACTGGGGGACACGTAACGTATAGGAGGTGTCACTGGGGGACACGTAACGTATAGGAGGTGTCACCGGGGGACACGTAACGTATAGGAGGTGTCACCGGGAGACACGTAACGTATAGGAGGTGTCACCGGGGGACACGTAACGTATAGGAGGTGTCACCGGGGGACACGTAACGTATAGGAGGTGTCACCGGGGGACACGTAACGTATAGGAGGTGTCACCGGGGGACACGTAACGTATAGGAGGTGTCACCGGGGGACACGTAACGTATAGGAGGTGTCACTGGGGGACATGTAATGTATAGGAGGTGTCACTGGCTGCACTCTGAGGGGACATATAATGTGTTGTAGATGTTACTGGAGGACATATAATGTGTTGGAGATGTTAATGGCCGCACTCTGGGGGACATATAATGGGTTGGAGATGTTACTGGCCGCACTCTGGGGGACATATAATGGGTTGGAGATGTCACTGGCTGCACTCTGCGGGACAAATAATGTGTTGGAGATGTTACTGGCCGCACTCTGGGGGACATATAATGTGCTGGAGATGTCACCGGGGGACATATAATGGGCTGGAGATGTTACTGGCCGCACTCTGGGGGACATATAATGTGTTGATGTCACTGGGGGACATATAATGTATAGGAGATGTTACTGGTCGCACCATGGGGGACATATAATGTGTTGGAGATGTTACTGGCTGGACTCTGGGGGACATATAATGTGTTGATGTTACTGGGGGATATATAATGTGTTGGAGATGTTACTGGCTGCACTCTGGGGGACATATAATGTGTTGGAGATGTTACTGGCTGCACTCTGGGGGACATATGTGTTGGAGATGTTACTGGCTGCACTCTGGGGGACATATAATGTGTTGGAGATGTTACTGGCTGCACTCTGGGGGACATATGTGTTGGAGATGTTACTGGCAGCACTCTGGGGGACATATAATGTATTGGTGGTGTGACTGGCCGCTCTCCGGGGGACATATAATGTGTTGGAGATGTTACTGGCTGCACTCTTGGGGACATATGTGTTGGAGATGTTACTGGCCGCACTCTGGGGGACATATAATGGGTTGGAGATGTTACTAGCCGCACTCTGGGGGACATATAATGGGTTGGAGATGTTACTGGCCGCACTCTGGGGGACATATAATGTGTTGGAGATGTTACTGGCCGCACTCTGGGGGACATATAATGGGTTGGAGATGTTACTGGCCGCACTCTGGGGGACATATAATGGGTTGGAGATGTTACTGGCTGCACTCTGGGGGACATATAATGTGTTGGAGATGTTACTGGCTGCACTCTGGGGGACATATAATGGGTTGGAGATGTTACTGGCTGCACTCTGGGGGACATATAATGGGTTGGAGATGTTACTGGCCGCACTCTGGGGGACATATAATGTGTTGGAGATGTTACTGGCCGCACTCTGGGGGACATATAATGTGTTGGAGATGTTACTGGCTGCACTCTGGGGGACATATAATGTGTTGGAGATGTTACTGGCTGCACTCTGGGGGACATATAATGTGTTGGAGATGTTATTGGCTGCACTCTGGGGGACATATAATGTCTTGGAGATGTTACTGGCTGCACTCTGGGGGACATATAATGGGTTGGAGATGTTACTGGCTGCACTCTGGGGGACATATAATGGGTTGGAGATGTTACTGGCTGCACTCTGGGGGACATATAATGGGTTGGAGATGTTACTGGCTGCACTCTGGGGGACATATAATGGGTTGGAGATGTTACTGGCTGCACTCTGGGGGACATATAATGGGTTGGAGATGTTACTGGCCGCTCTCCGGGGGACATATAATGTGTTGGAGATGTTACTGGCCGCACTCTGGGGGACATATAATGTGTTGGAGATGTTACTGGCCGCACTCTGGGGGACATATAATGTGTTGGAGATGTTACTGGCTGCACTCTGGGGGACATATAATGTGTTGGAGATGTTACTGGCCGCACTCTGGGGGACATATAATGTGTTGGAGATGTTACTGGCCGCACTCTGGGGGACATATAATGTGTTGGAGATGTCACTGGCCGCACTCTGAGGGGACATATAATGTTTTGGAGATGTTACTGGCTGCACTCTGGGGGACATATAATGTGTTGGAGATGTTACTGGCCGCACTCTGGGGGACATATAATGTGTTGGAGATGTTACTGGCCGCACTCTGGGGGACATATAATGTGTTGGAGATGTCACTGGCCGCACTCTGGGGGACATATAATGTGTTGGAGATGTTACTGACCGCACTCTGTGGGACATATAATGTGTTGGTGGTGTTACTGGCTGCACTCCGGGGGACATATAATGTGTTGGAGATGGTACTGGCTGCACTCTGGTTACAAAGGACTGCAGGTGACATCTACTACATTATCTGTGGGGTTACCTAGGACTGCGCTACATTATTTGCATGGAGTTAATCCTCAAGTATATCGGAGTATCTCTTGGCCACTAGGTGGCAGTGTTGCCCAGCTTGTTCTGCAGAGTCTCTCCTGCATCCAGTGGCATGATGCCCTGCGGTGTAGTTATTGGTATTGCAGTGGAGAGCGCTGGTCTGGAGGTGGAGATACTAATGAGTCTGCGACTAAGAAGTACAGTGAGGACAATAATCTCACAGAAGGCGAAAAGGAAAAAAATGTGCGCCACTAATTACACCGTACTGCAGTATGTATTGTGCGGTGTATTATATGTACGGTCTATATTACTGGCCCGAATTGGGAGCTGGTCAGGCTGCGACCCTCCCCCACTTCCCCAGGCATATCAGTCCGCAGCTCCCCTCCGGCATCAGCGACCTCTTCCCCGGGCATCTGAGTGCATTCCTCAGCGTTACTATTACTAGCTGGGCTGCTCATGAGGGGGGGTGCTTTTACTTCGGGGGGCTGCTCATGGGGGGTGGGGGTGCGGTGGCGCTGTTATTCCGCTGGGGCCGCTCATGGGAGGGCCGCTTTCACTCTGCGGGGCTGCTGTTACTCTGTGGGGGCTGCTTATAGAGGGGGGGTGGCGCTGTTACTCCGCGGGGGGCACTAATGGGAGGGCTGCTATTACTCCGCGGGGGGCCGCTCACGGGGGGGGGGTGCCGCTGTTACTCCGCGCGGGCCGCTCATGGGGGGGCGCCGCTGTTACTCTGTGCGGGCCGCTCATGGGGGGGCGCCGCTGTTACTCCGCGCGGGCCGCTCAGGGGGGGGCGCCGCTGTTACTCCACGCGGGCCGCTCATGGGGGGGCGCCGCTGTTACTCCGCGCTGGCCGCTCATGGGGGGGGCGCCGCTGTTACTCCGCGCGGGCCGCTCATGGGGGGGGTGCCGCTGTTACTCCGCGCGGGCCGCTCATGGGGGGGGGCGCCGCTGTTACTCCGCGCGGGCCGCTCATGGGGGGGCGCCGCTTGTTCTCCGCGCGGGCCGCTCATGGGGGGGCGCCGCTGTTACTCCGCGCGGGCCGCTCATGGGGGGGCGCCGCTGTTACTCCGCGCGGGCCGCTCATGGGGAGGGCCGCTGTTACTCCGCGCGGGCCGCTCATGGGGAGGGCCGCTGTTACTCCGCGCGGGCCGCTCATGGGGAGGGCCGCTGTTACTCCGCGCGGGCCGCTCATGGGGGGGCGCCGCTGTTACGCCGCGCGGCCTGAAAAATGCAACATTTAAAAAAAAATAAAAATTATAAAAATAAACTCGATGGTAATAAAAGTCTAACATAATAAACTGTCGCTGGGTCTGACTTACTAACCCAATGTATTCTGCGTCCCTCACGGTGCGTATAGTTACACATCGCCTCGGCTCAAGAAAAAACCAAAAGCGATTTATAAGTCCTATGTACTCCACAATGGTACCCCTAGACCCCCCGGCCGCCCCGCGATTTATTCCCCCGCCCCCCAGACACACACTATCCTGGCAGGAAGATATAGAAGACGGACGGACGTTGTGTTTTGTTTCTCAATGGCAGAACAAACTATACATTTGTATGGGTGTAATCATAGCGCCCCCAGGAATACTGGTATTGTGTCAGTGGTACTGCAGTGTGTCCCCTGTGGAAACAAGACACGCCCCACAACAATGGTGGACTTGGGGTTTTTTTGTCTTTCACATCATGGAGAGTCATTTTCAAGTTTTTCAGCTCATTATATGGTATCAATAAAAATACAGCTCATACCCCAAAAAACAACACCAACACCGAGGCCGCGAGCAGCGACAGCGATGGAGAAAGAAGTAGGATTTATGTAGGTGAGGAGGAAAAACCAAAAATGAAAACCAAGGGCAGTATCCTCAGGGGGTTAAACCGCTGCGCATCGGGGGCCGAGGTGAGCCCCTTCATACCATAACCTGCAGCACAGAGAGCAAGGACCACCTGTGGCCTGGAGTCCCCCCGCCTGATCCTGCCTGTGGCCTGGAGTCCCCCCGCCTGATCCTGCCTGTGGCCTGGAGTCCCCCCGCCTGATCCTGCCTGTGGCCTGGAGTCCCCCCGCCTGATCCTGCCTGTGGCCTGGAGTCCCCCCGCCTGATCCTGCCTGTGGCCTGGAGCCCCCCCGCCTGATCCTGCCTGTGGCCTGGAGCCCCCCCGCCTGATACCGCCCATGGGCTGGAGTTCCCTACCTCTTCCCCCCTCTTCCCTGGAGTTCCCCCGCCTGTGGCCCGGAGTCTCCCCGCGCCTGATCCATGCGTGGATTTTCCATCACAATGGCGGCAGCGCAGTTATTGACTGACACACAATAAAACAATGAGGACTTTCATGTTGCTAATTCCATGCTCAAGGTTTCTGTATAGAAGAGTCCTGCGGCGTGCCGAGCGCCCCCACCTCCATTATCCTCGCTGCCACAGATACGCAGATATTACAGTCAGCGTTCATTCTCATCCCAGCGCCTGGAAGTCATATTAATCCTTGATGTGGAACTGTGTTGTCATTGAGAGCTCCTGCAACCAAGCTCAATGCTAATTAAGACTGCCCATTGGTCATGCGCCATGCTTTACAGTGCAGCTTTGCTCCCTCATGTCAGCTGCTTTTAAGCTCTGCTCCATTAGTGTGATGAGAGACTGCAGTTTACCCGCACTGTGTAATAGAGAAATCTAAAATCTAACTCCTGTAATATTGACCCCAAACACATGGCCTACGCTGAGGAGCTGGGAGGGCAAGATGCTGGCTTGTCGTGGCAGCACTTACCACGCTCCCTCCTGGAGAAACGCACATAGCCCTGGCCAGGACAGCGCTGGGCCCTTCTGGACACCCCTAGAAGAGGGATGCCCAATAAACAGTAGACTAGGTGATGAGATTGTCACGGGTGACGCCGTCGTTCCGGTACCCCCCGGCATGAACATCGGTGGGGAAATAAACGATCCACAGACGGCAATATAGTACCTCAGGATCCCGGGAGCGGTCAGGGCCTGGAATAGCTTTAGTCGAAACTTCAGCAATATACAAGGCACAAATTACAGATCAAGGAAGTGCAGGCAATAAATAAGCTAGAGTACTTCCACCCGGCAGCCCCAGACTACAGGACGCTCGTGTGTGAACTATGAGAACAGAGTACCTCCACCCGGCAGCCCCAAACTACAGGACGCTCGTGTGTGAACTATGAGAATAGAGTACCTCCACCGGCAGCCCCTGACTACAGGACGCTCATGTGTGAGCAATGAGGATAGAGTACCTCCACCCGGCAGCCCCAGAATACAGGACGCTCATGTGTGAACAATGAGGATAGAGTACCTCCACCCGGCAGCCCCAGAATACAGGACGCTCATGTGTGAACAATGAGAATAGAGTACCTCCACCCGGCAGCCCCAGACTACAGGACGCTCGTGTGTGAACTATGAGAATAGAGTACCTCCACCCGGCAGCCCCAGACTACAGGACGCCCGTGTGTGAACAATGAGAATAGAGTACCTCCACCCGGCAGCCCCTGACTACAGGACGCTCATGTGTGAGCAATGAGGATAGAGTACCTCCACCCGGCAGCCCCAGAATACAGGACGCTCATGTGTGAACAATGAGAATATAGTACTTCAACCCGGCAGCCCCTGACTACAGGACCCTCATGTGTGAACAATGAGGATAGAGTACCTCCACCCGGCAGCCCCAGAATACAGGACGCTCATGTGTGAACAATGAGGATAGAGTACCTCCACCCGGCAGCCCCAGACTACAGGACGCTCATGTGTGAGCAATGAGGATAGAGTACCTCCACCCGGCAGCCCCTGACTACAGGACGCCCGTGTGTAAACAATGAGAATAGAGTACCTCCACCCGGCAGCCCCAGAATACAGGACGCTCATGTGTGAACAATGAGGATAGAGTACCTCCACCCGGCAGCCCCAGAATACAGGACGCTCATGTGTGAACAATGAGGATAGAGTACCTCCACCCGGCAGCCCCAGAATACAGGACGCTCATGTGTGAACAATGAGGATAGAGTACCTCCACCCGGCAGCCCCAGACTACAGGACGCTCGTGTGTGAACAATGAGGATAGAGTACCTCCACCGGCAGCCCCTGACTACAGGACACTTGTGTGTGAACAATGAGGATAGAGTACCTCCACCCGGCAGCCCCAAAATACAGGACGCTCATGTGTGAACAATGAGGATAGAGTACCTCCACCCGGCAGCCCCTGAATACAGGACGCTCATGTGTGAACAATGAGGATAGAGTACCTCCACCCGGCAGCCCCTGACTACAGGACGCTCATGTGTGAACAATGAGGATAGAGTACCTCCACCCGGCAGCCCCAGAATACAGGACGCTCATGTGTGAACAATGAGGATAGAGTACCTCCACCCGGCAGCCCCAGACTACAGGACGCTCATGTGTGAGCAATGAGGATAGAGTACCTCCACCCGGCAGCCCCAGAATACAGGACGCTCATGTGTGAACAATGAGGATGGAGTACCTCCACCCGGCAGCCCCAGAATACAGGACGCTCATGTGTGAACAATGAGGATAGAGTACCTCCACCCGGCAGCCCCAGAATACAGGACGCTCATGTGTGAACAATGAGGATAGAGTACCTCCACCCGGCAGCCCCAGAATACAGGACGCTCATGTGTGAACAATGAGGATAGAGTACCTCCACCCGGCAGCCCCAGACTACAGGACGCTCATGTGTGAACAATGAGGATAGAGTACCTCCACCGGCAGCCCCTGACTACAGGACGCTTGTGTGTGAACAATGAGGATAGAGTACCTCCACCCGGCAGCCCCAGAATACAGGACGCTCATGTGTGAACAATGAGGATAGAGTACCTCCACCGGCAGCCCCTGACTACAGGACACTTGTGTGTGAACAATGAGGATAGAGTACCTCCACCCTGCAGCCCCTGACTACAGGACGCTCGTGTGTGAACAATGAGAATAGAGTACCTCCACCGGCAGCCCCTGACTACAGGACACTCATGTGTGAACAATGAGGATAGAGTACCTCCACCCGGCAGCCCCAAACTACAGGACGCTTGTGTGTGAACAATGAGGATAGAGTACCTCCACCCGGCAGCCCCAGACTACAGGACGCTCATGTGTGAACAATGAGGATAGAGTACCTCCACCGGCAGCCCCTGACTACAGGACACTTGTGTGTGATCAATGAGGATAGAGTACCTCCACCCGGCAGCCCCAGAATACAGGACGCTCGTGTCTGAACAATGAGAACAGAGTACCTCCACCCGGAAGCCCCAGACTTCAGGACGCTCACGTGTGAACTATGAGAATAGAGTACCTCCACCCGGCAGCCCCAGACTACAGGACGCTCGTGTGGAAACAATGAGGATAGAGTACCTCCACCAGGCAGCCCCAGACTACAGGACGCTCGTGTGGGAACAATCAGGATAGAGTACCTCCACCGGCAGCCCCAGACTATAGGACGCCCGTGTGTGAACAATGAGAATAGAATACCTCCACCCAGCAACCCCAGACTACAGGACGCCCGTGTGTGAACAATGAGAATAGAATACCTCCACCCGGCAACCCCAGACTACAGGACGCTCGTGTGTGAACAATGAGAATAGAATACCTCCACCAGGCAGCCCCAGACTACAGGACGCTCGTGTGTGAACAATGAGAATAGAGTACCTCCACCCGGCAGCCGCAGACTACAGGACGATCGTGTGTGAACAATGAGAATAGAATACCTCCACCCGGCAACCCCAGACTACAGAACGCTCGTGTGTGAACAATGAGGATAGAGTACCTCCACCGGCAGCCCCAGACTACAGGACGCTCATGCGTGAACAATGAGAATAGAGTACCTCCACCGGCAACCCCAGACTACAGGACGCTCATGCGTGAACAATGAGAATAGAGTACCTCCACCGGCAGCCCCAGACTACAGGACGCTCATGCGTGAACAATGAGAATAGAGTACCTCCACCGGCAGCCCCAGACTACAGGACGCTCATGCGTGAACAATGAGAATAGAGTACCTCCACCGGCAGCCCCAGAGTACAGGACGCTCATGCGTGAACAATGAGAATAGAGTACCTCCACCGGCAGCCCCAGACTACAGGACGCTCATGTGTGAACAATGAGGATAGAGTACCTCCACCGGCAGCCCCTGACTACAGGACGCTCATGTGTGAGCAATGAGGATAGAGTACCTCCACCCGGCAGCTCCAGACTACAGGACGCCCGTGTGTGAACAATGAGGATAGAGTACCTCCACCGGCAGCCCCTGACTACAGGACGCTTATGTGTGAACAATGAGAATAGAGTACCTCCACCCGGCAGCCCCTGACTACAGGACGCTCATGTGTGAACAATGCGGATAGAGTACCTTCACCGTCAGCCCCAGACTACAGGACGCCCGTGTGTGAACAATGAGGATAGAGTACTTCCACCTGGCAGCCCCAGACTACAGGACGCTCGTGTGTGAACAATGAGAATAGAATACCTCCACCCGGCAGCCCCAGAATACAGGACGCTCATGTGTGAACAATGAGGATAGAGTACCTCCACCTGGCAGCCCCAGACTACAGGACGCTCATGTGTGAACAATGAGGATAGAGTACCTCCACCCGGAAGCCCCTGACTATAGGACGCTCGTGTGTGAACAATGAGAATAGAGTACCTCCACCGGCAGCCCCTGACTACATGATGCTCGTGTGTGAACAATGAGAATAGAGTACCTCCACCCGGCAGCCCCAGACTACAGGATGCTCGGGTGTGAACAATGACAATAGAGTACCTCCACCCTGCCGCCCCAGACTTCAGGATGCTCGGGTGTGAACAATGACAATAGAGTACCTACACCCGGCAGTCCCTGACTACAGGACGCTTGGGTGTGAAAGACAGTGATAAACAGATGAGTACATCTGCACTAGGCCTTGGGATGAAACGTTCACTTGTTGTTCACTCACTGTCTTTTTGGCCTCACTCCGTCTTTATACTGATCTATGCGTTCAGGAAATCTCTCTTTCTCCTCCATGCTTAACTACATGAGCGTTGAAAGTGCCCCCATGTGACTGGACCTCCTGACTACGACTCCAGAAGACATGGAACTTCTTTCCCCCTCTCATCCACTCCCATTTATAGCCTTACTCTATATATAGGTTGAGGGGGATAAGCATCTTATGGGAGCTGACGCTGGCCCTTTAAGTGTGCGATTGTTGATTATAGAGCTGCGCGGGTTCACCAGAAGGCGACTATGACTGAATGATCCCTCTGGGGTGTATGGACAGATGCAGGAAGCTGGGAGGCGGATGAAGAGATGAGCGTCCTGTGCGCTGATGGCACCACGAACCCTCCGCACAGACTGCACAACCCACCAGCAGCGTACGGTACACCGAGGCTCCCCCTACTGGTGAGCTCAGAGCTTATTGCCCTCCGTTCTCCGTCTGCACCGACTTTACTCTTGTTCTATACATTAAAATGTAGTCCTATGCATCCGAATGGGAAGACGTCTTCAGACGGCGGGGGCTCACTCCTCAAGCAGGGCCCAAAGATCTTCAACGAAGTCCTCCTGAAGACATGTCTCAGCACAAGGCGAGGAAATAATATTGTGGTTTTGTAAGAGGAGCGAGCCATGCACCACTATTCCCCTTACCCCGAGCTCACCGGATCCCACATGTGGGAGACCCGCAGCTGATTCCATTTGTGAACCGGGCAGTGACCCTGCAATTACTATATTGCGAATGACCACGGCGGCTCAACGTTGGCCATGCGCAGTACAGTGTTTCGATTTTTTTTTTTTTTGTGTGTATTTACCGCACCGTCGCTTAGCAATGACGCAATTGACATCATTGGAGGCCATCCAAGCGGATTCTGTGGAAAAATAGAGCATGATGCAATTTTTCTTCCACTCGCGGAATATGCAATTCGTATCCGTAAGTGTGAACGAAAAAGCATGCCTTTCCATTCCTGTGTTTTAATTCATAGTCCAAATCCTTCCGTGTGGACCTAGCCTTAGTGTAGCGGCTGACCGCCTCCGCTCCCACCAGACGGGCAGAGAAGAGTAAAGGAGGCCATACAGAAGATTCAGACATATACAGTGCTTGTCACGCCGAGGAGCCCTCGCCCCGAACATTCAGGAAGGTTCTCAGTGCCCTGCCAGCTCTAGGATTGTGAGCTGTACCACAGGGGTA
Organism: Eleutherodactylus coqui; assembly: GCA_035609135.1. Taxonomy (NCBI): domain Eukaryota; kingdom Metazoa; phylum Chordata; class Amphibia; order Anura; family Eleutherodactylidae; genus Eleutherodactylus; species Eleutherodactylus coqui. Next base: position 20,839,203 of record CM069405.1, on the reverse strand, counting down.
GGAGGGCAGGAACTGGCAGCGGTCAGAGGTGAGGAAGAAGAGGCTGCTGTCCAGGAGGGAGAGGGCGCGCAGAGAGCTGAGCCGAAGGAGGGGGTGCGGAGGGCTGAACCGAAGGAGGGGGCACAGAGGGCTAAACCCGAAGGAGGGCTGGACAAAAGGAAAAGCCTGGAAAGCTGTTGGAGGAGAATGAGTCAGAAGGATCTTACCAGCCCAAGAGGGACAGTGGACCAATCAGCACCAAGAAGGAACAAGGGCAGTAGTGGTAGAGCACTGCTTCTAACTCCGGACAAGTCTGGGTCAGTAATAGCTGCGACTCCCTCACAACAAATCATAAGTGAGGCTGGCCTCAGTAAAGCTGGAGGCATGCACACTGACCAGACTAAGGGTTGTAAGCAGGTAGAAGACACTGTTCATACTAAAAACACTGAGGTTTGGGCACATTTTGGGACTTCAACCTTGTTCATGGATGGAATCATTTACAGGGACGCTGCTAGTATGTACGGAAAGCGGCCTTTTGAAAGACCGTTGAGGGGTGGTATCCACCAAAGAGACCCTGTGCACTATATTCCATGTCCTATATTTCTTCTGTACCGCTTACAGTCGAGTGTTCTTCATGTTGTTCACAAGGGTATTGCGGTTATTACGAAATACTCAAAAGGTAGTATTCTTCCTACATTTCGCTAGCCATAGATGCCGCCTAGGTATTATTTCAGTTGCTTATTACTCCACCGTTTTTTTTAAATTCCTGTGTTTTCAAATTAATATTGTGTATTTTCGAGAAAAAAGCCGATAAAGAAATGAAACAGGTCAGGGGGTCCTAGAACATCCTGGAACATGGACCTCATGACCTGTTTCATTTCTTTATCGGCTTGAGAAAGACCGTAAAAGGTCGAAACGTTGTCTGTTTTAAAAGGATGAAACAATAAAGTTTTTTGCTCTTACATATTTTGGAAGCGCCTATTATGCTGCCGCCTCTCCTGTACATATTTAGATTTAATATTGTGTATTTTGGTTCCTCCACCTGCAGCATTGTATCCTGAATCCTACTTCGCTCTACAACCACCTGCAAAATTGGCACTGCCCTTGTGCCCGCATCCTCCTCCATGGCTGACCCAGTGGGAGTCTCTCTAGGAGTGTGAATAGGATCTTGTGCCGTTGCTGTGGGATATAAAGGCAGCTGGGCAGGTACTTCATCTACTCTTAACCCTTTTAGTGACAGCCAATTAGCCTTTTTCCTGACCCCACTAATGGGTTAAATGCCTTGTTCACACGGGCGACACGGCATCACTGCGAGAAAGTTGCAGTGTTATTGCATCACTGGTCCGTGCGATATCGCTGCGGTTTCTCGCGTTGATACCACGACTTTGTAGCACCACATGCGAGGATTTTCGGGGGGGGGGGGGGGGGAGAGGGGAGCTTGAAATATAAGCCCTACCCTAAAAATAAGACGCAGCTGAAGAAAATTTTTTTTAGAAAGTATACATAACCTAGAAGCGCTGTCCGTGGTGCCGCTGCAGTTTCCTCCAAGTCCCCGTCACTGGTATTCTTCTCTTTCTGGCCAGGGATTGAAAAATCACCACCTGAAAGCGCTGGCTGTGATTGGCTGACGCTTAGCCAATCAGAGCCAGCGCTCGATTAATGGCTGCGGTTGGTTCATCAAGCGCTGGCTGTGATTGGCTAAGCGTCAGCCAATCACAGCCAGCGCTTCCAGGAGGCGGGGATTTTCCAATCCCAGGCCAGAAGAGATGAAGGAGAATAGTGCTGGAGAGAGGATGCGGCCGGGCGGACAGCGCTTCTAAGGTGATGTATGTGGGGTTTTTATTTTATTCCTGCAGCCAGGACTTAGATTTTAGTTTTGACAGTAGGATTTCCCACTGTCGAAGTTGCATCGCACCGCACGAAAATCGCGTTTTCGTGCGATGCAACAGAGAGGAAGGCTCCATAGAGAAACATGGGCTACAAAACCTTGTGAGTCGCGGGCATATCGCCGAACCTGCGAGGTTTTTGTACTGGGATGTCACATGCTTCAAAACATCACACGTGCGAATTAACCTGTAGGTAAGCATGGGCTTCACATACATGTGATTTATAGCAACACGACAAAATCGCGCGGTTTTGACGCCCGTGTGAAGGAGGCCTAAGACTGCATCCGCAGGGGCTACAAAATCTCGCTCATGTAAAGAGCCCATTGGTAACCATAGGCTTTACAGTGTAGCCCATGCGGATGCAGCCTGAGGCCCGTTTCACACGGGCTGCACAATCGCACTATTTTGTAGCGAAGCGACATGGGTTTCCAATGGGTTCACTCACATGAGATGGTCTGTGGCCTCTAGAACCCATTGGACACCACGGGCCTCACAGACATGCGGTTTGGAGCGGTGTCACCTTGCTACACAATCATGAGATTTTTGTAGGCCGTGTGGAACAGGCCTTAAACCTGCACATACCTCTTTTTAAGGTGGTGGCTCATCTGATTGCTGACAGCGGGGCTCCTGCTCTAACCACCAGGAGTGGAGAAACCTCGGATCCTGCAGTTTAACCCCTTACATGCCACAATCAAGTTATTGAGTTGATGATGATGTTTCTTGCTGGCCAAATTGCCCCTTCCTACAGAGGTGAGCGCTCTGCTGCAGTACAGCTACTAGTCCTGAAGGAGGCAGCAGTGAGAACAAATGTCTTGCAGTCTGAAGTACATTATCCCAATTGTGAATGCAGCTCTGGATGGGACTGGAGTAGACGTAGGAATTGATGATGGATGTTCAAAAGTTTATCTCCACCAGTTTCTCTGACTGCAAATTGCATACATCGCATCCACAAGAACCAATCACAAGCGGCCGTCAGCATCACATGATCACAGATGGGTGCCCCATAAGAGAAGCCTAAATATGACCACATTTCTCATCCTATAACAGATGACCTAAGTGCTTGCCCCCCTCCCATCCTCTAGAGGGCAGAAGAGTGATATGATCTCTGGGCTGATGCTGCTTTCTCTTCCCCTAACTTGCTGTGAAGGGAAAGGGGAGGTGCTTGAACCAAACTATACCATCCATGAAGGAGGGGGTGGAGCTAACCTAAGGGGACCCCCTCATTTCATAGGTCCAGTAATGGCTGCAGAAGATTCTTCCATGGCACACTACCCCCCCCCCCCCCCATCCTTCAAGACGCTACTCCCTTCTTCAGGATGCACGGCCTCATTAACTTCTATTAGCACAGAATTGGCCAGGAACATGGACCTTATGTTAAAGGAAGATGAGACAAAGCCTCAGTCAGCAGTGCAGTCTTTAATTGAGGGTAGATGATGTGCTACACAGAAGGCCCCGGTCCATCGGTTCAACGAAGTCCCGTCAAGAATTCTCATTGGCGTCCATGACGGTCAAAGGCTAAAATTATATATTAAAAAAAAAAGAAATAGTTAGAAAATACAGTAATAACCAATATTCTGGTTTGTGCAGAATTACTGAGCCACAACAGAAAAACCACTGAAGGCTGCGGTGAATAGCACCATCAGCTGGTGACAACGGGGGTATACGGGGCAGGAAGTGATCGGTCCATACTTGATGGTGGAAGCGGGAAAAATTGTATAAGTATCTGAGTGACTGACAAGTGCCGGATTAGATGTGTAGATGATGGGGTCAGAGCATCTCCACAACACCCAGTCTTCAAATCGCATGCAATACTATTTCTGACCACATGGTGCGCTGTTATGAAAGGACATCGCTGGGAGAAACACAAAGCTCCTTCATTCAGGCACACACAGTTCAATCATGTTACTCTGTTAATCTGTCATTCAGTGACGGGATGAAACTGATTACCTGTAAGGATCAAATACGCTATCCTACCAGAATGGAAATGTTCAGAGGCCGGACAAATATCTGTCTGCGATGACTTAGTGATCCTGTACCGAGGAGGGGGTCGGACCGATGACCCCGGAGGACGTGATGAACCTTGAGGTCCATTCCAACTTTACCAGTCTATGATTAACAACGGGCTCCTTGAAGTGAGTTCATCCGGTTCCTGGAGACATTAGCAGATTGTGCTTATTCCTCCCGTGCTCTGGAATGTATGGGCTCCAGCGTGGCCTGATCCCAGGACTGCTTGTGGCCCCAGTGAGGCTTCATGTAGAACGCCTTTTACTATTTGCATTAGAGTTGTTGCAGCAAAGGATGAGGAAGGCAATATCCTTTTTCACCCGAGTGTCTGTTGGGCTGATACCCTGCCAGTGCTGTATGAGGGGAACGCCTCCCTCTGTGAGCCAGTTTGGCGTAGTCCGATCCAGGGCATGAGATGCTGATCCTGGAACAGGCCGATAAATGCCCCCTGCCTCCTTCAGTAGTACCCGCTATAGTGCAGACCGATTCTCTGGGGCCCGTAGCAGCAGCGGCCCGGACCAGATCCCTGGAACCACGGGTGTAACTATAGGGGATGTGGTTGCACCCAGGAGCCTTAGGGGGCCCATAAGGCCTCTCTTCTCCATATAGGGAGCCCAGGACTATGAATAAAGCTTTATAGTTGGGGGCCCTGGTACAGGTTTTGCATTGGGGCCCATGAGCTTTAAGTTATGTCTCTGCCTGGAACCATGTTAAAATGTCACTGGGAAAATGTAAAAAGTTATGTTTTTTTTTAATTTTGAGCTGACCCTATTCATGAAAGTATGCCGCCAGGGAATCGCCAGATATAGGGTAAATTTGAAAAGTCTCAGCTGGCATAGACAGCTGGTGCCCTAGAGTACCGTCCGTCTCACCTGGAGATTATTTTCGGTGTGATCCTGTGCCCGATGGCATCCACTTATTCAGGGAAGAGCTGCAGGGATTACAGGGGTCCACCAAATGGAGGATGCCCCGTACAAAGAAAGGAATAGATTCAGTTATAATAGGGCCCACCATTCACATGGAGTAATAGAATGGTTAATACTTTCCAGTAATAGTGACTCACTTTGGAGGAGGGGGATATGATGTCCACAAAGCCCCCTCCTGTTCCTAGTTGTCTCAACAGAAGTTAGGCGTCCGATCGCTGGGTTTAAGTAAACCTCCTCTTTATTCAATGTAAAGAACACTTAGTAACATAGTAACATAGTATGTAAGGCCGAATGAAGACAATGTCCATCTAGTCCAGCCTGTCTATCCTACTGTGTTGATCCAGAGGAAGGCAAAAAAACCCCAAGGGCAGAAGCCAATTAGCCCTTTTGGGGGAAAAATTCCTTCCCGACTCCCTAATGGCAATCAGACTGTTCCCTGGATCAACCCCTAATAGTTCCTACCTGCCTATATACCAGGATTGACCCTTGGTAAGGCAACGCGTTTCAGTGCTATAAGGACCTTTCTCAAGCCATGATCACACATACGAGTTGCGAGTATATATAGTGTTTACCTGCTTCTGGATATCGCGGTGTCTCTCCCTCTTCCTGGGGGGGGGGTGCGTGGACCATTTTTAAGTAAGAAGTGAACGCAATTATTTTAAACTTTGCACTATTTAGCAATGCGATCATGTGACACATCGTATGATTCACATGACCACAGGCGCCATGACGTCAGCCGTGTCGACAGCGCAATGTCGTCACTGACGTCCGCGCGAGAGCGGCGCGATGACGTGAATACGTGAATCACGTCAGCAATGTGATAATGTCGCTGATAAACACTATATATACTCGCAACTCGTATGTGTGATCATGGCTTGAGAAAGGTGCTGGTAGCACCGAAACGCGTTGCCTTACCAAGTGTTCTTTACATAGAATAAAGAGGAGGTTTACTTAAACCCAGCGATCGGACGCCTAACTTCTGTTGAGACAACTAGGAACAGGAGGGGGCTTTGTGGACATCATATCCCCCTCCTCCAAAGTGAGTCACTATTACATGAGAGTATCACCAATTCTATTACTCCATGCAAATGGTGGGCCCTGGGAGCGCAGGATCTTTATAACTGAATCTATTCCTATCCATGAAAGGGTTGGCGTAGGATAGCGTAGTCCTCACATCTATGGAGTTTCAGCGTCGTCCTCACATCTGTGGAGTTTCAGCGTCGTCCTCACATCTGTGGAGTTTCAGCGTCGTCCTCACATCTGTGGAGTATCAGTGCACCGTTTTTGCTCGATTCGTGTCAGTTGTGTGTAGCCATGACTGTACCGTGACCACCCTTACCTCCCAGTAGGATACTCACGCTTGTTGGGGCAGTGGGTAGGTTTCCTCGTTCTCCACGGGCAGGATGAAGTGTGGTACCTGGTGCGCGGTGCCCGTTTTGTCCCGGTAATGATCCCGCTGCTGCTGCACACTCTGAAAACACATTCAATAGCATCAGGCATCTCACAGCAGCAGCGATGCTGACATCACATGATAGGGACACGGGTCGGGTTTTGGGATGGCATTCGAGGTGAATTAAAGGGCCTTTCTACTTCTGAAGGTGGGAGAGCTCCTGTGTGAGGACCCAGAGGTGCAAGTAAAATGACTGTTACCCTGCATACAGTGGGACTCCCCAGAAAAAGGAATTCTAACCGCTTTAATAAGGAAAGTAGGTGTGGCTTAAGACTCGGCACCATCAGATTGGGACTCTGGCATAGTTTTGTATACTTCAAATTTTATGCAATACTTTTTCTGACCACATGGTGCGCTGTTATGAAAGGACACAGCTGGGAGAAACACAAAGCTCCGTCATTCAGGCGCACACAGTACAATGATGGCCTGCACTGGTGGCTTATATAGCTTGAGAATGAAGGATCAGGCATCTTTTTTTGTGTTTCTCCTCCTTGTCACTCAGTATCTTCCAATCGAATATCGGATGTATATCTGATACACGTTGGAAATGGGCGTGCTGGTCTGAAGTGTACACCCACCTTTAGGACGAACTGACTCCTGGCACCCTGTAGATCAGCTGATTAAAGGCGCTGCTTTCAATTAACTGAAGGGCCAGCACTTGCACCCAGCTTTCCTGCCTCCTAACACTCCTGGTGGTCCCTGGTTTTTTTTAGACACCCTCCCTAACTGGAGAGTACAATAGGTTCTGTAAGGATAAGTAAAGAAGCTATCATTTTGTAAATGACTCTTGGCTTCATCAATACCTGTTCACCCAGCTTTCCCATCTTCTCCTATCCTGACCTCAGCTTGTACCTTGAACACGATCCTGTTATAGCGCGGTACAGGTAGAGATGTACGGTGATATGGTGCCTCTGACCTGTCCACGTCAGCTGCCACTGCACCGAGACTACTCTTGGGGTAACAACCTCGTGGCCCAAGACTACATCCTACTTCGAGGGGTTAAAACATTTAAATCTGTGGACTTCTATCACCCACCTTCATGAACCAGTTCAGCTCTTGTGTGCGGTTGTAATCCACGTTGTATCGGGACCAGGTCGGACTGTGCAGAAATCTGTCCCAACCTCGAGATCGATTACCAATCACCAGAGCGGGGTCATTGGAGAAACTTGTAGGGAACTGCCCCCCCTTACAATACGGACTCTGGCTGGAGCTGAGCGCCGCCGAGCGGAAATCCTGGAAGCAGCGTGCTGTGGTGTTCCCGTAGGTGTCGCCATAGGTGAAGGCTTGAGTAGGGACGTGGCCACGATACCTGTATGACAGATAACAAGGAAGTACTGTAAGAGGGAGCGCTGAGGACCTCCCACGTACGGATACGGGGGGAATATATGGCGCAATGTGGAGACAGTGATGAGCTAAATACACATCTACCCCGGATGCAGCAGAGCCCAGTCGGTTTACTCTTGTTGGTTTCAGATACTGATTACACTCAGCAACAAGTTGTGGACTTCACTAATGTTTCTGTAATTAAATGCATTATCTCCATCTCGCAGGCTCATTAGCCTAATGCTGGTCTGTCTGCAGCGGGAGCATCGCATGGGGGGAGAGCCAAACCAGGGTCAGACATCATCTGTCATAGAGGTCCTCCAGTAATAGCACTTCACTAGAGACAAGTGTCAGGATGGGGGGGGGGGGGGGGGGGGGTCCAACAGCTGGGAGCACAACTCTCATCTGTCCAAGACTGAGCAGTGTTATAGTAGTTATATTCTTGTACATAGGAGCAATATTATAGTAGTTATATTCTTGTACATAGGGGGCAGTATTATAGTAGTTATATTCCTGTACATAGGGGGCAGTATTATAGTAGTTATATTCTTGTACATAGGGGGCAGTATTATAGTAGTTATATTCTTGTACATAGGGGGCAGTATTATAGTAGTTATATTCTTGTACATAGGGGGCAGTATTATAGTAGTTATATTCTTGTACATAGGAGCAGTATTATAGTAGTTATATTCTTGTACATAGGGGGCAGTATTATAGTAGTTATATTCCTGTACATAGGGGGCAGTATTATAGTAGTTATATTCTTGTACATAGGGGGCAGTATTATAGTAGTTATATTCTTGTACATAGGGGCAGTATTATAGTAGTTATATTCTTGTACATAGGGGCAGTATTATAGTAGTTATATTGTTGTACATAGGGGCAGTATTATAGTAGTTATATTCTTGTACATTGGGGCCGTATTATAGTAGTTATATTCTTGTACATAGGGGGCAGTATTATAGTAGGTTTATTCTTGTACATAGGGAGCAGTATTATAGTAGTTATATTCTTGTACATAGGAGGCAGTATTATAGTAGTTATATTCATGTACATAGGAGGCAGTATTATAGTAGTTATATTCATGTACATAGGAGGCAGTATTATAGTAGTTATATTCTTGTACACAGGGGGCAGTATTATAGTAGTTATATTCTTGTACATAGGAGGCAGTATTATAGTAGTTATATTCTTGTACACAGGGGGCAGTATTATAGTAGTTATATTCTTGTACATAGGGGGCAGTATTATAGTAGTTATATTCTTGTACATAGGAGGCAGTATTATAGTAGTTATATTCTTGTACATAGGAAGCAGTATTATAGTAGTTATATTCTTGTACATAGGAGGCAGTATTATAGTAGTTATATTCTTGTACATTGGAGGCAGTATTATAGTAGTTATATTCTTGTACATAGGAGGCAGTATTATAGTAGTTATATTCTTGTACATAGGGGCAGTATTATAGTAGTTATATTCCTGTACATAGAGGGCAGTATTATAGTAGTTATATTCTTGTACATAGGAGGCAGTATTATAGTATTTATATTCTTGTACATAGGAGGCAGGATTATAGTAGTTATATTCTTGTACATAGGGGGCAGTATTATAGTAGTTATATTCTTGTACATAGGAGGCAGTATTATAGTAGTTATATTCTTGTACATAGGGGGAAGTATTATAGTAGTTATATTCTTGTATATAGGAGCAGTATTGTAGTTGTTATATTCTTGTACATAGGGGGCAGTATTATAGTAGTTATATTCTTGTACATAGGGACAGTATTATAGTAGTTATATTCTTGTACATAGGGGGCAGTATTATAGTAGTTATATTCTTGTACATAGGGGGCAGTATTATAGTAGTTATATTCTTGTACATAGGAGCAGTATTATAGTAGTTATATTCTTGTACATTGGAGGCAGTATTATAGTAGTTATATTCTTGTACATAGGGGGCAGTATTATAGTAGCTATATTCTTGTACATAGGGGCAGTATTATAGTAGTTATATTCCTGTACATAGAGGGCAGTATTATAGTAGTTATATTCTTGTACATAGGGGGCAGTATTATAGTAGTTATATTCTTGTACATAGGGGGCAGTATTATAGTAGTTATATTCTTGTACATAGGAGGCAGTATTATAGTAGTTATATTCTTGTACATAGGGGCAGTATTATAGTAGTTATATTCTTGTACATAGGGGCAGTATTATAGTAGTTATATTCTTGTATATAGGGGGCAGTATTATAGTAGTTATATTCTTGTACATAGGAGGCAGTATTATAGTAGTTATATTCTTGTACATAGGAGGCAGTACTATAGTAGTTATATTCTTGTACATAGCAGGCAGTATTATAGTAGTTATATTCTTGTACATAGGAGGCAGTATTATAGTAGTTATAGTCTTGTACATAGGGAGCAGTATTATAGTAGTTATATTCTTGTACATAGGGGGCAGTATTATAGTAGTTATATTCTTGTACATAGGGGAAGTATTATAGTAGTTATATTCTTGTACATAGGGGGCAGTATTATAGTAGTTATATTCTTGTACATAGGGGGCAGTATTATAGTAGTTACATTCTTGTACATAGGGGGCAGTATTATAGTAGTTATATTCTTGTACATTGGGGACAGTATTATAGTAGTTATATTCTTGTACATAGGGAGCAGTATTATAGTAGTTATATTCTTGTACATAGGGAGCAGTATTATAGTAGTTATATTCTTGTACATAGGGGGCAGTATTATAGTAGTTATATTCTTGTACATAGGAGGCAGTATTATAGTAGTTATATTCTTGTACATAGGGAGCAGTATTATAGTAGTTATATTCTTGTACATCGGAGCAGTATTATAGTAGTTATATTCTTGTACATAGGGGCAGTATTATAGTAGTTATATTCTTGTACATAGGGGGCAGTATTATAGTAGTTATATTCTTGTACATAGGGAGCAGTATTATAGTAGTTATATTCTTGTACATAGGGGCAGTATTATAGTAGTTATATTCTTGTGCATAGGGGGCAGTATTATAGCAGTTATATTCTTGTACATAGGGGCAGTATTATAGTAGTTATATTCTTGTACATAGGGGGCAGTATTACAGTAGTTATATTCTTGTACATAGGAGGCAGTATTATAGTAGTTATAGTATATATGCCCGCTTGTATCACATCTTGTATCCAAGCTAGAGGCAGTACAACAGGGTACTAGAGCCTCCCTACCAGTCTTCAGTTCTCCACAATAAATGATGCTTTTTCTCTGATATTGTATATCAAAGTCACAAAATCACAAAATACAAAAGAAAGTTTCATTCCAGGGGAATGAAACTAACTGTGAGTGTGTATGTATGAGTACCTTATATATACTCCTTCTAGGGGGGAAGGTACTGACAATAAGTGTATATGCCCATTGATGAACTGGCACCCTGGTTTGGGTATATTTTCTGTGTGGCACCACAGGGAATATATGGGATTGCTAATTGGTTGTTATTGTTACACATGGCTGCCCGTGTCTCGCGCCGGTTACCTCCAGTGCAGTTATTACAGGCTATGAATATTATATATTAGGCAGTATTTCTTCTTTACACACACTAATTCCCTGCTTTATTGCTTTCCTCTGTTCTGCCTCCTGCCTCCTTTAGTCCCGCTGTGTCGTCTATGTAGCTGTACATTGCGGAGGGCGGCCGGACCCGTATACATTCCACGCCGGCTCCTGCGGTCGCACACCTACTCCTAATAGTGCTGCCTTGTAAATATTTTAAGGCGCTGGTGTATTATGTGGCTTCCAGCTCTTGTTCTTCACCGTCTCTTCATTCTTCTGTACAAGCCCCGGACGTCACAGACTAGACCATCGAAGCCATGGCTCAGCGCAGCGACCATCGTCGCCTGACACAGGCCGTGTAATTGGTCTTGTGGGAGATCCCACGTATCTGGACTTTACTGATATTTATTGAATGTGGGGCAAAAATAATGGAGGATAGTGGGATGCGGGGGTGGGGGGGGGGGCACTACAAGAGAGTCGGATCGATCCAATTGAGAAATGCTGTTTAAAGCTTATAGATACGTAGCGCCATGAGTCAGAACCACTCTAATACGCAGCGCTCCCGCCATTGGAACACACACTCCCAAACCAACATCAACATGGTAGCGCCCACAATAATTACAGTCTCTTAGGTGAGCACCGTAGAGTCTCTGATCCAGGCCTTTACTCTCCGCTCACATTGAATGGCGGTTGCTCCTCTTCCCGTTCCCCAGGGGTTGACTCCTCTGGCTGGAGCTCCAGCCTCTCTCTCTCTCTGCCTCCGGATGGCACTCTTCAGGGTCAACACCGCAATGTCTTTCTGTAGTCTGCACTCAGTCTGCTTCTTCACCAACTCTCATGCCCGCCATGTCTCACCCGTCTTCTTCTACACCTAGATCCAGCGGCTGTCATGGCCAACCTGGTCATCACCACACGGGTTGCCCCTATGCTTGTGCTTTGCTGGTCTACAGCGGCCATACTTCTATCACTGCAGCCACGGAGTTCATCATCTCACTGCCCCTTCATGAGCTGCATTTGGTGCAACAGCAGGCCTTCCTCACCCCACTGGTCACTGATGGACCTCCTGTAAGTATTATGGGGGCCGCTGGGCTCTTTGTCACCTCTCTTACAAGGTCCTTCACCCCCTTAGTTTGGTGGCTCTAGGATGAGTCTGGGTTGTTCTTCCATGTAAGTACTATGGGGGCCGCTGGGCTCTTGGTCACCTCTCTTACAAGACCCTTCCCCTTAGTTTGGGGAGTCGGCAGCTATACGAAGAGTCGTAGTTGTTCCTCCATGTAAGTATTATGGGGGCCACTTGGCTCTTGATAACTTTCAGGACAACAGAAATGTTTAGTAGTTTCCCCAGATCTGCGCCTCCACACAATCCTGTCTCTGAGCTCTACTGACAGGTCTCTTCTCCTCATTGCTTGGGTTTGGCTCTGATATGCATTGTGAGCAGTGAAACCTTAACATATGTCTAATCACTTGAATTTCCCACCAGTGACTCCAATCAAGGTGTAGACACAACTCAAAGACTATCAAGACAAATAGGAGGCCCCAGAGCTACAAGCGTCATACCAGAGTTTGTGAATACTTATGTCACTGCAAAACGTTAGTTTTTCAATTTCAAAAAATGTACAGAGATTTCTCCCATTCTGTTGTCTCTGTCATTATGGGGTCCTGAGTGCAGAATGAGGGCAAAACTTGATTTTTTTTTTCATTTGCTCAAGGCCACAATGTAATAAAATGTAAGAAAGTGGAAGGGTCTGAAGACTTTCTGGAGCCCCTGTGCATCCAATGCAGGCACAGTAAATGTGGTCCATATTATAGCTACTCTGTTGCGTGTAGCAGCTCCATTAGGGGCCCTGATTTCATGGTACACGCCATTACCCTCGACATAACCAACACCCCACATATCAGTGTACACATCAACACCAAATCACTAGTTCGCCGCAGTCCAAAAAGCCTCAAGTGCACGCATGCTTAGCCGCTGTAGGCCGGCCTCTGGCAGCTTTCGATGTCCCAGATCCATTTTGCTGCCATTTATTTCAGGACCGAGCCCCTGCAGGAAGGGAGCCTTCCTCTCCTTCCACATGGTCTGTGTGACTTTTCGGGCCTCTTGGTTCACCAGCTTCAGCCCCCATCATCCAGGCCCTTTGGTGGCCTCTGATTACTCTGCTGGCCGCTGCTCTCATGTCCTCTGCTGCCCCTTTCTGTAATGCAGTTCTGTCCTTTTTATACCACCTTGTAGGACCTGGTCCTGGGGGCGGGCTCAGCCCTGCATTGTCCCCTATGGAGGGGGTGTGCCTATAGGTCCGTACACCCAGCCTCTAGGAGGCTTCTACCTAATGGCGCCTTACCACAAGGACTTACATCCCTTTGACGGGACGTCCTCACTGTAGCCCGAAAAAGAGTGCAGCAGAAGCAAGAGACCGGGCACGGTCATTGTGGGAGCTGCAGGGGATCAGACGAGGCGCCGTATGGGAGAAGCCTAGCGAGTTGCCCCAACTAGATCATGCCGCATGCACCGTTCTAGAAAATTTGGCAGAGCAGCCCATTTGTAGCAGCTCAGTCGTTCATGCATCTGGATCCACTACTGATGTATCTCCGGCCGCGGGCCGCTTCCGCCCGGCGTGTTCCTTTTCAGCTCCCAGAAGAACTTTCCTGCCTGTGGAATGAGGTCAGGACAGGTAATGGCGCTCTTCCGTAAGGTCCCCCTCGGTAATGCAGGTAGGGTACAGTGTGAGCGCAGCGCCTTGTAAGGTGAGCCGGTAACCTCATCCCCGGATTATGTAACCACACTGATGAAATATTTATTTTCACACAGAGAACTGCATTTGTTTTCCATTCCTGAGCAGAAACTGGGACTGGATATCATCGGCCGGAGCGGCGGAGCTCCATGAGAGCTGCCGGGCCAGGCCTCGTGGTTTTTTAAAGGGGTTTTCCAGGAATTGCCCATATAACATATGATGATTGACAGTGTGACCCTCGGCAGCCTCATGCCCGCCATGCAATTTGGCGCCCTCACTGTTGTAGCAGGCATAAGGGCTTCCCTACTTGTGGCCGTGTCTGGTACTGCAGCTTCGTGCCATTCATACATAGTGGTAGTGGTCGTAGGGTATATATCGTGGAAGCTGTTCTCTGATCTCACCGAATGCTTAATTATTCTATTGGAGATGGAAATGACCAAACCTAACACCTCGGAGCGCTGGCTGCTGTCGCTGAAGTACGCAGGAGGTCAGCATGTAGCTCCCCGCTACCGGAATCTTCCTCTGCCCTTCTTTGCCCCTTGGGCCTCGCTAGGTTTTAAATCTGTCCCAGCGCTGTCTCCTCTCTCAGTGGCGGAACCTCAGACCGCTCAGTGTGCCCCCCTCCGATCCTTTTATATCACTTGCTGACCCCACGTGACCACCTACGTTCCTCCTTGATGCAAAATACAGTCATGTGACTCAGTTAAAGGGGTTGTCCAGGGTTAGGAAAACATGGTTGCTTTCTTCCAAACAGCGCCACCCTTGTCTATGGGCTTTGCCTGGTATTGCATCTCTCCCTTTCAGCGATGGGATATTATTCTTAGAAAGGCATTGCTGATGGTCAAAAGTCGCGGGAACAAAATGTTATTTTGCCGCAATTTTCTCGTCTATTCACGCGACCGCGAGTGTCATTTTTAGCAAAAAAATACGCGGCACCACGGAAAACCCTCGCTCTGCCAAAATCCTCGGGACTCCAGCGCCTATATAGAGGCACCTGTAGGCTTTTCGCAGCTTTGGACGCTGCATAAATGCCTCCCCCTCCCGGGACCCGCCAGCGTATATTGGCCAAAAGATAGTTCCAGAACTATCTTTCGGCTGAGTGTATATGTGCCGGCCGCCTATATGCTCTTTTTTTGCGTTGCGTATTTATTCGCCCATGTGAACGAATGCATTGAAAACCAATGCTTCACATGGATACTGTATATGCGCCCGGGCGTGAAAATGCGGCTTATATGCGCTCGTGGGAATAAAGCCTGAACGACATTTGAAGATCCGATAGCTCGATCGATGGGATAGTACACCGCATTACTTATGTAGTGCATTCTACTGAGCCCATGACAGCAGCTTAATAGGCTGAGTTACATGGCAGACATGGAGGCCTTTGTCAGGCTTCCCGCTGCTATGGGAACCCATTGGTACCCTGCGATCACATTGTGGGGTGCTGATGGGTGACAGGAGGAGCCCCTACCCCGCTCACCTGCTCACATGCTGCAGTTGCTGTTGGTTGTGGCATGTAAGGGGTTAAGCTGCCAGGATCTGAGGTTTCTCCATTCCTGACGGTTAGAGCAGGAGCCCCGCTGTCAGTAATCAGCCAAGACATTGACTTAAAGAGATGCATTAGCGGGGTCAGCTAGAAGGCGTATTAGGATCTGTAAGGGGTCAAAGTTGTGTACATTCCCTTTAAGTCTTGAGGTGGGTTATAAAAAAGTCCAATAAAAGTGACAACTACTTTTTTTGTAGCCCATCCTCCACAGTCTGTTGGGGATGCTCCATCTTAAAGGGGAAGTTTACCTAAAATCATCACCGTTGGTGGGAGTCTTTCCAAGTGGCTGATCTCTAGAAAGCGACCGAACCCATTCAACAGCGATTGCAAGTCTCCAGCACAATGACTCTGGCAGGGTTCACTTACTTTCTACCGATCACTGATCCCCTCCCCCATGTCATTTACAGACCTATCTCTATGGTATGTGAACGGACGATTAGATGAACTTCCCCTTTAAGACCCCTTACGCCGTGTGCCATCCCAGACCCCGCTGGCTATCGGAGGCGGTGCTGACGTTCGCTGCGTCCCGCCGCGGTGTGGAATAAATAATTGAATCAAACTAATTAAACAGCAGTAATGTTTTCCTCGCTGCTGACACTAATTGCCCGCGGCTCCGCTGCCCCCGCGGCTTCCTGGAAGGCAGAGATACGGCAGGACAATACCGTACGCAGACAGCAGAAGCCCCTGCGGCCCCGTGTTTACTGCGACGTGCGCCATTCATGAGGAGTTAACTCTTACCAGGACTGAACTATCCGAGGCGTTCCTTCAGATCTGCAGCCGCGACAGCCAATACCCCGCTACCGACCTCACTGGTGGGCTGTGAACCTGCGCCGACATCTTCATTAGGGTGAACACCCACTAGCGCTATTTTCCCGCTGCGAATTCGCAGTGGATTTTTTTTCCCAATTGTCAATGGGACTTTCTAATGTTAAAAACGCAACGCACCAAAAACGAAGGTCGCGTCGCGTCGCGTTGCGGTTTTAACATTCGAAAGTCCCATTGACAATCGGAAAAAAAAACGCAGCGAATTCGCAGCAGAAAAAAAACGCTAGTGGGTCGGCACCCTAAGGTGGTGGCTCGGCTGATTACTGACAGCGGGGCTCCTGCTCTACCTGCCAGGAGCCGAGAACCCTCAGATCCTGCAGTTTAACCCCTTACATGCCACAATCCATAGTTAACTGCGGCATGTAAGCAGATGATGGGGAGGGGGGCTCATTGGCTTATTGGCGCCCTGCAGTGTGTATACAAAATACCCATGGGTTCACATTGCAGCCTGACAAAGGCCTCCCTGTCTGCCATGTGTAGGGCTGTGTTCACACGGGACGAAAATCCCACCGAAATCTCACGGCTTAGCGGCACCGAAAAACCGTGAGATTTCCGCGGCAGAGCCGCATCTTCAAAACCCGTGGGTTTTGGAGCGGTTTGGCCGCTGGCATTCCACTGCGGCTTTCTCTCCCCATAGAGAGGAGTAAGGTCACAGCGGAAAAAATAAATAAATAAACGTGCCGCGGAATTGAATTTTCGCCGCATGTCTGTTTCCGCCCAGCTTTGCCGCAACGGATTGGCTGCTCTGTGTGGACAAGATTTTTGCTAAATCTGGTCCACATGGCTGGCCAATCCCGGGATTAGGAGTGCGGGCGGAACTGCCGCACAGAAATTCTGCTGCCATTCCGTCCCATGGAACCCAGCCTCATAGGCTGCTATCACAGGCTTAGTAGGATGCATTACATAAGTAATGCAGTGTAGGATCCCAGTGATTGAAGGGTCACATCTTCATGTCCCTTTAAGAGACTAAAAAAAGTTCAATAAAGTTTAGAGGGGAGAGAGCGATGTGCTGCAGATCTGTAGAGGTCAGTGGTGTAATAACATGCAGGATATATCACTATGTATCAGGAGGTAGAGGGGAGAGAGCGATGTGCTGCAGATCTCTAGAGGTCAGTGGTGTAATAATCTGCAGGATATTTCACTATCAGAAGGTAGAGAGGACACAGCAATGTTCTGCAGATCTGTAGAGGTCAGTGGTGTAATAATCTGCAGGATATATCACTATGTATCAGGAGAGAGAGGGGCAGAGCGATGTTCTGCAGATCTCTAGAGGTGAGTGGTGTAATAATCTGCAGGATATATCACTATGTATCAGGAGAGAGAGGGGAAAGAGAGATGTTCTGCAGATCTTTAGCAGTCAGTGGTGTAATAATCTGCAGGATATTTCACTATCAGGAGGTGAGGGGAAAGAGCGATGTTCTGCAGATCTCTAGCGGTCAGTGGTGTAATAATCTGCGGGATATATCACTATCAGGAGGTAGAGGGGAGAGAGCGAGGTGCTGCAGATCTCTAGAGGTCAGTGGTGTAATAATCTGCAGAATATATTACAATGTATCAGGAGATAGAGGGAAAAGAGCGATGTTCTGCAGATCTCTAGAGTTCAGTGGTGTAATCATCTGCAGGATATATTACTATATCGGGAGGAAGAGGGGGCAGAGCGATGTTATGCAGATCTCTAGAGGTCAGTGGTGTAATGATCTGCAGGAGATATTACTATGTATCTGGAGATTGAGGGGACAGAGCGATGTTCTGCAGATCTATAGAGGTCAGTGGTGTAATAATCTGCAGGAGATATTACTATGTATCAGGAGGTAGAGGGAGGAGAGCGATGTGCTGCAGCTCTCTAGAGGTCAGTGGTATAATAATCTGCAGGACATATTACTATGTATCAGGAGATAGAGGGCGGGAGCGATGTGCTGCAGATCTCTAGAGGTGTAATAATCTGCAGGATATATTACCATATCAGGAGGTAGAGGGAAGTAGCGATGTTCTGCAGATCTCTAGAGTTCAGAGGTGTAATAATCTGCAGGATATATCACTGATCTGCAGATAATAGCTGCTCCCAGCTCACATCCACTGTATACCATGTCGGCGGTCTCCGCTCTCTGGCGGGGTCGCTGCGCCCTGTCGGATACTCTTCATGTATTTCATCTCTGCGGCTCAATTGTAGTAAATTGCTGAATTCTCAGTTTCCGCTCGAGCCGCCGTTTTTGGAAAGTTTCGCCGAGCTGTAAGTTCGCAGTAAGCAGCTCTCCCTGATGGCCAGAGGGACTGAATATTTAATGACAGTCTTCGGCCACAGTCACACGGCGGGCCCGATATCACGCCTGCCGGCGCACGGTTTTCACGCTGATGCGAGGCGGTTTTGATTCAAAAGATAGAACACGCTGTGATTTTTCGGTGCGAGAGAAAGAATCGCCCGGCAGAAGAATGGAGGTCATGTTCATGTGAGGTTTGTTGCCTTGCAACACCCAAAACGCACGTGAGATTCTCGCCCGTGTGGTTAGAGCAGGCATGGTAGAGAGGTGTACAATGGGTTAATCCCAGCCTGCCTCTGACAACATACACACAGCTTACCCTGGCATGAGAGCAGGTGGGATGTAGGTGGCATTGTTGTGGGTGATGAGCGTGCCTGCACTCCTGGATGCCATCTGTCAGGTGCTCCGCCGCTGTAAGACGATTCACAGGGAGATCCAAGACTCTCGCAGCAGGGTGGAGGATCCTTACTACACCGACCTGATGTGTGTTCCTGGGAGAGTGACAACACACAGTCACTCAGCAACAACATTCCCTGTGATGTCACAATATAGCAACACCACACCTACCCGACCTTACTGGGCTACAGCTGGTAAAGCCACACTGTATATTACTGCCCTACAGACTACACCCTGCATGTAATACCATACAACTAATGGACTACAGCCGGTGATGTCACACTATACATTACCGCTATACATACACCCATCATGTAATACAATGCAACAACTACTAGACTACAGCCGGTGATGTCACATTGTACATTACTACTGTGCATACACCCTGCATGTAATAACAATGTGACATCTACTGGACTACAGCCGGTGATGTCACACTATACATTACTGCTATACATACACCCATCATGTAATACAATGCAACAACTACTGGACTACAGCCGGTGATGTCACACTATACATTACTACTGTGCATACACCCTGCATGTAATACAATACAACTACTACTGGACTACAGCCGGTGATGCCACACTATACATTACTACTGTACATACAGCCTGCATGTAATACAATCCAATAACTACTAGACTACAGCCGGTGATGTCACATTGTATATTACTACTGTGCATACACCCTGCATGTAATACAATACAACTACTACTGGACTACAGCCGGTGATGCCACACTATACATTACTACTGTGCATACAGCCTGCATGTAATACAATCCAACAACTACTGGACTACAGCCGGTGATGCCACACTATACATTACTGCTATACATACACCATGCATGTAACAATCCAACAACTACTAGACTACAGCCGGTGATGTCACACTGTATATTACTGCTGTACATACACCCTGCATGTAATACCATACAACTACTGGACTACAGCCGGTGATGTCACACTATACATTACTACTGTACATACACCCTGCATGTAATACAATACAACTACTGGACTACAGCCGGTGATGCCACACTATACATTACTGCTATACATACACCATGCATGTAACAATCCAACAACTACTAGACTACAGTCGGTGATGTCACACTGTATATTACTGCTGTACATACACCCTGCATGTAATACCATACAACTACTGGACTACAGCCGGTGATGTCACACTATACATTACTACTGTGCATACAGCCTGCATGTAATACAATCCTATAACTACTGGACTACAGCTGGTGATGTCACACTGTATATAACTGCCGTACAGACTACATCCTGCATGTAATACAATCCAACAACTACTGGACTACAGCCAGTGATGTCACACTATACGTTACTGCTGTACATACACCCATCATATAATACAATCCAAAAACTACTGGACTACAGCCGGTGATGTCACATTGTACATTCCTACTGTACATACACTCAGCATGTAACAATCCAACAACTGCTGGACTACAGCCGGTGATGTCACATTGTACATTACTACTGTATATACACCCATCAGGTAATACAATACAACAACTACTGGACTACAACCGATGATGTCACATCGTACATTACTACTGTACATACACCCACCATGTAACAATACAACAACTACTGGACTACAGCCGGTGATGTCACATTGTACATTACTGCTGTGCATACATCCTGCATGTAACAATCCAACAACTACTGGACTAAAGCTGGTAATGTTACATTGTACATTATTACTGCACATACACCCTGCATGTAACAATCCAACTACTGGACTACAGGCGGTGATGTCACATTGTGCATTACTACTGTATTTACACCCTGCATGTAACAATACAACAACTACTGGACTACAGCCAGTGCTGTCACATTGTAAATTACTGCTGTACATACACACAGCATGTAACAATCCAACAACTGCTGAACTACAGCTGGTGATGACACATTGTACATTCCTACTGTATATACACCCATCAAGTAATACAATAAAACAACTACTGGACTACAGCCGATGATGTCACATTGTATATTACTACTGTGCATACACCCTACATGTAACAATACAACAACTACTGGACTACAGCCGGTGATGTCACATTGTACATTACTACTGTACATACACCCAGCATGTAACTATCCAACAGCTACTGGACTACAGCCGGTGATGTCACATTGTACATTACTACTGTGCATACACCCTACATGTAACAATACAACAACTACTGGACTACAGCTGGTGATGTCACATCGTACATTACTACTGTGCATACACCCTGCATGTAACAATACAGCGACTACTGGACTACAGCCGGTGATGTCACATTGTACATTACTACTGTACATACACCCAGCACGTAATACAATACAACTACTGGACAACAGCTGGTGATGTCACATCGTACATTACTACTGTGCATACACCCTGCATGTAACAATACAACAACTACTGGACTACAGCCGGTGATGTCATATTGTACATTACTACTGTACATACACCCAGCATGCAACAATACAACTACTGGACAACAGCTGGTGATGTCACATTGTACATTACTACTGTACATACACCATGCATGTAATACAATACAACTACTGGACTACAGCCGGTGATGTCACTTTGTACATTACTACTGTGCATACACCCAGCATGTAACAATCCAACAACTACTGGACGACAGCTGGTAATGTTACATTGTACATTACTACTGTACATACACCCAGCATGTAACAATACAATTACTGGACTACAGCCGGTGATGTCACATTGTACATTACTACTGTATATACACCCATCAGGTAATACAATACAACAACTACTGGACTACAGCCGATGATGTCACATCGTACATTACTACTGCACATACACTCAGCATGTAACTATCCAACAGCTGCTAGACTACAGCCGGTGATGTCACATTGTACATTACTACTGTGCATACACCCTACATGTAACAATACAACAACTACTGGACTACAGCTGGTAATGTTACATTGTACATTATTACTGTACATACACCCTGCTTGAAACAATCCAACTACTGGACTACAGCCGGCGATGTCACATTGTACATTACTTCTGTATGTACACCCAGCATGTAACAATCCTACAACTGTTGGACTACAGCCGGTGATGTCACATTGTACATTACTACTGTACATACACCCATCAAGTAATACAATACAACAACTACTGGACTACAGCCGGTGATGTCACATTGTACATTACTACTGTACATACACCCACCATGTAACAATACAACAACTACTGGACTACAGCCGGTGATGTCACACTATACATTACTACTGTACATACACCCTGCATGTAACAATACAACAACTACTGGACTACAGCCGGTGATGTCACATTGTACATTACTACTGTGCATACACCCAGCATGTAATAATCCAACAGCTACTGGACTACAGCCGGTGATGTTACATTGTACATTACTACTGTGCATACACCCTGCATGTAACAATACAACAACTACTGGACTACAGGCGGTGATGTCACATTGTGCATTACTACTGTATGTACACCCTGCATGTAACAATACAACAACTACTGGACTACAGCCGGTGCTGTCACATTGTAAATTACTACTGTACATACACACAGCATGTAACAATACAACAACTGTTGAACTACAGCTGGTGATGACACATTGTACATTCCTACTGTATATACACCCATCAGGTAATACAATAAAACAACTACTGGACTGCAGCCGATGATGTCACATCGTACATTACTACTGTACATACACCCACCATGTAACAATACAACAACTACTGGACTACAGCCGGTGATGTCACATTGTACATTACTACTGTACATACACCCTGCATGTAACAATACAACAACTACTGGACTACAGCCGGTGATGTCACATTGTACATTACTACTGTATATACTCCCAGCATGTAATACAATACAAGTACTGGACTACAGCCGGTGATGTCACATTGTACATTACTACTGTACATACACCCTGCATGTAATACAGTACAACTACTGCTGGACTACAACCGGTGATGTCACACTATACATTACTACTGTACATACACCCTGCATGTAACAATACAACAGCTACTGGACTACAGCCGGCGATGTCATACTATACATTACTACTGTGCATACACCCAGCATGTAACAATCGAACAACTACTGGACTACAGCCGGTGATGTCACATTGTACATTACTACTGTACATACACCCTGCATGTAACAATACAGCGACTACTGGACTACAGCCGGTGATGTCACACTGTACATTACTACTGTACATACACCCTGCATGTAACAATACAGCGATCACTGGACTACAGCCGGTGATGTCACACTGTACATTACTACTGTATATACACCCAGCATGTAACAATACAGCGACTACTGGACTACAGCCGGTGATATCACACTGTACATTACTACTGTACATACACCCTGCATGTAATACAATACAACTACTGGACTACAGCCGGCGATGTCACACTATACATTACTACTGTGCATACACCCTGCATGTAACAATCCAGCAACTGCTGTACAATATACCCTTGTACCTCCGGATGGATACATTTTACTAGTCCATTTGAAACACACTATCAGACCCGGAGGGAGATTAGTTCTGCTGATGTGTATAGACTGCATACAATCGTAACATACCATGAGATGTATTCGATCGGGTCAGGTTTACAACTTCCGAATTGTAAAAACAAACATTGTTTCCATTCACTGACAACAAGTAGGTGCCTTTAAAATGGGGAAGAATTGAAACAGAAAGTATATTTAATTATTCAATGATTTACCGTCCCTTTAAATCATTACATTACTAAACAGAGTCTGGTAGTGAAAGGGTTACAGGTTTGGGTTTACTTGATGCTTTTCACAATTCCCAGCAGGGAATCTCTCATATAAGGAGAGTGTGTGGAGCTCAGTGTGGCCCCCTTGTGGCCATTAGTGGTAGCTCCGTCACGGTAATAAGTCTCAGCCTAGTAGTGGTTGTATTCTGGTAATGCTTGGCTCTGATCTACAGTGTAGGGTGCAGCTGATGATTTACTGCGTCCATTCTAAACATAGATGTAGCAGAGCTGAATGTGTTGTTTAGCTGTTATAGCATATCCTGCCATTGTAAATGTTTGCGGTGGGATGGTATGATATGATATTACCTTGACTGCCTGCTAAATCTGACATAACCAAGCCATGTATGCACCTAACACATCCAGCTCTGCTATGTCTGGCATATAGTACCCAGCAGCTGACACACTCAGTTCTGCTACACGCTGCATTAGGTTCATATGGAAGAATTGACACTGGATTTTTCTGGACAGATTCTGCCTCTAAATCCATGGTGGAAATTTGGTGCAGAATTGCCCTTCTTTCTGCCACAGATCCACATGTGATTTTATCCCTTTTTTTAATGACCAAATATGGGATTGACAAGGCAGCTGTTAGGTGGATTCACAACTGGCTGAGCGATCGTACTCAAAGAGTGGTCATAAATGGCTGCACATCCAAGTGGAAGAATATATCAAGTGGGGACCACAAGGCTCTGTCCTAGGCCCAGTGTTGGTCAACATTGTTATAAATGATCTGGAGGAGGGAATTGTGGGAAACTGATCAAATTTGCTGATGACACAAAGCTAGGAGGGATAGCTAACACTAGGGAAGAGAGAGAGGATTCAAAAAGATCTAGAAAAGCCTGAACAGTGGGCAGCGACTAACAGAATGCTATTTAATAAGGAGAAATGCAAAGTCCTACATCTGGGCAAGAAAAATGAAAAAAACACAATTCTGGGGTGTATTAAAAAAGACATAGACAAACAAAAGCAAGTTCAGAGAAGAGCTACCAAGATGGTGAGCGGTCTGCAAATCATGTCCTATGAGGAACGGGTAAAGGATCTGGGAATGTTTAGCTTGCAAAAGAGAAGGCTGAGAGGAGACTTAATAGCGATCTACAAATATCTGAAGGGCTGTCACACTGCAGAGGGATCAGCCCTATTCTCATCTGCACAAGGAAAGACTAGAAGCAATGGGATGAAACTGAAAGGGAGGAGACATAGATTAGATATTAGACAGTGAGGGGGATCAATGAGTGGAACAGGTTACCACAGGAGGTGGTGAGTTCTCCTTCAATGGAAGTGTTCAAACAAAGGCTGGACAGACATCTGTCTGGGATGATGTAGTGAATCCTGCACTGAGCAGGGGTTCGGACCCGATGACCCTGGAGGTCCCTTCCAACTCTACCATTCTATGATTCTATATCAGGAAGAGGGGGGCCGGGTGCCACTGACCCCTCTAAGGGAAAAAAAACAAAGGATATTATCCGGGTATACAGGCAGGTAGGAACTATTAGGGGTTGATCCAGGGAACAGTCTGACTGCCATTAGGGAGTCGGGAAGGAATTTTTTCCCCAAAAGGGCTAATTGGCTTTTGCTCTTAGGGTTTTTTGCCTTCCTCTGGATCAACACAGGAGGATAGAAGGCTGGACTAGATGGACATTGTCTTCATTCGGCCTTACAAACTATGTTACTATGTTATAGATTACGAGAATTCGGAATTGAGTGACACAAGATGACGGCTCCGGGACAGATACCTGCAGGTCTTTATTATGCTTGTTTACGGGGTGTTGCTCTGAGGTTGTCGGGTCACTGGAAGTATTGTGTAAGTTACCTTATTACTCCCCATCGAGGTCACATGTTCCCTGGTCATTAAAGCAGCAGGCCCAATGTGGCAGACGCAAGAGAATCGCTTGAAAGCCAATTCTCTAGTATACTGGGGCTTTAAAGGGGCTTTAAACTTGTGCATACATCTTTTTAAGGCGGTGACTTGGATGACAGCGGGGCCCCTGCTCTAACTGCCAGGAGCGGAGAAACCTCAGATCCTGGTAGTGTAACCCCTTACATGCCACAATCAATAGCAACTGCAGCCGGTTTCATGTCAACTGGAAGCCTGACAAAGGCCTCCATGTCTGCTATGTAACTCAGCCTATTAGGCCCCGCCTCCGACAGAGTCTAGTAGGCTGCTGTCATAGGCTCAGTAGAGTGCACTATATAAGTACAGTCATACCTCCACTTTGTTCGCCTTCTTCTTTCGTCAGTTTCCAGTTTCGCCGATTCTTCGCCTTGGAATTTTGTCTCTACCTCCGTTGCTTGCTTCTAATTTCACCGGCGGCCACCGGCCCACGTGACCTCGTTGCTGACATCACAGCTATTCATGGATTGCTCCAATCACAGTCATTTATGAATGCCTGTGATTGGAGCATCCAGCACGGCTATGATTGGCTGAGCAGGCTGTCACTCAGCTGACTCAGCCAATCAGAGCAATCTCTTGCTGGAAGTGGGGGATTTCAATCCCCCGTCACTAGCAAGATACTCTGCCGGCTTGACAAGCCTGCACGAAGCTCCGCAGAGTGGCCCCCAGGACACCGACGGCACCTGTAAGGTGAGTATATTGATTTTTTCTCTCCGGCAGTGTAGCTCAGGTATTGAGCGTTGCCAAAAACGCAGTACCAAGTTGTGCCGAAACCGCTGCCCATTCATTTCAGTGGGCGACGCCGGGCTTAAAAATGTTGTGTGAGCAGCCCCATTGAGTGAATGGCAGCGTTGTACAGTGTTTAGCGCTATGCTGAAGAAACAGTGCTAAACGCTGTACAAAAATGTGGTTTGGTGTTTTTTGGAATGTCTAGAATGAATTAATTGGATTTCCATTGATTCCCATGGCAATAATTGCTTCCAGTTCAATTGGTTTCAAGTTTGGCCAATTGCTTTCGGATGGATTACCAGCGAAATTCGAGGAGTGACAGTAATGGCGTGTCTATCCCAGTGATCGAATGATCGCATCTCCAGGAAAAGAGTCAATAGAATTTAAAAAATCCATTTTAATAGCATTCTTTTTTTCTCCCACAAAAACCCTTTTTAAATGGCTAAAATACCAAACAAACAAAACCCGACACATCATCGGGATTACCGCGATCGCAACGCCCAGACGATGGGAATAATTTTAAGAACTAACTCCAGAATTGTTGTTTTTCTTTTGTCGGTCTCCCCAAAAAATGCAATAAAAAGCCAACCCAGAAGTCACCGGCACCTCAGGCTGGTAGCAATAATTAACTCCAACTCCTCCTGCAAATAACGCAAGTCCTCCCAGAGCTCCGCTGACGGGATAGTAAACGTTTTATGGGTCGTAGAATGCGATTCAGCGTCTTTTGTTTGCCAAGTAAGGGACAGGACCCCAAGAAGCGGGTGCTGCCTGCAGGGCGAGTCATGGGGTGTGCAGACGGGGAGCTCAAGACCAAAAACTAGCAAAGCTTATTACTGCTCCGGATTTGTATTATTATATGAGGAGAGGTCTTCTCTAACCCCTCATACTGTGCGCCCCTAAAGCTATGTCCCTGAAGGCACATGCTGGTCTAGGAGGTTGTTGTTAGATAGTACAGAGCCCTGGACAACAAATAATACCGCCGTGTAGTATCCAAATAAATCGACCATATAGTACCAATGTAATGCTGACTTTGCCCAAAAGTTACCGCCTCAATAATTCCCTATACACTGACCACATACTGCAGTATATACAGATTATAGAATACCGTTATTTACTGCTAAGGAGATACTGCCATATAGTGTTCTTCCAGTTCCCGCATAATACTCCATATACAGCCTATTCCTCCGTGTAGTGCTAAAATAATACTGCCATATAAGGCCCATATAACACCACCATATAGCATTCAATCCTTCCAGTCCCTCATAATACTGAATACAAAGCCCACAGAATGCAGTGTATACAGCCTATCCAATACTACTATTTAGCCACTACTATATAATACCTCTGTGTAGTGCTAAGACAATACTGCCATATACGGCCCGCATAACACCGCCATATAGTGTTCAAGCAACACATTTTCTCATAGTTCCCACACATACTGACCCTCCATTTCCAATTAAGCCCACCATACCCTGCTACATAATACTGGGTGGGTTTCGGTTGCTTGTCAGGTTCCTGTCCTCGGGTGGTGGGGCGACTAGTTGTGAGCCCTAAGCAGTTGCCCAGTCTGCTAGCCCTGGTGGTGGCGGTGGTACTACATGGTGCAGCAGAGTCCAGCACATAACAAGGGTAGTCATTTCAGTGCAAAATTATATGATGGACACCCCAGAAGGGGTTGAGCTCTTCTCACCCCATAGACTTAACCCTTTGTCATTAAAGCCCCCCACCCCTTGCCTATTGTGCTGAAAGTAGAGACCATTGCATCTGGCTGGAGACCACTGTGAATTATTTACAGGTCTCCTATCTGCAAAAGGAAGGAAAAAGGGGACAGAGTTAGTGGGAGAGTCAGTGAGGAGGGAGGAGATTACACTACATGGAGCTGCTCCCCCCCTCCCTCTGCCTCGCTCAGTCAATGCACAGTGTATGAGAGAGAGGCGCACAGCTCTGGAGGCAGCCAGCTGAGGATTAGCCAGCTCTTCTCCTGCCTCTTGGATGACTGATCTTGCCCAACTATGGCTTTAATAGTTCACCTGAAGACCGTGACAGACCTGAGGGGCAAGGGCGACCGCATCGCCAAAGTGGCGTTCAGAGGTAAGCGAACCGCACTCCTGTTATCCATCGGAAGGATGGAGCATGACTGTATGTGTGTAGATGTGTGTGGGAGGGGGAGAAGGAAAAGTTCTCTGCAGAACCGGAGGAGGGAGAAGGTGATGGGGATGCCCTCCATAACCCTGGTCAGATGCTGCAGGGTCCAACCTGGACTGTAGGCATCTAGTGATGCGAGGACCAGACTGGACGGTGGGTATAGTGATGTCATAACTAACTTAGACCACAGGCAGAAACTGATGTAATAACTGACCTGGACCATACACACCTGGTGTTGTCATAAGTGACCTGGACCATAGACATCTAGTGATGTAGGAAGTAACCCCGGCAGCTAGAGCTCTTAGGTCCAGCGTGAACTTGTAGGTATCTAGTGATATAAGGACCAACATGGGCAATACACACCTAGTGCTTTAAGAACTAACCTGGACCATAGACATCTAGTGATGTAAGAACCAAGCTGGACCACAGGCATCTAGAGATGTAATCACTGACCTGGACCGTACGCACCTGGTGATGTCATAGCTAACCTGGACCCTAGACATCTAGTAATGCCATAACTAACTCAGAACAGGCATCTAGTGATGAAGAGAGTAACCTTAACTATAGACAGCTAGAGATGTTAGGACCAGCCTGGAACATGAGTGTGTGGTGATGTAATAACTGACCAGGACCACAAACATCTAGTGATAAGGACCAATGTGATGTAAGGTCCAACCTGGACTATAGGTATCTAGTGATATACAGACCAACTTGGTCCATAGGAATCTAGTGATGTAAGAACTAACCTGGGCTATAGGCATCTAGTTGTATAATAACCTGGACGATAGACACCTAGTGATGTAATAACCAGGACTATAGGCATCTAGTCGTGTAATAACCTGGACTATAGGCATCTAGTGATGTAACAACCAACCTGGACCCTAGACATCTAGTGATGTAATGACCAACCTGGACCCTAGACATCTAGTGATGTAAAGTCCAACCTGGACTATAGGCATCTAGTTGTGTAATAACCTGGATGATAGACACCTAGTGATGTAATAACCAGGACTATAGGCATCTAGTCATGTAATAACCTGGACTATAGGCATCTAGTGATGTAATGACCAACCTGGACCCTAGACATCCAGTGATGTAACGACCAACCTGGAGCATAGACATTTAGTGATGTAATGACCAACCTGGACCATAGACATCTAGTGATGTAACGACCAACTTGGACCATAGACATCTAGTGATGTAACAAACAACCTGGACCATAGACATCTAGTG
Organism: Eleutherodactylus coqui; assembly: GCA_035609135.1. NCBI lineage: Eukaryota > Metazoa > Chordata > Amphibia > Anura > Eleutherodactylidae > Eleutherodactylus > Eleutherodactylus coqui. The sequence goes on along the minus strand of CM069405.1, from coordinate 20,809,466 downwards.
ATGTAACGACCAAGCTGCACCATAGGCATCTAGTGATGTAGCAACCAAGCTGGACCATAGGCATCCAGTGATGTAATGACCAACCTGGGCTATAGGCATCTAGTGATGTAACAACCAACCTGGACTATGGACATCTAGTGATGTAATGACCAACCTGGACCACAAACATCTAGTGACAAGGACCAATGTGATGTAAAATCCAACCTGGACTATAGGCATCTAGTTGTGTAATAACCTGGATGATAGACACCTAGTGATGTAATAACCTGGACTATAGGCATCTAGTCGTGTGATAACCTGGACTATAGGCATCTAGTGATGTTACAACCAACCTGGACCATAGACACCTAGTGATGTAACGGCTAACCTGGACCCTAGACATCCAGTGATGTAATGACCAACCTGCACCATAGACATTTAGTGATGTAATGACCAACCTGGACCATAGACATCTAGTGATGTAACAACCAACTTGGACCATAGACATCTAGTGATGTAACACCCAACCTGGACTATGGGCATCTAGTGATGTAACGGCCAAGCTGGACCATAGGCATCTTGTGATGTAACAACCAACCTGGACCAAAGGCATCTAGTGATGTAACAACCAACCTGGACTATAGGCAGGTATTGATGTAATAACTAACATGAACCATAGACATCTTGTTATGTAACAACCAGTCTGGACTATAGGTATCTAGTGATGTACCGACCAACAAGGACCATAGGCATCTAGTGATGTAACGACTATCTGGACCATAGACATCTAGGGATGTAACGACCAACCTGGACTATAGACATCTAGTGATGTAACAACCAACTTGGACCATAGACATCTAGTGATGTAACAAACAACCTGGACCATAGACATCTAGTGATGTAACGATAAACCTGGACTATGGACATCTAGTGATGTAATGACCAACCTGGACCACAAACATCTAGTGACAAGGACCAATGTGATGTAAACTCCAACCTGGACTATAGGCATCTAGTTGTGTAATAACCTGGATGATAGACACCTAGTGATGTAATAACCTGGACTATAGGCATCTAGTCGTGTAATAACCTGGACTATAGGCATCTAGTGATGTAACAACCAACCTGGACCATAGGCATCCAGTGATGTAATGACCAACCAGGGCTATAGGCATGTAGTGATGTAACAACCAACTTGGGCTATAGGCATCTAGTGAAGTATCAACCAACCTGGACTATAGGCAGGTATTGATGTAATAACTAACATGAACTATAGACATCTAGTTATGTAACAACCAGTCTGGACTATAGGTATCTAGTGATGTACCGACCAACAAGGACCATAGGCATCTAGGGATGTAACGACTATCAGGACCATAGACATCTAGGGATGTAACGACCAACCTGGACTATAGACATCTAGTGATGTAATATCCAACCTGGACCATAGACATCTAGTGATGTAATAACTAACCAGGACCATAGACATCTAGTGATGTAATAACCAACCTAGACCATAGACATTTAGTGATGTAATGACCAACTTGGACCATAGACATCTAGTGAGGTAACGACCAACTTGAACCATAGAAATCTAGTGATGTAACAACCAACCTGGACTATAGGCATCTAGTCATGTAACGACCAACAAGGACCATAGGCATCTAGTGATGTAACGACCAACCTGGACCATAGACATCTAGTGATGTAACGACCAACCTGGACTATAGACATCTAGTGATGTAATACCTAACCTCTACCATAGGTTTCCAGTGTTCTAAGGACCAAGCTGAACCATAGACATCTAATGATGTAATAACTAACCTGGACCATATACTGTACATCTTGTAGTGTAAGGTACAAACAGGACTGTAGACTTCTAGTGATGTAAGAACTAACCTGGACCATAGGCATCTAGTGATGTAACGACCAACCTGGACTATAGGCATGTAGTGATGTAACGACCAAGCTGGACCATTGGCATCTGTTGATGTAATTACCAACCTGGACTGTATGAATCTAGTGATGCAACGATCAACCTGGTCCATAGACTTGTAGTGGTGCTAGGACCAAGCTGGACTATAGGCATCTACTGATGTAATGACCAACCTGGACCATAGGCATCTACTGATGTAACGACCAATCTGAACTATAGGCATCTAGTGATGTAACGGCCAACCTGGATCACAGACAACGAGTGATAAAATAACTAACTTGGACCATAGGTTTCTAGTGTTCTAAGGACCAAGCTGAACCAAAGGCAACTAGTGATGTAAGGACCACGCTGGACTATAGGCATCTAGTGATATAATAACCTGGACCCTAGCATCTAGTGATGTTATAACCTGGACTATAGGCATCTTGTCATGTAATAAACTGGACCATAGGCATCTAGTGGTGTAATAACCTGTACCATAGTGATGTAATAACTAGCCTGGACCATAGGCTTCTAGTGATCTAACAACAAAGCTGAACCATAGGCAACTAGTGATGTAATAACCTGGACCATAGACATCTAGTGATGTAATAAGTAACCTGGACCATAGGCATCTAGTGATACAATAACCTGGACTATAGGCATCTAGTCATGTATTAACCTGGATCATAGGCATCTAGTGATGTAATATCCTGGACCATAGGCATCTAGTGGTATAATAATCTTTACCGTAGACATCTAATGATGTAATAACCTGTATCATAGCGATCTTATGATGTAATAACCTGGACCATAAACATCTAGTCATGTTAGAACCTGGACCGTAGTCATCTAGTGATGTAAAAAGTAACCTGGACCAAGCTGAACCATAGGCAGCTAGGGATGTAATAACCTGGACCATAGTCATCTAGTGATGTAATTAGTAACCTGGACCATAGTCATCTAGTGATGTAATTAGTCACCTGGACCATAGGTATCTAGTGATGTAATAAGTAACCTGGACCATAGGCATCTAGTGATGTAATAAGTAGCCTGGACTGTAGGCATCTAGTGATGTAATAACCTGGACCATAGGCAACTAGTGATGTAATAACCTGGACCATAGACATTTAATGATTTAATAAGTAATCTTGACCATAGGCATCTAGTCAAGTAATTACCTTGATTATAGCCATTTAGTGATGTAATAACCTGGACCATATGCATCTAGTGGTGTAATAACCTGTACCGTAGACATCTAGTGATGCAATAACCTGTACCATAGAGATCTACTGATGTAATAACCTGGACCATAAACATCTAGTGGTATAAAAACCTGAACCATAGGCAACTAGTGATGCAATAACCTGGACCATAAGCATCTAGTGGTATAAGAACCTGAACCATAGGCAACTAATGATCTAATAATGTGGACCATAGGCTTCTAGTGATGTAATAAATATCCTGGACCATAAGCATCTAGTGATGTAATAACCTGGACCATAGACATCTAGTGATGTAATAAGTAACCTGGACCATAGACATCTAGTGATGTAATAAGTAACCTGGACCATAGACATCTAGTGATGTAATAAGTAACCTGGACCATAGACATCTAGTGATGTAATAAGTAACCTGGACCATAGACATCTAGTGATGTAATAAGTAACCTGGACCATAGACATCTAGTGATGTAATAAGTAACCTGGACCATAGGCATCTAGTGATGTAGTAAGTAACCTGGACCATAGGCATCTAGTGATGTAATAAGTAACCTGGACCATAGGCATCTAGTGATGTAATAAGTAACCTGGACCATAGGCATCTAGTGATGTAATAAGTAACCTGGACCATAGGCATCTAGTGATGTAATAAGTAACCTGGACCATAGGCATCTAGTGATATAAGTAACCTGGACCATAGGCATCTAGTGATGTAATAAGTAACCTGGACCATATGCATCTAGTGATATAAGTAACTTGGACCATAGGCATCTAGTGATGTAATAAGTAACCTGGACCATAGACATCTAGTGATGTAATAAGTAACCTGGACCATAGACATCTAGTGATGTAATAAGTAACCTGGACCATAGACATCTAGTGATGTAATAAGTAACCTGGACCATAGGCATCTAGTGATGTAATAAGTAACCTGGACCATAGACATCTAGTGATGTAATAAGTAACCTGGACCATAGACATCTAGTGATGTAATAAGTAACCTGGACCATAGACATCTAGTGATGTAATAAGTAACCTGGACCATAGACATCTAGTGATGTAATAAGTAACCTGGACCATAGACATCTAGTGATGTAATAAGTAACCTGGACCATAGACATCTAGTGATGTAATAAGTAACCTGAACCATAGGCAACTAGTGATGCAATAACCTGGACCATAAGCATCTAGTGGTATAAGAACCTGAACCATAGGCAACTAATGATCTAATAATGTGGACCATAGGCTTCTAGTGATGTAATAAATATCCTGGACCATAAGCATCTAGTGATGTAATAACCTGGACCATAGACATCTAGTGATGTAATAAGTAACCTGGACCATAGACATCTAGTGATGTAATAAGTAACCTGGACCATAGACATCTAGTGATGTAATAAGTAACCTGGACCATAGACATCTAGTGATGAAATAAGTAACCTGGACCATAGACATCTAGTGATGTAATAAGTAACCTGGACCATAGACATCTAGTGATGTAATAAGTAACCTGGACCATAGGCATCTAGTGATGTAGTAAGTAACCTGGACCATAGGCATCTAGTGATGTAATAAGTAACCTGGACCATAGGCATCTAGTGATGTAATAAGTAACCTGGACCATAGGCATCTAGTGATGTAATAAGTAACCTGGACCATAGGCATCTAGTGATGTAATAAGTAACCTGGACCATAGGCATCTAGTGATATAAGTAACCTGGACCATAGGCATCTAGTGATGTAATAAGTAACCTGGACCATATGCATCTAGTGATATAAGTAACTTGGACCATAGGCATCTAGTGATGTAATAAGTAACCTGGACCATAGACATCTAGTGATGTAATAAGTAACCTGGACCATAGACATCTAGTGATGTAATAAGTAACCTGGACCATAGACATCTAGTGATGTACTAAGTAACCTGGACCATAGGCATCTAGTGATGTAATAAGTAACCTGGACCATAGACATCTAGTGATGTAATAAGTAACCTGGACCATAGACATCTAGTGATGTAATAAGTAACCTGGACCATAGGCATCTAGTGATGTAATAAGTAACCTGGACCATAGGCATCTAGTGATGTAATAAGTAACCTGGACCATAGGCATCTAGTGATGTAATAAGTAACCTGGACCATAGACATCTAGTGATGTAATAAGTAACCTGGACCATAGGCATCTAGTGATGTAATAAGTAACCTGGACCATAGGCATCTAGTGATGTAATAAGTAACCTGGACCATAGGCATCTAGTGATGTAATAAATAACCTGGACCATAGGCATCTAGTGATGTAATAAGTAACCTGGACCATAGGCATCTAGTGATGTAATAAATAACCTGGACCATAGGCATCTAGTGATGTAATAAGTAACCTGGACCATAGGCATCTAGTGATGTAATAAATAACCTGGACCATAGGCATCTAGTGATGTAATAAGTAACATGGACCATAGGCATCTAGTGATGTAATAAGTAACCTGGACCATAGGCATCTAGTGATGTAATAAGTAACCTGGACCATAGGCATCTAGTGATGTAATAAATAACCTGGACCATAGGCATCTAGTGATGTAATAAGTAACCTGGACCATAGGCATCTAGTGATGTAATAAATAACCTGGACCATAGGCATCTAGTGATGTAATAAGTAACATGGACCATAGGCATCTAGTGATGTAACAACTCATTTGCACCATAAACCTATAGAGAGTTAATAAGTAACTTGAGTTATAGACATGTGGTGATGTTGGGACCTACCTGGAGCATAGACATGTGGTGATGTTGGGACCTACCTGGAACATAGACATTTGGTGATGTTGGGACCTACCTGGACCACAGACATGTGGTGATGTCGGAACCTACTTGTTCCAAAGACATGTGGTGATGTCAGGACCTACCTGGACCATAGTCGTATGGTGATGTCGGGACCTACCTGTACCATATACAGATGTGTGATGATGTCGGCGCCTACCTGGACCATAGACATGTGGTGATGTCAGGACCTACCTGGACCATAGACATGTGGTGATGTCGGGACCTACCTGGAACATAGACGTATGATGATGTTGGGACCTACCTGGACCATAGACAGATGTGTGATGATGTCGGGGCCTACCTGGACCATAGACATGTGGTGATGTCAGGACCTACCTGGACCATAGACATGTGGTGATGTCGGGACCTACCTGGATCATAGACATGTGGTGATGTCGGGACCTACCTGGAACATAGACGTATGATGATGTTGGGACCTACCTGGACCATAGACAGATGTGTGATGATGTCGGGGCCTACCTGGACCATAGACATGTGGTGATGTCGGGACCTACCTGAACCATAGACATGTGATGATGTCGGGGCCTACCTGAACCATACACATGTGATGATGTCGGGGCCTACCTGGACCATAGACATGTGGTGATGTTGGGACCTACCTGGACCATAGACATGTGGTGATGTCGGGACCTACCTGGAACATAGACATGTGGTGATGTCGGGACCTACCTGAACCATAGACATGTGGTGATGTCGGGACCTACCTGGAACATAGACATGTGGTGATGTCGGGACCTACCTGGACCATAGGCATGTGGTGATGTTGGGACCTACCTGGACCATAGACGTGGTGATGTTGGGACCTACCTGGACCATAGACATGTGGTGAGGTCAGGACCTACCTGGACCATAGACATGTGGTGAGGTCGGGACCTACCTGGACCATAGATGTGGTGATGTCGGGACCTACCTGGACCATAGACATGTGGTGGTGTTGGGACCTACCTGGACCATAGGGATGTGGTGATGTCGGGACTTACCTGGACCATAGACATGTGGTGATGTCGGGACTTACCTTGACCATAGACATGTGGTGATGTTGGGACCTACCTGGACCATAGACATGTGGTGATGTCGGGACCTACCTGGACTATAGACATGTGGTGATGTCGGGACCTACCTGGACCATAGGCAGATGTGTGATGATGTCGGGACCTACCTGGACCATAGACATGTGGTGATGTTGGGACCTACCTGGACCATAGACATGTGGTGATGTCGGGACCTACCTGGACCATAGACATGTGGTGATGTTGGGACCTACCTGGACCATAGACATGTGGTGATGTCGGGACCTACCTGGACCATAGGCCTTCAGTACAGTGGGGGCTATCTGCAGCCTGCACAGCAGGGACCTGGATGATGTAGTATTATTCAGAACAGAGTTGTATTCCAGGACTACAAGGGAATTTGAGTGTACCCTCCTGCCACCCTCCTGCCCCCGGGGGTCACCCGACTGCACGCCCCCCGGGGCAGCTCAGCGCAATGCTATGCAGATGTCACAGAATTAAGTGAGTTAGATCTAGCAGAGTGGAATGTGTATTAAAACTGAAGATCCCAGAACGGAGTATGCCAGACAGAGCAGAGCTGAATGTGTCATATGAAGCAGGCTGTCATGTGTAGCAGAGCTAAATGTGTCATATGAAGCAGGCTGTCATGTGTAGCAGAGCTAAATGTGTCATATGAAGCAGGGTGTCATGTATAGCAGAGCTGAATGTGTCATATGAAGCAGGCTGTCATGTAGCAGAGCTGGATGTGTCATATAAAGCAGGCTGTCATGTATATCAGAGCTGAATGTGTCATATGAAGCAGGCCGTCATGTGTAGCAGAGCTGAATGTGTCATATAAAGCAGGGTGTCATGTGTAGTAGAGCTGAATGTGTTACATAAAGCAGACTGTCATGTATAGCAGAGCTGGATGTGTCATATGAAGCAGACTGTCATGTATAGCAGAGCTGAATGTGTCATATAAAGCAGGCTGTCATGTATAGCAGAGCTAAATGTTTTATATAAAGAAGGGTGTCATGTATAGCAGAGCTGATGGTGTCATATGAAGCAGGCCGTCATGTATAGCAGAGCTGGATGTGTTATATAAAGCAGGGTGTCATGTATAGCAGAGCTGAATGTGTTATATAAAGAAGGGTGCCATGTATAGCAGAGCTGAATGCGTCATATAAAGCAGGGTGTCATGTAGCAGAGCTGGATGTGTTATATTAAGGAAGGGTGTCATGTATAGCAGAGCTGAATGTGTTATATTAAGGAAGGGTGTCATGTATAGCAGAGCTGAATGTGTCATATGAAGCAGACTGTCATGTATAGCAGAGCTGAATGCGTCATATGAATGGGTGTCATGTATAGCAGAGCTGAATGCGTCATATGAAGCAGGGTGTCATGTATAGCAGAGCTGAATGTGTCATATAAAGCAGGGTGTCATGTAGCAGAGCTGAATGCGTCATATAAAGCAGGCTGTCATGTAGCAGAGCTGAATGCGTCATATAAAGCAGGCTGTCATGTAGCAGAGCTGAATGTGTCATATAAAGCAGGGTGTCATGTAGCAGAGCTGAATGTGTCATATAAAGCAGGCTGTCATGTAGCAGAGCCTAATCTGTTATAAAAAGCAGACTGTCATATGTAGCAAAGCAGAATATGTCATTTAAAGCAGGGTGTCATGTGTAGCAGAGCTGAATATGTCATATGAAGCAGGCTGTCATGTGTAGCAGAGCTGAATGTGTCATATGAAGCAGGCTGTCATGTGTAGCAGAGCTGAATGTGTCATATGAAGCAGGCTGTCATGTGTAGCAGAGCTGATGGTGTCATATAAAGCAGGGTGTCATGTGTAGCAGAGCTGAATATGTCATATGAAGCAGGCTGTCATGTGTAGCAGAGCTGAATGTGTCATATGAAGCAGGCTGTCATGTGTAGCAGAGCTGATGGTGTCATATAAAGCAGGGTGTCATGTATAGCAGAGCTGAATGTGTCATATGAAGCAGGCCATCATGTATAGCAGAGCTGAATGTGTCATATGAAGCAGGCTGTCATGTATAGCAGAGCTGAATGTGTCATATAAAGCAGGCTGTCATGTGTAGCAGAGCTGGATGTGTCATATGAAGCAGGCTGTCATGTGTAGCAGAGCTGAATGCGTCATATAGTAGATACCATAGACGGGGAGGCACTGGGGTGACAAACTTGCTGCTTTATTGTTTAAAAATTGTGCATATTCACAGAAAAACAAGGACCGGTTTCAACTCTGTCAAGAGCCTCGATCACCTCTCAGCCTCGATCACCTCTCAGCCTCGATCACCTCTCAGCCTCGATCACCTCTCAGCCTCGATCACCTCGATCACCTCTCAGCCTCGATCACCTCTCAGCCTCGATCACCTCTCAGCCTCGATCACCTCTCAGCCTCGATCACCTCGATCACCTCTCAGCCTCGATCACCTCTCAGCCTCGATCACCTCTCAGCCTCGATCACCTCGATCACCTCTCAGCCTCGATCACCTCTCAGCCTCGATCACCTCTCAGCCTTGATCACCTCTCAGCCTCGATCACCTCTCAACCTCGATCACCTCGATCACCTCTCAGCCTCGATCACCTCTCAGCCTCGATCACCTCTCAGCCTCGATCACCTCTCAGCCTCGATCACCTCGATCACCTCTCAGCCTCGATCACCTCTCAGCCTCGATCACCTCTCAGCCTCGATCACCTCTCAGCCTCGATCACCTCGATCACCTCTCAGCCTCGATCACCTCTCAGCCTCGATCACCTCTCAGCCTTGATCACCTCTCAGCCTCGATCACCTCTCAACCTCGATCACCTCGATCACCTCTCAGCCTCGATCACCTCTCAGCCTCGATCACCTCTCAGCCTCGATCACCTCTCAGCCTCGATCACCTCGATCACCTCTCAGCCTCGATCACCTCTCAGCCTCGATCACCTCTCAGCCTCGATCACCTCTCAGCCTCGATCACCTCTCAGCCTCGATCACCTCGATCACCTCTCAGCCTCGATCACCTCTCAGCCTCGATCACCTCTCAGCCTTGATCACCTCTCAGCCTCGATCACCTCTCAACCTCGATCACCTCGATCACCTCTCAGCCTCGATCACCTCTCAGCCTCGATCACCTCTCAGCCTCGATCACCTCTCAGCCTCGATCACCTCGATCACCTCTCAGCCTCGATCACCTCTCAGCCTCGATCACCTCTCAGCCTCGATCACCTCTTGACAGAGTTGAAACCGGTCCTTGTTTTTCTGTGAATATGCACAATTTTTAAACAATAAAGCAGCAAGTTTGTCACCCCAGTGCCGCCCCGACTATGGAACTTACTTGTGAAAGAAAGCCAAAGTAAGTACAAAGCTGTACAAGCACTTGGAGACGCACCAGGAGCTAGAAGCCGTCTAAGGTGGGATGAAAATCTTTTTTTAGTATATAGTAGAGCTAAATGTCATACCCGAGTTTAAGTCAGGTGTAGCAGAGCTGAGTGTGTCATATACAGTAAGGTCTTGTGTGTAGTAGAGCTGAGTGTGTAATATACAGTAGGGTCTTGTGTGTAGCAGAGCTGAGTGTGTCATATACAGTAGGGTCTTGTGTGTAGTAGAGCTGAGTGTGTCATATACAGCAGGGTCTTGTGTGTAGCAGAGCTGAGTGTGTCATATACAGCAGGGTCTTGTGTGTAGTAGAGCTGAGTGTGTCATATACAGCAGGGTCTTGTGTGTAGTAGAGCTGAGTGTGTCATATACAGTAGGGTCTTGTGTGTAGCAGAGCTGAGTGTGTCATATACAGCAGGGTCTTGTGTGTAGCAGAGCTGAGTGTGTAATATACAGCAGGGTCTTGTGTGTAGTAGAGCTGAGTGTGTCATATACAGCAGGGTCTTGTGTGTAGTAGAGCTGAGTGTGTCATATACAGCAGGGTCTTGTGTGTAGTAGAGCTGAGTGTGTCATATATATACATGAGCAGTTTAAGTTTGATTGATTTGAAACCTGCAGCTTTCCTGTTAACTCTCAGGGCGCCCACCCACTGGCGTTTGCGATTTTCGTGCGTGAAAAACGCCGCGTTTTCGCGGCTTTTCCATTAATTTCCATTGACTTTCATGGGTGCATTAGGAGAAAAATAAGGACACATATGCAACTGACAGTTCCTATGTTAAAAAACGCAACGCAACGCAAAACGCCAGTGGGTGGGAGTACATTCAATTCTAATTGCTCTGCAGGAAAAACGCAAAACGCAAAGAAAAAAAAATCGCCAGTGGGTGGGCGCCCTCAGGCTGTAGGACCTCACAGCTCACTGCTGCCCCTGCTGGTTCCCTCTGTCTGTGCACTCTGATGCTCTCTATCATCACACCCTACACAATATGTAGTAACCTGATGAATAAGAAGCCGCATCTCTCACAATGCCGTGCCGCAGGGCGCAGCGTGCCGGGCTGTCAGATGGGACGTGCCGCAGTCAGCAGAACTGTGAATGCACTTTGTAAAAACATTACACCTCTAACAGTAATCCTGAGCTGTTACTCCAGTCACATCCAGAGCTGCAGCCTTTCTATGCAGATATATGTCATTAATCACTGTATCACTTTAGCCAGTCCTCCCTGACGCTGCAGCAGCATCCCCCTCCTCCCCTCTGCTCTGTGTGACTGGTACTGACTGAGGGGGACCTCAGCATTTACAGGGAGGCCAGATGAGAGGTGCCCATGTAGCCACCGCACTCCAGAAACATCTAGCAGACATGCCACACACTGGGCACATCTGCTGGAAGTACCATCCCTGATGCTGCCCACCAGGGAAGAGAGGGGGAGCACGGCCATTACTCATCCAGTCAGATTTACTGCCAGCACCAACATCTTCCTTCTGCCACAATCATAGGTACGGGTATACCAGGGGGACAGCACACATCCACTGGTCCCAACACCCCCTAACTGTCTGGTCAGATGCTCCTCTCTACTGGTGGTCTGTAGGGGGTCCTGAGCCCGGTCACCATGTGTGCCCCCATCCACTGGTCCCAACACCCCCTAACTGTCTGGTCAGACGCTCCTCTCTACTGGTGGTCTGTAGGGGGCGTCCTGAGCCCGGTCACCTTGTGTGCACCATCCACTGGTCCCAACACTTCCTAACAGTCTGGTCAGATGGTCCTTTCTACTGGTGGTCTGTAGGGGGCATCCTGAGTCCGGTCACCACTGGTCCCAACACCGCCTAACTATCTAGTTAGATGCTCCTTTGTACTGGTGCTCTGTAGGGGGCGTCCTAAGCCCGGTCACCATATGTGTCCTCACACATCCACTGGTCCCAACACCTCCTAACAGTCTGGTCAGACGCTCCTCTCTACTGGTGGTCTGTAGGGGGCGTCCTGAGCCCGGTCACCTTGTGTGCACCATCCACTGGTCCCAACACTTCCTAACAGTCTGGTCAGATGGTCCTTTCTACTGGTGGTCTGTAGGGGGCATCCTGAGTCCGGTCACCACTGGTCCCAACACCTCCTAACAGTCTGGTCAGACACTCCTCTCTACTGGTAGTTTGTAGGGGGGGTCCTGAGCCCGGTCACCTTGTGTGCCCCAATCCATTGGTCCCAACACCTCCTAACAGTCTGGTCAGACACTCCTCTCTACTGGTGGTCTGTAGGGAGCGTCCTGAGCCCGGTCACCTCGTTTGCCCTCATCCACTGTCCCCAACACCTCCTAATAGTCTGGTCAGACGCTCCTCTCTACTGGTGGTCTGTAGGGGGCGGTCTGAGCTCGGTCACCTTGTGTGCTCCCATCCACTGGTTCCAACACCTCCTAACAGTCTGGTCAGATGGTCCTTTCTACTGGTGGTCTGTAGGGGGCATCCTGAGTCCGGTCACCACTGGTCCCAACACCTCCTAACAGTCTGGTCAGACACTCCTCTCTACTGGTAGTTTGTAGGGGGGGTCCTGAGCCCGGTCACCTTGTGTGCCCCAATCCATTGGTCCCAACACCTCCTAACAGTCTGGTCAGACACTCCTCTCTACTGGTGGTCTGTAGGGAGCGTCCTGAGCCCGGTCACCTCGTTTGCCCTCATCCACTGTCCCCAACACCTCCTAATAGTCTGGTCAGACGCTCCTCTCTACTGGTGGTCTGTAGGGAGCGTCCTGAGCCCGGTCACCTCGTTTGCCCTCATCCACTGTCCCCAACACCTCCTAATAGTCTGGTCAGACGCTCCTCTCTACTGGTGGTCTGTAGGGGGCGGTCTGAGCTCGGTCACCTTGTGTGCTCCCATCCACTGGTTCCAATACCTCCTAACAGTCTGGTCAGAACGGCCCGGTGGGGGGACAAGTCATCGATACGACCATCCAGCTTCTCACACCCCAATAATGCGCCCCTCTCAGACTCTGGTAACGGGGTGAAATCTCTTCTCTGTGTCGTAGAGGAGTCTAGTGGCCAACAAGCTCTACAAGCGGAAGAAGAGGTCACTGCACACAAGGGGCCTCCGAGAGCCTCTTATAGGCCAAGGGGGGGGGGGGGGACCACTTTTAGGTCCTCTGGTGACCGTTCATCTAATCACAACTCTCATCGTTTGCATATCTGCCTGAGATGGAACGAATTCTGCAGCGATACGACTTCTTATAGGTACTTGAAGTTTTTTGACAAAGTGTGTATTTGATGGACGATTAGATTTTGCTCAGATGTTTATGTACTGATGCAGCAATGTCTCCAGTGGCCCTCGAGGTATAGGGGCCCCATTGTGATTTTGGTCTTTGCACCACCAATGACTCTCGTCTTAGTCGGTCAGAGCTCTACCCATCCTCATATATGCCTCGAAGCCCTTCTAGATATCACAGTCATTAAGATGATATCCCACTGAGGTGTGAGCGTTCTGCAGATGATATAATGTGCATGGATGAAGCCGCTCGGCAGCTGATGATGTTTTAGGCTGGCAGAACGCCATCTAGATTATACAGCTCAATGCACATATAATGTACAGTAGCATTAGCTCAGAAAACGGAAGGATCGTACGGGGATGGAAGTGGCTGATGAGTAGTAAATGAAGAACATAGACGCAGCCGGTCCTTTTGTCCCTCGGCCCAAACATTGCCTTCGTTGGAGGAACATGGCACTCTCACCCCAGGGGCGCCTGCTGGAGTTTCTGGTGTTTCTTGAGAACAAGCAACCATCTTCATCATATCTCACCATGTGGGATTAGAATCCAAGAAGTTTGCACACATATGTATTGGCTTCTTCATAATATCACATCCTTGTGTCCGGCTTCCACTGGACCATCTAGTTATGTTCCCTTGATCTTGGCTTGTTGGGTTCTGGCTTCTGAGGAGCATCTTCCAAGTTTTCCAACAGCTGTTCTTCATTTGATCTGCAGGGTTCAGCTCAGCTCATTTTAATACCGTGCCCACTGTAGCCACTTCAGGGTTTCTGCCCCTAAGTAACCCCCTTACTGTAATAGTGCCATTAGTGACCCTCTTTTAATGACCTTCATTAAGCTCCTCACAGTAATACCTTCCTCTGTGACCCTCTCACAGTAATAGTGCCCCTCAGTGAGCACCTCACAGTAATAGTGCCCCTCAGTGACCCTCTTACAGTAATAGTGCCTCTCAGTGACCCCCTCACAGTAATAGTGCCCCTCAGTGACCCCCTCACAGTAATAGTGCCCCTCAGTGACCCCCTCACAGTAATAGTGCCCCTCAGTGACCCCCTCACAGTAATAGTGCCTCTCAGTGACCTCCTCACAGTAATAGTGCCCCTCAGTGACCGCCTCATAGTAATAGTGTCCCTCAGTGACCCTTCTCACAGTAATAGTGTCCCTCAGTGACCTCCTCACAGTAATAATGTCCTCAGTGACCTCCTCACAGTAATAGTGCCCCTCAGTGACCTCCTCACAGTAATAGTGCCCCTCAGTGACCTCCTCACAGTAATAGTGCCCCTCAGTGACCCTCTCACAGTAATCATGCCCCTCAGTCACCCCCTCACAGTAATAGTGCCCCTCAGTCACCCCCTCACAGTAATAATGCCCCTCAGTGACCCCCTCACAGTAATGGTATCCCTCAGTGACCTCCTCACAGTGATAGTGTCCCTCAGTGACCTCCTCACTGTAATGGTGTCCCTCAGTGACCTCCACACAGTAATAGTGTCCCTCAGTGACCCCCTCACAGTAATAGTGCCCCTCAGTGACCTCCTCACAGTAATAGTGTCCCTCAGTGACCTCCTCACAGTGATCGTGCCAGTTACTGACCCCCTCATAGTAATGATGCCCCTCAGTGACTACCTCACAGTAATAGTGCCAGTTACTGACCCCCTCATAATAATGGTGCTCCTCAGTCACCCCCTCACAATAATAGTGCCCCTCAGTCACCCACTCACAGTAATAGTGCCCCTCAGTGACCCCCTCACAGTAATAGTGCCCTTCAGTGACCCTCCACAGTAATAGTGCCCTTCAGTGACCCCCTCACAGTAATAGTGCCCCTCAGTGACCACATTACAGTAATAGTGCCCCTCAGTGACCACATTACAGTAATAGTGCACCTCAGTCACCCCCTCACAGTAATAGTGTCCCTCAGTGACTTCTCACGGTAATAGTCCCTCTCAGTGACCCCTTCACAGTAATGGTGCTCCTTAGTGACCCCCTCTCAGTAATAGTGCCAGCTAGTGACCCCTCACAGTAATAGTGCCCCTCAGTCACCGTCTCACAGTAATAGCAATTGCTAGTCCTGACTGGGAAGGTATTCCCGCTAGTTGATGTACATCCTATATATAGCACAGGTTCAAGATCTGAGTCCGTGCCATCTGCAGCGGCTTTGCGCTACAACAGCGGGGATCGGTGACAACACTCATCCCCTGACAACTGATGATCCCTTACATGCTACAGTCGATATTGATATGTAAAGTGTTCACGGAGGTCGGCTCCCTTTGTTACGTCATCAGCCTTCCGCTGTGTAATTTCAGAGGGTTGATGGGTTGCGCAGTCTGCCGCAGCCTGCGATTGCTGTAATAAGCAGAAATGCATTGCAGTGTATTATCAGAGCAATCATAGCATCGCAGGTTCAAGTTTCCTACAGGGACATAACAAATAAAAAATAAAATAAAAATAGAAAAAAAAACACATGAAAAGCAAAAAAAAAATGCATGCATTTTCCCCTTTTTGTTTAAAACAAATGTACCCAAACAATGGTACCAATAAAACCTACAGCGCGCCACACAAAAAAACGAGCCCTCATACAGCCATGTCGACGGAAAAATAAATAAGCTATGGCTTTTGAAAAGTGGAGATGAAAATCTCCCCAAAATTGTCACGTCCTTAGGACCAAATAGTTCATGTCACTAAGGGGTTAATTAAAGGAGTTTGCAGGACTATAAAAAACTGATTAAAGACTTTCAATTTTAGTGCCACCCCTGTACACAGGCTGTATGTGGTATTACAGCTGAGCCCCACTCCCTTCTAGAAAGCTAAACCGCAATGCCAGACACGACCTAGGGAAAGGGGTGGCGCTGTTTTTACAAGAAAGCAGTCGGGCTTTTTAGCCAGTTGCGTTTTCACCATAAATTGCATTGGGCAGGTCGGAGGACTGGAGGTCCCCAGTCGGGTACAAGCTGCCAGGTTTACTCTGCGTCCTCCATCGTAACGTCTTCCTCCCTCCGCAGTATATTCGCGTTCGGCAGTGAAATCCTTGTTCTGCTGTCAGGGTGATCAATACATGGAGGTGACGGAGAGGCTACAGCTGAGGGAGCAATTTACTCAATCACCATCGACAGGCGGCTGATGGATGGACGGAGAACATGTTGTAGCACAATAATGACAGAGCGGCGCTGCTTCATCTCTATAAATCCAATGTCGCCTGGGCTGCGCTACACTTGATGTGTGCATTGTGTAGTTCAGCTCTGCTACATGCACTGGCTGTATAATGTATGGAAATATGTGTGTATAATGAGACACTGACTGGCCTCCAGACCCACCCTGACCTCGGGGCATGAAACGGGTGGTCCGGGGCAAGGCATGAAACAGGTGTCCTGGTGCAGGGCATGAAACAGGTGTCCTGGGGCAGGGCATAACACAGGTGTCCTAGGGCAGGGCATGAAATGGGTGGCCCGGGGCAGGGCATGACACGGGTGTCCTGGGGCAGGGCATGACACGGGTGTCCTGGGGCAGGGCATGAAATGGGTGGCCCGGGGCAGGGCATGAAACAGGTGTCCTAGGGCAGGGCATGAAACAGGTGGCCCGGGGAAAGGAATGAAACAGGTGTCCTGGGGCAGGGCATAAAACAGGTGTCCTGGGGCAGGGCATGAAATGGGTGGCACGGCGCAGGGCATGACACGGGTGGCCCGGGGCAGGGAATGAAACAGGTTATCTGGGGCAGGGCATGAAAGAAGTCTCCTGGGGCAAGGCATGAAACGGGTGGCCTGGGGAAAGGATTGAAACAGGTCTTGGGGAAAGGAAAGAAAGAGGTGTCCTGGGGCAGGGCATGAAACAGGTGGCCTGCGGCAGGGCATGAAACAGGTGTCTTGGGGCAGGGCATGAAACTGGTGGCCTGAGGCAGGGCATGAAATGGGTGGTCTGGGGCAGAGTTCATCTCCCCATAATTCGGATTGGCTGATGGGTGTTGTAGACTCTTGGGGGTCAAGGATCTACCTGAGGTTTTTAGAGTCCTCCAAGGTGAACCTGGCGTCCACCTCATCCACCCAGCTCCGGTCTCTCAGCCACCGTCTTGTCTCGCTCAGTCATCTCACCACGACAAGCAAAAGTAATCTTTTTGCAGCAATCACGGGTTGCTCCTCCCAGCGTCCAGGGGGCACAGTAGTAAAACAAAGGCTACCAACAGTATATAGAGAAATAAAAGCGTATATAGGCGGCCAGTTGTTGGTCTTCCTGGCTCTCAGCTGGCTTCCAGGCCCACTGCTGTATCATACAGTATATAAGCTCCATAGATCATTCTGTATTAGAATATTGCGGCTGTTTTTATGTGAATGTTGTGGGTGTTTTTGTGGCGGGTGGCGGTATCACGGCGCACATTCAGGATACAATGCAGACAAAGGAGTTACAAAAATACACAATAGTTAAATACCAACAAAAGAATGAAAACGAGAACTTGTGGTAATAATAAGCAATTAAAGGATAACCGCAGGATCACCTCCCGCTCGCTGCGGCTAGATCCGAGAATCAATAACACTCCGTACACAATACGAAGCGATGCAGGCACAATATCAACAGCGCGATGCGAAGGGCAGAGAGACCAGCGATGGAATGCCACGCACGGCTCGTAGCTAAGGGATTAACGCTTCACCTGCTGAAGTTCAGTAATCCCGGAACACAACTTTAGGCAAAAGTACTAATAGACGTGAGTGGCGGTGCGACGCAGGTTCAGCATGGCGCAGCAGCTGACAGACGGAGACGGACTTTACTGAACCCCGTGGTGTTTGGTCCCTCCATGGGAAGGTTGTTTGTACGTTTCCTAATAACTGAAGCAAGATTACTTTCAACACGCGGCGGTAGTACACGGAGTGCGAACTCTGGCTGCAGCGGGTCAACTGTACCTTAATTACGACAGTTGGCTGTTACCGAATTACCAAATTCTGCTTCACCTAAAACAGACCTCTAGGGGATGCTCTTCCGCACCAGAGTGCAAGATGTGGCGAGTGTCGCAATTTCACAGTTTTCCTAACGCTCTCTTCAGTCATGACTAGCTTTTCTCGTACCCTTTCTTTAGCGTCACGTGGCGTACTGCGCCATTACACCGATGTTAGCATATAGTACATATCCGAACATAATATGTATCAGAGGCGTCCTCTGAACAATGGTTGAGCTTCACACACTCATTCGTATATTACAAACCTCTCTCAGCTCCTGCACGCTTCTATGGTCCCTCATTATTGTTCCATCCATTCCTGCGGATTTGATTCTTAACTAATCGCAGTCCCAACTTTTCGCTCGCACCCGAACCTAAAGTCCCACTGATGCGTGTATACCAGTATTTTACAGAGGCCAGCCTCACCTACGTATGTCGGTGGGAGGCACAACCTCAACTGCATCTGACAGCAGCCCATACTCTTATCCGGCTGACTCCGCCACTTCAGCCCCCGGCTATCAGTCCCCTTTGGGTCCTCTTCTTCACCCACCATCCTTGGGGATTTTCCCTGCCCTGTTCCGCAGCTTGGGGACAGTGCTGCTTGCGCTGTCATCTGGGCTGAACAGCTGCCACCACAAACCATGCAGATCTCACTATGCCCCTCAGTGCAGTCCTTCAGTCCCTTGATGGCCCATCAATAGGCATTCCTTCTGTTCCTGTGATGCAGCTTGTCAAATCCCTTTATGTATCTGTCTCTCTGGCCGTAATGCTGAGTCAGCAGGAAGGCACATTGTGCTGTAGCTCCTGCCAGCTGTCCCTATCCCTGCCCTTGGCCGCATCCTGGATCGGGGGGGGTCCTTAAATTGCTGATATTGGCCACCATTTAGGGATAGCGGGGCACCATTACCACTTTACACAAACGCTGATAATGTCTCTGAGATATTAGCTTGCCTTAAAATGTCAGTTCCTCAGTCCACTTCAGAATCCTCAAGCCCATAATTGGTAACAGACATTCAAATAACAAGTGTCCCACCGCTCACTAAAGCTCCCATGTCGCTTGTTGTAGTAGGCCTGCTGACTATTTAGCTCCTAGCAGTGTGCCTACCTAGTGGCTTTACTGAGGTTGGCCCCACTTACAGGTTGTTGCTAACAAATGCTCTGATCTTGGTCCATGATAATCACTCTTTCTGGTATTTACGCTGCTCCTATCCCTATTACACTCCACAACTGACAGGCAGGCACGGAGACTTTAGTACCCTGTTGTACCACCTCGGACTTGGATACAAGATGTGACATGGGCAGGCATGAAGGCACACAAGTTCCATATGGTATTCTGCATCATCCTTGTGCAAACTTGTAGGCTGTAAAGTTGGCATCCCAGATGCTGGATTGGAGCCACAGGTGTAGGAGCTGAGCTGGCCACTGGAGAGTAGTCAGAATAGCCAGGAGTCGTTATCAGGAAGTCACAGTAAGTAGTACAAATGGATGAGACGGGAGCGTAGTCAATGGAAGCCAAAAGGTCAGCAGCAGTAGGTTTTGATATGCAGTACAAATGGGATGAGACGGAAGCGTAGACAATGGAAGCCAAAGGTCAGTAGGTATCGGTATGCTTGTAAAGGAGACGGAGGAAGAGGAGCTTGATCAAGGTGGTGGAACACAATAATCATGCACTGATGGAGTGGCAGGGCTAGGCTTATATAGAAAGTGCAATCAGGAACAGGGGCTGGGTCAGGACCAAGAGGCAGGAACTAGGTAACGGAGAAATACAGAACGAAGCTAGGTTTCAGCAAGAAAGCTGTCAAAGTCCTGAATAGCCAAGCGGAGAGAGCTGCTGACTGGAACACAAGAGGTTGTGGGTTTGAGCCCTGACAGGGACATTCCCGTGACTCCCTTGTGTGTGCGGCTGAGCAATCTCCTGTGACATTCCCGTGACTCCCTTGTGTGTGCGGCTGAGCAATCTCCTGCTGCCTCGTACCACTACTAAGGGGGAACGCCTGTCAGCATGGGCAGTAAGTATAGACACCTCTATGTTCAAAGGCAAAACTGGGCAGAAGAAGGGTGTCTGATTAAGGCTGGATTCACACAGCCACATGCATGTTGCACCTGAGAAACACGCATCAGACCGCACACGGATGGATACCTGTACATGTGCTGTACGATCTCCCTGAACATTGTATGCCCTGTTCTTTCCTGTGTAAACTGAACCTGCTGTCAAGACTAAGTGTACAGACATAGGATATTAGTGTATCTTGACACCACCACAAGTACAGGTGGAGCCAAGATACAATGATTTTGACAGGGGGTTGATGCCCCCTGTTACTGATTGGGTGTCCTGCATTCTCCTTGTCCTCGCCCTCACAGGTCTTGTAGCCACCGCCGACCGCCATGGCGGAAGGCTGAGAGGCGACACTCGGTACTGATAAGCGATTGTTGTGGTCAGCGGATCAGGTAGTAGAGGAAGGGGAGAGCGGCCGGGCTGCACTCTGCAGCGCTGCTGCAGTGTAGGGGGCCATGCATACTCACGTCTGCAGTTGCTGTCCTCCCGTGGCTCCCCTACGCTCACAGCATGGAAGGGTGGAGGAAGGGTCCACAGGGACAGTCACAGCGGCCCTTTCCAACGCAGCGGAGGTGACAGCTGGCCCAGCAGCAAAATTTATAACGGCGAAAAAGGGGTGCCAGGGACAGTGAAAGCGTGGCTGCTTGGACGGCTGCTACACTCAGCGCAGGAAAAAACACCAGGACCTGTGAGCCAGAGAAAAGGGACAATGGCCTGCAGCCAATCACGAACAGGGGGCGTCAACCCCCTGTCAAACTCCTTGTATCTTGGCTCCACCAGGACTTCCGGTGGCATCAAGATACACTAATACCCAGACATAGTACAAAGTGGGCTGGAGAGAAGCGGGAGTGACTGTTCTGGTGTATATAGTCAGTGCCAGCTGTAAGAGGAGCACCCCAGTTTGCTCCACCTGTATGAGAGTCACCGCAGTCCGCTCCAGCTGTATGAAGGGCACCGCAGTCTGCTCCAGCTGTGTCTTGCAGGGAGCTCTATAGGGCTGTGATATGTGATGCACTTCAGCATTAATCCTCCTATTTGCTGCCCTTGTCTGGAGTGCTGTGAGGGCCACTTCATTATATCTGAAGAGGAGTGGCTCTCGTGTCTTGTTACACCATCTTCTATGACTTTAACTGCTTCAGTGCTGGTACTGGGGCAGATCCTGAATTGAGGACCACATCCCTGCTTCCTAGTATCTGATATACCGTACTGTGCAAAAGTTTTAAGCAGATGTGGAAAAAATGCTGCAGAGTAAGAAAACTGTCAAAACTAGAAGTGTTAATAGCTTTTGTCAGTTAACGAAAATGTAAATCCCATCAATATTTGGCGTGGCCGGCCGTTACCTTCACAGCAGCATCAGTTCTTCTAGGGACGCTCGCGCACAGTCAGGGTATTTTGTAGGGTTATAATCAGGTGTAAGATTCACCAATTATACCAAACAGGTGATAAGGATCATAATTTTTATATGTAGTTGGAAATACAGTCTGAAATAGTGGTGTGATAGCTTGAAACTGGGTGAGGTACAGCCAAACTCTGCTACAAAAGTGAGGTTGTGGAAGACAGTTTCATGTTGCAGTTCATACATTATGGCAAGACTGAGCACAACAACAAGACACTTATACTGCATCACTTATACTGAAGGGAAAGATTTCAGAGAAGACGGGGGTTTCAGGATGTGCTGTTCAAGCTCTCTTAAAGAAGCACAAAGCATTGAGAACCACAGCGGCCGGCCAAGGAAACAGTGCAGAAGATGAAAGACGCATCATGATTACTTCCCTTCGAAAGTGGAAGATGTCCAGCAGTGCCATCAGCTCAGAACTGCCAGAAAGGAGTGAGCCCAGGTAACCCATCCACTGTTGGGAGAAGTCTGGCCAGAAGAAGTCTCCATGGAAGAATTGTACAACTCACAGAAAAGGAAGCCAAGTCCGCACTACCTGATGCACCGCGGGGCGGCTAGTTCACCATATCCCCTAGTAGCAGGCAAAAAGCCAGATGGCAATATGGGACAGCTAAATGTTCATTGCAGGCTAATGTGCAGCCACTGAACTCATCCCAGGATTGGGGGAGGGGTGACTGCAGCTAACACAGTCCGCACAAATAAACCGATACCGAGCATGCCAGATGTAAATAAGTGTGCCACACCACACAGGTCTGCAACACCTACTGGCAAAGCAGTGGATTTCCCTGTATCAGCACAGTGCGCCACACCGGCATGACATCCTGGGCTACCCCAGCATCTATAGCACACTGCATGCAAGAATTGTGGCTAAAAAGCCAACATAGAAACAAAGACAAGGGACTCAGGCAGCAGTGAACCATGGTGGTGAGTGGTACAATAATGAGTGTCTGCAGGCAGTAGTGAAGCATGGTGGAGAGCGGTACAATAATGAGTGTCTGCAGGCAGCAGTGAAGCATGGTGGAGAATGGTACAATAATGAGTGTCTGCAGGCAGCAGTGAAGCATGGTGGAGAGCGGTACAATAATGAGTGTCTGCAGGCAGTAGTGAAGTATGGTGGAGAGCAGTACAATAATGAGTGTCTGCAGGCAGTAGTGAAGTATGGTGGAGAGCAGTACAATAATGAGTGTCTGCAGGCAGCAGTGAAGCATGGTGGAGAGCGGTACAATAATGAGTGTCTGCAGGCAGTAGTGAAGTATGGTGGAGAGCAGTACAATAATGAGTGTCTGCAGGCAGCAGTGAAGCATGGTAGAGAGCGACACAAAAATGAGTGTCTGCAGGCGGCAGTGAAGCATGGTAGAGAGTGATACAATAATGAGTGTCTGCAGGTAGCAGTGCAGCATGGTGCAGAGCGGTACAATAATGAATGTCTGTAGGCAGCAGTGAAGCATGGTGGAGAGCGGTACAATAATGAGTGTCTGCAGGCAGCAGTGAAGCATAGTGGAGAGTGGTACAATATTGAGTGTCTGCAGGCAGCAGTGAAGCATGGTAGAGAGTGATACAATAATGAGTGTCTGCAGGCAGCAGTGAAGCATGGTGGAGAGTGGTACAATAATGAGTGTCTGCATGCAGCAGTGAAGCATGGTAGAGAGCGGCACAATAATGAGTGTCTGCAGGCAGCGGTGAAGTATGGTGGAGAGCGGTACAATAATGAGTGTCTGCAGGCAGCAGTGAAGCATCGTGGAGAGCAGTACAATAATGAGTATCTGCAGGCAGCAGTGAAGCATTGTGGAGAGCGGCACAATAATGAGTGTCTGCAAGCAGCAGTGAAGCATGGTGGAGGTTCCTTACAAATTCAGGGCTGCATTTCAGGACATGGAGTTTGGGATTTTGTCAGGATTAATGATGTCCTTAATGCTGGGAAATACAGGCGGTATTGTATATAGTGACCTCTTCTTACGCTTCTGTAGAGCAAAATAAATGATCCTTTTGCTCTGATATTGTAATCACTTATATCAACGTTACGATCACACAGAGAAAGTTCCATCCGACAACCTCTAGGGGTGGGATTGGTTTTAACAACGGGTGTATTTAACCTCCGATATCATAAATTGTACTGTATGTATATGGTATCACTCATGTATTATATGTGTTATCACTTGTACTGTATGTATATGGTATCTCTCATGTATTATACCTCTGATATCATCACTTGTCCTGTTTGTATATGGTATCTCTCATGTATTATACTTCTGATATCATCACTTGTCCTGTATGTATATGGTATCTCTCATGTATTATACCTCTGATATCATCACTTGTCCTGTATGTATATGGTATCTCTCATGTATTATACCTCTGATATCATCACTTGTACTGTATGTATATGGTATCACTCATGTATTATGTGTTATCACTTGTACTGTATGTATGTGGTATCTCTCATGTATTATACCTCTGATATCATCACTTGTACTGTATGTATATGGTATCACTCATGTATTATATGTGTTATCACTTGTACTGTATGTATATGGTATCACTCATGTGTTATACCTCTGATATCATCACTTGTCCTGTATGTGTATGGTATCTCTCATGTATTATACCTCTGATATCATCACTTGTCCTGTATGTATATGGTATCTCTCATGTATTATACCTCTGTTATCATCACTTGTCCTGTATGTATATGGTATCACTCATGTGTTATACCTCTGATATCATCACTTGTCCTGTATGTATATGGTATCTCTCATGTGTTATACCTCTGATATCATCACTTGTACTGTATGTATATGGTATCACTCATGTATTATATGTGCTATCACTTGTACTGTATGTATATGGTATCACTCATGTATTATACCGTATGTGTTTTCACTTGTCCTGTATGTGTATGGTATCTCTCATGTATTATACCTCTGATATCATCACTTGTCCTGTATGTATATGGTATCTCTCATGTATTATACCTCTGATATCATCACTTGTACTGTATGTATATGGTATCACTCATGTATTATATGTGTTATCACTTGTACTGTATGTATATGGTATCACTCATGTATTATATGTGTTTTCACTTGTCCTATATGTATATGGTATCTCTCATGTATTATACCTCTGATATCATCACTTGTCCTGTATGTGTATGGTATCTCTCATGTATTATACCTCTGATATCATCACTTGTCCTGTATGTGTATGGTATCTCTCATGTATTATACCTCTGATATCATCACTTGTCCTGTATGTATATGGTATCTCTCATGTATTATACCTCTGATATCATCACTTGTACTGTATGTATATGGTATCACTCATGTATTATATGTGTTATCACTTGTACTGTATGTA